>CP109671.1:4800000-6158625 GCA_025948275.1 Fusarium avenaceum | reverse complement strand
CCTAACCCTAACCCTAACCCTAACCCTAACCCTAACCCTAACCCTAACCCTAACCCTAACCCTAACCCTAACCCTAACCCTAACCCTAACCCTAGCCCTAACCCTAAGAGTAGCTAATAAGCTAGTTTTAATATATAGCCTATTAAAATAGTCTTATAGTTAAGAATTTCGTGGAAAATAAAAAATAGCCTGCGCGTTGGTTTTAGTATATGGCTGACTAAAATGGTCTGGAGGGTTTATAAGGGGGCCTATACCTTTATGGTAGTATCCTTATTATACTACTTTTATAGGTAGAGATAGGTTAGTAGCGATAATTAGATTAATATAGTCCGTTGCCGGATTGCTAAATATAGGAGGGGATAGTATATTCCGTTATTAATATTCTATCTTGAAATGAGTATATTATTCTTGCCTTTGCTTGGTAATCTAGTGGTAGACTATATTAACTTAGTTATTTCTATTAACCTATCTCTATCTATAAGAGTAGTATAGTAGGGATATTACTATAAAGGTATGGGCCCCCTTGATCTATTAGGTATGTAATCTAGGGTAGGCCAGTCTGCTTGGGGTTAATTATGCCTTTAAACCTGACTCTAGGGTAGGCCACTTGAGGACTTTAGGGTAGGCTGGCTTATCTGAGTATACTATATATGCTCTCTAGTCTGCCCTGGGCTTAACTGTGCCTTGGAGCACTCCAGGGTAGGCCACTCGATCACTCTAGGGTAGGTTATATTGTTGCTCTAGGGTAGGCCACCTCCACTTCTGACCTACCTACCCTATACCCTATCTTTAAATGCCCCTACCTCGGCCTATAGGCTACCTATAGCATCGAGACCACTACCACCGGACTTGCCTCTTTGCGCTTTATAAGCCGGTGGCTATTTTGAAAAAATATATATAAAATGGTTTTATGGTTTAGTGGCTATAAGTCGATTTTTTTATTTTCCTATAGTTAAGGATTTTATAGAAAATAGAAAATGGCCTGTAAGCCGATTCTGGTATATAGCCGATTAAAATGGTCTCGGAGGGTATATAAAAGGGGGCTATTATGGCTCTAATCTATATAGATTAGATTAAATAGCGGTAATGGCCCTCTCTTTTATACCTAATCTTATAGGCTTTTATTATATATCTCTCTATATAGCTTAGTAGGCCCTGGCCTTAGTAGTGGGGGGTTTATAGTGGCGGTTAATCTCTATAAAATTATATACTCTGGCGTGATAGTATATTAGGGATGCCTATGTTAATGGCAGTTAGGGCTTGCTCTGGCTATTAGTAGATAGGCTCTATAGATAACTAGCTGCTGGCTAGAGACTTTATATAGGGATAGTAGGAAGTAATTTAGTCTTTATAGATGTTATAATAGCTAAAGTATTATATTATAATTTCCTTTAGGGAGTAATACCCCCTAGGAAATTAGAAAAAGGCTACCCTCTTTAATATAGATAGTCCCCTAGGGCCGTTACTATCTAGCTAGGTAGTTATATATATTGGGGATTTTTGTGCTCCCTATCGGTAGGCTAGGTAATATATATAAAAGGTTGATGGCGGTTTATATAAATAGTAGATTAGATAGGTATAGTTTTTACCTAAGTAGAGGTATTATTAGAGTTTTGGCTTTTTTAGTAGTAGTCCTTTAGTGGATATTAGTAATAGATTGGTATAGTGGTTTATAATCTATAAAGGGGGTTAAAGTAAGTTATAAGGTATTAATTAGAATACTATCTTACCTACCTGGTAGGCTTAGTTATAATAGTTAGGATAGTAGGTCTTGCCTTTAGGTTTTCCTAGATTATAGGGGTATAATACTGGTTAGATAAGACCCTTTACCTCTATATAGTATGCCTATATTATGGAAAGGAGGGTTTTATTTAGCCGGTCTGGTTTTTATATAGCTATAGTCTATATTATAGCCTAGTAGGCTATCTCGGTTAGTTATAGGGGTTATAATATATACCTTCCTCCTCTATATAATATATTTATATTATAGAGGAGGTAATATTATGCCTTTATTTTTCTAGAACTTTATTATCCCTGGCCTTAATAATCTATATCTTTTACCTCTCTATTTTTTATCTTTTCCCTTTCCTTGCCCTTATGGTAATTATTCTAACTTAGTGGTTATTATAATTGCTTTTCTAATCCTACTATACCTCTATAGTCTTCTATAGTATAATAAAAATATATTTATTTTATTATAACCTTGCTATATATATATATACCTATGGTATATAGGTAATACTAATTAGCGCTTAATTTAGCTCCGGGGGCTTATATATATATATCTATGGTATATAAGGAATTTAATTAGCGCCTAGGACTTATTTTATGAGGGTTTAGGGGTAGATATCTTTATTATAATAATTCTTTTTAGGTATATATAGTATTACTTTATATAACCTAGAAGGCTCTAGCCTCGGCAGTGAGGCTTATATAGTATATTAATCTTTACTAAAAGCTAATACCTAAGTACTAGGCTATATAGGAGTTCCTAGTAATATCTTTTTATAGTAGGTATTTTATATAGTCTAGCTTTATATACTTTTTTAGGGGTAGTTATATACTAGATAGGTCTGGCCTTATAAGGCTAGGTAATAGGGGGATTTATACCTTAAGGTTATTTACTATAATGGTTTATATAATCTTAGTACCTTCTTTAAATAAGCTAGTAGGTTTAAGAGCTAAATATTATTAATCCTAGTAGGCTTATTGGCTTATTAGATTAGGGGTAAATATTTATTAGTGGGTTTATATATTTACGGGATTAGTAGGCTAATATATTTACGGGATTAGTAGGCTGGTATATTTATGGGATTAATAGGCTAGTATATTTATGGGATTAATAGGCTTATATAGTGGGTAGGTGATTATATATATTTAGGGGTTTTATATATTTAGGGGTTTTATATATTTAGGGGTTTTATATATTTAGGGGTTTTATATATTTGGTGGGCTTTTTTAAGTGGCGGGCTAGTTAGATAGTAGATTAGTAGGAAAACCAGGCTAAAAGCCATTACTAAAGGCTTAAATAAATTAACCTTAATATCCCTATTAGAGCCGCTATGGTATATACTAGGCCGGTATTTAGGCTATTAGGATATTTCTCTTTCTTCCTCTTAAGGCTTAGGCTTTACTTTTTACTATAGGGGATATCTATAAGTCTAGGGGTTATACCTAATAATGGCTAAGTAGATATAGCTATTATAGAGGCCTTATTACGGTCTAACCGGCCTAACCTTACTATCTCTATATAGTATATCTATATTATAGTAATGGGGAGCGATTAGGAGGGCTAGTAGTATATAGATACCTAATAGGCTATAACCGAGGGTAGGGGCTAATTATACTAGATTATAATATATTTCTTCTAAGGGGCCTTTATTATAATTTATATTTCTTTTCTTTCCCTTTTTTTTTTATATAGGCTCTCTTTTTATTAGAAAGGTCGGCTAGTAAATAACCTTATATTCCTTTAGATTATATTTATATAGCCTAGAAGTAAAGGTAATAAGTCCCTATAAATTAAATATATTAATAGGGTTAGTCTTTTATAACCTAACTCCTATAGCTAGATCTTAATTTCTAGATTAGGATATATATAGGGGATTTCCGGGCCAGCCGCCTAGCCCTGGCTATTAGGCCCTAGCCTATAGGCCCTAACCCTTAGACCTTATAGCTTTACTCTTAATATTAGGGCTATAAGGAATTATATAGTTAGCCAGTCGGCCTTATATTATCTCCTTTTATTTAGTCTAAGGGGCCTAATAGATCTCCTACCTAGATTTCTAGTTATAGTTAAGATATTAGAATAAAAGTATTATAATAAAACTTAAGCCTAAGCTTACTAGTTTTAGGACTGCCTTTTAGCCTATCCCTTACTTACTATTCCTCTATGGTATTATCCTATCTTAAATAAAAGATATAATATTTTATAATTTCTTTTTTTTTATATATAGATTTTAATCTAAAGAGTAAAGAGGTAGATTTTAAAATATAAAATATAATTTAAAGATAATATTATTAAGTAAAATAAAGATAAGGTAAAAAAGGGCTTTAATTATATATAGTATTTTAAAAATTATAGACCTTTTTATATAAGTAATAGAGTAAAACCATTATATAAAATTAAAGCCTAAGTTTAAGTCTATAGCCGCTTTCTAGCTTATTTAGTATTTATTACTCTATGGTGCTATCTTACCGTAAATAAAAGATATAATATAACCCTAGGCTAGGCTAGACCTGGATATATATATATATATATATATATATATATATATCTCTATAGATTAAGAAAGACCTTAAATATGGTAGTAATAGAACTACTTAGTTATTATATATATAGATATAAATATAAATAATTCCTATTGATAGTTATTTTTATTATAGTATATATATAAGATTAATTTCCCTAAAGAAATAAGGGAATTAGTTCTAGATAAGTTATTAGGTATAGTAATTAGGACTTAAATAATATTAAGCTTTAGTGTTTATATTTATATTCTTTTCTTTAGTATTACTATAATATATAGTCCCTGGGTTATAGTTTTAATTTCCGGTCTATATAGAGAATAATATGGTTTCTAGTCTAGGGTAGGCTAATCCGGTTAGTATAGTATATATTTAGTTAAGGGGAGGCTAGTCCGGTTAGTATTATATATATATATATATATATATATCTAGTCTTGGGTAGGCTAGGGTATTTTAATATTATTATTCCTATTAATTTCTCCTGCCTTATTATTTATCTTTATTATTTTATTTCTTTTTAAGGTAATCTTATCTTTACCGAAGTATTATAGTAAAGACCGCTATAGTATTTATTATCTCCTGTCTATATATTAGCTTATTATGTTTATGACCTAGCTAGTCCCTATAGTTATATCGGCCCTTAAAGTCCTGGCCGGCTGCCTTTTAGATTTGTTGTTATAGATCTGGCTTGGTTATGGCGGTTAATATTATAGGGATTATTATATATTTTTACCGTTAGTATAAGGCCCTCTTTATTTTATAGCTATCTCGGTAAAGCTTTTATGATATGTGATAGTAGAAATAGCTTAGGAAGCTTATTTATTACTCCTTTCTATAGTTAATTAGACCCTAGAAGTCTATATAGCTATAGAAGGATAGGTTTTTTATTCTAACTATTAAGCTATAGCTATTCTATGTATGCCTGGCCTCCTTAATATTATTAAATATCTAGTAGATATAGTAGTCTATTTTGTTAAGCCCCTTAATCTCTTTTAATATGGTCTTAAGGGCTTTAAGGGTATGGATATCTTACTTACCTTGGATACTTAAGGTAATAATCCTTTATAATAATAGCTCGCTCTTTTATTATAGCTTATTATAATGGTAGTTATTATACCGCGTGGCCTTAGCCTTGCCGTTAAGGTCCTTATAGTCCTGTAAGTTACTATCTAGGTATTGGCCGAGTAGTTAATATCGATACTTTCGGGTCTGGATTAGCCTTTATACCTCCTATATATTAATATCGAGGTAGGCCTTGCCTATAATATTCTCGTCTGGCCAGTCCTTATTCTTAATAATAATCTTGGCTATTATAGGCTTTCTGGCTTATCTGGCCTGCCTGGCCTCCTAGGTATAGTTAATAATACTAAAGGGGGCCTCGAGGTGGATAATATAGATAATACCGGCGATATCGATATCTATACCTAGAGCCGCTATTATTATTATATAAGGGGCCTTACCTTATAATTATATCTAGAAACCTTCTTTATATTAGGTAATAAATTATAAGTTATTATTATTGTATAGGGTATGATAATAATAGTAACCAAGCTAATAGGTAAGGGCCTTATATTTTGCCTGACTGGTATAGTATATAATACCTTTCTTCCCTGTTAATAGGTTTAGTAATTATATCTCTACCTGCCTTTTTATTTTTATTATGCTATATCTATTATAGATATAAAAGATAATATATTATATATTTAGCCGGTAATTTAAGGCCTATATATAAAGTGGGTTTTATAGTTATATAGCCTCTTTAAAGTTATATTAGCGGAGCGGCGATAAGGTCCCGGTAAGGAAGATAAATAGATAACCTAGGCTTTATAAGAGGATAAGGCCCTAAAGTTTCGAGCGGTAGGTCTTAATAGCTATAAAGGTTAGGTAATACTTATTGATAATTATATAGTCTAGTATTTTATTAATATTTAGTTTAGCTGCCTATTATAGGAAGTTATTAATTATAGCCGCCTTAGTTAATATAAATATAACCCTAGGCTAGGATAACCATATCTCGGGCCAGGGCTTATAATCTAGGCCGGTATTAATATAATATTAGATAAGCTGCCTTTTAAGCTTGGCATAGGGAGCTATTATAATAGTAATGCCTATATTTATTAATATAGCCGGGACTATAAATATTAAGCTCTTATCGCTACCTATTAATAATATTACTATAAGTAGGCTTTATTAAGCTATAGCTTACCTTATAGCCGTTTTTTATTAAGGTAATTAAAATTAGGTATTATTATTATATAGTATTGCCTATAGTGCCTATATAATTATATTCTCTTTCTATCTCTTTTTCTTTTTTTTTTTTTTTTTTTTTTTTTTTTTTTTCTTTTCCCCTTGCTTTTTATTTTCTTTTAGCCCTATCTTACCTACCTATAGTACCTTAAGGGATATAATCTTAGCCTACTTCCTAGGGGGTAATCTTTCTTTACCTTTCTATACTATCTAGGAATAGGCTTAACTTTCTTACCTAATGGTAATAATAGTAATAATAAGCTTATATTATAGCTAAGAAATTTATATTAGTAATGGCTTACCTGCCTAAAGACCTTTAGGGACTTAGCTATTAAGTATTTAAGTATATTAATTATTATGCTATAATTAGTGGCTATCTAGCCGGTATGAAAGGCGGTTAGGTTATTTAGTATTTTATATTACTCTAACTTATTATAATTATCCTTACCGTCCTTAAAGTTAGCCTGGCTAGCTTTTTAATTATAGGTATATTTCTTATTAATAGTAATAATAATATAGTGCTAATCTTAAAGTATAATCTAGTGGCCTATATAGTAAGATATTTACCTTTTTATAGCCGCCGATATTTAATTACTCTCCTAGGGTGCTTTTTTTACTATCTTATTATATTAAATAAAGTCGCTTAGCGGTATTATCTTTTCCCTATATAGCTCTTACTTATTAGCCTCTTAGTGATTTATTAGCGGCTAGATATAAATTATATATATTATAAATAGCTACCTGATCTATCTAGGTAAGAAATAAGAGATAACCTTAGGTAAGTTAAAGTAGGCTAGGGACTTATAGTATTATATAATAAGAATAATCTTGCCGTTAATAATAAAGATATTATAGTCCCTATTAATGTTATTAATAAGGTATAGCCTAGTAATCTCCTCTCCTTGGCTAGGTTAGCCTCCTATAATATAGATAAGAAGTAATAAGAGCTCTTTAAATTTCTTAACTAGCTTGAGGTATTTCCTAATATTTACCTATTTTTACTTACCTATCTAGTCGAGAAGGTTAGTTTTCTAGGAGCTTATAATAAGGTCCTTAAGTATCTTAACCTCCTTACCGGCGAGACTATTATGATAGATAAAGAATTACCTATACCTTATCTATGTAAGGTCGTCCTTAATACCGGCCAGGGGGATTATAAAGTGCTTATTATAACCCTTCTTAAATATTAGCTAACCTTAGAGGAGGTCCTTAATATCGGTTATTATCCTAGCTATTATAGTCTAGAGATCTTCTATTAGGATTGCCTTATCTATAAAGTATATTATCTTACCTATCTTACTTTAGGATATTATAAGCCTGTTTCTTATCTCTTTTATAATTTTCTTCCTAAATAAAAGTAAGTTAAGTATATAACCTATAGGTAAGTATATAGCCTTATAAAGCTAGGCATCCTAGACCTAGGCGAATTATTAGGTAAGGTCCTCTATGCTATCTCGCTCCTGGGTAGGTATAGTTTACTTCCTTAATAGCGCCTATCCTATAAAGACGAGACCGGCGAGTATATAGGTAAATAGATAGGCCGGTTATAGCTATCCCGTCTCGGCGTCGATCTCTAGTATATTAATAAAATGCTATAATAGGCTATTAAAAGGGTCTTTAGGGAGCCGCTATGTTTAGAAGCCCGCTAATACCTATAGTATCCGCTTTTATAGGCCTTTATTGCTATTAAGGCTATTATGGCGGCGGCTATATAATAGTCTGCCCCCCTTAACCTTCCCTTTTAAATCTAACCTTAAGTCTGATCTTAAGTCTAACCCTAACTCTAACCCTAACTTTAACCCTGACTCTAACCCTAACTTTAGCCTTGACTTTAATGCCTCCCTTTATAAATAGGCCTAAAGCGTCTCGAGGCTAGCCCTTTATATTGGTATAAAGCGAAAGCTATAATTAGTTAGGAGTATCTCTTTTCTAGCGATAATATATTAAGGCAGTAATATAGAAATTATTTTATATAGGCTAGATACCGGTCTATATTAATCTTTTTCTATAGCGGCCTAAATAGTTAGCTATAGGTATCGTAAGGGTATGGGCTGGCTAGTAGTAGTTAGGTTATTAGGGGTATACTTTTTAATCTGCCGATATAGTAATTAAAGAAAAGTCAATCTAGAACTTTATTTATATATTATAATACCTTATTATTATCTTTATTACCTCGGCTAGGTATCTTATTATAGGCCTGGATAGCTATTAGGTTCCTACCGATAAAGTAGGCTAACTAGCCGGTCTATTTTAGCTAGTTAGTTATTTTATACCTTAAGATACCTTTATTTATGACCTTTTATATCTTTTTTTATTCTTTTTGCTATAGTGACTATTTTTTAGTAATATAGGTAATTATTATTTAGTTTTCTAGCTAGGTAATTGCTATTGCTTTTCTTTTTTTTTTTTCTTTTTTATTTCCTTTTTTTTCTTTCTTTTTCCTTTTTCTTTTCCTATTTTATAGATATAAAAGTAATAGATTGCCCTTTTCAGGCCGGTAAAGAAGGTCTATAGATATATAGCGGCCTAGAGGTCTGCCTAGGTCTTCCTCTGGGCTATCTTGGTATTATGCTTATTATTGAGGTATATATATAGGTATTTCTAGCTTGGTATAAGATACCTATAGCCCTGCCGGGTATATATAAAACCCCGGTGGATAGGAAGACCCTTAATAGGCTCGGCCGGGTTAGATAAGTTATATCGGGCTAGTTAATCCTCTCTCGGTTCTTTCTTTTTTAGTAGTATTAGTAATAGGCCTTTATGATGGTGGATAAGATTATTGCGGACTTAATAGCTAAGATCTAGGTAATAATCTTTTAGATAGCCTTCTAGGTTATAGAAGTGGATTATATAGCTATAGAAGGTATAGATTAGTAATTAATATTCTTTATTATAAAGAAGTTACCTTTCTTTACCCTTTTCTTTTCCTAACCTTTTTATTTTTCTCCTTATTGCCTAGGTATTACTATTAGTATTGCTAGGTGGTAAGTCTAGTAAGTCTAGTAGGTATTGCTAGGCTATTATAGCTATAATTAATTAGCTGGGTTATTTATATAGTTTAGGTAAGTTAAGTTAATTAATTATAGCCTTTCTAAATTAAGATAGATAGAGAAAGAGAGAGATAATATAAATAAATATAAATAAATAGATAGATAAATAGATAGGTAGACTATCCTAGTCTCTTTCTTTTTTTCTTATCTTTTTTTTTTATTTTATTTTTTTTATTTTTTAATTCCCTATCCTGGTTTGCCCTAAGGATAAAAATAAAGACTTGGGGTTAATTAAGAGTCTATAATTAGCTATTTATATAGTTAGTAGTTTAGGGTTAGTAATTTAGCCTCCTTATTATTAGCCCCGACCCTACCCGATAGGGTTTTCCTATATCCTTACTGGCCTATACTATCTTTTTGATATTGGTAGTTTAGCCTAAATTACCACTGGCCTACCGATTAGGCCTAAAATATCTCGAGGCTAGCCCTTTATATTAATATAAAGTAAAAGCTATAATTAGTTAGGAATATCTTTTCTTCTAGTAATAATATATTAAGGTAATAATATAGAAATTATTTTATATAGGCTAGATATTAATCTATATTAATCTTTTTCTATAGCGGCCTAAATAGTTAGTTATAGGTATTATAAAGGTATAGGCTAGCTAGTAGTAATTAGGTTATTAAAGGTATACTTTTTAGTCTATTAATATAGTAATTAAAGAAAAGTTAATCTAGAACTTTATTTATATATTATAATATTTTATTATTACCTTTATTACCTTAGCTAGGTATTTTATTATAGGCCTAGATAGCTATTAGGTTTTTACTGGTAAAATAGACTAACTAGTTAATCTGCTTTAGCTAGTTAGTTATTTTATACCTTAAAATACCTTTATCTATAACCTTTTATATCTCTTTTTATTTCTCTTATTATAGTAACTATCCTTTAGTAATATAGGTAATTATTATTTAGTCTTCTAGCTAGGTAATTACTATTATTTCTTTTTTTTTCTCTTTTTTCTTTTACCTTCCCCCTTTCCTCCCTCTTTTCTTCCCTTTTTCTTACTTTATAGATATAAAAATAATAAATTACCCTTTTCAGGCCGGTAAAGAAGGTCTATAAATATATAGCGGCCTAGAGGTCTACCTAGGTTTTTTTTTAGGCTACCTTAGTATTATACTTATTATTAAGATATATATATAGGTATTTCTAGCTTGGTATAAAATACCTATAGCCCGGTTAGGTATATATAAAACCTTAATAGATAGGGAGACCCTTAATAGGCTCGGCTAGGTTAGATAAGCTATACCGGGCTAGTTAATTCTCTTTCGGTCTCTTCTCTTTTAGTAATATTAATAATAGGCCTTTATAATAATAGATAAAATCGTTATAGACTTAATAGCTAAGATCTAGGTAATAATCCTTTAAATAGCCTTCTAGGTTATAAAAATAGACTATATAGCTATAGAAGGTATAGATTAGTAATTAATATTCTTTATTATAAAGAAGTTACCTTTCTTTATTCTTTTCTTTTCCTAATCTTTTTATTTTTCTCTTTATTACCTAGGTATTATTATTAATATTACTAGGTAGTAAGTCTAATAAGTTTAATAGGTATCGCTAGGCTATTATAATTATAATTAATTAACTAGATTATTTATATAATTAGGTAAGTTAAGCTAATTAGTTATAGCCTTTTTAAATTAAGATAGATAGAGAAAGAAAGAGATAGTATAAATAAATATAAATAAATAGATAGATAAATAGATAGGCAGACTATTCTAGTCTTTTTCTTTTTTTTTTTATCTCTTTTCTCTTACTTTACTTTTTCTATTTTTTAATTTCCTATCCTAGTTTACCTTAAGGACGAAAGTAAAGACTTAGGGTTAATTAAGAGTCTATAATTAGCTATTTATATAATTAGTAGTTTAGGGTTAGTAATTTAGCCCCCCTATTATTAGCCCCGACCCCACCCGATAGGGTTTTCCCGCACCCTTACTGGCCCGTGCTATCTTTCTGATATTAATAGTTTAGCCTAAACTACCACTGGCCTACCGGTTAAGTTTTTATTTAAATATTTTTATCTTAAATTTATAAAGACTATTTAATTCAAAGGAATAAATTATAATGGTTATAAGTTTCGAATAGGGAAACTAGTCCGTACTAGGTTTATATTTGCAGAATACATAGGGCGTTTATACTGAGCACGTTATGAGTGTTATATCTCTTAATAGTCAATAGTGCGGTTAAGGCCTATTTAGGTAAAGAAGTATTATTGATAGCTGGTGAGCTAAGTCCTATCTAATGCTAAATGAATATATATATATATAATGAAATACTTTATAATTTATATTTCTAAAATTAAATTTCTTTTTACTCCTTTTGGACTTATATATATGTCAGCAAGGGGTACAGTAGGGGCAGGTTCACCGTCAGTAGCCCATCATCGTGATTTTGCTGAATTGACCCAACGTATCCAGTGAAACCTTATGATTTACGCCAGTCAGGTTGTGAGTGCTTCAGAATACACGTGCCAACGCATGAAAAATGCTCCTGCTGGATTGTGTAGATGGACTTTTATGTATTTTCTTTATATGCCAAGGCACGTTGACTAGCTACAAGTACTGTAGTAAAAGGGTAATACTGTAATGGCGGAAGTCATTGCCCCTACTTCTACGTAGCTAAAATGCCATAAAAGCAAGGAAATTACTCTATAACATAGCAAGCTTTACAGGATCTTCAGGGGATTACCCCTCTACTTGTAGAGAAGTGGACAATCATAAGGAGATAAGAGGTAAGTCAAGGAGACCTACAAGTAATTGTGCAAGTATTTTCACAAGTAGGGGTAAGCATATAGTCTTATAGTCATTTTTACAAGTAGGTAATCCTGTAGGATTCTCTACAAGTAGACAGAAAATGACATTCTATCATTGTAAAGCAAGTCCAAAGGCGTTTGCGGCTAAGACACCGTTACATTATACTTATAAGCTTCCCTCTACTGGTAGCAGAACCACATTGCCCACTACCGTAAAACTATGATAAGGGTTAGCGGGGTTTTACGCTGGCTGGCTACTAATAGCAGATATGTAACACAACAAAGCAGGAGGCATTACTATATGGCTGCTAGTAGCGTGTATTCATTATCTCCATAAGCGAATTGGCTTAAGCCTACTACCAGTAGAGGGTAGCTTATAAGTGTTGTGAGGGGATAATCAAAATGGATTATAGAGCAAGGAGTAAAACTTTCCTCTACTAGTCGCAGAAGGGTGAGTAAGGTAATCAATACAGTAAGCAGCTTTGAGTCCTTCCCTTATGATGAAAAATGCTGACAGTATTAGTAAGGCCCCCTAATCAAAATGACTGATAGGCCAACAGCTACTCTCAAACCATCTACGATCAACAATAGGTACTGTACAGTGATGGCCGGAATCAGAGGTCGCCCTAGCTTTCTACATACAGTTTCTGAGCACGGATCACCTCCTAGTGGCAGCTATTATCGACGTAGTGTCATTAAAAAAGACCGTTTACGGCCGCAAGAAAGTCAGCATATTCCCTCTTGTGTTTTATTACTTTATGCCGAGCATCCAGAATAAGCCTTTCTGCCAATGCAGCATACTACTTCCATTCGCTATGCTGACAACAGACGGCGAAAGGCACAGGTCTCTACATCCTACAACAGCAACAGACGGCGGAGTCAATACTGTATGGGAAACACACGTACAACATCTTATGTACTATTTTGGTAACTCAGTGAGTATTTATGTATCTAAGATGTAGTGTTCTATATAATTCTGGAATCTACCCATTTCAACTCGGAGAATTGTTCCACGTGTAGCTAGACCCACAGTGAGCTCTTGTTTACGGCTTTCTGACGGCCTGGAATTATCAAAATTCGCTGGAGCTCTTCTCGTAGACACTGGGTAGGTAATCTCCTGTTAACTATTATCAGTATTTGGAATCGTCGGAATAGATTTGGCCTCACAAGTTCCGCGAGCGGCGTAGGGAACGAAGTGCTCGGTGACGAATTATACTCGTAGTGCTGATACTTCATCTTGAGGAGAACATAGACGTCTGTTCCATAGCGCGCATGCATTTGATTGCAACGCTTTATCAGTCGCCAAACTGCCCTTGAGAAGTTTTTCCTGGTTCTATCTCGTTTTGTGACGATAGTTTCTGGCTTTGATACCATGGCGCATCAGGAGTCTTTGGTCTCAGGATTTAGTCGCTAGGAAAGTGCAGGTATCATCGGGTGGGGAAAACCTTTAATGCTCATCATTTGAGTTTTATGATATTATACCGTTATTTCTGTAGTGAATGATGGTATTGTAATGTTTTGGGGCTGACATGTAACATCAATAAGTTGGGCCATCTATGTCATCACCAACGTCTACCTTTGGATTTCAATCTATGCAAGTCAATTTCCGCCTTCTGGCGTCTCAGCTTCCTTTCTTGTTGTCTTATCCTTTGTTCAAGTTGATAAATGTAAAGCTTTTGGAGTTTGTGTTTCCTGTAGTTGCGCTTGCGCCTCAAATTGATGGCTGCCAGGCCGTATGACTGGACTTTTATTATTGCATTTTTGTTTCTGTGGCTCTCTTGGCAGCGGCTATCTTCGTAGTAACGGTAAAGACGCCGAAGTAGGCTAATATTTGTTACCGCATTTCCTAGAAAGGAGAACATGGTTAGCGACCGTGGCTGATGACTGTAACATTAACACAAGACGTTTGCACTATAGTCCAATTCTTACGTGTGATAAGTAGACGCAGCTTCAAAAAGAAGAAAGATGTAGGCCTGTCCATCCAAGCGTTATATGTCAGAAGGTATCGTATTACGTCCTCTATCAAGCTAATAATAGGATGTTCGACGGATTATGGTGCTACCTATTTAGTAACTACAAACTATTTTTAGCCCTGGAAATATTTAGCAGCCACGGGAATAGTGAAATTTGAAAACAGCTGAGGAGACGAACTAGGGTAAAGTATTATTTAATACCATACACACACATGTGAGAAACTTGTGCATACATTCACCAATGGGTGTAGCGCATTATACTAGCACATGCCTAGCGACTGTACAGCGTTACAAATGGGAACGTGGCTGGATCTTTTTCATAGTACTGTACGTATGATTTGCTGTATATTGCACAAAACAACGATGGAGTGTGGCGGCCTTCAATGTGCAATAAACCGTACAGTATTCGCACTGTAGCACAGAAGAGTCCTTCTGATTTGGCCCAATCTACACGTAGGTTCAGTAAGTTTATCCTCTTGGTTTCTTGGTTTTGCTTTCTGCCGTAGAAGTGGATCTTCCTCGCAGTATCTGACGTTCCTTGGGCCGCCATAAGCGAGCACCACGTCCAATTAGGATTACTGCAATACTCAGACGCTTACAATTACATGACCAGCAACTAAGCAGTGATAGATCAACATAAATACAGCGTTACGTAGTACCTCGTTCTCACTTGTGGCTCTATATGTTCACCTAATAGACCAAGTCTACATCTACTCCATCTTTTCCTTCGCGTAAACGATATCACGCCGACTGAAATGACAGTAGCATCAGAGCGCCAGTTGGCGGATCAGCACGACCGGTTGAAGAATCTTGTCTTATGGTACAATGATGCCCCGGACTCGGACAACGGAGCTTTAGCTATTACTATCAGGAAGTTTTACGGTAACCGTACAGATACGAAAGTGATATATATCTAAGAACCTCGTCAAGTGTTCTTTAGATCGAGACTTACAGAACGGGAAGAACAGCGATGCCATCAATTGATAGAAACCCACTTCCCTAAACTAGGGAAGCCTTTCAACGTCCTTCTTGGTGGTCTTCTCAAATGCAGTCACATCGACGATAACAAAAATATCTCCAGCAATGACCAAACAACGGCAAGTTGACCTTGATCGTCGATGAAAACTAATTTTAGCTAATTAGCAAACATTTTAGCTTGAGAAGGCACTACAGCCAGAGTATGAAGTACCAGAAAATTCGAAGCTACATGCGTTGCTTACAGGTTGGGATCAGGCGACCTGTATGGCGCAGGCGTCTGCTGGTGACCCGATCCAAATATATTTGGATCTGGACAGTCTTAAGACTTTGGCGTCACCAGTAAATCTTCGTCTTCATCGGCAAGATGAATTGTTTTTGCGCAACGAAAAGGAGATCAAGGAATTCGAAAGCGTCACGTCAAGATCCAATCCAGCCCATAGGCTCCAGGGCATCAAATATTGGTATGAAGCATGCACCAATCGCGCGAAAAACAGACCAGAAAATCAGAACCACGCTGTTAATGCTCTTGATATAGACTATCTCTTTGACTAGATCAAAAAGGCTCAAGTAGTGCAACTTTTCGGAGGCGCCTTACTTGACTTTCTTCGTCGCCTCATTCTCAAAGGGGTGGCCCATAAAATCAAGTGTCATCTCCAGGTAGTAAGTTAAACTGAAAATCATTACTGAAGTACTTTATAATTAAGTTTCAACGTAGGGAACGCATAAAATCTCCTCGGATCTATTCCCATATCGATTCAACATCGCTCTCAATCCTAATGCGGCTGAATTTGTGTTTGGCCATTATGAGGAATTCAGAGAGTTTACTGTTATAGCATCGCAAACAGCTCAGAGAGTCAATTATCGGCTCATAAGCCTGGAATCTAATTTTTCGCTATTTAGAAAGAGGATAATAGGGTATAATATAGGCAAGACTCCTTTAGAAATTGTAACTGGAGGAGCAACACTGGATTCGGACCCTTCCCAGCGTAAGCTAGGAATGCCAGATCTGACCATGATCATCATACATCTCCGACCTGATCTGATTAAATGCAGGAAAAGATTTGTGGGAATTTCTGATCGATCTTACGGAATGATATACAAGCGCAATCGTAGACGTCTAGCCTCGTATGCAGGCTTCGGCGGGCAGGTGTGTTGGTTGCGATCGACATCTTGACTGTGATTGAGGTTAGCTTGGTTGATCCACTTGTGACTGGTGGGTCTACTTCCCGCTTGGCAGGCTCCTTGGTGAAAGCTCGGGGGGTTGATTGAGGTGGAGTGTGGAGAGGGAAAAGTGGCCCCAGCAGGTGATCCTTGCAGGGGTTTTTATGCCATTGAGAAATAGAGTTGTGGCTGATATGATGGGCAACCTTATTGAATTTGAGACACTGTTGCTTTTCGGTCTGTGTAGGGACCTCTATTGTTGATATTTCTGTGGGTTTAATTGGGACAGCTGGATCTCTTTTTTAAAGGTGCTACCAGGCTTAACATAAATATACAAGCGCAAAAGATCAGGAATCAAGTCGTATGAAATGAAAGAAAAATCAAGTTTGGATATGGATTTGCCGGATATTCTCGCCGTCCTAGCAGCAAATCCAGTGGAGGAAAGCTTGGATGAACCCCTTATCGCAGAGCCCGGGGCGGATGGCTGTCTGCCACTGCTGCTTCCTGACCTCAAGACAGTATCTGACGAAGCCATCATAAGCAAGATGAGCAACAGGAAAGCTCACGCCCACTGCAGGCGCTGCTCCCGATAGATTGTTTGCTTACCTCTCGAATTTCCGTCTTATATAGTATAGGTTGGCTTTCGTGTTGCCAGAGTCCAGGGGGATGAATTTCATCTGGTTGAGTGTGTGCGCCATCCTCTCGTACTCGCCCGGACTCGGCCTTCGTCGGTACTTGTCCTCCAAGATCCGAGAGCGCCTGTGATACTTCCTCGCAGCATCTTGCATGGCTCTGGATACGTCTTGATGAGCCAGCTCACCAACCGCGAAGGCGATTGAGGTCGCCATTGGTGCCGCGGCCGACGTGGGCGCAGGTCCTAGAGGTACTGGACTCCTGACCGGGACGCGAGCCGAGACGCGAGCGAGTTTGGATGGATCGAGAAGGTTAACAGGCGGTGGCAGCAGAGGGGGCGCACTTATGAGATGTATATAGGCGGCAGGCCACGATGGGAGGGGAGGGGAGGGAGGGTAATCATTTTCTGGGCGGCGCTGACGACGACGGTCGCCGGGGCATGGCATCCCTGCAGAGGGGGCGGTGCTTACCCGCAGACGGCGTTGTGGCCCCTGTGGGCAGCTCGATCGTCGCTGACGGCGTACAGCCGCCTGTCCATGCCGGGGGATGATGCGTGGGGTCGTGGGCAGGCCGGCGGTTCTTGCCACCAGAGGCGGCGGCACACTACGCCAGATCTGGCGGTTAATACCGCGACACGTAGACTTTTTACATAATAAGATAATATTAAAAGGTAAGTTTTATTAATTATTTCCTGGTAATGGTCTACTTTTTACTAATAGTAACTTACGTTCTTAAAAATATATTATATTAATGGCCGCCCTACTTTTAAAATTTAAGTAAGGCTTGCGGTGGCGGTTATATAATTATATGCCTCTCTATATTAATACATATATAGAGGTATATCTCCGGTGGTGGATTTTTATTGGTGGCGCCTATAGAATGAATATAAGACCGCTAAGACCTATTAGAAGCTATAAGACCTTATAGGCCCCTAGGTAGCTGACTAGCTAGATCAGGCTATAGGCCTTGCCTTAATCTATATTAGGGCTACCTTAGTAGCTTTTATAGCCTAAGATACCTCTAGGGATCTAGTTAGGTCTCTTTGGAATACCTCTAGAAGGTCCTCTTAAGGCTCCTTATAGCCTATTTTATCTAATTTTTCCCTTTTCTAGCTATATATACCTCCCTATAGGTCTATTAACTATACCTTTTATAGGTCTCTTCATTATATCTTATTAGGTTATTTCCTTATTTCATCCTATTATTAGGCCTCTTATAGGTCTCTCTTACTCTCTCTTTATCTCTCTTTTCTCTATTTATCTCCTATATCTCTTTTCTTTCTATATTACCTCTCCACTCACTCTTATAGCTAGATCTTAGTTAGGATAAACCACTTAGGTAGAAGCTTAGATAGGTAATATTAACCCTATCCTAACCCTAAAATTCGTTTGAGTTAGCTTTTACTCCTTCCGATAAGTTACATATAAAAGACAATAACGACTGCTTAATCACAGAGCTATTAGTCAAGGTATTCAAGCTATTAGGTACAGTATCAGAACTAATAGTACTATGTACAACTCAGTGTCCGCCGAACCACTATGTTATTTCATTTACCCGTCTCCCTAGAATATTACTTACTTGGTAGTACCTACTATACTGTATATCTCCTCAGTATTAATAATAGTATTTCTGATATTTTAAAGAATAGATCTTATCAGGGTTGTGGTTATAATGAACTATTTACACCTTTCCTTCATATCATTCAAACACATTACAAAGCTCATGGTGAGTGCCAAGTGACCAAGCCTTGAAACTGTACTTATTCCCCTCCTTGTTCCTGCATGTCTTATTACCTCGCGTTACGTCACCTCTTCCTCCTCGACCCTAATAATGCTCATTCCCGCCATTTATGTCCTCTGGCCTGCAACAGCATAGTCGGCATAACCGAAATACTAACTAGCAATGCAGTAATGATCCCGCAGCTCGCAAAGTATCCAGTATTTTGGAGCATTTCCGGAATCCTGAACCATGTTAGTCTTTGTCTGCTCCATAAATCCAAATTCTAACCCTACTACCTACCAGAACGGGCCGATAAAACCCCAAGTTTGTCGGATGAATGTGATAAACACGCCGATGGCGGCCGATTCGGATGGATAGCAGTCGACGGCGTAGGTAATCATAATGGTGGTTACAATCTGGTTTCCTACAGCTGCAATGGCAGCGCCGATAATGGGAGTAATGTTCCATTTAGTGCCAGACTTAGCAATCTGGATAAAAAAGACCACCACACCGCAAATGACAAGCAGGTAGCCAAAGTAGCTTAACCACAGTCGATACTCTGGCTCAGGCTTGCGGCCTCGTCGTTGCCGGCGCCACATCCATTGATCTGACAAGAAACCCCCGCCAAATTCACCGATCACAGTACCGAGTATGATACCGATATACTGTAGACCAACTTGCTGATTGTCAAAGCCATACGTCTCGGGAAAGATCTGCGGGATCTCAAATGTGGTCGTCACACTACCCCATAGGAAAGCCATGGAATAGGCTACGGTAGGGATGACAACATTACGTCGAGTGATGAGACCCAGAGGCGCGATGAAGTCGACGAGCTTGATTGGGGTCGGGTCGATTCGGCGAAACGTGAAGTAACCCGACTTCTTTGGGGTTGCGTGGCCTGGAACGTGCCTAGTCTCTAAACCTAGAAAGAAGAACAAGACGAACTGGACTGCGTTGATCTTTAGACTCGGTTAGCACGATTCGAATGAGCAATCAAGACGCTTTAGCGAGTAGGGAGCTCACTATGGCTAGGATCCAATAGGTCCAGCGGTATTTAACTCGAACAGTGACAAAGCCAAAGATGAAGGGCGCAAGGGGACACCCAAGGTCACCATCGTCGTCCAGACACCCATGTATCTCGCCCTGTCTTTTTTCGCGAAGGATTCGGCCACGACGGCACTTCCAAGAGACGCTGCAGGCGAGATGAACCACGCCGTGATAGCTCGGCATAGCCCCATGGTACCGTACGATGGGGACTTTGCGCAGCCAATGTTACCGACCAGGCTGCCGATGAGGGAGATAAGAAAGATGGGGCGGCGGCCGTATGTCTGGCCAAGTGGTCTCCAAAACAACGGTGCTGCTCCAAGAACCACGATGAAGAGCGATGTAAGATAGCTAGCGCGTTGAACGCTGACATCAAAATCCTTGGCAATATCGACGAAGCTAGACTGGATTGCCGCAGCAGAGAATGTTGACATCATAGAGTGGAATGACACTAGGAGTAGGTTCACCATTCTCTGTCGGTGTAGAGAATGAATCAGATATCTATCTCGTGTAGTTGCTCTTTGGGGTTCGGAAACATACCTTCCATTTCGCATGGTGGAAAGTCTCAGTGTTATCTTCCACATGTTCCATATCGACCGAGTTGTTCTCATCCTGTTAATAAGGATGTTAATACAATAAAGATGTAGAATCAGGCGATTGCAGGCTATTACTCACATGTTGTTCGGAGTGATCTACCACTGGTTTCGCCATGGGTCTTGTCGTTTTGGGGGAAGAAGAGTCTGATGTAATGTCTTGTAACTGCCAGATTTTCAGAGCGGGTAGGATTGAAAAGACTTAGATTCAGAGACTCTTTATAAGACAAAACCCCAGAGACATAAGAACCCAAACGGTATATTGCAACATACAATGGAGGTAGGGATCTACCTCTTTGTAAATACTGACCAGTCGGAAGCTGATAAGCCGGCGGTAGGAATAGCAAATCTGGGGATGGGTAGCCTAACAATCTATCTGGGGAACTGGACTATCCCCGCATTTGACCGCAGAGCTACGTAATCGTACGGATGTATCGGCATCTTGCTAGCGGCAAAGTATGTGGTGGGGGTTTGCAATGTAGCTCTAATATGAAACATCCTAGCTAAGGACTGGGCGTCTATCCGATCGGACTCCAAGCGCTGAGAAACGTAAAAGGAGAGTCATCAGGTCTGCCACATGCGACCACACCTATCTGGCTACATGTACTGAGTACTATTACGGGCTTTTAGTCATTGAGGAGGTACCATGAGATAACGGCTTCGATGCATTTAAGAAATATCTTCTTCACTGGAGGTGAAACATCCCACGAGTTTATTTCACTACAGAAATACGGCGGGCTGGTCATTTTATTAGAGTTTTGCCTTAATTCTAACTAGTTATTTCTATACCGTGCTAGTAAACACATAATGCCAGGTCTAGCTCTTCCCTTCCCATTGAAAGTTCTGAGTTTTGCCTGGGATGAGTGTCCTGAGAGCCATGCCATAATCTCCTCCATTGGGCATCCTTAACAGAGTGTGAATATGAAATCTTTTCGGTTCCTTATTGGTCAAGAAAACGCCCGAGTGGTGATCGAACTCGACAATGACTACAGGGCTCTGAAGACGATAGTAGAAAGGGTCGCCATCATTGAACCCGCCGATCCAGCAAAAATACATTTCATGATACCAAGAGCGGATTTGGGATAGGCGACGTCTGCGTGCCTGCTCGGGGAGATACAGCAGGAATTCCGAAGCAATTTTAGTAACGAGATCCTGCTGTTCTATCGATAGGTCAGACACAAGCACACCTTCGTATGGGACAACTCGGTTGTCGCGATATGCTCCGCAGAGGTGTCGCTGATCATCATGGTTCCAGCGGCCTCTGGGCATAGCTGGGTCCTTCATTAGCCGGTATATCTGCGCGCGAGATTGGACTTCTCCAGGAAGGCTTTGCATAAGCTGGAGCCCCAAACTCTCTTCGCGCCTCATGATCTGCGTGCCGCCGAACTGGCCCTCATCAATAATATTTGGTTCAGCGCCCGTGAACCACGGCGAGAGAACCATCTGGCGTTTATAGAAGAAGGCGTTCAGGCAGAGGTGGTGACCATAGAATGAGAACCCCCAGGGATGTTCCGAAGAGATCTCACCAAAGAAAACAAAGTTATAGGAGAACTCATTCATGATAGATGGAACTTGGATAATCTCACCTAGGAAGCCATTGATACGCATAGCAGCAACGGCCTTCTCGTAACCTTCGGGGATAGTGAAGTCTCCAAGACTCCCATGACTGCTTCACGGAGGTCCTGGTTCACTTCGTCGAGACGAATGCCCTTCGAGCTCAGCAGAAACTCTGGATTTGACCAAGTCCTCCATTCCGGAGAGTCAATGTGATAGTGACACTGTGTCTTTTGCTCTTGTGTCATCTTAGAGATGGCCAAGTCGGCGGCTTTAACAATTTTTTCAATCGGCACACCGTCATCTTCAAGCTTATACAGGTCTCCCCGGACGTGGCCTAGGTTAGTTGTAAATCAGTATACTCTGTTCTTTCTCAGCACCCAGGGCTTATTGCTTACCGTCGTTTGTTACGCCCTTATACGGCTCGGTGAAAAGTTCTCTCCAATGCAGATATAATCCGTGAATCCAAGGGGGGTTCTCGTTCTTTTTGAAGGCTTCGGCATATTCGTAGGCATCTTGTTTGCGCATAGACGTGAATCTATCGATACCAAGATCGGGCATGAACTCGCGAAATGGAGTTCCTTGCGTATCTGCTGAGACATTCTCATTGTTTGAAGACATTGCGCGTTGTAATCGTGGACTAGCTAGAAATTGACTTGTGTTGTGATTCTGTCGCCCTAGGTCAAACCGAATCACTTTACATATTCCATATCTGGATACATATACTTCCTTCAATTAGTTTAGCGCAGCTCCAAAAGATTCCGATCATCCAATCGGAACGTACGTAGCCTGTCCCGGCTCGGAGTCGGCATCGGGTAGTCGAATTCTGATTGGGTGAGACTTGGAGTTCCCTGTCTACTCCAAACATGCAGGGACATGACGTCGTATTCGGTGACAAATAAAGAGGGCGATCATTGTTGTCAGAATTCTTAGCGACATGTTCAGAATAACAAGTCCTGAACTCAAAGATGCCCGCCTTTCTATTTAAACGTGTGTATCGAGCCCGCCAAACGTTCAGTTTATGAATACTCTAACCAATGCAGGTCTCGTCCGCTTTGCGCCGCGATCAAAGACTTCAGATATCCTAATTGGACAACCCGTGGAAGACGACATCGATGTCGGCTTGGCTCTTCGCAATGGCACTGAAGTCCGGGTCGATATCTTTTCAGGAACGTCAGTTTTAAACCCTGGCCAGGGCACTGGAAAGGTTGAAATCATCCATAAGATATTCTCGCCGCTAGCGGCTAGCGAAGTTGGCACTATTCGCTGCATCGGGTTGAACGTGAGCAACTCTTGATTCGGCAGGTGAAATGGAATAGATTGCTGAAACTATCTGGATTTAGTACAAGCGACATGCGGATGAAGTGTCGATGGAGCTGCCGCAAATCCCCACCATGTTTATGAAGCCAAACACCGCGCTTGGAGACCCCTGGCCAACGCCGACTTTCATTCCCAAGATTTCGCAAAAGGACGGTACTAGTGACTTTGAATCAGAACTCGCTGTTGTCCTTGGTAAGACCGCTAAGAATGTCTCGGAGGCGGAGGCAATGGAGTACGTTCTGGGATATTCAGCGTGCAACGACGTCTCAAGTCGTGATAGCCAGCTTGCCCAAAGCCAATGGAACTTTTCCAAGGGCTTCGACGGTGCTTGTCCCATCGGTATGTGCTCTTTCGTCGCTGAGAAGTTAACGTATGTTTGGTACTGACCGTTGGCACAGGACCGACACTTGTTTCTAAAGACTTGGTTCCAGATCCTGCCAAGCTCAAGATTCGAGGATTGAAGAACGGAAAGGTCATGCAGGAATCCGAGCTTGAGTAAGTTCTTCGTCACCGCATTGAGCATTCCTCTGAGGCTAATGTCGAATTGCAGTGACTTGATATTTGGGGTTCCCCAACTCATTGCCTTCCTTTCGCAGGGCACCACTCTGCCCGCTGGCACCATCATTGTTACGGGAACCCCTGCAGGAGTGGGTATGGGAAGGACACCTAAGGAGAGACTTGACGCTGGAGACGAGTTTCATGTTGAGATCCTGCCGCATATTGGAACCTTGGTCAATATATTCGAGAATGAATGATTACTCGGAATTGTAGCATAACAATTTGGTGCTGGTACCGAAATTAGCATAGCCTCTCAAGTTCTGAACTTTTCATATTATGAAACATGGCATCCTAACTTTATTGAAATGCACATTTGAATAATCAATAATGATCATTTCATGTCTGACCCAGCTTATGACTCGGTTTGCAGGTTATTCAGTTAAAGAAAGATCTGGTGAAACACAAGGCTCGCCGTTATTGTGACATTAGAACATGAAGTGTTCAAACATCTACTATTACTATTTCTTTCATAAGGAGAAGGCTTTATCCAGATACTTCAGAAGCAGTAGCGTTGAGACTCATATTTCAACTATCTAACAATTTAGGAAATTGTTCCTTCAGATGCTCAACTACAGCCTGAGGTCCACCCTTGACCTGCAACCCCTGAGGTATAGCATATGTCTTGATCCCAGGAATGATGGATTTCGCTGTCTCCCTCATCTCGGTACTCTCTTCCTCGGTCCACATGGAAGCGCAGCACTACAGCATATTAGCAACCGACTGAGAGTGAAGTTTTGGTGTCTGTGAAGATACGCACAAGAATGTCTGGCTTGAGCTCCGTCACCTTGGGTGCCACCTCGCTCTTGTCTAAAACGCTTGTTAACAACACCCTATAGAGTTGTCTCAACATGCAGTGATGCGGTCCTGCCAGACATACCAAAGCAATTGCCAACATATTCGATTATGTAGCGAGTTTTGAGTTCCTCAACAACTTGACCAATGACCTTCTTGGCTCTCTCAGGCACATTGTTAACAGTGACGAGGCGGAAAGGTCCTTTGGGAGTTAATGCAGACATGATGAGATAAAATGGCGTTTAAACGGCGAATAGGCAGGAGGGAGTGGAAAGCGTCTTTTGGGTGAGATATTATACACGCAAAGTCCAAGCACCGTACTGGCGTCTAGACTCGAGGCTTCTGGGACTTTAAGCTTCGGGCGATATCATGACATCGAGGCTCGGCCCCGACGTCGAGAGCCGATTCGCTTCCCTGGAAGCACACAATTGGAGACGGTTGAGGGAGTATCGCCGATGCCGCTTTCAAATTGCTGGTTTCCGAGCCGCGCGTACCCTACGAAGAGATGGCTAGCATTCGTAGCGTACGTTGACTAGATTCCCATTGGCCACCGGGCAAGCTCAATCCGATTGGCTATGAGCCCATAACCCGAAGGCTACCCTGTCCCCTCCCCAAGAATCCCCAGATAAATTCATTGATCCGAAACCTGAGAGTCGCTATCGAAATCCGACAAGTGATATGTTGACCATAAGAGGTATTTGATACGTTCAACCGGATATAATAAGTGGCCGCTGATACCGCGCTTACGCCAACGAGTGGCTTTCTGGTCTCCCATGACTAACTGTCGCAATCAGATACCAGAGTCCACATTGCCATTTCCCCATTCCTGCCCTTCGATCCTACATACGACTGCAACTCATCCTGGGATATAATTAGCACACTTTGATTTCTCAACCAGATTTGATTCCTGCTGGTTATAGTCAGAGACACGCCAACATGTCCCTCATAGACTCACGAGTTGCTATCGTCGGTGCTGGCATGGGCGGCCTGACATGCGCGTTAGCACTGGCAAAGAAAGGGTTCAAAAACATCGAGGTTTATGAAAGTGCCTCCGATCTAGGATTTGTTGGTGCCGGTATCCAATTGGCCCCTAACCTGGTTAGAATCCTGACGCGTCTGGGGTGCTGGGATTCTGTAGGGGCCGAGGCAACAGACGTCAAGGAGACCAGCATCAGGAGTGAGTCAAAAAGTATACTTTGGAAATAACACATTGCTGAAACTACCTTCACAGATGGCGCTTCTAACGAGGAGCTGACGCATGTCTATATGCCCGACATTCGCAAAAAGTATGGGTATCCCCATTGCACTGGACACCGGGCTTCCCTGGCCGGAAGCCTCCTCGAGGGTTGCAAGAAGGAATCTGCCATTCGATTCAAGTTTGGACATACCCTCCAGAGCGTCGATGTTTTCTCGCCAGAGGTCAAGTTCACCGTCAAGACAAGGGACGGCGAGGCGCACCAAGCCACTGCAGATGTCTTTCTGGCAGCGGATGGCATCAAGTCTGTTGCACGCAGCGCACTCCTCTCGCAGGCCGGAGCCAGCATGGACACCGAAGACACTGGACAGGCTGCCTACCGTGTTCTCCTCTCCCGGGAGAACATGGCTTCTGACCCCGAAATGATGGAGCTCCTGGATAGTAACCAGGTCACTCGATGGATTGGTGAGAAGCGACACTGGATCGCCTACCCCATCGCGTCCCGTACCATCTACAACATGTCCTCCATCCAACCCGACACGAATTTCGCAGACGCGCCATCCATGACTTATACGACCAAGGGCTCCAAGAGCGCCATGCTGGACGTCTTCTCCGACTTTTGTCCTCTTGTTCAGCGTATGCTGAATCTTGTCCCGGACGGTGAGGTTTGTGAATGGAAGTTGCGTTCGCACAAGCCCTTACCTACGTGGAGCTATGGTTCCGTAGCTTTGATGGGCGATGCGTGCCATCCCACCCTGCCTCATCTTAACCAGGGAGCGGCACAGGCTGTTGAGGACGCCGTTGTTCTAGCCGAGGTGCTTGCCAGAGTACCTATCAAGTCACCCGAGGCCATCAACAGGAGCCTTCGGGTCTATGAGCTGCTGCGCAAGGACCGCACGACGACGCTCGTCGACCTCGCGGCGCAATCCGGAAAGGCTTTGCATCTTGGCGAAGGAGAGAAGAAGGCGGAGCGCGACAGACTGTTTGCTGCGAACAAAACCAATGGTGGCAAGGTACCGGATAAGTGGGCGTCACCAGAGGTGCAAGAGATGATCTATTCACATGACTGCATGAACCTAGCGGGCGAGAAGTTTGATGAGCTGTATCATGGGCTCGAGGTTCAGGACAACGTGTGAGAAGTTCTTTCATTTCAGCTAGTTAACATCAAATGTATCCTATCACATCAAATTCATTTGGCCCAAAGTCTGGACCTAACCAGTTCCCATAGATTAGGTCATGTTCGTTGACCTGTGTAAAAAAGTCAATGCTATCATTTAAGATGAAACTGGGTCGGGTCAAATCGCCATTTTCCGTTGTTAATAGTGTTTGGCCGCTGGGAGTCTCTCGTGCACCTGTTGGGATCGTGTCAACTGGCTCGAGTTCTGTTGCTTGGTCGCCTGGTCCTAGTGCTATCAGGGTCTGGATGTTAGTAAACCACGGTAATCACGCGAAGAAAGCTTTGCACATAGACTCACACATTTCTCTTAGCAGCTGAACATATCGAAATATACGGCGATGTGCGTTGATACTCATAGCACTTGCCACACCAATTGCCTTCAAAGTGTCCAAACATTCATCCAACAACTCGTCGATTGAGTTCACAAACGAAAGTTGTTTCGTAATGAATCTTGCGCCTTGGCATTTTGAGGCCAGCCAGAATCCAAAAATGTGTAACGTGATTGTCAAAGCTGAGGGAATTCTTTATTAGAAAGTGCTCAAATATTGGTTCACAAGCATCCTCACCACAGTAGTTGCAAGTCCACCAGATCGCATTCTCTTGAAAGAATGATTCTTGAATGTGTAAAATGTCGCTGATCAGTCTGTGGAGTTCTGATACATGTTGGAAATCGGTTTTAAGTATAGCGGCAATGTTATCTTGCAGGAGCTCTGAATCGCAATCTGGTGATTTTCTGGTTATTGAACGTAGGACAGTCACGAGAAGAGGCCCGCATGTCATCAGTTGCGTTCGGTAATAATAGATCGCTAGCAATATCGTGGGACGAGATGCTTTGAAGTCAGCAGGCGACCAGGCATCGCGGTCTGCGATAGTCTCCAGGATTCCAGATGGCAAGGCGTTCTGACGCCAACGACCCATCTCTAACGAAAGCTTGGTTGTCTTCTCCAAGAGCTCGTGCAGGCTGAGAGGAGTAACAGGACTCATGTTCGAATCGTGGATTTCCTCCAAGGCTTGTCCCAAAATCTGATGTAAAGATCTTGGTCCTGTCAGTTACATCGTGCTTTTCGGTCAAGGGGTATTCCTACGTTAGATCGCGGAAGTGATCAACTATGCTATTGCGGTAAGATGAATCGATGTCGTCAACGAGACCCTTGGAAGAAAGCAGTTCCATGAGTTCCATACGAACGTGGTGTGAAGGTATTAAACAAGGCTGACCAAGAGCGGAAGAAAGAATTCTAGTGGCCATTAATAAGATTGATGGCATCTGGTTATCTATATACTAACCTGTCCTGATTTACCACGGCAAACCAAAGTCGAGATTTGAGCTCCTTTTCCTTAGGCACATTGTGACTGTAAGAAGCTGGAGCATGAAGTCCCAATTGATAGGCGACTTTGACTGAAAGAGAGTGAATTGTCAAGCTTTCAGTAGAGCGTTGGCTGTTCTGCTGATACAGAGCCAGGAGTAAAAGCGTCTCAACTGCCAAATATCAGTGATTTGCAAGTCTCATCTGGGGGCGATGCTACACACGTAAGCTTGAGCTCGACAAGTATAGCACTTCAGGATCTAGTAAACCTAAAGTCTGGCGGTAGTATATCTCTGGTGATTGCTCTTGTGTAATGCACAAGGCGAAAGCAAATACAATGCTGAGCAATGCTAGCATCGGCCTTGTCGATCTCTGAGTATTATCAGCTCTATTCAGCACCTCATCAAGACCGGAAATCAAGCTAGCTTCACGAATGAAAGGAAGCAGACTCCCTACAGTGTCAGAGAATTGTATTATCCATCTAACAGCTGTCTGGCGCTCAGGAAGTAAGTCGGTACCAACATAATCAGTACCATATCCTGGAACTGAAGAGGAAGGGGGGTTTGGTAATGGACCATAATCCGTGTTAGCCTGACTATTCCGGAGGCGCTCGGGATGCAGAAGAAGGCCGCTATTCCTCCCAACGTTAGTGACGATTTCATTTAGAGACCAGAAAATTGCGTGGTTAGAGCTTGATCCTAGGGCATTACGATTAGACTGTGATACTAAAAATTTCTCGCTCTCAGAAGCAGAGTAGCGCCTATTTACCAAAGTAGCATGAGCCTGATGGGCGATCAAAGACACCAGCTGCCAATACATCAATTCGTGGCTCCGCTTGCCGACTGCGATTTTCGTGTGAATTTTCCGAAATTTCGTGTATACTGCTCGTTAGCTGCCGAACTGAGCTCACACTCGTCGGTGTATGTACGGAGTCGCCTTCTATTGCGGGGGTTCCAATTGACTGTTGTTGTTGTTGTTGTTGCTGCTGCTTCTGTATACGTGACGAGCCCATAGCTAATTGATACTGGGGCTTCCTGATACTGTTTCTTGACCCAGAATGTGCCCTGTCTTAGTTTAGTATACTTGGACATCAACGAGAAACATCTTGAGCAGAGCTATGAGCACTAACTGGCGTCCTGCCTGTCGATCCATACGTTTATCTATTCCCGTATGGGAGTAGACACAGGCCAGATTGTGCTTCTCACATCTTTGGCACCTTGGGTTATTGCTGTCACACTTGCGATACCAGTTAGCTACTGAGGTTGAAAGAGCATATCCTCCCTCACCTTGGATTTAGATTGCCGGCAAGGGTTACACGCGATAGCAGCGCGCGGTCTTTTCGTTACTGAACGGCTGCTGTGATTCATCGCGCAGCTGTATTAAGGAACAAAAAGCTCCTAGAGGGCGAAGAGGCGGGGCTCTAGAAGAAACCCGAGCATAAATCTCACGTGACCCGGCACGTGATATCGTGTAAAGTTCGCGCCGAAACACGCCGTGTTGTTCTTGTATATCAAACAATGTTTTTCGTATATTAATGCCTGCTTTACTCTTGATTTTTATTACCTACAGTTAGTCTACCACTTAATGCTTATGGCGATACAATCTCGGCTGACTCTTTAACATAATTTCCCATCTCTTTCTTAAAATCTTATTCGCACTTAATCTTCTCATCAGTGCTGTAAGTTGAAAATTCATAATAACGTGGTACCTAAGGCTTTGTTAGTACCTGCTTACATTTTCGGCGCAATTATTATGGAGAACTCCATAACTGTAAGCTATAACCCTAAGAAATCAAGCCCAACCAATATCCCACAAGAGTACTAGCGTCGCTCCCAGTATCAACTTAAATATGGAAAGTTTCGTAACTGGAATTTCTGTCTGAGCCATTACGAGCTAATGTTTTTACGATATCCTACGACGAATACCATCGTTCGAATTGCTTCCGAATGTGTTATGGTCATACTTTAACAGCAAAGCGATAGCCTCCCATACCGAATATACCGAAAGCCTTGTTCTCTTCACCAGTTGGAAGTGACCCTGTTGATAAGCTGAGTGGTGGTAAATCAACACTTAACGTTTACAAAAACCGAAAAATGATTTTCATAACATATAAATAAGCTCTTTTATTTAATTCAGCTATCATGTTATAACCAGATAGTCATTCTGGAACTATCAGGAATACACAAGCCAGATGTTTCCTTGATCACTCCTCACCTGCCAGCCTTTTCAATCTTTGTAAAGATATCGGCAAACACCCAAGCCTGTAGTATCGACAGGGTTCGCAAAGACCAATTGAAACTGTCCACCTTGGTAAGTGCCCGGACAAGTTCCCGCTGGTCATCTGTCAGACTTTCCGGGGTAAGTGGCTCAGATGCCGGCACTTCAAGGGGCAACTTGAGGCCGATTTCCGTAAGGACAAGGGTTATCTCCCCGCGGGACGCTGGGGCAGTCTCAATTATGAACTTCTCCGAGCCTTGGCTATTTACTCGAGTCAAGTTTCTTGACGACATTGTGGCGAGGGAGGTTAAATCTGGGTCGGCAAACTCGAACTTGACCTCCCTCAGATTCCAAGATTCATGTTATTGAAGGTACTCATTCTCCTTCAGCTTGCGGAGTACCTCATTGACGTGTTCGGGTTGAGATACGTGCAACACGATGAGTACTATAGCGCTAGCCCAGCGACTTAGGCCAGACCCGTCCCCTTGTGCATATACAGATTTCTGGCGTCGCATAATAGGGGTGTCGGAAAGGTCATCCTGCGATTTGGTTTGAAGTTAACCCAGTGCGATCAGGCCAGTGGCTTAGAAAGCGAGGTTCGGCTCACTCTCGATGAGATTGGATAACGCCGTATGGATTCGGTCTATTTCCTCAGGAAACCATGCCAGTGCGTACGCAGCTTCTTGCCGGACTGCCACAGAGTCGTCTTCCAAGAGATCGATAATGTGTTGGAGACCGTCTTTGATTCAGGCTGTATCTATCTCGCAGCCCCGGTTAGTGCCATGTTTCCAGGACCGATCATGGAGATGAACAGCATCCACTAAAATCCGATCCTGTGAGGATATGCAAATTGAGTTGCTAGACGCCACGAAATTTAAGAAAGTTGGTTGGCATACCTCTGGATCGGTCCATTCTTCATCACTTAAATCGGGATCAAGCGAGCTTGTCCAATGCTTGGCACATTCTGAAAAATTTTCATAAAGTTAATTTCCCCCTTCATCAGGACATAGAAACTAAATGAAAAAGGGGGCATACGGTCAGGGCTTCGATCGCCAACAGCCTCGGACACAGTAGTCCAGCTGGGCAATGTGTTAGTAGGGGGTTGACTGCACGGGCACGTAAAGGCAACATAAAAGATACTGTACCTGTAAACATGAATAGCGATAGCATCAAGCAGTCGTTTGTTTTCATCACTCGTCCAGGCTCCAAGGTTCCAATTGCGTTTTGTCTTCATCCATCGGTTCCTACAGTCCTTGTTACTTCGGCCTCTATGAAATTGTGCTATTGCAATCCAATTAACGGTTCCTGCAGCAGGGAAACGTTAAATGACACATCATGGTATAGTTCATGTGTTGGTGTACTTACCTGTGTATTTAAAAACCTGTTCACTAAGCAGATAGTCATCATCGGGGGTCCACTTTCGAAACTTGGTTGACTTGGTAGTTGACATGATGTAAATACGTAAAAGGGTTTCCTTTTAGCATTTAACTTAACCTTTACAGAATGCTTACTATTGCCTGCTGAGGGCTTAATGTAATGATATTTCTCCTTTTGCAGGATATGATGGGCCATAACAGTCAACCAACCGCCAAGATACGGCTGGGATTCAGGGTAGGCCGCCTTTCGTAATACGGACATAGTGGGATTTTAATGAGGGTTATGTGATCTGATTTAATTCCTTGGCCCGAAGTCATCTTTGACTTCAGGGCTGCCTTGACTTTAACTTTAACTTTGAACACGTATTCCTCCCACGAATCTTAACCTTCCACATTTCTGCCCCAGCCCCTCAGCGAGGAAGCCAGCTTTTGCACATACAGCTATGTGAGTCATCTACGTGTTCACTTGGATAGAGTTTACTGCCTTGATCATATTGAGTTTTGACCTTAGAAAGGCTATCTTATTTGTTGATATTATTAAGAGATTTGGAGAGCCTGGGCTTGAAAAAGTTGAGTGGTTGAAGCAAAAAACAAAAGTACATGCTCGAAATCAGATGTTTTGAAAGCCATGCGCCACCAACACCACCGTATCTTTCCTGCAGGCAAACGGCACGGCCCCTGGTATCTGTTCATGTCTCTGAGGGCTGAACTTTGTTGGTTGCACAGATACACAATATTGGAAGGTTACACAAAGGAGACCTAGGGTTAATATTACGCTCACGCACACGCACATTTGTCGGTTGACCTTTTCCTCTGGGGAAAAATATTAAATTCGAGAGCTTGTTCTCGGTCCTTCCAAGCTCACATTCTCTTCTTCTTTGCTTCCTAGCTACAATCTAAACATTTCTATCGTCGGCATGGGTTCCGAGCACAATCCCATCCTGAACGAAATGGGGCTAGACTTCCCATTCAAGGCCACGCCCAAGGCTGCGCCCCCAACGCTCAAGATTGATCATGACTGCGGCGTCAAAATCACAACAGTAAGGACAATGTTTGTCATGGTATCCCTTTCTGGTCATATGCTCATCTATTCAAGTCTCCCGCAATAAACAACCCTCCACTGCCCGCCGATGGCCCTGGTAACGAGACCTTCTCGAATGGGCTCTTGATTTCCCTCTTGATTCTTGTCCCGACGTGCACGGTATGGAAGTTGGGTGGCGGGTTCAAGACCACGGTGTTCTTCGCCCTCATCACCACTTTTCCGATTCTAATCACCTTCTGGGGCATCACCTCTGCCACCGCCCCGCGCACGAACGAGAGAGTCAAGTGCCCAGATCTTCCTGTGGAACACTACTTGAATTTTCATAAGGAAGAAGATCGAGTCAAGTACCGAGGACGGAACAAGGTTCCGATGGAGACGTTCATGCGCAAATATTTCGACGGTGACGCAGACTTCAACGGCGACGTCCTCGAAGTGCTTGAGTACCGTCATGATTGGGCGTCTTTCCGTTTCACATGGGAGCTATTTCGATTCATCGTTGTCAACTTTGCTACCGACGTCCTCGTCCATAGCCGATCTCAGGATGAAGATCAAGTTCGAGACCACTATGATCGTGGTGATGACTTCTACGCTTGGTTTTTGGGTCCGCGAATGGTCTATACATCCGGCATCATCTCCGATGTGACCAAGGTGGAGTCTCTCGAACAGCTACAGGACAACAAGCTTGCCATCGTGTGCGAAAAGATTGCTCTGAAGCCTGGCGAAACCCTGTTGGATATTGGTTGCGGCTGGGGTACGCTTGCCAAGTTAACCAGTATCAACTATGGCGCAAAAGTGACGGGCATCACTCTCGGGCGTAACCAAACCAAGTGGGGGAACGAGACCCTGCGCAGAGCTGGCGTATCGGACTCTCAAATTCACTGCATGGACTATCGCGACATGCCTTAGGCCAAATACGACAAGATTACTTGCCTGGAGATGGCCGAACATGTCGGCATTTTCAAGATTACTAACTTTCTTCGCCAGTGTCGCGATATGCTGAAGGATGACGGCGTCATACATCTATAAATCGCAGGCATCCGACAAGCTTGGCAGTATGAGGATCTAGTTTGGGGTTTGTTCATGAACAAATATGTTTTCCCGGGCGCAGACGCATCTACGCCACTTGCGTATTATATAGGCTTTTGCGAAAGGGCTGGCTGGGAAGTCAAAAGGTGAGTCGCGGGCCTCTGTTAATGAATCCAACACGCGCGGCAGACATACTAATGATGCTCAGCGTGGACACCATTGGCGTCCACTACTCGGCCACAATTTGGCGTTGGTACCGGAACTGGCTGGCGAACGAAGCCGACGTCACGGCCAAGTACGGACTGAGATTGTTCAAGGTCAGTTGAAGGTTTTCCGCCGTAGCAGCTGCAACTAACCAGATGCCCAGATCTGGAAGTATTTCCTCGCATCAGCCACCATCTCCTCCCGTCAGGGCTCTGCGACCTGCTACCAGATCACTCTGGTCAAGAACATCAACAGCGTTCACCGCATCGACGGAGTTTCGACGCAATTTGCACTCTCGACTGCCCTTGAGGCAAGTAAGAAGGCCGGTAGGGCAGTGTTCCCACCCAACAAGTAAGACCGAATGAAAACGGAAGACCGAATGAGACCGGAAGACCCAATAAGAGTCATCCTAGCTGTCAGGGAACAGCGCCCCGCCCCGCCCCGACTTTACTTGACATGAGTGAGCTCCCTCTCTATAGTTAATGTTTGGCACGACTCTTCTTTTAAGTTTTGTCTGTCAGTAAGGACATTTAATTAGACCTCAATTCCACTCATGATTTGAAACCTTGATGCATGCTTTACTCATTTGAATGTTTTGGCAGAAACCAGAAGCCAAAGCCATTATGCTAACAGAGACGTTTCTGGCGGCTTGGGTACTTGTTGGCTGCCGTAATAAGGGGCTGCGCATGTGCTAGGGTTGTCGTAAGGAGTGAAGTTTCATAGAGATAGATATAACATACGCACTTTATGTAAATCTGCAGTAACCACCACTAGACAAATACAAAGCCACCACTTGCTATACAGTATCAAGAAGTCACTTCCCCCCTGCATACTTGAAATCCACAAAAAGGAAATACCCCCCCAGATTGCTCACAGGCTGGACTGGACACATACATGTGCACCATGCCTCTTCGTATTGTGATCCAATCATCGACCGGCACCGACTAACACCGGCTCGATGATTTCTAACCACCTTACCTTCAGTCGTGGTGTCCAGTGATAGCGACAGATTTAAGAAGGCAGCGGAAGTCAGAACTGAAAGGTTTCTGTAAGGTAAGAGATGAGAAGAGCAGCCAATGTAGCTCGGGACCTTGCCAAATAGGGGAAGGGACCACAAACTTATGATTGTCGTCTGAGGTTGTTGAATGGCAGGCGGATTCTTATCGGAATGTTATACAAGATGAACGGCTATCTCTGTCAACTCGTAGCCCCATGTCTTCACCGGAGTAAGTTACTTATGAGATGGAACGGAACTCCGTATCGACGTTGATAAGTGACAATTTGTCTTGCTTCCTCATCTTGAATTAGTACCCCCTTCAGTCAGACTTTCAGACATGTTTACACCCCATTTGTCAGATAGTCTTACTGAGACTTGGCATATGGTCTGGATGATTATTGCTGGTATTATTATTCTTATCTTCTCAGGCGCAGTCAAAGCAGCTTTGTTGCCATCGTCCTCACAGCTCCCCAAGAGTATACCGGTCTTTGGAGTTGAAACAGACCAATGGTTTTCCCTTAAAGCGCGCGCCCGCTGGCGCAACACTCTGGGACTGAAGACCACCCTGGCGTCCATGTATAAGTCCCAGAAGCATACCTACACGATCCTACCCGTACTTGGACTGGGTGATCTTGTTTTTCTACCTATTCAAGAAACACAATGGCTTGCCGACCAGCCCAATTCGGCCGTCAATGCCCACGAACTCTTCGCAGACTTTTTAGAGACAGACCACACTATTCCCGGATCTAAGCTTGCACATGACAGCCTACATGTGCATCTGATTTCGACAAAACTGACGCGGGAAACGGGGAATTTGATCCCGATCATGTACGATGAAACTCTTCGCAGCGTTGACGAGCTGTGGGGATTAGACAGTGACAAATGGAAAGAGATCGACGCGATGCCGACGGTGCAGCACATAATTGCCCAAGTTGTTGGCCGCGTCTTTTTCGGAGCTCCATTGTGCCGAAACAAAAGACTACAAGATTCAAGCCTTGCGTTCACTCAGGATGTCCCGCTGTCTGCCATGTTGCTCCGGCTGACATGGAGGCCACTACGACCAATCTTAGCCCCAATCCTGACGATTCCGATCAGGATACACCTGGCACAGTTCTATGGAATCCTGAAGACAGAGCTGACACGCCGGCTGTCTCTTTACGACTTACGCCAAAAGGGCCACGAAACAGATATTGAAGAGCCCAACGACTTTCTTCAGTGGTCCATTCAACAAGCCAAGATGCTAGATGATTCGCAACATTCCCAACCCTGCGCACTTGCTCGCCGTCTGATGATAGTCAATTTCTCCAGCATCCACACTAGCTCCCTCGTTATTATGAACGCTCTTAATGATATGAACAAGAACTCAGAGCACATTGACGAGCTTGTTCGTGAGATCATCGAGGTCCTCGCCCACCACGGCGGGTGTTGGAGCAGGGGTGCCGTTGCCGATATGACGAAATTGGATTCAGCTATGCGCGAGTCTCAATGACTGAACAACGGCAACTTCATCTCCGCAAAGTGGTCCAACCAGATGGTATCACCACTCCCACTGGGTTGCATCTCGCTTATGGCACTATTCTGGGCGTTCCTGGTTATGGCATGCATCAAGATGAGGACATCTACCCCAATCCGAATGACTATAATCCATTTCGATTCAGCGAGATAGGTAATGGCCAATCGTAGAAGTATTCAGGAAAAAGAACCAAGCATAGTTGGGTTATAACTAGTCCCGAGTATACGCCATTCGGCCACGGTCGATATGCGTGTCCGGGCCGTTTCTTTGCTTCAACAGAGCTTAAGATTTTACTGGCATACTTAATCTTTAACTATGATATTCTGCCGTTGGCCCCACCGCCACAAAGCCTATGGCGAGTAGCATCTCAGGTCGCGGGGCTAAAGCCTCGATTCCGAGTTCGTCGAAAGAAGAGTGAGTGAAGATATTAAACTATATGTTATATATTTAGGATTTATTCCTATCTATTAGAAACAAGTTATAACTCTTCTATCTCAACAAAAGACCACTTAGTCATTCGAAACATGTCTCAATCTCTCCTCCATCTGTTCACGCGGACTTTTCAGCTTTACTTCCGGAAACCGTGGGTCTTTTGTCCACGGCATCACATCAGCTCCTTCCAGCAGCCACTTCAATGTAGCCTTCTCGAACTTGTCAGCTAGTTCCTTATGGGCTGGGTCTTGAGCCAAGTTATGTAACTCGTGGGGATCATCATGGCGGTGGTATAACTCAGATGGCTCGTATAGCCTGTATACGTATGTCCAAGTCTTGTCTCGTAGTGAGATGGCCTTGCCGACCAGAGTGGTATCCTCGTGTTGTAGTCCTGCCTTGAGATCATATGGGTATGGCGCTTGCTCTAGAATAGGCTCTTCGGAAGTGAGGAATCCACCTTCGGAGAAAGAATATTGCTTGTGAGTTGTGGCGTTACCGCAGAGGAGAGGAACCCACGACAGTCCGTTGTGGGCAAATGACTCTTCAATTCCCGATGTTTCGAGTAATGTTGGAACCAGATCTACCATCTCGGTCATAGCATCGACTTTCTTCCCTTCTGGTAGTCCTGCACCACCAATGATGAGAGGCTCATGAACCAGAGTCTCAGATAGACCTGAGGGCCACTTCTCAATGAGTCCGTGGTCGCCCAGGTATTCACCATGATCTGTGAAGAACATGGTGACTGTATCCTTCCAAATACCAAGTTCATCCACTCGCTTCAAGACTCGGCCAAACTGATCGTCCAATCTTGAGATCATGCCATAATAAGTTGCCTTGATCTCTTTCCAAATCTCATCGGTTGCACGGTCTGTGCCGTACCTTTCTCTAATAGACTTCATGTATCGAGGCTCATAGCCACTTTTCTTCTCTGGTGTCGCCTCAATGCTGGAAAGAATAGATCGGTCGTACATGGAAAAATACGGTTCCTCAACCTGGAAGGGACAGTGAGGGAAGATCAGAGGCATAAAGAGCACCCAAGGCTTGTCTTTTGGTGGACAACCTAGCCACGTCAAGGCTGATCGGACGACGGCTTCATCATAATCCAAAGCCTTGTCCGCATCTCGTAGTCCGCTATAGAATAAACGGCCCCAAATGCTATTATCAACTTCGCGTTGACCTTTGGCGAAAGCTGGCACGTACTCTGGTGTTTCGAGAAATCCATACTCCGTAACGCTGAGTTCTGTGACAGTGGGCGCAAATGTATCCCCACGCGGTGCTAGACACGCGACGTGGTAGCCTGATTCTTTAAGACTCCGGAAAATGTTTGGTTCCCATGGCTTTATCAAGTTCTCAAGACTTCGATGTCCACTGACATGCGGGTAGGTTCCAGTGAACATACTGCATCGCGATTGAGAACACACCGAAGCTTGCGTGAAGCAATTGGTGAATAGGCTTCCTCTAGCAGCGAAAGCATCAATATTTGGTGTTTTGATGCCATAGTCAGGACCTGTTGTACAGCCGAGAGAGTCGTACCTCAGCTGGTCAGGCATGAAAATAATGTAGTTTGGTCTGTCACCTCCATTCTTGGAGTCAACCTTCAGAGGCAAGGGCTTTGCAGGTAGTGAATGCGATTGTGACATTGTGCATCAATGTTAAGCAAAAGAAGAACTTCAAGCTCAAATTTCAAGTCGGTAATAGCAGTGGTATTTAGTGCTAACCTAACACGCTACTCTGACTCAATCCTTACGCTCCTCGCCCTAGTCTCTCGGATGTCGTTCTCCGCTTCTAGCGGATCTCGCTCCACGCAATTCCCCTTGGCGTTGACGTGCTTTGCATTTTTCTATGTAAAGACCAATAGCGATATCAACCCTCGTAAAACGCGTGGAACTCGTCCGGATCTCGCATATTTTCTGAGATGGACCTCGCACAGTCTTTCAGCACGGGGAGTCAATCTGCTAGGTCTATTTCGTCGCCGAGACAGCTTGCGTGTAAGCAATGTCGCGCGAGAAAGGTTTGTAGCTAATTTGAGTATTTGTGGGGTTCTCCGCTGATCCTGGTCATCAGGTCAAATGTGATCGTCGGAGTACGGGGTGTATGCGATGTGAGCGTCTAGACTTGGGCTGTAGCTATGCCGCTGATGGTACTACTCAGTCGTCGGGAAACACCCGTGGTCATGACTTGACTCAGGCTGGGATCAAGAGACGTCGGATCTTACGTGCTTGCGCCGCTTGTCGTACTGCAAAGTCAAAGTGTTCAGGGAGCCATCCCTGCGATCGCTGTCAATCACAAAAACAAGAATGTCTGTTTGGTGATGATCAAGGACTTCCAAGTGGGGATTCTGGCATTGAAGCGCATGAGTCGCCCATCTGCCCTCAGACGCATCATGGGTCGCTGCCTAGTCAGTACTCACCAATGGATATGTCGAGGGTTGGAAGTCAGACCAATGAGCCGCAGCGGTACGTCCTAGCTCACTATGAGATAAGCCTATCACTGATATCCTAGCAGTTTCTTCGAGCTTGAAGAAAGAGATACTGTCCGGCAATACTTGGATACATACTTTGACAAGACGGATATTGCCGACTGCGTGTTCCTTCATCAGGCCACCACCATTACTGAATGGAGTCGAGGAAAGCTTGACAAGACTCTGCTCAAAGCAATTAGTGCTTCAGCGTTGAAGCCCACCTCTGCAGATCATCTGGAAAGCTCAACGGCATATACATGGATAAAACAAGCTCAAAGCGAGTTAGTCAATCAGATGGGCGACATGTCGGTGCCCAAACTCCAGGCCCTGATGCTAGTCATCAAGTTCCTTTTCTCTCTGCGATTCACTGGAGATGTATGGGTTCTACTTTCAATTGCATCGAGGGTCGCCTTTACGAAGCGGCTCAATTACGAGCGGCCAGCGATGGACCCTGTAAAACAAGAATGTCTTCGGCGGCTTATGTGGTCTATATACTCGATCGACAAACTCTTTTCAGGTGGGATAGAAGACCTGACTGTTTGTCCAACACAAAGGATGCATATCCGGTTACCGAGCGGCCAGCATAATTTTCAGCTAGGATTGAGGTCCCGAGCACCATTTTTACACGGCAATGGCAAAGATGACACTGACATGAATGTACTGGCCTATTTGATGCGCTTATATGACATCCGTGATAGGATTCTTAGGTAAGACAACCGCGATGACGACGAAGTGTGTTGCTGACATACCTACTTCGAGATATACCCGGCAAGTCATATTAAGTGGGACCAGTCCCTACCTGAGCCGAGGACAACTTCGATCTCTAGACCTTGAACTCACGGCTTTCGAAGAGTCGCTCCCCGATGAGTTGCAGCTCAATGATAACAGACTCATGATCATGTGTCACTCAGATGAAGCTCGCACATACACAACGCTCCACACTTTGTTATTTAGCTGTCGCTGCGACCTTCATAGGTTCTTGATCCCCGGTATCCGTGAAGCAGTCTCCCCGGAAGCTGCGGGCCAAACACCAAGGGAATACATAGAATATTGTCAACAGCGATGTCTGCAGACCGCATTGCATTACGTAGACATGTGGTTCAAGATTCGACAGATGGAGACTAGCAGCCAAGTTGAAACGACCACGTTTGCGGTGGTCACGTATCAGTTCACCAAAATGATTGATCATTTGGCTGCCCTCCTTCCTTTGAATGGAGAATCGTCTTTGGCTTCTATAAAGCAAAAGCTAACTGATATTTTACTCATCGTGTCGCAAAGCCGAACCGCGTTCGGATGGGTCACATCTTGTGTAAGTCTGGTTCGGTTAATTCGGATGCAGTCCAGTGCTAAGTATCCCCACAGATTGCCGACATCGACGACCTCATTCCACGACTGGGTATGCGAACCCGCTCTCCAGGATCTTCGTGAGTCGAGTCACCTTATTATCCAGCTTCACAACTAATATATTTGTTCCAAGTGCGCCTCCAGGAACGATTCGACTTCAGGAAAAGTTACATCGACGCTCCAAGCATGCATTTGCTCCAGAAGATGAAGAAGAGGAAGATCCAGCCATTAAGCCTCCTGAATCTGGCGGAGATAGACTACCTGAGGAAGTCGTTGAACCGCCGGCTTTCGTGAATGCTCCAGGAAAGGGCATCTGGTCCTTTTCTCTGCCCAATGAGGAACAAAATCTCGCTGTGTTAACATTTGACCCATTCTCGTCACTCGAATATCCAATAATGAATCATGATCTAATTGGATCGTCCGATGTGGGGTTTGGGGAACAAGACACAGGGTTTCCTTTAGATCCGTTTGATCTACAACTGAACGCTTATACTGATGCGAATATGCCTGACTATTGAGTGATAGATAACTTTATAAGATTGTATACAATTTTCTCGCATTTCACTTTAGTCGATAGAATTCATTCGCCGAGTTAAAGGTCTTAGTCATCCTGCTTTGTTGCTATCATAGCAGGTCCCCTCTCAGCATCCGAATCGGGTACCTTGTCGACGGTGTCCTGCTCCAACACAGACCGCATCATCTCCGCAGCATCCACTTTCCCAAAATCTCGAATGCTGACTCCCTGGTTGAACAAGAAATCGACTTGCTCTAACGTCTTGCCTTTGCATTCTGGGACACAAAAGTACACGAATACAATTGCAAATGCCATCAGACCACCGAAGATGAAGCCAACCTTACTGTTCAGTCCGGCGTACTGGTCGTAGATGAGGTACGGGATAATGAAATTAACGGTAAAGCTGGAAAAACATCTGTTAGTGCCGATCAATTGATTTGGGGACGGAAACTGACTTCATGATAACGTTAGCTGTGAATCCAACACGCGAGGTAAGATCGCGAAGTCGAAGAGCTGAGATCTCAGTAGTCACGACGTAACTGAGAGGTGCCCAGCCCATGGAGAATCCACAGGCAAAGACAGCCATCATCGCTAGCACGCCCTTCTTTCTAGCATCGTCAACCGGACTCTCGATTCCGAGGCCTCCCATTGTGATCATAGCCGCAAACATAGTAATAGATGACATAATCATTAAGATTCTAGGTACTTTATTAGCTTCAATTAATGCACATGGGAGGATACGTACCGTCTGCCGACAATGTCTGCCCAAAGAAGGATGCCAGTCAAGACAATAATATTGATACTCGCCGTAATTAAGCTGAATCCGAATGGGTTAATGGTTCCAAGCATCTTGACGTACACAGTACCATACTGCGATACAAATGCTTGGCCACTAGCCTGCTGGAGGAAGTTCACAAGAATAACGATAATAGTCCGCTTAAGATTGTTCCCTTGTAAAAGCTCAATGAACTTTCCTTGTTCGACCTCTTGCTCCAGGGATACTCTTATCTCTTTAAACTCGGCCTCAATTTGTTCTTCTGTGAAAGCGCCCTTTCGGAGTTGTCGAAGGTTATGCCAAGCCTCGTCCACTCTGTTCTTTCGGAGTAACCATCGCGGCGACTCGGGTACGAACCAGATAAAGGCGATTACGATCGAGGGGACGATATAGAATAGACCGAGAGGGATTCGCCATGCGCGGTTGTCGGGAAGGGTGCTTGTTCCGAAGCAGACACTGTTAATGACTAGACCGCCGATCGCGAGACTTAATTGGTATGATCCGACCATGAAACCACGAGCTTGAGCCGGGACTGACATTATTAGCGATATTGCTTCTGTCGTTCGAAGTTTCACGTACCAATTTCGGACTGGAAAGTTGGGACGACGCCAAGTTCCATGCCAACGTAGACATAGTTGAGAACTCTGGCGGCCATGATCTGTTCACAGTGGAAAGACGTGACCGCAATAGTAGCTGTGCAAAGAGCGTACACGCTCATGGTAAACATGCACCAACGTCGATCCCATCGTGACGAAACAAAGCTGCCGATGGTAACTCCTATCATGGTATAAGCGAGGCCATAACCGAAGTATTTCGCCGTCAATTGACTCACCAGCAGCAAAGCCTATGTAGTTCAGACTGTTGAACAGCGAAAGCCAAGACGGCTCAAGAACATAAGCTTTCTTCTCAGCATTCCAAACACCGAACTGCTTGTCAAACGAGTCCATTGCCTGCGTCGTGGCAAAAGCTTGATTGTCGAAGCCATAATTAAATGTAGAGACGGCAATAAGCATACAAGAGAGAGCAAGTCTTCGATTGAAGAAACGGAATTTGGTAAAGGCACCCATGATAGAAGACTATAACTCTAATAGACACATTTTAATATCGACAGGAGAGGCTGTCAGTTAAAGACTTATATTAAAAGATCTTCAATTAGACGAGATAAACTGTAGATGTCGTGATGGTTGGGATCATTGACAAATTGTAGCTATTTCCAAGCCACATCTCTGTTGGAAGTCACTATCCGCTCGGTTTGCCCCATAGAATACTTGTGAACTCCCCGAGGGACGAGATCCGGCCTCGCTTGATCCACATACGAGTTCCGGATAACGACATCCGGTTAAGCGAGGGGAATGGCTAACCTACAGTACGCATAGAAAATCTAATTATCAGTTATGGAACTTAGTAAAGTATCGGAGATACATTTTGAAGAAAGTAAAACTATAAACTTATGGTTTTTAATTATAATAAAGTAATAGTTACTCGCAGTCACCTTAGTATATTCCATTTTATAGTGGATTCCTGTTCTTTGTGAAATATTTTAAGGGATGTTCATATGCCTATAAAATAGATAAAGGTTATATAGTGATAATGAGTTTATCGTTAATAACGCCAGATAGCCATCCAGTACCAGTCAGGCTCGCATCGGACAATTAGCAAGGATTCTTAACCATTCTAAACTAGAGCGATATCGCACGCTCCAATACAGCGCTTTTTATTGGTTCAATGAACACTTCACCCTCCCATTCCGGATACCGCAATCGTTGAACCCAAGGTATACAACCTTAGCTGAGATCCTAGACCACTATAAGGGACAACCGCCAAGTTTGAATGACTGGTTTGTGCTGGCACGTAAACTATGTGCTGCTATCGCACAACTGCACACTGTTGGATGGGTACAAAAATCCATTCGAGGTTCTTCTTTTTAACATAGTGTTCGAAACTAAAACACATAAGAAGGCATCTTGAGTAGATAGCAGTCTCCCTTAAATATGCCAATACGTTATCAGCACAAGTGGTAACCGTAATACCCAGTGCCGACTAATCCTTGATGTCCTATCCCTGAGCATGTAGTACCTTATTTATCAAAACCCTAAATCTAGCGGCTCTTCCACATACACATTCCTAACAGGCCACAACATAGAGCAAAAGTAGATACTTCACGTTAAGAACCTGCCAAATTATACCCACTTCATTAAAAATATAGACTCTATTAATACGCACCCAACTCTTCTTAATTCGTACGCACCCCCCACATTCAGCCCCAATACCTCTGACATCGTCTCCGGCATTTCCAACAATACGGCCCACAACCATGGAAAATACAAGACTAGTGCTAACTTAATTGCAGCTATCTTTGGTGCTAAGGCCGTATTGAACTACCTTAATTGTTAAATTCCTTCCTCTGACAGATGGAACTACTTTCGATCCATCTTGGATATTAATGGAATTGGGAAATCCAAAAGGCCCCTGAAATTCAGAAGTTGTTACAACGGGATCTGGCGCAATATATCAATTGAGAAGCGCTAACAGCGTCTGGTAAGACTCATGCCATTGGATGTTGATGATTGTCGTGGGGTTGAATGGGTTGCTATTCGCATCACCGGAAGTTGAAGCACGAGACCATATTGCCCTTGCGGCACTGATCAGTTGCATATGGACTTTTCCATATGCACCGGAATCTCTTCCATTCGGTGAGGCATAGCTCTCTCCCTATCTAGTAGAATGAAGTGCCACTGGCCATTGATGTGGAATCTAGAATAAGGCCATTGGCCTGTTTGGTGTTAAGGATATGTATTAGAGGGCGTACTCCTGACATTTTTGCAGAAGCGTATAGCAGGAAGGCAACATTATTGAGGCGCGTGGTTTAGAAAGTTAAAGATGCTATGATGTTGACATTCCGGTTTTTGTCTTCTTTTAGTTCCTTTTCCGGGTTGTTCAAAATGAAGATTGTTAGAAGTCACAACGAGAACACGCAGACCAGGGATCTATAGGGTGATACGACTGCCAGGATTGTATGCCAACTGCGATTGATAAGACGCCACCGCAATCTACCATTACGCTTTGTGGTGGCAGTAAGTTCAGTTCTCCGTGCCCCGATGCTATGTAATTGATATGCAGGTGAGGTCTGGAACCTGGGGGGCACGGATTGTATGTGAGGGCAACTCAGGTGAGGCAAACGCAACCCTTGTAGAGGTCCTCAAGTGGGTACTATGCATGTTGTGATTAGCAGCTACGTTCACCGAATTGAGCACTTGAAGAGGTTGTAGGAGCCTTGTATTGTGAGCACGGGTTTAGCGTGCGGCTAGCTTGTTAGATACAATGGCGCAGCTGACATAATCAGGTATGCTCAGCCAATCACATAGCCGTGCCTTGTGACACATGTTATCGAACTAATACAGAAACAGAGGGAGGGGGGCAGGGAAGTGAGTGTACGCTCCGGAGACAATGATCGCTTTTTTTACACTAACCTTGGATAAACTAGCGATGTTTACAAAACCCCTGCCAATTAAAGGATTAAAAAGCATCAACCCAATGGGGCAGCAGCACCTTATCTTTCAGAAACAACATCTAGGAACCCTTATGGTTAATCGACAAGGTACATTTTGTTTTTCTATGTGCATGAGGCAAACAAGTGTGGTTACCTGCATACCCGAACTTAACGTAAGAGTTTGTAATGCTGACACACTATGGGTTTGGATCCGCATCTCGTATCCTGTTAAGCTTTCCGCTCGTCACTATATGACCCCAGTTTAACAGCTCTACCCGGCTTACAATTACTGACTTAAGCGCGACGAATATATCATTAAGTCTCATACAACACATTAACTCAACCCTGTTATAATCCTTTCAAGCGGGGAGCTGCACTAGATAAGAATTGCATCTCAGCATTTATTAAACTATCATTGTGCAACTTCACAAGTCACTAGCTTATACTCTCCCACGCAATTATATCAGCAAGCGCCATGACTGATTCTATTTCACTGCAGCTTCAGCTCGACATTGGCTTGAGCGATATGACGTATACTGAGCAGGAAATCTTCCTCATTCTTACGTCCTTTCTTTCAGAGACACGACGTCTTACTGCCCTAGAAGCCGCTGCGCAAATTAACAATCTTTTCCCACACCAACCCGAAAAAGACGGGAAGAAAAGGTCACCAGGAGGTTTCCTTGCTGCGTTTTGGGATATTGCGTTCCAAATCGCTGTTCAGCTTGACTACCAGACTCAGTCAATGCTAGAGTTTATCTCTTTGACAAAAGCTCTTCGTGATATGCCTAGTTCTGCTATTCTGGAGGATGGCAGGAGATTATGGCAGGACTTACCAGACTTGGCGCTTTTTTTTACTGAAAGATGGAATCGTAAGTAGTAAACTCTGGGATTCTTATACCTAAGACTTTTGAAAAATTTGTATGCAGTAAGCTAACTCGATGAATAGAAGCGGGTATTACGAATCAAACTACTATTCCTCCTGAAACGTGTCGGCGTTGGATTAACTTGAATGGCTTAGGCGCACACCTTACAATTGAAAATCTGTATGGAGGCTGGTACCGCGCGCTGGAAAGTATGAAACTAGGTCTTGAAAACGGCAGTAAAAGGGAAGCTCAAAATGTCATTCAATGTTTTGCTCCGGCGACGGCTGCTTGGTTTATTCCATCGTCGCAGCAGATCTATGACAAGTGCAAAGAAAATGCGCTACAGGACTCAAGTAGTCACGGACAGCTATGGAAAGGGAAGTTCGGGTTCAGTTTGGAGCGTTGGGCTTTTTGGCGATCAAGGTTTATCGAGTTAATAAACCACAGGCTAACAACTGATGAGTTGAGGGAGATTTTCCTAGCAGCCGAGACTGCCATGGGAGGAGTGAGGGAATGATTCAGCTGACTGTGTATCTCCAGGAGGTTACTCCCCTGATGTACCCGAGTACAATAGGCTAACGCGAACACATTCATTCAAGTACATAGTCGGTACTGGTTACACCGAATAGACAATATGTATTAAGTACTCACAGGCTAAAAGAGCCAGTCGTCCTGGAAGGTGTCTTGACAAAGTGCTTTAGAACTAGCAAGAATATAGTGATATAAAACCTAAATGGAAAAATATAACTTAATGTAAATATTATAATAGTAAAAGAAATATATTTTGGAAATTAGAACCCTCACCCAACCGTTGTAAAACGGAATGGACTAACGGTAATGGTATAATGTTCTCGCTTTGAGTGAGTATTGCTTTAACCAGCCGTAGAAACGGATTGAACTAAAATCAATATCACTACTTCTTTACGTTGTATTTCTAACTGATAGCTCCCCTGTGCTCTTAGTTTAACTTATTGCGAAGTTATATATACAGTTTAAGATAAAACCCGTATTATCTAGCAGCGGCCTACTCAACCCAGAAGGCCTGCTACGTGGCCCCTAAATAGTCTAAGCAACTAGTAAAGGGGAATTTTAATTCCCGTATACACACCGAATTGGTGCTCTGATTACCTGCTTACAGGCCGAGCTAGTTAGCTGATCTATCTAATACGTCGCTCTTACACATTGCAGGAGCATTATGTAAAGGTCTAGACTGGGGAATAATTTAAGAATGTAAGGTACTGACTTAGCAATTTTACCAGGATAAAATTATAAATAAATATGTAAAGGCTTACTAAATGTAACTAATAGTAATTTAAGGTTAACTAGGGCTTAGTAAAGAATATTAGTGCAGGGACATAGAGCTTTTATACTCCACACTTCGTATTGCCCTGTAAGATAACCAACCATACACTAGGAAAACCAACACAATGCTCCTTAGACTACAGCCCGGGAATGTTACCTTTCATTGTAGAAGCTATAAACTACAAGCTATTCTTGATATCTTTAGATAAGAGGTTACTCAGCTAGGCTTTCTCTATAAAAGGTCTTAAATCCCTTTTACTTCAGGAGTATCTCTAGCAGCATTACCATTTATTATTATTATTGCGACAGTTAAAGGACACCTAAATCAATATGCTTGGACTACAGGGTTTAGGCGTTACCATCTTAATAACTAGTGAAGCCATGGCAGCTACTATACCTTCAGAGTCTGCTACAGGTCTCACCATTCGTGGAATGCCAGAGGTAAATAAAAGCTATCCCACGTCACCAATTCAATCAGGCTAATTCATTTATCCAGCGGGTCACTTGTAAAGTCGAAACTGGCACTTTTATCTTTACCGTAAAAGAAGCCCGTGAGGAGTACAATCGAGTGAAAGGTCTCTATAACCCCAGCACTAAGAAGTATCCTACCAAGAGCGGTTATCCCCACGAGTTCAGCAATTTTGGCGGCATCAAGTTCGACGACACGGCTTGTAATTCAAAGAAGCGCCCTGTTGCGATTTACGAGTTTCCTATCTTTCAGCGCTCGTCTGAGGGTACTGGAGCCGTCCACTACGATGCTAACAAGTCGAAATCCGACCAAACTGGACCAGGAGAATGCCGCGTTGTCTTTACTGCAGAGAATGGTCATCTATGCGGCGTTATGTGCCACAAGAGCATGACACCCGGTGGAGATCAAGGATTTGTCAAGTGCACTGCCTAATGTGGTTATTTTATTGGCTTACTGTCTCTTAGTGGGATATTATAAGACTAAACAGTTAATGGACTTTAATTGTAGAAAGAACAGAATGATAGGGTTATAAAATATTAACCATATCATTACAATATACAAAGTGCTCTATTAATACTAATGCATATATAACTAAGATTTACCCTCCTTATCTATTTATTATTCTTACTACTTATTCAATATAGCTGTTATGTCTTACTGTAGGATTTTGAGATCTTTGTTTTTTATTTATCCTTGGAATCCCCTACTATTTTATAATTTTCAGGGCTGACTTATTATAAGAGTCACTTACAGGAATTTCTAACAAAAATCTCTATAACCGTTATCTACCTAGATTGTAATGTCCTTATATTTACTACTTGAATAGGCAGGTAAAAAAGTAGATCAAGTTAAGAATCTATAGTAAGGAACAAACCATACATAGGTTTAGATAAGTATTATTCTTAGTATTATTTACATTGAGTCTAGTAGCACCTTTAAAAAAGAGATCTAGCTATCCCAATCAAGTCCATAGAAATATTGATAATAGAGGATTCTACACAGACCGAAAAGCAATAGTGTCTTAAATCCAATAAGGTTGCCCACCATATCGGCCACAACTCTGTTATTATTATTATAATTAATACCCAGTAGGTAATAGAAAGTACGTGTTTATATTTCATGTACAGGGGGTTGAAACGACTGATTTGACTCAGCCACAGCGGTAAATTAAAGGCTTACGACTCGTCTAGGTTGATAGGCTAAAATTAGGAACATCACTTCCTAAAATTATAGATGTCGCCATTTGCTATTATCTGAAGCAATAGGAATCTGATGAATCACCTGAGACCGACGAATGAGAACTCAACATGTCAATCTTGGGGCACGTAGGATTTACCCCCTGTTCTGTCCAGATCAAATAAAATCAACGATTTCCTCGAGGACTAATTTGGATACCCTTCAAAAGTCTATTCAGAAAATTTTGTTATTATGGCCCCTGAAGAAATGTGAGTTATTATAGTGATAATGTAATTGAGTTGTGCTGATCAGCATTGTAGTAACGTTGATGTGCTCGTTATCGGTGCTGGCCCTACCGGTCTCGGTGCTGCTAAACGCCTTCAACATCTAGTATGGAGACATATTCCAATTTTTGTAGCTCCGAATTGATATCTTTGTGTAGGACAGCGTTGACTGGCTTATTGTCGATTCCAATGAGACACCTGGCGGTCTTGCCTCTACCGACACTACTCCCGAAGGCTTCGTAAGAATCCACTACAAACTTGCAAAACATTCAAGCTTACTTCAATAGCTATTTGACGTTGGCGGGCATGTTATATTTTCTCACTACAAGTACTTTGACGATGTGATCAACGAGGCTCTGCCCAAACATGATGATTGGTACGAGCACCAACGCATCTCATATGTCCGCTACCAAGGCCTTTGGGTTCCATATCCTTTCCAAAACAACATCGCTCTCCTACCAAAGGAGGAACAAGCCCTATGTCTCGGAGATCTCATCGATGCTGCCCTCGCGGCACGTGTGCGGTCACCCTCTGACAAGCCAGCCAACTTTGATGAGTGGAATATTCGAAACATCGGTGAGCGACTAAACGAGATCTTCATGCGCCCTTACAATTTCAAGGTCTGGGCTGTTCCTACAACTAAGGTAATTGTCTTCTGGAACCCTGACATCTCGGTTGCAACTGACCCTTCCAGATGAATACGTCGTGGGTTGGAGAACGTGTTGCTGCTCCTAACGTCAAACTTGTCACCAAGAATGCCATCCTCAACAAGGCAGCTGGTAACTGGGGTCCCAATGCCACATTCCGCTTCCCCGCTCGAGGAGGTACCGGTGGTATTTGGACAGCTGTTGCAGACACGCTCGATAAGAGCAAGACTCGCTTTGGTGAGCATGGTGCAGTAACCAAGGTTGACGCTGACTCCAAGACTGTTCAGCTGAAAGATGGTAAGCATGCACGCTTTGGGACTGAGGCCCTCTGCTGATGATGTGTCCAGGAACCCTTGTCAAATATGGATCGCTCGTCTCTACTATGGCAATCGATCAACTTGCGCAGTCTTTGGGTGACGTCAAGCTTCAGAAATCGCTTGAGCCGCTTTTTTACTCCTCTACTAACGTGATTGGTGTTGGTATTCGTGGCGAGCGCCCTGAGCGAATTGGCGACAAGTGTTGGGTAGGACAACCGTATTGCCCAACTAATGCCCTGCGTACTGAAAGCTGACTTTCCTCACAGCTTTACTTCCACGAAGATAACGCTCCTTTTTACCGAGCTACCATCTTCTCCAACTACTCCCCCTACAACCAGCCAAGTGAAGACGTCAAACTCGCCACCAAGCAGCTTGCCAACGGTGACAAGCCTGCCTCATCAGAGCCAGCTTCTGGTCCATACTGGTCAATCATGCTTGAGGTTTCGGAGTCATCATACAAGCCCGTCAACCAAAAGACTTTGCTTGAGGAGAGCATTCAAGGACTTATTAACACTGACCTGCTCAAGCCTGAAGATGAAATTGTCAGTACCTACGTCCGTCGCTTTGATCATGGATATCCCACTCCTAGTTTGGAGCGCGATGGTGCGCTCTCTGAGGCGCTGCCTTATCTTTACGACAAGGATATCCTGTCCCGAGGTCGTTTTGGTGCGTGGAAGTATGAGGTCGGAAACCAGGATCACAGGTAAGTTGTTTTCACTTCAAAATCCAAAGCCTGTATAAGCTAACTGGGTGCCTCATAGTTTCATGCAAGGTGTCGAAGCTGTTGACAATATTATCTCGGGTGGTCTGGAGCTAACTCTATCGAACCCCGACTTTGTCAACTCTCGAAAGAACACCGAGCGTCGCCTTACAGGCATCAAGGGTGCTCGCAAGTAGGACAAACTATTACAGCAATCAAACACCCGGGTTATTATTTTATTCACTTTGGTCTAGCATTGATGATACTCGGAATGCACCGGGAGTATTCTTATCCCCTTCACGGGCAAGCCAAAATGCCTATTTGTCAAGCTTTCAATCTCACATTGTCCCTGTATCGTAAAGATTAGTCCCTCATTTTCTCAAAACATACTTGTCATACCGAAAAGTTCATGCACATGCTATCTATGGTATGGGCTTACTCGTACTAGTCCTATGCTGTTATGAAGAGCCTGTCAAATGCCAAAACCATGCCTGTGCATGATCAACACCTCGGTCAGAGGACAAACAGCTGCTGTGTTTCTTGAACAAGAGGGGCAGTCGGGCCTCAAATATACCTCACTTTTGTATCACCTGTAGCTGCGTGCGTTCACATTGAATCGACTGGCTTAGGTTGTTTTCGTTCCTTCGGTGTCAACTGGGATGTAACCAGCGGTCGGGCCTTTTTGACTGTCGCCACATTGTAGTCTCTGCAGTCAACTCAAAACAGCAACGGAGGGACATTTTGTTGATGCAGTACGCACCACAAGCGGACGGTCAAGCGGTCGTGTTACGTCGGCTTCCCTTGATTCCGGTTTTCGTGCGGGGTTCCTAACTGCCATAAACTCTCAGGAGCAGAATGAATGATGAAATAGGTGCAACGCATGACTGTGGAAGTCGGCAGTGTCAGCAACCGTGATGTAAATGAGATATAAGACTAGCGAGGTATATTAAAGTTATACCCAGCGATTGATTAACTTTTAGTCCAGATATACCAAATTAGCTTCTGTGACTACCATTCCCCGTACCATCCAAAAGCACATTTACTCCTCATATTTCTCATCAAAACCATGGCCTCCTACTATCCCGAGGGAGAATGTTACTTTGTGAGAAGCTCTCTCACCTACGGTGGCCACTGGACAGCGGAGAACACAGACCACTTCTACAACACTGTCCTCCTTGAATACTACTGGAATGGCTGGCCAGCAACTGGCCAGACATCCAGAAGTCATACAAGGTCCCAGTGGAGGCATGGGGTCGGCCAAGGCGTCGGGAATAACACGCGATTCGGCGACTGGGACAGATTCTTCGTGGGCGAAAGCCGCGACAGAAATCCCGACAACATGCTCAGAATTCACAGTCATCCCAACAGTCTGAATTGGAATGAATGTCGGGACCATCTCAGAGGTGGTCCGAGAAAATACATCCTGCGTCCCGTGAGGATTCAGGACAGAACCACGCAATGGTTGTGGATTGATGCCACAGTCCCTCTGAGGGCCATCTATTTCCCTGTCTCTCAAACCACCGATCAAGCATTCCAGAATCTTTGCACCTATGTCGTTATCGACTTCAGACACAGAACACAGCTTGACATCCTCAATCTGACTGGGCAATATCAAAGAATCGGTGTCACGACACACAACGGCCTCGGGTGGAGAGATGACTTGACCTGGGGCTTCAAGATTCCTGACATCATCACCTATTTGACCATACCGCACAAGCTACGCAATCCAGACCAAGGCTTGTTCAGAACTAAAACTCGCGGAGATGAGCTGGTCGTATGTGCTTGGTCAGGGCGAACCTGGAGAAGTTCTACTTCGATTCTCCGTCATGAAGATTTCTTCCGTGAGATGGATCTAGCCAACATCCTCAGTGCAACTTTTGGCGTTGAGGTTGGCTGGAGACCCTACCAGTACTCTTCGTTTCTCAAGAACCTGGTTATCCAAGTTGTTGGGCTCGGCCTTGGGTTTATTCCTGGAGTCGGCCCAATTTTGTCTGTTGCCTTTGGAATAGCAGTTCAACTGCTCCAAGATCCGAAGTCATTCAATCACGAGAACGTCCTCGACCTCGGTGCTGCAGTCTTGGACAGTCTTCTCCAGTCATCAGGAAGATCCCAGAAGTACCTGGCACCAGATTTCCTCTCTAAGTGTTCATCATGTGACGGTGAGCAAAGAGATCTTCCTTTGACAGACGAAGAGCGAGAGCGTCGAAAGGAATTCGGCGAAGAGCTCAACGCCCGTCTGACCGAGGAAATGACTCAGCGATTGGTCATACGTTCGCTACTTGAGCAGCAATTGCTGCTACAGGGGGTTGGCGACGAAGAAGAGAGCACGGTCGAAGAGATAGCCTCGAACGATGCGGCACCAGATAATCAAGATGCGCAGGAAACGAGCGAGAAGCTCGAATGAATACTCTTGAATGTCGTATTGTAAACTTCGCCCTACGAGGTAGGATGGAAGTTTGTGATAATACCGATCCTCAGCCCCTGGAGCGCTGATCAATTCTTCTGGACGAGTTCGTAAAGAACTTTGTTTGTTTTAGTCTTGGTAAGATTGTCATTACTGCATTAAACTGCGACGGAATATGGAGAATAACAAGTGAGACATTCGTGAGGTTTCGCAGCCAACTTCACGGCAAGAATTGCTATTGAGAGCCGCTGTGTTGGGTAACGCTCGTTCATCTATAAATAAAGTCATTCATTAATAGCTATACTAAAGTTTGGAGCTTCAGGAACTATATTTATTGGGGTTCTTTTGCTAAAGGGATACTATTAAAGATTGTTGCTTGATTGCGGTATCCTTTGTTGCAGTATTCAGTGTTGTGATTGATATTGTTAAGCTGAATTGTCGTTAAAGCAAAAAATCAGGCTTTCATCTCCAGAAGAAGGAGTATAATACTGTAGTAACCTCACTACTATATCATAATGCTCTCGTAATAAAATAGGGGGAAAACGTGTTCGTTTGCTATCGTTAATCCTGCCCTCTCATTTATTGTAGAGGCGTAAAGTATAGTTTTAAAGACACATTTTTAAATCCACTGTGAATACTACAGGTATTGTGTTAAAGGATTGTCTGTATTTCTTATTATATGCCAGGTGGTGTAGTAGATATGAAGAAGTCTAGTCTGAATAATTACTGCCTCGCCGAGCCTGACAGTGCTTCCACCTCTAATTAATACCAGCGAGTCCGCCCTATTATATTAGACCTCAGCAACGGCCTGTTTAGTAATGTTTACCGGTATGTATATTATTATATTTAAGAATACAGCTGCAACCTGGCTGTTAAGAATATCTTCTTAATATTTTACTAAACTAACTTACTATAATATTATTAATATTATAAAAGCTTTAACCATTATGCACCTTAAGTTATTAGCCCTATATTTAAAATTGCTTACTTATTAAGTATTATTAACTCTAGTACCATAGTTCATTTAAGATTGTATTTAAAATTAAAAGGTTTAAGTTACTACTAATAAAATTAAATAATACCGAATGGATTTAATTTAATTCTTTAGGAAACTATAGCAGTACGTACATAACTTCTTACCAGTCTGCTATAGAGCCGTCTTTTAAAAAGATTAATAATGTGTTAAACACTGTCATTAACAGTATTATATACCTCAAGCTCAGCAACACTGGACTTGACAATTTCTCCAGGTGGAGAGAACAACATAGGTTGTTTTCTGCGCCTCTTGCGATCGTCTTCGTCGGCGCCTTCATCAACCCACTCAAGACGTCGGCTATTCTCTTCTTCACAATAACTAGGAGCTTGGTATGTAGCAATGTCTTAGCGCCATTTCTTGACATTAATGCCTCGGAGCCAGTGGTGCATTGGTTCGCCAATGGCCAAACGAGCGGGGAGTTAAAGGATATTCTCCCTGAATAATGTTTTTGAACTGATCGTAATGCGATATGAGAATGGGACTACAGCACTTGAAGCTGAGTCCCGGCTACCTTGGTGGAAGACGTTGATGTGTAGTACGCCGTAAGCCGAAGCAAGGTCTTCTTCGCCCGAAGATTGCAGTTTCCGTAGAAGCGGGGGAATGCATCGGCTGGACCATAAGCGTGTTCGAGATTGGGCCAGTTAATATCACCGAGACCGGCCAAAGGATCCTAATCATCCGCTTGGGTTGTCATTTTGGCAAGTAAGTCTGGAATCGCCTGGCCTTGATTGTTACACTATGTAATACTCGCGTCTTATATGCAAACCGACCAGGTTAAGATCCTGCCCTGCAGTCAGCCCAAGGTTTTTAGCTGCTCAGATTGAAGGAATGGCCTGGCGTGTCTTTGCCTAGCTAAGCTCGCTTTACCAAGTATGGATTGGCAGCTTCTGCCTTCAGCTCTTAAGTAGGTACGTGCGCGCTATACTGCATCAAGAAACAGCTCAACCAATCAAAGCCCTATCCATTTATCTTATTTCCTAAATAGGAAAATTCTGAACCAATGGCAAGCCGCGCAGCACATAACTCCTTTTGGCTGTGATTCTTAATAGCTTATATATGAGCACTGATCTAGCACAATAGAGGCAAGCATACACTCTTTACCTTACACTCTTTACCTTCAATTTCTTTCTTCTCCGCTTTTTACATATATATCCAGTGCTGTATTACAGATCTTTGTTCAACTCGCTGAACTGTGAGCCCAACTTGCAACTATGCCTATGGCTTTACGTTCTTCAGCCAACCAAGAAAGGCCGGACGGTGGCGAGCTTGGCACCCCCACCGCAGATTGCCTTGAAAAGCATAAGGAATCCGGTTGTGAAGATGAGCTGGAGTACCTGACCGGATGGAAACTTTTCCTTACGTTTTTGGCTCTTTGCTTGACTGTGTTCCTCGTCGCTCTGGTAAGCTACTACGGCTACATGCAAAGTGTAATAAGCTGATCAGATCTAGGACCAAACCATCATCGCAACTGCTATTCCTACGATTACATCCCAATTCCACAGCATTAAGGACGTTGGCTGGTACGGCAGTGCCTATCTCCTGACAACATGCAGCTTTCAACTTTTCTTTGGAAAACTCTACACCCTCCTTTCTATTAAGTGGACCTTTTCCGGGGCCGTACTTATCTTCGAAATCGGGTCTGCTATTTGCGGTGCCAGCCCCAGTTCTGTTGTTCTGATAGTCGGACGGGCTATAGCAGGAATTGGCGGAGCAGGCATCTTTTCTGGCGCCCTGATCATCGTCGGCAAATCGATTCCATTGGCTAAGCGGCCGGCTTTCACCGGCATTATCGGCGCTGTCTGGGGAATTGCAAGTGTGGTCGGCCCATTGTTGGGTGGCGCGTTCACGAGTATGTGTGCTTCTCCCGGAACACAGTAACTTACTAACGATAATAGGTCATGCGTCGTGGCGATGGTGTTTTTACAGTAAGTCGACAACTTTGTTCTATTATGGCTATCACTCACGCTCTCTCTAGTCAATCTGCCCATTGGAGCGGTAGCAATTCTGTTCATAATACTGTTCCTGAAGTCACCTCCTGCGCTCGGCGTAAAGTCTGAGGGGTGGATGGATACTGTCTTACAATTCGACCCTATTGGAAGTGTATTCTTCATCGCAAGCATCATTTGCCTCCTCCTCGCTCTGCAATGGGGAGGTAGCACTTATTCATGGAGTGACGGCCGCGAAATTGCCCTGTTGACGCTTTTTGGCTTGCTGATAATAAGCTGGACGATTACTCAATGGAAGATGGGAGACAATGCCACAGTCCCATTACGCATTGCACGGCAGCGTACAGTGGCCTTCTCGACATTTTATGTCTTTTTCGCCAGTGCATCTTTTGTCCTCAACATCTACTATCTACCCATTTGGTAATACGCAAACGCCTTGAAGAAAGCATGATCGTACTGACCTGAACAGGTTTCAAGCCATCAAAGGCGACAATGCTGCGGAGTCCGGCATTCATAACCTTCCTACAGTTCTTAGCGTTGGTAAGCACACAGACATTGCGTTTAGGGCTCTTGACATTGGTCTGACATGCGTTATAGTGGTTTTTGCCATCGGAGGAGGCGTGGGAGTGACTGCTGTCGGATACTACACACCGTTCATGATTGCAGGCTCTTTAATCATGGCAGTGGGGGCGGGATTACTCCTCTTGTTCAAAGTGGACACTGCCATAGCGATGTGGTAAGTAGGAACGAAAAGACTCTGCACAGATATAACATTGTCGGCTAATACCTCCAAGGCTAGGATTTCAGATTGTATTTGGTGCTGGTGCAGGTATCGGTCTCGAGTTACCGAACATTGCCGTCCAGACAGTTCTCTCGGAAAATGATATGTCCGCTGGCACATCTCTTATCGTCTTCGCGCGTTCTCTTGGTGGCGCTATATTTGTAAGTGCTGGACAAAATGTCTTTAACAGCCATATAATATCGGGTGCGCAAAGCCATGTTCGAGAACTCGACCCCTCTGTTATCTTGCGTTCTGGGGCTACAGATCTGCAGGAGACAATCAAAGCAGCTGTGCCGAATAACGGTGATATCGTGACAAAGGTGGTTCAGATCTATAACGACGCTATTGTCCAAACCTTCGTTGTGGCCCTGGTGCTGGCTTGTATCTCTATCATGGGCGCCTTTGGTGTTGAGTGGCGCAGCATTAAGAAACAAAAGGCCTCCCAGAGATCAAACCCTCATGAATGAAGCAGAAGGTATGTCGGGGCAACCTTCTCCTGACAGATGGATGAGAGCTGATAAGGCCTAGGATTCCTCCCTTGCTCATCATTTGGTGGTTTGCGATATATCTCATCGTTATCGCAAAGTTTGGCCGTTGATTTCAAATCCATTTCGAGGTCAAGGCGGAGCACCACTAGATCGTTTCATTACATCTACTCAGCAAATCAGTGGTGGATAATATAGTAGGTAGCCATTTATTTCGTATAATCCTGTCGAAGGACGATATCGTTCCTTGGAGAAATACCTTTAGTAGGTAGAATCATAATATACTCTTTTGAACCCAAGCCCAAGGACGAGAGAGAACGCAGTGGTCTATCGGTCACAAATATTGCCTACCCACTCCTCACGAAATCTTCAGACGACTTTACGAAAAAGATCTCATGTACGTGGTTGCTTCCACTTCGCTTTGTCTTCACCAATAATAGGGACAAGACGTGTCGTAATGCAGCGCTAAGGCTTAATTACCAGATCTTGCTTATGCCTTCTGGTAATCATGTATTCAAGAGACAAGCTTTATCACAAGGCTAACCCTTGTTGCCCAGTGACTACACGAAATAAGAATGCTTAGATTGGAAGAACTACGTCAGAGAACCCAGAGCAAACAGCTCTGCCTCCTCTCTCTAACTCTTTTTGTATCTGTCGAACTGGCAAACACGTCACTTTGGCATGGCGTCCCATAAGCCCCAGGGACACATTGAGTGATTTCTTCCAAGGCAGTCTTCTTCAAGCCGCATTTCTTAGTCAATTAGCTTCGAATATGGTGGCGTATCATTATCTCATATGACGTAGACTTACTATCTATGACACCTAGTTGGGTTGAAGAACTCTACACCGACTTGTCCATCGACCGCCGTGGCACAGGTGCCGTCTTTGTATAAAGCCCTGAGCTTCCTGCCACAACCTTAGCAACCGCGTCACATAAGTCACGAAACAAATATCTATCCTATCCATCCTGTCTACCTCCTATTTTGCATCACATTACGAGATCATGGCCCCCCTTCGCATCCTGATATCCGGCGCTGGAATCGCCGGCCCAGCATTTGCTTTCTGGGCGACACGCCTTGGCCATTCATGCACAATAGTGGAGCGATCGCCGACGCTTCGCAACACCGGTCAGCAGATCGATATTCGCAGTCACGCGGTTGAAGTTATCAAGCTCATGGGCTTACTTCAAGATGTTCGCGACTTGACGGTCCATGAACTGGGAGTTCGTTTTGTCGACCGGGAAGGGAAGGAACAGGCTTTCTTCCCCAAAGCCGATTCGTCGTCTACTGGCCTAGAGGGCCTGAGCAGCGAATTTGAGATCATGCGTGGTGATTTCTGCGGGCTTCTCATCTCGAGTATTGAGCCAAGCGTCCATATACGACTAGGGTTGACGGTGCAAGACTTCGAAAACACCGACGACGGTGTTAAAATCACACTGTCAGACGGTAGAGTGGACAGCTACGACTTACTGGTTGTGGCCGATGGGCAAAGCTCTTCTCTACGACAAAAGATGATGGCAAGTGAGCAAGAGGGTTCGGACCAATCCCGAAATCTTGGCGTCTACAGCGCATACTACACTATGTCACGAACGCCAGATGACCCCGACCTGGCCACCGTATACGTAGGTTCCGACAAACGAATAATGTGTACTAGGTGGCACAGTCAGGAGCGTGGTCAAGGGTATCTTGCGACCATGGCGCATCAACAAGAGATTGAGACGGCCCTAAAGGAGGATGTCGATACACAGAAGAAGCTGTTTGAAGAAATCTTTACGGACGCCGGGTGGGAAGCCAACCGGCTTGTCGAAAGCCTCAAGCAAGCCGATGACTTTTATACTCATTCTTCGGTTCAGATCAAGATTAGTAGATGGTCTAGAGGTCGGGTGGTACTACTGGGTGATGCTGCATATGCACCAACTCCTCTCACCGGCATGGGCACCAGCCTCGCTCTCATTGGGGCGTATGTTTTGGCTGGTGAGATTTCCAAAGCAGGAAATGTTTGTGATGGAATTGAAACATATGAAAAGTCGCTTCGACCTTTGGTGGAAGAATCCCAGCAACTACCCATCGGGCTACCCAACCTAGCCTATCCCTCTAGCCACCTGGGAGTCAAAGCCTTCTACTGGTTCGCTGGCCTTGCCTCCACACTCAAACTTGATAAGCTGGGCGACATCCCTTTCTTCAAAAAGTCTGACCCTTGGAGTCTGCCTCAATATGACGAGCTGTGTTCGGTCGATCGCACTCAGTCAAGCCAAGACCTCTGACCCCAAGCAATTTCAATCCAAATGCTGGTGGCGAACTGAGTGCAAAAAGGAGATGGAAAAGAGAAGAAAGACACGATTTGGGATATATAGGAGATTGCGGCATAATCAATTGCTGTGCGGAAAGGGATGCATTACAAGAAGGATTGTTTATCTGTAAATGTGTTTGGATTCTATCTCTCTATTTCTCATGGGAGCTTACCGGTCGTTCAACACCATTGAGTTAGGTTCGTCATAGTATTTATGATCAACGGCACTGACGTCATTGTTATTTAGTGTGAGGGTTTTTGCAAGGAGAAATAAAGTATAAGCTCGCAGGATCTTTCCAGAGTTTTTGTCTTGTTTTTCGAAAACTGCCTTTACGGTGAAATTTCAACTTACCCTCAGCGTGTGCTTGTGGTGTGTTGACTGATCAGGTCAAGCCTATCAGCCTAGCATTATTTACGCCCTTGCGAACTACCCAGTAGTTAGAAAAACATGAATTTCCCGACTCTATATACTCTACTTCGCTATTCATAAATACCATTTCTCTATGAATAGCGATCCCCACCCACTTGGTTAATGATTCTGGAGACGTGAGCCTTGCAGCGTTCAAACCATTCACCCTACACCCCTACCGATTTGAATCCAGTACGGATAGGTTCATTTCCTAGCAAAACTCAACCGTCGGAATACTGAGTGGATGTCTAAACCCTGAGTATTACTCGTTCCTTCTCTCAACTAACTTGCAACAATCTTTCTTGGTAGGATCCCGTGGGTTACTCACTCATTTCATTTCAACCTGACCTTTAAATACTTCGGCTATTAGAACCTCATACAATTGACATAAAATATCAGTTGCTGATCTTGTGCGATATGCTACATAAAGTCGAACATGTCGACATTGACCAAATCGTCAAAAGACCAATTGTGTGAGCTTTCCGCGCCGAAGAGTGGAATCTCGAAGTCATCAAAGCAAGTCTGTTGGGTTGCAACTAGAGATTCCGTCTTTCCATTAGGTTCTCGAGTCTCAAGTATCTGGTGACTTGAAATCTCCATGCAAGATTCAATAGGTTCGGAATACTCTTGGCTCAGACTGGGCTCGTTAGGCACGGTATTGTGTGACATCTCGCGCTTGCTTTTGTGGTACCACTTTCGCAACTCCCCGACTACGAGGAGTGATCTGCTGAGGGCGTTATGCTCGTCTCGTGCTAGTAGGTCTTGGGCAATGGCAACGAGTCGATCCAAGTACTTATCCAAGTGAACACTATCCAGGAGTTGGGCTCTAGATGTGTCGATCGTCGAAGCTCCAATAGCTTTGAATAGCTTACACAGAATAATGAGCGAGTAAATAACTCGACCTCCGTAGATATAGGACGGAAGTGTCAATATATCAGCCACGGATAGTACCAGAAAGCTATTGAGCATTCCACAGGAAGCCGTTATAATTTCGCGAAGCTGGAGGTGCTCGGCGGCACTAAATTGACGGTGCATAAAATTGCAAGTTTGTAGAGATCTCGATGAGAACGGAGCAGCAAACTCGTCCACATTGTGTTTGACGTGCATTACAGGCTCAAGTGCATAAAGTGACGAGGCAAATCGACCAAATTCAATGAGTGCTAGATGGTGTCAGTCCGAGACCAGCGTTGTCAAGGTCGGTTGAAAAACAAACTAAATATGTAACTCACCTTGTTGCGGCTGATTGAAGATACGAGTCTCGCTGTTGTCTATGTTTGACTGCAAGTTCCCAGCCGTTACAATGCCATGTGTGGGTGCTGATCGGTGGCGCCTGCTGAGGAACAGTTGTTGATCTACCAGGTGGCAGCTTAGTTCTGTCCTGACAAGCTCGCAAAGAAAAGCATCAGAGGCCGAGACTTTGTTCTTCTCCAAGTCTGTTAGACACACGTCCATATTCTTGGACCAGACTATTACTTTCGGTCGTCGTAGAATCAATGAAATGCTAATTCGATATTAGTGCTATTCTCACTCCGGGTGAAAGCGGTACAATTACCTCTCTGATATGATGAAACAGGAGAGACATGCCCGCTGTATTTCAGCATGCTCCCAAACTTCCTCATTTTGTACAGACCGCGAAACATCGGCGCATTCTAGCTCTAGTTCGGCAGCCATTGTAAGCATAATACTTGCCAATTGATCAAAGTTAACCTGCTTAAAGTCTCCTGGCGATCTGTACCAAAGTGAAGCAATCTGTAATGCTTGAACAAGCTCGAGTGACTTTTCTCCTTGAACAATAGCGCGTCCTGCGAGAGCCCGCTTTGACTCCAACACTAATGCTTTGTGCGCTTCGGCGGAACAATACCCTGCTGAGGCAACACTCAGGATGGAAAGAAACACGATCGGCTTCTTTTCCATCAAGTCATGAACGTTTGTGCCTGATGGGAATATCACTACTGGAAATTTCGGCGTAAAACTATCGACGTAGTGATAGAATGCCTGTTGGGCAGCCTCTCGACTAATAAGAGAGCTGATTCTACCATGAAGCCATCTATCCTCAACTGATGGCAGTGGCCGTAAAGCTGGAAGGTTAGTAACCGGTCTTCTTAGAAGTTCTAGAGCGGAAAGAAAGAGCTCACTCGATTGATTCGTAAGTGCCAAGAAAGAGGAGGCCGCTTCGGCTTGTCGTTTGCGATCCCTTTCACTTCTGCTTTCTCTCGGAGTCTCCCATCCCTGTTGTGCCTCCAGAGGCACCCGAAGAGCAGAAGAGTCATGGGGAAAGTCTAGAATGGGCCCCGCCGTAGATTCAGTAGGGAATGTAGTGGCAGAGGCAATGCTGGGGAGCTCTGCTTCAAGGACACATTGTTTGGATAGACGCTGACACCTGGAGCACGAAACCCCGGGTCTAGTGACGTCTGTTTCACAACGAGTCTTTGATGACTTACATGCAAGACAGAAGGCACCTTTCCGAGCCATGACGGTCCTTCTTCTCCTGGAGTAGGACTTCGAGTTGACTGCAGTTGACGCAGCCGCCGGATTCCTGTTTACTGTGCCATAGCGTAAGTTTGTAATTGAATGTGGGTCGTGCAGATCTGCCCCCTCATCTCCGAGTGATTGCTGTGTATATAGATTTTGGAACGGTATCTGAATGTGAGAGGACGATTGTGTGGCACTGTGACCTGGTTGACTTGCTGGGGCTGGTGGCAGATGCCTGCATGCAGGAATGATCGGCACAGGCGTTGATCGCGAAGGTGCAGCATCCAATTTGAACTTGGAAAAGGACATGGCGTGAGTGTTATAGCACTATTGGAGCATCTATAGTAGTGCTTATAGCCACTTCTGCTATATCACAAACTGTTCAGGGAGAGGTACCCTTGTTGATTATAAGAAGCACTGCATGCAACAAGATGTAGAGAACCGCGCTGATAAATTTTCGGTTGTGGCACTATTGAGGGAAAATACGTCATGGATTGTCATGCCCAGCGGACCACGGTAGAGCATTATTCCGGAAGCAGCACTAATTTACAAAATGCCATAGCGCGTCCGAAAATAGCAGTAAAGCAAGCGGGGGGTATTGATAATTCTGCAGGGTATTTCTTAGCAACACGCCCTGTCTGAAATCAATTTGCACCTCTTACATCAGTAGAACCCAGAAACAGTTATTATCTTGCATTATTCTGAAAAATTGGATCTGCACACTAAGGCAAGATTAAGGGGCTGTATTGCTCCTTAGTCAACTGCAATCTGTAGGGCCGCCATTATCTAATTCGAGACATGCTCCAGGATTTTAACCATCTGATTTTAAAGACTGAGTATAATGACTGGTCGACTGAAGACTTGCAAATTGTTCTGTGGACTATATGGAGTAAGAGCCTACAGCACTCCTGTATCTTGATTGATGGTCTTGAGAAGATTTCTAAAGCAGATAGCTTTTCAGAGCTAATTAAGACTATTGAGGATATTTTAAAATACCTAACTAAACTCTACGTTTCCAGTTAACTACAAGTGCCGATTTTAGGGTGGCTAAGGAAACAACAAGCGTCTGGAGTCTTTCTTAAAGACCAAACGAGACCTGACACATAATTTCATACGTAACAGCATTAAGAGTCCATTCTTAAGTAACTATATTCTAATATATAATAAGCTGGTTAAAAAGCTTATTTAGATAGCTAAAGGAGTCTTGATAGCTTTACCTGATAACTAGAAGCCTTATTACTAGTATAGAAAATAAGAATATTAAAGATATACTCTTAAGTTAGACTACAATTTAGAGTAGCAAACTGTGAATTTATTTAGTATAGGTATGTTTAGGATGGATATTCAGTTTCTCTTATTAGTACTGATTCTTTAGTAAGTCCACCTTATTATATTAAACCTTAGTAACGGCCTGGTCAGTAACGTTTACTAACTTATACATCGTCGCATCCAAGAATATACCCGTAACCCGATCGTCAGCAATGTCTCTTAGATCTTTCACTGTATTAACTCGCTATAGCATTATCAATATTATAGAAGCCTTAACCCCTATCCACCTTAGCTCGCCTGGAAGGTTTCTTGACATCCCATGGCCGAAGACAACCCGGCCATAATTAGCCCTATATTCAAAAGCGTCTAATTATTAATTATTATAAACTCCGGTAATGTGGTCTATCAGACATAGTTTTTAAAATCCTCAATCAACCCAGTATATTAGATTTGACGTCCTGCTTACAATCTATACTTAGAAGCCCGAAAGTTGGACCTGAATTCTTCATAGCCCTACCTAGCATTGCTTAAACCCATGCTATTTCCAGTAATAGCGCGGATGTCACAATTTCTAGACGGGTTGTCATTGGTGCGCTTTTTACCAAGTCGTTGTTGAGCTATATATCCACTCAGCAAGGACGGAGCGACTTCCGCACCAGACGTCGGGTACACTCTTGATCGGCATCTCCTAGCCAAGATTATCATGCGAGTATGATAAGCACGGATACTCGGCACCAGTTCAATCTCGGATACATATCACATATGCTTGTCGAGGAAGTTAACGGAATTCCTTCTGTATGGCGACATAGTCTCGTTCATCACGCAATCTCCCGTTCAGGACCGACATCTACCCTTTACAAAGTCACAGAACAAAAAAAGTAAAATTCTCAGCTAAAGTCTCACTGCGGGAAAATAATCACAAACAAGCTTCAATTCCCTTCCTTCTTATTCACCATGACGACAAAGAATGTCCTCCTGCTCGTTGCAGATGATCTAGGCAAACAACTGGGTTGTTACGGGCATCCCCAGGTCAAAACACCAAATATCGACAAGCTTGCTTCAGAAGGTGTCAGATTTGACAAAGCGTTTGCAAGTACTGCCTCATGCAGTGGAAGTCGCTCTACCATCTACACTGGACTCCATACCCATCAGAATGGACAATATGGCCTCAACAGTGGAAAGCATCACTTCATGACCTTTGACCACATTGAGTCTGGGCCAACTATTCTGGCTAGAAATGGAGTGAGAACGGGAATGATTGGAAAGATTCACGTTGGACCTGAGGCTGTCTATCCATGGGAGTGGAAAGCTGAGAACTTGACAAGGGACGTGTGGTGGTCGTCCCAAAAGGCCAAAGAATTTTTCACCGCATCAAAGGGCGATGGGAGGCCTTTTGTGTTGACTGTGGGATATCATGATCCTCATCGTGATCGCACTCGTGGCGGTTTTGGTAACGACGAGCCTGTCGACCCCCGGATTCAAAGTGTTGAGTACCGTCCTGAAGACATGGCTATTCCTGACTTTTTGTCCAATACCGCTGGGGCCAGGCAAGAACTTGCGGAATATGCAAAGGCCATTAGTCGCTTAGATCAGGGAATTGGCTTTATCCTTGATGAGCTCGAGGACTCTGGTTTTGCGTCAAACACGTTGGTTATTTTTATGAGCGACAACGGACCTCCGTTTATGAACTCAAAGACAACACTATACGACGCAGGTATTCAGCTGCCTCTGATAGTCAAACAGCCCGGTTCGAAAGCCTCTCTCAACACCAACCTAGTATCGTATGTCGACATTTTGCCTACAATACTGGACTGGACGCTTGGTCAAGCTGCTGTAGAGGCCAAGAAGCCGCTATCGGGTCGATCTTTCCTCAGCATATTGCATCAGGAAAAGGATCTTGATACATGGGACCACGTCTTTGGGTCTCATACGTTTCATGAGTCTACTAACTATTGGCCCACTCGCTACATACGAACCCGTCGCTACAAGTATCATCGCAACATCGCGTGGAGACTGGACTTCCCATTTGCAAACGATATCTATGGATCGCTGACTTGGGAAGATATTCGTAACTCAGAGGACAGCCCTAAGAAGATTGGTAAACGGAATCTCAAAGACTACTTTTTTCGCCCAGCTGAGGAATTGTATGATCTAAAGAACGACGAGCAAGAAGTGGTGAACCTGGCCCGAGACCCTGAATACCAAGCTATCTTGCAGGAACTCAGAGATAGGCTTGAGGCTTGGCAGCGGAGGACGAATGATCCTTGGCTCTATCGTGATGGTATCTCTATACTATTGAATAAACATCACCTTGATGCTGGTTTGGAAGTTCCCAACAATTGGGATCTTGATGTTGAACATCCTGAGACAAAGGGAAATGTTACAAAGTACAAGAATTTGCCGTTTGGTATCGCGGGAGTAAGAGACTAGTAAGCATTATATAGATTCCTCGAAGAATAGTGAATAATGAAATTTCATCTACTTGATGTTTTGAATCTGTGATGCAAAACGAACCCCCTCAAGGCTTTAATTTTTAACAGTACAATTTCATTGACAGTTCAATTTTATCAGGCAATTACGTAGTTCCTATGGCATAGGTCCTTTCTTGTGTTATTCTTGTTCTATTTGGAGTAGATTAGGCGGAGACCTTCTTTTCGTGCGAAATCCTTAGATATCCAATCCAAATACACCCTGTGTCATTGTCTCAGCATCTTAGTACATTCGCATCTTGAACCCCCACGGTTGGACTTCTCTGGCTTATCGGTTGTCAGCTTGACTAGTCCGGGACAAATGATGTAATTCCAATGACTTGTACATCTACAATTATCCAAAGTTGGGGGTTTCGCCAAGACGGTATATATCTCCGAGGGGCCATTCTACCCATGGTGATAAGCGTCGGGGGTTGCTAGTCAATCCCCATTTGTCCCCATAATGTCGTGATGGCTTTTCGGATCATCAGTGCCGAACAGTAGGGTCAGCATGCTTGATTCAGGGTTATCTCTTGAGCTAGAGTTGTCGGTCATGCATGAACAAGGCCGATAGGTCCGCTTTGGTTAGTCACACCATTCACATAAACTAGCACGTTGAAAGCCCTTAAGCTTAGCAGAGTTAGTTGCGCCATGGGTGTAATTCAACCTCGTCAGAATTTAGGATAAAGATAATCATTTATAACAGAATGAGCTGTCGCTGTTAAATACAGAATCAGCAAACTCATTCTCCTGACTTCTGGACCTTTATTTTTTCCAGAGACATTAGACCCCGGTTGTCCATAATGACTAGTCCAAATCATGTTGTCAATGTCTCCGGAGATCCTCACTCTCAAGACAACAACATCAAGGCTCCGTCCTTTGAAATCAGTTCTTCTAAAGATGAGCCGACTGACTTGGTGGAACCTGAAGACACCAGCAGAAGCATCGGCATCTGGGAGGCTCTCACCGGTCGAAACAAGCCTGCTGATCTCGACGCCATTGCCACTGAGCGGAGTGTCTTTGACGATCCTCACCTGGCACAGTTCTATCAGCCGCCGCCAGATTATGAGAATGTTCATCGATTTGACCCCAGCGAAAGATGGACTTATCGCGAGGAGTACGCCGTCCGACGCAAGACAGATTTGAAGATCTTTGTCTGGATCCTCGTTATGTTCTTTGGCCTCAATATCGACCGGGGTAATCTTGGTAATGCAGCAGCTGATAATCTACTCGATGATCTGAAACTCAATACCAACGATTTCAACAACGCGCAGAACATGTATCGTATCGGTTTCCTTATCGCCGAAATACCATCACAGATGATTGGCAAACGCCTTGGTCCCGATCGCTGGATCCCAGTCCAGATCATCCTCTGGAGTCTTGCATCGGGTGGACAATTCTTCATGCATAACCGTGCAGGTTTCTTTGCTTGTCGATTCTTTATTGGGTTTTTTATGGGCGGCTTTATCCCTGATTCCATTCTCTACCTCTCATATTTCTACAAGAAGACTGAGATGCCCATTCGCCTCGCCCTTTTCTGGTTCGTTGACTCTATGTCTGGCGTCGTCGCTTCTTTCATGGCTTACGGTATTCTACACATGCGTGGCGTCGCTGGTAGAGAAGGTTGGCGTTGGTTGTTCCTCTTAGAGGCTTTGATTAGCCTGGTTGTCGGCGCTCTCAGTTTCCTCTTCCTTGTTCCCGGACCTACGCAGACCAAGACGTGGTGGAATCCCTCTGGCTACTTCACCGAACGCGAGGAGAAGATCATTGTCAATCGGGTCCTGCGCGATGATCCGTCTAAGAGCGGTATGCATAACCGAGAACCGATCACATTGGGAATGCTTTGGAAGAGTCTGAAAGACTATGACCTCTGGCCCGTATATGCCATTGGTATACTGTTCGAGATTCCCACCGCACCTCCTAAGACATACCTTACTTTATCTCTGAAAGCCCTCGGCTTCAGTACATTCAACACAACACTTTTGGTCATTCCTGCTACGGTTTTTGCCGCTGTTAATATGCTCTGGATTACTTTTCTTACAGAAAGATTTCACCAGATTGCGTTGTTTGGTTTACTCACCCAACTTTGGGTCCTTCCCTTGCTCATTGTTGAGTATACCTCAGTGCAAAATTTGTCGCACTGGGCTCAATACGCTGTAGCTTTCCTCATCATTGGTCAACCCTCCGTCCATGCAGCCCAAGTCGGATGGTGCTCTCGACTCTCGAACTCAGTACGCACTCGAGCCATTAGTGCTGCCCTTTACAACATCACCATTCAATTATCAGGTATTGCGTCATCCAACATCTACAGAGAAGATGACAAGCCGCTATACCATCGTGGGAATAAGAATCTGATTGGTATTACGGTGGGGACTATTTTTGCATATGCTTTTGCTAAAGGCTATTACACCTATCGGAACAAGTCAAAGAGGAGCAAGTGGGATAATATGTCTGGTCACGAGAAAGCAAGTTACCTTCATACTACTAACGATCAAGGTAACAAGCGATTGGACTTTCTCTTTGACAGTTAGTTACAGAGATTTACATCTAGTAGTAGTCCCAAACCAATCCTACGCTTATTTGCCGGGTATGTTATTCAGTACTTGGTAAAACACTTCTTTATATACATTTTAGAACTTAGTTTAAATTATAGAAGTAGGAACAATTTACTATTTTCTTTCTCACCCTACTATCTAATAGATAGATACAGGGCCTATTCCTATCCCTAACAGTTTAGTATAATAAATCATAAGATGTTAATTATTTATTATATAAGCTTATATACTGAGAAGACGAGCCAATAAAGACATGTTAATTATTTTCCGTCAGTCTTCATGGCACCTTTGCTATGAAGGATATTACTGAGACATTAAGACTTAATCTTGCTAAAGTCCACAAGTAACAGGGAATGCCTGTCCAGTGAAATCGTGAGTCTTGGCACCACTGGGAGCCTTGACAGTAAACTCAAACATAGAAACAGCATTCTTGTTGCCCATAACATTTCGAACAGGGTAGTGGCGACCTTCAATAAGATCAACAGTGCCACATTGAGTAGGGTTGTTGAAGTGATAACCGGTAGCAGTTAGGACAAGAGCAGGAGCGTTGGGATCAGTCTCGCCCGTTCCGCACTCAAAAGCGTTGCCCTGGCCAAAGTAAAGCGTGTTGGCGTTGTCAGCAGTAACGCAAAGCTCATAAGTTCCAGTCTCAGGGGCACGGTAGAAGCCGGTGTAGACGAGGGTAAAGTTGTTTGCATCAACCTTGATACCGCCAGCGAGAGTACGATGATAACCAACATACCAAGCCTTTCCAGCATAGGCACTATCGGGGAAGATCTGAGGGTAGCTGACAAGGTCTTGCATATAATCCTGAGCAAAATATGTCTCGCTTGTCATAGAAGAGTCAAGGGGGGTAAGGTGATCGGTGATGTAGTATGAAGGAGGGACGGACACCTCGTCATTGCCGTAGCCACGCTCGAAGACGTTCTTGTAGTAGTCGACGTTGAAGCCAGCGGCTTGGCATCCGGGTTGAATAGCGCAGGGAGTGGGAGTAGGAGCCCCAGAAGTGGTGGCAGAGGAGGTAGCGGAGGTAGCAGCGGTCGTGGTGTTGGGATCCTTAGTCTGGGTCGAAGTGACCTCGTCTGTGCCAATCTGGACCGTGGCAGTATCGACAGTGCTAGTCTCAGCCGAAGCAGTAGGTTGAGAGCTCGATCCAGTGCTTCATTCTGTCAGTACACAAGCTATGATTTGGTGATGGGTGAGAAAAGCGTCTGACCTGGTTGCACTGGTCATGACAGCAGTGCTGGGGATACTAGATGAGGGTGCGTGAGGCTTGCAGGGGCCAGCCTGGGCAAAGCCAAGAACGCCGCTCAAGGCAAGAAGAGTCTGAGATGCTCGCATGGTGGATGTTACTGATGAAGTATGATAGTTCAATGAACGATATGTGAAATGAATGTGACTGAAAGTAGTGAGTGACGTTTACAGAGCAGTAAGTAAAAGACGGACAGCAGGGTCAAGAGAATGTAGTTAAAGAGTGTGGACAGACAATCTAGTAAACATAACTCAAGAATAGGGCCAAGGATTTTATATTGCTTCTTGGCTCCCCTTCTCTATCACTTCGCTCACCCTCTTTAGCACTTCGCCTTGACATACGATATCTTATCGATAAGCTCTATTGTTTCGTTTCATTTAAGAGACCCCTGTCCCGGACCGATAAATCAGGCTAGATCCACCGATCTTGCGGTGATGTTCTAGCGCGACGCTAACAACTGTCACCGTAAAGGCACGGTTTTGGCAGCTGTACTCCGTAAGCGGTATAATGTCAGAAGCTATCTCGCTCGAATGGCCTTAACGAGACTTAGTTCATTTACTTTTCGTATGTTTTTAATTGATTTGAACTTTCCACCGTCTGCAAATAGTATAATGAAACATTCGCCCCATGGCTCGCCAACTGAAACGTCAAAGCGCATAGCTCGCTAAAGAATTACCGCGTGAGTAATTTGCTCGGAAATAGAATTTCGGAGTTAATGGATAGACAAGCAATACAAGCCGCTTGCCAATACGGAGTAGATGTCGGCCAATCTGAAGAGTTTAAGAGGTTTGACACGAAGCCTACTTACATACATAGAGGGATACTAGCTGTACTAGCACTTGTGGCTTTGTTGTTAACTTGTGGCTACGCTCTATAATCACTCGAAACCTTACGATGGTGGAACGCTGTGTTTATGGTCTTTGTTCAAGCCAACTTACTTGTATTTTCCCAAAGAATTTCTGAAGACTAGGACGTCAAAAATAAAAAAGGCACAGAATGCTTGAATAACACATTTTTCTTTAATTTTACATTGCCTAACCCTGCTATTTCACCGTAAGGTTAGCGAACAAACAAGTCGGTTGTTGTACAGGGTAAGTGGAACACGTAGAGCTGGTTAAAAATAAAGGAATTCCTTCCAGAAAATCCGTCCGTCATTCTTTCTACAACCAGGGTTATAAAAAGAAAAAGTGTAGCGTTGTTCTAAATCTAATTATCCGAAAGGACTTTGAACTATTTTCCAGGCATGTGTGTTATCATCATGGTGTAAATTCGTTTGACATCCCCAGGGCTTTCAGTATTTGCTGAGTGAAGCATTATTAGAATCTTGTTTTTGCTTGAGACGAGCAGAGCTGCACGTAAGCTATGGCTTTTATCAAGAGAATTTTACCATGGTATCTTCTAGAAACAGCAATAACCGCTTAGCAGAGTCTCTACGACAAACACCCATCTACGGCAAGTACCGACCTCGCAGTATATCATCAACTTCTCAAGGATAACTTAGCAGCATTAGAATTGCCTGACTGTGATACAATCAATCTGACGAAGATATTAGATTTCTAAAAAACAGTCACAAATTGCACACATCTGATGCCGACACCTTCTGCCATTCCCTGATGTTATCCAGGGGCGATGGTAAGTTCCAAGGGTGCTTTGGAAGTGCCCCCTAAACCTTATCCCATGTACGGAAGACTCTCTCAGGCCAGAGCATGTTCTTCCGAACGGATTAAGCGACAGACTCCCACGACTCAACTCTATTGTACATCAACGCAGCTTCAGGAGCTTCCACTTGCCTTCGCCATAGAGGTTTCTAGCACAAGTGAGAGGGGTTTTCAGCAAGAAAAGAACATAGTCTCATATCTAACCTCGAAGCTTAAATCTAATGAATTAGCCGACCAGTCATGTATCTTACCTAGGGATGGTCAAGCTCATAATCCAGTACCTGCAAATCTGGTCGAGAAGCCCAACCATAGGTTTGGGTCAGATCCGTCCAGCATTTTCGAAGATGCAATGTTAGTTGATGAGCCTGGGTGGCTTATATCATTACCAGTCTAGAGTCTTGGCTGGAGTCGATTCCTTGAAAAAGTTGAGTAATGAATCAGTATGGGAGAGCTTACATATAATTTAATGTTGATTATCTTATTGAATTTGAGATACTGTTGCTTTTCGGTCTGTGTATAGACCTCTATTATTAATATTTCTGTGGATTTGATTGGGATAGCTGGATCTCTTTTTTAAAGGTGCTACCAGACTTAATGTAAATAAGTAATGTTGATTATGCTTGGTGTGAAAAGATGTATCGGCACCTCACACATTTCTTTCGAGTTGACTTTTAATACGTGGATATTACCTTTGATGCACGGGAAGTGGGATGTGGTCCGGGGCTTCGGCTATGTGGCGGTAAGGAGCCTTTCGGATCGAAATAACTATTTCAGCGGTTTCCGAATAATCCGGGCTTACTAGGGAATAACAAATAAATTATACACCAATCAAAACGATACCTGCGCTTAAGCATCTTTCTGAAACGTAGCTAGCTATCCATCAGCATGATCCCCATTGATCTCTCCTCTGGCGCAATCCATCAACTATCCAATAGAAAGTCATCAAAAACGTTCGAGAACAGAAATACGGAGCTGGCAAGTTCCGACCTAGCCCTTTCTTACATTCTACACCGAAGCTAGCGGTATACACACTACCACACACTACCACGCACCAGTCTCACCAGTCTATCTTGGTGATTATTGTCCGATCTACAATGCCGTGTTCCGTGATCCATGCGACCCAATTGATACAAAAGCTGGCGAGCCACCATTAAAATCACAAGAAGATCGCTATCAGACTTTGTTTCCTATCAGCTTGGTTAACTTCATTCCGCGTCACTTTTACTTTACATAATGAGATTCGAAATCATTTTCACGTCAGCCCTTGCGGCCTTCGTCCGATCTGCTGCGGCCGTTGGCGTCACTGGTGCCGCCGAGGGTTTTGCCAAGGGTGTTACTGGTGGTGGCTCAGCCAGTCCTGTCTATCCCACGACAACTGCTCAGTTAGCCTCCTACCTTTCCGACTCATCTGCTAGAGTCATCATCCTGGACCGAACCTTTGACTTCACTGGCACTGAGGGCACCTCGACCGAGACTGGCTGCGCTCCTTACGGCACAGCTTCCGCCTGCCAGGTCGCTATCAACAAGGACAGCTGGTGCAACAACTACCAGCCCAACGCCCCTAAGGTCACCGTCAAATACGATAAGGCTGCGTTGAACCCTATTGTTGTTGGTTCCAACAAGAGTCTTGTCGGCGTCGGCAGCAAGGGTGTTATCAAGGGCAAGGGTCTTTACATCGCCAAGGGTGCTAAGAATGTTATTATTCAGAACGTTCATATCACAACCCTCAACCCTCAATACGTTTGGGGTGGCGATGCTATTGCTCTAGATAACACTGACCTCGTCTGGATCGACCACGTCACTACCTCTCTGATCGGCCGCCAACATATTGTTCTTGGCAATGGCGCCAGTAACCGAGTAACCATCTCTAACAACAAGATTGACGGTGCTACCTCTTGGTCTGCGACTTGCAACGGTTACCACTATTGGGGTCTTTACTTCACTGGCTCTGCCGATGTATGTATTCCTCCCTAGTTCTTATTTATCCGATACTAACTCGCCCAGACCGTTACCTTCAAGAACAACTACATCTACAAGACGTCCGGCCGTGCCCCTAAGGTCGGTGGAAACACTCTCCTCCACGCTGTCAACAACTACTGGTATGATAACGCCGGCCACGCTTTCGAGATTGGTTCCGGTGGCCAGGTCGTTGCTGAAGGCAATATCTTCCAGAATGTTGTTGCTCCTATCGAGACCTCCAGCTTCGCCGGCAAGCTCTTCTCCAGCCCTAGCACTGCTGCCAATGCTGTCTGCTCTGCCTCTCTCGGCCACACCTGCCAGGTTAACGGCTTTGGAAGCTCTGGCACGCTTTCTGGCAGTGATACCGATTTCTTGACCAACTTTAAGGGCAAGAATGTCGCTTCCGCCGCCGCTTACTCGACCACTACTAGCCTCAAGACTAGCGCCGGGTTCGGTACCATTTAAATCTTGAGTAGATTAAACTCGGCCTCACACTTGCATATGGCAACTGTGTAATCTCTAGATGAGATTTCCTCTTCTGTACATATTCTATTTTGTAAATAGGAATTAACTATTATGACTCCCTTTTCGATATACCTCTATCAACATCAGACATATCCATTCATACCATTTAATAAGTCCTGCCTCATCTGTGGTTATTGGCTTATTGCCAAAGTGAAAGCTAGTCACCCAGATCTTTTGCACTCTCCCATGCCTCTTATGTTCGCTGTTACCTTTGTATCCCAACTAGTCTGGAATCCTGCTGGATGAGTTGCAGATGTCTAACAGCGGTTATTATACTTGTGGATAATAATCACAAAGCAATTTAGATAGCTTAGCAGCAGTTATGGCTACACAGGACTAAAAACGAGTGTTGATTTCCGTCGAACAAACAAGTCCATTAGGGGTAACTGCAAGAACGCTGTTCCAATTCCTCAAGTGCTGTGTGAAAACCACATATTCTAGCGCTCTTTGCTCTTTTGATAACACACTGGCTACCATGTATCTCATTCTGACAGCTCCACCACAATCTAGCTTACAATTCTCTCTTTGATCGACTTGTAACGACATGTAGTAGGTTATGTCATCACGTGAACGCTACTTACAACACCAGATGCAGTGGCCTTTCCTAAGTATACCACTATCCCTTAACTTCTTTCTACTAAATCTCAAGAATTAGTGAGACTGAAAATCACGAGAATTCAAACTGTAATTGCTATAATCATTACTGTTTAGCCATACGTGCCTCTCTCTTATTTATAACTAATCATGATGCCGACTTCTATACCATTCGGAACCCATGGACTTTAGTCTATCAAGCTGAAGAGCTGACTTTCGTCGTTCCAATTCCACCCATTTGAAGAATCTCACGGAAGAAACCAACATCTTCCTCATCGTACGAGGCCTCATAAGCGTCGATAAGAGGTCTATCCCAGACCAGATCGGCCTCCTCAGGCTTGATGAGCTTGGTCTTCTTGGTAAACTTCCAGCCAAAGTACAAAAAGGGAGCGAGGAAAAGCATAGTGTAGTAAGTGAAGAAAGTACCAATATCCCAGCCTCCAGGAGTCAAAACGGTGTAGCCATATGTGCAGACAACTCCAGTCAAGAATACACCGCTAATCCAAGCGGAGTATGGCTGGAAGCGTGCGTAATAAGGAAGAGTGCTGCGGTCAAGTCCCTGAACCTGGCATGCTTTGTACCAGAAGACGTATGTGATGCAAATGACGATATAGTCGATAATCTGAGCAGCAGTAATAAGATTGGTAAGCCAAGTCAGAACAACACCTGAACTGCTGGAGACGTTGAGGAAAGCAAGGCAAGGGAAGACCATGATGGCAACCAAGCAGTAGATAGGAACACCGTTTTTGGTAGTCTTACGGAACAAGGCAGGAGCTTGACCTTCAAGCGCAAGACCATACAGTGTTCGGGTTCCACAGTAGGTGTAGGCGTTACCGGCCGAGAAGATGCTGGTGATAAGGAGGGCATTGGTAATGTCGGGAAGAGTGCCGACTCCAAGATTAGTCATGGCAATAACATAAGGAGAAGCAGCAGCAGTTCCAGCACCGCCAGACTCTCCAGTCAGGATGGAGACAAGAGTCTTATCGTTGTAGGCAATGGCAACTCCAACAGTCAGGGCACCACCAATAAAGAAGAAACCGAATCGAGCATATGTGGTCTTGAAAGCATTCTTCAAGTAACGACGAGGCAGCTTGGTCTCACCTGAAACCATAGAAACATATTCGGGTCCGACGATAGTAAAGGCAGCACTCCATAATGAGCCCAAGAAGCCTTCGAAGCGACCGAGGTCTCCAGTTGTTCTAAACTCGGCGAAGGGACCGGGATTCTTCCAGTGGCGGAAGCCGTAGGCGTCGTGCTTGGGGTTACCACCGCACATGGTGACAAAGGTGAAAGAGAAGACAATCAGCAGCAAGATAACCTTGCCACCTGACAGCCAAAATTCAGCTTCGCCATACCACTTCACAGTGAAGGCATTAAGGATGCTAGTTCGTTGTTAGTGCTGGGAGATACATCGAGGAGTCTCGAATACACTTACAAATAAGCGACAATACAGCCAGCCACAACAGCAGCGACTGGGATATCGTCGCGCCAGTATGTCAAGACAAGATTGAGAGCGGAAATCTCGAAAGGGATCAGGATAGCCTCGTAGAGGAAAAAGTTCCAGCCAGCCATGAACCCAAAGGCTTCATCGACCCAATGTCCAGCCATGCGAACAAAGGCACTAGTAATTGGCATGTAGGTAGCCATCTCGGCGATACAGTTGTTCACCAGACCAAGCATGCAGGAGTATAGCGTGTAGGCGATCAAGAGACTGGCAGGACCGCCCTTGATGAGACCCGTGCCAATACTGACGAAACTAGCCGTTCCAATCGATCCACCAATGGCGATCAGTTGGACTTGGCGATTGCCTAGGTTTCGCTGGAGATGATCGGCATTTGGGCCGAGGTCTCCCTGATGAACACTATCAGCCACTGTATGGACACCTTCGAGCTTGGAGTCCGATATATCGGACTTTTCTTCTTTGGAAGCCATGATATTGAGTCAAAGATCGAGTGAAGGGAATAGAGAGGAGGATGAGGTGTATGTTAGACTGGAAGAATGATTCCCAAACCCCGGGGAACTTCGGAGTCTTATAAGAACCATGCCAGATAAGCTGATCCCCAGGTTACAGGATGCCCCGCCCGTTTACAAGACAAGGTAGGTTCATGCGTTGGTCAATCTGGGGTATTCTCCACCCCCACAACATGCTAGTTTGGACTCGAAGCAACCCTCTTGACGTTAGTGGGTCGATAGATAACCATATCTAACCCCCTGTGAGAGAGATATGGATGACCTTCTGCAAGCTACATGAGTCAAAGGTTGTTGGAGATAGGAAGTGCTTCCGCGATTTTCCAACCTCATCTCCGAATTGCCCGGCAAGTGCAACTTTACACCAACGTGGCCAAGCTATCTAAGGTTAAGAACAAGGTTCTAGACCTTTAGGGTATTTCCCAGCCGAATTGTCCTTCGCATGGGTAACCCGAGGAAGCCGAAGCTAACTGAGCAATGCATCACGTCACTCGTTGATATTGGATAGACCACTTCGCCTGTTGTCGTGGGTACCTCCTTGGCATAGAGGCTAAGTGACTTGGTTCTGTCCATCTCAGAGTCAAAGATGTGTTCCGAGCCAATCTCTTTAGGGATAGATGGAGGCCAATATATGTCACTACCCAGGTATACAATCTAACAACTCTTATCCATAACACTTACCATATTTCCACCTAGGTAGGCCTTTCTCGCTTTTTCATTGATTACGATACTTGTTCTCATGAATGTATAGAAAACCAAAGTCTAGACCGAGATGTCTTTAATAGCCTGCGGATAGTGTGTCTTAGAAGGGCATGTCGAGACTGGGATAGGAATGGCACTATCCCGCAGTGGGATAGTAATCTGCGCCACCGGAAGGGAAGCCGTCCCGAATTCTCGGGAAGTCTCCCGTCGAGCAACACATCTTACTCTCATTCCGATAAAGGTCCAGTGTGTGTATCTCTCCGTGTGGCAGCATCCTCCTTTCCACCTTGTCCGGGTGACAATTATGCTTTGAACCAAGCAAAAAATCGGAACTAACTAGGTAGCACAAAGTGGTCGCGAGAGAGAAAAGCCGGAGGGGAGTCGAAGGTAGGCGATGTCCTAGGAATCAACAAAGATTGGGTTGTTCGGAGTACGGAAACCCATCCGAGCCATAATCTATCAACAGGACACATCATGTTACGCAGATCAGGCTACCGCTGCAAGGATTGGAGAGGGAGCCAACACACTTGATTGACATGGTTTGATCACAAGAGTATTAGCATGATCAATAGCGTGTTTCCAGATTTATTAAAGATAGCAAACTGTGAAGAAGACAACATACAATTGGCCAAGTTGGTAGTCTAATCCTAGTTTTTACAATTATGTTGAGCCGTATAAAATGACGCAGTGGCATCATACATTGTATATATCTAACCGCTCGCATCTAGAGAACCGTTTGGTTGCTCTGGCAGAGACTCCACAGATAGTTATCTGACAAATTGCAAGCATGTAGATCTTACATGAGACCTTGATACGTATGCACGGTCTTAAAGCCATGGTTGATGGGTTATTCACTCAACTGGAGATAACGAAATCTAGGATCGCCACTTTGAATAACCCGCGAGATAACTTGGAGCCCATCAAGAAGGCAATTGCATCTATCATTCGTCCAACAACGCGTACTTTGAAAAGCCGCACGCATTCAAAGATCATCTGCAAATTGAGGAGAGAGCTCAAATGTTCGACTGGCTTTCATAAGATAAGATAAGATAAGATAAGATAAAGAGCGTTAGGAAAAGGGCGGAGGTAGGTAATAATCGCGCATTTAATTATCAAACATTTACGTATTTTATGAATGCGTCGACTTCAAAAATGCATTTTACTATCGCCATTAAACCATGGTTCAGGTTAATATACTCAAACCACAACTCCTGAAGCACACTCCGAGTCGCTGACTATACAATTATTCTTCTGTCAATATACTACGGGTGTTAGTGGTGTATCGTTGAAGTCGAAAGGAAGTTTAAGTAGTGATACACTAATGTAATTATTGAATATATACAAACATCTATTACCTTATCGAATTTCAGATACTGTTGCTTTTCAGTCTATATAGAGACCTCTATTGTTGATACTCTATGGATTTAATTCGGATAGCTATATATCCTTTTTTCAAAGTGCTACCAGACTGAATGCAAATATGAACATCTGTTATTTTTAATACAAATCTTAAATAGAGAAGAGATATTTCTTTATATCTATACATAACTCAACACTGTTAGTTCATTATCTTCTTCTAGCCCTCTATTAACACAGGCTTACCTATCTTGGCTTATAGCCCTATAGAATCTAGGGTGAAGTAGTAAAGAAGTCACCTTAGGTCACCTCACCAAGCCTACCTGCCTACTACCAGATTGGCGCTGACTCTCCCTTCCTAGCAGTTTTAGGAGGGTAGGCAGCTACCACGGTCGCCATCCATATAGAGTACCCCACCATAATACACCCTGCGGCATACATAAGAGGCTGATCGAAGACCTCTGGTAGAACCGCCGGCCCCATACTGAATGGCGCAAATGTCCATATAGCACAGGCCACGTTAGTAAGGCAAAAGCCAAGAGAAAGACCGTTCCGCGAGCCACGGGCTAGATACTCGTGTGTCGGTCCGACAATCATGAGAACGTTGGTAAGCACTCCTGTAAGGAGGAAGCACCCAGGGCCGATGAATTGGATTAAGATCCAGACCAACGAAAACATAGCGAGCTGCATGGAGAGCAGGTAGGCCAAGATAGAGGAAAGGACAGGCTCTCGTCCAAAAAGAGGGGAAAATGTAGCTGTGCGGTCTTTTGGGTTATACAAGGTATAGCCCATGCAGAATATCTCGAGCATCGCCCACACAGATAGCGAAAATGAGGTTCCTATAAAAAACCAATGGTAATCATATTGCGGCGCAGCCCGGGCGAAGAGGTAGACAAATGTCGATTCGTGGGCTAGGTAGAAGGTTTGCATCCAGAAGGGTATTGGGCCTTGGCCTTCCCGAACCAGGAGTCTGATAGCGTAGACATATTGTAGAAAGCCGACGGTAAAAGATGCGGCGGCGCCAACCATAACCTGATTATTGTCCAGCTGGAACCTCTCTGTAATGCGTTCATAGTGGTTGATATTCATGTTTCCTTCCAGGGCTTGAGTCGAATAAATAACAAAATGGAAAAATGCAGAATCTTCAGGTACAGCCTTTTATACCGTAACTCGTGAAGGGTAGGTCTTTAGTAGGTTATAGGGTAATAATTGTAAACTTTCCAACAGTAAGGGATAGGCAAGACTCTCTTTTATACTTCAACTGTACTTCTTCTAACTTAGTAGCATTACACTATATTGCCATAGCAGGAGGTCTGTTAAAAAGAGGCACTCGGGTCTTCCCGGCTTGTTAATAGATGCCAAGATTTAGCACACACTACACAGCCACTCATAAGTGACTTTAAGTACCGAGATGGAGAACGGGCGGGTTTAGATTAGGGCCCGACTGTCCTGAGACCGGGTGCGTCTAAAGTCCGGGTCTCCAGGACTATCCAAGTCCCAGCATCCTGTCATAGTTAAACCAAGGGATCCCAGTTCGGCCAATCAAATGGCCGTCTGGTAAAGGAGGTAAATCTCTTATGCATCACAAGGACAAAACGGAGATACGCTAGGTTCTATCCCGAAACACTATATGGACTGTTCGATTGTCTTGACTAAATTGTCAGGCAATCGCCTAATGTTGTCAAGGTCTTACTGACTAGTTAGAATGATGGTAATGTTGTTTGTCGGCCGAAGACTATGCCTGACATTTACATCAGTGTCTAAGATAACTAAATCGATATTAGCTGTTTTTGAGTTGGATAAAACTATTACTGAGAAGTGTCTTCTGCCAGGCGATATGTCAGTAGATCTTCGATATAGGATCTGCTCACGATTAACCACGGAGCGCAAGGAATGTAAGTACTATTGTTGCCCTCCCCTTGTGCAACTCTTATTAAATCGCGACTTGTAAAAGTAGGTTTCGTTGGGTCAGTTCACAAATACAGAACCTTTATGACCCTCAACGAAGGAAGCTAGAAGAGGATGTCCTTTAAGAACTTGGTTAACTTCAGAGTCGCTTTTCGACCTTTATAAAATTGCAATCCACCAGATATGCCAACTTGGCCCATCGAGCTATAAGGTGGCATCAAGTACATTTCAGCTCCTGCTGGTTGCAATCAGACTAATAACTTAGCCCGAGATTCTCCATATATTCCAAGTATTCCACCCTAGTCTCCCGGAATATCCCGAAAGCAACTTCTTGATGTCACCTGCAACTTTATAGACAACGATAGAGAGCAGGGTTACCCAAGGCTCTCTCGGCAGTCTATACGAGAATATCTCGAGACTCGTTGTGACTTTGCCCTCGTTGTTTCAAACGAAAAGGCCGCACATATGTGCATGCATTAAGTTTCAGCGCAAGGAAATACCAACACGAGGAATTTCTGTTACTCATCCTTCTACGTAGCAAACCACTTAGCTGCAATAATCCCTGAACAAAGGACAGCGCTCGTCCCACTTCTCCAGCAGCTACTTCCCCAACCTTCAACACTTCACAAAGTTGAAGCCTCAATCCTCTCCTCTGTTTAAGAGATGGGGAAGGCGGCTTCAATCCTTCATGAATGTCAGATTCTTGGAATCAATGAAGGCTGAATCCATGAAAAACTACATCCCGTCGATTGTGTCTGTCACGCCTCTCGTATAGCCAAGGGCCAACCAGAAGTTAAGAAGTTGAAGCTTACCCTTAGTAAAAGTTTGTACTACCCTATGACCAGGGATAAAATGGATTGCTTGTAGTGCAATAGGTATAGAGCTGAGCATAAAGATTTTATTGGACAAGGGACGATTGTATGACTATCTCGTATATGCATAAGCGGGCGCTCAATATGCATATGGCAGCCGGGCCGAGCCTAGAGTGTTTAGGTAATAACTCAAGCGGGGGTAACTAGCCCAGAGTGGAAGAACAGACGGGAGATCTTACTCAGGTGGCCAAGTAATCAAAATATTCCGCCCTATGGCTGCATTCAGAAGGTCCTGACGGAGTTCTGAAGGATTCTCGAAGGATTGGCAGATCCTGATTCTCATCTTTACTTGGCACTATGCCAAGCCTGTGTGAGAAAACGAAACTCCGTTCCATGTTGTACAAACGCCTTGGATATCTTGTATCTTCAGTACAAGAAACAGAAACAATAGAAGGGTGGATTTCTGCGCTCAGCAAACTCACCGTCTCACCTGATGTTTTCTGAACCTCGATCTGACCATAAATGAGTTCATGCATGCAGTGGATACATAGAAGGATCTAGGCGGGTCGAAGGATCACTCTGTATTCCGTAAATCATCAGATCAGGGGTGGGATACTCGGACTAAAGCGAGGACAGGGACGGATACTGTTATCCATCTCGTATAAGGAAACGTATATAAGGGTCGGAAAATTACGGTTTCATATCAGGTTTAAATATTATATCACCTTAAGTCTCACTAACTCAAGATATTTGCTTTATCATGTTTCGAAACACCGTTCTCGCTCTTCTTGTCGCCGCTGAGGCAAGTCACGCTGCCTTTACACTGAGGAAGACATATGACTCCAGCAACTTTCTAGACTCGTTCAACTTCAGAGACGTAAGTCGAGGTCCTTTCGGCTACTCAATTAAAAATGCTGATATAATGTAGCGTGCTTATTTCGATTCTATTGACCCTGGGTATGAGGGCGACCCTACTGGTGGCTCCGTCAATTACCTAAGCAGAAGCCAAGCAGTGAGCTCAGGCATCGTGCATACCAATAATGGCAAGGTCCACCTTGGTGTGAACTCTGCCGACAAAGCAGCGCTTCTGACACCCGGTGGTTCTAGACACGGGCGAGGTAGCGTCCGTCTTGAATCAAAGGAGTCCTATAGCTCGGGCCTTCTAATCGCCGATATTGAGCATATGCCTGGAACTGCATGTGGTATCTGGCCTGCCTAGTAAGTTGCTGTCTTATCAATGGAATATAGCTCGCTGACCTTAATAGCTGGTCTTATAACTTCGATGAGGATCCTGTTGGTGAGATCGATATTATCGAGGGTATCAACGGCAACCAGAACGGCAACTATGTTTCTCTGCACACTTGCGGAGCGTGCATCTTTAACCGGCCTGGAGGTGCTGATCCTCGAAACAACTGTGATAAGGGCGGCTCTGATACTCGATACTGCACGGACGGAACGAACTAGTCAGTGCATTGAATTTTTACAAGACTCATACTGACCTATATAGTTCTGGTTGCGGCAATACTATGCCTTCCGGGTCCTACGGGAAGACCTTCAATGCTAACAAGGGTGGCATTTATGCCACATGGCTAACAACGGGAGCTGTCAAGATTTGGTGGTTCCCTCGCAGCAATATTCCTGCTGATATCAAGAATGGCAATCCTGAGCCTAATACATGGGGTCAGCCTGCTACAGCGCAGTTTGTCAATGCTAACGGCAATTGTGATGTTGGACGGTACTTCAAGAAGCAGACTATTGTGAGATATTTCATGCAGAGTGCGCGCGAAGGGTAGAATATACTGATTATTATTACAGATCTTCAATACTGCGTTCTGCGGAAGCAACATCGATCAGGGTATCTGGAACCAGGAGTGTAGAGCTTCCACTGGTTATGCCACCTGCGATGATTATGTCACCAACCAGCCTAGTGCTTTCAAGGAAGCATACTGGACCATTAACTCTCTGAAGTTGTATCAGTAAGCTGGGGTGTAAGATTTGAGGAAACCAAACGATGGAATCCCGGTCTTGATAGAGTTTCAAGCTTTGGTACATAGACCTTTGCCAGACGAGAGCCTAGTCGTGACTTGGGGTGCAGATCTCTTTGTCATGACCTAAGAATAATTTCAGGACACTCATGACGGCAAGACCCATTAGTCCCAAATTGGACATCTTCATACCGGTCAGGCGTCTTTTTCTGGTCAAGCATTCACTACATTTTAAGATTCCTTTTCTCGGCTTGTCTTTTGTCGTTGCATGAGAAATCTATTCACGGATTAGTTACCTTTGTTCGAAGATTACCCAGCACGAAGTGCATATAAATGCAACCCGAGTGTATCACATTTCTTGTTCATTATTGAGCTGTCTGCCTCACCCCGCACCCTCAGTCCCTACTACTTAGTCTCGTTAAATATAAATAAATTCGCGAGTCGACTTCATTTGACATCACACTCTTGGGCTAAGCTTCGGGAGGAAAGGTGGTGTGACAATAAGTACACGAAAGGGATTCAAAGAACAACACCCCTTCGTGGATGATCTTATGAACTCTTCTGAGGACTATCTATTGCTTTTCGTGTCGAACGGCAGCATAAACGTTCTAGGAACTATCACAGAGCTTATGTTTTTCCTGAATGAACTCTAACGCTGCACCACGCCCTGGGTTTAATTGGGTTTGTTGAATCGCAGCTTGAAGCTAATATATACCAAGCTTGTCTCGACAATATTGTGACTTTGGAAGTATTCTGCGGATAACGGCCAGTCGGAAACCTCCACGATGAACATTTCCCGCTGTGTCAGGGAAGTAAGGTAATTATTCGTCAAGATAAACATCCTTGTAGGCCTACATCACAGGCGTACCTGGTGAGCGTGTTCCTGCCAAAATGATCTTCAAGTTGGTATTAATTAAATTCGTTTTTGCAACAAAAGTTTGATAAACTAGAATTAGACAACGGTCAAAGGGATTGAAAGGGATGCGGCAAATAGTTAAGCAAATGCAAAAGAGGTTCCCTGATGTCCGCCTCCGCGTCCGTAAAGAAGAAGACAGATCCAGATACGGGCAACTCCCAATGAAGGACATGGGAATCTAAACAGTAATTGAACGCGCGTTCGGTCCGTCTGCCATCCTGCAATAAAATGAATGCCCTAGAGCTATATTGTCTCCTTAAAGTTTCGATGCGGGAGAGGCAACTTAACTTCATCTAAACCTCCAAGATAAGGGTGTGAAATGTGATGGTCTGCTTGCTGGTGGCCCAGATAAAAAGCATCCAATCATATTAGCTTTAAATCACAGTACACGCGTCAATGCTTAATTGTTGCTTGAGGCTTAGTGGCAGCCCAGCCAGTAATTCTCCAGGTTTTCGTTGACTTGCTATCGATTGCATCATATCAATATACAAAGAAGAAACCTAAGTCCCGACGGCCGAGATGCCCGAGATGAATGTGCGATCCTTTCTGCTCGCATCCTTGTGTCACATCATACAATTTCAATTATTGGGCACCGTCGTCTGAGATCCTTGCCTGAATATAGGTCGGTCTACCGGCCCAGAATGTCTAAAGTGGAATTTAGACCAGTAATACTCGAAAATTTCCAATTGAGCTTGTTTGCTGGTCCTTAAATTTCCCTTGGTAAAGTTCTGAATGTTTACTAACCTGTCCAGGGTCCTTGTCTTACAAGGTTCAATCCGAGGATCCGGCGATGTGACAGTCTAATAAGCTTCAATAGGCAAATTCAATTTTTACATCCGATGAGGTCAAAGCGTAGATCACCATAACACAACCCCAATTTAGCTGTGATATTAAACAATCAGAGAGGAGTTCACAAGTCTGTTTCATCGCGACACAGCAATAAAAATTGGTACGCTTTTATGTGTTCAATGAATCACCAGATTGCAGTGTAAGGATAATATAAGTGACCCTTTGTCGTGAACGTGGTACACAAGTAAATTTGGTAGTATGGCGTGGTACTCCAACTCTTAGCTAATAGGTGCCGAGGCGAGTATTTTGGCTAATAGACCATAGTTCTGCCGACTCTCAGTAACTCGTAACATCACTGAATCTATACAAGATAGACCATTACGATCAATATCAAGTAACATCTGGCAGTAATGTCTTTCCTTGTCCCCAAACTTTCCTCTTGGCCCAAATGAACCATGAGTCTAGAATTGACTTATGATCCCTGTACGCGCCAATTCATACGGGCGCCAGTCAACATGAAACATTTCTTTTTAGTATTACCAATCCTTTCACATGTCTGAGGTGCTACATAAAAAATTGCAAAGTCTTACTGGCTGTCCTCGGCTGATATTAAATATCGAGTCACCTCAAAAAAGAACAATGATAGCATCCATCGGGACTAAGAACCTATCTATACTTCACGCTCTTTATGAAGCTTTGTGTAACGAACACCCCTGATTACCTTTTCACAAAAGCCAATTCTCATATAAAGATGGCGAGTGGATCGTGTGAAAAACAAGAAGCTTGTCGTCTCCAGCGTTTAACTGTCCCTCGCTCCCAAATCACCATTGATTCTTTCCCTCGAGCTCTGTCTCTTATCGAGAACAGTCACAGTAACTTCGTTTCTGCCATTGGCTGTCTTATTGGTCGTCTCTACCTCGTTTCTCAACCAAAACAAGAATTTACATCGGCTGTAGAGCGTTTAAAAGCATGTTGCGACGACTTCATTCTCACTACTGAGAATATATGGCTCAGACTTAACATCGGCGCTCAAATGATCAAGACACGGTTGGCAGATACGAGAACGGCGACTCAGAGCTTGATCTCTGCGATAGATATCCTGACGTTCGAAGATGTGTCTAATGAATCCGACGGAGGCACATTAAGTCTCGGTCATGGGTGGAACAATCTTTTTACCTTGGCTATGAATCTGTTTTGTGTAGCAAACAGCTTGGTGTCGGACTCACGTTCCATTTCGGCTCGGTTGAGTTTGAGACAACGAGAACTGAAAGAACGACACACAGTCTGTGCTGGAACTCGTGGAAGCGAAGAACCCAACTACCCCCAAACCGCACCTCGTCCCGCTGTAAAGTCCAAGTCTACCTTCTCTCTCTTTCCACGGTGCCCCGCGAGCTTAGAACCACGGCTAGAACGTACTGCGTCCGTGGAGTCTACATTTACGGCATCAATCTCTGGCTCTGTACATTCCAAAACGTTATCTCTCCACAGCCCGTTGTGCTCTGGATCACACGAGACTTCAAGAACCGAACCTTCCAATATTCACCATTTAAGGCATGGACCTCATGACCGACCAGCGCCAACGTCCCAAAGGAATGCTGAGGATGATCGTCCGAGGGATGAGCCAGCCTCAACATTGGTACGAGTAAGTCAGAAGCATGATTATCCCATCGACACAAATCATTCTCTAAGTACCGCCCAACGGAGGTGCCAAGATAGCATCTCCTCAGAAACCCACTTAACAACCTCTGTCGGACCTTGCCTTCGAAAAGCAATCCAGCCACGAAAGATACATAAACACATCCTCGAACGGCAACATTCCCTTTTAGTGCCACAATGGCCTTCCAGAAGGCCACTGTCATCCATAAGTGAAGGGAGTGAACCCTCCTCACAAAGTTGGAGAGAAGCTTCATTGACTCCTTGTGGACTTCGTGCAAGCCATAACATGGTAGCGACCGGTGGTTATCTTGCTCGATTGGTGAGATTTCATCGATCCCTGTGGAGGAAACTGAGTAGCTGTGGAAAAAGTTGCAAGAAGAGCATGGTTGGCGTGAAGAAAAGCTTCGTTTATGTGAAAAGGCGCAGCAGCAACGTAATGGCTTGAATGGCCAACGAGCGCGTTGATCCATGTATTGTTTTGCCTACAAGCGAAAGCATGGTCATCATGGCTCGACTACATCGGGTTGGAGTTGTATAGAAGACCAGAATGAACTAACATGAAGTCAATCTTGAGATACACACAGGAGACTCCATCAGATGCCGAGTAAGACAAGACGCCGTGATTGAAGACAGTCCCATCTTGTTCACTTTCTCATTTGTGCTTATCAACTCCGGCATAACCCGCAGCAGTAATCCAGCATACATTATCTGTTTTACGGACATGAAATCAGGTTTCATGCCACCCTCCAGTGATACATTACCTGCGCCTATAAACATCAACCTAACTGTTACACATCATCTGGAAGCTTAAGCTGAACGCTGTGGGGTATCCCACCCAGACTGTTCGTTGTGCCACAACTACATCAGCGGTTAATCCCGCCACCCGAGATGTCGTTGGGTTCCACATGTCCAGGCCACCCTATCAGCGAGATGAGTTAACGTGGTTATTGCAACGAGAAACAGAGTACGAGAGACAGTAGTCATTGATCCCCATTACTCTCCCTACCCAGTATTAGTATCCATTCCAAGCGGCTCGGTCCTTCCCAGATCAGAATTTACACGATGCTGATATGCGTACGAAACTGGCTCCAGCTATCCAGATACACTAGTACTGATTATTTCTCTGTCGAGCGTGAACCCAGTGAGGAGTAGTGTAATTGTTGCTTGTGATTCAGTCAATTAGCCTTTCAGTTCCCTTAAAAATCTGTCCTTCGAAAAATTGATTTGCCGCCAAGGATCATTCTCGGAAGTCTAGATCCTCGCTTTCGTCATTAGATCCTCGCTTTCATCACTAGATCCTCGCTTTCATCCTCGCTTTCATACTCGCTTTCATCCCTCGCTTTCATCCTCGCTTTCATCCTCGCTTTCATCCTCGCTTTCATCCTCGCTTTCATTAGATCCTTGCTTTCGTCACTAGATCCTTGTTGAAGGTCAATGCGGCAAAACCCCTAATATTAGCGCAAAAGTTATCCGTAGAATCGCGTGACTCGATGTCTTCATAGCTAATTTGATCGACGTTGTTTCGTGATACATGTTTTTAATTAGCTAGAATTCGAGTTCCGAATTATTTTAGACAAGGATAGTTGAACTAGATCGCAGCCACAGTAGGCCTGCCCACAGATGCAGCTCGCTCCTCGGCAAGCTCGGCGCTATGACCCTGAAGGTACGTGGCGGATACAAACGAAACGCAGGGGAATGATCAGCCACACTGTGTCAGTTAAGTATCTTTAAGCTGGTACGGTGTGTTGGTTCAAATTGAAGGGCTGTTCTCCTCTTGGTGAGCGCTTTGGCAACCTCTTTCTCACGCCCAAGCCTCTTTATACTCACTCAGTGATAGTCCGTAGTTTGTCGTCTTGTGCCATGTGAAAGCTCGCTGAACGTGGAAATTACAGGGTGCGAGATTTCACTACTTACCAGAGTTAAACTGAAAAACGCTTACCAAATGCAGGCAAGTTAAACGCATCCAAGGTTCGGCCAGCCACCGTCAACTGAATTGGCTAAGTCCAGTCTAACCACACTGTGCCTATTTTCATCTCAACAGAAAAGGCTTAGATCTTAAGTCAGCGAAGGGGGAAATGGCCCGCCCCTGTAAATGGCTCCACCCCGGTAGAAATCGAAGTATTTATGGGTCTTTAGAAAAAAGGCGTATATCTAACTGGCTCTAAGAAGCGGATCTTTTAGGCCCTTTTAACCAATTACGATATCAATTTCTATCTTATCTAATATCTTATCAGTAGCTACTATCCTAATTAGTATAAGCTAGTATACACCTTATGACTTATATAATATATTGATATCTCTATAGAGGAGACCAAATCGGCCAATCAAAGGTCTTATGACCAGGAGGGGCCATTTACAGGGGCGGGCCATTTCCCCCTTCGCTAACTTATAATATTTCCAGGAAATCACCAAAACTGCAATAATGGTGCCGTTATGTCGTTTAACCCCGGTTGCTACTGTTGCGTTCTTAGTTTAGTTTGCACCAATGTTACTATTATGTTGCCCACAATGGAGTTAAGAGGTGATAAAAGAATGAGCTTAACGAGCTTTACTGTCATGTGAATTTGACATTGCTAGCTCTTAGCTACTATGAATATGTCGACCATGTGGTAGAAGTCAGTCTGATTTAAGATGTCGACGAGAATGAATCATCCTCAATATATGCAACTATTCGAAAGACACTCGAAGCTTTAATTACTTTATCTAAATAATGTATCAAGTTATAGGGGTATTAAAAGGACCAAGACCTAATAGGTAAGCATAGAAGGGTAGTTTTATATTCAGCCATTTAAGACTAAGAATAAAATAGAAAATAAAAGGTTATTTTACAGTAGGTAAATACAGTTAATATCTAAAACTTCAAAAAGAAAGGTTTATAAGTTTTAAGTATATTAAAACTATTACTATTAGTAAATCTCTTTAGTATACTTAGGTATGGATATTAACTATAGGTTAGAGGTCATATCTAATGTCTAATTATGAGTCATGCTTCTCTACCCTCCCCTACAAACTCAGAGCTTGCTCTCATACCTCGTCCCCGTACCCCACATAAGGGTAAAAATAAGTTACTAAACCCTGGGGTACTTTAGTAGACACTAGATATTAAGTAAAGATAATCATTCACACTAGACTAATACAATATGGAAATATAAATACATCCTTATTATTTTTAGTCAAGTTTCAGCATTACAAAAAACGGCCTTCCTCAAATCTTGATTATCTTCTGCCATGGCTCAACAAACACTTCTTGGTAAAGAGCACGATTGCTATTTCGCCTCAGATCCTCGTGTCAACCCCGAGTTAGCAACCTCATTGAAAAACAAAAATGTCGTCATTGCCGGCGCAGGTCGTGGAATAGGTCGAGCATGCGCACTATTTACTACGCATGCCTCTGCCAGATCGCTCAGCCTCATGGCTTTGGAATTGGACGAGGTCAAAGAAACGGCGGAGTTGTGCCGAAAGATTAACCCTCAAATGTTGATCAAGGTAGCGGCGTTCAATGTTACAGACTATCATTCCGTTAACAGTTTCGTCCGAGAAGCGGACGCCGAGTTCAATAGCCTGGACGTCCTTCTGATGAACGCTGGAAGACCTCCCCAGTGGCTCTCGACTGGGGAAAGTGACCCATCTATCTGGTGGGATACTGTAGCGGTATCGCTACAGGGTGGATTCAACTTTAGCCGCGCTATCTTACCAATCATGCAACGGCAAAAGGGAGGACGTATCATCTTCACCTCCAGCTCTGGCGCTCACGCCAATTTTGGAATGGGCAGTTACATCGTTGGCAAGCTTGGTCTCGTCCGTCTCTGTGAGATCATTCATCACGAGAATTTCAAGGACTACGACATCAAATGCTTTGCTTTTAACCCTGGCTGTGTACGAACCAGGTTCTTCACAGACTTTCAAGATCGGGTTGAAGGCAGATCCCGAGATGACAGTTACTTGTCTCAGGGTGTTGAAAATGAGAATAAGTCTGCTCATACCGCAGTCAATATCCTGGAGAATGTTATTCCCGATACTCCAGAGTTATCTGCTGGACTTGTGACGGTGATTGCAAGTGGAAAGCTTGACTTTATGTCGGGACGGTATCTTGACGCTGCTAGGCACATTGAGGACTACCAGAAAGAAGAAAAGAGTATTGCGGACAATGACTTACACCGAGTTCGTCTTCATGCTGGCTCGGGATTGTTTATACCTCGTCTTCACTTCTAAGAACACATATTCCTATAGAGATAAACTCCTGTTCTTAGCCTTGATAATTACCAATTGTTCCCACACATCGGACTTGACCGTTTTGCACGCGGTGGGGTGTTTTATTAAGATGCTAATAGATTCTTCATCTAAGCGTAACTTGAATATGAGTTCGAGGAAACCTCTGGTCATTTCCAGTCTTTTACTTGTTATTCGTACAGCTTCCTCATTCCAAGCGCGAAGATAAGCACTTAACTACATTTCAATCTTTGACCTCAGGCATGGCATGTATGTAATGATTCAGTGCACTAATATGGGAACCGTTCTGGAGCAACTGAGTTTTAGTAGCCTAGATAAAAAATATTCAGTACAAGTTTATAGAGCTCCATCGCTGTAGCAGTAAAGCTAAATCTTTTCCCCAGTTGCCTAATAAAATACCAGCCATTAGCACACGCTGCAATGTGGGGTAACAAGTTAATTACCCCACAAGTGCTACGCTTTATCAAATCGCTAAGCCAATCTACAAAAGTTAAACGATTAACTGAATATAGAAAGACTATTGGTTAGGTGTAATTATCTAGCGAGAAATTATCAAATTGAACGCCAAGGAGCATGGGGGCTTGGCCGGCTAGATATATCATAGATCCTCATTCTTACCTTAGTTGTGTATGCGAGTGCTTGGATTGTCCACGCAATTGTATTAAAATAAAAGTCACCTGTATCCATCTTCAGGAATAAACTTGGGCTTGATCTTACCTACCTTCAATTGATACCTCGCATGGAAACTCAGTGATTGGCATGATCACATGGCTTATGAAAGGGGAGTAGCCAATCCTAGCTTTGTCCCTTCAATCAGCTTGAACTCAAATTTCAGTCAACATTGCTGTACTTCAAAAGGAGCTAATCGCCTCAAGGTTAGACAGGTTCCAAGATCATGGCTCGACTTCCCCACACGAACCCCAGATTGCCCCAGACTTGAGATCTAGAATCATTGCCTGGGGTAACATCTTTTGGGACGTTGATAATACATAAGGATGGGACAAGTCATCTATTATATCTCGTTCTCATCTCACAAGTCCGCGTTCTTGAGTGCAGGCTACTTCTCTAGCATTTCGGTTATCTCAAACATTTTCCCCTATCTCTCTACCGCACACCTCTCGACATGGGCATGGGCATCAAGGAACCCAATGATGGGCATCATGCACCAGGCACTATCACCCTAGATCAGGCTGCAGCAGGTTCGCATTCCGAAGGCAGGAACTTGAAGCGCGGATCAGGCAAGAATTCCAACATTGTTCTTGTCCCGCAACCCTCAGATGACCCAAACGATCCGTTGAACTGGTCGTCCCTCAAGAAGTCCGTGGTATTCTCTATCATTCTCATGGGAACTGCTTTTATCTGTGTCATCCCGGTAAGCCCTAGAAATGTTCATGTTGCCAGTATTCGCGTCTCATCTTTCTTCCCAGGCTCCGATGCTCAATGCCGGAATCGTCCAAGTCTCGGTCGACCTCCAACGATCGTTCTCCGACATTGCCAAACTCAACGGATACCTCCTACTGGCTGTTGGAGCAGCATCGCCTCCAGCTTCAGCCTTTGCCCGCAAGTACGGCAAGCGCCCGGTCTTTGTCGTCTCCTCTGTGCTTGGCTTGGTCGGCTGTCTCGTCGCTGAGTTTGCCAACAACTACAACACCCTTGTTGCCGGTCGATTACTACAGGGGATAGGTGGATCGGCATACGAATCGCTTTGCACGTCGGTCGTGAACGATATCTACTTTGTCCATCAACGTGGTCTCTACGTTGCTATTGTCATCTTCTTCTTGAGCAGTTTAAGCAATGGCGTGAGCGTCCTGGCTGGGGTTATCACTACCAAGCTCGGGTGGCCATACAACTTCCACATCCTTCTGCCATTTGTGGTGGTGCAGACTGTCCTGGTGTTTCTTTTTGTACCTGAAACCGTGTATAATCGATCGCCTCTTCTCAATATTGATCGGACAGCTTCCATTTTCGAACAAGACATCTCAGAAGAGAAGGATTTGCAAGCAGGTCATGTCGAAGTCGCCGATACAAAAACTGGAGTTCCGTCACCTGCGCATTCCGAGTGGGCTGATGGTAGCCAAGCCCCGAAGCCAAAGTCTTTCCGGCAGGAACTTGCCTTGTATAACGGCGTATTTACCCGCAAATCTCTATTGTCCATGATGCTGGCTAGTCTTGCCATTGTCCTGAACGTCATTGCAACTTACAATGTCTTGGTTTCTGGCCTCGTGATGGCCTGGTTTGTTGCCATGTCAGTTCTCGCAGGCGTCATGTTTGCCGCTCCACCATGGACATTTGACTCGGCTTCTATTGGCTATGTGTCTATAGGGCCTCTTGTTGGAGGGGCTATCGCTATGATCATCCTGGTTTTAGTTTCCGATCCCATAATCAGATCCATGACCAAGCGAAACCAAGGCGTCTATGAGCCCGAGTTCAGACTGGTGCTTGCAGGCGTTGGTGGTGTCTTTACAGTCGCGGGCTTGGTCGGATTCGGCCACGCGATTGAGGCCCAAGTTTCAATTTTTGGTATTTCTACTATCTGGGGCATAACTTTGTTTGGCATGAGCATTGTCGCTAGTATCACCATGACCTACGCATTGGATGCGCAACCTGCCCATGCAGTCGAGATCTTTATTATGAACATCACGTTTAAGAACTTCTTCTTCTATGGGTATGTGAGACTACTTCTGGAACCAGATTTGGACACTGACAATTGCTAGGCTTACCAACTTCATCGTTGATTGGTACATGAGTGGAGGAGCTGCTCAACTTTTTGATACTATCGCCGGTATCACTGCGTTTCTCACCCTACTCACCGTTCCTATGTATTTCTATGGAAAGAAGTACAGGCGCTATTGGAGTCAGCATAATCTTCTTGTCAAGTTGAAGCTGGACGAGAGCCCAGACACTGGAAACTAAGTGTGAGCTGAAGTGTGTTTCGTTTCTGATCTGAAGGTCAGTGAGGAGAGGGTCCACATAGTTTATTTAATTCTTTACAGATCTTGATAGTTGATAGATAGCATTAACTACCCATCTATTCAATACATTCTATCCTTTTTAATGCGAGCAAAAGACAGTTCCTGCTATTAGATACACGTGTTAGCTGCGACATCGTTTCCCCGAGAGGACCAGTCTGTGTTTCCTTTTTGTTGCAATACTCCTAGAACATCTTCAAGTGGGCGTTTCAAAAGAGCCGTAAACAAGATATAAGTCGGTTATCAAACAAAACATTTTCCATTGACTCATTAGAGCTGGTTCCGCATATTACTATCCGCTACAGACTACTCTGTACAACACCCTGTGGATTAAAAGCCATATAGCCTTTAAATAACCGTCCCGGATCGTATTTGTCACGAATCGACAGGAACCTGGCTCGGGCCGAGTCTGTCCATACTCGAATCTACAATAACTCATGTTAATACTGTTCCAATTACTGGACCGTTTTACTGACATTAGGTGAGTGTGTAGAACTAGACGATTGGTTAAAATCTGCAATGTACATTCCGCTCGCTACTGTTTCGGCCTTCTCGTAGGATTCTTTCATCACTTCATGAATCTTCGACGTGAGATCGGGGGATTTCCAGCCGCTGAATGTGGAGATATAGTATTGCTGGGGGAGGCTAAAAACAGAATCGGTTTCATCAGGGTGGAGTGTATCCGCCATGTAGACGCAGCCGTAGGAGGAACGGGTTGGTAGATTGCATAACGCCGGCTTGATAGCTTCGAGGAGCTATAGAGTACTTCATTTTAGCATCCGCCACTTCTGCTTTAGTAGGCAATGGATCCTTTTACTATTACCTTTGAACGAGACACCTTCGGATCGTTGAGAATGCTATGAATACCCCATTTCTGATCCGGAGCTTGCGGATTTAGTCGACGCTGAAGTTGGAAGAATTCTTTCCAATCTGTTTCTGTGGTGGGTTCAGCCTTAATAAGGCAACGTTCAAGGCTTTCTGGAACATCATCCCAAACATCCAGCATATTTGTCGCCTCCATCAGAGTATTAGCGTATGCAGAAACGTTGATCATCAGAAGCAATGGTGACGATTCCGGCACACAATCGTCTGCCGAGTTCGTCAAAAATAGTTCGGAATGCATAGTGCACACTGCACACTCGTTGAACAGATTTGGCATGGCATCATTTTTGTCGCAGGCAAACGTCATCAAGTCCTCAAACTGTTCCTCCACATTGAAGACAAAAGATCGGCCATAGAGTTTCTTTGCAGGAATCGTTCGACTCCAGAGGCGAGTGACAACACCGAAAAAGGCTTGTCCTGAGCCACGGGCAGCCCAAAAGAGATCTTGGTTTTCCTTTCTACTGGCGATCAAAACCCTTCCATCAGGCAAGACCACTTCCAGTCTCACGATCCAGTCAGTGATAGTAGCCCCCCAACCTTTCATAAAGAATCCTTGACCTCCTGCAAGGCAAAATCCACCCAGAGCAACATCTGGTGCATGTCCGAAAGGGAAGAATCGGCCAACGGCATTGGTAGCTTCCCACGCCTCAAAAACACGCACCGCCGGACCAAAGGTAACTTGTTGTGTCTTTTCGTCATAAACTACCTGGCGATTGAGCCTCGAAACGTCAATCAGGATTCCGTCTTGAATGAGGGATGGCTTGGATGGAAGATGACCGCCGGAACGAACACCAACGGAGACTCCAAGCTGCCGAGCTCTGTTTAAAGCGTTGGCTACCTGTTGCGAGGACTCGACAATGTGGATTTCTGAAGGGAACCTCTTCACTTCTTCCTTATTGAAGAACTGCTTGAGATTATCGTAGTATTGAGGCGTATTCCGTTGAAGCACGACACCCCCATCAACCTCAGCAGATGAAATGCTGGTCATCTTAAATAATCAAATTGCTCCCAAGTAATTTCTTTGTTTTCGAATAGATTTAATAAACACGATAAGATGGTTATTTGTATAGCGAATAACGAACGAAGATAGATCTTCTTAGCATTCAATATACACGTAATATCCAACGTATGCTTTCCTTAAGAACTGATGACCTTTGATTGAGCATGTTTTGCTACCCCATGTGGGGGATGGAGATCGTTCGCCTTGGTGGTACACTGCAAAGGTTGCCCCACGACGTGATACACCAGAAGATGAATTCACATTGATATGGACGCCCCGAACTCCAATAGTTTCATATTCAACGTTTTCAATTTAACGTGGTTAGTACAAAGAAGAAGCTAATTGAGCAAGCTTACTTTGCCAGCTGCAAGGCCAGCAAACACCTTATCCAGCAATGCACTATCCATCCGGCCTAACATCTCCGTTTGACTCATTCTCCGCCGAGCCCCAAGTTCCGATTTATTTATTGACTGTGACACTCCATGGGGCCCAAAGCTGTAGTATGAGTCAGACCCAGAAGTCGTCCATGGCTGTTCCAGATTTATAAACTGGATCCATGCTTTTCGCATAGCCTGGCCACTGACTTTAGTACTATCGGAGAACTCTTGATCAAACCCTCCAAATAGCAAAACCAGATCCAAGGCATGATGAGCTCCACTGGACGACTGCCACGGGTTGACCTCATCCACCAAGTACCTAAAGATAGGCTTTTGTGAATCATTCCAAAGCTTTTCTAGGCGATTTATCGGTAACACGAACTTGTAATCGTTGATAAAATCGAGGGCACCATTTTGACAGGAAGAGGGCCGATCCAAATAGATATGATACATCTTCTTGAGTCGGTCGGCATACTGTTCGGCAGCGTTAAACGCTTTTAGAATATCATTCGTGCTGGTTGCTCGCACTCCTGCTTGCCAAATAGCTGCCTGTATGCGTGTTATTATGTCAATTGACTTTGCAAAAGAATGCTTGCCAAGATGTAACCGAATCCATAGGTTTCTGTTACCCAATCATGGGGAACACATTGACATTACTTATCTTACCTCTCTTTCCATATCACTAAGAAGGATGCGCTCTGCAGTTTTAGTCTCTATCTGCCAATCGTTAAATCGATCCTCCCACTGGAGGAAGAAAGACTGTATGCCAGAGAGTCTGATTGCTTTGACAACCTCTTCTACTGGTGCATTATCTAAGTTGAATAATGGGTTGGTAGCTTGAAGTTGTTTTAGAATGGCGTTGCGGAGAGCCTGAACTGATTTAGGCGGCTGAGGTGGCGATAGGAATAGTGACCCAGATGCAAGAATGAACTGTCTGGCCGGGGAATTAATAACCAAGTGAGCGTGGCAGTACACTGCTCCGGCACTTTCGCCAGCTAAAGTCACTTGAGTCTATATCTTATATTAGCAAGTGGTTGATAACAATGGGGTATATGTGAATACCGGATCTCCATTGAACCCTGCGATGTTTTCCTGGACCCATTGTAAAGCCAGTGCCTGGTCACGTAGCGCCAGGTTGACCGATCCCTCTCCATTGCCAAGCGCAAATGCATTGAGTCTGTATTGAACTGAGACGACAATAATTGGTTTGCCTAAACGGATTGAGTCTGCTACTATAAATGTCATATCTAATACATAAGCCATCAACACGGATTCATAGTCACACAAACGCAGATCAATAGGTTAAGTCTTACCACAAATCCCCGATGCAGCGTTCCCAAACGTAACAGCCTGTGATCCTCCTATATTCCACAGGTATTAGCTATTCATATTTTCTGTCTCATCTCGGTCCACGTCTTACCATGGATCCAGACCAGAACTGGAAGTCTTTTTGAGCTTGATAGAAGACCACTTTTAGGCAAGACCACATCCAAGTTAGTGCAGGTGAACTCGTCTTCGGGCTCCCGAGGCAGTATGTGATGAGGCGGTATGCGCAACAGATGGCCTACATCGACGTAGATTTGAGGGCATTTAGGGCTGGGAAAGGGAGTCAACGCCATTCCTCAAACAGGACCAACATATAGTTTACCCAAATTCGGTGCAGTCTAGATCTTTAGGGAGGTGCTGGATTTTCTCGGCTTCAGCAAAGCGTCGTGGAATATAACCGTACGGGATGCCACGGAACTGTGCCACTCCAGATGCTTCAAGTCCTCTGAGAGTCGTTTGGAGCGATTCGTGTTGAAACGTGAAAGGATCCATGGCTTATTCGCTTGCAGGCTCAATAGCTCAGGCAAGATTCAAGAAGATGCAAGGTACAGCTACGAAGAAGTGCGAAGTTGCATGTCCAGTCTACGATGGACAAGCTGATGATATATGTGACGTGGAGAGGAGGAGCTCTCCACTCGACCGTGGACACAGAATGCGGAGTAAATAATGTAAGGGATGCATATACTGGTCATGACCGTTGAGTATTCTCAACCCCAATTCTCGAATTACACCAACAATCGAAGTGCAAGATCCTGTATAATTGTCTCAAGTTTCTGTCTTCAATTACTATCTAGGCTTTATTAAACCTCAGGACACGCTTATTATCCTGCAAAGAGAAAAGATGTCCATGCATTCAGAAGTGAGTCTAGGCTGATTATTTCAGCGACTCTCATCAACTCTTGGTACCTCTTTGACGTGGCCCGACCATTTTCCAAATACTCTCTACGACCACCCTGCAAAATGGACACCCCTTGAGTATTTGAAAATGGCTCCCATGGCTTTTTCCCATATGCAAAGGCAATAACGTCCTCAGCAAACTGCACCGCCGATGCACGTTGTGTCTCATCAAGGTGGTCGTTAAAGTTCTGCAGAAGAAATGCTACATCTAGTATGTGAGTGCTGTGTCCTTTGAAGGGGCCATCCCATGGATTTGGTTCTGAGAATTGCATGAGGAATACATCGCCAGGAACGTTTTCGGCCAAGGCTAGAGCTGCAGCATGGTGCCCAATGTCGGATCCGAATTGTAACAGATAAAGGAGGGCATTTTGGTTGTCCAAGTCGGACGAGATTTTATAGGACTCCAGAACCTGTTGAACAGGTTCATGGTGTTGAGGAAGCATGGTTGTAAGATGGTTGATGAAATCAGTGGCGATGGACTTTCTTCCTGCGAACAATCCCATGAATGCGAAGATACTTGCCTAGTGGAAACCTTTGGTCAGTGGACTTCATCGAACTACCTGTGGGTAGCGGCTCGCTTACATCTAATGGGGAGAACACTATCAGGGCGCCTTGACATTGCTTAGCCTTGAATTTATAATCCTCCGAAGCCATCATTTTGAAGGATTCATTATAAGGCACGAGGTCGTCGTCAAGAACTGGAAGAATGGGCAAGCGTTGGACCTTCTGATGTAGATCGAAGCTCGTGAACGTTTCCAAAGATTTGAGTCGCTCGCTGGGGGACAATTCATGGATGCCCCAAGCCTCAATAATTGAGTTATAGGCAAATTCGGCCACCTCAGAAGTCAGAGGGGAAACGGATGGCGGAGCACCACCCATGACTACAATACGAGAGGCCAGGGCTTCCTCACTATACATTAGACGTGTTGCTGACACTATTACCCAAGTCAGATGGTCCTTATATCATATGAGCTTGCGAGCACTTACATCCACCTACACTCTCGCCGGCCACGGTGACTCGACTGGGGTCACCGCCAAAGCCTGCAATATACCTTTCCACCCATTGTAGTGCCATCCTCTGGTCGTGCAGCCCACGATTAGACTTGTATCCAGCCTGTTGGAGCTCTTTAGAAGTCATGAAGCCAGGTGCACCAAGCCGGTAGCTAGGTTGGGAAGGTCAGCAGCGAAGTTCTACTGAGCTCTTATTATCTCCTGTCTTTTAGACACTCACTTGATATTGATGCCAATGATAGGCTTACCACCATCAATAGAAAGCTGCACGATGCGCTTCATATCGAACTGTGGCCACCAGTTCGCGCCAACAGAAAAGCCGCCGCCATGGATGTAGACCAGGACTGGGAGTGCATCTGAGCTTGTTGAGGCAGCTGGGGCAACAACATTCAGATTGAGACACTCGGTGGCCGACATCCCAGGAAATTCGGGCTTTATCAAATGCTTTTGGATGGCGGTTAGTTCGTTATCTACACCTTCTGGCAGAGAGATAACTTGTGGTCTGCAACGATACATGTCTTAGTATATCTCTTGCATAAAGCTCATCATTTTGTCTCATCTAGATGATTAAACCTACCCATAGTGGTCTGCAATGATTCCATTCCCATCGTAAGTGCACAACGTAGGATTGTCGAACCAATGGCGGAGGGACGCATACTTTACGCCGAGAAACTGCAAAACTCCTGCTACCTTTAGTCCGCGAACGTTCCCGATAATAGGATGACCGAAGTCAATGTGAATATTATCAGTTTCGGACATATTTGATGTTGGTGGGATGGTGGAGAGGACTGAACAGGTATGTTTAACGGGGGTGAAGACAAGATCATCCAGCACGCTGCTTGAAGGACGAATACATTTTGTTTCTATTGTATTACAATTTTCTAGGAAGAACCTGTCATTCTCCAACCCTGTCATGCTGGCACTCGGTGATCGGCGTCTGGTGGGGGAACCTGCTGAGGAATATCTACCCCACATTGAAGTTAGACCACGACTTGAGAGATTGACAAAACAATATGTACTCATGATGCTTGTTATTTCAGAATATGAATTCTGCAAAAGATACAGACCCCATAAACTTCACTTCGTTTCTTATTAGCATCCCGTTGCGTTCATTACAAGACAGCTAGACCATGCCAGGTTCTCGTCGCCAAGTCATCCAGCATGCCAATGGGCAGACTACGACATACATGTATGACAGCTTTGTCGACCCCTGGAAACCAGCAGAAACTGTTCTCCTCCAGCATGGATTTGCGCGGACAGCTGAACATTTCTACCACTGGGTACCTGCTCTAGCTCGGCGGTACAATGTCCTACGGCGAGAGCTTCGGGGTCACGGCGGCTCAAGCTATCCCGGGCCGATGAGCACAGCAACTATGAATACTCTATCAACACTATCGTGGGTGAGATCAGGGACACATTGGATCAGTTGAATATCCAGAAAGTTCACTTCGTAGGCGAATCCACCAGTGGTATGCTGGCAGAAATCTTTGCCGCAACATATCCAGAGCGAGTCAGCTCCGTTATAGTTTGCTCTTCGCCTACATTCCTACCATCAGAAGCACAAGAATTCCTGGCATTTGGTATGGGATCATGGCCAGAAGCGTGTCGTCAGTTGGGCTCACGCGGATGGGCCAAACGACTGACGGCATCCAACGGAACGGTAGGGAGTACCGACCCTGCTTATCTACAATGGTGGATCGATAAGGTTGCCACCAGCGATGGCGAAGGCCTTGCCAGGTATGCTGAGTTTCTGAGCACGCTCGATGCTCGACCATATCTTAAAGCCATCCAAGCACCTTTGTTGGTTCTTTCACCGACCAATAGTGCTTTAGTGACGGTTCAGTCCATGGAGGAACTAGTCGCCGAGGTTCCCAATGCTAGGTTGGAGATTATTGAGTCGCAAGGGCATGAGATCTATGCTGAGGCTGCAGAGCAATGTTTAAGCAAGGTTGTTGCGTTTCTTGAAGAGATATAGATATTTAGCTCAACTATAAGCATATATCTAACGAGATTGAAGCGAACAGTGGAACCTTAATTATCACAAGTATTAATAATTCTCGTCGACTTTCTAAACAAAGAACTAATATTTGTCGACTTTGCTATAAGACTATATCTTGGCAGTCAGATACACCATACACGAATCCTGTCTCCATATGTAATACAAGCTATGCTAAAGATCCTGGGTTGCCTCTTCGCCTTTCCATGCACGCCTAATTAGCTCTCGAAGATCATCTCGCTTTAGCGGGCGTGGGTTCCGATACGGATTTGATACAGCGATATCAGCAGCTTTCTCGATACCCTCCTCCGGCATTCCCAGCTTCTGTAGACTCAGTTCTATTCCCAGTCGGCGGTAGAGGGCATTAACGCCTCGAACAACATTTCCATCACTCTCTGGGAAGACGGCTGCGAGCTTGGCCATGACCTCTGGGGTGCTGGGTGCGTTGTATGCCACGGCATGAGGCAAAACTACCACATGAGTTTCGGCATGAGGGAGATTGAACGAGCCGCCTAAAGTGTGGCATAACTTGTGATGCAGTGCCATATCAACAGCGCCTAGGCATAGCCCACAGAGCCAAGCGCCATACAGGGCTTTGTACCTCGCACCATTGTTCTTCGAATCGGTCTGTATAACAGGCAGTGCTTCACATAGTGATTCTATGCCCTCGTAAGCCATGAGATTGATGATGGGGTTAGTGTTACTAGCGTAGAGTGCCTCGACTGGAATGATCGGGAATGGTTAGAAACGTATCGGGAAATACTACTTGCACTGCAGAATGTGAATGGGGGCACTAACTTGAGTGGGCAATTGCATTGATACCGCTGTTCACACTCATCTTGACCGGAAGCGTCAAAGTGAGATCCACATCATAGATCACCGCGGTTGGCAGAATCTTGGAATCTCGTCTTGTCACCTTTCGACCGTCTTCTGTTTCGCCAAGTATAGGAGTCATCTCGCTCCCGGCATATGTCGTGGGGATACAAATATGTACGAGCCCTGTACGAACGCCGATGGCCTTGCCCAGTCCGATAGTGCTTCCGCCACCCACGGAGACAATTCCCTCGACTCGGGATTCCTTAGCCTGCGAGAGAGCAGACTCTGTGACATGTGTCGGAGTATGCATAGTAGCGCCGCTGAAGGTTGATACTGCAACAGTTCCTAGGATTTCTGCTACCCGTTGTGCAATGTCAGTCTGCTCTGGTGTAGAGAGAATCATGACTGAGTTAATGCCGAGCTTTTCGACTAAGGATGGTATTTGGGCCAATGTGCCATTTCCAAAGATAACCTGTGGCGAGTTGGAAACATACTCAAAAGTACTCATGGTCACTGTTGATAAGATCGCTGAGGTCGATAATAATAATAAAATGTATGACTAGGTGGGAGCTGAGTTGTACTTATGTACAATTGGCCATCTTGTTCACTCCCTTTTACAACCCCACATTCTGCCTCATGTTGCCTCTCTCCTAGTCTCCAGGTCTTTACATCCAAATGTTTGTCATTCATTTCCTTCTCCGCTCTCGGCTGTTTCCTTTGTATCGGTAATATGTAAGTATACAGAAGATCCGTCCCGGTCCTATCAAAATGGAGATCAGTATGCTAGACGTCTTAAATTCGACAAATCATCCTTACAATGCAGCGAGGATCCTTGGATGCCTTTTCAAAAACTCCGTATGCGGCTTCTGCCATGGTCGGCTGCAGACCTTGCTGGCGGGCTGCCTCTATGCCCAAAGACAGGTCTTTCAGAAACATCTGCGTTTTGAACCCAAGTCTCCAATTGTTACTGCTGGGAGCATGGGGCACCACGTCAGGAACAGGACACACATTATCTCCCATGAACGTCTGCCCTGTTGAATTATGGATGATCTTCTGCAGCATCTTTGGGTCGACTCCAGATTTGACCCCAATGGCCATGGCTTCGGCAATGAGCAGCAGAACCGAGCATGAGATATAATTGTTACTGATTTTACCGGCCAGTCCAGAGCCGACGCTTCCACACCAAAAGAGTTTGTTGGGATCACCCATTATGGTGATGATCTCGCGGAGTCTTTCTGCCACATCATCGATTGGTGTTGGCTCCGGGTGCCCGATTATAAACGAGAGACTGGCTTTCTCAGCCGCTGGGACTCCTCCCTAGAGTAGGTTTCAGTATGCTAGAAGAAGTGAAGCTACATTTCAGGCTTACAGAAACGGGCGCGTCCACATATGTACCCTGACCTGCTTCTCTGATTTGACGGGCTACATCCCTTGCGGTTTCAACATCGATTGTGCTGCACTCTATGAGAAGTCTTCTTTCGTTCTTTTGCGCTGAAATGATGCCATCTTTTGAGTCGAGATACACTTGCGAGACTTCTCTAGCTCCCGGTACCATTGAGATGACCACGTCAGCGTTGGATGCTATCTGCTTTGGTGAGTCCTGGATCTCGATGGGACCCAGGCTGATGAACTCGTCGTGGAACCTTTGGCAGGCGGACTTGTGCACGTCAAAGACATGTACCACCGATTTTCTAGAAATTCCATGACGAATAGACGCTGCCATTGGGTAGCCAATAGCTCCGAGACCTAGATGGATTTGCCTGTTCAGTTAGTGCAATCAGGTTACATTGAGAAGAAATTACCAATGAATCCGACATTAAAATCCATATTGTTCTGATGGCGACAAACTCAGTGCAATACAGTCGATTATTCTACTGTGTTTTCACTTCTGTCCTCTATTGTCTGGCCGGTTTCTCTCATTTTCAAGAGTGGCTGAGATCTCGACCCCGCAAACCCCCTCCCAACCCCAGACTTTTACCCCATTCCCAGGTACCTCTACTCCAGCTTTTCGAGGGTGATGGGAAACCAGATTTCATGAATTGAGTTCAATTCGTGTTACGGATAAAATGAGACTGCTGCGCTACTCGCAACCATCCTGTCTCATGGGAGATCGATACCAACAATACTCCAAGTTAGAGGCTTTATACTAACTACCTTTACTGTACTACCCCACCACCACCACCATGACAAAAAGTACTTCGTTAAAGGTCGGGGTCATCGGCCCGGCTGGTTTCGGTGGCTCGTACCTTTGCGTGGAGCTCATCAATCGCGGCCATCATGTCGTCGGTTTATCTCGCAACCCTCAAAAGTTGGGATCACACGATCTATACGAACCGCGAAGTATCAACCTTGACACTCAGAGTGAAGTGGACCTCGCAAAAGCGTTCAGCGATGTCGATGTTCTAGTCTGCGAATACGGACCTCATACCGCTGGACACGAGGCACTGAAGTACAGTCAGTATTGTGATTTTCTCGTCCCCTGGCTGGTTCTGACAAACATACGTAGTGCCATTCATTGAAGTCATCAGAAAGATCATTTTGGCTGTGAAACGAGCCAAAGTCGGCTATTTTGTCATGTTAGGTGGCACGGGCAGTCTTCATGTCCCTCACGAGGACGACATATGTGTCGCCGATAGTAAAGACTTCTTTCTCGCCTACAGACGTGGTATCGCTGATAGCCACGCTCATGTTACCTATATGGAAGAAAGGTTGGGCCCATTAGGCTCGAATCTCAGAGTCTACCGCAACGCACGCCTGGCGCTCCGCGGGAACAGCGAGGAAGAAAAAGCCAAGGCAAAAGATGTTATCAATGAGTACGAGGCCAAGTTGAAGCAGGGTGATGCGGCCGCAGAGTTCATCAAAGCAGCGAGGACGACGGTCATGTTCTTTGACGGTAACAGATCCTTTGACTGGACGTATGTGTCACCGAGCGCTTTATATAGACCAGGCAAGCGAACCGGAAAGTATGAGGTTACTATCAATGACTTGCCTCTCAAAGGCGAACCTCAAGGCGACAATCTCTTAGAAGGGCGTTTGTTGGGTGTTTCGGCCGCGGATCTAGCCATAGCTATTGCAGATGAAGTTGAAACGCGAAAGTACATTTACCAGCATTGGAGTGCTACATCCGACCTCTCAGATGACGCCCCAGCCCCATCGTATCTCACGTTGGGTTGAGATAGCTAGTTTTCATAGCAATAATACTTCAGGGAGCTTGGCTTTCTAGTCGCAGCAGACTCAACTCCAAAGAACGACATGAATTGCTTGGGACTACCCCATGCTGTGGTGAAAGAATGTGGTGGAGCAGCACACAGTGGCCTACTAGACATGTGGAGGGTTTGGTAGGATGTGGGCTATAAGACTAGCTTAAAGGCCATCCACGGCTGTACCACATTCAGTCCAGCTACTTGCAGCCTTGCATCAATTTTCAGCCATGACCGAATACATCCTACGTGACGATGAGTTACGAGACCTCCATGGAAAGGTCATCGTTGTGACTGGGGGAGCCACTGGTATTGGTCGCGCTATTGTAGATCTTGCCCATCGTACTGGACACCTTACCTTTAGCTATTTGAATTTGGCTAATCAGACCAGATCATGGAGCCAAAGTTGCAGTTTGCGACGTGAACGAAGAGGCGGGGAGGCTGGTGGAGCAAGAACTCCAAAGGTTTAAGCCCGCTGATCCTCCCACAGGCTGTCCTCAGTCACTAACTAGACCTGCAGTGATATCTTATTCAAGAAATGCGATGTATCCATCTGGGCTGAGGTGGTTGATTTCTTCCAGCAGACGTACCAAAAGCTTGGCCCAATCGACGCAGTCATCTCTAACGCTGGGATCAACAAGGTTGAAACACTCATCGATGAGCCTGTTGATACAAATAGAGCAGAGGTACTAGAGCTCCAAGAGCCGGACGTGTCTGTTCTCAAAGTCAATACTATCGGGACATGGTACGTTTCCAAGTGCGCCATTCACTTCTTCCGCAAGCATCCAGAAACCAGATCACAGCTCGTCCTATTTGGGTCAGTTGCCAGCTTCTTTGACACGCCACCGCTGTACACGTACTGCGCGAGCAAGGCTGCGGTCCTTGGCCTGTTGCGTGGACTCCGAACCCAGACAGTCAAATATGACATTAGTGTCAACATGATAGCCCCTTGGATGACCCGTGAGTGTCTACTCTACGATCTGACGCGCGGGGCGGTTCAGCTAATGCATATTGACAGTCACGGACATGATCACAGACCATGTGAAGAAAGTTTGGGGAGACCTGCCAGCAAACAGTCCTATTGACGTTGCAAAGGCCAGTCTCTTGCCTGTCGTAAGGCCGGACGTCAATGGAAAGGCGTTTCTCATTAATGGGGGTAACATCACCGAGGTGGAGGACAAACTGGACGAGACGCAAGCGGTATGGCTGGGACAGGAACTTGATAAGCAAATGAGAGAGGGACAGCGGAGACTGATTCAATGACTGGTGATTAGAGATAAGATAAGATAAGATAAAGAGTATCTAGAAAATGGTGGGGATGAGTGATTGTCGCGTCTTCAATTAAACAACATTCACGTAATTTTGTTAACGCGTCGGCTTTAATAACGCGTCATACCCTCGCTAATACACCGTGGTTCAGGTCAATACACTCAAGTCACGACTCTTAAAGCACACTCTAAGTCACTGACTTAGCTACTGTAGCTTAATTATACCATGATTAATTTTTATTAACGAACAATAGATAACCTGGTGAAACATTGTTGAAATTGGGAGGAAGTTAGAGTAGAATTGAAAATTCAGGGGGATAATTTTCCCTCACTAATAAACAAGTGGTGCATTACGTAGCTTGTCTTTAAAGAAAGCAATGTACAGTGAGATCTGTAAAGAGCTGATAGCAATAGCAATTTCTCTTAACTTAAGTATTAATAATACATATCTATCTATAGAATCTCTTTTAATCTCACTGTACTTAACAATACAGGAAGTCAACCTCAAGGCTACCCTATACCTCTAGCGTTTTGTTGAAGCGCGTTATTGATAACCAACATGCATTACGTCATCGCATTACCCACGCGTCCACGACGCGTTTAGTCTCTTCCTAATGCATTCCTTATAACAGTCAAGCTCTAAATGTCATTCCATGAGGCTGGTGCAGTAATTTAGGAACAAAATAATTTTATCAAGCCGGAATTGCGAAAAGGATCATACTAATTGTCCCTTTCAAGTACGAAAATTGAGATCCTCGAGGTTGACTGTTTCGAAAGCTGATTTAATAACACTCTGATGCGCTTTGGAACGGCATTTAATGTCGCACTCAAAAGGCTCAGGAACACTAAGAAACCCAGGCATCATCTTTGTGGTGGGATTGACCACCGATCCATCAGCGTTTACCTTCTTCTGAATATTGAAGCCCCAAAGCGTTCGGGAAATGACGATGAACAAGGACTTCTCAGCAAGATGAACTCCGGGACATGCTCGCCTATGATACTATGTCAGGACCAATGTTGTGGCTCAGAAGTGACTCTCAACTTACCTTCCCGCGCCGTAGGAGAAGTGATCCCTATCGTAGGGGTTCTGGGCGTTCATGAGCTCCGCAGCAGACAAGTGCTTGTTGAGATAACGCGTAGGGTCAAACCTGTCTGCATCTTCATAGCGGCTTGGATCGCGCTGTATTGCCCTGTTGTTTCCAAGTGGTCAGTCGCATGATTCTTAAGTACTGGGTCAGACACAAGAGACTCACCACCAGTTTAGGACAACGACCGAGTCTTTAGGAATGAAATGGCCATCGTACCAATCATCCTCTGTCGAAGCGTGGTACATACCAAACTTATTAACTGGGCGCCATCTGAGTGTTTCTTTGATCATGGAACGGATGTAAGGGAGATTCTGTTCGTCCTCCCATTGAGGCAACCTTCCGTTGCCTACCACACGATCAAGTTCCTCTTGACCCTTCTTCATGACTTCTGGATTCAACGCCATGGCAAGAATCCAGTTGTTGATGGTTGTCGCCGTCGTCTCAGAGCCAGCCTCTACCAATCCGCCACAGGTATAAGCGGCCAGCAAGTCATCAATGCCATTTTTCTTGGGGTCATTCAGGTAAAAGTCCTTACAGAAGCACTCTCTTGCTGTACCCTCGTCTGTAGTCTTTTTCAAGGTTTCCCAGAACTCGAGGTAAATCTTGCTGTCGTGGGCAAAGGCCTTTTCTCCCCACGAGCGCCAGTTACCCAGAAGCCATTGTGGTAGTTTGGCCAAGCCTGGTAGTGTCTCGACGGCGAAGGCGCCTGGCGCAGACATGATGGACAGGTTCTCAAGGACTGAGAAAATCCTTGCGATGACTGGGTCTTCGAATGAGGGGATCCTGAAGCCATAAGTGACCAGCATAATGACTGATGTCGAGTAACGACGGTTGATAGTGTAGAACTGGTCCGGGCGCTCAAGGAGATCATTAAGAACTACCTTGGACTCAAAGTCCTGGACAGGTCTGTACTTGTTCGACGTGTTCAAGTTGAGAAGTGCATGGCTATGCTTTCGCAAATTTCTCCACTCTGGGCCATACGCCATGAAGAGCTGACGCGACTTCCCACTCGCAACATCTTGAGCTAACGGAAGATGAGGTCGAGACGAGTAGATGCCTGACTTCTTGTCCATTAGGTCCTTGACGGCCTTTGGGGATGAAAGCCAAATATAGTCGGTGGCACCGATCTTGGTATAGAAGACATCTCCGTATTTCTGATGCCATTCCCGCACCCGATGCCGTACAAGTTCTGAGTCGCTTAGATCAAACAAGTTGCCGATCAGGGGCCAGCCACGCGGGCCAGGTGGAAGTTTTCTCCTTCGAGAGTCCTGTCAAGTGCAACTGTCGTTAACATTGAACAGTGAGGCATTGGTAGTCATTCTTCTTACTATGATGCTGTTCGGGATAAGGTATAGATAGGCGCCGACAACCACCAGGACAACAGTTAAGGCTAGACGAAGAAAGGAGCCATTTACTTGTCCCAGTAGCTGTTGTGCCTGAACGCCCACTAGATGGGTCAGGCTTTCTTCTTGGAGGAGCTTCATTGTGATATCCAGACTGAAAATACGATAAGAATCTTGTCAACATGCCAGGGATCAACAAGGTAGAGAGACCTAGACATAGATGTATCTATCTTGTATCATGTCATTATTTTACCAGAAACCCCACTAAGTAGAGAGGGGCTCAAGGAAACCTCATCTTCCTATTGACTCTTACTCCGCACTCCAAGTGTGGTTATCAGGATCATGTGGGGTAGTTTCACGCATCGTGGGGTTTTGATATTTCAGCTATAATAAACTACAAGTAAGCGTACTCAACCATCGCAGCTAATTGATAACATTAACTGAAAGTATATCGTTAACCCAAAATGGCTACCAAAGATTTCCAGAATATCTTCCATTGGGCGTCGACCCAGCAGAATGGAACTATTCCTTCTTTTGCAACCCGCCCCAATGATCCTTATCAGTATCAACCTGGATTCAATAATAGCTTCGAGTCAGAAGCAATCCCAGGTACTATTCCGAAGGGACAGAACAGCCCCAGAGCCATTCGCTTTGGACTTTACGCGGAGCAAATCACCGCATCCGCCTTCGTTGCGCCTCGACACGTCAATAAGAAGGCTTGGCTTTACCGTGCGAGACCAGCAGTAGCTCATCAAGGATTTGTGAGTTCTTAGCTTCTCAATTATCAGAGTCAAACCATCGATCTAACCACCCACTCTTTTCTAGACCAACCTGCCTGATAATAAAGACACCGAGTCTACCTTTTTGCCATTCAACACGCGAGTCCACGTTTCCCCTACACAGCTGGCTTGGAAGCCCTTCGAGATCCCCACCGGTCAAGACGTTGACTTTGTCGACGGACTCAAGACCATTGCGGGCTCGGGCGACCCAACATTGAGGGAGGGTCTAGCCACTCACGTCTTCTTGTGCAACAAAAGCATGAGCAAAAGGGCCTTTGTGAACTCCGATGGCGACTTCCTTATTGTGCCCCAGCAGGGAGCTTTGGATATACAGACAGAGTTCGGCTTTTTGTATGTCCAACCAGGAGAAATTTGTGTTATACAGCGTGGCCAGAGATTCAAGGTTGGCGTCAATGGCCCAACACGAGGCTATATCCTTGAGATCTGGGGTTCCAACTTCGAACTTCCAGAGTTAGGTCCCCTGGGCGCTAATGGGCTTGCCAATGCTCGAGACTTCCTCCACCCCGTTGCTGCTTACGAGGTCACTGACAATGACCCATGGACCGTCGTTTACAAGCTTGGGGGCAAGTTCTTCTCTAGCAGTCAGAATCACTGCCCCTTTGATGTTATCGCATGGCATGGAAACTACATTCCATACAAATATGATCTGACAAAATTCGTCAATGTCGGCTCTATATCTGTCGATCACATAGACCCATCAATCTTTTGTGTTTTAACAGCCAAGTCGCGAGACCCTGCGGCGCCCTTGGCTGATTTCCTTATCTTCTCACCGAGACAAGATGTCGCAGCTCACACATACCGCCCGCCATATTATCACCGCAACTGTGCCTCGGAGCTTATGGGGCTTATCTACGGCGAGTACGGTGGCCGCTCGGATGAGTTCCAGCCAGGCAGCATATCGTACGAAAGTGGTTTTGTGCCTCATGGAGTGGCATATGAAGAATTTGCCGCTGCTTCAAAAGCAGACCCTCCTGTTATGCGAATTTCTGAAGGCTCTATCGCGTTCATGTTTGAGAGCAGTCGGGCCTTTACAATCACGGATTATGCTTGGAATAGCGATAGGCGACATGAGCATAACCCTAAAATGTGGGACAACCTAGTGGACAACTTCTCCAAGCACAAGGCGGAAGTGGACGAGATTTTGGCTAAGAAGGTCTAAAGCATTGGCAGCATAGTGCAAGCTGGGAGCACTGAGAGATTTTGGTGATTTATGACGAGCAAGGTCACATTCTCTAGACAAATATGCACATTAAAGTTTCCAGGTTATTTCCTTCCCAGATCAAATATAAATTGAGACACAACCTTCCATAAAATAGACTTAGTGTTCAGATAAACTTGTATTCCACTGAAGAGAGGTGAAGCCCATATGCTATGTCTGTTGGCATCTGACAACTATTGAAGAACCGTTCCGCCAGGGATTTGAGGCATCATGCTGATTTTTCAGGAACTATTCAAACCAGAAAGATGAATACATAATGATCTTGAGCAAGATAAAAATATGATCAATAATCAAATGAAGCCCAGCAAATCAGAAAAAATTATAATTCACGACAGAAAGGTTTACCTGCGTAGTGAGCGAGCCCGGGCCAAAGTGGTACTGCAAAGATGCCTGATTCTCCTCCTCTGTCTGGTAGCGGTTATAACGTTACGTTACCCCATGTGGGGTCCCCAGATCTGTCAAGAGGAGGACCTAGACATAGACACCATAGTTATTGTCTAGAATAGTTGGCGCGGGGTGTGGCTTACACGGGTAGGGGAAGACTGTGGGGGCTGTGTCAGTTCTCCCAAGCCTATGAATAGAGCCAATTCAAGCTCATATATACCCTTATTCTTGATTTTGTTTGCACATTTACAGCGGACAAAGGTCACATGATAACCCACACAAGCCTCAACTCGAAGAACAAAGTAACCCACCATGACTGCCTCTTCATTCAAAGTACGTCTCAACATAAGCCCCCTTTGAAGTCCAAAACAGAATACTGACCTACCAAGATCATCATTGTTGGTGCAGGACCGGCTGGACTACTCCTCGGGCTACTACTCGCCAAGCAAAACATCCCCGTTACTATCGTGGAACAGTCCTCCAAGCTAGACGAGAACCCACGCGCAACCCACTACGGACCGCCCGCCATCAAGATCCTCAATGGTGCAGGGGTTGGTGATGAATTGCGCTCGAAAGGACTTCTTGTCGACACTGTTGCATGGAGACGACTGGATGGGTCATACATAGCTGGACTTAACCACGCAACAGAGAGAGATAGCCCTGATCGAATGGTTGCGCTACCACTCAACGAAGTTGCACAGTTACTCAAAGACCATGGTGCAAAATTTCCATCGCTGAGCTATCTGTTCAACCATAAAGTTATCAGCATTGGTCAAGATGAGTCTAAAGCTTGGATTGATGCATTGGATACAACCACAGAAAAGGAAGTCCTGTTGGAGGCGGACTACATCGTGGGATGCGACGGCGCCAACAGTATTATTCGGAGATCCCTATTCGGGGACATGGGGTTTCCAGGGAGGACATGGGACGAGCAGATTGTGGCAACAAATGTAAGTCTTGTTGACCTATACAACGTAAGGTTATGTCCTTTTGTACTATAAACTAATCAATCATCAAAGGTATACTATGACTTTGAGAAGTTCGACTACTGCGATTCCAACTTCATCATAGACCCCAGACATTGGTACATGGCGGCCAAGATCACAAAAGACGGGTTATGGCGTGTCACATATGGAGAGACATCTGGCCTGACTAGAGACGAGCTGATTGCTCGACAACCAAAGAAGTTCGAAGAAATGCTTCCTGGTAACCCAAAGCCAGACCAGTACAAGCTGGCTAGTATCAGTCCTTACAAGGTCCACCAGCGCCTAGCTGAAAAGCTGCGAGTCGGACGTTTCCTATTAGCAGCAGATGCTGCGCATTTGTGTAATCCATTGTAAGCGCGATCGTCAAGATCTGGAGAGCACGAAGACTAATCTTGCCATCAGCGGGGGCCTGGGGCTCACAGGAGGTGTTGTGGACGTTCAGGGCCTATACGAGTGTATACTAGGAATTCATCTCAGCAAAGCGGACGCAAGCATCCTGGACGTGTATAGTGAAGTCCGTCGACAGAAGTACCAGGAGATTGTCGATCCCATCTCATCCTCAAATCTCCGCCGTATGTTTACCGGCGACCCAGCCAAGGTTCTCGAAACGGACGAGTTTTTACAGATGTGCAAGAGAGCAGAGACGGACTCTGAACTTGCAGCACGGATGCTCCAGGTGAGTTACCCACACGAGTACAGACTGTTCGAAAATAGGGACTGATTCTGAGAAGAGTGCACACTTATTGAGCTACGACTTCACACAGCACTATTACTCATAATTGTTTCTTTACAAGGTAGAAGCTTTCTAAGGAGAGGAACAGGAACGTAATAGTGCTTAGATTTATGGACAAGAGATAAGAGCCGGGTGTTGTTAGTGTGAAGAATGAAATGATTTGAAGATAGCATAGTCTATGAATATGGTGTATTTCCGTTTGGAGAGTCTTAAGATGTTTCTTTCTTCAGTTAGAATTCATTAGTGAGTCTGGTACTTATAGTATTACATTTAGTATTGGAGTATTAGTCAGGGAAGATATAGTTATGAATCCGAGTTTGTATTACCTCCCAGTAGGATTTGTATTTCTAGCATCTAATGAAAGGTTACACTACTTTCCACCCTGTTTCTCTTGTCCTACCGCCAAGATAACCTTTTCGGCAATCTTGAACCCTTCAATACCCGCCGGCATACCACAGTAGATGGCGGCTTGAAGCAGTGTCTCTCTTATCTCGACCTCAGTGGCACCATTGTTAAGGGCGCCTCGAACGTGAGCCGCCAGCTCAGGGCCTCGGTTGAGCGCACACAGCATTGCAATGTTGAGCAAAGAGCGTTGTTTTCTTTCCAGTCCTGGCCGTGACCATACAGATCCCCAACATGCTTCGGTGACGAGCTCTTGCATTGGTCGCGCGAATTCAGAGGAACCACCGGCAAGGGCCGCATCGACGTAAGAAGGGCCAGCAACCTCGTAACGAATCTTTAAACCCTTGTCGAAAAGGATTTTGTGTGCATCCTGTTCTTCTTGAGGAGTTGGTAACGCATTGGTGGCCATGGCAGCAAGCAGAGAAGGAAGCGAATTGAAGAAAGTTTGGTACAACGACAAGTACTAGGGGATTACTGATTCAAAGCTTAGGGGCCAAAGAGGTGCCGTCAGCGAGATGAGGCCGTGGAGCTACTGTGAGTTCAGGTGGGTGATCAGCCTGATTGTAATGGCTAGTCACTAATACTTCTGGGGAAACATGCAGAAACTAAAGTGACAGTACCCCACGAGGGGGTTAATTGCCCCTTCTCGGGTACCCCACATTGCCCACTTGCTGTACTCCGTAGTAAAAGGATATTGTCATTATTGTTCTCAAGAATGCGGGGTGAGGGGGGAGCCTCAAGGAATCATGTGGGGTACACTTGAACCCTGTAAATGGAAGAATGGAAGGCTTTTGACACCAAGAGTAGGAAAAATGTTTGAGAAAAACCGAATGTTGAGATATCTTATTGATACTATTGATAGTGATGACGCCAAGTGGAATTTGCCAACATAGATTGAAAGACTGTAGAAAAGCTGTATTCCGTCTTCAAGACTTATTGATGGGCCCAATCCTCATCCCCTCCAATAAACCTAAACAAGACTCGAGAATCCAAATCACGGCAATTAGGGTCCTGGCTGGCATTCCTGTAAGCCTCAAGCCCAGCGTTGCCAAGCAGTAGCTTCGCATCAACCTTCTCAGCTGCTGAAACAGCGAGACCAAAGTCTTTAGCCATCAATTGCACCTTAAAACCACCCCTGTATCCTTTACTCGCCGGAGCATCGGGACAAACCCCCGGTACCGGATTCCATTTGTCGCAGATAGTACTTTGCGCTGTGCTGTTTGCAAATACACGTGAAAGAAGCTTCGGGTTCATGCCGGAGCGGATTCCAATGTTCATTGCTTCTGCCGTAGCGAGAGCGATGAGACCAGAACAGTAGTTGTTGCAGAGTTTTGCAGTGAGGCCCATTCCTAGTCCACCACAGGGTACAACGTTATTACCCATCAAGCTTAGTAGGCCACGAACAAGCGGGTATTGGGCATCTGAGCCATCGTCGGAACAACCGAGCATGATTGTTAGAGAGCCAGATTCTGCCCCGAGAGTACCTCCAGACACGGGAGCGTCGTAAAATGAGACGTTTGGGTGCAAATTCCTGACTTCTGCTGCTACATGGAGACACGTCTCTGTGTCGATCGTAGAGCAATCAACTAGCACGCGAGCTGCCATATCGATGCCGAGGATACCCAACGAGGAGTCTAAGTAGACTCTTCTAACATGGGATCCTTCTGGCAACATGGTGAAAAGAATGTCCTACAAGTTCATGTCAGATTCTGTGCAGCGCGAGGTGTGAGTTGCAGTTGTCACTTACTGCACTTTGCGCAACTTCCCTTGCGGATTTGCATATCTCAACGGAGTTTTCGTGTTTACCTGCCAGGTGCTTTACGCTCTTTTCGGAGATGTCATAAATAAAAAGAATTGAGCCTTTGGGGGTTTTGGAGATGAGATTCGAAGCCATGGGTAGGCCCATGGCTCCGAGACCAACGAAGCCCAGTTTCAGAGGCTGTTCCATGGTTTCGGCGTTGAGTTGAGGTAGTATGTAGATACAAGTGTACAAGCTTGACAACAGCGAGAAAATCGATGTATTCTTGAGGAGCACAGTCATTATATCAGCATGCGTATGGGCGGGACAGTGGGGTAGATTAAGTCAACAAGCGGCTGTCATTATTGACAGACTTATTCCCCTATTCCAACCAGCACTCCTAGCCAAATACAATTGAGAAATGGAATATCTACGAAGGAGAAATAAATGCTCTTGGTGCCTGTAAGTCTAGCTGAGATTAAAGTGATCCAGGGAAGAATGATTCAGGGTGTGACGCTGCCCACTCCACATCGTGCGCAAACACAATAGTCAAGTTCATGCCAGACTCCTCAAACGCTCTCTTCCACATGGAAAATATCTCCAAAGTCTCGGTTGCTTTCTTTTTATCCATGTGTATACAGCATGACCTTCCTTCCTCGTCAGTCCATTCAGCAATCGATTGCTCTCCTGTCAACAAACGGGTATCGTGACAGGCATCACCGATGAGCAATGCCCACTTCTGAACCCCAACTCGAGCGAGCAGTGCGATATGACCAGTCAAGTGTCCCGGAGAGTCGACCACGTAAAGGTAGCCGCCGTTTCTCAAGTCAAGCATCTTCAAACCGCCAGTCAAATCCCAACCGCTTGGGTCTGTAAACTCGACAACGTTTAGGCCTTCAAACAAGTCCTCTTGAAAGTTGGAGTGTGACATGTGGCCATTCAAGCCCGTTTGTAGTATGGATAGGGACCCAGCGCCGACCATGAACTTGGCTTCCCGGAAATCGGTAGGAGTGCCAATGTGATCCCAGTGAATGTGGCTGAGGATCACCTCATCAATGTCACTGGCCTTCAAACCGCCATCCACTAAGCTTTGCAGCACATCAGGCGTAGTGTGCATGGGTAGGCGACTTTTTAGGTGCTGTTGAATCTGTGGGGTGTATGTGCTAGTGTCGCGTCGAAGACCCAAATCGAAGAGAGTGCGTTTAGGTCGCCCGCCCGCCCCATGATCCTCAGCGATTAAAAATGACAGTGAAGGAACACGCGTGAACTCATTGTCTGTGGCACTGGAAACGAACAATTTCTTTGGAAGAGTAAAGGTGCCTCCTCGAAGAGCCGATACTTGTACTTGGCCCTGAGCCTTTGCCTCGAGGTCTAGCAGACTGGCGACTGTAACGGAGTTATGTGGCATTGTGATGCGGGTGTGAATTGGTGAAGGAAAGAAAGGTGAAATGACTATGAGCTGTATGATTTCTTGAAAACAACATCGAAACTCGTTCTATATACCTCATACTGTTGAGCTACAAGTGTGGGGAACTTCACACACCAGATCACCTCCACATACAACCTGTAGTGATGGTGCCTCGTATCTACCAAAGCTGAATCGGTTACGAGAACGAAGAAACGAAGAAAAACATAGCGGTATATTTCTATGCCCAAACATCTTCCTGAAAGCTTCGTTAGTATACAAATTTGACATCGTTGATCAAGATTACGTACCTGATAGCGGTTCTCAGCCCTCATATCTTTCAACATCTTCTCAGCCTCTTTGAGTCCTACACCACATCCTTTTGCAATGATCTCGACAAAAGTATGGCTTACATCTTTGGCCATACGTACCGCATCACCACAAACATAAACGTGGGCATGTTGCTCTAGGAGCCCATAGACTTCAGCAGCAGCCTGCTTGAGCCTGTGCTGCACGTACACTTTCTCATTGGTCTCTCTGGAAAAGGCCGTCAAGAGCCTGAATTTTCCATCGAGATTTGATTCGTACTCCTATGTGGCCCTTGTTAGCATTTTGGCGCTCACAGTCTAGGATAAATACTGAAAAATTGACTTGCCTTCCATTCCTTTTGATACAAAAAGTCCTCATCTTGTCGCCTACATCCAAAGAACAACAACATTTGACCAATTGTTTCCCCATTTCTCATCATTTCAGCACGCTCTTGTACGAAACCCCTGAATGGAGCCACTCCAGTACCAGGTCCCACCATGATAACTGGCCGTGAGGGATCTTTAGGTAGCTTGAAGCTGGAGTGGCGTAGATGAATGGGAACAAGACCTCCAGCATATCGTCGCCGAGGTCCCTCAACATCGTAGGAAACGCCCAGTTCTTGGGGCTCATCGACACGAGCGCGGTGTAATGCAAGTAGAAAATTAGAAGCTACTCCACGAAACGGATCTTGCGTCTCTCGAGAGGGAACCAGATCAGACTTCACAGCCACCGTAATCGATACAGTTGTGGGCTGTGCAAGTGGAGATGATGATATAGAATAGAAGCGAGGTTGTAGTTTCGGTAGGTTTTCAATCAGCAAGGACACTGGAATTGTTGACCATGTGGCACCGTCTCCCACACGTTGCAGAAGGCAAGCGAGATTGAGAAAATGTGTTTCTGAATGGTAAAGTGCTTTATCGCTACTGATCTTGGTGATTGTTTTCTTCACTGTCTCGTTGGGTGAGAATGGAATAAGATCAGCGAGAAAGTGTCGCGAGACAGGGCCGCAGATCTCTAGATAATAGCGCATGATGGTATCGTATGTTGTTGGTGCTGGAAAAGGAATCTTGTTCACAGCATCCATACTCTGGATACTAACGACTTGATGCCTCTTCTCATATAGACCCAAAGCCTGCAAGAGACGATCGACTTCTTGAGTCGCGTTTGAAGGCCATACAGCTAGGTGATCACCTGCCTCGTATTCTAGTCCAGAACCACTGACGTCAACGTCGATATGAATATACCGACGTGACTCCTCTCTCGAAGAAAAGTGCATCCAAGAGGAGGAAATGGGGGCAATGTATGGATTGTGACTATTGAACGGCCCATGAGTCGCCCTGAACTCACCCAACAGGTGGGACTCGTTGGGCTCTCCAGTATACACTTGAACGGACTCAGACGTCAGACTCTCGTGCTCAACGATGCTGTAAGTCGGTTCGTAGGTGCTTTGAACTTCGGTGAGGTTCATCTTGGACGCCAAAGCTGTCCACATATGTTCTTTCCAGGCGATAAAATCCTCTTCCGTAGTGCCTGAACCGTCATCACCCTCGCCAACGTTGCCAATTCTCGAAGCGCCAAGGGCGTCAAAGGCGGCGACTATCTTTTTCACTACCGCATTATAATGTTCGTAAGTTTTGTTGCCCAATCCAAAAGCGGCATAATGGAGTTGGTCGAGTGAAGTGCCTTGGCTGAAAGAAGGATCGTCATTGCTGATGAAGCTGTAAAAGTCGGCAGCGTTGTCGGTTGGTTCACCCTCTCCGTAGGATGCAAGGATGAAGATTGCAACCTTGTCGCTGGGCAGTTGGTCTAAGTTCTCGTAATCATAATCCTCCAGATTGGCCACCATGGTTTCGAGCCCAAAGCGAGATTTGCCCTCTTTGGTCAAGCGAGAGGCGTAGGCTTCAGCCGTACCAGTTTGAGAGCCGAAAAATATGATGCAGTTCTTTTGCTCATCATCCATGACTTTGATAAAGTCTCGCGACTCATCTGTCTTTCCTCGCTGGTCTTGCTTGACAATGCTGTCGCTCCTTGATTTGCCCCATGGCTTGCTTCGAACGAGGTAAGCCAGAAGCAAGAAAATGGCGAATAGATCCCAACTCCAAAGTGTGTTAAGTACCTGGACATTTTCCATTGCAGCGGACTTCCTACCAAAGTTGGCATGTACACAATATCGTGATACCGTTCCTGCCGGAATAAGGCTGGATCACTTGAATGGAAAAGGGTGATAAATGTAATCTAATCAAGCATTGTGAGATATTTATGCAACTTTCTATTATTCGTGCGCTCAAATCAATACCTACTTATAGACGTGACTTCCCACTTCATCTCAACCTCAAGGTCAGTCCCCCACACCCACACAACCATTTACCAACTTTGATTTGAGTTCCCCACATTAGGAATCTCGGGCATCCCATTCAACTTCATGAAGAGTCGGTGTCGTGATGTGTAGTGTGGAGATAGACGCCTCCGTCCCCTCCTTCTCCCCAGACATTGCAGTAGCACAAAGAAGCTCTATTGTGGGGGTAGCCAACTTGTTCACGTTTATTATAGTAACTCGTAGCCTCCAAGATGCATGAGTGATCACGGTGTATCATTCGATATATAGAGTCATCAGCCATCCTCCTCTACTAAAATAATGGCATTGAAACATATATAATTAGTTGGTATCAGGCTCGGATGACACGCCCCTGTGCATCCACGGACGTTTATGCTCTTTATCTCATCTCATGCCCTATTCCGCGTCCTTCATATATTTCCAATCTCCTACAACCGATTGGAACCTGCGACTGAAGACCGGCGGTTCGCTTTGCCAACTGTCTCATAGGCCTTGGCCAACAGTTCGAGGGCTGCACCCATCCGTGGAGTAATGCCCCATATCCACACCTGAATCCCATTTTCATCAGTAACTATGACCCAGAAGGGAGGGTAAATGGATTAGACGACCACAAAAAGAATGCTTACATCTTGTAGGAACCAGCCCCACGTCCTGGCAGTTCCAGCTGCTAATGAGAAACTCTCGTCAAGATCACACTCGGCTTCCTCCAGGACCTCTCTGACAAGTGTGAGTAGCTTTTGTTCTTCGGGATTCGTTTGAACACCATTCAAGCTTGCCATCTCGACAGAATGCAACCATTTTGTTACGAGAAGAGCTGAGGCAACGTCAGTAAGACCAACACCAAGAATTGAGAGAACTTATTCAACGTACCGCTTTCCCACCCGGCGATAGCATGTTCAACGCTCCATCGGAACGCAGCGGTTTTCCGAACCAGCATTGTTCCCAGTTTTACAGGAATTCTCAAACCCTCGAAGCACTTCGTCACGGCGTTCAGCATTTGCGGAGAGCGATCAATGTCTTCAGTGACGAACGAAGTGATGGCTTCATCCATCTCAGCAGCATCCGTACTTATCAAGCTAATTCGGGTCGACGGGCCGATGGTCTTGAACAATCTGATGTAAGCAATCCGGAGGACTGCTTGGCAGTTGAAGACCAGAGATGTTTCCTCGTTCTCTTCCGAATCTAATCCTCCTGTCTCGTTTCCAGTACTTTTCAAAAAGGCATTGCATCTTGCTAGAGTCGCCATGGAGCTATCCATCAGGGAGGAACCCAGGAAGTCTGAGCCAGTAATGGACAGCATGGCATGAGATACCTGGAGTCTCTGCCACATTTGGATTACAACTCCATGCATGAGAACAAGGGCCGAAAAGGCCGAAACCCGGTAGGGCGCCGTGTCGCTGTGATATCTCCCCTCAAGCATGAGGTCTACTAATACTTCCTTCATCGTTCGGCGGTTCTGGTCTGGGTACTTGTTAAGACTGGCCGCCCGAATTTGTCGCCATTCATTTGCTGACGTCGCGTCCCACAAGGCCTCATCATGGAATGCCTCGAATTCCAAGTCTTGGGTTGCGTTGAATCCAGGATTAACGTTGAAGAGGACCATCGTAAGTGTGCTAGTCAGAAAAAGGCCTCCGAGCAAGCGTTTCCACGACTCTCGCTCTATCCACTGCTGCCACGAGATGCGGCTCATGTCTGTATTGGATCCTCCTAGGGCCGTTCTCGTTTTGTTGAATAGCTGTTTTTTTACGTATCGTTAAAGACTGGCCTGATTGCAAGCGAGAGCAGCCTGGAACCAACTCACCAGCGTAAAAAAGCCATTGTCGTGCATAGTCCGAGAAATCAGGTCCTTGTCGCCACTCATGATGGCGTAGAAGCTGAGAAGCAATCTCGCTTGCGCGTACCAGAGGCAATAGTCCTTGACCACGGTCACGTCGCTGTCTTGTGGAGGACGAGGTACCTGTACCAAGTGATTAGAAGTTTGATCGAAATGACTTGGAATTTTGCTATGGTTGAGAAGTCATTGACCTACAATGCTAAGCGAGGACGTGGCGACCTCGTATAACCTCTTTGCACGACGTCGGTCCAGACGATAAAGAGCACCAATACTGCACATGGCGAGAATCAACGGACTTGGTGTGGTTCTTGGAGAAAATGATTGTAGGTGAATGATGGGAAGATGGCCGTGAAAGTTGGTGATGTAGCTAGAGAGAAAGCCCTGGCATATTTTGGCAGGAGGTATCTCAACATTAGTATCAAAGGCTGTTAGCCTGCCAAACAGATCGTTTCGAATCGATTCGTAGGCAGCGTCATCTATCGTGGTAGGGGTATATGCTTGTCGTTTTTCCTGGAGTGAAGGGAGGCCGTTGCTGCTGCTATAGGATTTGGGGGTGTCTTGCTCATCGGTGGGTTGGCGTGGTGCCCCGAAATGGGGAGAGAGTGAGAGACGGGATTGTCTACGATAGAGTATATTCCACTTCCGTCGATTGGCAGTTGCTGCAGCCCGAAGTCAACTGCTGGATTGGAGGAAGACTGATTATTGTTGTTTTGGGCGTTGGCATGATCGGGCTGAGGTAGAAATGCGAATGCAGAATGATCCATGTCGAACGAAGGCATTGGCGAGAAGAAAAATAGCGTCGAATCATGGTCTGTTGAGGCGGAGGTTTGAGGGGGATGCCCTTGGTTAGTGGTCTCAATATCTCCAATTGCTTCGGTTATTGGTATGTCATCGAGGACCATGGCGATATCGGTATTCATGATTTCAGCAAGAGATTGCTCCTCAGGCTGAGTGTCGAACTCCACATGAGGATATGAATGGTTCTCCGTGACAGAGATATGAGCTGTTGACGGACGGGGATTTGAGTGACTGGTAGCAATTGGAGCTTGCATGTGTGGTGTGGCCATGGTCATGGAAAAGGCTGCGTTCTGAGCTGAAGTGTGAGCTGTGTCGGCGAAAGATGCGCGACGGTCACGGGAGACGGTCAAGTTTGATGATGATGAGGAAGACGGCGAGAGAGAACAGGCGACCTCGTTCCCCGGCGACAGAGACTCTCTGGCGTTGAAGTCCACTTCGTTTCTATTCTGATCTTCGAGTTCAAGCTCAGGCTCGGCACCAGGCGGTGTCCCCAATGTCTGAGGTCGCGCAATTGAACTGTAGGCTACATTGACTTCATCAGCGACGTGTTCAGGCTGTTGATCCTGTCGCACGCGTCGGAGGTGGGCTTCGGCATGGAGCGTCTTTTCGTGCCTTGTCACGAGATCTCTAGGTAATCGAACACAGGTCAATTGCGATGCATTTGGGAGGGAAGGGGACCGTCCATACTTTCTAGAGTAGGATTTGCTGCAGTAGCGACAAACAAACGGCTTCTCTTGGGTATGCGTGCGCTCATGGCGAATGCAGTGCTCGCTGCGTTTGAAAGCCTTTGCACAGAATGCGCACTTGTATTGGCGACGGGGACGACCCCTTCGTGGACCACCTGCTACAACCGTCACACTGCTTTCAACGGCCGACGACATAAAGACGTGTTCATCTGGCTTCAAATAAAGAGGCCATGGAGAGAGGTAAGAAAGAAAGGTTACAGGACATGCCCATGCAGCACAGTAGGTTCTGGAGAAACGCGGGGAAATGATTTGCTAGGCTAGGGCAGGCCTAGCTTCCCCTCATAACCCGCCCCCGTGGGGTCAGGCGGCATATGAATCAGTCTTGAGTAAGCAGTTATGGGACCAGTCCAAGTGGCCGACTAGCAAATCATATTTCATGGCAACGGGTGCAGTAGTATAGAGTTTAATCCAAGTCTAGTCACGTCAGTGACCATCCCGACCGGATCCGCGGACCAGGTTAGAGGCTGGACAATGCCAGGACCCCGAATGGGATCAAGCAATCATCTGACAGTGAATACTAATACCAATACTACCATATTGCCATGCTAATAATATCATACATAATAATGCTGCTCAATTATCCACAACTACTCCCTCACTGTCCACCTTTACGTCACCCAGCATAAATCCCTCTTTTTCCGCCTTCGCCCACTCCTCGCGTAAAACCCGGGCCCGCGTCTCGTTCCGCGGCACAAATCGAGCTTTGAACGGCTTTGGCAGGGTGTTGATGCCGGCCTCGTAGGCATCGTCGGATAGATCCGGAGACAAGATATCTCCGTCGGGCCCAATACCAGGCTCTATGCGGAATGCCCACAAAACCTTGGCCAGCGTGATGAAGAGACTGTTCTCAGCCAGATGCATACCAGGGCAGATACGACGTCCAGCGCCAAAGTCAAAGTGATCGCGATTTTTGCCGTCACGAGATGCAGCGTACACTCCTGCTTTGTGTGGATAGCTCAGGTAGCGAGATGGGTCAAATGCTTCGCCTCCATCCTTCCAGCGCCTGTTATCAAAGTGCAGCACGTACTGGCTCATGCACACGACCGTGTTCTTTGGGATGTGGTAGCCCTTGTAATCGATGTCGGCTGTTGTATAGTGTGGTGTTCCGATCGTTGTGACGGGTCTTATGCGTAAGATCTCTTTGCCGAGAGCACGAATATAAGGTAAATCATCTTCATCTTCGAAAGTGGGTGATCTCTGGTCGCCGACGACCTTGGTTATCTCCTCGTTCGCTCGTTCTTGAACTTCAGGGTAGGCTGATAGATATAAGATCGCGCTATTAAGAGCTGACGATGTCGTTTCAGAGCCAGCCTCAATCATAGCTGAAACAAATGTTAGCAGTCATTCCAGCTGATTTATCAGTGCAGGGATGGTAAAGATGTAAACTCACATCCCGCAGCGAAACCCGCCTCCACTTCTGAAATGCCTTGTTTCTCAATGTTTGACTCCGCAAGTTGCTTGACAAAGCACTCAGGAGCCCGATTCTCTTTCAGAAGAGTCTGCAGCCTATTCCAGTATCGCATCCACGTTGTTTTCTGCCTTTCGAATGCGGCTTCTGCACTAGGACGCCACCACTGGAGGGCTTTGGGTAGTTTGTCGAGTGGTGGAAACGTGTCGGCAAGGTAGGCGCCTGGTTGAGCAGCCTGTGAAAAGTCGTTGAGGACTTGGTAGACCTCTCGGATATCGTCACAGTCCTATTTAGTTCTCGTTAGCTTCATTGAGTCACCTGAAAACATAGTCGCTACCTACCCAAGATGGTACACGAAGACCGTATGTGCTGAGCAATACGACCGATGTTGTGTATCGCCGGACATGCATATAGAAGCTTTTCTGATCTTCGTTGTCCGTGGCTATGTCGTGTATCAACTGCTTTGCCTCAAATTCCTGGCCAGGCTTGTAAGAGGCCGAAGCTTTAGGTGTAAGCGACTTGTGAACAATGGCTCTCATCCTGCGCCACTTTTCCCCGTATGATAAAAGTAGCAGTCGATTATCGCCTGAAAGGATACCCGACACTACTGGTTGTGGCATTCTGCCTGAGGTGATGGCTGACTGCTTGTCGAAAACTTCACGAATATCTGTAGGGTCATTGATGAAGACCCATGTTTCCCAGCCAAGCCTGATGGTGAAAATATCACCGAACTGTTTAGCCCACTGCTGTATTTGGCGATGCGGATTGCGACCGAGTTGGTGAGCGTTCCCTATTATGGGCACTTGTCGGGGACCTGGGATATTGGAAGTATGTTGCCGACTTTGGCGGTAGATGGTGATGGCGATCCATGTCGCGATAAGAAAGAGAATACCAGTAAGGCTAACCAGCGCCATTGTTTATGCAAGGTTTATTTGATATGATACAGAATACTTTAGTTCATTCGCGCCTCACATGTATATTAGTATCGTGCTGTGTATGGGGTACTGTAATGCAACTTCACCTGCATCAGTTACCCCACATCCGGTTGGGAGCATCCCCCACACGGCGAGGTATTGAGTGATGAGCCGGTGGGTCGTCCTAAAGCTACCAGCCATAGTGCCAGAGTCGTGTTTACCTGGTAATCCTGGCTGCACACTTGGCTTACTCATATTCTAATTCTTAGGCCTCGACAGCAGTCCGCTCCTTTTTTCACCACTTAATCGTCCATTTTTCTGGTTGATCGGGTGCCAAAGCCCTGCTTCCCAATCTTAGCCACTATATCTAGTTGCTTAATACCATTCAGAAAATAATTTAGATCTACGTCGCCTGAAGGCAAGCTGTGTGCATTCTATAGATCAATACAGCTACAAATTCGGCGGACGCTGACACCATGTGCCCCGTGTTAGGCAGTAAGTCTCGCAGCGTTTCCCCCACGTAGAAGAGGGACTTGCCATGAGCAACGCTTTCTTTACACTCACAAGCGTACATGAAACAAGGGCTTAGATTCACTTTGTTACTATTTATAAATAAATGAAAGTGGTTGTATTACCAGAGAACGAAGAACTCATCTGAGTTGTACTTGTATTCATTCAAGGTTGCTCACCAACTCGAATTCTCCCCCGAGCACCACTATCGAACAACGGATGCAGAAGTGACATTAATACCACGTCCGATCCATCTTTGATAAACTCAGCATCATGAGCCATAGCGATATGCATACCGTAATGACTAACCGCTTCCCTCAACTTCGCAATGGTAGTATGCGCGGCGGCAAGATCTTCGTGGAGACAGACCCGCAATCCCTCAGGTGCTTTAACTACGGCTATCTCTCGATTACCATCAAAAATACTTCTGGGGTAGTTATTGCGTGAGCTTTTTATTCATGGAATGGATAGACATTAACTTACTTGGAATGACAGCAGTCGCTGGCCAAGAGTACATGGTCTCCAGACTCCAATCTCACGCACGCTGCTAGATTTCCCGCCATGTGTCCAGGCGCCTGTATAATCCAGAAGCTTCCATCGCCTAGAAAGTCCATTGCATTTTCAAACGGTCCCCACGACTTCCAAGGCCCATTGAGCTCAGCGAAAGCGTCTGTAATGACATTCTCATCGCCGAAGAACCGGGAGTCCCATTGGACCATTGGCTGAATCTCGCCTTTTGTAATGTGTCCCGGCGAACAATGTGATGCAGTCCCAGGCCCAAAAAGGGCCTTTGCGTTTGGAAACTCGCCTTTTAATGGGCGGCAATGATCCCAGTGCGCATGGCTGTTGAAGTCATTGAAGTTAACAAATTATCGCACCAAGACTAGGTGCGTCCTGAGGATCCATACCTGAAGATTACAAGGTCGATCGTCTCTGGCTGAACGCCGATATCTTGCAATTGGGCTACGAGAGAAAGACGTGGTCCAACAGGATTGCAACTAGGCCAGTGGTAGTTCAAGATAAATGGAGTATACAAGCTACGGTCCTACAAGAGGTGGTTAAAGGCGTCTCCTGGACAAGGGATTCGTCGACTCACGTTGCTAATTCCCAGATCCCATAAGATTCTTTTTCCTGTAGGTTTATGATGGATGTAAAAGCACCAGTCGTATAGATAATAGGGTCTGTCATGTCCATCAGCATGAATCCGCCAGTCGTCAGTCGTAGTAAAACCGCCTCCGTCAAGTAATACGACATGGACTGATCCGCCAGTTGGGGGAAGCTCTTTGACTTGTGACATGGGGGACTGAGAACTTAATGAACATGCTATTCTCAACACATTTCGAGGATCGAGTTTATATATTGCCCCACGTTTGCCACTGTTACCCCGCCAATCTCTGAGTGGGGACTTCTTTTCGACGAATCTACGGTTAGTTGAATCCAGGCTGGTTGTGTGATCAGGCAGGGTCGCGGTGATTTTGAAAATAGACGGATGCTTGATAATCAAACTATGTAACTGTTTGGCAATTTAGATATTGATATTGGTATAGGTGGTAGCATAGACCAGATCTCAGCCATTAGTGTTGATCGTACAACGCATCCACTGTGGCAGATTCTCTTGGCGTCGCGCCTTGCATATAAGAAGACCGCTCCTTAACCGAAAAAGCAATGGTATTCCGCAGTATATATGACGTGGCTATCGCAGGCACCCTATTTTTTCCTAATTTCTTTTACTTTAAGATTTTAACTTTCCGAACCATGGCCAGGTCTTTAACAGCCACGTATATGTATATAAGTATGCTATATCTTGTTATAAAGCTAACAATCCTATATGAAAGAAGTTAAATAAAATATCACCGATATCTATAATAACTAGGATTACCTAGCTAAATTTTAAAAAGGCCATTATGAAGAAGAGATATTGGTCGCCGCATTCTGAGAGAGTATTGTTCATTCTATGCTGATACTCCCGGCGAACTGCATCGAGGCTTTTAGTGACAGTGGCCTTGTTCTTGGTGTTCAAGGCAGTTTCGAACTTGTTCGCAGGGATCAGGGCTTTCCACGCGTCGGGAGGCTGAAGTCGGTCGAAATCAAAGGCCAACTGCTCGATCCCGTAACTTGGCTCCAGGGAGTCGTTCACATTGCCATAAGGCCTCACCCCGTTTGTCCCCACTGCTTATGTCGGCGTCGACGCTTTCATATTGGTAGAACGCGTAGGGCCCTCGTGGTCTTTCTTCCATTTCTGCCGTACCAGAATCCATGAATCCCGACTGATTGCATCAATTGCGTCCACAATCTTTGTCATCTCTTCTTGTATTCCCCTTCTAGCATTGAGCAATTTCTCCAGCGGTAAGTCTGCTGGAATATTGTCGCCATCACGTAGGTCTGTGCTACTCATTTCGTCCATAGCCACTTGGAGGTCTTTAAGGAGACAACTGTAGCTCATGAAGTCAATAAATCTTGGGTTGGACTGATATTTGGTCACATTGACCTAAGCCCAGCCTGCGCCCTTGGTCACTGTCTTAGGAAATTCTAAGACGGCTTCGAGCATTTTTTCTATGCTGTCACTCTCACTATCTGCATACTGGAGTTAATACTCTCGGCATGTTTCACTGTTCAAGATAGTTGCTTACCGACTTTCAGATAACCATTTCCAGAGCATGACACGCTGGCATGAGTTTTAGTTCCCTTCAATGCGAGAGCAAGTGGATTTGAGCTCTTTTCCCGATAGGCTTCCAGCATTGACTCTATTGGGTTCTCGTCGTTTTTAAGATCCAGCAAATGCTCAAGTGCATCCACAGTTTATTTTACCTTATGTCTGCCGAGAACAGCGATGGAAAGAACCACTACAGCGATTCCACCCTCGACTATTCCTGAGTAATAAGAATCGCCATAGGTCTCATTGAAAAGATGAGTCCCAGGTTGTATCCCGCCCCCCAGTGGCATCTTCAACTCATCAGCTTGCATGTATCGCTCACTACTCACCACGCGAACCGCTATTAAGATGTTGATGTCAGCTGAATTGAACGTTGTCTCATGCACCACGCTGACGGCATTCTCGAGTGATAGGGATCTCCTCTTGATGCATGAATGGTATGAAACTCCAAGACAACTGGCGATCTCGCTGAGCCTGTGGACGACCTTGAATTCGTAATGGACACTACTCTGATCCTTTGTTAGGTCTATAGTCTATGACATATCATGTGGTCCAGCTCATGGGTGCTTACATCGGATTGATCGATTAAGCTGGCTTCAACACGTTTGGCGAGGCAAGGTTGGAGCGCTTCAGAAAACCGTCGATAAACTGGATCTCTTCGTAGCAAAAACTGCAAGCCACATAGGTAAATAACTCTAAGAAGATGAATCAGTAAGCATTCTGAGTACTGTGAGTATTTTACATCACTTACCCCTGATCAAGACGCGTTTCATCACTGTAGGACACTCGTACGGAACCCATACTCATGATTGTTATTGCTGCCCTCAAGCTGGTGGTATTGCTTCAAGATGGCGATAGCAATGATCTCTCAGTGAAGATAGGAACGTCACTCTTTTCGCCACTAGATAAGGACGGAAAAGCTATGTTCGGTAACCAGGGAGAAGGAGCTTTTGATCATCATGACCTGTCTTTTACCGCCCTGGTTTTCAATGTGGGTTCAAGCGGAGGCCACATCGAGACTACGGCATCCTCATCGAGCAATTCGCAGGAGAAAATCCACGCGGACATCTCAGCCCAGATCGGAGGGAGGTTGCTTGGTGGGTCCGGCCGGGGGCAATATGATAGCAGCGCTGCCAAGAAAGCGGGGGTAAGTTAACTATCGATTTCAAATGCTCATAAGGAGAACATAATCGAGACTAATATTCGTGTCTGCGGAAAGTCGATCCAATCAAGCACACGAGTCTACTACCACGGTGGTAGGATCAAACTGGTAATCCCTAAAACTAATACAGTTACATTTTAAAGATAAATACAGCCTAAAATTGAAGATATATATTACAGAATGTATGTCATTGACGGCGAGGTTGCTCTACTCAACGTGCTGGATACAGCCGGCTAGGAGGGATACTCGGCAATGAAGGAGCAGCACTCTCTGCCAGACTTCGATCGGCCCATTCGTAACCCAGCGTACTGACGAGCGACCTCCTCTACGTTTACGAAAAAGGTTTTAAATCTGCAGCCGGCTTTGTTGCAGTGGGTTTCTGCCATTCTATTGTGATATTAGAGCTCCCAAGGTCTATGCGCGCCTTTGAAATTATCGCCCCGTCTAATCCCACATATCAGAACGCAGTTCACGGTCTCTACGGTATGTAATAAAAGTTAATACATAATATCAAGTCTTTAATAATGATGCTTAATGCAAAGACTCATTTATTCTTACTCATGCTCTATGCTATTTCTAAGCCCACGCATCTCTCGCTGACCGCAAGACGAACTACGTTTTACATGATAGTGCATTCAGTAGTGAATGTTTTTACAGCTAATTCTTTTGTCTTCTCTTGAATTCAACTGTTGCAGTCATATTCGGTAAGAACTGTGTCTCAACAGGGAAGCTCTCAGGACGTGTCTGACCCTGTGAGAATCGCATGTCATATTCTCGTAGAATAAAGCTCATAATGGCCTTGATCTCCTGCGCAGCAAAGAACCGCCCAGGACACGCATGTCTCCCGTACCCAAAACTCATGGACGATGTGTTAGACGCGACATACTGCGAGCGACCATCCAGTTCGGGTTGAGCTGCCCGAACAGTGGAAAAGCGGAAAGCATCGAATTTGTCCGGGTTGGGATATAGAGACGGATCCATGGTAACGGCCTGGGTTGGGATTCCAATGGTCGTGTTTGCTGGGATTGTAAACCCGGAGGACAGTGTGAAGGGAGCGTGAACGATGCGCTCAAAAGTAACTGACGATTGGGTTAGCCTGTAGTGACCAATCGAGCTAACATCAAGACGTACTCAGCAAAAGAGGGTTAAATCTCTGACTCTCCTTCATGACGCTATCCATCTTGACCATCTTGTGAAATCCCGACTTATCTATACGACCATCAGGACCACAAACACTATTCAACTCATGCCGTAGAGGTTCGATAACTTCCGGGTGAGCGCACAAGTCAAATATCAGTTGAGACGGAGCCGCTGCACTGGTATGAATTGCAGCAAAGCTGACCTTGAGTAGGATACCAGCGAGAAATTTGAGATCTCTCTCATCGCCCTGAGCCTGGTCAGCCATCCAGTATAGTAGATCGACTGCCTTCTCCCCCGTGCGCTGGCGACTTTGTAGCAAGGGGATTGCAGCTTCCTCAGCAACTGCGTAGTAGGAAGCTATTCTGCGGATATCGGGCAGGTAGCGAGCTACAAAGGGCTTCATGAACTCTGGATACCTTTTGAGCTTCTGAGCACCGGTGAATCCGTCTAGAGCGAAGTTGACAGATGCCTCTAGCCATTTTTCATTGTGAGATAGAGTGGTACCTCCAAACATGCGGCTGGACACCCTTGCCACGATTTTAGTCATGGCTTCGACTACGGGCACGGGCGTCCAATCTAGGAAGGTAAATAATCGCACAAAGGATGTCAGACATATGGAGAACCCTACCTTGGCACTTCGGGAACAGGTCGCGGAAAGAGTCTTCAATTTCTTCTTGCACACCAGGCATCACAGCGGCTTGTAGGTCAGCTCCTGGACTAGACACAATTGTCAAAGCCATGGTGGAGACTTACCTAGATGCTGATTCAGTTGAGCCTTGATGACACGAGGATGCAGCGTAGAGCGGCTGCCCATAGTAGTATATTTGCCTTCAAACATCTTATTGGTAAATATAGGGCTTCCGACAATATTTGGCAGCCACTTCTTACCTCAATGAAAGTCCCCACGAAATCTACATGATTCACTGGAGCAGTCTTGAGCTCGTCGAGATATTTCAGTGGTATCATCAGCCGCTCCCCGAGTGGGCTAGGTATGTAAAAAAAGCCACCAGTTGTCTGCAAGCTGCTAGAATCCAAAGTGCGCGGTCTAGGATAGAAATTTAGGAATAGATACCTTATGATAGCCCTCTTCCAACATCTCTTTGGAATTCTGTCGAAACCTCTCTCGGTTCTTTCTGATACTCGGCTTATCATCTCCCCCTACTACTAGGATTCCTGGGACTAGACGTTGCTTCTTTCGGCGTAAATAAGTGTAGCTTATGAGAATCAGGGAGCATGAAATAAAAAAGCATATTGTTGGTGTGAAAGACACGATTTGGCGAGAAGTATGCAGAAGCCTTATGAGGGGCGCAGGTATGAAATCAAGGATTATCCCCATCTTTGGCTCAGCCGGCAATCGTACACTGACAGTTGCAAAATTTTAAAATTGTAAAGGTAGAACTGGAACTCTCCCATATGATCGGAACAATTAGAAATTTGGTATAAAATGCAGAGAACTAAAGTCGGGCCTAAGCTCGGATAAGCCAATACCCGATTGATGCCCTGTTCTGAGAAGATAACGGAGATACTGAAATAGGAAATACGCCGAACATCAACGAAAGCTTAAATCCTCATATTGATGACCTTGCAGTACGAGTTCTCAATTTACTGTCGAATCAAGACGCGCCAAACGAAGAAGAAGGTCTCACTCTAAACATTCATGATGTCGACTACCAACGGAAATGGATCAATTTATCCTAATGGGACTAATGGAAACTCTGATGGCTTAGCCACTGACCCTCTTCAGCCATACAAGACCGAAAGGTTCGATGACGGGTTTAGGTATGATACTATACAGGTTCACGGAGGCCATAGGCCCGATAAAGTGACACATGCAAGAGCTGTTCCTATTTACAATAGCGTGGTAAGTTGTCCGATGGCGTGTATTGATGGAATTAACGGTCTCTAATGTGCTCTAGTCTTTTGTTTTCACAGATAGCGAACACGCTAGAGGAATCTGCTCCATGAAAGAAGGCGGTTTCTTCTACAGCCGTATCTCTAACGTGAGTCTCCACTCCGTTCATTAATAGTCATATGCATACTCACAACCTTTCCTTGTGAAGCCCACGGTTGCTGTTTTTGAGAAGCGCTCTGCAGCTCTTGAGGGAGGCACAGCAGCCGTTGCCACAGCCTCGGGACAAGCTGCTATATTCAACACTATTATCTGTCTTGCCGGAGCTGGTGACAACATTGTCGCTTCAATCAACCTATACGGTGGCACATACAGCCTTTTCAAAACACTTCTGCCACGTCTTGGAATTACCGTTCGATGGGCGTCGCAGGAAGTACCGCAGGAGTTTGCTAAGCATATCGACGACAAGACAAAACTACTCTTTGTCGAGACTATCGGAAACCCACGATGTAGCGTTCCTGATCTCCAGGGGTTGGGCGACTTGGCTCACGAGCATCGTCTTCCGTTTGTCGTATGTTTCCCCTTGCTTGTCATTCTTGGTAGACCTGTCTTGTAACATCTATCATTAGGTTGACAACACATTCGGTGCCTGTGGAACCTGGTGCCGGCCCATCGACTTCGGCGCCGACATCATCGTGCACTCAGCTACCAAGTGGATGGGTGGCCACGGCACTGTCGTCGGTGGTGTCATAATAGACTGCGGCACTTTCAACTGGGGTGAGGCTGTTGACCGCTTTCCCAAGATGCTTCAGAAGGACGGACCTATGAGCTTTTCTTACTGGAAGGCCTTTGGAAACATCGCTTTTGCCATGTCTCTGAGGCTTGACATTCTTATGGAAGTCGGATCGATTCTCAACCCTGCATCTGCGCAGCAGCTCCTGATTGGCATGGAGACTTTGAGTCTTCGCTGCGAACGCCACGCCACCAACACCATGGCTGTTGCGCGCTATTTGGAATCTCATCCTAGGGTCGCATGGGTAAACTATCCTGGTGAGTATTCTGTATGTGGGTACGTCCTACGAACAATTGTGACTGACATTAAACCATATAGGCCTCGAGAACAACCAGTACCATGCGAATGCGAAGAAATACCTCAGGAAGGGCTTTGGAGGTGTACTCTCCTTTGGCCCCAAAGGCGGCGATGTGGCAAGCAAGATGCTGCTGAACTTTGTCAAGATTATATCCCACCAGACGAAGTCAGTCCCCCATACCTTGGTAGCACTCAAACATCGAGCTAATTGATTTCTAGTGTCGGCGACTCCAAAACGCTGGCTACTCACCCATGGAACTCTACCCACGTTATCATGTCCGAAAAGGATAGACGTGAGGCCGGAATCACACCTGCAAGTCAACCCCCAGTATCCAATCAAACAACAGTGCTAATCTTACAAGGCTTTCATTCGTTTCTCGGTAGGAACCGAGGATGTTAACGACATCATTGGTGATCTTGACCAGGCTCTCGCAAAGCTACCCGCTGACCTCGTGGCCGAGCATGATCAGAAATTGGAAGTTAAGTTTCGTAAAGTTGCCGCCAAGGTGGAAGCAGGCGAGAAGATGGCCAATGGCATCGAGTACACGGATGCGGATGTCAACACGTCGAGATCAAACGTTCCACTCAGTCTGCAAACGATGCCTGGAAATGCATAGATATCTGCAATGTCATGATTTCAAAGGAAATGCAATAGATGAAATCTATTCGTAGAATCGACATCACTAATTACTTGAATTTATATTTCCTCTTCCTATATTATGCTGACACACCCTCACCCTAATTAATTCTGATACATTAAGAACCTTCCGTGTCTATAATTAAAATTGCGATTTATTTGTTTTATATACGTGGATGTCGCCTACGTTAGTCAGATTTAAATATGCCTCGAGACGTTAGGCCTAGGACTCGTCAGCGGAAGAGAAGCAACTGATAGAATTACGCACTGTAGCGAAATTGTTCATTAAGACCAGTTCTTAATGCTGGGGTAAAGTTTGCTATTATTCAAATGCTCAGATCAGAACGTCAAGAAGCCTATTCTAGAAATATGCTTAGTCCCAAATTAAAATTTACACGTTGTTATACCGAGGTGTCAACCTGCTCCATGCTTCATTGCCGCTCATTTGATACTCCAGTCCTTTCATAAAGGCCTCCAAGTCTTTGCTGTATGGCATCGACTGCATCCGATCTTTAGTAAGATTATCATGCACGAGTTCCCATTCCCGACACATAGTCCACAAGACTCGCTTCGACGCTGCAATGCTCAAACTGGTTTCACCAGACAAGACTGACACGGCTGAGCAAACAGCTGAGCCTTCTGGATGACCCTCATACGACGCTTTAAGCTCCTTCTCCCAGCTGTAGATATCATTGACAACGGAAATATGCTTGGCGCAGTTCAGTTCCAATTCGTTCACGGACTCCAGTTCCTCTGGACTAAGGTGCAGCTTCATACAGAAACGCATAAGTGCCGAGAGTAGGCTAACGACAGGTCAATATCATCTTCGATGATAAGTGTGAGTAGGTTGGAAGTGATGGAACTCACGCTTGTCCAACGTCACCCTCACGGTACTTCAAGTACCTGCCAAGCTCCTTAATGTTCAGGCGAGACTTATCTGTTTGCGCCCGCATAAAAGTGAAGACTGGCTCTAAAATATGGTTTGCCAGTTCTTCATCGCACTTTCGCATATCTCTCCATAGATCATGTGTAATCCACTCCACTGGGATGTCAGGACATGGGACTGTTTCGTTCTTGGAAATGAGGATTAGCCTCTCGTTGTAATCGGAACCGGCCTGAAAAGACATATGTTCCAGCAAGTCCATTGCAATGTTAGTTCAAGTTCAACCAGCTGCTTGTAGAAACCTACCATCGATCAGGAAAAGCAATGTCAACAGACGACAAGCAAGTTCTATCCTATCATCAAGGGCAAGAGGGTTATAATAGCAGGTGACTTGCGAGAATCCAGCGGCAATGAACTTTCTTCTGGCTTTATCGTTGGGGAAGGGCCAATGTTTCAAGAAGTATCCATTCACTTCAGCAGAGACTTCTACCTCCCGAGGATGAATTCGGGGAGTGAAGCGAGATATTGTCACCTCTTCAAGGCTTTCAATTTGCTTAGGGCCGTCTTCACTCTCCTTTACATAGCTATGTAGCCATCTTGGAGTGACGAATAGCAACATAGATGCCAGGGAAGTAATTGAACTCATTTTGGCTACAATATAAAAGGGTGTGTCGAGAATTGTGGAAGTGGTACTAAACCAAGAAAGAAAATAGAAATGTGCAGCCTTGGTCATTATTATTAAATATACACAAGGTGAAAATTAACAAGGCTTTCGAGAAGTTCTATAATGTTCATAGTCTGTGATTGAAATGAATTAGTTGCAGGAACGTTGCTAGTCGGTGCGCTTCCTATTTAGGAAATGTTGCGGTTTCGGAAACACTTTGACTTGGGACAACGACGGAAAATAAGTATCACACAGCGAAAGTCAACATGCTATAGCGTAGTAGAAATGTCAAAAAACAAATCTAGCAAATTAAATAACTAGCCACTGCCACTCATGGCTTTACAACTGTCTAAAGTCTGTAGCTGCTTGCTGCATCCTAGTCTCGGAGAGATTCGCCTTCCCGAACCATAATACGCGCGCATCGGAGATGGGACCTTCAAGCTCCGTGTATCTATCCCCTAGTGTCAAGATAGCTCGTCCATTCCAGCGCCCTGGCAACCCCTTCCACTCCTCCGTGTCTTTCCCGTATCCCTCTACCTTGTGATGTTCTAAAGCAGTTGCCGAGTATGCAACAGCAAGCCCCACAAAGTGAGCACTACTAACGGGCAATCCGGCTGCTATAATTGGGGCTGCCAGATCCGCTGGCAAAAGCTTGGTGATGGTCGCGGCTGGTACAACAGTATTGATAGTGATCCCAGTGTCCCTGAGGTTAGAGCGCATTGCTCGAATAAAATTGACCAACTACGGTGCATGTTAGTTTATCCGATAGAGGTAACGGGCCTGAAGAATACGTACTGCGGCTTTTGTAGCACTGTAAACAGGCAGAGACTGTTCAGCAGAGTACGCCGTTGCACTCGACGTTATCACAATGCTGCCCTCGACAGAATTTTTTTTCATGCCGTGCAAGGCAAGTTTGACAAAGTTGAGAGTTCCTCGGAGATTGACATCGATGACCTTGTATACCGGCTCGACCAAGTCACCCCTCTCATCATACGTATCGTTGAGATAATCTGCGTCTTCGCTTACTCCAGCATTAGCGACAGCGATGTGGAAAGCTCCGACCCTCTTCAGTGCTGCAACGATATCAGACCATTGGGTAATATCGCAGTTTAAGTACTTTATTCCTTGTGGAATAGATGCATTCGGCTCTTCTCTATCAAGGATGTAGACTTCGGCGCCTTTATTGGCAAATATTGTGGCCGTAGCCCATCCAATTCCAGATGAGCCTCCTGTTGCAGTCAGTTAGAACGAGTGGACGTGTGGAGTAAATCGAACCAGGGTTAGACTAACCAGTTATAACAGCAATTTTCCCATCCAAGTCCGGGATATCCTTCCCTTGAATTCGTAACGTCGTCATGTTGGCTACCAGGTACTGTGGATGCAGTGATAGACAGTTTCACAAGATAAAAAGACTAAAAGCCTCTAGAACGCTGAAATTATTCTTGTTCAGCAAACCACAAGTCTATGATTAGCGGCACCTATCGGCGGATTTCCTAATTCGGAAATTGCGACACGCCGAGCGCATGGCGTATGTAGCTGGATGAAAGTGATAGACTCAGTGCACGCTTACTTCTCATTTCGACACTTCGTTTTCTCGGACCCGGTTCTAGACATCAAATTGAAGCTCCCGCACTGTTGGCAACATCATAACGAACGTATGATGGCATCTCGTCGCTCAACTGCACAGGTGGTCAGAGATTTGATGGTTGGCATGAAAGATCTTTGCAGCCCGGATTACAAAATGCTTGCTATTTTGACCCTCTTGGTAGATTTTGTAGCCCACGGCGGTGTAGGGAACGAGATTTTATTTTACTGATGCACGACAGGTCCTTACCAGTTTTGTCTTGGTTAAGCTGGTCATTGTGAAAAGACATCCGCTCTCTCGGTTCCCAGGTCCATTTAGTGCCAAGTTCAGCAATGTTAGTAAACGCTGTAAGAATCCAGAACTAAGCCAAAATAAATCTGACACCTATATGGCAATAGCTCTCTCATTGTCGGCGCTTTATGGGAGGCAGACAACCCTATGAGATGCTCAAGCTCCATGAGAAATACGGTCAGTCATAGCTGAAATACCAATTTCTAGCTATTACTAACTGTGTTGCTCAGGTCCTGTCGTCAGAGTCGCTCCTAACGAGCTCTCCTTTAATTCATCAGGCTCATGGAAGGATATCTATGAAAAAAGAAAGGGACACTTACCATTTATCAAGAGCGAGTTCTATGATGGCGGTAGCTTCGCGGCCGAGGCTCATTCGATCGTCAGCGAACGTGACCCGGAGAAACACGCCCAAATGCGGAGATATCTTCGTGACGCCTTCTCGGACCGTTCTCTTCGCGAGCAGGAGACTTCCATTAACCAAGCTATTGACGAGTTCATGGATAAGATCGGGGAGGTCGGGGCCTCACCTTCTACTATTGACATTATTATGTGGTTCAACTTGCTAACCTTTGACATCATCGGCGATTTGGCGTTTGGGCAATCGTTTGGTGGAGTCTTATCCGGTAAGCTCTTGATAGTCTCTCGGTTTAATGGTGCCTAGCTTATTAATTCTCAGGAGCCGAGCACTTTTGGGTTTCTATTGTAGTCAAGAGTCTGAGGATGGGGGCTCTCGCTGACTGTTTTAACCGTTTTCCTTGGCTAGGGGCCATCTTTCAATTCTTGTTTCCTGCGTTACTGAAGAAGCTCATTGAGGACACTAGGAAGCACGAGGCATATACTATGGGTCTTGTCAAGAAGTAGGTTGTATTCTGTGGCCCGTCATCCCATTCACCATACTAAGTTTTGTCAAAGGAGAAAGACACAGGATAGTTGCCGCAAGGATTTCTTAACCAAGATCATGGAGGCAAGGGCATCCGAAGATATATCTGATATACAGATAGCAGCACACGCTTCAGACTTTGTGTATGTTTTTTTCTGACCACCTTACTCTGTGGCTAGCTACTTACCAATCCTCAAGCATTGCTGGAAGCGAGACAACAGCCACCGCTCTATCGTGCATTACATACTATCTACAAAAGAACCAAGAAATACTGAAGAAACTGCGACAGGAGCTTCAGCGCAATTTAATTCGTGCCAAGAGATCGATAATGCATCAACTTCCGGGTTGCCTTACCTAAACGCGATTATCCTGGAAGGAATGAGAATTTATCCACCACTGCCCTTCCCACTGCCACGTGTAGTGCCAGAGGGTGGAGATACGGTTGATGGTCATTTCATTCCCGCTGGGGTAAGTATTCACTTGACTCATCCATCCTTGGCCTCCAAAACAAGAGAGTGTGACGCAAGCTTTGCTAACATCCTGGCATCAGACCATCGTCTCGACCAACCCGTTCGCAGCTTCTATGTCACCGAGCAATTTCAAGAACCCTTGGGCATTTGACCCTGACAGGTGGCTTTTTTCAACAAAAGATGATAACCGGGAAGCTAGTCAGCCATTTTCCCTCGGCACAAGAGGCTGTCTTGGTAAGAGGTAAGTAGCTTACATAAGCGTCTTTCCATATGCTAAGTCTCGGATTGTCTAGCCTTGGCTGGCTCGAAATGCGTACAATTCTTGCCAAGATGTACTTCAAGTATGATCTGGAACTGGTGGACCATTCGCTGGATTGGCATGTTCAGTCACAGATGCATACACTCTGGCAGAAGCCGGTGATGAAGGTTGTGGTAAAGCCACATTGCCTCTGATTTTAACGCCGATATGGCCCTGGATAGTATTGCAGATAGCATGCCTTCGACAAAGTTAAATCATGTATTGCAGGTTTTCGAGATAGATAGAATTGAATATAATAACAGAATTAGCAAAACAGCCTGAGAAATTTTGTTCATTGGCTAGAATCTCTGTTATTACAACTGTTTTCAATACCGCGAATGGCCAATCTATTTTAGCTTAAACCCTCGATCAAATGATCACTATGCTAATTGCGTTGCCGCTTTTAAGGAAGAGACAAGCACCTGAACGCTATCAGATCCTATTTCAATCTTCACAAGGTACAACAGTAGCATATAACACTACAACATATATAACACCCGAAGGGTCATCAATTCACTATACAGCAGCAATCTCTTGCGCCTCCCTGTCTACATCAGGGTCCCAGTGCCCAACATATCCATCCCTTCCTGTAAGGTAGGTTCCCTCCGCTTGCTCCTCTTCAGACGCACGAAACACGGCGTGTTTCTTGTTAGTCCACTCCAAGCCCTTCCACGTCTTTCCTTCAGCATCAGTGAACTCGGAATCCATTTCCGGGCGTAGCAAGTACACAATGGAATACTTGTGTCTGATCTTTTCGTCCTTGTGGGGAATGATGCGATGAAGACTAGACTCAAGGACGCCGCCAGATATAAACCGCAGGGCATCTCCGACATTGACCACTGCGTGCCCATGCTTGGGCGGAATCCAGTACCACTCCTCTTCCTTAGGCTTGAGGACTTGTAGACCGGCGACTTCAGTGAATACTATAGACAGACTGCCGGCGTCTGTGTGGGCGATCTGGCCTACTTTGTTGGGCTCTTCATCTGCAATCGTGTATTTCAACAGGCCTAGAGCGGTCGGACAAACTGCATTCTTGCGATGATATTGCTCGTAGGCTTGGCTCTCATCCAAGCCCAAGGCAGTAGAGAGGCGAGAAAGAAGACGTATGCTAATCTCCCGGAAGCTGGCCATAACTGCTTTCAGTTGGTCAAGCCGGGAGGCGATGACTTCAGGACCCGGAAATGTCGCAGGGTCCTTAATACGTAAAATTGGTCGTTCCATCAACTGTGACGCGAGTAAGCCTATAATTAGTATACCGAGGAAACAATCTTACCATTGATCCTTCAAAGCCGTCCTTCTTTCCTTGAACCGGCCCATTACCGTGTCCAGCAGGCTTATATCTGGTATCGCGGCAACCGTTAGCGAATTCGAAATTGGGCAATTCGAGGTCTTTTGGCTTACCCAAATACCAGATCCGCATCATGGTCTCTATCAACGAACCATTTCAACTTTTCCTCTTGAGGCAGGTCATAGAAACTGGTCGCGAGTTCATACATTGACTGGACCTCCTTCATAAGGCCCCCGGATGCAACCTCACGACAATCGAGATAAAAGAAACCTAGTCCAGTACATGCTTTGAACAGTTGAATGCTTGTTTCCTCGTCACCGTCGATGAGCTTTTGCATGGATATAACGCGCAAGGCTGCGTCGCCCTTTGGAGCTCTATCTGCATAGTCCATTATGAATTGATTATGAGGAAATCACTATTTCATGAAATCCGGTACGCTGTATTGGAATAGTAGATGCCCGTTACCTTCAAGTTCAATCATCCATTATAATAAACTTTCATGCTGATCAAAGGCTCGGGAGATTTCCCATTTCGGAACGCCGAGTTGCTTTGAGCCTACCCTACATGCCCGATGATGAAATTGTTAAATATGTTATTTGTAAATATCAAGAGACAAAGAGTACGCTCCGCTGAATTAATTTTAGATTTTATTGATACAAATAAGCATTCGGTGTTAATTATTTAAAGTAAAGAAAGTTATGTTACCACCTCTTAGGATGAAGACAGGCAGGGCCTCGCATCATTTGGTTGAACAGCGTAATACCTACTTTACTAAAACAATATAATGACACAGGTAAATAGAGGAAATAGAAATTGGAAATCCAGATGGTCTATGTCCCCGAATACGAAGTTTTAATCACTCCCATTGACCTTTCTAAACCTGACATTTAGCGACGGCTTCCACCACATGACATGCATTCGACTTTGTCCCAACCAATCCAACTGATCGTCGACCAGCTCTAGATCATAATCATAATGTAATTTCGACAAGATCAAGCCAATCTCCATATAAGCGAAGCTATTGGAGATGATCTAGTGTCAGCCATGTTACAGTGGTGTTAACCTTCGGAATTACGTACTTCTTTCCAACGCAACCACGTGGCCCCAGCGAAAAAGGCTGGCTGGCCTCAAGATTGTCGTTGCAGCTCTTGTCCAACCACCTCTCTGGCTTGAACTCGTAAGGTAGGTGAAAGTTGTTCTCATCGTGAGTAACTGTCCATGCACTGGTGTACACTTCTGTCTATAATATCTTGTAAGCTCTTATCGACATGAGGCGGTGTGAAAGAGGCTCATACCCCTTTGGGAACCCATGACCCGGCAATTGTAGCGCCTGGACAAATCCTGGGGAAGCCTTGCGATCCTGGAGGGTATATTCTCAAACCTTCAGCGATTACAGCTTGAAGATATGGGAGCTGAGCTGCTAATATGGCCGTGATGTCGGCGGTAGATGCAAAACTACTCCTTATCTCGGCTCGAAGTCTTTCATAGGCGGCTGGTGTTTTGACAAGAAAGTATGTCACGCCGGCAAGGAATGTAGCAACAGTCTCCCCACCAGCGATCCTATTTGGGGTGGTCAGTCTGGTAGCAATTGTTCTTTACTGGGGTAGACGAACACTAAAGTTGATGCATGTGCTGTCATCTCTTCTTGAGAAATCTCGCCCCTTTTGACCTTCCCAGCGACAACGGTCAGAAAGTCATGGCGCCCTTTCTCGGCATCCAGCCTCCTAAGTGTTTATCAGCTTACAGGTCCTATCACTTATTTCTCACGACCGCACACCTACCTGGCAACCTTATTTCTGCTATACCCGGAATGCTTGTCACGAACATGTACTGTAAGCTTTGGTAACAGCCTTCGTCCTATGGCCGTCAACAGCGGAAAGCGGCGCAGGTTGTCAAGAACCGTGATAAAGAACAGGTGTTCTACGATCATGTCTGACCAGAAGTGCGATTTTCCTTGAGTATAATTCTTTAGAATACAATCGTATAAGAATGGGGATATATAGCTGTACCTGTCTCGATGCAATGAAAAGTCTCTCCAAATGCCATCTCGCCTAAAATGTCAAAGGCAATCATTTCGAACCATTTCGTCATATTCAACCCATGCTTGAAGCATCCATCTTGCCCAAGGCGACGGACAAAGCCATCGACACAATTCTGGACGATGCACTCTTGTTGCGAAAGCGCCTTGGTTGAGAATGCTCCTGAAAGGGTCTTTTTCATGCCACTTTGCTTTCTCGGGTCTCTCTCACTACCGATGCAAGAAGACTCGAATCCGGAGCCATACATATCATAAAATTCACTCTTGGCCATTGTCTGCTTTCCTTGCGTTGCATGGCCATAGATGTCTTTCCATGACTCGACAGAGGAGAAGGAGAGCTCGTTGGGTGAGACTCTGATAATAGGGCCTAGGAAGGTCAGGTGGGCGACTCGCAATATATCGTAGAGATTGACATACCTAGCCGTTTATGCTGTTCTTGTATGGCTAAGTGAAATTGACCACCCAGAGAATGGTAGATCCTCCACAACTACGACAACATTTTAGAATGTGAGGATGAATCATAGACTGAGGGTACTGACTAGACTTGAACGAGCCAAAAGCGGCCCCGGGAAGTGAGCCAGAGGATGAAAGAATACATTCCAGATCATAAAAGCTGTCATATACAGAAGGGCCTTTTGTTTCACATCAGCGAAAAAGGCAATAACTAGCACCGTGGCCGAATGACTTACCAGGAGTGAAATGGTGATTGTTATTTTAGTAATTTGACAGCCATCGGGGAAACCAATGCCCCATTGCTGAGCAACATAACTCTCCATTATTTCAGTACACTGGTGTTGTAAAAGCTGCAGTTCACAATCTGTGCTTTTGAGGCTGAGATGTGCTGTTTGCTTATACTATGGGGCTCACACTCGAACCGGGTTTGTGCGAAAAGGGTAAAACTCCGAAATACACAGCCCAATGCTCTGATTTTCACCACAGGTGACTGCAAATACAGCGACATTTGTATTACGAGGCTAATTCGAAGAACACACTCAGCAAACTGAACTCAAGTTACATCTCATCTTCATGAAACAGAAGGGCTCGCACTTCAATGCTCTGTCTCGGCTCCATATCATTCATCTCCCGGTCCGTGAAAGCACAGTGCGGAGTCCTCCAAGCCCGTCCGATTTTCTTAGAGTCGTAACACTTCATCAGCAAGACCATCTCAGGAGTTTGCTCGTACTTGTAGTACCAGCGATGATTCTTGTTCGGAAGAATTGTGCATGGCTCACCGACCCAACTTGGTTGTAATAATTTAAATGGGAGGATATCCTCGTCAAGACACGATTCTGCGTCGCATACAGCCAGGGGATCTTTGTAGATCGTCTTGATGGGGCGCCAGAAGTTGATGATTTGGAATCGAGACTGCAGTAGTCGAGGGGCATCGGGGCCAAGATGGCGCTTTACCTGGTTAGTGGCTGCCCACTCGCTCTGATCTATGTGGGCGCGTTTAACTGGGCGTCGCTCATCATCAGGGTCTTTAGCGATGGGGTTAGGTCGACGAATGGTGTGATCAAAGATGAAGACTCTTGTGGCCTTTGTCCTATTTTCATTGAGCAAACAGTCTTCTAAACACAAGATAGAGACATTGACTTACACTTTCTTCAAGATCTGCCTTACTTCTTCGTAGTACACGTCTTTAATCAGCTCCTCGTCATCGAATCGGTCTACTTTAGACTTGTGAAGATAAAGCTGGAAGCAGTTTCTATCGAGTGTAAACTTTTCCTCCTCCCCAGTGATGTCGTGTATGATTGTTTCGAGATCGACGGACGGCTGGTTGAACGTGCTTCTCTTCCGGGCTGTGACGTCCGGGTGTGAGGATCCGTCACCAGGATCTTTGTAGTAGTTGATGGCAGACTTAACGTGTCGTGGCATTTTTAGAGTGGGATTTTATATTCCAGTTATTGCGATAGGAAATGGGAGTACAAATTTAATTTACTTTTCTTTAATACTGGGATTAGCTAGATATTCAGATGTTATTTATACTATGTTCCTACTTCCCCTACGTACATCGCACAGACATTATGCACAATATATGCTGCGCGCTCATTCGGTAATGCGCCGCGCCAATCGGTGTAGCGAATCTGCTCGATGCAAGGTATGTACAGTGTGTCTATTAAATCTAAGCACTGTCCTTTTGTTCTACAATCATACTCAACTCGAGTTGCCTTATTTAACTAAGCTCTATCCTTACCTCTTGAAGAGCATTTTGTAATTCTCGTACTCTTGTAATAACAGGCCTAAGCCTTACTTGTTGAGATGAACATTCAATCTTCTCCGTCCTACTAGCGAGAGCATCAACCAGCCGTCGAAGACGCTTCACTTGGAGCAAGATCAAGAGGCCTAGAACTTCGCAGCGCTCGTTGGTACTGTCAATTTGATACTCTCCAAAGAACACAGGGTCTTTTCCGTCTGCCTCATCAGACTTGGCGTCCCAATAGTTCGCTATGTCCTCCAAGACACCTATCTTCTTTTCTACCAGCAAGATAGAAAATGTCACAAGTCTTGAAGAGCTTCGACAGGATTGGCAGTGTAAAAATCCGTGGCAGTTAGAAATTGACTTTTTCAAGAACATTAATGACTTTTCTGCACCGCGAAAACTCGTTATTGTTGCGAGGCTGTGAGTTTCTTCCAGGATGTTCAAGGTCATGCTCATACAGCGACATCTTGCTGTGTTTTGAGCCGGTGACGGTGATTTGCCTGGACTTGTCTGAATGGTGGAGGCAGTCGAAAGGGCTTTTTTCTTTGCAATGACTGTCGATTGTGGTGAGAATACCATAGGGCTCTGAATTATCGAATGTGCACACGAGCATGGTGTTTTACTCGGCTTTGTATAGTGGTGATGAAGCTGATCTTGAGATTCATTAGTTTTCACAGTCGATAAAAAGCATGTTGCAGTAAAGGTGCGGTAAGATGCGGTGTGACGGCTTACCTGAGACTTGATGGATACTACGGAAATGTGTCGAGCTTTCTAGCATGCCTGGGCCGGAAGAGTCAGAGTTGCAATCTAGCTCTGTACTGCTTGGCTCCGGATATGATAGAAGGAGATCATCATCAAGGAATTGCAAATCCCACTCTTCCAAAGTTGTGTTCATTTCCTTTTGCATAGATGGCTGGTCGCACGGAAATGTCGAAGGTACTATTGCACCCTGCGAAGCATCTGTGGATGATAAGTCAGGTACCCTTGCGGGCTGGTCGGCCCTGATGAAGGATTTCATCTCAGAGTTTGTCATCATGTGAGGCTCAGCGTTATCTCCATCGGCGGAACTTCCCGATCCACTTGACCCGTTTTCCAATCGCAGATGCGGTGTTATAACTGGAGGTGATTGCAAAGGCGGATCTCCTACGGGGTTGTTTGCCGATCTGTTGTACTTCCCGCCCCTCCGCCTCTTGGACTGAGAAACCCCCGAGTATATGCAAGCTATATTTCGATCACGGCACCGTTGACAACCAAATCTATGGCCGGTACATTTAAGCTGTTTGTGGCGTGGTGTTTAATTAATTGTCCAAAGCTGATAGGTAAGACTGGTGAAACATACCTTCTTAGCACGACAACCGTCACATGCAAAGTGGCTTGTGCCCTGACCTGCCTGGGGTAGTTGGCTGGTACTCGATATGCATACCACTTCACCGTTATGGTCTTCTGACCGAAGTGTTGAGAACATTCTTTGTTACCACTGGTACTGTAACGATATAATAGGAAGTATAAAGGCTCTCTCTTTATATAAGATAGAGTGTTTTACCGAAGGTTAAAAAGTCCTTTAATTAGAAAGAAAGAAGCTTTGTTGATCTAACTATAAAGCGGTCGGGTTGACTTATGGGTAAGTTAGAGGTCATAGCGGGTTAGTTAGTGATCGCGATCCTCGTATAGGTGCGGGTAGGTTGATTGAAGTGGAGTGTGGAGAGGGAAAAGTGGCCCCAGCAGGGGTTTTTATACCATTGAGAAATAGAGTTATGGTGAGTAACCTTCTTGAATTTAAGTTATTATTACTTTTCGGTCTCTATAGGGACCTCTATTATCGATATTTCTATAGGTTTAATTGGGATAGCTAGATCTCTGTTTTAAAGGTGCTGCCAAGCTTAATATATGTATAACCTTCATTATCTCGATCTGAGGTTCGATGTGTTAAAACGCCCTTCGTGTCATTACGTGACATCGCCGGTTCAACAGGGCCTAAGTGCAAGAAAAAGCAAATGAAACGGGTTATCTGGAGTAATAACAGTCCCACTAGTATCTCCAACTCGCATCCCGAGCCTTCCGAATCGAACCCCAGCCTCAACGCTAACAGGGTTACGTCGCAGCTATGGAACCCTCCAGAAGTAAAAATCATTGAAATGCAGCCATTTCCGCCCGCAAAAACGAAGCTAAGTACGGGTAAAAGGTAACATCCTAGTCTAGTACTCCACAGCGGCATTCTTTACTCAAGAAGAGGCCATTAGGGTAGGATTATAAAATAGAAGGTTTAGATTAGGAGACGTCACGAGCGGGCGCTCCCAGGTTTTCAAAACAATAAAGACCAGGGTAGAAGGATAGTGTTGAACCAAAGATGTTATGTAACGACATGAAGAGCGTTTTGACCAATTGAAGCTTAGATGGATGAAAAAAGGGTAATTTAACTAGATCAGTTCTCAATTAGGAATAGCGTAAGGTAAATCTCCTACAAGAGGGCATCTCCAATGTAACGGAGTGAGCTGTGCAAAAGAACCTTCACCATTTCTTTACATTCTTGGCAGCCCCAGTAACTTCGAAAAAGAAAACGAACTTGCAACTTGTGGGTTGAACAGCAGTCATGGCGACTCTCCTAGCCCCATACAACCAGGCTATGCAGCTGGGAACTGGCAAGTTCTCTCACCGTCCTTAGATCGCTCCACGGCTAAAAAACTTTTTGTTACGCTTTCATTCCTTTACTCGGCAGCTTTGTATTGACAACGACTTCTTGTCACGTCTGGGGCTCGAAGCTAAGGAAGATGATGAAGACTCTGAAGAAGACAGCTCAGACGACGCAAATGCTGGACATGCTGTTACAAAAGGAACCAATCCGAGCAAGAGAGAAGCTTCAAAGCGGACGCAGCAAAAGAAACGCGGCCCCTTAGCTCAAGAAGTCTCCTATAAAGCATCCATCATTGATAAAGTCACTGATATGATATCCTAAATGAACGTCAGTAAGAGCCTTCTATCTTGGCAATAAGCTACTCACAAATTTGGACAGATCAATGCTGCATTTCCTATCAAGTATGATGCTTTTGATGTAAAGGGAAAACTTGATTTTCTTAACACTTCAAAGGTCAAGGAGTCTGATATTTCATTGTTGTTTTCAGTCAGGGTCATTGACCAAGTGATATATAACCATTCCTTGACCCAAATTGTACCCGTCGTTACCGGCAATGATAGCCAGACTATTTTGGACGCTCAAGCTTTCACAGATATACGATGACTGCTTCATTTCGGGCCTGTTGTTTGCCTGCCATGATCAAAATGAACAATTGGAACTGACAACGGTATAGAGGATTTCAGTCAAGGGCAAGTCAGAAGACAAAAAGCGCAAGATCAAGGCCAAGTCAGTCTCCCAAGACTAAGACTTTTTATACCTACTTACTTTAATAACTTAGCGCCGATATCTTCTTTACGAAATCAAGAGCTGCAGATGCCCAGAAACTACAAGGCAAAGGCAAGAACTCGTTCAGTCTCAACTTGGGCTTTGACAGCCTTAACGACAGCTTCCTCAGAGAAAATGAAACCACCATCTCTGTTTCTTATACCGGTGGAGGACAAGGACTAAAAGCCCGTACGTTTTACCTTCTCGCTTCTATTTGTTCATAACTATAGACTCACACATGAGAAGCTGGTGGGTCGAATTACGGGTGAGTGGAGGTGTATGTATCCGGTCTGTTTGCGTTATCCGAGACTGACCTCTAGTGGAAGCTTGGCAGGTTGCTTGTCGCGATCTTCTTCTGTAGGTGTGGGTATTGCCCCATGATGTCCGAAGCTGTCTTCTAGTTTGGAAGCTTAGGTGGGTTGATTGAAGTGGAGTGTAGAGAGGGAAAAGTGGCCCCAGCAGGTATTGCAGGGGTTTTTATGCCATTGAGAAATAGAGTTATGGCTGATATGGTGGGCAGCCTTATTGGATTTGAGATACTGTTGCTTTTCGGTCTGTGTAGAGACCTCTATTGTTAATATTTCTTTATGGATTTGATTGGGATAGCTGGATCTCTTTTTTAAAGGTGCTACCAGGCTTTACATAAATAGACTCACATATATCAATCTTTAGCCGACCAAGACTGGACGTTTGAGACCATGAAGAGTGCTGCGCTCAGGTTCCCGGACCTCGTTGCGGAAACCCCAATGCGCACTCACGCAATTCTCACCAAGTACACTTCTCTGCGTAATTACCATACCATATTTGCTGGTATTTCCCCCCAGCTTTCGAGGTGGCTGGCGTCTACTCGATGTTGCTCCATGAAGCCTACCCGGACTACAAGACTGTAGCCAAGAATCTCCAAGTCCTATCATTCGAGGTCTCGTCGGGTAGAGTCAAGCTCATCACATCATCAGAATACCGATCTCAGGTTGAGGAGGCGAAGAAAGGGAAGGCTCGAGAGGCAGCTAAGCGGAAGCAGGCTGTTGACGCTGTTAACAAGGACGAACCTGCCAATATAGACAATGCCAAGTTCGGCAGCGATACTCCCGCGTCGGGTCAAAAAGAAGACGATGCTGAGACTGCCAAGAATGGTCAAAAGACGGAGGAGGAGAAGAAGACCAAGGACGCAGCTGTGCCAGATTCCAAAGATACTACGGTCAAGAAATCTCCAGGGCCAAACCACTGGCGGCCAATCGATGTTACCAAGGAGTACAAGGCTACTCTTCAAGGCCTCGAAGACGCTCGTAACATGGTCCGCACTTTCTTAATCCGCATCGTGCAAGAGATCAACATCCTAAGCAAACATCCTCATTTGGCTCTCGAGGATGATCGAGTTCAGCCTCACATGAGCCCTTTCCTTTTCAAAGAACTTCTGCCGGTAAGTTACTCTCAGCTCAATAAGGCCGGTTTCATAAAGCCTGTGTACTAATTATAACACTTCTGTAGGTCGGACAGCCTGTTGCACCCGACGAGGAACAGGACAAGGAGTTGGCAAACGTGACCGACAGGATCGACAAAATTAATGCCAAGAAGAATGATTCGTCTACGTTGTAGAGAAACAACTATAATTGGTGGCGCGACGTAAGATAAGCATGTGGGCAGAACAATAGCACAAAATAAAATTTGGACAGCAAGAGAAGCCCAAAGCCGTTAATGTTATCTAAAGCTAATATACCTCTGTTACTTAAATGCAGTATTGGAATTTTCTATGCCTTACTTCAATCATGAATAGTTCTCCAGCCCAAAAGGGTATTAGGAATCATAAAGTCTGGAAGATAGTGATTAGTAATGCTTGTGAAGACCAGGTTGGGATACCTGTACTTACATTAAAATGTCCAAGATATGGGCATTTAAGGGCCGTGCTACTCCCTTTCTTTGCATTTCTTTGTTTTCATTGTCTCTTAGTAATTGAATGATTTGCTAAATATTGTACTACAGAATAGAGTTGCAGTTCATCTTGACCGTTTTATCCAGGTAAATCGACTCGTCACTACAATCAAGCACTATTGGAAATAAAAACTGGATGGTTGAAAAGAAGTTTGATTTACGTCCTTGTTGATATCGAGAGTTCAAGACTACTACTAAAGAGACTAATCCTTCTCCTGCCCGAAAAAGGTAGTCTTCCTCGCAGGCTTTAAGTCTTCTTCCAGTACCAGATTGATATCGGGCCAGTATCGTAGTTGGCCTTGTATTTGGTGAACCCAAAGTCCTTTGATGCCATGAGATATTCAGCCTGTGGCGTTACGGCGATTCCAATCACAAACGCAGACGTCTTTGAGAACTCGGCTTTCAGCTTTTGTGTGATCTTCTCTTTGTCATCTTTCAAATCGTCCGCGAAAGTTTGAGCCGAGCTTTTAGAAGGAGCAGTGTCCAGTATGTAATGACCCGGATTGTTAGGGTCACTCTTTCGTGGAGGACCTCTTTCGCACTTCAATTCGACCAGGGTACGGCCAGGTCCCGCAATGTCAAAATCGGCTCTTTCCGCCTTGATCGTGAACACGTGAGATTCGCGACTCAGGTTAATTATACTGCCTTCATCGTATTTATAACCGTGGGCTTGGGTAAGATTGAATGCCAGCTCAACTTGCGCCCATCCCTCCCATCCGCCGCTAGTTGTTTGGGCGTAGGTGATAATACGCTGTTGGTCAGAGGCCCATTTGGCGATGGATTCGAGTATAGCATTCGAATATCTCAAATCATTTGATTGCGTGAAGTTATTTTCAATGCTCATAGTGCCGTTGTTTTTTGAAGCCGAATACATGACGATGGTCAAGGATCTGTTGAATGATGTTGGTGGCAGTGGAAAATATGTTCAATGTAATAACGAGGCGCTGACTCAATGTTGGATCTTGGTTCAAGGGTAGGTAGAAAAGACTGAGTGAAGTAGCCAGATGTTGTTGCTGCTGTATAAGCTTTCGGGAAGAGGAATAGTTTGACCTTCTTATATACAAGTGTGAGGCCTCTTTCTATGCAGTCATTGTAGACAATTTCGGGGTTCGCCGGAGACGAGTCTGCAATGGGGTGGTCTCAAGTACTGTGGTTAACAGGTAGTCTGTAGCTGACCTGACACGACGCTGAACCTCTTAGCTGATAGGCTTTAGTTACGTGGCCTGAAAGTGATAAGATTGTCTCACTTAATATGCTCTAGACTTGGCCTATCTTGATAAACTGTAAGCCATTTTCCCAATTCTGGAAATACAGCTAGCCACGGCATGCCCATAATAAGCAATAGTTATAGTTCAAAACGTATGGCTGTATGCAGTAGCGTGCGGGGTAAGACGGGACGGCCACTTCCCGAGTTCGACACAGCCGGTCTCGTGTAGGTTGTGGCTGGCTGGAAACACATTTTAATAGACATGCATGGCCTCACTAACTCTCAGAGGTAAAATTATGTGATATGTCGAGCTAATTCCAACCTGAACTAGAATGAATACGTGTTTCATTTATCTGCTGAATAATAATTCAGCCTAATACTTTTAAGTCATAATTTAGTATGGGAGATAATATTACATTTCGGTTGATACAGATACCTCCATTGCTATTATTTCTGTGGATTTTACTAGAATATCTGGATTCCTTTTTCAAAGATGCCATTATACTATACATAAATAAAGAGCATAACGCAAAAGGGAAGTTAGTCTTAAGCAGTAATTATTTCTCTCATAACTCTTACAGTATTTTTTATTTCTTCAACACTTTCCTCAAAATCACTGTAGCACTAGATGCTGTTAACTTCGGTAAAGAGAGTATATACCTACCGCCCGCTCATAGTGATGTACCAGGTCTACTACCATTCCGAACCATACCCAGACTCTTAAAACCACAAGTATTATTGGTGGCTTATTTCCCCCAACCCGTCACAGCACCAACTAACAAGTAAAAAGGGTGTAAGCAAGGATTTCTCGAACAATTCGTTCTGACTGAACCGCAAACCAGGCAGTTTGTAGGTGCCTGCACGATTGAGAATATTTCTACAGGATGCGTTCTTAAAGCAGTACATACCCTGACTTTACGTCATCTCCAGGAGACTTGTTATGGCCATGCCAGAATGAGTGTTAGGGACTAGAGGTACCCAACATTCGTTCTGCGTTTGAAGGCCCATATGACCAACATCAAGGTTTTGGCACTAATTGTCGTGTCTTTTTACCCACCGAATGCGAATTAGGTATGGAGAAGGGTTTCTTGGATATTGTACTATATATAACAAACTAGTATTACAGAACATGAAAGGACTTATAATAGAATTAAAAGATTAGTAATGTAGTGAAAAGAGTAGAGCAAAGCATTTCACTCAATGCCTAGTTTAAGCCTACTTTCGCTTCTTAATAATATCATCCGCAATCTTCTCCGCAAAAGCGTAGATAGTGCTTTGCGGATGACCAGGAGGCAGTAATGCCATGGAACTTGCATCAACTACTCTCAATCCTTCGACACCAAACACACGGGCGAGATTATCCACAACAGCTGTTTCGTCTCCCTTTTTACCCATTTTACATGTACAAGCAGCATGCCACACAGTCATGAGAGAATCTCGAACCATGTCCAGGACCTCTTCGTCAGTCTGCACCTTCTTTCCAGGCCAGTATTCGGAACCAATCGCAATTGACTTCAACTCCTTCGTTTCCCAGACGTCTCTCATTCTTCTAAACCACGCGATTGCGGCTTCTTGATCGGCTTTGGCTGTTAGCCAGTTGGGGTTGATGATAGGCTTATCCACGCCCGATGGTGATGAGATGGTGACATTTCCCCGGGAGATAGGAGCTACCATCGCACCGAGCATGGTTGCATATTGCTTTCCGTCTGAAGGCTGCTGGAGAATGGGCCATTCGAAATTTCCAAGGAATCCGTTCGCCCCCAGATACTCAACTTCAGGCCAATCATCAGGAAACTGAGCAAGAGCCTTCTCCGTTTCAGGCGAAAACTTGGTGCGGTATTTCTTAGGCAGTTTCTCCCAGCCAATGAATTCGATGATGTTGGAGGTCAACGGGCCGCTCTTAGTGAGAGCATATTGGGTGACTGCTTTCAAAAGAGAAAGGGGAGATTGCAGTACCGCGTTCAGGGTTTCGAAGCCGACTTGATAAGAAGGTCCGAAAAAGATGTGATCCCACATGTTTTGGCCGACGCCCTCCAGGATGGACACAGGTTTGATGTCGAATTTGTTGAGAGTCTCTTTAGGTCCAATGCCGGAAACCATTAAGAGCTGCGGCGACTGGAAAGCACCAGCACTAAGAACAACTTCTTTCTTGGCCTTGAGAGTGTATTTGATGCCCTTGAAGCTGACTTCAAGTCCGATGGCCTTCTTATCATCGTCAAAGAGCACCTTCGTAGCTTGTGTTCTGGTGAAAACCTTGAGGTTATCCAGACCCTCGGACTTTGCCTTGTAGATATATTCGGTGGATGAACTTCTTGTCGCCGTCTTTGGATCAATCGTAGTCTGCGTATAATGATAGCCTAGTAACTCGCCGCTATTAAAGCCGGTAATGCTCTTCAATCCGACAGCCTTCAGTCCTTTCTCTAACCAGGTTGCCCAAGCTGAAACCCAGAGGCTGTAGCTGACCTGCACAGGGCCGCCGTCTGGTATGGTCTTGAAGTCCTCGGCAATGTACTTGGTGCCGATGGTTGCGTTTGCTGGTCGCTTTTTTGTGTTGGGAGGGGTGAACGTCGTGCTGTTCTTGAAGTACGCTTGGAAGTTCTTCAGTCTGTGGCAAACAAGATTAGTACTGTGTCAGAACCGTCCAGGTAGGCAGCATACCTATAGCTATCGTCGCCCACAAGATCTGCCCATCGATCGTATGTGCCAGTCGATCCTCGATGGTAGATCATGAAGTTCAATGCTGACGAGCCACCAAGACATTTTCCACGAGCATAATGGAACTTTCTGTTATTCGCACCAGCCTGGGGTTCTGTCTCGAAAACCCAATCAACAGTTGGGATAGAATCCAATGTATTGTATCCAGTGCCAATGATATCACCTCCTGGGGCAGTACTTAACAAGGGCTTACTGATCTCGTAGAAACCACCAGCTTCGATGATAGCGACTTTGTAACCAGCCTGAGCTAGACGTGTGCCCATGACATTTCCTGCAGTACCGCCTCCTGCTACTAAGTAGTCAAACTCTTGATCTTCGCCAAGAACGCCACCAATCGCTCCTAAAGCGGCTTCGGAAAGCCCATCACCTTTCAGAAGAGAATCAATGCTGTTGTACAAAGGGGACAAGACAGAGTTGGTAAGGTCAAGAGTGGCAGCATGTTGCACAAGCGCTAACGACGCGCACACCGAGAAGAAGGAACGCATTCCGGGATTAAATAATGCAGAAAGAAATGAAGGTCTCACAATACACAGTTCTTCCATATGGATCTTTTTACTTTTATATATAATCTATAGTAACATATCAACCATTCCAGACTTTACTTGCACATAGACACATGCTTTTCTAGGGTCGTACTTATTACTAAATCCGGTCGATTCTCATCTCGGCTGTTATTAACTTTACCCTATTATCTCGCGATGTTTCAATGGCAGAAGCAACGTCCAAGCTTAAAGCAGGGGTCTTCTCGTGTTTATGGATATGTTCATGAAACATTGGGCTATTATCCTGACGATCTTACCCCACTGCACAGACATCTAATCCCATTGGGGTAAGTGGCTCGCGGGCATAAGTTTCAGGTCTGCTTTGATTTGGAAATAGCGCTCGGACTCTACACAAACTTAAAGCAGGACCTTCACTGCCGGTATACCGAGAGTTGGCCCTAAGTCATGATCCAGGTTTAAGAAAACATGTGCTCGGAGTTAATAGACTAGGAGATGTATCGTTGAATGCATATTCCTTCCTTTCTTTTGAAGCCTCCTTAAGAGCTTCTTGCACCGTATTAAGATGAAGTGGAAAAGATACTTAAGTCCTTTAATAGATGTTTATTCAGGATATCCTTTCAAGACTCCTTGAAGCTCTGCTATTAACTGTATCATCTGATTCACGATGGGGGGTCGCAGAGAACCCTTGTAGTTGCCTCGAAAGACCCGAATAATAGCACTCGAAATCTCCTGACAATTGCTCACTGATACTTCACCTAAAGTATGCCCTAAATCTGAATAGTCTTGAATGGTGGGTGTACCAAGCCCAAACTCGACGAACTTTTGTGTAATGGCACTGTCGACACCATCAAGACGAACAACTTGGCGTTGCGCGAACCCACCAGGAGTGGAGCCGTCTTCACGTGCACTCATCCAGTTCTTGTTTGCAGAGAATTTGCCATAGATCAGAAGTGCCAGTCCCGCATGGTACAACATGAAAGCAGCTGGTCCCCGGATTGTTGCTTGTAGAGATGAAGCAGCTATTCGAATTATTTGGCCGGCATGCAATATCGACTTCCGAGCTGACACTTCCTTAGACCACCTGCCAAGCCTGAGAGAAGCCGCTTCAAGTTGATCAGGGTTTTTTGGTGTATTGAGCAATTGAATATCGTGGCAGGGCAGGTGGAGGTGCAGCTGAATATGATGCATCTTCATCTCTGCATCCAAAAGAGGGTTCGCCAAGAGGCTGACACCGCGGTGAAAATTCTTCATCTGTTGAATGAGCTCCTCGTATCGCAGGCTCATTACTGTAGAGCTCCATCGCTGCGGGTGGTTTGCTTGGAAGGACCGCAGCTGGATGTATTCCCACGAGAGGCGCCAACAACACGACAAAAACGCATCTCGTGCAATGTCAATATCCAGGGCTTTATCCCAGGTATACAACTGCTGTGGGTCATTGAAATAGTCATGTAGTGTAAGTGTTCGGTCACTGTCGATGCCTTGATGGAGAAAAGCGGCCTTCCACTTCTCGGCTGTTGGCGCACACCATAGACTTGTGGGCTGTGGGAGGGGTAGAGATAACTCGGCGTATGAAATGAGAGGATTTGTCTGTAGGGCCATCGATGTATTCGTATCGTGTTTTAGCACTCTAAACACCAGCCGCTTGAAGCTTTCCAGCTCCACCCACTCCTGCCAGAATGACTCGAGGCAGCCATCCTCCACGTTGTCTATCTTCATATTAGGGTAACTGGAGTGATTAAACTTGCCGGTGCGGCGCATCATCGTCAATAGCGGTTGCAGGAAGCTTTCGGCTGCTTCCGTTTGCTTCATTTGTCCACTCCAGAGGCCAACCTCAACAGTGATGAGAAAGGCCTGGGCAAGCTCCAAGTCTCTAATGACTGAGTTCCCTGTCCGGAACTAAAGATAACGCAAAGGAATTAGTTCCGTAGTAACAAGAAACTAGGATTTCAATGTCTCACTCACGTGTCTTGGGAGTATATCCAACACGCACTCTTGGATAGTAATACCCAGTTTTTGCAAAGTAGGATCTGGGGTCAGAAGGGAGGCGGATGCAATCATTGACGCTAGAAGTTCTGGACTCTTTGTGTTTGGATCAAACTTTGCTAGATGCAGGAATGTATAGGCATGGGAGACCGGTGAAGTCAGGTAGTGGCGCAGAAGCCCATCAAGAAGCTCCACCGAAGGGAACAGACTTAGAGTCTTAAACAAACTCGTTGAAGGAGATTTACCGAGAATTATGGTCAATATTTTGTCCCTAGAAGCAGGTAATAACCTTTTCCACGACACGGTGTCATTTGAAAGATCTTGAGGTTCTGGGCATGACTCGATCGGAGGCAAATTGCTGTTGTGGCAAAAGTTCCAGTAGGACCTGGGAGATGATATCATGTTTGTCAGTTGAAATGAAGTTGAGGTTGGGCTTGAAGTTGGCTTTGTAGTGCTCTCGGCCATTGGTTGACAATTAGGAAAAGTGGTAAGCTGAAATGGGACGTTGACATTGTAGGAATCCAAGAGTTGTAGGTCGATCTCATTAAAGTTGAAGCCGGCTGGCAATTCCGCGGCTGTAGAGGTTTCGAATAGGCTCCATGGCTCCATCTCGAGATCATGAAACGTGACAATCGGGCCATCGAGATTGGAGTGGGCTTGATCAACTTTGACCGACGTTTATCAGCAACATAACGAATATTTCACAGAGGTGAAGTAGAGCCCACCTGCGGCTGGTAGCTTAGAGAAACCGTCAAGGAATGGCTGATGCCGTTCTAGTTGCTCGGTGCTTGTACCTACGCCACTCAAAGGCGTTTGCACATGAACAGCTGTGCTATCTGGGTAATGTTTCTGCTTTATATGCGCGCCTTCATCTATACCCTGTAAGGTGTTGATATTTTCTCGTCCGACTTTCTGGCCCTGATGGCCGACAACATGCCTTTTGAGTATATCTCTACGATGGTAGTGAGCATTTTAGCAACTATGTATGACGCCCGATAAAGGAACGCCGAACACTTACATTCTCATGAACGTTTTGGAGCATATGTTGCACTTGTATGGCTTGAATTGGGTATCTATGGCAAAAATTGTTAGTAAGTCGTACCTAGGCAAAGTTCGGCAGTACGCGGCCGTGAATCTTACGTGTACGTGTATGCCGAGCGAGATGGTCGCTTCGCTTGTACCGTCGGCTGCAATGCCTGCAGTGATACCGACCCAATTCGCTCGCAGCGCTAGTATCCACACGATTGGCCATGATATTTGATGTGGAGGGGGAAGCAGTGCGAGGGTATGGAGGATGTGGAGGAGGGTGGCCTGGAATGCGTTCTGGGGCATGAGGCCAACTTAAACGGAGAATGTGGAGGAGGATTGATATAGGCTCAGGAGAATACTCCGCATGGCAAGCTTCAATAGGTTTAGCTGCTTGCGGGGTGGACCCGAAAACATAACGGTGATTTTACTCCTCCACATCCCGTCTCATGAAACAAGAGAAAGTGGGGCCATCCCGAAGACTCTAGGGGTTGTTCAAGACACTTACTGGTCTTGGGAAGGAAGTTAGAGTTGCGCGGCTTCAGTCGGACCAGAGACCGATTTAATATACAAGCTGATCGATACTTCATGACTTTAAACTAAAATCTCAACTAATAATCCTTATTTAGACCCCTAAGGCCTATCTTAAACCACCACCATGCTTCAACAAGCAGATGAATACGCGAAGACTTATGTCAACGGGAAGATGGCTACTCCATTGAAGGTGATCATTATTGGAGCAGGTATTGTACCAGCCCCTTCTAAACATTACGTGCACCTATCTCACCCTGACAGGTATTGGTGGCTTGACTGCCGCTGTGGGGTTACGCAAGGAAGGGCACGAAGTCATAGTAAGGTTTTAGAATCTCTGAGAGCCCTGTTATCACTGATAGCAAACAGCTGCTCGAACGGTCGCAGCTAGCCCAGGAAACAGGGGCTGCGATGCACCTTGCACCCAATTGCCATGGGATTCTCAAGAGATTCGGCATTTTCCCGGAAACATTTGGAGCTAACAGAACGCAAGGGGTTGGTGTGATTTTCTTTTGGGTCAAGACTGTGCTGCTACTATTTGCTAAATTTCTTCCTAGATCACCGAATTCGAGTATACAGGTGACTTACGTGCCACAATAGACCTACAACAAGCAAACTTGATTTGGCAGCATGTGAGTTGACTGGAAATTCATGTCATGTCCTTGTCGGATGTGCTAAACGAGTGATTATTAGCCCTGGGTTCTTTGTCACCGCGTCAAACTCCACGAGGCACTGAAAGAAAAGGCGACCACGGACGATGAAGAGGGGCCTGGCGCCATTCTCAGAATCTCAAGCCAAGTTGTTGATGTCGATCCCTATAAGATGACTGTTACGTTACAAAATGGAGATCAACTCTCCGGTGACCTGATTCTTGGAGCAGATGGCGTTGGGGTAAATATCTCATTCCCTGCTGTACTGAATGATTAGAGGAGCCCTTGCTGACCGAACCAGTCTGTCGTGAGAAAGGTTGTGGTTGGCAAACATATCAAACCTTTCAATGCTGGTAAAGGAGCATTTAGGTTCTTGATTCCGAAGCAGCAACTTTTTGATCATCCCGCCACTCGCCAATTAGTCTCAAAGCCTGGTTATATGACCTTTTGGTACGCCAACGACCGTCGGCTTGTCATGTATCCGTGTGATGACAACACGACTATGAACTTCATAGCTATGCACCCCTATGAGCTTTCTGCCTCGGAAGCGTATGGTGAGCGCACTCAATCATTTACTTTCTTAAGCAGCGAATGTGCGATGCTTACACTCATCTACAAACAGGTTTCAGCCACAGAGGGAGTAAAGAAACACTACTGCGAGTGTATAAAGACTTCTGCGCAGTAGTCCAGACCTTGCTTAATATGGTTGATGAGGAATCGCTTAAACTTTGGACCCTCCTCGATATGGACCGAATACCCTGTTGGGTTAAAGGGGGTGTAGCACTCCTTGGCGATGCAGCACATCCATTCCTTCCTTGTGAGTATGTGCACTGCACTGAACGCCTACTTGACTGACTCAGCCTATAGTCCAAGGTCAGGGTGGTGAGTGAATTTGTCCTACCTGGGCTTTTTGTGTATTAATCGATCGTACCTAGGCGGTGTTGCTATAGAAGACTCTGCTTCCATCTGCGCTCTGTTTCCAAGAAACACTAAAAAAGAAGAGGTTACTGAAAGGCTAGCTCTGTACGAAAGAATTCGAGACAAGAGAGCACACAGAATACAGGCCGCGACTCGGTCACTAGGGACAGACCTGGACGAGAATAAAGCAAATAATACCGACAACAGTGTGTAATTGTATTGATAGGCTTGGTTTGCTGCTGACTCCGTACCAGTGGTTGAAACAACACGCTACAACTTCGGGCATGACGAATGGCACAACTCCAAGGATGCTCTGAGGAAGTGGATCGCGTCACGTAACGAGTCTTCTCTGTTGAGACGGCCCACCGCTTTTTGGCCGATAAGTGATTTGGAAGGTTACGATTTACCTCAGTCAACACGCCCTACAGAATCGTATTTTCTCAAACAGACGGTCCGTTTCAAGACTTCTGCTACGTATCTTCAGGCGCTATTCCCGACTCCCAACTTCAAGTTCTCATCGCCTGGCACCGTTGTTGAAGCAGAGTTTCAATGCCTTGAGCTTCTGGAACAAAGGAAAGGTGAACGATCGGCAAACAAGTCGTTAGTTTTTCAGGTTCATGGAGTCCAGTTCACGAAGCGGGATGGCACGACACTTGACGGCTCTTACACACCTGTCATGTTTGAATCAATTCCCAACATCGTTGTTTCTCATCGCGAGGAACTGGGACTCCCCAGCTTCCACTGCGATATTGAGGTCGTGGAACGCAACAAGACGTCACACATCACCTGCAGTCTGATGGGCAAGAGCTTTATCGACCTGCAGATAGACGCCTTGCAAGAAACCGTTCCAGAAACATCCACTGAGGCGCCCTGTAACCAATTCGCTTACAGATACGTCCCTACTGTGGGGACGAAAGGTTTCGCGGATGCAGAGTATCCTATTCTTTTACGCGGTCACCAAATTGACGCCAGTCGAAACCTGGAAAGAACGCTCAGAGGTACAAGTGCTCTTATCAACGCCTCGAAGGGGGCTTTCAAAGCCATGTCTGCGTTTAACTGTGTGACGGCCGGATTGGCGGAATTACCAATTTACGGGATTGTCGAAACGAAGCTGGAACAGGGGTATGGGGCGATCACTCCCTTGCAGGCAGAACGAATTGAATAGAGCACTACTTAGCAAGTGAGAATAGCGCTCGTACTCAATTGTCAGTCAATTAAAAATCGGTTCATCAGTCAATTAATCCATCCGAGTGCATCGAAAGAAGGCTGATGACATGAAGAGATCTAGCCACATATGCTATCTATCCAAAACATGTTGTTTATCTTGCCAGTAGTGTCAAGTGAAAAACATATTTTATGACACTTAGTTGTTTATTGTTTAGATACGACTTTTTGTCGGATTAAGAACTGCCCGGCTAACGTTCTGAATCCCGAAGGGAAGGAGGATTCACGGACTTTTCAACAAAACATGAAGTCGTTATATATTCGTGGTCTCACTACTGTTCAATGTTGCTGCCGGATCCGCAGTAAAGAAATTGTTTTTGATAGTGATTGAGGTCAGTACGTACTCAGAACATAGCTTGTCATAGTTGCAGGAATATATATGTAGTACGTTAATTTTTGTCTTATTTTCGGTGGCAACCCAACCGCGACTTAGAGGTGCTCTAGAGTGCTCTCAACAATAGCCATAAAAAGCTTTGAACACGGAAAGACTCATTCACGCAAGAATTCTAGAACAAGGCTCTACAGACGAGCAACCAAGTCTTGCCAGGTTGTCCTACCAGACACTCGCTCCCACCAAGCTTTCAAAGATGGCCTCGCAGATATTTCTTCCTGTAAATCCAACTTGGATAAGAAGTGAATCCATGGCATATGGTACAAATCAATGAGTGAGAATTTCTAGACAATGTCAGAGATAATGACTTTTTTCGAGGTGTCTACTTTAGGTCAACTTACATCTTGAGCCAGAAAGTCCCTCTTGGACGTAATCTGTTCGTAATAGTCTAGAGTTGTGTGAAGAAGGTCCATTAACTTTGAGACTTCAACCAAGTTGGGATCACCGAACCCCATGAACCTGTAGAGAATAAGCCTGAGACACTTGCTAGTATAGTATATGGTTTAGTTCTAACTCACTTCTTAAAGATTTTCTCGAATGCGAGAGACTTCATAGTTGGGTCAAAGTAGGAGTACTCGACACTGGAGGCCATTTCGTAGTGAGCGACGTCCTCGGGAGGTTGATCCGTTTCAAGGTACAAGTCGCTACTACGACCGTATTTCGCGACAAGGTACCTGCAAATGGCTCTTGATTCAATGATCCGCAATCCCTCGTTGTCGAGGACCGGGATGCGTCCAAAAGGATGGTAGGAGCGCACATAATCTTTGGCCTAGGGGAAGTCTATTAGCTTCTGCTTCAGATCCGGCACAGCCAGGCTCAAGATACCTTATGCTCCCCTTCTTGAAGTTTGATGTCTGTAAATTCATATTTGACCCGCAGTTCAGCCAGTACGAGGATCACTCGCTGTGTGCATGTGGAATGGAGAGAGCCATACAGCATCACAGCCATAGTTACGCGACAGGTGGAGTTGAAAAATAGGATACTGGCAATATAAAATGGGGCAATCAGAGGGAAAGGCAAAAGTAAAAATAAAAGTAAAAAATGGAGATTTGTAGGTGAAGTAAGACTTTAGTGGTCAACAAGAAACAGTACAGTTACAGTTGCATTAGTGAAATGAAGCTCATTTTCATAAGGAAACATAGAAGCATTGATATTTAGTGTGAATGTGGAGGGCGTGAAAAACGCCGGGGATGTGTAGGGCGTTTGATAGATAGATACAGATTATTACGCCTAGGAGGGTGGAGGGTGTGGAGGATGTGGAGGATGTGGAGGAATGGCGAAACTGATGGTTGTGGGGCATGCTGAGGGATGTGGAGGGTGGAAGGCTGCCGAGAGTGACATCCTGGTATTGATACCAATAGACTACTGTTGAGCGACTGGCAGTGGCTACGTGGGTAGATTTTACGGAAGCTGGAGGCGCATGCGATGCTTTAAAATAGATAAGGTCAAGGATGCCTCGAACACATGAGTCTGGTTTAACATTCACAACAAGACAATATCACATCGACCCAATAGTCTCAATCCTCCTCAATCAAGAGGAATTACACACTATCGCACCATCATGTCCACACCAAAGCCCAAGGTGGCCCGTCAAGTGGATGACACGATTCCGCTCGGGCAATCTAAGAGAACTCTATTCGACTTTGAGGATTTCGATCATTCCTCGATTCCTTTTGAGAAGGAGACATGGCCAGTTATCATTATAGGGTCGAGCATGGTCGGAATGACACTTGGTGTTCTTCTCGGCTTCCACGGGTAACATTGACATCTCGGCCGAAATCCATTGAGTTGTAACTAATGTGGTATTTCTAGTATCAAATCTGTTTCGTTTGATCGGCATCCGTCGACTGCAATTCATCCCAGAGCGGCACTGTTCCTTTTGCGCTCGGTGGAGATTTTCCGCCAACTTGGTCTCGAAAACCGTCTGCGCGAGAAAAGCGCATTGAACTTTGACCTCGACGCCGGCATGATCATTGTTGAGAACCTATCGGGTGGCAAAACTCTCATGAAACTGCAAGAAAGCGATCCTACTGAGGTAGCTAAAGTGACTCCTAGCCAGCGCCTGTGGCTTACACAAAATATGTTTGAGCCTCTTATCCGCGAGAGTGCCGAAGCCTTCGGAGCGATCCAAGAATTCAATGAGTCTGTTGTTCACTATGAGGAGCAGCTTGACGGGGTGGTGGTGGTAGTCCAAAATCTTCAGTCAAAGAAATTGAGGAAGTTCAAGACGGACTACTTGGTCTCCTGTGACGGCAACAGAAGTGCGACCCGACGAAAGGAAGGCATCCAATGGAACGGTCCTGGAATACTTGGCCAGAGCATATCCATTAACTTCCACGCAGACCTAACACCGCATCTCGGCACACGAGCCAAGCATGGTGTGACTTATATATCCAACCCAAAGATTGATGCTGGGTTCAGGCTTGAAAGTGGTGGAAAGGCCGGATTCATGATTGTCTCGCGAGCCGGCGACAAGAAACAATTCCCACCAGACTCTGTCAGCGAACGTGAAGCGAAACAATATTTCAAAGATGCGACAGGCATTGAAGATATCGACATCGACATCGACTTTATTTCATATTGGTCGGTAGCCGCGTTCAACAGTGAACGCTTCTCCAGCACCCAGGGCCGTGTTTTCATTGCTGGAGATGCTGCCCATGTGATGCCCCCGACTGGTGGAATGGGTGGTAACACTGGTGTACAGGTATGTTTTATAAACTTACGTGTACGGTTTTGAGAATAGGGTAACTAATAAGATATACAGGATGTCCATAACCTTGCGTGGAAGCTCGCGTATGTTCTCAAAGGCAATGCAGGCAAATCTCTCCTTGATACATATACCTTGGAACGTCAGCCAGTTGCTGGGTTCCTGATGCGCCAAGCGTATTCCAGACTACAGAAGCGTGTTCTCCATACGACTCCCGACGAGCGGGAGCTTCCGGATATTGTCTGCGAGCTCGGCTATAGGTATCGATCAGGCGCCATCCATTCTTCAACACAGGAAGCGAAGGAAACCTCACTACACGAAGACCCCCACGCACCTCTGGCAATTGCTGGGTCTCGTTTCCCTCATGTGGCCCTCACTAAGCTTGGAGAGACTGAGACGATGGTTTCTACCATTGACTTGATTAAGACCAACTTTGTTATGTTCACAGCGGAAAATGCGTCTCCTTGGGTCGCAGCTGCAAAGAACATGACAATGAACATTGACACGTATAGTCTCCATGAGACGTCAAGCCCCCTCCGGGATGAACAAGGGAAACTCAAGTCTGTAACGAAGCTTTCTTCTGGAGAGGCAATTCTTGTTAGACCGGATGGTTTTATTGCGTGGAGAGCTGCGAAGATGGAAGAGGGACATGAGAAGGCCTTGGGTGATGCTCTGAAACAGGTCCTTAGCTTATAGATGGTTGCATACAGTTATTCTTTAGCCTGGTCTGATAATAAAAGGCTCTACTATTATCTAGTGCAGTTAGAAGCTCCTTAAGCGAAAAGGAAAACCCCTACAAGTTTATCGCAGTAACTAAGACAGTATAAAATATAGGGGAAGTACTAAAATACTAGCAGAGAGTGGGTTAGAGTTAGAGCAGTTAAGTTTCCTAAGGGATAATATAGTTTATAATATTAAAATACTTCTAAATGATACTGATACTATTACTAAGAATTCTAAAAAGCTTATGGTTGATAGAGTAATAAAGCCTACAGTAAAAAATAAAAATATATTTATAGGTACTAAAAGGTAGTTTATTTATTATTTTAACATATTATACAGTCTAATTAAGGACTTTAAAAACGTAGCTAGGATTTTAAATACTGAGAGTATGTACTATTACTTCCCTGAACCTATTTAACTTATGAAGATTTATTATGAAATAAATAGCTAATTATTAAATTAATACATAAAGTTAAAAGTTAGTATAAAATAAAAAAGCATTATAAACAACCTAATTTAAATTCATTTTTCACTAGTGTCCTCCTATTTGTAGAATAGATAGCAATACTGATATATACAACCCTCTCCACTAAAAAAAGCAAAAAGAAGCATCTAACATTAGATCAAGCATCCTCTTTTCTTCGATACATAAGTGTCCCGTAACCAAAAGTATCATACCCTCCCGAGTTAGGGCCATAGTCACCGCCGCCACCTTCCACGTTAATAGTCAAATTATTATTAACGTAGTTACGGTATGCTTTAGACCAGCTCGCATTGAGGCCTTTGACTTCCGAATAGTGAGAGTAGATAGCTTCGAAACCGGGTCGTATATCAAAGCGCCCTTTGGGTGAGACTACTGGCAATACACCTTCCCAGCTCCGGTATGGCACATACGGAACTGTCTCGTTGACATTATACTTGGCGACATACTCGGCACTATGTGAGGAAGTGGGAATTAGCACCATATGATAAAAAGAATCTAGAGCGCTCAAGGTAAGACATACCCGTTCAGGATCTGATGTCCAAACGTAGAGTATAGGTCTACTCCTTGGTTATAACCTTGCTGTCCGATAACACCAAGAAGGGCAATACAGAGCAGTGCATGGCCCTGATCACGTCCGGACTCCTGGATTTCCATAAGGGTCTTGCCAGATGCTTCCTCGGTAAAGTTGGCAATAGAAAAGAAAGGAAGAGCTCCATTGGCCACAGCACCATCTGGCAGACCATACTTGAAATAATTAACGGCGTAGTCGTACATCGTATGGTTGTCGCTATAGATGCCAATCGCCATAAGAGAAGCAATATTACAAAGGTCCCAGTTGGCGTAGTAGAAGTCAGGTTTGTTATTGTGGGTTTCGAGGAAGTAGTGGTTGTATGGAGCGAAGATCTTCGTCAGCATGGAGCCATACGCTGTCTGGTTTGTTTTCGACCACCCGGAGTAGAGCTTGAGGAGCTCACCCGCATTTGCAAACTGGAAGCCGTATAAGCCTGCCGCCAAGAACATGTCTTCGTTGCCTTGTATGTCGGTCAGAGTGGAAGCCCAGCCGTATAGGATGGCTGCAGCGGAATCTGCATACGAAGTGTTTCCGGAGATCAGCCACCGCAAGGTTTGTTGATATGCAGCGTGTACGTCCCTAAATGCTGACGCATAGTTCTCTGTCAAGCCGTCTACTTTGCCCCGAACAATGACAGTCTTGGGATTCGATTTCCAAGTAGTCTGGGCGTGCTTGCTCTTTTCGAGATGTTGGAAAGCAGACGTCCACGGCTCAGCGTTCTGCTGTACGTGGCGCTTGGCGCGTTGGATGTCTTCCCAGGTATGTAGTGCTCCAGGATGAACAAAACGCTTGGCAGATGACCCATGAGAGCGCCCACGAGCAATGAGATCGGGAGCTGTGGCGAGGCTCTGGGCCACCGAGGCGAAATATGTGAGGACTAGCGACCCCGAGAGAAGGAGGCTACGCATAGAAGGCTTCATGGCGTCTTGAGTGACAGTTGGTAATCAAATACAAATAGTAGCAAATATAATTGCTTGAGAAAGTTCGCTGAGTAAAAGTAGATATGTGCGGCAGTTTATCGTCTTTTATAGTGCATAGCGTGCGGAAATGACAGGACTTTAGCGAGCAGTGGTGGCCTCTCTTGACGAGACACTAGGAAAGCCGCAAACTGGGATAGATAGGACATCCCCCGGATTCTACCCCGCATTATTCGATTCGGACTTTAGGCTTGCGACAAGATACGATACATCATTTTCATCCGGAGTAATGCCCCAAGGATCTCGCACAGCATCATACAAAAACGCATTGACTTTCGTGAATAAACGCAGCGGCAAAAGTCTCGGATAAGCCCCCGTGGCAATCTAAAGTCGGGGGGGGTCTGCCTTGAATTTTGTAAACACTCCCGGAAGAAAGTGATACGCCTTTTTTATTGAAAGACTCTTCAAGGCACATTATGCTATCCCTGTTAACTTCTAGTATGGAGGGTAGAGAATAGCGCTATCTCATTAGAAAGTAGCGGAATATTTTCCGGGCTTTATTTCCTAGTTACTGCTTGACTGAGCTCCCATATGTCATGATTGGAACGCATGCGACACGACGGGGCCAACTAAAAACAAGGTCTTGTCGGAGGGTTTCCCGCGACATATTCCGACTCTGATTATTCAGGAACTAGGATTAGTTCAGGGTTAAAGTGCGTGATGAATTCTCGATAACCCTGTCCAAGTACAATATCGAATTGCGTATTTAATGAGCTATCAGACATATGGAAAGGCTAAAACTGAAATCTCATTAAAGACTGTTTTAAACCGATTGACTCACCCCACCACTATGTCTACCAACGCAACTTCAATCAGAACTTACGACGCTCCTGACGGAGTAGAATTGATTGATGCTTTTGTTGTACATGCTCGCTCCACGAGCTCGAATGATTGGGTTCCGGTCCCTACCTATGCAGTTAACGTTGCAGAAGTTAACACCACACGAAATGAATTCGACAAACACCCTATTTCAATAGCATCGCTTGACATCGATGGTACAATTGAGATCAGAGCCAAATGGACCCGTGGTGGGGTTAAGACCGCTGTTATTAGGCCATTATCTCTTAACGTCCAAGCCGCGTTAGATGGCAACGACACCATCACTTTCACCCTCGAGCAGCCTCGGGATGTAATGCTCGAGATCAACGGCGACAAATGGCAGGCTCTTCATGTCCTCACGAATACGATCGACCGCAACGCGCCCACAAGCGATTCCGAAAGCGTTTGGTATTTTGGCCCAGGCATCAATAACGGTTCTGCGCTCAAAAAAGTCGCCAATGGAAATCTCTTTGTGCCTTCCAATACCACTGTGTATCTGGCAGGTGGAGCGTTTCTCACCTTCAAGCTCAATTTTATCGACGTTTCCAACTCTGGAGTTCGAGGGCATGGCTTCATCTACAACGCACCAAATTCTGGGGCTATCTTGATTGAGAGGTCAACCAACATCGTTGTTGAGAAAGTCACTTCGCTTGGCGCTACTGGTTTCAGTCTTACGACTGGAGAGGCCAAAGGCGTATACATCAACGGCTATCGATCTTTCTCATCCCATGGAAACGGTGATGGCCTTGACTTTTTCTGTTCTTCCGACATCCTGGTTGAGAAATGTTTCTTGCGAAACTCCGACGATACCGTGGCTATATACGGACACCGATGGAATTATTATGGTAATTCCGACAATATCACTATCAGAGATTGCACTCTACTTCCAGATATTGCACACCCGATTCAGATAGGAACACATGGCAATCCTGCAAAGCCAGAGACTTTCAGCAATATCCAGATCAGCAACATTGACATTCTGGATCACTACGAGAACCAATTGTGGTATCAAGGATGTATCTCTCTAAATGCGGGCGACGAGAATCTCATCGAAAACGTGCATATCAAGAACATCAGAGTCGAGAGAATCTCCAAAGGACAGCTTGTTAACTTGCGAGTTATGAAGAATGACATGTGGACAACTGCACCTGGTCGCGGAATTCGGGATGTCACTCTCGAAAACATTAGTCTCGATATGGCGAACTCTAAAATTGTAAATCCATCACAAATATTAGGTTATGATAGTACGAGGGGCATAGAGAATGTCGTTTTCAAGAACCTGAGAATCGGAGATAAGTATATCCATGATGACATGGAGAAACCGAGGTGGTACATGGCATCAGACTTTCTGCCGGTCTTTATTAATGAACATGCAGCTGGTATCAAGTTCGTCTTAACGAAGTAAATAGGTAGGTAAGATATTCAGTTCGCAACCTAGAATATAGAGAAGATCGACAGATATACTAGCTAGTGTAATTAAGTTTCCTTAAGTTATTCTAACTACAAGTTTTACTCCCATATACAACTAAGTAACTCCTACTTTGGAAGCTCGGGTGGGTTGATTGAAATGTGGAGGGAACTGTGGCCGGCGCTATGTCTGTCACAGCCTGTTACTTTCACGGCAAAGGACTTTAAGTCAGGATCTATAGTGATGCCGGCATCTTTACGTCAAAAAAGTATCCTGGCAGCTATGTCTGTGAGTAAATTGACGCACGAACCTTTCCTGATTGGGGTGTCAACTACCTCAAGTACGATAACTGTGGTGGTTTTCAAAGCAATACCCTCTGTGTGCAAGAACGGACTCTCAGGATGTCATAAGCGCTCGCTGCCTCTGGTCGTCAGACATTCTATTAGCTTCGCGCGTGGGGTAACCAGTTTCCCTGGCTCTGGGCCGACCGGATAGACGAGTCTTGCCGTATGTAGGGCAACATCACATCTGCTCGTACTTTGCCAAAGACAGAGCAGGCATATGCAAGACGGTTTATTGCATGAACCAGGGCTATGGTGGACTCAGAGTTCTGGAGATGATACGCAAGATGAAAGGACTCAGTCTTTTCTGGAAAGTGGGCTCTTGCGGCATGTTTATTTATCATAAATGCTATTTCCTGCAAGGAGTTGTATCAGATTTCTGATCTAGCCGACGTGGATATGTTGGACACGAGAACCTATATGGCGTTTCACCTCACATTATTTAAGATTCCGGAAGCATTGATCACATCAATGGCAGCTCCATTGTCTCTGGGGCCAAGACTCAACTTTTGACTGTTTTGAGATATTTATTATGTACCGAGGGTACAAGTGAGGATCAGTGGCCTGATTATACGTTAGAGCCCAGTACTGTATGCTGCAGTGAACAGGCTCTTGTCCAACTTGCATCATAATGCCGGGTTGAAAGCCAGCGGTGTCCCACGATACTTCACACCATGATCTTTGTAGTAGTAGTCTATGTTCCACCATATGTCGAAGCCAAATTCCTTGTCATGAACGCTAGAAGTTCACATTCATGAAATTGGAAACAAGCACAATGTACACTGTCAAACTTCTCGTGTTACCACAATCTATCCGGCGGGACTATTCTAAGGTGAGGCTACTTTGAAGAAGTAGCCCAGAGTAGATCTCCAAAGCCAGGCATATCGCCTCCAGTCACCACCTCTCCACCTGCAGCATCAGATGCTTCCTTGGCCTTAGTAGTCCACTGATTGTTCAGTCCCGCGGCCTCCGACAAGTAATACAGGAGATCCCAAATTGCCGGTGCTTTCTTTACTACACCCGAGACCTCTTGAACAATGCCTCTGTTGAATTCTGAGATGTTTTTCCAAGGACCATCGACCAAAACTGATTGGCACCGGCGCCATTCCGAATCATATGGCACTGTTTCGTTCAGGTTGTATTTGGCTGCGTACTCTGCTCCTTTGAGAAGAAGGTTGTTTCCATACCCAAATAAGTCGTACCCCTGGGTCTTGGAAGTTTTAGCGGCGAGGGCAAGCCAACCAAGACCAGACATGACATGACCCTGGTCTCGGCCAGACTCAGAGTTCTGGCCTGTCCTGGAACTGATTGTTGAATCGATGCCAGCGCACCAATCGTGTTTCCACGACCAAATGGCAAAGTTGTATGCTGAGACATCCTCAAGGTATACTGCATAGTCCATCAAAGCTTTGATGGAGGCGATACCGTAGTTGGCCTGGCCAACAACCAAGCTCTGTCGAAGAAACAGCCAGTAGAGCTGGATACTGAACCCTTGGCCTCCCTGCCACTTTGCTCCGACCTCCTTCCAACCGCCTTCCCATCGCATGATTTCGGCAGCATTTGCAAACAGGGTCCCTTCAATACCGATGATCAAGGAGCGGTCGGTCCCAATGATGTTTGTCAAATTTGTACCCCAAGCATCTAAAATGGTTGTGGAGCGATCCCAATGAGCTTGGTCCTTGGTGATATACCCTGTGATATTGCAATTAGCTATAGAACCTTGTATAGGTTTATGGGGAAGGGAGGGCCAGTACACATAATAGCATTGTGGTAAGCTGCGCGGGCGTCATTAGCAAACGAAGTGTAGTTACTGATGGATCCGCGGGAGATCACAGCATACGGCCCTTTGATCTTGTAGGAGGCCTGTGAGAAACTGCTGTTGGAAAACTGTTCGTAGCCTGACTTCCATGGGTCAAGGCTTTTGAGAACGCCGTTTCTCATGACTTCGAGGTCGTTGTGAGAATGCCAGAGACCTGGATGTTCAAAGTCGGATGGCTTCCGCTTCATACCCTCAGTCCAAGGAACATAGGGGATCGCAGCTGCACAAAGGTTCAATAATGGTCAATTTTAATGTTGACATTCTGCTTGGTGGTATTACCATTGATGCTCGGGACATCCTGTACCAGACTTGTCACTGGCGATAGGAGTAGAAGTGACCACCAAGTATTTGTTAGCCAAATGATGAACGGGATGCAGGGATGCACCATACAGTTAGCAGTTTCATCTGAAACAGTTCTCGCTGATTTTGACGAGGTCGGGGGTTGCAATTTGCCAAAAATGGTTTTCTTATGCGCCATGAAACTTGAACGGGTACGCTTTTACTATTACAGAGATTAACAGAGGTGCAACCAAGCCAATATACGTGGGGTGATGACATGCCATGCATAGTGACGCTACTAGTGTCTTATGATCGCTAGTTAATATGGCTGGGTGGCCCATCGCGGGGGATTTCTCGGGCCATGTCCGATAATTAAGTTCCAGCTTATCAATACCCTGGTAGGTTTTAGGCGCAATAACTCCGAATCAGCAAGTCCATGCGGGTAAATAATCGCTCACGTAGTCGAGGGGAAAGACTGGGGAATCTGGGGAATCTGGGGAATGATGGCCAGGCCAGAGATTGGAGGATAATCTCTCACACCCGCCGTTTAATGATTAGTGGTGGCAATGATATTCCTAACGCGAAGACACAAGTCATACACGGCATACAATCGGAGGATCAATCGGTCACCGCCCGCGATTAGTTTGATCGGGGGAGTTGGACTCCCCTGTGGCATTCCGCACATTCCGGAGGCCTCGGATTTCCGACTGCTTTGATGCCGTTGGGAAATCCTAAAGCACACTGCGGTGTCAACAAGTATCGCATGAATGGGACGGTCCACTGAAGCAGTGGCAACCAGTCATGCCCCATGATGTTGAGTCAATTCACCTGAAACGGCATCTCTATATTGTGCAGTATGGCCAGAAGTAAACCGGCTTTTCTCATAGAATAGGCAAAGCTGTCGCAGACACAGCAACGTATTATCCATGCCTGCAGCTGTTTATTGCCTCAGAGACTGATTAGTAGTCGATGGAGCTGTTCCTGCTATACCACGGAGCTATCTATTACTTAACTCAGGCCTGAGTGGACCTGAAGGGTAACCTTGTCAATCACGAGGACCGTAAGCAACCATTACTGAGACGTGCGACTACAAGTTACGACGCTGCAAGGTTTATGACGATCATTCCAGTTATAGGAAATCTATCGGGAAAGGTTATGGACGCGGCCTTGACATTGATTTCCCCTCCTTTGACTCATGGCATGTGGCATTGGATTGCTGCGAAATCGAAGGATCTCTTCATTCCAACCGTGTCGTTTGCATAACGTACGTCGGACTGATACATACTCTCCACCTGGTGCCTGAGAGGCTATAATACTTTCATATTCCCAGGTCTAAGTTTTACATCGTGCTACAAGCTCTCAGTCACAGGTCTCAATTTCTCATGTAACAGATCTAGCTCACAACTTGTCAGTCATTTGAAGTCAAGATAACAACCATCTGCATCATACTCAACATGGTAGCTAAAGGAATAGTTTTCATCATTACTCTGGTCGTCTCCGTGACTGGGTTCATCCATCCTGGCCTCTTGCACACATCTCAGGACTTGGAAAGAGCCAAGAGTCACGTACTCAACGGTGATAAGCCATGGACGACAGACTGGCAACTCTTGCTCAACAATAGTCATTCATCTCCAACATACGAGCCAAATCCTCAACCCACTATTTACCGTGGCTCAGATGGTATTCATGCGGAAAATTATCGCCGCCTCTACAACGACGCACATGCGGCATATCAACTTGCCATCCGATGGCATATCCAGGGAGACGACAAATACGCCGACGCGGCTGTTGCTATCCTTAATGCTTGGTCATCTACCATGATAGCTATTGGTGGTAGCAGTGACCGCTTCCTCGCTGCTGGTATCTACGGATATCAGCTTGCTAACGCAGCAGAGCTTTTGGGTTCATACGGCGATTGGAGTGCTTCAGAAAAGAATCAGATGAAGAAATTCCTCCGGGATGTCTTTTTCTCGGAGAGCTACAGTTTCTTGACCACCCATAATGGACAAGACGAGTATCATTATGTTAGTTTCCTTTCTATAAGAATTGGCGATGGCATAAATCGAGCTGACTACTGGCTTTTAGTATGCAAACTGGGACTTTTGCAGCATTGCGAATATCATGGCAATCGGTGTATTTACTAATAACCAAACGATGTACGACTATGGTAAAGACTACTTCCTCGGCGGAGACGGACGCGGAGCGATTAAGAACTTCATTTATAAGAACCATAGCGAGCCCGGCAGCGGTAAAATTCTATCCCAAGGCCAGGAGGCTGGTAGAGACCAGGGCCACGCAACTCTAGATATTTCTCTGCTTGGGGTCATTATGCAACAAGGCTACAACCAAGGAGACGACTTATTTGCTACATTGGGGAGTGCTGGTCTTCGTGCGTGAGTAAATCCATCAAAAGCAACGCTTCCCCAAACCTTGTGTGGCCAGTAACTAATATAATTCAAGCTCCGAATATGTCTCAAAGTACAATGTTGGGTATGACGTCCCGTATACGTTGTATGAGAGTTATGAAGGTAATCAAACTGTTATCTCAGCCAATGGCAGGTACACTCATCGTCCAGGCTTTGAGCTTGTATATGCACATTACAACGATATTAAACACGCCAACGCTTCCTGGACCAAGATGTATCGCGACCAAACTAATGGTAATTCTACCGCGGGGTGGAAGGCGGGGGCGGTAACTATGGCCCGAACAGTGGAGGTTTTGATGTTCTTGGATACGGGACTCTCCTCTACCGCCTGTCAGCTTAAGGATTTGCCCTGTTGCAATCTGCATAATGAAGCTGAAGGGCGAAGAAGCTAAGCGGTGGGTTTATGATAGGATCCAAGTGGTGAATACAAGATCTCAGTGACGAATTTTATCTACGAATAACACACCTGAGTAATTGCGTGATACAGCCATCTAACCGCAATATTAAAGAAAGTGGCCCCGAGAGTCTAATTGGCTTCACATCTGACTTGACGTGAACGAACTTTGGTTTTAAGTGATATTTGTATAGATAAGTCGGCCCTTTTGTCTTAATCTAATCATGTACATGAACAAATTATATGTAGTAAACAAATATCAGTTCAAAACATTGGACTGGGTATACTTCTGTATTAAGTAGACTGAATTAAAACTGAACGCAAGGAATCAGTACAATCTGTCTATATATACACTTTAGCCACTCCTTAGATTTTCAAATAACACGCTAAAGACGTCCTGATGAACTTGAGGCTGTTGGAAATTGTCATATTGAACGTATAGTCGGCTAAGTACGATATGTCTCTCTCCAGCGAACAAATACCACATAACAACATCATTTGTACAATGGACAACCTCTCCTCGCCTTCTGCTCCTAAGACCTCGATAAGACCCCTTATAGGTAGCTTGTACACCATTGCATCAGAAGTCGTACCTGAAATCAGGATTCTCCCTATCCGTCAAATCTGCAAAAGCATTCAGGTGCTCCAACTTGTCAGTTTTCTCCTTACTATCATCAGTTGCATGAGACGCCTCCAGAGCTGCCTTTCTCTTATTGGCATTACGACGGACCAACAAGAGCCGAAGGATGATAAGGAATATGTTGAAGAGAACATAGAGACAAAAGTGGGCTGTAAATCCTTTCGCATAACGAGGCGAGTCAGACTTTTGAAAGATCTTGGGAACATCAGTAAATATCTCAAGAACGCATGCGGGCGTAAACATACCTGTGGGGCCGTCATATTACCCGCAGCCCAAGCCACGAAAGTGATGGCTAGCGTAGTAGACTTCTTAGTCTGACCGGCAATATTGCGAGAGATTAGGGAGAATATCAGATTTCCCTCTGCGAGATAGAATTGTGTGCAGTAAAAGGCAATAAGTAGACCAACGCGATTCGAAGATGTTGGAGGGATGCTGTAGATAATAGCAGTTCCAATGATAGGAGGGCTGATAATGGTGTCAGTACTCATATACTTTAATCAGAGCTATCTTGTCAGCTCACATTGTGAATGCGTGCATCACCCATGCAGTCTGCCCTGTGGCTGTTGCGAGAGTGGCGCTTCCGACCATGACTACAATCGCCACAGCACCCTGGGCGATGTTGAGAAGCTGGGTTTGAAGATAGGTGAACCCGAAGGAGGAAATGATGAGATTCGAGAAGACACCCAGCCCGCCAATAATCAGAGTAGAGGTGAGTTGGAGCATAACGTAGCACCAAATAATGGGATCCGTGGCTGCTTCGATGGCCTGATACTTTTTGTAAGACTTGTTCTGAATACCAGTCTCGTTGGCACGAACACGTTCAACCATGAGCCGCTTCTGGTCTTCATTGAAGCATTTTGCTTTCATTGGAGAATCGGGCAGCCACCATCCGATGAATACTCCCCAGACACAGGTGAGTAGTCCAAGGACGAGGAACAGTAGTTGCCAAGGATAGATGACTCCATCCTTGTAGTGAGACACTCCCCATGAAATTATGCCACCAACCTGGAAGTACTTAGGTCAGTTCAAGATGCCTTAGTGTTATGCTTAAAGGGGCCTTTCATACCATAAGCTGGACTCCACTCATACAGTACCAGAGAGACGTCAAGATGCTTTGTTCCCGTTTTGTGTACCACATACTCGTCCTATCACATCATATCATTAGATCTGAAGGGTTAAAAAAGGTAGAGAATACCCATAACTAACATGATGATGAAGGTCGGCTGAACACATGACTCAAATAGACCTAAAAGAAAACGAACTACCATGAGGCTAGTAAAGTTCTTGGCAGCCGCAGAACAGGCAATCACAACCCCCCAGCAGAATACATTGGCCGCCAAGTATTTGGCAACCGGCAGTTTCTGGAGCAGAAGATTGGTAGGATATTCGCCTACGAGAACTCCCATATAGAGGATTGTTCCCAACCACCTGAATGGCCAAGTCGTTAGTACGTTAGATGAGTCATCTCGTGCTGTGATCCCCAATGTCACAAAAGAACGGACGGCTCTACTTACGAGAACTGCTGTCCGTGGAGATTGGCATCTTCCTGGATACCCATTACAGACGAAAAGCCAAGCGTGCCCTTGTCCAGAGATTGACAAAAGTATGTTCCGAGCATGCAAGCCAGGATGCGCCTGTTGACTGTCCAGAATAGCTCCTTGTTTGTTTTGTCGTCGATCTCGACCGGGGCATCTTGGGCGTAGTTGGCAGTCTTGAAAGTTGAGATGTTAGCACACCAGCGATATAAGTCTCGGGCATGTTCAACAATACCTCAAGATCTGCAGTTGCGGTCTTTTGACCGTAATTGGCAGTTGCCTCAGCAGGAGTGATGGAATCACTATGCTGAACCTCGATTGCCTTAACCATGATGAGCCTTGTACTTGATAAATTACAAGATATGCTGAGAATTAATCTAGTTGATGTGTAGTTACTGTGGACACTGAGTGATGAACAAAACCGCTCGACGAAGATAGGAAGCCTTCATATAATTACTACAATCTGGGGTTGCTGCTGCTCCGATACAGCCACAGCGCACTACAAGCCTACAAGTCACAAACAAGAGCTACTGCGGGGAAACTTGGAGGCGGAGGACGGGGGATCTATCGGGACCAAGCCCGATACCCCACGAGCAATACCGTATTTTGGCCCGATAGTGGTTTTTTCAATTAGCGAACACGCCACTGACACACATGGCGTCACAAATGATCCATCTCTGTTCAGAACAGCTCTGATGGTGGTGTTTCGGGGCAAATTCTCAGAGCCGTTTCCGCTGCAAGGGTTTGTACTCTACTAGCATAATCCTCTGGAAAGATTGCGACGAATGCACTGTTGTTTAGGGCGCTGACAAATATCATGGCCAGGTCTGAAGTTGAAGACAAAGTGTCTGCTGAAAACAGCAGGATCAAAGCTACGTCAGTCGTAGCGTCTAAACGTAGTAATGAAAGTGGTACAGACTATCATCACTTGTGCAGCTTGCGGCTTTTACGTTCTCTCTGTTCTGGCAAAAGAGAATAACGTTAAACTCGATACTATTAATGCTAGAATGTTCACTCGACAGCATAAAATACTAGTTTCTCACTTGCTGCATAAATACAGGTTTAGGGGACAACGAGCAAATTCTATATAAAAAAGTTCACTTTGATGATTCAAAATCTCGATCTCTCTACTCAATCTATGCTAGTGACCTCAACGCATTCATTTCCAGAAGCTTGTTTCCAAACAGGACAAAAAAGTAATCGGCATACACAAGCCCATGATCAGCCCAACGACGAGGAGCAAATTCGAAGTTGTTGATAGTGGCTCCGTTGAGGATGGTATCTCCGAGCCCCGCAGCTGTCTCGACACACTTGATAACAGGGGTGCGGCCATTTTCTACCGTGGGAATCGTCCCCAGGTCCTGTTTCTGACTGGCAGCAGGGTTCAAGTGCCTCTCGCAAACAGAATCTGCTATCCGTAAGGCATGGCCGAGATATGGAGATGCCTCGGAGCGATTCTGGAGAGATTGGTGGATGATTAGCATGCCGTAAGCAGCGATCATGGCTGCGCTTGTATCTGGGGGTTGCGTCGTAGCACCAGACTTGTCCTGTGCGTCAAAGTCCCAGGGCGGAATACGGGTATCAGGTAATCTCCCCAAGAAGTAATCGGCACAGTTCTTGGCTGTGTCAAGAAAGAGTTCTCGCCGCTCCATTCATAGGACTTTGCAAACCCTGCAATGGCCCACGCTTGACCTCGCGACCAACATGATGTATGGCTGTAGCCCTGGTTTGTGAGACGTTCTTTGAGAGCCCCAGTCGAAGGGTCGAAGTTTGCAACGTGGTAGCTTGACCAGTCGGCACGAATGAGGTACTCTTTCGATGTGCGAGCATGGGCCATGGCGATGTCGAAGAATCGAGTTGAGTCAGCTTGGGAAGACGCCTCGGATGCCGCCCAGAAGAGGAGGTCGAGGTTCATCATATTGTCCTGTTGAGTCAATAATGCAAGCCTAATCAAGAGAAGTATTTTTTAGACATCAAACTCACAATAATAACAAGAAAGTCCTTGCTTGGGTCTGTGAACGAATAAATCTTTGTCTGGCAGACATCCCATGATCGTATGCAGCCGACCTTGTCCGAGAAACGGTCTGCCAGGGTGTTAGCGGCCGTCATCAATGTGTCGAACGCCCGTAGGTCACGATGGAGATCCCACCGCAGACGGGCCCAAGGGCAAATCATGAATCCCAGATCGTGCGTGCCCATGAGAGACCCGTTTTGGTGGAGACTCTCCGTCCACCACTTAGAAGCAAATCTAGCAATGACTTATTAGCAACGTGTGTTGATTGCAGATAGTTAAGATAGCAGTACTCAAGCTGAAGTATGTGAGGAAAGTCTGACTTTGGTCGAGAAAAGCCAAGAAGTGACAGTTCAGTTTGGAATTTCCTTCTACGCTCCATGATCAGGTAGAGTAACCCCGGAAAAAAGCCAGAGGTCCAGAAGGAAGCCTCTCTGTAGACATACTCAGTGCTGCCTGGTTTGGTATATTCCGGGAACCAGGTAGGCGGCTCTGGCTGGTTCGGGTGTCAGCTAGACTTTCACTTCCATCTGCAAGGGACATACCATGTTCAGGCTTCTCTCAGCGACAGCCCATATCTTCATCTCAATGGATGGAGAGAACAGAAGTTCAAGATGCTTGTATTCACTAGATAGCGATTTCTTCACGTCTGCTTTTGTTCCCTCCGTCCTGTTTCTCTTCGCACCATTTGTGCATTGGCTCTAGGAGAATAATTGTTAGCGAATGCCCCAATGCTCAATGGAACAAGGATGCACACAGGAAGTTTATGCTTCGTCCCCAATATCTGGCTAGTCTGCATCGTTTCTGAGAGCTTCATCGCTGCGAGGTATAAGGCGCTAGGCACGGTAGGAATCAAGGTGACAAATGCTGAAGAAAACAATGAGTTTCTTAATATACATAAGGTCGCTATTTCAAGAGAACGATCAATTTGGTCTGGAAGAATGCTCAATCAGTGGATAAGTGAAGAAACATGACACTCTAACTTGGACCGGAGAAGATGTCGGATGTCATCCCGTAATTGTGGGTGAGACTCCATGACCACTATGTATGCCCTTACCCACAAGACCCACTGGAGCTCCCGCTTACGTTTTCCATGATCAATGAATTGATTACTGGCCTTGACGTATACATCAAAACTCTTTCTTTTGGTCTGACATACTGTCGGAAAAGGTCTCGGATGTTTCCCGTCAGTCAGTACACCAAGCTGCAAAGATTTATGCCAGCCCTGTCATGTATACCAGGACCACCATCATACTGCTATGCGTAAGCGGTGGGCAAAAAAGACCATAAGCCCACATCGGAACATGTGTCCACGGCTTGGTTTATTAAATCCAATCGTGGCAAACAAGTCCAATTTAATCCCGGGGCTACGCTGATTATTCTCAGATATCAGACATGGAATCTCCCTTCAAGCAAATCTCAGTACCTGCCATGCATTCCTTGATTTGTGTTCTTTACAGTTGGGTTGTCTTATTCCAACCAGTGGCTCAAGCCATCTGGAACCCGATCATTAGTGGGTGGAATCCAGACCCTGCGATCCTCACCGTAGGCGATGATTACTACATCGCCACTTCCTCTTTCGAGTACTGGCCCGGTATTCCGATCTACCATAGTAAAATCCAATTCATCCCTCGATCTAGCCAGATTTGCTGATTGATTCCAAGGCAAGGATCTATCCAATTGGACGCTCAAGTCTCATGCTTTAACACGGCCAGAGCAACTGCAACTCTATGGGACGCCCTTTGGAGCAGGTAAATAATACTTTCCAATTCTCATTTGCGACGCAAAATCCCTGACTCACTACGGACAGGTGCCTGGGCGCCAAGTCTCTCTTTTATCGATGGCAAGTTCTGGCTTTCAGCAATGACGCGTTGGACCTATGATCCCGTGGCCCGTGTATGGCCCCGTGTTTGGTTCATCTCCTCAGAAGACCTCATTAACTGGTCTGATCCTGTCTGGGCCGAGCCATGGGGTATAGATCCTGAGCTTTTCCAGGACCCTATGACCAAGAAGACCTATCTCAACCTGATGGCCCCTAACAACAACAAAGATAGACTATGGGGTATCGCCCAGTGTGAGGTGTCTCTGGTATCTGGAGACTGCGTAGGGCCTTATGTCAGTCTCTGGAACGGGACCTTGCCTCAAAATTCGACAGCCAGACCGGAAGGACCCAAAATGTATTTCAAGGATGCATGGTATTATCTCCTGATCGCTGAAGGTAAGCATATTTGATTCTCTCGAAAAGGTACAAGCACTAATGGTGCCTAGGCGGTACGGATCAGCTGCACCGATCGACCGTCGCAAGAAGCAAGTCCCCGTCTGGCCCGTTTGTCGCCGGGCCGCACAACCCTCTGTTATACAATGGTCAATGGGGTTTTGACAATCTTACCGTTCAGTCCACTGGACATGCCACCCTTACAAAGACGAATGATGGGCTATGGTATGCGACGTTTTTAGCTCGTCGCAACATCAACGGATCATCTCCTCTTGGTACGCTCATCCCGTCACCTATTCCGCTATCAATCCCTAACTAGGAACAGGGCGAGAGACATTCATGGTCAACGTTGACTGGAAGGATCAGTGGCCAGTCTTCAATCAAGGCGACCCTGTTCTGCTAAGTAGGCAGATAAAGCCAGAGGTTGGCCCAAGAAAGGTTCCTGAACAATGGGTCGACGATTTTTCTCGCGCTAGACTCGACTCATCATGGTATCAACTTCGGGTACCGTATACCAAGAATTACAAGTTGGAGAAAGGGAAACTGGTGTTGAAACCTAATGTCTTTGGTCTCAGTGACCGTGATACTCCAGCAGCGTTGTTACGCAAGCAGAAGTCGCTCAACATGACGTTTTCGGCCGAGCTCTCCAGCTTCAAGGGGGGTCTAGGTCCAAGAAATAAGATAGGAATATCTTCATACCTCTCTGAGTTTCAGCATCAAGATATCGGTATTCGAGGATGTGTTAATACTACCGGTATTTGTCTCTATACTGAACTCAACAAGAATGGCACCCAAGAAGTGAGTTGCCCATTTTCAAGGCATAATTGAGTCCATTGATAATTTTGACAGTATTTGCAAATTCAACTCAACCAAACGAGCAGCCTTGCTAGTGGTCTCAGGTTACACATCAAGGCTGAACCGCTCGAATACCAGCTCGGTTATAGTTTCGGAGAGGAAGCCCCAGTCTACGTGACTTCAATCGCGTCATCCTGGCAAGCTTTTGCTCCGCCAAATTGGTTTGTGTTTTCGGGCGCATCTTGGGCGATGTTTGCTACTGGAGATGGAGAGCCCTGGCCTCTCAATGGACCGCAAGTTGGATTCAACAATGTTAGGGAGACGTTTCACGAGGAGAACATTCCTGATTACGATCGATGGTAGAGATAATAGTCCAAATCTGTCGTTTGTTTACCCTTGACCTTGGTTTCTGGCGTGCAGTTACGACCAACGGAAGTATGACAACTATCGACAACACTGATGTCACCCGTAGCTCCCCCGATTGAACCAAAGCCAGCTTGACTCCCCACATCAAATTGCAAAACTGACTCTGTCTTATTCAGCCAGGTAACACGAGCCAGACCATTCAAAGTTTTTAGTCAAACTCAGACCACCAGACGAGTGAATTTGAATTAATTCTGCTTATTATGGTTTTTACTCGCAGTCCTGTTTAATAGAAGTGGCTTCTTAATCTCATTTTACCAAAAAGAAATCCAAGCCGCAACCCTACCCTACACTCGTGGTGAATGACCAGCGACGGATCAAGTCACGGATCACCTCCGACAAGAGATTTAAGCGACCCAATTATACTCGAAGATACCTCCACTCAAGACATAGATCATCAAGCCCACTTAGACGAGTAATAACAGCTCATGAGAGCCCACGCAAATCCGTACACAGATTTATTAAAGTGTAAAGAAAAATGGGCAATAAATTCGGTTTCAAAATGAACAGCAATCGATTTCCTAATCAAACAGTAGAAGCCTTTTCTTGCCAGAGATGTGTGAAAAACAACATATGTTGATGCTGTTGTGATTAAACGGCTGTCGGGCTCATTTCCGAGACTTACCCCGACCCCGATACCCTATCAGACCAAAGAGACTCTTCTCCACGAAAACTAAACTCAATCAACAAGGGTAGGTGGCGTGATGTAACATACCCCGTGGGGCCCCGCCACTCGTAATTATTGATTGTCCTACGGGATCAATTCCTTTTATCCCCTCACATGTTCGCAAAACGCCGCGTGCATATTAAAGCTTATCAGCGTTACTCGATCGCGACCAGCCGATTCCAAATATGAGCTTTGAACCATATTTAGAGCAAGACAATGATGAAGAGTCACCGACCCGCCTCAATGAAGTCCATTCAGATGAACATCGGCCTGGGAAACGCAAGCGTACCGGCAAAGACGATACCCAAGGGCCTTCGTGTTCTTTATGTCGTAGGCGCAAGGCAAAGTGCTCGAGAGATCAACCATGCGGCACCTGTATCAAGCTTGGTAAATCTCACTCATCCTTATAACTTCAACGACTGACATATTGAAGGTGCCGAATGCATATACGACCAGGAAAAATCAAAGCCGGGTATGCGAGCAGGGGCTATCGAGACATTGACTCAGCGTATAGGTAGGCAGCAAAACAACTTCCCATACCCAATTTTTATAGCTGACTTGCTTACTGGTAGCGACGCTGGAAAATATGTTTGTTGGCCAGAGTGTTCTCTGGCAGCAGATCTGGAAAAGCATCAAACAACCAAATATCCCGGAGTACGGGCGAACCCCAGAATCACATCCAGAAATTTCAATCCAGCAGATGGAATCAGACGTCCGAAGACATCTCACTGAATTACCATTATCGGAAATCGGTCAACAGGTGAATTCAGTAGTGGAAGGAATCCGACCAGGAAGCACATTTGATGCAACAAATACTCACCGGCCGAAAATCACCTCCGGTCTTCAACACCAGGTTAGCCTGGGTACCCTCCCTCCAGACGATCTAGTAGACTCTATGGTCAACATATACTTTAACCAGATCCATCCTTGGATACCTATGTTACATGAGCCAACATTTCGAGGGCTGCTCTCCAATCGTTCCGGAAGAGCACGAGTATCAACAATACTGCACGCTATCGTATCACTCTGCATACGATTCTCAGATGATCCACGGCTACAGAACGCTCCGGAACTCCGTGCTCAATACTCCACTAGCTGTCGTCAGACAGTCATACTTGCAAGTATGGAGTCCTTTTCGGTCGAGAACTTGCAAGCAATGACCATCTGTGCATTTGACATTATTGGCAGCGGTAGAGGTCCCTCGGCATGGTCCATAGTCGGCAGTATGTCTAGAACTGTCGAACAACTACGCCTCAGCACCGAGCAGGAGGAGGAGGAAACCCGGTCATGTCAGTCCAGGTCAAAGGCTCTCATCGAAAGGGTGGCGTTTCTCCCCCAGCCTCAACATGGGCCGAAGTAGAAGAGCGGCGCCGAATCTTCTGGAATGTGTTTCTCATGGACCGCTTCTGCAGTATCTGCACTGGCTGGAACCTCTCATTGACCAGTGCTGATGTCACGAGAAGGCTGCCTTGTGAGGGCGCCATATGGGAGACTGGGGAACCAAGCCAGACTCCAACTCCGTACTTTGGAATCTCAACTCGGTCCCAAGACCGCGAGACAGATTGTTTACCAGCCGCTCGCGATACCGAAGATGGCCAGGCTTCTCTAGGAGGCTTCGCGTTTTGTATAGAGGCAACGGAGAGTCTGAGTCTTGTCACGTCCTTCTTTCTCCAATACCGAGTTAATTTCAAGGAGGTCCATAAAGTCCAGAGATGGTTTATAAGATTCAAGCAGTTAGATTTGCGACTCGTACAGTATGTATTCCCTTTAAATGCCAGTAATGAAGACATGGAGCTGACTAGACCAGATGGAAGGTCTTTCTCCCTGAGAAATGGCGTAAGGCTTGCCAATACAATAATGACGGCAACTTGGATCCCAATCTCGTCCTTGCGCATATAGCGCACAACACTGCCGTTGTCCTCCTGCACCAGGGCTTAGCCTATCCGCCAGCAGAATGGCAGTCTCTTCCTGTCAAGCTGCCTTCTGCTTCCAGTGCAGAGACTTGTCAGGTTGCGGCTGACGAGGTTGCAACGATCGCAGAGCAATTCCTTGGCCACTCACGTATAATCATCAGTCCGCAGTTTTCTTTTTGTCTCTTCGTGTGCGGCAAGATGTTGCTGACTCATGCCTCATACTCCCAGTCCACTCTCAGTTCATCCTTTGATTCGATCATAACGAGCCTCGAGGAGATATCTCAAAGGTGGAACGGGTATCAGCCTCCAGCCCGAGCCAATCTGGCTTCTAAATTCTGCTCGCGCCTCAAGAAGGCTCGTATCGAAGGTTCCGTTGCGGTGGATATCCGAGAAGCTTTTTCCGAGAAGCAAGACGCTATTCCTTCATCAAGAAATGCGGATATCAGCTTTCGTAGTACCGAGCTTGAAAGGACGAGCACTTCAACTGAAACAATACTCCCAGGTGCATTAGAGGGAGAAGTGGGTATTAATAGTACTCAGACTGAGTCGCCCGAGAGCATTTCTCTGGCTTTCCCACCACTTCCTCTCTCATTTCAGATTGGAAGCGCACCTCATGATTCCATATTCGCCGCGCCAGCAAAGGCTGGTAATGACATGGGAGAAGTGGTCAGTACGGATATGAATATGGTGGGGAATTGCCTTGACTTTTATGATCTCTCAGAGCAGACGTTTCTTCCGTCAGAGCGCGTTAGTATGCTGAGTCGTTCGTATATTGGAGACTGATGTAATATGAGCTTCAGACGCAAATTGTAGCACATATGTCTTACCGGTGGATGAGTCGATATGTTCTGAGAAGCATTTGTGTGGAATCTCTTGGCTTTATGTTGCTGATGCCTCTCTCGCATCTTGTAGATTTTCTCACACACAGTTACAAATAAGCTTTTGGCTTTTTCGACCTGAACTACCTGGGCCAGAGGGACGTTCCCAGCCGGAAACCAGTTGGCGAGAAAACAAAGTCAGACTAACCCACTGGCCGCACCGGTATCTATACTTTTTCAGAAAACAATAAAGAAGATAACGCTGTAGTCGGAGAGCGGAGTCCACCCTCTGTGTGCGGGCTTTCGCGAATAAACCTCGTCGGCGAAGCTGTCGGACTGACCCCGAAATCCACCTCCACCCAAGTACTATCGACTCATGATAAAGAGTGTAATGGGCTTCCAGTTCCCGATAGAGATTAGTTGGATTGAAGCCACCTTTAGCAATTAAAATTGTGATGGATAACTTATCACATAGGCTTGGTGACTTTAGCCCTGCTATTCAAGAGTTGATGAAGCTTGCTGGAACGCCAGGTTTGAGTCTCTCGATGGCGACCAAGAATCGGCCAGTCTGCCATGCAAACCACGGCTTCCGAGGTCTTCAGAACAGACTTGGTGTTACAGAAGAGACAAAATTCCCAGTATGTTCACTCGCCAGAGGCCTGTCAGCTGCGGCTCCGGTGGACTCAGACATTGCGCTGACTCGGCGCTAGGCAGTAACCCTAACGTCCAAGGTCGCGCGATACAACTGTAAGCAACATTCACTTCGTCAGGGACGTGTTCAGGTTGTTGTTCTTAACACAGGCCGGCTGCGGCATGAAGCGTCTTTTCGTACCTTGTCACGAGATCTCCAGATAATCGAACACAGGTCACCTTCGATGTATTTATAAGTTAATAGTATAGAAGGTAAATAAATAGTTCTATTTCTTCACCTGTATAAGTCTAATAAATTAGTACTAGTTATTAAATACCAGGTGTGTCTGCAATGCGAAAGACATATTTAGTCGCACTATTCTTTCCGTCCCTGAGGTCTCTTAGAGCTTGCTGCACCCCTTCCAACCCGTTCGGCCTTATTTCGAATGGGTGCCCGGAGAAAGTGTCTGCCTGCCACGCTTTTGTAAACCAGCGGCAAGTTACAAGACCCAAATCACGAGCATCGCCGTAGGCCCCATTGTCTCCATTGTGAACGCTGCCAACTACGGTTGTAGTTTTCACCGCAGACCCAGTGTCCCAGTCACTCGGTAAGACAATATTAATTGCCCCATCTGGTGCAACAATCTCCGTCAATATCTTCCTACTCGAGTCTCCGATGCCAGGATCAATGCCGTGTCTCACAACACCATAGCTGCCCGCCTTGAGATGTGCGCGGATTCCTTTGACTACTGCCTCGTCGCCGTCGCGGTAGTCGAAAACGATATCCCCTCTGCTACGATCAAGCAAGCTTTCGACGTAAGGAGTGCCCTTGCCTGCAACGGCGATTATTGGATGTATATTGCTGACGCGAGCAAGTTTGATCGCAAATGAGCCGACCGCCGAGCTAGCGCCATAAATGACGATAGGGGTAGGCACAACAGCAGGGCTCCAAGGCGTTGGAAGACGAAGGTGATGGAACAGGGATACAGCCGCTGTGAGTGCGGCAAGGGGAATTGTTGCAGCCTCTGAGGAAGACGGTTAGTTTTGATTATTTCACTACCGTGGTGCTTTAAACAACTTGCCTTCGAAGGATTTGGACAGAGGAATATGGAATGTAGTAATTTCGGGTGCGAGTGCATACTCGGCAAACGAGCCACCAGGAAGTTGTCCTTCGTGCAAGGCTGCGACACGATCCCCTTTCTGTTTTCTAGTTAGTACCTGTTTAATCTATGTCGGGGCTTGCAGTAGATACCTTGAATGTGATTACATTCTTGCCGACTTTCTCGACGACTCCTGCAATATCATCGCCGTGGTTTATTCCTTTTTCGCTCTGGCCTGCCAAGATTCATCGTCTGGGCCGTCGTACGCGGCTGCCCATACTGGCACTTTCCAATCCTTGGGGTTGGATCCAGAGACAACAACCTTGATGAGGATTTGGTTATCGCTAGGCTCAGGAATAGGGGCAGATTCAATTCTGCACTCAATCTCGGCGCTGGCAAGACCAATGACTTGTTTCATTGTAGCCATGATTGTTGCGTTTGACGATGGGTGAAGAACTAAGTGAACTATTCTTGCCAGAAAGCTGCACCTTATGTACTGGAGGAGTCAACAGCGAAATGCTTGCGTGCGGACTTTCTAGGAACGGATTCAAGGGCGGACTTACTCATACTGCAATTTGTAAGACAGGTGGAGCGAAGGTCTCCTGCACTGACTCTATCTATGACTTGTTGACGCTCATGTCTTAACTTTCTTTGGTAATGGTGTAGTACCTGTAACTTTCCACATCCCTTGATTGGAAGTACATTTTTGCAACTAAACCAACTAGTCTGTTACGGTATCGGACTTTTAGCTCCCATGCCGCATTGGTGGGGTTGTGTAAAACTGGGCCACATGGACATAACGTTAGATGGGGCCTTGACTTACCGAAGACCTTCCATCCCCCCGACAATCTTTCACTTTGCTTTTCTCTGTCTTTTGTCTTTTTCCCTACCCACCACTCTGGTTTAGACACATTCTAGGAAATAAGGCGCTTTCTCAATCCGAGTCTTGCCGTACTATCAGCGGAGATTTTGAAGCCCATATATGAGATTAATAAGCCTCCTTTCACTCTCATTATGGGAAACTTTGTAACGCGGACAAAAACAAAAAGCATTAGTCCGCTAACTATCCGCCCGAATTACTCACTATTAAGCCAAATCATCCTGATCCCTTTCTAGACACTTCCTTCCACAGCGATAATTTTTAATTGTAATATCCCAGGAGTAAATATTTAAAGTTATAAGTTAAACGATAATTCACCCAACAATTACTCTTAAAACAAGAACGATTATCTATTCAAGATGGTCAAACTCTTCCTGCAAGTCTTTTCCATTAAGAATATATTTATTCCCTGGCTAATATGTAATCTGTCGTAGCCTCGGTGCCACTGGCTGGGTAGGCAGCGCTGCCGCCTACAAAATCGCAGCTGCACATCCCGAATACGAATATGTCGTCCTTGTACGTAGCGAGGCCAAGGCGAACGATGTCAAGAAGTTCTTGCCTACACACACCCGCTTCGTCATCGGCGATTTTGACAGCTTCGACCTCATCGTTGATGAGGCAGCAGCCTCAGACATTGTTTTGAACTGGGCCAGTAGCGATCATGACGGACTCAACAACGCCGTTCTCGCAGGCCTGAAGAGGAAGAGCAGCCAATGCTATCTGATCCATACATCTGGGACTGGTCTCCTGACCTACGAAGACAATAAAAACAACCGCGAGTCGGCAGAGGGTTCAAAGGTCTACGACGATTGGGAGGGTGTGGGTGAGGTTATAGGTTTGCCAGACAACGCACTGCATATGAACGTTGACAGAGCCATCCTGCGCGCCGCATCAGAAACTCCCTACATTCGGTCGGCAATTGTCTGTCCCCCTTTGATTTATGGAGTCAGCTGCAACGAGCACGTGGCTCGAGAACGAAGTGCGACCAGACAGTATGTTGTCGACATCCTGAAGCGTGGGAAAGGATTTTTTATTAGGGATGGCAAGGCACGTTGGAATACAGTCCACATCGATGACCTCGCTCAGTTGTTTCTGCTCCTTGTTGAGAATGCAGCACAGGGCGGTGGAAATGCGACATGGGGCCCAGAAGCCTACTACTTTGCTGAGAACGGAGATGTTTGCTTCGGAGAGTTTGCGACAGAAGTCAGCCGCATAGCATTCGAGAAGGGATACAACTCAACGCTAGAGATGAATAGGCTCACCGCTGAAGAAGGCAGGCAAGCTGCCGCATTCACAACCATGATGAGGCTTCATAACGCAAGATCAAAAGCTATTAGGGCACGAAAGCTTCTTAACTGGGAGCCTGTCAACGTCAGCGTGATGGAGGATATTACTCAAAACTGGCGATTTAGTCCTGGTGATGAGAATCCATTCTTTTAATAGTAGACAAATAATTGAACAATTTATTTACTAGTATCTATTTCAATCATCTAGAATGCAAAACTTATGATCTCCTTTATTTTAATTTGTTATTTTGCTTTTACTTCCGGTGTGGAAGAGTGGTTTATAGATAGTACTAGCACCCTCGAAAGCAGCCGCGAATGTTCCGGGCTTGTTCAGATCAGCGTAGACGATTTTAGCTCCGCGCACGGCCAGAGCTTGAGCCTCGGGGCTCGAGGTGTTGTGAGTCAGGGCGCGAACCTGCCAGCCAGGTTCCTCGAGGAATGTGCTGGCGACGGACCTACCCTGGATTCTGGTGACTCCGAGAATAACATTGAGTTTGGGAGAAGCCATTTTGTACGAGTTGAAGACATAATGAACTGATATAAAGAGGTGTTATAAATGAAATTAATAATAACTATAAACTCTTTTTAATGTATTTTCTACCACAGTTTACGGTACTAAGTAATTTACAAATACTTTTTTAACCTTGTACGAGGCACTTCTTTATTGCCATGCAAAACTTATTACATAGATTATTTGTCTTTGGATGCCATACTCAGGATTTTAATATTGCACTGGAAATTTCCATATCATTCTATAGAGCTGTTAACGTTATGCCAAGTTTTAATCTTTTGCTAGGCACTAGCTCTTCACGCCACCGTCTGTTCCACCCCAATGCCTCGGATAGATGCCTTGGTATAAAATATAACGTTATTGATTACTGATACAACCCTATCTTCACCCCTAATCTTGGTTGATTACTGTCCTTTTGAGCTTCTAAGCTGTGTTTGCAGTGTGGTATTCACTTGAGTTCTCTGTGTAACTGGAAAATCATATATTTCGATTTAACTACTGTATTTCTCATCACTTCCAGGTCACTTCTCTAAAAGCCTCTCTTATTTCACATGTCATTTGTGCCTGCCACTCAATATTCAACTAGGCTCCGAAATCCAGCTTCATGATGGCTTTCCCCAACCGCCTTCTTACTCATTCAACATGGCGCCTCCTTGGCCTTGGCCTCACAACCACATTCTTTAGTCTAGGAGCTTTGGCTATACTGGCACCACCCACTGCGGCAGATTCTCTCGGGGTCATCCCTACCACACAAGAAGGTCGCTCCGTAACCGAAAAAGCAATGGTATTCCTTGGCATACGTGACGTGGCTGTCGCAGCTACGCTCTTTCTGTTCTATAGTGGAGGGAAGGAGAAAGAGATGGGAGTCTTGACGACGTCATGGGTTCTGGTGTGCGTGACTGATACTTTGATTGCGACACAAGGGCCACGAGGATGGGACAAGGGGATTTGGACTCTATGGGGGGAGCAGCAGTAACGGCGTTTGTGGGTTTAGGGTTGTTGCAGTCGTAAGTGCTAGGGTCTAGTTTCGTTGCAGAACTCAATGGGGCTAGTAGAGACGGGAAAGAAGAGGAATAAACATTAAGAATCTATTGGAGGAGGATGTAGGGTATCATTGCATTCTATCGGCGATAAATATAACGTTGCCATAAAGTAAAAGTGGAAGTGGTAGTAAATAACATTTACCGACTAACTGATTTGACACCTACTTAATACAGAAACCTACAGCCCCCCATGCTGAACCCGCCTCCAAATGTTTACTATATTCCACTTCTTTCTCTCAGCCCTCTTTCTATAACTGCCTAAGTCTTTCCTACTAAGGTTATTGACGTTGCCTGACAGACGTGTACTAATATACGTACCACATTCTTCAAATGTTGTCCAAAAGGTCTTTAACAGACTGCTCCAGGTCGTCCTTTTGAAGACCTAATTTCTCGTCCCACAATCCCCATGGTCTTGAATCTCCAAGAGCTTGTTTACCAAGCGCTCCACCCCCAACAAGATCTGTAGCACCCCAGTTATCTCCATCAGCCAACCTCTTTTTGCCTTGAGCGATCAGGTCCTCGGATGTAATATGCTTCACTGTCCATTTCTGGCCATCGACTTTCTCCACCACATCCAAAATATCCTTTTGACTAATATGGAAAGACGAAATGTAGACGTATTGGTTCTTCGTCTCATCTGCATGATCTAGCATTGCAAGGGTTGCTTTTGCAATTGTTGGTAGGGTTGAAGCTGTGAAAACAGCAGTCCCGCCGTCGATGAGTGTTACCGTTTTGGAATCAATGTCGAAGCCGAAGAGTCCGATCTTCATAGCCCAGTCAAAGAAAGCGCCTGGAATGAGAGCTGACCAAGATATCTGAGACTCCTTGGATTGGAGGTAGTCGACGGTAGCCACTTTGGGTGGTAAGGCCGGGTGCAGGGCTGCAAACTTCTCATCTCGCGAAGGTGGCCCAAATTCACTGGGGAAAAACCTCTTTACGCCAGCGGCTATGGCCGCGTCAACGAGGATTTGCTGGCCACCAGTCGCGAAGACGCCAACCATGCTGATCACTACATCCTGACCTTCCATTACATGTTTGACTTGGTTGATGTCGGAATAGTCTGCTCTGAAGACAGGAACACCCTCCGGGAATGTAGATGTTGAATCATTGCGAGTTAGGATGCTAACTTTGTATGGCGAGTCTAAAAACGTTTTCAGGACATGGACACCCAAGTTTCCGCCCGCCTGTAATATGGAACGGTCAGTATAACATGCGGATAATCAAGGTTATGCAGAATTGGGGACATACGCCAATAAGTAGAACGTTTTTAAAAGAATCCATCTTTTGAAGAATCAAGTAGTGAGTTTTTATAAATCGACAAACAATCAAAGCTTAAACGAAAATTGATAGCTATGGAGTGGTTAATGATGGCTTGATACTTTGAAGTTATATATCTGTACAGAATATCCCCCTGTACAGAAGTAGTGGAGTTGGCATAGCCTTGATGAGGTTTGAAAGCAGTATGTATCGCTTACAAAACAATCGCTCCCAAGATGCCAAGATTGTGAAGTTTACCGCTCGGGGCTGTGGTATCTGCAAGATGATTATAAATTAAGACCTAGGAAGCCTTCCACTAATTGTACGGCCCTGCAAAGCTTATCTCCCAGGCGGCATAATTCAAACATCCATTAGCTAGTAATCAATAGCTTGACATTCATCTTCCTACCTCAGTCGATTTGTATTACCAATATGTCTGTATTTACCTCATTGTGTTTTAATCCAGAAGATGTTCACTTTGCTATCTGTGTACGGGCATTCGCGATTAATAATCACGCCCGCAAGAAAAGCCTCCGAGTATGGGAATATCCTTACTGAATGGGCCGAAGGACATTTTGGTTTCAGAGTGCCCACTTGCGGTCTAAGAAAACCCTCCGGTACTTTTCTAATTTCGCTATAGTTCGGAAGCTAACCTCACTTAACTTTCCAAATAGCTTCCTTCATACCGTCAACAAAGATTGTAAAGATTGTCCCACGACCCACCCCTGTTGAAATAGTGCAGCGTCTCTATTCATTCCCTTGCTTTACGTTACATAGCTCGATTACTAAGGCCTGTTGTTCCTGAAGATCGTTAAGATTATGCGCGGTCTCTGACATCTTGGCTCTTTCAAGCCCCTATACGTATACTTGGCACTGATGCAATAGTGAGCGAGGGAGTGAGTTTTATTTTTGACCTCTTCTGACATATCTTAGCTGTATAACTCTATTTACTAACAGTATAGAAAACCTTTATTTACGCTTAGAAATTATTATTAGTATTTTCCATTTTAACTTTAATATTTGATATTACTAAATCTAGCCTTTTCACAACTTTCACTAATATCGATAACATAAAAAATGTCTTTTATAGTTAAACCTTAATATGCTTAAAGTAAGAGATTTTATATATAGTAAATAAGTCCTAGTTTAGTAAACATATCAATAACTTATATAGCCATATGTATATTAATGTTACTAAAGGTAGTCGCGTAACCTAGATCGCATCCACTTACTAGTGCTGATCATAGAAGTTATAATTTGTAGCGAATTAGTAAGTATATTGAGGTTAATAGATAAAAACTTGAAAGATAATATTGCTAATTAATTTGGACTTGGTTCTACTGTTCGACCGTGGCCGCTATTTAATAGTTCAAATATTTAGTTGGGTCCCTTGGTTGGTAGTTCTTAGCTGCTGGGGATTGAATTTCGATGACAATGTTACCACTTCAGACTGGTAACTAAAAAGACAGGTCTCCGCATAGTACTTCCGCTTCCTTAAAAGGCAGACCGCGCTTTACAGTTCCAGAACATGCTATCGGCTAATACATCAAGGTGAAAATATGGTCTGGATCACACCTGGGGCTTCAATAGTCATATGAGTACATTGCCTAAAGTTTCAAAGCTGAGACGAATTGGGGTCTTGAGCGTTCTTCATAGTCTCTCTATCTATCGACCGAGACATACAGATGTCGATATGGCCTAGACCTCAGCCGTGACTTAGATAATCGTATGATTCTATTGCCTAGAGCCCTAATGCAGTTGAGAAAGACTTAAATACCAGCAGAACGGTGTCTTTGTTCCCTATGGATAGTGCATGGAAAAATGGTCTAATGATGCATAAGCAAATTTGTTGATCATGCAGCCTTTGAACGCCAATATTGGTGTTTGACCAACTGGAACTGTATTGTGGTTGATAATAGAACCACTTATCCGGTGTATCAGTCAGCCACGTTTGGTCTAGAACTATGCGTTGTCTCTGGCTAGTCGCTAGCCAATCGCGCTCTCCTCAGGGTTTCTTAGATTGATACCTAGTTAGCCTAATCGAGAAAACGACTGAGACCGACATGATACTATTAAAAAGCCGACAAGGGGCAAGAAGAACCTTTTCCGAGCCCTAGTCCTAATTAATCCGGTTCAGCCAGCCTTGTACGATCCGATGTCACACCGTAAACATTTAATTACATTATGCAAGCGAAAAGTCTAGATATATGGACTCCAACTGGTAGCTGAAAATTGCCATTATAGTCAAGGGATATCTCCTAGCAGTCTGCATTATTGACTTTATAGTACAAAATGAATGTTCTAGACTTAGGGAACAAAGTTGGCGAAAACGATGGTCTGGCCACGTTAAACGATTTATTGACTTGGCCATCTCCGCTCTATTTACTGCCAGAATTACAAAGTCAAGTGCAATTACCGCAGCCTTACAGGGTATTAAAATTGAAATTAAGTAGGAATTACTATAAGGACAATGGATTTCTATGCAAGAACAGTACAATTATAAAAGGTTCTGAATATAATCTATGAAGTTGGGACTTTATGATAAACTAAATGAGTAACGCATTTCATACCTAAAATATTCCTAAACCCGTCAGACGCGCTTTCAAAGAGATTGAGGATTTGGTTGGCCAGCTGACAATACCTCAAGGGTCTCTCTGGAGCAAAGTATCCTGTATACTAGACAAGGATAGCCTATTTTTCTACCGGGCTTGGATGAAAAGACGCTAAACTGAGTCATATTGTAAGCTAGTGATTCTGCACGCTCTGGATTGTGGAGGGTGGCAAGCACTGTGAATCAATTGAAGTTTAGAGTCCGAAAGGCTTATGAGCCTGGAACAGAGGATCCGTGCATATGCTTTGTTGCAAATATAAAATAGCAGGCATTCTACTCCCCAGGATTGCACTTTTACCTCAACACCTCGTGAACTATACAATCCAATACCCAATCTACTTATTCCTATTGACAGACTAAGCACTTCTATTATCATGTCTTCTGATCCTTCTCACTTCGGCGCTTGGATTCGTGTAAGTAACTTTGCTTTTGAACATATGGGTACCACCCAGTATTGATAATCTTTGTTTCAACTCTACAGGTTGAGCATGATGACAATCAACCAGCAGGTACTGTCGTTGAGATTAACGGGGGCAGTGCCAACGTCAATAATGGCTTTGGCGGAAGGTAAGTAAAATACATATTTTATGTAAGAGTAACATAATACTTGAATATTTTACTAAGATCTTTATGAATCACAGCAACATCTGGCTTAGATTGATGAAAGCGGATAAGCCTGAAATGATGATGGACAACGTCTTCATTTACATTGGGCATGGTGATGGACGGCGCTCAGATGATCTCGCCAAGGGGGCTGGAGGCGACTATCGCTTCCTAGACTGGACCAGTACCATGACAGCCACTCAGTAAGTCGCACCTTCGATCTTGATGAGGAACAAAGTCTCATTGTTGACCTAGATTCATCACTGAGATTGCTCTATGGCGTCAGAGTATAGCTCAAAGCGCTCCCCCGCAAGGCTGGACACACAGGAGTGATAATATCAATGAAGGCCGTGGAGGCGACTACTTATATCTATTGTGGAACACTGAAGAGTACACTGGCCCTAAGCCGAATGCTGGTTAGTTTCCCACGGCAAGGGATTAACAACTTTGTTTTGTTATAAACAAGGTCATGAGTAATACAACTCTAGTAAGCATATACGACTTCGGCCTTTAAGGCTGCTACCAACTTTTAGGTTAATCATCACACAAGTTGAAATCTCCCTTGACTAAAAAGCCTTTAGTGTGTGTATATGTAGGTATCTTAACTTCTGAGGGATGGAGTTAAAAATCACTGATATTAGTGTGAATATCTAAACCGATAAGGAACTGTTTGGCGAAGCTAACACTCCAAGTAAATCTGGCCACGGGAGTGATTATTAATACTTACTTAATTATCCTCTCTCCTCCACTTTTTATTCGTGACCTCGGCTAGCTGTACATTGCATGCTATAAATCCCGCAACTTCCCATGTCCGGCATGCTGATGCCACTCAGTTTAACATCTTTGTATACCAAGACTATTTCATCATGTCGGCCGTAAAGAAGCTTCCCGCTGACGCTGACTATATACTCACCCACCACGCCACGTCATACGACTACATCTCACCCTTGAAACTGGACCTAGTCGGCAAGCATGTTCTTATCACTGGCGCAGCTTGGGAGGACGGAGTTGGCTTTGCTACTGCCATGGCCTTTGCACGTGCAGGAGCATCTTTCATAGCATGTGTTGATCTGCACGGCATACCAGATGAACTCGTCCAAAAGTTGAAGTCAGCCGCAACGCAAGTCAACCGCCCAGAGCCCGTGGTGGTCGGCTACAAGGTCGACATTGCAAGTCTGGACAGCGTCAAATCAATGTGTGACTTGGTAATAGAAGAGTTTAGTGGGCGATTAGACGTTCTCGTTAACAATGCTGCGCACATGGAACAATACAAACCATTCCTCGACTCAGACCCGGAAGTGTACTGGCGAACATGGGAAGTTAACATTCGGGGACTCTTCAACATGGCGCGCGCTTTCCTCCCCATGCAGTTATCAAGCCGTACCAAGTTCGATGGTTCTTGCATTATGATTAACGTATCGTCGTCAGGCGCGTTGAGCGTTCGTTCCGGCAGCGGGAGCTATCGAAGTTCGAAGCTTGCAGTGCTGCGATGGACCGAGTCGTTGCAAGTTGATTATGGGGAACAAGGACTTCTGGCTTTCTGTGTGAATCCGGGCGCGATCAAAACAAGAATTACAGAGGGAGTACCCGAAGCGGTTAGAAACGCACTTCCTCATCAGCCTGACATAGCTGGTGACACAATAGCATGGTTGGCTTCCGAACGCAGAGAGTGGCTTGGAGGGCGATATATAAGCTGTCCATGGGATATGGAGGAGCTTATCGCTAAGAAAGACGAGATTATAGAGCAGGATAAACTCAAGTTAAGGATGGCAATCTGAGTTTGTTGATGAATATCCGAGCCATCTCAAATTTATTGCCATATTTGCCTGTAGGATGGGCGTCTAGTTATATGTGACTTAACGGATATACAGGACCTAGCGGGCAAAGCGATTTATAACGGGACCAACTTATTTATAGATAGTTAAAATCCACCTAAAAAGCTATGCAATGAAGTGTAAGTAACTTAGGGTAAATGCAACAGTTAGAATCTTCATGCCAAGTTTAAAGACCTGCACCTAGATCCACCATCTAGTTGCCTACCGTTTTTTAGAATTCGGGAACTCCCCAGACTCTTGGGTCCCCCAGACCCTTGCTCGTGCCCCTTCTCCTTTCACCTTTTCTTACCCAACTAGGTGTGATTCTTAGATTGGCTTTTCGTTTATCTTTTTCAGCTCTCATTTAATCACCTTCCAAGAAAGGAAATATACCATGCATACGGTTTCAGAACCTAGTCTATTGCTTCTGCTAGATGTAACGTTCTGTTGGTTGCTATGATGTGTTGCTTGTCACTTGACCCACTTCCATATGCAACTAGGCAAATCCGGAAGTCAGTCGACGGATAGGAGAAGGGCATCTACACCTCGATGCATCATTTTCACTTATCATCTGAACGTGATAATTCATATTATCATGTGAATAATCCATGAGCTGGCAAGTGCTGACTATCTTTATAATGAATAGTTATTACTGACCGGTGGAAACAAAGTCGGCTCATAAGCATCCAGCCTGGTAAATTAGGCTGTAGCCTGTGCCTCAGCTAGACCTGTTATGGATTACCGGCCGCTCGCATAGTAGCCAGGGATGAGGTCCTTGTTCATCGAATTGTCGGCTTGGCATAGACTGGTGAATGATTTAAAAAACAGGGGATGGCCCGCTGTGACTCTTGTGGATTACACAATTCTTTACATCCCTAAAGACATACCCGGCCACGGGACTTTTTTAACTATCAACGCATCATATGGAGTGTTCGGAAATTCCTTGTTCATGTTGAATCTGGGTTTCCACTGTTATCATGTATATTACCACAACCTTCGTTCAAACAGTTGCTGGACTCATCACTCTGGCACGATGTGGGTCTGCCAAATTCACTACACCCCCAGAATTGGAGTCAGGATTGCCTGAGGATCGCGACATGGGGAAAAACGTACGCTACGACTCTGGAGACAATATTGTAATCGCCTGGGAAACAGTTATGTCAGTTGATCTCCAAATATGTCAATTAGCTGCAAATGGGACTATGTTTTACAGTCCAGTGACAACAATTGCAATTGGTAAGACATTATGAGTCTCACTTCTCGGCGCTCACTTTACTAATCGAGATGACCAGGGGTAATTTCAAAAGTAGAGTCTGGGCTGCTGAGTACAATTTTCTTGGTCTGGCAATGAACAATGAGGACTCAGTGTACTGGTTCATGCTGGACACCTCGGAGATGGGAAAAATCGCTGGATCAGTACCTATAAATGTCACCGCCCCTCAAGATGACAAGATAAAGTTTGTTAGCGTTTCGACAACCTTGACCTCTCGACAACAAGAACCGTCATCGACCACGGAGACGGATACTGGGCACACCACCACTGGTTCATCTTCGACTGAAGAGACAAGCTCTAGCTCAGACCCTGGCTCAGACTCTGGACTATCTCGAGGGGAGACAGCAGGCGTAACTGCGGGTGCAATAATTGGTGGTCTGTTGATTCTCAGTGGTCTTGGATGGTTTGCTTGGAGAAAATTAGCGATGGGTAAAGAGGTTGCTAAAGGGCTTCAGCATCAACAAGAACAGTTTTACTCTTCTGAAACGAAAGCTGAGCTTCCTGGCAACTTAGATACGCATCCCTCGGATTATGCAAGAAGCCCGGGAGGACTTTATGAAGCACCTTAGGAATTATTCGACGGCGATTCTATCGTAGTTGTGAATATGGATGAAGTGGTAGGGGCCGCACATTACTGCAATCCATGGAATATCTCTACCGAAGACTCCAGATTTATAATAAACCTTATCTTAAATAATCTGCGTCCTTAAATCTTCTCAGTTACGCCAGCAAACTTACCAGGTGCCTCATGGGAGCTATTAGTTTGAAGCTCTTTTTTAAGAACCAGATACTATCAAGTTCCTTATCAGAACCATCTCGCTTCCACGATGGAGAGGACTCAAACATTCATTCAGAAAGAGTAATATTCACAAACTACCAACACTTAATTCCACTACTTAGTGCCTCAACTGAAAGTTACAAATGCTTTTCTTGGCCGAGCCCCCTCTACAACAAGATTTACCCATAAAGGCATGGAGGCTTGTCTATTGCGCAATGATATCGAGAATAAAGTTGACCTCTTCTAAGGTCAAACGTCAATGTGATCAAGGTAGCAGAAGTCGCACACAGCAACAAAACTCTAATCAACTTATTAGAGGACGATACTTTAGATAACTCTTAGAATGACAAACCTGCTCCCTACTGGGTTTGGGCATATAATGCATACTAGGATAGTTTAGTAGAACAGAGAACTTTTAACGGTCAGGCATACTAAGAAAGTATTAAAGTGGCTTCTACTCGCTTAAGTCCTGGTTCTATGCCGCACGCTGGGAGGGAGTGAGTTTTCGAGATATGTGGCTGGAGGCACAGTAGCACACAGACAAGTTGTGGATCTGCCACACAAGGTCCATGGAGGAGTGGGACCATCAACTATATATTTAAGGGCAGAACTACCGACATGTTAACAGTTAGTTTTCTAAGACTGTAGTCTGGGAGAATAGACAGGCAGTTAAAATAGTGTTGTTCAATACAAGAGCAGAGGATGTATAGTCTCCAGCACTAATTGTAATACTTACTAGTGCCCTTACGTATCTCCAAACTCTATAAAGGCTCTAACGCTGCTGTGGATTAAGTGGCTATTTGATTATTAAGCCAGCCACAAGAAGAGGCTAGTATATGTTCTCCAACCCCATGGTCTTGTTATTTTAATTTACTCCATCTCCATTTTCATCCCCACCCAGTTCAGCAGTTTTTGGAGTGAAATCCCACCTCAGGCACTTGAACCTCATACTCAGCCAAGCAAAACTCGATGCGAAGGGGTCGTCCCCGCCTGCGTGTGGCCCCGTGCAAATTCTGCCATAAGCAATTCAAGCGCTCAGAGCATTTACAGCGCCACGAGAGAATCCGTACGTGCTGTAGCCTTGAGAGGATCCATTCATTGCTAAAGGGCCTGTAGATACACAGGAGAAGCCATTTTCCTGTCGCTGTGGGCAGAGCTTTTCGAGACGGTAAGTTCCAATCCTTTCTCGACAGGGTCAACCTCTAACAACTCCCGATGACAACAGGGACCTCCTTACCCGTCACACTCGACAAGCGCATCAGCACGATCAAGACCAAGATGATGAGATCCAATGCGCAGCGCAAGACTCGCCCGGCGAGATGACACTATCGACCCCTGACTCTCCCCTCGGAGCAGCATCCCTACCACGGTCTCCTCTACAGGTGATGCACGAGGAGCAGACCATCGGTATAGAGAATGGCGTACCTGAGCAGGGTTTTGAAATGGAGCAGGTGATAGAAGTAGGGACCGAGAGACGTACTGTTGCCCCCGTTGAAACTGCAACCGATCTAGAACTCGACCCTTCCAACCTGTCAACCACCCCAGACTTGCTCCTTGGGGCAACGGACGGCCTGGAGGCATTCGATTTCCTTTGGAACGACTTTCCCGCCGATGGTCAACCTCTTCCGACTACCTTTCTCAACACCGATCTATCTCTCGTCGATATTTCGCAACAGTACTCCCACGTGCCTTCGACTCTACCACCACATCATCCTGCTATTCCTCAAGCAGCTCCCCAAGTGGATGTTGGCTCCTCCGGAGATATACCCACCGATCCAAACCTCAACGTACCTGTCAACATAAACCTGTCTCAAGATGCATCACAGACGCGTCCCATGGTATCGAGACTGCCGTCCCTTGAGCCATCCTCCTCCTCCAGACCGACTGCCTTAGGGTCAAGTGAGAGCTACCAGCCTTTTCTGGCCCCTGGTCAGATCTCATCTGCCTGTCCCTGGCGAATATTACCAGAACAATATCAGGACCTCGCACAGCGAGTAGCATCTTTGACAAGGACTGTGCCTCATCCCTTTACCTTTCCTTCAAGGCACACACTGTCACGATATCTCGAGGGGTACTTCCGTGGCTTTCACGCTCATATGCCAATGCTCCATGTGGCAACCTTGACGCTGAATGGGTTGGGCCCAGAACTCACACTAGCCCTCGCCGCTGTCGGAGCGCTCTATCGTTTTGAACACGCAAAAGGCATCGAACTGTATCGTGTTTCCAAGGTTCTCATCAACCGCCGGCTGGACCAGTTCTACGAAGGAACTGTCTCACGTCTCACTGGTAGTTCTCCTGAATTTGCAGGCTTCACACCCGTACCCAGCAACTCGCAGTATGATCAGCAATCCCCAATCCAGTCCAAGGGACAATGTGGTCTTCATCTACTACAGGGCCTGCTTGTCCTTATGGCCATGACATCTTGGGGTGAAAGAGCTTTGGTGCGCGATGCGTTATCGATGGCTAGCCAGGCTGCAACGCTGGTGCGTGAGTTTGGCATCAGTGAACCTGAGGACACTGCGATGAGGGATATGTCTTGGGAGGACTGGATTCTTGCCGAAGAGAAACGCCGCACTCTCTTTGTGGCCTACGCACTCTTCAGCCTCCAGTGTGCTGCGTTCAACGTCCCCCCCATGATTCTTAACCAAGAAGTCGGTCTAAATCTACCCGCCTGCGCTTCCTGGTGGGAAGCACAGACTGCGCTGGAGTGGTCCAATCTCCAAAACAGCATTCCATGCCAGCCGAGGTCGTTTCAGCAGACGATCGAGAACCTACTCTCCGGGTCTTCAATTCACCATGAAGGCGGCATCTCAGCTTTTGGGAACTATGTCCTCATCCATGGCATGTTTCTCCAGATATTTCACGCTCGCAACGCCCTAGGCCCAGTACCAGACCCGCGAAGCTCTCTCAGCGAAGAGTTCATAAAGAAGATGGAGACAGCTCTCCGCGCGTGGCAGGAGTCTTGGGAGGCAACGCATGAGTCAACTCTGGACCCGTCATCTCCGAAAGGCCCAATGGGATTCAACTCGACGGCTCTGTTGCGTCTCGTTTATGTACGTTTGAATGCAAACACTGGACCCTATCGGCAGCTTTTTACACGGGACCCTACTGTCATCGCACGTGCGTTTATAGATGGTAAGATCAGAGTCTGTAACAGATCTCCGCATCTTGACAGGGCTGTTCTGCAGTGCATACACGCATTGAGCATCCCCGTACGCGTTGGCATTGCATTTGTCGCACGCACTCTCACACTTTACTGGAGCTTCCAGCACGCTCTCTCTAACCTCGAATGCGCCTTTCTAATGACCTACTGGCTTCGATCACTTGCGATTTGTGTCAAGACTTCGGGGCCAAGCGTTTTACGACCCGACGAGCAGAAATTGCTTGACATGGTAGTCGCGCTCGTTCGAGAGACGGAACTTGCAGACCTGTTGGATAGTGCTAGAGATTATGCGACTCAAATACGGATGCTAGCAGCGTGTGTTGCTCGGCTTTGGGCAGAGACATTCAAAGGGTTCCAGGTCTTTGAGATTGTGTATATTGTTGGACAGAGTCTTTCTGTTGTGGCAGATACTCTGCAGCAGGAATAGCAGTAGCGTAATGTGTATTTACATGTCGATGACATTTGGTCAAATCAAGGTCGGTCTCTGATGGGTGGCCCAGTGCGTTGTAAGAAATGGTCCATACTTTATAAAGACTGATAAATGCACCTTGCAATGGATAATTTAATTACGATACTTAACTTTGTTGAATCTCCAGTTAAAGTGGCGATTTCAGCATGTTTGCTCCAGGCGAGGTGGGGTAATAATAATTGCGATCTGCCAAGTTCTCCTTCGAGATTATTCTCGACCAAATAAGCTTGATAAGGTTGAAGGTTAAAGCAAAAGAAAAACAAAACATGTCAGCAAGATTAACAATGGTAACTGCGTTGATTTCGTATTGGATTCCTGGTTTTTGCAAGCCCAAGCATACCCTCTATTAACTAACTGGCTCTCTCAAGACCCATATCAATAACTAGCTTTCCACCCTCTGCGTGGTGCTCAGGTCCTCGGAGCTCATTCAATCGGTCGAACGCAAACGTCTTGACCTGAACCGTCACCTTGTTCTGCACAACAAAGTGCAGCATCCCCGGAGCTGGTGATTTCTTCCCACCAGACTTCCGACCACCGCAATATCCCGGAACACGAGGTCATGTGCGCTGACTTGGAGCTTCTCACTTGGGAAACTCACAACAACCATCACTCCGTGGTTTCTGAGGAGTTTCATCCCCGCGTCAAATGCCCTTTGCGACTCGGGCAGAAGGATCACAGCGTCGAGCCCAACTTCAGTAGGTGGCGCGTCGCTGGCTGGCTGAAGCATTGCCCTCATCACCTCCGAGTCCCCTTTCCGGGCATCTGCGACGTATACTCTCTTCCCAGCCTCTCCGAGATTATCCTTAACCTTGTTTATCAAGTCAATGGCCTGGTCTGTGGCATCGATAGCCAGAATGTCCTTGCCGAGATGAGCTGCAAACTGCACGCCAATGTGGCCTAGCCCACCTCCAGCACCGATGATCCCTACTCGCTGGGCATTCTGCACTTTCTCGTGATGAAGGGCGCTCCAGATGGTGAGACCAGCACACATCAATGGTGCTGCCTGTGTTGGTGGCAAACTCTTGGGTAAGACCACGACTTGCCGGCTGTCCACAAGGCAATATTCTTGAAAGCCACCATCCCTGGTCAATCCCAAGTTTTCAGCGCTAGGGCAGTAAGGAGAATATCCCATGTCGTCCTGGCCAGGGTGTGTACACTCAAAGCAAGCTCCACAGGGGTGATACGCCCTGCCTGGAACTCCAACCTTGGTCCCCACGGCAACTCCACGGCTGATCGACACATTTGGTCCTAGCGCAATCACTTCTCCAGCGAATTCATGGCATCCAATGCGAGGGAGATCCTGCGAAAGAAGACCGGCGGCGAAGACGGCATCTGTGTGACAGTATGAAGCAGCTAGGACCTTGATGAGAATATCGCGGTCTTCGGGGTCCTTTGGACGTGGGATCTGTTTGAATGTGTATGGCTGGCCAAACTCCTCAACCACAGCGGCGGTCTGTGTTTGAGACATGTCGATCGAGGAAGTATAGCGCCAGTATTTTTATGGGCGATAGTGGTGGAAAATAAGCTGGTTCTGATGTGAGGCCAGTCTTCTCATATGCTTGCTGCTGAGGCTGAGGCGTGCATCATGGATAAAAAATAGCATGAGATTGGGGTAATAAAGATGCGACAACGGGAGCCTTAGACATCGGGGGAAACTCCGCTTATGGAGTAAAGACCCTAATTTTCCTGGTAGAGGGAGACCTTAAAAATCACACAACCAAGAGATTGTCTGACGTGTGCAATCTTGCTAGCTTATTGTTAGCATTTTGTTTCAACTTTTATCGCCTGCAATTATACTTCACAATATAAGGATTCCCCCGAGGAATTTTTTAAGTTCGATTGACCGCTTGGTCTATGTTAGTGCAGGTTTTCAAGCTTCGCAGTCGTAACTGAATACCCCACACACGAGATTAATCGGTAGTAAATAATCAATTGGTCCGAAAGGTGAGTGAGAAGAGAAGTTGTTCAAATTATAAAATTAAAATTGACAGTCTGCTAAAGTTCTTATCTAATTACGGAGTACGACACACTCCAAGTACACAGATGGATAACCTCCCCTGACAGTGCTACTTTTCCTTCGACAACATCTCATGTTGATGACAGACCATGTGATGCTCGGCATCGAGAATAGGACCGTGGAACGATTTCCTCTTACCACCCCACCAAAGGACGGTAATAAAGAGAAGAGTTCCCACAAGCACAACAGATTGATAATTCATCGACTCGGCAGTCACAGGAAGAGACAGAGGAAAACAGAAAAGGACGGTGAATAGGAGCGCGTAGCATGAAGCAAACACATTGCAAAAGGTGCCAGCAATCCTCCCAAGGTTGAAGTATCGCTTGGGCATGATGCTTCGCCCACGGATAATGAGTATAGCCTGTGGGACAGCACAAGTGATATTGGTTGACATGATAGCGAGACCAATGATGCTGTTATATGCCGCCGTGGACGCCACGTACAGCAGCCCAAACACGATCATAAAGACTCCTGCCAGGGCAGTAGCATTGATGGGCACCTGGAGAGTGGGATGAATCTTGCTGAAAACGTGAGAGTATGGAAGGCCGCCGTCTCGGGAGAAGGCCCAGATGAGTCGACCAGAGGTGACGTAACAGCTGATCAGAGCGCCGTAGTAGATGAAGCAAATCCAGACGGTGAAGAAAGTAGCAGCGGCTTGAGAGTGGATGGCTTGCATAAAGACTTCAAAGATCGGAATGGTCGCCACTGAGACCTGGTCGAGATTGTTGGTACTAAACAGTAGGGCGATGCTCCAGGGGATGGTAGTGACAGTTCCAATTATCATGATGAGGGAAATGACCTTGGGAACTGTGCGGTCGGGATTCGGCATTTCTTCAGCAATATGGGTGGCTCCATCTAATCCCAAAAAGCCATACATTGCCTGGCCGCTGGCAAGAAGAAATGCGAGGCCATCTGGCCATCCAGTGACATTGACCCAGTCTCCAAAGACCACCTTTGCAGGTTGTTTGGGGCTGCTTGTCGCAAGAATTGTCACAAAGGCAACGCATAGGCCAAGAAGGGATGAGAAGAGAAATATCTTCTCAGCTGTGGGAACCCATCTGGGGAGCATCACAATCAAGACACCGGAAAGGACTGTGATGAGGACATAGACCAGCCACACTTGCCAAGCCTTCCAGACAAACGTCGGATGGTACAGGGAGGCGATGACAAGCGAGGTTTGAGAACAGAAGACGGTGGTGCTAGCAGTGGTGAAAAGCCAGCCTATTCACTCTATGTCAATGGACTGTATCTTGGGAAGGGAAGAGAAATGTCTTTGCTTACCTAGGATGCTGATCCAGCCAATGGTGAAAGCTACTGGGGCCCTATACTTCTCGGTCGAGACCATGAACACGTAACTGCAAGCGTCAATTAGTGGCTGAGATACTAGGAGTACAAGCCTAAACAAGCCCGCTCTATATGTGAAACTCAGGGACGTACTGATACTGGCCACCACTTGAAGGGAAGGCGGAGGATAGCTCAGCAAGGCCGAGTGCGAGGACTGTGCAAGCGAAGCACGCCAAGACCAGACAGAAGACAACCGCCGGACCACCGCCAGCTAGCAAAGGTGGGACAAAAGTGGCAGAGTATCCAATCCATGTGTTGGTAATGGAGAATGCAATAGCCAAGGTGGAAAGTAAAGAAAAGATCTTGGGCATTTCTTTGGTAGATGAAGTCGTGGCTCCAGTGATTGAGGCGTTACCTCGCTCACTTTGAGCCTCAGTATTATCCATGGTGGGTGTGGCTTGTCTGGATGCTCGAGGAAAACAACGAAGGTGATGAATGTGAGAGGTTGTGAGGCTAATAGAAGGTCTGGAGAGAATGTGCGAATGACCCAAGAGGCTATGTGAAGGAGTCGTCGATTCAAATAAGACATCAATGTTTAGTCAATCCTGGATGAGGAGTTCCTTATTTCGACCCCAACGATAACAAAACACAGCCCTTTTTAGAGTTTGGTCTAAGTTCTAATCATCTGGCGAGATGTAACTGGACCAGAGGTCGGGTCTAGACTGCTTCTCGACCCCTGCAGATGCTTTTGATGCATTACCCCACAAACTTGTCCCCAGCCAAGAGATAGCTAAGTGCTTTTTCCACGATTGGTCTAACCAAGGTGGTCGATTCCCGAAAGTTTTCATCTCCACAAACTCATTAGTCCTGCCGTGATGTTCTTGGCTTATCTGTTGAGAGGATCCTGCATGGTCTTGTCTGGCCTTCATTAGGCTCCACAACTATCATAATGTACCAAGTGCACTTATCTATCCCTGTTTAGTTCCTCGAGCAATGATCTGAGGACGCGTCAACCTCTTATCATTTCCTGCCCCTAAGCTAGCTAAATATGTAGATATGTCGTACCTTATCAAACCTGGCAGCCATCTAAGTCAATAGATACGGTGTGCGTTGCCCAGAGTAGCTTCCACGGTGCCAGCTAATGAATTCCTCCTCCATAAGATAGCAAAGGAACGTTGTGGAGGTAATGCGCCCAGATCATTGTCAGCTATTCATGATGCTGTCGCTATAAGAAGGCCGTGATTTGCTAAACATTGGCCACAATATTCTCAGCATTATCCATATAGCTCAAAATGCATCTCTCACTCGTCGCTGTCCTCGGTCATCTCACCGCCCATCTTGCACTCGCTAGTAGTGCAAGCGTCGACCCTATCCCCTACTTTGCTTTCTCAGATATTGGCACCTTCAATCTTTCCAGCCTGAATGCCTCCGATGCGCGGAACTCGGCCATCCTTACTCGTCAGGAGGCCGAGCTTTTGCCCAATCGAACCAGGCAGCTTCGACACGGCTCATACCTTCGCAAGTTGTCCAAAGGGAAAGAAATTCACTTCACTACCAAGGCCAATGGTACTGAGCACGATATTACTTCCTTTCTACACCATTTTGGCATATCTGGAGTGATGATTGTGAAAGATGGGAAGATCCGCCTTGAGAGATACCAGTACGGTAATGAGCCTTCGTTCCGGAACCAGATCCAGTCTTGCACAAAGTCTTTCATCACTACATCCTTCGGTATCGCAATCGCCCAGAAGAAGATTTCTCTTGATGATCCCGTTTCGAAATGGGTCCCCGAACTTGCCAAGTCTCCATGGGGGCCGGTCCACCTTCAACAGCTAATTGACATGACATCTGGTGTTGAAGAACCCAACTCTACCCATAACCCAGACTTGTTTAATGACATATACCCACGTACAAGCCCCGACGCTGTCATCAAGTGGTTCAAGACATTCGACAAGGTAGCTGAACCTGGCAAGGTGTTCAACTACTACAACCCCAACTATTATGTTGCTTCGCTTTCGCTCACTCGAGCCATCGGCGAGCCTTTACAGGATTGGGTTGCTAAGAACATCTGGGAGCCAGCCGGTATGCAGTATGATGGCTATATGAGAGTGACGGGAGCTGGCCAAGTCGACGGTCATGGAGGACTGGCCGTGACTTTGCCTGATATGGCACGTTACGGGATGTTCATCCTTGACGCATTCAATGGCAATGGTGGTCCTCGGGTTCCCAAGCAGTGGTTCCACGACATCTCCACTGCAAGTACTAGCAAAGGAGTTCGTAAGCCTGGTGCCATCGATATTGTCCCAGGATTTGGGTTCCAATCAGGCTGGTGGACGACCGCCCGAGGAGGCAAGACATACCAGATCGGTGATGATGGTGGCTTTGCTACACTCGGTACATATGACCAGGCAGTCTACGTCATTCCCGGCATCAATACCACAATCGTGCTGCAATCCGATTACCCGGTGCACTACCCTAACCTGTTCGCCTTCGGGCATCAGTTTGCTACCGCAGCAAGTCTTGCTTTGAGAAAGGAACGTGAGTAGGTACACGCTAGACTGTCAGAAATGCAGAAGTAAGGACGTGTCTTACTGTCAAGGCGACCGTTTATATGGTTTCATGCTGAGAGTTGAGAGTTGAGATGGTGAAGTATCCTGTTCAAAGATAGTTAGTTAATAACCCAGAATCAGCGCTTTAAAGAATAGGAACGCTATTATGTTGAGACTTTTTAAAGTGAATGATTCGTGGGATTTTTAATTATTTATTGCATGTTACTCTGCCCTACGAGAGGAAGGCCTTAAAGATTAACTCCTCCCAGAATACATTGGCCAGACCCTTCTTATCCTTGATGAATCCATACACAGGCTTTACATCTACTAAAATACCCGAGTCGATTGAAAGTATTTAATGATTGATGGCTCTATTCTCAACCGTTACTGTATCTTTACCACCAGGCGACCGCTAAATGCATGGGCCGCTACCTTCTCGGGAATATCCTCGCCTTCTTCCAGCGGTAGAATGGTCAGATGGCTGACAATGCCGTGCTCAGACACTGCATCAATCATTTTCTTCACTTCATCCACACTGCAATGAAGAGAACCTTTAACAGTGATCTCACGGAATACCAGGTTAAAGGCGTCGAATTTGAAGCCTTCATCTGGCAGGCCGAGAGCTACGCAGGTCCCTCTTGGCTGAAGGCGATGCAACGCCCAGTCTGTGGCAGCGGGGCTATCGGTACAGACAACCACTCCGTGCAATCCTTGGCCGCCTGTGAAGTCTGAAATCTTCTGGGAAGCGTCTTCGGCGCCCGAGTTGACTATCAAGTCGGGGCGGAGGTGTGCTGGGACGTCGGACGCAAGCTTCAGGCCCGCCTCGCGACTATCACTTGCCACGACTCGATAGCCCAAAGCCTTGGCAAACTGTACACCCAACACACCCAGGCCGCCAATGCCGATCAGACCTAGGGACTGGCCTTTCTTCAGGCCAGTCTCCTTGATTGCGTTCCAGACTGTAGCCTACTCGATATTCAGTATCCAAGAAACAAGTACCCGAGGGAGGGACATGGACTAACACCAGCACACATCAACGGAGCCGCCTGCTCAAATGAAACATCGTCCGGAAGATGAACTAACGAGTAATGTGAACCAATCATATACTCAGCGAAACCACCGTCAGACTTGACGATTCCGTTCATGGTCTTATTGTGACAGTAACGAGCATCTAGACTGCCGTAACTGCTCCTTCGCCATCTGCACCCATCACAGTCGTCACAGGGCTTTCTAAAATTCAAGACACCAACTCGATCACCAACCTTCCAATCTCCAGGCACATCAGGTCCCAGACTGGCGATAGTGCCCGCTGGTTCGTGAGAGCCTGTGAAAGGCAGCTCGGTCTTGTAAGTGCCCTGGTAGACCTGGTAGTCAGTGTGGCAGAAACTGGCGGCGGCAACACGAATGAGGAGCTCGCCTGAACCAGGCTCAGGGACTGGGACATCATCGCGGAGCTGGTAATTTTCGTTGTACTAAAAATATTGGTGAACTAGCCACAGGCGCATTATCTTAGCCAACATACCTTTATCAGCCTCAAGGCCTTCATCGTCTTGGGGATTGGTTCCTGTTGCGCCATAATATTCAATTGATGGATGATTTACTTGACGTAAACGCACTTCACTTGGAATGTGAGATAAAGGCGGGATTTGAGATATATCATGTTGGTTTATAATTTGGTTCGACAAAGAGCAGTTCTGGCCGAATTTCTGGAAACTTTTTTAGCTCGTGGAGAAGAAACTATCTATTAATCATCACCCAAAGCCAATGTGGCGCACAAGACTTTGAATTATGAAAGCAGCCAGTTTTCGATCAAGAATCAGCTTTCTGAATGCTTACCCATCTCAGATTGTATCACCCTTCTATCAGGTGTGTATACATTACGTAGTAAGGAAGACTTTTCTTGCCTATCGCCGCTAATATCATTTATTGTACTCGCCTAAAGCTTTGGAGAAAGAATTACCAATGGATCCGTCGAAAACAAGGCCCCACTCAGAGAATTCATCGCCCGTGTTCGGCTAGCTATCTTTTATCGACATTCCATTTGCAGGGGTAAAAAAGCACGACCTTTGTCGGAACAAAACGAGATATTTGAATTATTAAAGACGGAATGTCCCCCAAAATGTTTTGAGGAGACAACCACCAATTGACAAATCACTGAGGTATTTCAAACTTGTTTATAGATTTTGTTGTTGCCCGGCAAAGGCCTCTCGTCAGTTAATCTGAAGTATGAAGAGATTGATTGAAACGGCAAAGCACTAAGCAATATTAGGGGAGTCCAGCCTCTCTATTGTGGTCCTCTTCCATTATCACACTGCGGATCAACTCATGATTAATTTCTGCCCCAAATTCACATCCATTACCAAGTAAAACATATCAAATAATGACGTAGATGTGGTTAGTAATGCCATCATCGACTAAAATAAACACTTGAGGATAAAGAGGAGCAGCACCACTGGTGAAAGCCATTTGCCATACTTTAAAGGTCAACCATCCATTGCACATTACGGGTTAGGCTACTGAATACATACCAGTTCACCTCTCCTACCAACAAAAGCAAGATACCAAACGACCGATAAATCATTCTATCTCCCACAATGGTCATTCGGGTAGGCATCATCGGGCTTTCTACGTCCGGAGGCTGGGCTTCAATGGCCCATCTTCCCTATTTACGCGATTCGACCAAGTACGAAATTACTGGCTTGTGCAACTCGTCCAGCAAGAGCAGTCAAGACGCCATTAATAAATACAAGCTTGAATCGGCCCGTCCCTTCGACTCAGTTGAAAAGCTCTGCGCCTCGGATACTGTCGATCTTGTGGTGTGCGCAATTGCCGTCTTTTCCCACTACGAAATCACCAAATCGGCCATCGAGGCGGGCAAAGATGTCTATGTCGAGTGGCCACTAGGCATGTCTACCGCACAGGCGCAGGAGCTCACGCAGCTAGCAAAAGATAAGGGCGTGCGCACTATCGTCGGTTTACAGGGAGCGGTTTCTCCCCTGCAGACAACGTTAACGCGCATCATTGAGGCGGGATCCATTGGAAAGCCTTTGGTCACACAGGTCTTTGGCAGCGCCTGTACCGGGGAGACTGGGGTCAAAATCGACAAACGATACAGCTACTTCAAGGATCGCGACATCGATGGTGTTGATGGCCAGGTAATGCTGTCCATCTACATAGGGCATACCTTCGAGCCCTTGGCCAAGCTACTGGGAGAGCCACAATCAGTGTCAGCCCAGCTACGGACGACGTGGCCCACAGTCGATGTTCTGGATGGAGACAAGGTCATTCAGTCACAAGTTCAAAAGACTGCAGACGATTACGCCTCGCTGCAAGGAACCACCAAGTCAGGTGTCACTTACACCTACACTCTCCGTGGTGGCGATGCGTTTAGCGATGGCGAGGGACTGGTGTGGGACATCATAGGCGATAAAGGCCAGATACGAGTCACTGAAAGCACCATCATGTCTAATATGGGTGCTGAGGATTACAAAATAAGACTCAAAAAGCATGCCACTGGGCTGATTGAGGAGGTGCCTCTTGATAAGCCACTGGATCTACCACTCGTCTCGCAGAATGTTGGACGTGTGTATGAGAGTTTTGCAGATGGGGGAGCACACCCAACGTTCGATGATGCAGTGCAGAGACATCAATACCTGGACGCAGTGTTCAAATCTGCTTCGAATGATGGTGCCCGGGTCATCACATAAATCATGTATGGTTGGTCGTACCGGGGATCCAAGTCAGGTTGGGGTTGAAATATCACTTCAAAGTGGTAAGATAAATCTATAGAGATTAAATTAATAGAATTATATAGAAGGCAATATCAAGCTACAACTTTGTAGACATATATTAATGACAAAATTGCTGAACTATCTTGATTATCTTATCATATCTTATTTACTTAATATGAGACAAGCCCATTGTGCTAATCGTTCTGACTTATTATACATCATAAAAGAATTAGTGTGGCTTAGCAGTATGTCTCTGGCTTCAATCAAGTAGCATTAACACTTGGTAATTAACACGCAGGTGTTGTCGAGTCACCCTGTTCTGTACACTGACTGCACGTATGCTTTGAAGCGAAGATGAAATGGGTCCTTATAATACACTACAAGTTGGATGCAGACCATTCAGTCATGAATCAAACTTAATCTGTCCGTAGAAGTGAGTGGTTGCTGGATTATCGTTCTTTCAGCCCACTTCAGATAACCATCCTTCTTATCATTATTCCTCCATTTGCTGTTGTTATTGACGTTAGTAATCTGTATGCCTTTCTTTCATCACCCACAAATTGCTCATTATACCTGGGAGGAGGGGAACAAACTTACTACCACCAATACTCGTCACCAGGCTGCTCCTTGTAGATAGTGTCTGCTCGGCCCGCATGTAGCTTCTCTGTAAAATCAGGGTTGTAAAGCAGAGGTCGGCCAATAACTGCGGCATCCATATAGCCTTTTGCTATCCACTCCTCAGCCTCTTCAGCGGTAAAGCCAGTGTTGCCAAAGAGCAGAGTGTTCTTAAGAATAGGTCGCAGCTTGGAAATAGGGTCCCATTGAACACCTCGAGGTTTACCATCAATCAGGAGATCATAAGACGCCCACCACCGCATGACTTGGACATACGCAAGCCCGAGCTTATCAAGCTCAGCGCAGTACCTGCCATAAGTTGCCATAGCGGCATCTGGTGATGGATTACCATCTGCGTCCATCTCGCCCATGTCGTTATACCCACCGCAGGGTGCCAGCTTGACCCCTATTCGGTTCCATGGAAAGTGCTTATTCATCTGGGCCAAGCAAGCCAGAGGAAACCTCATCCTGTTCTCTATGGAACCGCCCCATTTGTCTTTGCGCTGGTTGCTGTGAGATTCTAGAAACTGCATGGGCAGGTAGCCATTGGCGTTATGGATCTCCACGCCATCGAAACCAGCCTCTTTTGCCAGCTTCGAGGCATTCTCGTATAATTTGATAATTGCCTCGGGATCCTGGATCTCCGTAGGAACGGAATAACCAGGACCACCCGGTACATTGCGGAACTTGCCTCCCCTGGCAGCAATGGGAGAAGGTCCTGGGACCGGTTCGCCGAGCTCTCGCTGCACCCGGGTACCAGGATGGGCAACGCGGCCGACGTGATGCAGTTGGCAAAAGATTATGCCACCACGCTTGTGAACAGCATCTGTGACCTTCCTCCAACCATCGACATGCTCTTGCGAGTAGATGCCTGGCATGAACGTCCACTCGACTCCCTGTGGGCAGATCAGAGCGGCTTCTGAGAGCTAGATATCACAGTATTAGTACTAGATTCAATCGCTAGTTTTTTCAAAGACGTGACTCTTACGATCAGACCGGTCCCTGCGCGCTCGGCATAGTAAGGTACGTGGAGATTCTCTCGAGGGACATTGTCGCGGTTCCTTGTCAAAGACGCCATGACCACTCGGTTCTTGAGTTGGAGGTCGCCCATCTGTAGGGGGCTCAGCAGATGCTTGAATTCGGATCCCATCGTTGCTTGCTTATTTCGTTCCCAATTTTCCAGCTTTTTCATCCAAAGTAATAAGTACAACCCTTAGTCTGTTAAAATATTCATTCAATCTCACATCAACATCTGCCACTCAACTAAATACTTAGACTAACAAAGTCAAAAGATCCAGTGGTTACTCCTCCAACCAGGCTAAATTCCTGGCGTGAAATTCTGCTCCAAACTGCTTACCTAATGTCTTTTGTTAAATAAACTGACCCCATGAGAGATCAATAAGCTAAATTGCCTCTCCAACACATAACCAGCACCACCTCCACAAGGCTTATTCCACTTATCAGCATTCATTTGGGGTAATTAGTCCTTTTATCGATTTTTTTTCTTTGCGTCCCCCTGCTCCCCACCTGATAGGGAGTTTGTGTGATTGCTGCTACATGATTTGAATGACCGACTGTAATGACCTCTAGCACTTTTGCCTCGTTTTAAAAGCCCTAGCCTGCACTATACACTATTCACTATACTGTATGCGTTACACATTCAACAACATGATCACTCTTACCTACCAGTCGTTAACAGACTTTTCTGGGTTACCGGCTTTCCGAGAAGCAGTTGCTGGCGGTCATCCAGGGCTTTTACTAAACAATGTACCCCAGCTGCCGTCAGGCATCTATGTCGATGCAAAGGTGACTAGCGAGTAAATCCTCCCTCAAAAAGCTGGTCTCTATGTTATTAACATTGGCTGGTCAGCATAACATTAAACTACACAAGAAGGATGTTTCGTCACCAGACCAAGCCATGGAACTGATGCGAACGCTGCACCACTACTCTCAAGCAATCTACAATAACCTCAGTCATGCTCTTGAACTCCCATGGGAGAAGTATCTCAGTGAGATGCATGAGTTCGCTGCGCCGAGCAGTGATGTGCTGCAGACAGTAGATGCTGAGGATCGAATTCCCAACGAATGGTCGACATTGGTAAGCATACATTTCTTTGTATCGTTCTCCACCTTTCCGCTTATGTGCCTTATACTGATATGAATTATTCCCGTCATCTAGACACTTATTCTTTCTTCAAGTCACCCTGGCACAGCTCTTGTTCTGTTCGGAACAGCTCTTTCGGTGTTCTCTGAAGGGTTGACACCTAAGCTGTGTCATGACAGTATAGATAGGCAGCTCTTGACAGAGCTTTCCACTGAAGTTGGAGGAAAGTATGTGGTTTATTATGCAAGACCAAATGATGATGTATATTATACCAGAACGGCTGGTGCTCTCATGACCCCACTCTCAACTTCTGAGTATGAATCGAGGAAAAGAGTCAAGGAAGTCATTGCTCTATAGCCTTTGCCTGAGAGAGGTAAATGACCGCCTAGTAGACTTTACATACATATTTAACTCTGACTTATATCTGTGGTGGCCTAGAGCGATGCTTGAATCAATGACTTTACTATTGAGAATAAAGGTGTTATAGGCTTGATTACTCCCTTGTAGAAGATGCCAGCCTTGTAAATATGCAGGGAGGGCTTAATCTTATAATGATTTAAAAGGGCTCTCATTTATGAGAATAGTAATATTGTAAGTCTATGTAAGTAGCTATCTTTGAAGAAGTTATTTAAACCTAACATAAGAACCATAGATTGTGCAGCTTTGCAACAGCCTTTAACTATAATGCAAATTAATTGTAAGGTATTCAATAGCCTCTTTATAAGTAAATTAAATTTCTGTGTTGTAAAGAGTCATTCATTTTGATGCGTGTACTTGGCTACTAGACTGCTATATATCAAACTACCAGTCTAGTTACAATCCGGTATGGTGAAAAGTTACTTCTGCTCAGCACTCTGCCCTAACTTTACCCCTCCCCCGAACCCTTCTCCTCGTTTCTGGGGTCCCCGCGTTTGCAGTTTGTTTCACTGGAGGCTAAATATAAGAGGATCTGGGAATGAATCCTTTCCCTGGACGCAACGAAAACCGAAATCTCTAAAACATTTGTCAGGTCAGCACATATCTTTATAACTTTCGTATTTAACCATGGAAGACACAGCAGCACGCAGAGCCCATCGCCTAGCGCTTCCCCCTTCCAATAGTACAGTTCGTGTTCATGCCATCGACACAACGACCCGCATGGTTTGCGATGCCCGCGCATTTGTTCAGCCGGCAATTGCCGGGCACGACAAGCTCAATTTCAAAACCATGTGTTTTCTCATAGAGCACGACGATCCATTCTCTGGGAAGGAATATGTTCTTTTTGACTGTGGGTCGCGAAAGGACTTTTGGAATGGCTCACCGCAAACGCAGAGAATGATAGGAGGCCACGTCCCAGCAGTTGATGTTGAGTTCGGAGTTGACGAGATTCTGGTCAAAGGAGGCTTTGACCTGCAACAATTGAGTAAGATTTGAAACCTCCGAGAGGACCGGGAGAGCTTTTCAATACGAGGAATCATATAGTCGCTAACAACATTATAGAAGCCATCGTTTGGAGTCATTGGCACTGGGATCACATTGGTGATGGGTCCAAGTTCCCCGACTCTACAGACATCGTCGTCGGACCTGGCTTCACTCAGAACTTTATCCCAGGCTGGCCTGAAGATCCAGAAAGCTTTGTTCTAGCAAGCGACTTAGCGTAAGAAAACATGTATATTTAGTTTAACGATGCACAGGCTGACCCGATTGATAATCCCAGAGGCCACTTTATCCACGAGCCACACTTCAATTTAGAGGTGGCGGGCTACTCTGCTTTCGATTACTTTGGAGATGGCTCATTCTATCTTCTTGATGTTCCGGGTGTGAGTGATAAGCCCAAGTTCCTGTCCCACATATCAGGAGTAGAGCCAGAAATTGTGACTTGCGAATCAACCGCTAACTTCATCTAGCATGCTCTGGGGCACATCTGTGGTTTTGCAAGGACCACACCAACCTCTTTTGTATTTATGGGAGGCGATTGCTGCCATTATGCTGGCATGTTTCGGCCAAGCGAACTTGTACCTCTTCCTCACGAGATTGTCAGCGACGCGTTGGACTCTTGGTATCCAAAACCCTGCCCCTGCTCGCTGTTCACCCAGCATCACCCAACAGCGTCGAAATTCGGATCAGATGAGGCTCGTAAAACACCATTTTACCAAGTATCTCGAGATCCGGGAAGTGCCTACTCGTTCGGTGACGTTGCCCAAGAAAGCATCAAGAAATTGGAAGCCCTAGACGCCCACCCAGATATACTCATCGCCCTGGCTCACGATGATGTGCTCTTCAATATCTTTCCCTTGTTTAATCAAAATCCATCCCATACAATTAACGATTGGAAGTCTAGGGGCTACAAAGAAAGGAGCAGGTGGTCGTTCCTAAACGAGCTGCCTAAGGATGGAAAACCAGGACGTGGTCCGTTAGTTACAGGTCTGACAGGTGCAGGGAGACAAGTGACTTGGCATAAAGACACCGGGTTCGTGGACGCCGTATAGGAATAAACCCCTGAAGGTTTCAATTTGCCTTTATTTGCCTGAGGACATGTAATAGCTTGCATACTTTTCTAATTGATCAGCCTACAAATTGACTTGACAATTTGATCATCGTCTCCTATCTTATCACTAAAATCGGGGCACTATGAGAAGGTGGAATGAATAACCAAGGGAGTGATGAAAACGGAAATGGAGCATATCTGAAACCTTATGCCGTCATTACGTCAAGATGCCAGCCACCTAATTTTATTTCTGCTCATTTCTACTTAGCAGACCACCCCAACCCGATCTTCTTGTTGATTTTAGGTTAGAAATGAATTTGAGAAATCGACTGTATCATTCTGTATCATTGTGATAGATTCTCTCAAGTAAATTGTATTACTGTTTCATGTTCTTATGGGTCCATAGTGAACAGTACCTTGTGTACCTTGCGGTCATTAAAAAGCTTGTACGCCTCCGGGGCCTCTTCTAGCTTCATACGACATTGGCAGAGAAAGGACAGCTTTTGGTGCACTTTAGCGAGAGACGCCAGAGCCTCCTCAAAGATACCTCGCACAGGACACCGTCCCCAAGCAATGGTCAGGTTCTTGGCGTAGAGCGACGGGCCGTCAAATTCAAGTTGGTTGGTCTGAACACCGACACTGCTTATGCAAGCAAAGGGGCGAGCTAGCTGGATGCAAAGCTTCATGGCGTCAGAGGTTCCGACAACCTCGAGCACCTGGTCGGCCCCGCGACCCTCCGTAGCAGCGAGGATCTTGGAGACTGGATCATCAGTGAGGAGGATGGGTTTTGCTCCAAGGCGTCGCGCTTCCTCGAGACGATCCGCGACCATGTCGATAGCGAAGATGTTGTCGCACCATTGACTCGCTGCGGCGATAGCGCATATACCCACAGGGCCACACCCGACCACGACGGTACAGGCAGAACGGGCCTCATCTGGTTCCATGTTCTTGAGGAAACGGGAGGCGCAAAAGTAGCCGGTGGGGAAGATATCTCCCATCAAGACCAGCATGTCAGATGGAATCTCACTTGGTTTGCGGACCAGAGATGAGCTTGCAAAGGGGACGCGCACATACTCTGCCTGACCACCATCGATACTCCTAGTTCCTGCACTGTTTCCTGCAGGGCAAGTTAGTCACAGTGTTCTTGCGGTCTTAGTTTCTTCTTACCAAATAGAAAGCTTTGTGCACAACGGCTGGTCTGCTTTCTCTTGCAGTAGAAGCAATCACCACACTGAGTGGTGAAGGTGGCCTAAATTTGGACATGACGTTAGTTTCACTCTTCAACAATAGCTAGGGTTGGGAGTCAATGACGGGAGGGTGATAGTATTAACTTACAACAACTTGATCACCCTGCTTTAGGTTTGTCACCTCGCTTCCCAGTTCATGAACCACGCCGGCAAACTCATGACCTGGGATGAAGCCCATGGGGATATCCTGGTGACCGCGATACCAGTGAAGATCGCTCCCACAGAGGGCAGACACAGTCACCTTGACAATCGCATCTCTGGGATCTTCGATCGTCGGAATCGGACGATCCTCGACCTGTACATTCTCAACGCCTTTGAAGATCACAGCTCTCATTGATGTGGTTGCAGCCATTGTTGTGATACGGCCTCATGTATGTCCACTTGAGTAAATTTGTTGCCTTCCAGTCTTGCTACCTAAGACACTACAAGAGTATACAAGATGAAGAATCCTACCCTGTATATATGAGAGGCTGTTTTCATCATTCCATGGAGGGGTTACGTCGGATGTGGATCATAGAATCAGACAGAAAGCGGGTTAGTAAAGTGCGGGTTGGCCGCTAATGGTTTGGGGTTGAAAAGAACCCTAAATACTTACCCCATGCTGTAGGGTATGTGGACAATGGGGAGAAACCAGATTAGTTTGTGAAGAGTATACATAACAGCAATATTAATAACTCTCTATTTGGGAAGAAGAGCGTGGAATATTATTACTGAATATGTTTTCTTAGAGTTAAGTACATAGAACCTAGACGACATCAATTAAGTAGTAAAGAGTATTTACTAACCAACCGTAAACGAACAAGATCATGGATTGACAAACATCTCAGTTTGGGGTACATTGCGTAAACTGTCAAAACATTAGTTAAAGAATCTCGAGTTTACAGTACTAAATTAAGTCCCCGTCAACTCAAGAGCGCTATTCGAAGTATCGGATATTAGATGATGTTCCTTCCTTCGAAGCTTCACCATCTTATAAACAGCACCCGCAGCGTAAATTACAGATACAAAGACACCGACCACAGCATACGCAATGATCATTCCTGTTGATGCGCCAGATAATTGCATACCAATGCCACCGTTGACGATCCCAACAATCATTATACACCTGCCGTACCAAATGTGCACAACACTGATAGTCGTTCGTCGCTGGTACTTGACATAGTTTCTGTGATGTAACCATCCCAAGGCCGGCTGCACAACCATTAAGATGCATACTATCGTGCCTAGGACAACATGGGGCTCATGGAACCACTAGAAGAATGTCAGCTATTGCTTTTCGCAGATAAACATATCGCTTACGTCTCCACCTCGGTCTGCAGCCACCTTGCCAACACCGAAGCCAACCCACATGCCTATAAAGGCGATTATCTGCCATGAAGCGTGAATAAGCCACTTTCCAAGCAAAGGCATAAGCACAGAGCCCATGGGGAATCCGAGGAGAAAGACGACGGCCATAATGACGCCGTGGATTGAGCCAGTGTGGTCCTCCCCACCACCACTGCCACCACTAGAAACGGCACTGTCGCTCGGTTGCGTAGTAGATGAGTTGGTGAAGGGGTTGGCACTGCCACTAACTGAAGCCTTGGAAAGATCGACCGAGAAACTGTCTGTTCCATCATGCTCGTTCAGATCACTGCTGGTATCGGCCGTGTCTAGAGGATTACCCTGCTTCCAAGCACTAATCCAATGATTCGACCCTTTCAAGTCGATGTTACTCGGATCACTCCATTGTATGTTTGCCACCATTGAATTATTCGATACGCCGCTTCCGTCGATCAGCTTGGCATTGCTCATGCGATTATACGTTGGCATGTCATGTCCATGCCCCTTTCTTGTACTCAGGGTCACGTTGCCCGAGCCATCTTGGTAGACGATGAACATGGTTGAGCCGCTCATGCGGGATCCAGTGCCGAGAGCGATCCATTGGTACTCGGTAGGGGCTTCGAGGCGAAGATAAATGCTGCTGGAAGCGGACGAGGTTGTCGAGGATGGAACGGCCCAGCTGTAGCAGATTTTGCTGGACACTGCGTCGCAATATGACACCGGGGATGCATATGTCGTGCCTGCGACTGAAGAAGTATTAGTGTCAGGCTTTTGCCTGTCTCGTAACCATTAGGAGGTGTAAGCTACTGACGAAGTGTGAAGGCAAAAGCAATAGCAATGTCTGTGATGTACTTCATCTTGCAAAAAGGTCAATTGCAATAAACCGCAACAGAACTTGATACAAGGAAATGCTCTCTATGAATGCTTGGAGAAGCCATTGTGGCATCTGCGTCGGTTCAGTTCTTTATATCGGAGGTGAACCTCCTGATTCTCGCAAATTGTCCTTAGCTGATAACATCCCAAGCCACAATGCCAAGCATACGTAACACTTTTAGCTTTCTCAGTCGGCCTTCATTTAAGTCCCCGACACCCGCCCCTGTGGTTCCTCCAATCACAACCCTTTCAAATCTGCTGACCAAGTCTAAACCGTCTGTAAGTCAGCCTCCCTGCATCCCAAATTAGACAATCCCCATTTTATTGCGGCAGATCATGTCTGTGCGCAAAAGAGATGTCCAATTTCTTGGCATCAATGACATGATGCACGCGAGCTAGAGATAGGATCTATTCTGTTTGAGATCCTACAGCGTCAGGACTTACGCGGCCTTGAGGCAAGTAACTTCAATGAATTAACACAAATGATGATGGCTGAAATAACCACGTGTTTTAGAATCTACACAACGCATTGGCTAACCGCTATCCGAGGTTTACTGTTTTCTACGTGACCACATCTACCCTCGGTTAAGGCTAATCCTAACTCTAACTTGAAGGTTTTTCTAGACTGATTCAATAACAGGAGTCATTCCCGTGGGATTAGTGTCATACCTAGTTCAGCTTCAAACTAATATCACAAATAAACAGATCAATTAGTAACTCGCCTTCCCTCCTAAAACTGTCAACCCTTACGTAGTTCTGGCAATAAATACTGTGCAAGAGCAGTCAGGTATTCCAATGAAAAACTCTGGAGACAATTCCAACCTCGCCATTGTTACCAAGGGAGACTAAGGCATCTCAGTGTGCTCAGCGATGGCTGACTGCTGCGACTTGTCCCCAAAGTCGGTAGATAGCCCAGCCTCTACGGAGCTAGAGGCCTTTTCATTGGAGTTGAGGTTTTCGTGCTGCACGCCTTCATCTCCAAAAAGAACCGCGATTTCCTCAAGAGATAGCCCTGCAGTTTCCGGGTAGAACCTTTGGAAAACGAAAGCTCCAATCCAGGGAATTATAATAAACACCAGGTAATATTTCCATCCAACCTCGGCAAAGGCAGTGGGTGCCGCTTGGGTGTATATGAGCGTCATGATGAAGAGACCAGCAACACTGAGACCGACACCGTGCGCACGGATCGGGGTTGGAAATATCTCGGCACAGTAGACATATGAAGACGCATCCATGCTGCCTCCATAGAAGAAGACAAACAGGTAGAGGAAGAAGACGCCAAATCCATTGCCGATCTTATTGTCTGTGCCCACAAACTCAGCCACCATGGCAGTGAAGCCACAAAGGGACAGGGAGCAGCCGATGAGGCCCACCACCATGATGCGGATTCTTCCAAAACGATCGAGAATAAGACTGTTGACCCAGTTCATGAAAGCGGCCAAGGAGTTGTAGCATGCGTAGAGTAGGAGGGAGATAGAGCCACGGAGACCAAGGCCATCGTAGAGGAGGATTTGGTAGTTGTTGACAACGAGCACACCAGTGGATTGAGCAATACACCTAAAGACGTTTTAGTATACACATCACTGGAGCATTATGTTTCATCGAGATGGTAAAAAGACCGAGTGTTAACTTACTGCAAGAAGAAGCCGTACAAGAGCCGTTTCCGGTACGAGGGCCGTGAGAATGCCTCCTTCCAGCCATGTGAGGTGGTGGCCTGGTTCTCAATTTCGAGCTGGACGCGAATCTGTCGCAGCTCTCTTTCGGCGAGAGAGTCCTCCTCGGGCTCAGAGCTGTTGCTCGAATGTAATTTATGAAGTACATCTCGAGCTTCAGGAACTCTAGCCTTAAGGCAAAGCCATCTTGGAGATTCAGGCATCCATGGGGACCCAACCAGAAGAAGAAGGGGTGCGAGGATCTGGATGGCCAGACACAGTCGCCACTGGAGCGCAGGATCCGTGATAAAGAAGCAGCCGTAGCCAACCCATCCAGCCATAGCCTGTTTCGTTTGTCAGATTTATCTTCTTTCACCATAGCGATGGGTGACTTACATAACCACAAACCACGAGGAACCCGTGAGAGCCGACCATTCGCCCTCGCTTGCTAGCTGGGGAAATCTCAGACTGGTAGATGGGCACAGCCACATCAATCATTCCGATGCCAATTCCATTGAGGAATCGACCAATCAGTAGCATGGCAACGTGAACTGAGCCCGCCTGCAGTGCTGCCGATATGATGCAAATAAGGGTCGTGAGCTGAATAGCGAGACGTCGACCACATCTGTCGAGCAGGGTCGGCACAAGGAAGCAGCCAATGATGCCACCTCCTGCGAATAGGCCATTGTTTGCTGTTGAATACGTCGTTAGTTTATTCTGACTTTTCCATAGCCCACAATATGTTCGTTCTCATCAACAAGTTGGAACACAACATACCTCCAATGATGCGGTTACTCCTGGCTGCATCTGGACCGGAGGTGCTGAGGTTGAAATAATCTAAAAACGATTTGAGACCTAGGACCGAGCCGCTTATGGCAGAGTTAAAGCCGTAGGTGAAAGAACCTAGGGCAACAAAAAAGATGATGAGAAAGTTATATCGAGTGCTTGTACCCGACGACATGCTTTCTTTTGTCGAGTTAAGCCGTCTATATTGTTGTTGATAACAGATGATTTCGGCTTATGGATTGGGAAATCGAACGGTCAAGCATCTCGTTTATATATACTCACGGAACCGAGAGTGAAGCTCTGCTGTTGCCATACACAGTAATTCCAAGCCCACGAGTACGCTAACTAACACTTGGGACAAATGGTTGGTACCCACCGTCTGCCCCTGGAGACAACCACTCCGCATTATTACTTTGGGGAAGAAAATAAACGGGGAAATCTGGGGTAGTTACGGGGTAATAAGGCCCAGGTCCTCGGTAGTCAAGCACAGCCTGTACAGGATTCTATGAGATTGCTCTGTTCACAAGCGATTTGTTTGTTCAATTTGTAAGTGTCATACTATTATGACGATTGTTCTTTTACCTTGAGCTTGAGGGAATATATTTTACAAGCATACACGGTTCTTATCCGAACGCATCTGGGAAGGGGCTGGTTTTTCAACATATGAGACTATTTGACCAGAAGAATAAATTAATGTGTAGTCAAAGGCACACCTTCTTCTTTCAGGTCCCATCCCTTACACTTCATCGACAACCCCATATTAGAGGGCCTAGGCCAGTCTACTAGTGCCAGCAAGGGTGGTAATTCCCTGCCAAGTCTTGGCTCTATGGAGAGATATCGGCCAACTTGATTGAAACATTCAACTGAACCTAAGGAACTAGAGTCTGATGGGATGGATGCGAGATTTGGTCTACTGTCCGAGTCTGCCGAAAGGTGTACCAGCCAATTTGGAGAAATGGTGTAGAACACTCTCTACATTACTTCAAATGACAGGTCATCGACATACGTGAGCAGAGACACATGTTTTGCATCGGTAACAAGTTTATGTACCACAGGGGGGGCTGTATGGAAATTAAACACAGAATTTGGTAAACTTCTTTTTTTATTATAACCAGCCACCTATATCTCAGAGCTCTGGAACTATGAATCACACTAGGTACTCTTCTTGACAAGAGGGGAAACCTCCGCTAGCTCCCTTTTGTGTTCCCCCTTCTCGACCATGTCATTGATGGTCTTCTGAGCGACCTTCATGGCCTCGACTCCGGCTGGGACGCCACAGTAGATAGTCGCGTGGAGAATTGACTCACGAATCTCCACTTCCGTCAGTCCGTTGTTAAGGGCACCGCGGACATGGACGCCAAACTCAGGCCAGCTCTTAATAGCGATCAACATGCCAAGATCTTTGCCGAGAATTGTAAGCTCAGGTAACATGAGAAAACATTCCGTTGGGGGTGGAGAGTGAACTTACTAAGGAGGCTTCTTTGCTTGCGATCAAGACCTGGGCGAGACCAAATATTACCCCAGCACCATCTTAGCCACTGGAATTAGCTTGGATAACCACTTGATCATGAGAACTGTCATGGAAAAGGCGACAGGGGTCGTAGGGGTTCTTTGAATAGAACTGCTAAAGGCAAAACACCGGAAAAGTCCAGCTAACTGGACTACCCATAATAGGATGCACTTACTCCGTTACGAGCTGTTGACCTGGGTAAGAGAACTCGCTACTTCCGTTCTTCAGAGCTGCATCAACGTAAGAATCTCCAACTACCTCGCGGCGGTTCTTAATCCCGAGATCAAACATCTCAGTGTGAAGGTTGTCAAATTGCTTCTCGGTAGACATGACGGGCTGCTTTATTGCCTTTTTGGCCTGATTATGTTTAGTTGTTGTCGTGGTGAGATGGATTGGAAGTACAAAGCTTAGTCAAGGACTAAGTGGCAGGTAAAGCCTTAACCTTTCAGGGTTTTATGTAGATTGATTTAAAGGATCTAGTTTTCCGAACCAATATTTCCTTCTCCAACCATCAATCGTGCCTTCAACGTACCCCGCTACTGATTGTGCTGCTGTTTCTTCCCCTCCCCCTCCCCCACCACTTATTGCGCAATATGCCAAACCCCTAATGGATCCTGCTTGGAGAGATTATGTCCATTGCGTCTGAGTAACAGACGCTGACTTCTAAGTTTGGGGGTGTTTAGCCGAATCGTAGTTACTGTGATAGCCGCGGTCATATGAAGCATGCGCGACTGCTGTCTTTGCTTGGTAACGGCCATGCCGCTCAATTAATATTTTAAGTAAAGTCCACACTGGAGCCATCTCCTCAAAATCGGCCGAGATTACATACAGAACCGTATTATCCATTTCAACATATCATTTATCTTACATCATGGTGAAGAACTCCGTCTCGGTGCACGCCCTTTCTGGAGGCCACCTGACACTCCCGGAGAGATTCTTTGTCACGCCTCTGGATGACTCCTCAGCACGCAAGACGGTGCCTTCCTTATCGTTCCTCATACAGCACAAATCTCCAGAAAACAACAAAGTCACGAGAATCGTCTTTGACCTGGGCATACGCAGGGTATTAGAAGATTATGCAGAGCCAATCTACAAACATGCCCAGACACGGCAGCCAATTTCTGGAGATCCAGGCACCGTAAAGTCACTGGAGGATGGCGGCCTGACCCCAGATGACATCGACATGGTCGTATTCAGCCATTTACACTGGGACCATATCGGAACCCCTTCCGATTATCTCAACTCGACCTATGTTGTTGGTCCAGGGGCAAAGTCTCTCATTGATGGTAGTCAATCCTCCGCAATCGGTAGTCACAATCATTTTGAGACGGGAATTCTTGACCTCAGTCGAACTATCGAACTGCCACCCACTGATCTCCCGGCCACACCACCACCTTTTGAGAAACAAATTATGCTGTCTACACGAGCCCAGCAGCTAGTCAGCCGCCTGTCTCAGCCTTGGCACCGTATGGGCTACTTTGAGTCTGTCATTGATATCTTCAACGACGGAAGTGTCTATGTAGTTTCTGCTCCTGGCCACATCAACGGACATGTCAATTTGCTCTGCCGCCTTGAAGACGGGAGACATATTTATCTTGCCGGTGACGCATGCCATGACCAGAGGCTGCTGACTGGGGAGAAAGACATCGCCACCTGGAGTGACGATGCACTCCCCCACGTTGTCTGCTGCATTCATCAGAACAAGGCGGAGGCTGAGAGGACTCTCCGAGCGATTAGGAACAGTATGAAGGACCCTGGTGAAATGGGACAGCTGGAGGTGATATTTGCTCATGACTGGGCTTGGGAGGAGCGAGCCAGGAAAGAAAACATGTTCTTTCCAGGATCGATATGAATGCAAAGTAGATCAATCGATTCGCAAGATACGAAATAATTGAGTCAATCTTATCAAATCGTGAGTTTAAATAACAAATCGAGAAGTCAAAGAGAAAGTGAAAGAGATTCATTAAAAGAACCATTTATAATACAAGCCTTTTGAAAAACCTCTCTTTGTGCCATGGAAACGAGTGCAATTCCTCACTCAAACTATGACTCCTACAGACACTATGTAGCGGAAGGTGGACTAAAGAATTAATTTCGAGATAATGTCCGATTGATGATAATTTTACAAGTTGACTTAAAGTCCAGGAAGATCCTTCCCCTCATTTTCGGAAAACAAGCGGTAAATGCTCCTGAAATCCTGCCCAGAGCATTTCTCGTTCTTAACGGCGGTCCCATACAGCTTCCGCACAACAGGCTCTAGCACACTCTTAGCATCCAACTGCTGAGCAAGGTCCATTGACATTTCGAGCACGCCATTGCATAGCTCAGTAGAGAAACCACCCTGAAAGTCCGTGGCTGAAGACGCTGTAGGCGACACGCCCTTGACAGGATTTTGCTCTCGACTGTTGCGCGACATGCCAGTAGAGCTGTTGATGACCTCAGCGAGCTTGACTGGATCTAATCCGTATAATCGGCCCATGTTCATTCCTTCACACACCCCGATCATGTTGACGGCCGAGAGATAGTTGTTGATGAGCTTCGTTGCCAGGCCTGCACCTGCCTTGCCACAATGGAAGATGTTTTCAGATTTACCCATCAAGGCCAGTATGGGTTTGATTCTCTCAAAGACATCGTCCTCACCTCCTACCATAAAGGTCAAGGTTCCGGCGTTGGCACCGCCTTGGCCGCCCGACACGGGCGCATCAGCAAAAACACCAAGTCCGCTCTGCTGGACAGCCTGACCAATCTCCTGCGATGTCTTTACATCAATGGTGGAGCAATCAATAAAGACTTTGCTCTCGCCATCGTCAGGGGACATTGAGAGAAGTCCGGTTTCAGAGTCTGTGAAGACCTGGCGCACATGCTCTCCACGAGGCAGCATGGTGATGATGATATCCTGATTTATGTCAGCAGTGTGTACAAACTTTGACCATGACGGAGCACAGATCAACCAGGTCTTCGGACGTACACTCTTATGGACTACCTCAAGCGGGGTTTTTGCCACCTGAACCCTGCCAGGCGCTGTTTGAACAAACTCGCCACGTCGAGCCTGGTTCAATTCGCAAACAATGAGGTCCGACTGCTCTGGTAGCTTACTCCTCAGGTTCTTTGCCATCCCATATCCCATAATACCCAGGCCGATAAAGCCATAGGACTTGACTGCAGGCTCCTCGATTTTAGAAGGCATGGCTAGATGACGAAGAATTACTAATGGTAGTTGAGTTATGTGGACAAGTAATATCCTTGTGTTGTGAAAGCATGCTTTTATTAATCTTAGTCTGGTCCAAATAATCATCCAAGATCAGGCCAATTCTCAAAAAGCACGGAGCGAAATCACAAGCCGATTGTTTCTCGTCCATTGGAGAACATAACCGTGGGGTAAGTATCTTGTATCGTCACTGCTTGCGCCCCAGAGCTAGCCTAATGCATTTGTGCTCGCACGGCTTTGATACTGAGTAGCCACGCCGAGTTGGTTTGCAGGGATAAAAAGTTGAATTGTGTTCCTGGATATAGGAACCGCGGCACAGCGTTCTCATATCAATCTTGATACATGGCTCTAGATTGGTAGGGCCTTTAGGGGACATATAATGAAGCTGGTACAATAGCTTGTAACCTGTCTCGTTCTCGTTTACTTGCCAGCAGAGTAGATTAGGAGTCAGTTTGGAGCATTTGAAGATTGTTTATTATCCTTCGACCCTTTAATAAGCAGGCGAGGGATACTGCGATATCCAGAGAGTAGTACAGTATTCAACGTATACGATTCAGACTCATTAGCGTAGGAGACCAGGTCCTTTACTATCTAATAATGTGCCTGTCTCTGCTTGTTTCTCTTTTTTTCCTTTTTGATACAATCTAGAATTGGGAATAGTGGGTGTGCTGAGATCTTGAATAGTGACCAGGTTTCATCAAAACCATTCATTTCTTACTCACACGAGGAACCCAGGCACTTCAATTTCATGGTAAACTTATTAACTGAAAAAAGCCGTTTTCTTTCCATTGTCATTTTGATGGCCATCCTTTAACCAGCTAATTGAATGATTAATATGTAGAGTCCCCCATCAAGCCTCGTGTATCGCTCAATGGACTAATATCACCTCGTCCATCAATCTAACCATACTTGTGGAAGACCTTGGCAATGACCTGCCATTTTCCATCCATCTTAATAAGGGTTAAGAAATCAGTGTAATTGGCACCAGCAGCATCTCCCTCCATATCGATACGGATGACAGCAGTTGTCTGAGTGATTGCGAGAACGTCGTTGCGGGTCTTGATGTGAGGAGCGCTGCCCTCGTTCTTCATGAAGGTCCAGAGGTTGCTGATAGGGCCAGCAAGCATATCTGGCTTGGGAGGGCTGATAAATCCGTACATAATAGCGTCCTTGTGAAACGCCTCGGCGGCTACGCTTGAGCTACCAATGCGGAGGCCCTCGACATACTTATTTGCCGCAGCAATGGCGCCATCGTAGTCGGCGGTGGAGACAGTCTTGATGTTATCGGCCATGGTCTATTTGTTATAAGCGTATGAGATAAGATCCTTGTCCCCCAGCTTAGCTATAGGGTGAGGTTTATAGAAGACTTACGACGAGTAGAAAGGTAATTGCCAAAGAATTGAGAGGTAGTGATGATAGAGGACGAATGTCGAATTTAATTATTGAAAAGGTAGACAGTAGTTATCTAGACATTATTATACTACCGATTTACTAGTTTAAATTTTAGTTGGTCCCCTCGGTCTGACAAATCAATTACACCCCTCCACGAGTTCTACTAAATCCATTTACAAATAAAGGAGTAGAAAAGATAAAGTTATTTTATTTGTCTGTGGTAAATATCTATGGAGCAAATATTACTAAGTGGTTTGGGGGAGTTATCTTAGACTAGAGAGTCGGGTTTCAAGCTAATTTACTCTATTAACAGAATCCAGATAATAATACATTCATTCACATAAATTTATTATTACGTTCAATGTTGATCAGCATTATGGAAACACATGCCGCGGACCCGACGGCGAGCCACTTAATGTTAATTTCCGCTGTCTAACGCATTGCCTCTCATCACGTTGACGAGGCTATTATCCAGTACAATGCGACAATGCTGGTAGATGTCTTGCTCCCCAACTCATTATCTGACCACGAGGCGGCGCACTGCTGCAGGAAGGAGGCTCTGTTGAGAATTAGATGGACATAGTGGATGGTAGAGAAGAAGACATCGATAATTTAAGCACCTTGCTGAGTTATCGAAATTTTCGGTACTTCTTCTGCTTCTTTGACTGTCATTTGTTCGAATCGGATCAGAACCATTTAGAAATCGAGGAGTAGAAAAGATAAGACTAGTAGATCAGTGCGTGGTGGACACTCTTTCGGGCTGACATTATTAAGTTGTTAAGAGGAATTAGGTTAGGAAGTAAGCTTTTACGTCAGTTTACGTTATTACTAAAGTTTCAATGATAATACACTTTCTTTACTTAAAGATATTATTAGATTTAAAGTATTAATAATTAAAATGGATGTGATTCTCTATACTGTCTAATCTCGTACAGCTGTAGGGTATATAGCTTGATCCTTAAACTATTATAGACCATAGCACCAATTTTATAGTACTTTTATACAAGTAAATAAATTAAGTACAGCTCAAAGAAGTACTATGCTATTAAATACTACTTACTCAACCTATATTGCTAGAGGCCATACTAGGCTTCTTAGCTATAATTCTTCTATCACTGTTCTCTTCCTGCTCTACTCTAGCCGTAGTAACAGTCTTCCTAGCATCCACACTGTCTGTGTAAACTGTAGCTTCAAAGAGTCCGTTAATCTCCTCTAGAGTCCTGCCTTTAGTCTCGACAAACAACAACACTACAACAAGTAATATCCCAAGGTCCCAACCTCCATTAAGAGCATAGTATCGCCAAGAGATCTTTTCGATAGCCATTGGCGCAGTATAGAGGTTTAGGAAACTGAAAGCATAACCTATAGCCTGGGCAGCCACGACCCCCTTAGCTCGTTGCGAGTATTTAAGGACCTCGACAGGATAGGTATAAGCTAGAAGCATCCTATGGTGCTGTTAGCATTGTAATACCAGTGACATCATAAGGAACCTACCAGCTGGTAGATACTGCAAGGAGGAATAGAGCTACCACTATAAGGGCGCCAATAGCATATCCGTCAGTATCAGGATGACTATCGGTAAGGTACGACAAGCCAGCGAGAAGACCGAAAAGGACCACAACGGCTGATGTGCCAGCAACTGAGCAGCGTGTTAACATCATACAATGGTGTGTTAAGATCTTAAGGCTTACTAAGTGGTTTGCGAATCCCGATTCTATCAATAATGAAAACACCTCCCACGCTGCAAAAGGTTTTGAACAACAGCAGCCCGATATTAATCTTTATGACAGTTGCGGGGTTCTCTATTCGAAGATTTCCAATAATAAAGGACGAGAAATACCTACAAATTTCAGTAATAGATTAGAAGTGCGAACTAATCTCTGACTTACAAGATCATGTTTCCTCCTAGGATTTGGTAAAATACGTTCGTCAAGACAGCGATACTGAACCTTTTCAGGTTAGAGGCTATTTTGAACTGTCAGATGTGTACAGACGAACGTTTCAAGGTCCATAGAGAATGATATATCATACCGGGTGATACCAACTCTTTCCAACCTCCGTTAAACTTTTTCTCTTGCTCCAGAGCATCAAGAATCTCCTGAACTTCTGCAACGATGATAGGATGGTGAGGGTTCCCGTTGGCGTGTAAACGAGAGAGAATCTGAGTGGCCTTGAAGATGGTCAGCAAACATATAGCCATGGGGAAGAAACTCTTACCTCATCTTTGCGACCCTTGTTCAGAAGCCATCGTGGGCTTTCGTCGACAAACGGAAGTAGGCAAAGACTAATTATCGATGGGACTGCTTCCCCCTAGTTTCGATGTCTCAGAAAGAAGTTATTTAGATTCTTTTTGCATTACTCACAATCATGATTCCCCTCCACGCCCAGTCAGACTTCTTGTCGTATATGCATAGGATGATACACGATACAAGGAACGAGGTAAACGGTACGGAGGTGATGACAAGGTTTGAAAGCGCAGATCTGTATTTTGGTGAAGCCAACTCCATTACCCACATGGGGGCAATGGAACCGTTTATCAGAGTAGCGACACCGATAATGAAGCGACCGACGATAAGTTGGGGAACTATTAGTGGCAGCTGTTAGTCTTCTTTGAAGAGACAAAAATTGACGAAAACGAACAACATACTTCCGCCTGCCGATGTTTGTAGTGCTACTCCTAAGAGGATGAACACTGAACCCATCAGAAGCCCAGTTTTTCGTCCCCAGCGATCAACGATAGGGCCAACGAGCGGACCACCAACAATGCATCCGGCACTGATGATGGCGCCATTGAGCCCAATGAGGTCACTATTGAGGTTGAAATCTACTCAGGATGTCAGCAAAGAAGACCAGGTTCAGCTGATCTGACACACATTCAAAATACGGCTGAACCTTGTTCAAGTTGTTGATCATGCCTGCATCATAGGACAAGATGCAAATGTTGAGCATAGCAACAAGAAGAATGAGGATATGAGAGATGATGGGGCTAGTATTTGTTGAGGCCATGGTGATTGAGAAACTTCGATACACAAACAGTTTCTTGTATGTTTGAATAGGCCAAGAGGATTTGTTTTGCCAGTTTCTATAACGCGACTGAAGAGAGAACGTATTTGTAGTTAAATACTCGGTGTTCAGGCTGTTACTTAGATACAGAACCCAGCCATATCTTTGGGTCCATTCGTCGAGGCACGGTAACAAAACATGGATGCCTCAACTCCCGAGTACCACGTAAGCTAGTCGTTAATTGAAACCCGCGGTCAATCTGAATCTCGGTTTCAATTGTGGGTCCAATCAGCAAATGGAAGATAGCGGAAGACCGGATGTTCTCCTTAGTCCTTGCCAGGAAACTGTGCGATGACGTCGAGCGTAGCTTGAAGTCATCCGTCATGGGTTGGGCCACACAGTTGTTAGTGAAAATTGTGCATTGTTTGGACTGTATTGACATAGAACTTGCCCAGTGCCTTTTTCTTATCTATTCCTGTTATTTCAAGACAGATATCTTCCTCCTTTTCTCACTCAATCAGCTTTCTTTATTAATACAGATCTTATTTATAATTATTTGCAGGTTGAGGTTAGAAGACTTTCACGACTGCTGTCCAGCTATTCTATTTTCTACAGCCTGTGATACAATACGGCACATAAGTGGTAGTCTGCCACAGTACAGATCTAGCAGTACCTTTGCCCCTTATGGGTGTCTCAGCTAGCCACTGTAACGTATTACTATATTTAAGGTTCACAAAACTTTTACCGTGCACCGGCCTCATTTCCCGAATATTCCGAAGCCAGCCGCAATGTCGGCCGACCATTATGTCAAGCCATCACAAACTCATTTCTACGAGGAAATCCGACAGTTTTTATGACCACAGATTCGAGAATGACCAGGGTAGGTGACGGAACAGTCGAAGGCGTTGTAGTTACCTGCCAATCCAATTGTCCTGTAAATAAGGCCCAAATTGGAATCAGACGCCGTGTGTCAACATGGTCACATTGCTTACAATCAAGACGTAAGACTACAAAGAGGCGTGCATAGATAAATGCGCCTCATACGGACAAGCCAAGAATGCACATTGTACGAGACTTGTTTTCATATATGTTCGCTTTGGACCAGGATCTTGGTCAGTAGGTAAATAGACGTATATCTCTAGACAAACTTATATTCAGGACGATTAAATAGAGCCGCGATGGAACGTACATAATGGTAAATCACAAAGTACAATGGTATGTATGGGTCAATGAGAAAGCCCAGTTTGGTACTAATCTGAGTTATGTCAAGAAGCAGTAAGGAAAAACAAAATTTATGATCTTAGAATAATCCTTCCTTCACCAATATCCACCCGCAGGAACAGGGACAGCCACATCATTCAGATGTCCATTGACATTTTCCTTGATATCCTTAGCCACCTTGGGGAACTGTTCCTTGGCGAACTGCAGAGGATCCCAAGGCTTGAGCTTAGGAAACCTCTTCTTGGCCCACTCCTCAGGTGCTGCCTCAATTTCATCCCAAGGAATTTTGTAGAAGGCGTCTCTGTTGGTCTGCCCGCTTTTGTGAACGGCATTGGATCGATGATAACGGATCCTCTGCGCCGCTTCCAAACCCAACTTGACGTCTCCGTTAGACATCTCCAAGCATTGAGCTACAGTTACCGCGTCTTCCAACGCCTGAGAGGCTCCTTGGCCAGCAGTGGGTAGGTTTGCGTGCGCTGCATCTCCAATGAGGATGGTTCGACCCCCTCGCTTACCCAATTGTCTATCGTCGGTCGGTATACGAGCTTGAAATCAATCGTCTTTCCAACAGGCGTTACCTCAAATAGAGCCTGGGCGTCCTTGGATGGGAAGTATTTCATCCATTTAGCCACATGCTCAATCTCGGCGACGTTTGACCAGGATTCACTCGACTCTTTGTCATCCTATGATACATTATATCAGCCTTATTGATGCCAAATCCAACAAAAGTAACTTACCGGATGAATCAACACCCAGGCAATGTCCTTGCCCTGATTCCAAACAAAAGCCATGAGGCTCAAGTTGTCGTACATCCAAAATCGTACAGTATCTCTATCCTTGTGGTACAAATCTTTCAGCCCGGGATGGTTGAGCATCATCTCATCGGTCTTGAAGAAGCTTCTAAACACAGACCAGCCACTGCTTTTGCCGTCGTTGGCTTCGTCAAGAAGTTTGAGTACCTTTTCCCGAGCGATAGACCGTGGACCATCAGCGGCAATGACACAATCAGCCCAGAGCGTCTCGCCGGTAGAGAGCAGTACGCCAGCTTTACTTTCCTCCTCGAGATAGTCTGTAACGGCGACGCCGATTCTGATGTCCTCAACAAGAGATTTGGCATAGTTGAGGATTATGGAGTGGACCTTGCCCCGGTGGCCAGCGTAGGTTATGTTGTGTTCAACGCTATCTCTAGCCCAAGGAACGTTGGTTATGAACTTACCATCATACTTACAAAGTTCCATGTCTCGGATAAGACTGCATCCGGTATCATGAATCTGTTGGCCGACCTTGCCATCGTCCCAGCGATGGATGATGCAGCCAGCATTGGGGAAGAAGTCGAGGATGTCTGTAAAGGGGGGGTTTAATTTTGATAATCAATTTTTGAAAAGAGGGATACTTTTGTTTTAGGTTGCAACTCACCTCCCTGACTGTTTGAGTCAGCGTACTTCTCGAGAACAGTGACGTCGTAACCACGATCTGCCAGTTCAATGGCTGCTCCTAGCCCACCAAAGCCAGCACCCACGACAATAACTTTGAGTTTCTTGCTAGTCGACATGTTATCCTATCACGTTTGAAGATCCGGTCAACAGTAATGTTTGCGCTGCCCATCGGCTATATGTGACTTTAATCCAAGTTCAATAAAGACTCTTTTGTGATGTTTCTATCTCGCCCTAGACCCACAATGGACTTTGGTATTGCCGAGAACGACTACCACGATTCGGAAGGGTCCAGCCCGGATGTGTTACTACACGGAGACTAAAACGCGGGCACTGCTAGTCTCGGGGTCTCGTCCGAATTTCCCGACACGCCCAAAGACCAGCCCCGCTGTGAAGAGAAGCCGGCAATTCATTCGGCTCCACCCACATCAAAGACGTCTGGTTTAGTTCAGGTGTGTAGAACTCATCAAAGCGAGGCATATCAGTTCAGTTTTTCTCTAGTATCAACTCCGACGGATACAAGTTTATGTGCATCATTAAGCAGCCAATCATATTTTCATTGCTGTAACTCTTGCCCTCGTCACACACAGTCCCGACTTTGGGAAAGTCTATTCAGCCAACTCTCTTACCATGGCTGAAAGCACTGGGCCAGCCTACGTTCCTGAGTTTGAAACGTTACAAGTCCACGCAGGACAGGAACCCGACTCATCATTCCTCGCCAGAGGTGTACCAATCTATCAAACCTATGTTTTCAACTTTCGCAGCTCTGCCCACGCGGCGAGGCTCTTCAACCTTGAGGAAGAGGGCGAAATCGCCACTCGCACAGGGAATCCTACAACCGCAGTTGTCGAGCGTCGCATTGCAGCTCTCGAGGGTGGTGTGGCATCTGTTGCCGTGTCCTCTGGTCAAGCTGCTGTTTTCATGACTATGGTTGCTCTTGCTGGACATGGGGATAACATCGTTGCAACCAAGCACTACTACCACGGGGCATACAACCAGTTCTCCTTCCTTCTGCCTGAGTTTGGTGTGGAGACGCGGGTTGTTGAAGAAACACCAGAAGCCATAAAAGAAGCCATCGATGATCGCACTAAAGCTGTCTATATTGAGACAGTGGGCCACCCTAACTTCAATGTTCCTGACATTGAGGCCATCGCCCAAGTTGCTCATCAAGGTGGCGTCCCTCTTGTTGTGGAGAACACTGTAGGGTGTGCGTATTTCTGTACGCCCATTAAATATGGCGCCGACATTGTCGTGGAGAGTATGAGCAAATGGATTGGTGGTCATGGCAGCGCCACTGGTGGTATCATCGTCGACTCTGGCAACTTTCCATGGAAGGACTCGCCCCGTTTTGTACAATTCAACAAACCTTGCCCCGGCTTCCATGGGCTTAACTTTAGCGAGAGGTTTGGAAAACAAGCTTTCATCATGCGCATCAGAGGCCAGCTACTACGCGATGTTGGTTCATGTTTATCTCCTTTCAACAGCCAGCAGTTCATTATCGGAATAGAGACCCTGAGCCTACGTTGTGAAAGACATGCGCAGAACACTATAGCCCTAGCCAGGTGGCTTGAGAAACATGACACCGTCGAATGGGTCTCATATCCAGGTCTACAGAGCCACCCTCATTACAAATTGGCGCAAAAATATATGCCTAGAGGTGCGGGAGCGGTCCTTATGTTCGGTGTTAAAGGAGGGGCAGATGCAGGAGAGCAGCTGGTTGATAACTTCAAGTTGATTTCTAATAATCCGGGGTAAGAAACCTTCTCTTAATAGCTTTAACCAGTTGACTGACAAACAGTATTAGATACGGTGATGCCAAGACAACGGCAATGCATCCTTGGTCTACCACCCACAAGCCCATGTTGGCGCACGAAAAGATTGATCTAGGTGTTACTCCTGGGATGGTAAGAGTTTCGGTTGGTATTGAGCATATCAAAGACATCTTGTACGATATTGAACAGAGTATGCGAGCAAGCCCGGCAGTTCCAACGGGCGGAGAATAAGTCATAGAAATAGCAACTTCGTCTGATTGTTTACGAGTTGAGTTCCGAGTTCACAGTAATAAATTATGAGCAAACCCCAGAAGGTGTGGACGACGTCAAGGCAGAGATTTGTTATGGCTTTCAGCGCTTCGAAACCCGTAATTTCTGTATTTAGCTGACAGTATCAATATTCTATGGGCCCTCACCGCTTGGAGAAGCTCGCTACGTGAGGTATGTCATTATCCCACGTCTTTGTAAGACTACGTTCTCTCTTTTAACCATGCTACAGCTTCGTTGATATCCTTCTCAAGATCGTTCTCCCAAATCCAAGACATCCTGTCCTTCATCACATCTTTAATCTTCTCAATATCATCTCCGTACGTCTCGAAATGCCAAATGTGCCTAGCCTCCCGACTTGTCTTGACAAGCTTCATGGTTCGGTCAACCCGAGCTCTACTGAAAGCTTCAAAGGCAATAGGTAGTTCTTCAGCTTTGGAGACATGCTGAAGGATCCTTCCAAGAACGCATGCATCCTCCACGGCCATGCCTGCACCAGCTCCCTGAAAAGGCGTTGATCCATGGGCTGAATCACCCAACAGACAAATGTTTCCTTTGTGGAAAGCATCTATCGATGGGCTGTCAAAAAGGGCCCAGATATCAGACTGACCCATCAGACTGACAATATTGCGTACATCAGAGCCCCATTCTTTGAAGCTATCGATCATTTGCTCCTTCGTGGCGGATATTACCATTTTCTCGTGAGACCAGTCTTTGGCGGACTGAAATGCTACCACATTCATCATTCGGCCCCCAGCAACAGGGAACGTGAGCATGTGGCCGTGGTATCCTAGGTAGGCCTGCGAGTTCAGAGCCTTGGACTCGCCCAAAAGCTCTATCGCCTTGTCCATGGGGACCAAACCCCGATAGCAATATTTCCCAGTATATACTGGGCTAGCAGCTGGAAGGTCACTGCCTAGCATGATACGGCGTGTGCGACTCTTGATGCCATCGCATCCGATAACTGCAGTGTGGTTTGCCTTAGATCCGTCTTCGAATTCGAGAAGCACACCTTTTGCTCCAAGATCTTGGATATCGACAAGGTTCTTGCCGAAACGAGCAATTTTCGATGGAATGTTCTTATCCAGCTCCTCTATGAGATACGTACGGTTGACCATCCAACTACCAGGCTCAGGATGTGGGACAGAACAGAGGAATGCGCCTGCGACAACACCTCTTGCCCTTGCTTCGTCGTTGACGCCGTCCATTCCTATCTGATAGTCAAACCATATGCCCTTCTTCTCGGGGAGTAGGTTTCCGTTAGCACGACTACCCACGGCAGCTGCGAGTGGTTCCGAGATCTTGTCCATAGCTCGGATGACATTGGGTCCAAACGCAACACCTGCTCCGACCTCACCAAACTTTGGTGCGTTCTCGTACACGGTAACAGGGATTCGAGTGTATTTGGTTATCGATACAGCGAGGGATAGACCGCCAATACCACCGCCGATAATGGCAAGATTAAAATCTGCTGAAGGGGTCATGCTTATGAAGTTGGAGGTCAAGCTTATGAAGTTGGAGGTCAAGCTTATGGAGTTGGAGGTCAGGCTTATGAATTTGGAGTTCAATAAACAATTAAAATTGCTTGCATGATAGGACGTCCTGAGTGGAATGCAAAAGTGATATGCGGGGAAGAAAGGAAACAATATATCCTTCAAACCTTCTTCTACACTATAATCACAAAACACATGTCTATGTTGTCTATGTTGCCTGGGCCTCAGAGTTGTGTAATTGAAACTAAATCTAGTTCAAAATCAATTCAAATCTGTATCGGCGCCGACGGCGGAAGTAGGGGAGAACTGCTTTCTGATCCCGAGTTAAATATTGCTCGGCGGGGAATGTCCTTATTCCAGTCTCGGCCCGATAAAACAATTTGAAAGCGTCGGGGTTTCCAACTAATCGGCCGAATACTCCGTAATTCTCTACACTCACTCTCGAGTGGTTGCAATATGACAAAGCTGACAATTGAACAGAATAGGGACAAAAAACAACAAGGCCTGGGATCAATTTCGACTGTCGTTTCGACACATCTCCCTACCTATCTTTCTTACCGAGTAACCGATATTGACATTGATCCAACCAGGAAACCATGTCAATGTACGCCAGTTTTGATGCCTACTTCCCTATTGTGGTAGCCAAATTCGAGCAAGATGCTCAGGCTTTAATAGGATGGAGTCTTCTCATTGCTATCTTCGGCGCCTTGGTCATCTGGCCGTTCAAAATGGAGGCTGGTATGCCTAGACTGCCGATTGCAATGAAGGAGGAATTTCCAAGTCGGAAAAAGAGAATTGATATTTTTATCAAAGATACTCGAAGGCTACTTATTGACAGCTGTAACAAGGTATGAAGATGAATCCCTGGACTGCTGAGCAAGATTAGTATGCAAATCCTAAAACGATCTATAGTTCCAGGATCAGGTGTTTGGGATCACAACTACGGAAGGTAATTCATTGCAGATTACACTAACATCCAACCTTCAGGCTGACGAGAGTCTCAGGAACCAATATCATCATACCTTTAGATTTACTTCATGGTCTTGGAAGTCAAAAGTCTCTGAGCTTTTCGGCGTTTCTAGAAGAAGAGGTTCATATACCTGGTACTGAAGCCAATGTTCTAGATCAAGTTACTAATCTATCCCTCTATTGTCACAGTTTAGCATGAAGAGATACACGAGAGTGGGGAATCTAGACGAAAAGCAAATCAGCCTTATCAACAAAAAGCTCAACCCTACCCTTCGTAAGCACAAACACCGTTCTATGTCCTATTCCAATCATGCTAATTCGCACAGCTCAATATGTTCCTGTTATTCAACAGCTCATCCGCGATCATTGGCCCTTGGAGAAACTTGAGAGTAAGTCTACTACCTGACTTATGTCGGCATGTTAAACAGGAAGACATATTCATCCTTCTATATATCACGATGGCTAGAAGTAAACTGATTAAATGTTTTACGAACAGCCAGTACTGATATAAAACCGTGGCCACTCGTCATGCGTCTTGTATCTCGAATTTCTACCAGAGTGTTCCTCAGCGCTGATTCTGCTAAGAACGATCGATGGCTAGACATCGCCAGTGAGCATGTCCACTCTGTTGTAGTTTGGACAGAGAACCTCAAGAGATGGCCCTCGATCCTACGCCCTCTAGTGTACCGCTTCGTCAAAGGTCGAGGCTACATGATGCAGCGCTTCAAGGAAGGCAAAGCTCTAGTTGCTCAAACGCTAGAAATCAAAAAGGCAAAAGGAGGCGAGCCGCTGAGTAGCCCTCCAACACTGCTAGATTATCTCTATGACAGTGGGCTTGGTCCTGATGATGTGGAGGCGCATACCATCACCCAAATCAACTTGTGTGTTGCTGCCATCCAATCTATGGCTTCGACAGTGACACAATGTCTTATGGATCTTGCCACTCATCCTGAAAATGCTGCTGAGCTCTTGGAAGAGTTCGACACGATGGTAGAAAATAACAATGGTGTGACCGACAAGCAAGTATTGACAAACCTGTGGAAGCTGGACAGTTTCATTAAGGAAACTCAGAGGTTAAATCCTCCAGATTTGAGTGCGTTACTCAGGCCCGGTCACCTTAGCACGCCATCATACTGATATCAAAACACAGCTAGTTTTCAACGAAAGGCTTTGTCGAGCTTAACCTTATCAAATGGACTTCGTATCCCTAAGGGAGCTCGTATCGTTCTTCCAACGGGGGCCATCAATATGGACCGGAGGCTTTTCCAAGACCCGGAGAAGTTTGATGGCTTCCGGTCTTACAGAATACGAATGGCGAACGAAGAGGCTCGAAACACCAACCAGATGGTCACGGTTGGAAAAAAGGACCTGACATGGGGTTATGGCAGACACGCGTGCCCCGGTCGGTACATCGCCGAAGTAGTCTTGAAGCTGCTTGTGATCGAGTTCCTCACATGTTATGATATTCGACTACCGGATGATGTCAAGGAAAGGCCGAAGAATATTGAATTTGAGGGTTTGGTAGGTTATTAATTTTGTCCATTTTGTTGACCTGCTCAGACATACTAATTTCTTAGGTCATTCCAGATCCGGATTGGAGACTGTCCATGAACCGTCGATGAGGCATTGTCAATAAGTGGGAGCCAAGGGGTTTCTTAAGCATGGCGATTTCAACAGAGACTGAAATAGGCTTATGGTTTCCATGCCGATTGCATGTTTCCGTCGAAAAGGCCAAATTACTTTCACGACGATAGGTGACGTCCAAGCAGGTAGCAGCTTGTGATATTTCAGGGAACAAGTGACTTCTAATTTGTATCTAAGACTATCATTTTCTCGCACAAACACTTGCTCGATATACAAACGTGTAGCTATGAATGCAGAGCGATTGCTATAAACATTACCTTGTCGTACATGATTCTCAACGACATCCAGAATAGTAGGGATACCTGGATGCGCCCGATAGTCACGCTCCTGACTAATACGACAATAACATGCAATCGACAGCGCAAAGAGTACAACTCAGATAATTAGTCATGACGAATATATCTCTATACCATTGAAGCTCCTCCAGACACTACCATAAATTCACCATTGATGAACCGTGACCTCTCCTCCGCAAGAAATGCTACTGCCCATGCCACATCCTCGACTGAGGCGGCTCCACCCTCGACTGGTGTATCATTTATCAGCTGTTGTCGAATATCATCCCATTCCTGTTCTGTAAAATGTTCCATAAAGCTTTCTGTCAACACGGGTCCGGGGGCGACCAAGTTGACGGTACAGCCGTACTTTGGAGGTAGTTCTTTAGCCCATACCCTCAAGATGGAATCGAGGGCACCTTTCGTCGCCGCGTAAACTCCTTGATTGGCCTTGGGTATGCGCGAGGCAGCGGAGCCTACAATAATAATGCGGGATCCACCAATTGCCCCAGACATATTCTGATGTTCGGCAGCTTTGTATGGTTTCAAATGCGGTAGAGACGCCTTGACCAGGGCAAAAGCACCACGAGCATTCAACTCCATCGCCTTATCCCACATAGTCAAAGTGGAATCCCACAGAGGAGCAATAGGCACGAACCCAGCGTTACTGACCAGCACATCAATATGGCCAAATTTAGCTACTGCTTGCTGTACGAGCTCAGAGGGGCCATCATCGGATGTGAGGTCGGCACATACGGTGATCCAATTTGTGCGTAGGTTTCTGCCCACTGCTTCGCATTCGTCTTTCAAAGTTGGGAAGGGATAGTTGAGGACGATATTTGCTCCGCGATTTGACAATTCAACGGCAATTCCTGCGCCGATACCTTTGGAGGACCCAGAGATAACAGCTGTTTTGCCGTCCATGGTCTTTTGAGTCTGGGCTGGTGATGACATGGCGGAGTTTTGGTTTTGGTATTTCAGATAGCGGCCAAGTAAGTGGTGAAGGAGCTGGAGTTGGATGATTTGCCCAAAGCCACTCTCCATCTGGCTTAGACCATTGATATACTAGTCATAATGTATAGCTGTACTGGGTCCCACGCCGGTATATCGTCCGAGCTCGGATAGTGCATACCGAAATTAACCGGAATGCTTCACGAGACAATGAGGTCAGTGTAATCGAAGGTCATTCAGATTCCTGAAACCTTGAGTAATGTGAGATTTTTACAAGTGTTTCTCAACACTGGGAGTAATGGTTTTAAAAACATTTGCAAGCTACAGAGAAAATCAAGTAAAGACTGTTCAGCTAATTTAACACCTCTGGCCATTTTTAACCCACTTCCCAAGTTCACTTTAGGCTTCGATGGGTACGCTCGGAACGTCGGTAATTCCTGGTAAATCTTCGATCCTCTTCGTAAAGAAGGCCTTTGGGATCTCAGGACCCCAGCTCGACACCGTGGCAGCAACAGCAGGCTCGTCTGCGTGCGGAGAGTCTTCATTCACAAGGTCGCCATCGACATAGTGCTCTACAATGAAGCCAGACGAATCAAACCTGTTAAGACATTAGTGGTAGTCTCTCAGTATGGGAATTTCTGAGCTACATACCAGTAGTCAAAAATCTGGCTGCCCAGAACATGTCTTCCCACTCCAAAAACATTGATGTACCCTTTGCGGCGCAGGTAGTGATGACCGACGACCTGGCTATCCACATCATCAACCTCGAAGCTGATATGATGTGCCTTTATACCCTCGGTGATCTCGGGCGAGCCGGCGATGAAGATATTCTGCCAATAGCCACCTATATTAGTCAAATCTGAACCGGTTATTGACTAACTTACATGGTGGTCGACATATTCTTTGCCCTTATCGAGATGAATGAAGATCATGACTGTCTTGTTGCTCTGTTGCTGAAACAAACTGTCGGTTTTCTTTAAGTTGAACGTCTTGCTGTACCAGGCAAAAACTTCGTGGAGTCGGCCTATATTTACCTCAAAGCCGTAGTGACCGAGCTTGTGACACTTAGACGGTACATCTCGATCTGGACGTTGAAATTCACCGAACCGCTTTTTGTCATCCCAGGTATTCCACATTACTGGCTTAGGAATGTCTCTGGGTTCTGGAACTCGATCCTGCTGCCCATAGATCAACGTCACCTCTTCACCCAAAAGGTCCTTGATAATAACCACTTTTCCTCCTCCCGGGGCGTCAAAGTCGTGGATTGGTGTCGATCCAGGAAGCTTCGCAGCCTTTTCTAATTCATCCATGGACTGCACAACCCAAGCACCTCCCTTGAATTTCCTTTTGCCATCGTTTGTTTTCTCCGCGACGTAGCAGAATTGGTCTTTACCGAATCCGCGGAAGTAAATCTTTCCATTCTTCTCCAGGACAGGGACCAAGCCAAAATCGGTAAAGAACTCTTTTGCCTTGTTAAGGTCGGGATGCCCGTAGCGGCAATGGGAAAGCCGATCAAGAAGAATACGAGAATCTTTGGAAGGTGGAATCATGATGAAAATTTGTGGAGTTTCTTGAATGGATATGTCTGAAGTCATGCAAGTCGAGTGAACTATAATGGTGAGATTCATCAATTATAAGTATCGTTCGCACAATCTGGCCGTCGGCCCCGAGGCACTTGGCGGCCAAGTTGGCAGCGTATAATTACACATACCTCCGGAGTCAAATGCCGAGATGCGGGGAATTGGAATGAACTACAATCGGGAATTGTTACAGAGTACTCGGCTGCAATCACATACGTTACACTGAAAGCTGTGCTCGGGGCATGGGTCTGAGGACGGTCGAAGAAGGCTATTAAAAGGCTCGAAACATCAAACGCTATAACATTTGGGAACCATTCTCAAATCATCCTTCATAATACATCTGAAGACCACATTGTAACAATTTAACTTGAGCATGTCGTTCACTAGGCTCATCCGCTTCCTAGATAAGAACGGTGACGAGAGGTTTGGCAATGTTCAAAGCGACATTCCCACGTCAGAATTAGTTGGTCAAACGGTACAGCTCGTGTCCGGCAGTATCGAAAAAGGCTTCAAGCTCAACGACATTGAGATACAGGTTTCCAAGGTGAGCAGATAGTCACAATATTCAGGCCATGTACACTACTAACCCTTAGCCCTCTAGTTGTTATGCCCACTAGCCAACACCCCAATCATTCTCTGCGCGGGTGTTAATTACAAGTCTCATGCTAAAGAGACAAAGGTAGGCAAGTAATCGGGAACATGATGCTACAATGCTTACGAGTGCAAAACAGTTCCCACCGCCCGAGAAACCAGTCATCTTCGCGACCCCCCTGATCGTCTCACGGGGCCATTGGATGATATCAAGATCCATCCTGATGCACAGGAGCTCTTGGATTATGAGGGCGAACTAAGCATTGTCATTGGAAAGGATGGTTATGATATCAGCGAAGAAGATGCACTGGACTACGTTCTTGGTTATACAATCAGTAACGATGTCTCAGCCCGTCATCTTCATGCCGTCAACATGTCTGGGTATCAAATGGGCTATGCTAAGTCCTTTGATAATTTTGGGCCAACCGGTCCTTATTTGGTCTCGCCAAAGCTAGTTCTAGACCCGCAAGCTCTAGAATTGAAAACGACTGTAAACGGCGAGGTGCGACAATCGACAAACACGGGACAGATGATTTGGTCGTGTCGTCAACTTATTGCTTTTGCCTCTAGGGGTCGAACCTTGCGCCGCGGCACTGTTATTATGACAGGGACACCAGAAGGTGTTGGATGGCATACTAACGGCTGTTTGAAAGATGGGGATGTCGTGGAGGTAAGTGTTCAAGGTCTTGGTTACATTAGAAACAAAGTTGTATTTTAGAACAGGATTAGATAAGCCATCCAATTAGAGAAATGCGGGTTGTTAAAGACATGACGTGGATACTCGCCGAAACAGACATATGAAAACCCTGTCGCGGATTCTCGGCCGACAAGCCCGATTCGATGTTTAGTTAGGCTTTGCTTATCTAATCTCAAACCCCGTATCGCCTAAACTAAATACAATAAGCCTGAGACACAAAACAAAACCTCCCAATGGGAACCACCCATCAGATTTCGTCAACAGACACCTCCAACAACATGGCAGCACCAGTACCAGCAATTCTGCTCCAAGGCGGCACACTTCTTTTTCATGACGATAATGATCATGTGAGCGCCTTGAAAGAAACCGATATTCTAATCCAAGGTAATCGTATTTCCAAGATTGGCAGGGGAATTCGAGCTCCTGCCGGCACTGAGCTATTCAATTGTAGTGGCAAAATCGTGAGCCCTGGCTTTGTCGATACACACCATCATCTGTGGCAGACTCAGCTCAAAGGATGCCATGCAGAGCAATCCATCTTTGACTATCTGGTGACAGGTTCGTTTCGTGGGTCCCACTCTGTGTATTTCTTACAGCGCTAAGGCATCAAATCTATCAGGCTTCTGGCAGAGTCATGTTTACAAGCCTCAGGATATGTACTGGGGACAGCTCGGAGGAGCTTTGGAGGCAATCAACTCTGGAACGACATTCGTCTTAGATCATGCTCATGGGAACCAGACCAATCAACATGGTGAGCCTCGCCTTCTCAATGGACTGCGCACGTTGTGAGCCTTAGCGGCTAAACTAATTGTCCGTCTACAGCAACTCAGGCTCTATCAGCGACTATAGCATCGGGCATTCGCTCTATCTTTGCCTATTCGCATGCTCCCTACTTCACCAAATGGGACTCAAATACCTGCGAATTGTCGCGCGACATCATGCCCAAGTCTAGTATGGCACATATATTTGAGCTTGCTAGATCACAGCCATTTGGAAATGGGAGGGTTCATATTGGTTTCGGATTCGACTACTGGTTTTTGCCACAGGAGGTTGTCATAGGCCTCTTTTCCGGGTTGAGAAACGCTGGAATCACGCTTTTTACATCCCATTACGCCAAGAATCCAGCTCTGGGCAAGTATATCTTTTTTCTTGACTACGTCATCTCTCTAAGATACACTATCTGACATTACTCAAGGTGCCACGCCACTCATCAATACGCTCCAGTCATATGGTCTCATCAAGTCACCTAGTGATATTCTTCTCTCCCACGCAACTGGCCTCGGTAAAGAAGAGGTAGCCAAGCTAGCCGAGACTCAAGTGTCAGTTTCGAGTACCCCGGACACAGAAGCCCAGATGGGATTCGGCTGGCCAATTGCTTTTACCCCAGGTATCAAAACCACCTTGGGAGTTGATTGTCACACCAGCAGTACATCTTCTATTCTTTCACTCGCGAGATCTGCATCGAATATGGCTCGCCAGCGGGATGCCGTCGCTGAAACTCAAGGTGGAGAGGGTGCTCCCCGCCGACTCTATCTCCAGCCAAGTGGCAGTACCACAGAGGCCTTCAATGCAGCTACCATCAATGGCGCACGTGCAGTCCTACTAGGTGACAAAATAGGATCCATCAAGGAGGGGAAAATGGCCGACCTAGTCATATTTGACGCAGTGGGTAGTCTGACGATGAGTTGCGTCTCCGAATCGGACCCCTTGACGGCGGTCGTGCGCCACAGTGATGTGCGAGACATTGAAGGTGTAATAATTGACGGAGTTTGGAGGAAGAAAAACGGCAAAATCTCGCCAGTGACTATAAAAGAAACAGGAGAAATGCTAGAGTGGCCAGAAATCAGGCAAAAGCTTTTGGGAAGCCAGCGCGATATTCAAGAAAGGCAAAGAAATCTGAACATGGATAAAGCTAGGGAGGCTCTTACTGCTATGTTCCACATCGATAGCAGAAATCTGGTTCGGGGGCCAAGGAAATAGCCCATGCATGTTAATCAGATTAGTTATATCCTAGCATGCGTACGACCTACACCAAGTCTTTGAGTAAATGTTAACGTAGGTATGTGTTAAGCAGGGCTACCCTGCACAGTTCCATATCGATTCCTTCTAGGCTTCGTGCATGGATCTAATAGGGCCGGGAAATCAATATAATGATATTTGAATACAAGTTCAAGGTTAAAAAGGCATAAACCCCGGCGCCGAACAATGCAGATTTGATCAAAGGCTTCGTACTGCCAACCTTTTTGATCATCCAACACAACACCCTCAACATCAGGCAGAAAAAAAACCTCATCCTACCAGAATGTCTGTACTACCGCCTCTTATTACTCTTGAAGAACATTTTGTCTCGGCCAAATTGCTTCCTGAGCTGTCCAGCATTTACTCAGAGCAGCTGAAACACCTGCCAGAAGTCGCAACTCGTCTCACAGATCTTGGAAGCTCTAGACTGCAGGACATGGATAAAAATCACGTCTCACTCCAGATCGTTTCACATGCTCCTGGCTTAGGTTCCAAACCTTCACGTATGAGTCGTCTAGCAAATGATGAGCTGGCCCAAGCACTAAAGCTCCAGCCAGGTTCTCTGGCCGGGTTCGCTGTATTGCCAATGAGCGAGCCTGACGTGGCAGCAGCCGAGCTGCGGCGCTGTGTCCGGGAGTTCGGGTTTGTCGGAGCGCTTGTGGACGCCCATGTTGACGGTTTACACTACGACAACGGCCGCTTCTGGCCTGTTTTCAGGGCAGCCGCTGAGCTTGACGTACCCATCTACCTGCATCCGACGTACCCATCCGAGGCTTATCACTCCATCTACGAGGGCGAATACGGTGCCGGTGCAGCCCGGAGTCTCGGATCGAGCGGGTTCGGCTGGCATCAGGACACGGGGCTGAGCGTTCTCAAGCTGTTTGCCGCCGGCTTGTTCGACGAGTTACCGACGCTCAAGATAGTCGTCGGTCATTTCGGCGAAATGCTTCCTTTCATACTGGAGCGGGTCGAGAAGCTCTCAGTCCGGTGGGGAAAAAGACAAAGACCTTGGCGGCAGGTGTGGGATGAGAATATTTGGATTACTACAAGCGGGGTGTGGAGTCTTGCCCCGATGGGGTGTATACTGAAGAACACACGAGTAGATCATATCATGTACAGTGTGGATTATCCGTTTGAGAGCAACGAGAATGGCTTAAGGTGGATTCGGGAGCTGCAGGAGAGTGGACTGGTTACAGCGGACGAACTCAGTATGATCGCGTACCGTAACGCAGAGCAGTTACTACGGGTTAAAGTTACTAGAGAGTAAGTAGGGTGCGTGCCGGGCGCCTGGAGAAGCAATCCGAAAGTTAGGTAGTTTTGGTCGTAGTATAGGTACTTTGGCCACAGTATATGTAGTACCAAGTTTCTTCCATTCGACATGAATCAATATCCAAGTTTATTTCTGCCGGGTACAGTCAGTACACATATAGCTTGAAAATCCTCTTTCAGTTTCACACCCGTTGTCTCTGTATCATGGCTTCTCCAAATGCTGTGGTACTCAAATCAATTGCCTTAGCCGGGGTGAATCCACAACGAGCCCTTCCCTTCTCTCTCAGTCTAAACACTAACCAACATTCCAGGCCGGCGGACGTCTGGGCCGCAAGACACTTATTTCACTCGTGGAAGACGTCAACTTCAATGTGACGGTCCTGGCAAGCGACAGAGGCTCCACCGAATACCCCCTGGGATTCGGGTTGTGCAGGTGGATTACGACTCTCTCGACTCGCTACGAGAAGCGCTTCGTGGAATTGATGCTGTTGTTTCGACCCTTGGAAAGATATCTGGTCTAGAGTGTCAGTTCAAACTCATTGATGCCGCTGTCGCTGCAGGAGTGAGGCGTTTCATACCATCCGAGTTCGGAGCTGATCTACAGCATCCCTTGGTTCGAGAGTTCCCCACATACCGTACCAAAGTCCGAGTGGAGGAATACCTCGAGAGTTTGGTTGAAGAGACTGACCTCAGTTACACTTATATTTACAACGATCTACTATTCGAAGAGGGTTTACGGCTGAACGTATTCGGAGACTTCAGTGCTCGAACCGTTCATATGTACGATGGCGGACATGGTCAGTTTTCTGCCACAAGAATAGTGACTGTTGCTCGTGCAGTAGTTGCAGTCCTGCGGAACCCAGAAGAAACCAAGAACAGAGCGATTCGAATAAGGGATATCTCGACTTCGCCACGCGAGCTCTTGCGGAAGCTTCAAGGGCTCGACCCAGAACATGAATGGATACCCGTGAACATCGATACCGAAGCTCAAGTCAAAGAGGCCCAAGATGAACTGGTATCAGGCAAGTTTAGCCTGAAAGCTTTTGCCGCATTCGCTACGCGGGCAACCTTTGCACCGGGTATCGTGAGCATTTATGATGATAATGCGCTGCTGGGCCTGCAGGAGATGACGGAAGAGGACCTGGAGGCGTTGTTGAGAGCAAAGCTGACATCATGTCCCCAATTATACTCCGAGAATGGTGCTAGTTTACAATGAGCCAAAGCTTCATTTTCTCTATTATAGGTAGCTTGAAGCCTAGCCTGTCAGATAAAATACGGTTGCCCATCATCTCCATCAAAATTGTACTGATTGACCGTGTCCAACAGAGACCCCATAAATTCATCCGCTTGGTTTCTTGGCACTTGAAAGTTGTCATCCAAGCCATTGATTGATGAAGAGAAGTCATTTAGATGGGCCTCTAGCTGTCCCGGTAGCCCTTGCTGTATTGATTGACCCGCCTTCGGTACAAGAGTTGATGAAGAGGTCGTAACGGCAGATTTACGACGCCCCAACTCCTTCTTTCTGCGTCTCTTGGCCCGGTCAATTCCCCTCATCACCGAGCGCCACTGGTGCACCTTTCGATGGCGCGTGGATGAATCCCAACGCAGTACTGCACTCTGTTCCACCACCCGCCATGCCTTGGTGGCATCCCTGACTAAAGGTCGCCTAGACAGCTCCGATAGAACGATAGCAAATGCATGCCACTCATGGTAAACCTTTGTCAACCATGACCACTGTGCCACTAAAGGATCGGTACGCAGTCGGTACGAATGTGTCATGCATTCAATTGCATCCTGGAAGACTCGTTTTCTCTGGCCTTCATCCAAATGAGATTCTGGTCCGAGTGGGTTGAGTGCTAAGAAACGGAGATTGGAGATGATAGTACCAATAAAAGAAGTCACCAACTAGAAACGACGTGTTAGTAAAGGTAGCTAGCTTCGTGAATGGTATACCCGGCTTACAAGGTGGAGTGACTTCCTTGAATTAGTATCACCAGAAAATCGGCTATTAATCTCCAGCAACTTTCTATCTATCCAGTTTTGCTTCTCTGCCAACGTCATTGGTCTGAAACTCCTTCCAGTAGCCGGATCGACACGGCGTACATCAATCATGGTTCGCCAGACACTTGAGGCCCAGCATCGAGCAGCAGTGAAGGACATGTCGGTCAAGTTCTGAGACTCAACTGGATCTCCAGCCATATCTGGACTAAGGTCGGCATCATTGACGTTCGAAGGGGGCCTAGAATCGAAACTACTCAGCTCCAAACTGAATACTAGTAAGTATGATACTTCTCTCGACTAACGGGGATAACGGGGGATAAACTTACACACCAGTGGCGCCCGAATAATCCTCTGAAGCAGGTGTATCCAGGATACATATACCCCACCATAGTCGGCGGCGCATCTCGGCATCAAACGGGCTGAGGTTGAGGATGCTGCCATCACGATGCATTCCGAGAGCCTGAGCGAGCCGAACAGCTAGTCCGGTCATGTTCCAAGAGTATGCAGGGTCAATTGATCGCATGATGACCAGATAGACAACAAACGTCTGCAGTGTGAGCATGTCGTCCGTCTCCATCAGCCTCGAGCGCGCGAGAGCACCGTCTACGCCTCGCCTGAACCTTTGCAACAGGGAAGACTGCCGTGACCCGAATTGCAGCTCACAGTTATCAGGACTGAGACTGTTGATAGCGCCAAGGTATATCACGAACAAGAGAGCCTCGAGACGGGGCGCGAGATTCACAGGGTTCTGAATCGCTTCGAGCACCAAGGTTTCGGTTGAAGGTATGTGCAGGATTGTCGCAAGAGGGTGCACGTTATCCTTGAATAATTGCCAAGCGTGAAACCTGTGCGACTGGGGCGGATGGAGAGAGTCCGATGCTATCTGCTTGCAACTGCTGTTGAAGATGAAAGCGTATTGTAGTGACCCAAAGCTAGATCGTGGTGGGTCATGGTCGCGCTCATCGTCTTCTTCAGCGTCATCATCTTCATCGTCGTCTTCTTCGACTCCGTCTTCACTATCACCTATATCCATCTCATTCACATCACTCTGAGTAGACGAATTGAGATCAGCAATCATCAAGACACGGTTTTAAATGACTTATTACCTCAGTGTGCAAAGATTCCCAAAACGTGCCGCTCACATATCGTTGGCGGCCGTCATCTTTAACCAGCTTGCCCGTGGATGTCGTAAATGGCGACCAACTCGAACCTGGCGTGTGTTTGTCATTACTAGCATTGGACTGCCTCCCAGTACCAGTAACAGTAACAGTACCAGTACCGGTCAGGTCGGTATCCTGTGATGGCAATTGCTGCTGGGCCAGTGGGCTTGGGCTTGGCACCTGTTGTGTCGTAGTTTGTTGGTCACCCTCGGGGCGGTTTGCCGGTCGATTATTTGTGCTACCAGAACCGACGGAGTGTGGAGGAGTAGGAGGGGCAGGTGACGACTGGATGTTGTTGGTAGAATGTGGCTGGATAGAGCCAACGACAGCAGGCAGCGTGCCTTGCTCTGCACAACTGGCCAATGTTTTGAACATTGGCTCCAAGCGGTAGAGCTGCTCAAGTAATCGGGTGTCGCGGAAAATCTGCTGCTCGTCGGTGCTATTGTCCAAAGGGTAGACGCAGTCATTTCCCGACTTTTTACAGTGCTGACACGGCTGTTTCTTGTCACAGCCGACTTTGCGACGCCGACATGCTGTGCAAACTCGCCTTGGAGTTTTAGGCTGTTTCTCTCGCTGAGGCTGAGGCTGAGGCTGAGGCTGCTGCTGCTGCTGGTCTCGAGTAAGGTTCCATGCAGAAATGATGGTGTCACTATCTGCCATAGCATGGTCGGAAGTGATTTCTTGAGACTGTGGCTCATCTCGGGATGCCATCGTGCGGCGGTTTTTTCGAATATCAGCTCCTTACAGTTCCCGATTATATCTGGTACAAATGCTAAGTTCTTCAGGCTGTCTCGGCGTTTACGGTTTTGGGTGGGTAGGATTAAAGATCTCGTGTCTATGTGCCAGCACGTATTGTGGTGATACGACAAGAAGGAAGGGGAGGGGGAATCTTGTCTGCCAGGGATCTTGACGCGCACTGGCAGATGGGGAGCACGAGATAACCCCCAATTCCACACGGACCATGCATTTGACGGCATTGGGCTGAGCGGCAAAGTAAAAATAAAAGTGCGGGGAAGGGGACTGGCTGACGAATCTTGGGCCAGATAAGAAAGCGGTAAGATTCAAGAATAGAAACGCGTTGGAACCCGGCATACCGTATACCGTCACTACAAAGGGTAAAGATAAGCCCCATAAGATTTGGTGATCCGCATCAATCTAAGCCGGACAGACACGGCACAGATACGAGCGAGGGCAGAGTTACTGCGGACCCAGTACTGTTCTATTTTCTTCGCAGATCCAGGGCGTAATCTTTCTTGTTGGACTAAACCTCTTATAACCGAATTATTTTAGGCCCAATTCCATTGATCGTCACCCTAGGTCTGCGGAAGAATAATGTCGGGCTAGGTAGTTTAGTCTCTGCTCGGCCGCGGCTCCCCGTATCCCCCTGCTGGAATCTCGTTCGGACTTCCTCGGATTTCATGGGTCCGTCCAGTGGATTCCTGCTCGAAATAGAGTTAAAAACGTAAGTGAGACCACTAACCCAACTCTCTCTAATTGACAAGACTGAGAAAGATTAGTCAAATCCTACAAACAATATCCCCTTTTAATCACACAAATATCCAAATTTCCCCAGGCAACAAGTCAAGTCAATATGACCACATCATCGTCGAAAGATTCAAATAAGACTGAATGGCTTGTTATCATCCCAGACCTTCCTGGCGCAAAAGACAGGAGGTCGACATGGTTCCCGTGAGTACCTCGGCCCGTTTACAAACACGGACTAGTCTCATGTCAACTAACATTCATCAGCCAACATTGTGAGAGGATGAAATTAGACCCACAAGACTTTTGGGTTTTCGGAGGTGGGCTCACGCTTCCCGAGTCCCCATACTTTCCTTGCTGATACATGATGTACAGGAGCGACCTTAAAGGACTGTGTGACACTAGGACAAGCTCCGGATGTATCCGGGAGCGCTATGATGGTTTTTACGACCTCGAGGGAGCATATCTTGGCACGCCTTGGAGAGGATCCTCTGGTCAAGGGTAAAGTGTGGGATCTCGAAAATGCACAGATTACTCCCTTCTTCCGTCCTAAGCGAGGTGCAATTTGATGGACATCAACAACAAGGATCTAAGACGAGATAGCGTGCAATCATTAACACTCTATAAACAAACAAACTATGAGTTTTCTATTCGTTGTGTACTCCGTAGCTGGGGCGCATCACTAGCGACTGGTAATAGTCGTATACCTACTACTACGTAGTTGAATTTGATCTAGGATTGCTGTGTCCAGACCTCCTTCCAGAACTCGCCGAGAAGCTCCACACTCTTACTGTCTGCTGCAGGGAGCACTTGGCTGATGTATATTGCACCCAAGCCTCTATCCCGGTTCACGAACCACCCGATGTTAGGCATTCCATTCCATGTGAGCGATCCAGCCCGGAGATTGGGTACGTCATTTTTCACTATTAGGCCACCCAGGCCAAATGCCACTTCAGGTTGACCAGTTCTGTCCCCAGTCAAATGTTTGTGCATTCCCTGTTCCGCGTCTTTAGCTCATTGAAGGCCGGACGTTTCTTCATAATAGACATGGACTATACCATACCTCTGCTTTCACAAGTTCTTGGTATTGACGTGTATTAGGCCCGAACTGAGGGGTAAACATCTTCGCAACTGAGCTCGTCTTAAGAAGTATCGGCGCTTCCTTTAACAGATCCTGCAAAATGAGGACAAAATCCGAGGTGGATGTGACGAGACCCAAGCCGCCACACTCATCTCTCGCATTCAGCGGATACGGTGAGGGAACCGGGCTCAAGTGTCCTGTATCGGCACGATAACACATTTGCGCCAGATTCTCCAACATGTCCGGTCGTGATTCTGGACGAAGGGTCGAAGTTTGCAGGTTGAGAGGACTGAACAAGTTGTCGGCAAGATAGTCACCTAGAGTCTTACCACCATTGAGTCTCTCCACCAGTAGACCAGCCCATTCTAAGCCTGATCCATATACCCAACTAGTGCCTGGTTCGAAAAGAAGCGGGTGAGAAAAGGCTTCCAAAAGTTTACCGGCCATCACCATAGGGGTCTCCCCTCTAGATTGACGCCATACCACGAGCACTGGGTGCATGGCATCATAGGACAGACCACTTGTATGAGTTATCAGATGCCATACAGTGATTCTTTTCTTGGCAGGCGCGAGAGTGAAGGTGCCATTTGGTCCTTGGTTGATGATGTCAGGATTCTCTAGCTCGGGAAGAATGCTGTCGACTGGAGCATCGAGTTCGATCAAGCCTTTTTCAACGCATTGTAGAATAGCGATAGTAGTGAGTAATTTTGTGCACGAAAAGCCTAAGAAAGTACTGTTGAGCGTCATTTGGTCATCAGACCCCTTTCTAAGCTGGCCTTTGGCTGTTTTGAAGAAAACCTCTGAGAAACAATAAAGATCAATTTTCCGGTGCAAGCCAGGCATTTTCAGCACGTACCATCTTTATTGAACGCAGCCATCGCAACTCCAGGAAGGCCTGATGATGGGTCACGAGTCAAGTATTCCAAAGTGTCTTCGACTTTCATTTTCGACATTCTTGTTTCGCCCTAGTACGCGAGCGTTGTTCCAAATTTTCGCAACGGGACAGGCAGCTCGATTTCATAATGGGTTTGTTAGTCATGGACCTCCAACGAGTATTATAACTTTGGTAACCCATTCGAGTAATTTTACGTTTGAATTAATCATCCTTGCGTCATCACTGATAGTACTGATTCGAGTATATAGTTCCAATGCTTGTTAACATTTTCTCGGGAATCTCGGCCGACGTGTAAGTCGGGGGCCAAATTATTATCCACTACCCTGCACATCCCAAAACGGTTAGCTACTGTCCTTCGGTCGTTGTGCCCATAGGCTGGCTAATTAATATGACTGACTGCACTTTGGTGGGCAAATGGAAATCAACTTTCACCACCGCTCAGAAGCTGCGCAGGCAGTTAAACGCACGAGAGTAAGCATGGCCAACTCAACAATGTCCTGCCAAAACCTACTAGCACAAAACACCACAACCAACGAGACCTGCACATCCTCAAGACTTACCAACACGCGTAATGCTGGTCGAAAACGACGCTCGTGTATCATGTGCAGCAAGCGAAAGGTCAAATGTGACAAGAAAAAGCCATGCACAAGCTGCATTAAGACAGGAAACGAATGCATGTTCCCGGCCGTGGCCGCGAATCGGATCCAAGCGGGAGTGACCCCAGACTTAGTCGAAATGCTGCAAAGGCTAGAGAAGGTCGTACAGACCCTAGAGCCGAGAGAGTCAGACGAGACTGAGGCCGCCTTAGGTTCAGAAAATTGCCAATCTTTTGGTGGTGATCATCAGGCCAATCTTACGGAACAACCCTCAGATAATACTGCTACATTGGCACAAACAACCGGCGGGAATGATGCTGAGCCTGATGATCACGAAGTCATAACTGGTTTAAGCAATCAGAATCAACCCCGAGTATCACAACAAAAGGTCACGAGCGTATCTTCAAACCATGGCAAAAGCCCGGGTAGGATAGTCCGTGATCATGGCAGGAATACATATGTACGACGCTGGTTTTGGGATAATGGAAGCACAGAGGTAACAAAAGCTCCTGCTTATATCTCAGCATGTACTAACCGTCTGGAGACTAGCAGCGGATCTTCATCGGATGCAGATGATGAGGATATGACCGAAGATGGAGGCCATCTAGGTGAAAGCTCGACAAGCCGGTGCCATGGAACGAGCGATATTTCAAAAGAAGACATCATGAAGACACTAACAGCTCAGAAAAGATATCTTTGGGTCATTTACAAAGAAAGAGTGGAGCCATTAACGAAGTTATCGCATTTACCCATATTAGAGCGGGCTGTTTTTGCGTCACCCCAAGTAGGCTCTCTTGAAGGTATGCAATGCATTGTCCTAGCAGTTCACTACGGTTCAGTCACCAGTTTGAGTGAGGACGAATGCAACTCCATATTTGGCAGCGGACAAGCTTATGTTCTAGGCTGCATGCGAGAGGAGCTGGAGGGACTATTTGCTGGCTCCTTACTCATGCACACTGGCGACATTCGACCTCTACAAGCTCTGACTCTATACCTGGTGTTTCTCAGGCATCACGAGCCCAAGATATCCTGGAAGCTATCAGGGCTTGCTATAAGACTGGCGCAGAACTTTGGATTGCATCGAGAAGACAGTTTCATCGGGCTCGCCACATTCGAGACCGAGATGCGGCGGAGGTTGTGGTGGCAGCTAGCCATCCTCGATGCACCGTCTGCTGAAGACTATTCAGGAGAATATAATCTGTGAGTCCGTACTCTTAAATATTGACTACCGAGATTTCTAATAAGTCGACGCAGGCTAGAAATGGGCAGTTTCGACACTCATCCGCCCCTAAACCTGAACGATGCACAACTACATCCTGCCATAACGCGATGCCCACCAGAAAAGAGGAGCATTACTGAGATGACGTTCACCTTGGCCCGCTGTCAAATCACTAGCATGTATCGTTGCATAGCTGATTCGAGAAGGATTTGTGGAAGCACAGGGAAAACATATGCGACGATGACGCCAGAAGAACGGGCTGACTGGATTGATGATTGCGAGAATGACTTTTCAGAGAGCTTCTTGAGAGATTGCATTCCTACTAATGCATTTCACTGGGTAAGTCCGAGATTGAGTTCCTCTAGTACGCTAGATACACAAGACTTAATTCCGAGACTATAGGTTACCGTTGTCCTTACTCGAATGCTCTTCCACAAAGTCCGACTACACGGATTCAATCCTTTACAAGACACTGCACATATGCCAGAAAGTACTCGAGAGAGACTCTTTCTAGTTGCAGTCGAAGTTATTGAGCTTAATTATAAATTGCGCACTGATCCACGGACACGTCCGTGGCTTTGGCTCTTTGGCTCTTATACCCAGTGGCATGCATTTTCACTAGTACTCGTGTGGTTGCGGATAACACCTTTCTGTAAAAGCTCTCGCAGGGCATGGGAAGCTGTGGAAAAGGCCATCGTTCTACGGTGGGAGCATCCAGCGTCACTCCTCAATGGCAGAATGCCTCGACAGTGGCGATCAATTATCAAATTGCTCGAAAAGGCGCGCTCAGCAAGACGAGAGGCTTTGAGCAAACGAGCTAGACGAGGCTCTCGGAACGCCAATGACTTGAAGCGCGCTTCTTTTCAAGGTCCGCCTGGATCGTCCTCGTCGGCTGTAGTGCCATACCAGAGCGAGGCTTTGTTGCCAAGAGAGAGCCTCCCAGGACAAGTCGCGCAATCACATCAATATTGTCATTCAGCGAACGTGATAAACAACCTATCGAATGCCAGTGCAACTGACCCATTAATCTCGCCGGGAGTTATGACAGATGCATTTTTGATGTTGGAGTCACAATCAAACAACATGGGCCAGAATTTATTCCGGGGGTTTCATAATGAGAACATACCTGGTATCTCTACCCATGATTCTGTGGGTCCAGGCTTTGGTCAAGAACTGATGATGATGGATGGTCAGTTTTCTACCGATGACTTTGAAGGTCTACATGATCTTTCATTCCTTGATGATATTGTTTGAGGAAATACACGTAGAACTCGAGGCCAGAATGAAAATGAGATCTCTATACAGAAGCTATTTTAGTACCTAACTAGTAGTGTTATTCTTAAATAATACCTGTCTTTATTGTTGAATAAGCTACTAAACTCTTAGGTAATAGGAAATAACTTCTTATGTTTAATAGATGTTTATTATCTCTTAACCTAACTGCATCGAGGCTAATAGTAAGAAGAACAAAGAGCGGCTTAGAACTACATTGGTCTAGATATAATATTGTTCTTCAATATTATTACCTTGACATATAAAACCTTCGTGTATGAGTTATGCTCATTAGTACTTTCAGAGAACTTAGCTTATTAGTTATTAATTCAATCTTCTTTTTATTGATATTCAACTTATTCTATTACGTATTTAGAAGTTTAAACGTTGAATAAAACATAAATTGTATTTAATGATTTCATTAATGACCAGGATCATGAATGATATTCTTTTTACCTATTGAATAAAAGCTGCAGTACTAGTGAGAGTTCTTACCTGGCAAACCGTACTCAGCGTTTCAGGTCATGTATTTTGTTGTGTATCGCGCTACTTCCTTCCAATCCAGCGTGAGTTGCTTCATCCATGCCCGGAATAATCATCTCAAAGGTCTCCCGAATGACCACGTACTGAAAATAACCACACCTAGCAATAGGTAGCATCTTGGCAACATCCAACTTCCCGTTCGTCAATACATCATCTCGAATATGTACTGCAACAACTCTCCCAATAACTATATCAACTGTTCCCATGGGCGGCTTGGCAGGTAGTCGAAGCGTTGTATGATACACGCACTCGAATTTGACTGGACTGTCCTTGACCATAGGTACAGGGGCGCCTGGCAGCGAACGACTGAACTCCTTTCCTAAACCGGCGCTTTCAAATTCGTCAACACCGTATTCGACTTGCTGGGCCGAGATGTTGACAGCTTCCCGAAGACCCCAAGTTGCCATATTCCAGCAAAACTTGCCAGTCAGCTCAGCATTGCGGACGGTATCTTTGCGCTGCGAGTCAGGCTTCTGGTTGGCCGAGAACATCACATACGGGGGGTCAAAGGTGAGGTTGTTAAACTGCGAGTAGGGTGCAATGTTGTGTACGTTAGGATCCGAGTCGGAAATAGTCGAGATCCAGCCAATTGGCCGAGGGACCACGCATGCCTTGAAAGGATCATGTGGGAGGCCGTGAGATGTCTTTCCTGGTTCGTAATACATGACGGGATTCTTTCAGGGTGTTTTTGATAGCGAAGAGTTCCAATGAGGCGGAAAGCTCAATAATGAAGCTGTGGTCTGATATTGTCGATCACGGGGCTCATAAAAACAAGTTTTTATGGTTCGTGATCGACGGATCGGTTACAACGTTCTCTATATTCGTCCAATCGCTCGTGATCAAAAACCAGAGACGAACTTTCACCGGGCTTGGCTATAGAAAGCGCCAAATCTCCGAAGCGGCCGAGAGGAGGGACTACTGTTCGTCGCGCGAATCTCGGGGTAAAATCCGGAGAATCAGATAAAGCATGTTCAGATGTCGGGTGGCTGTCCAAGTTACAAACTTAGGTTTTACTTATAGGATGTCTTGTCTCTAGTCCTCTCGATCTCGTAGATGTATATCCTACAGAGCCTTCTCATCATAGTAGATACCGTATATCGCTCTATCCATCATTCCAATAATCACAGTTTGACAATGGAACCCATCGACGATGATGTCGAGCTCGGACCCGGCCGTGATATTCCTACCGACGGTATTCCGGTAAACTTTGTGCCAGCAAAAGCCGGTGACATCATCAAGCTAGGACTCATCACCTGCCGTGTCCTAGAAGATGGATCCCGTACAGGTGCGTACATTTCATGAGCCTTGCTTTTCTAAGGATAGGCTGTACTAACGTGGCTGGTAAGACAATCGTATCGGAGCGGCTGAGTTTACGCTGCCCCCCGGGCTGATGGGTCCTCCAGCCCACTGGCATGAGATGCACGACGAGACATTTCTTACAACCAAGGGCACGATCCGCTATCACATCCCCAAGGCAGATGGCACCGAAGACATCATTGATGCCCATGAAGGAGACTATGTAACCGTACCGACGCGCGCTCCACATACTTTCAGCAATCCGACAGACCAGGAAGTCAAGTTCTTCAATACATATACTCCAGCTTATTACATCAACTACTTCAAGCTGTTGGGCACGTACGTAGAAGAAGGCAAGCCTATCTCGGACAAGGAGCACTTAGATGCTATGTCGAATTATGCCACGCTTCGGGTACCGAAGAAATATCTAGGCGCGAGAGAGAAAAAATAGTCCGATTATGTTCTTAGCTTTACGTTCTTAATTTGTAGAATGATAGCTGTAAATAGAACTATCACGGGACGAACCATGACCTTGTGATCTTGATATAACGGCCCGACCTTGTTATACATAGCTACCTTGCAAAAGCAGTGTCTCTAATACGTTAACAGAGGGCAATCTACGGTATCTGCTCGTCCCAAAACTTCCGTAACCCTTGACCAATCGATGCGTGAGGAGATTTGTAGCTTAGTACATAAAAAGGCAAGCAAGGTTTTTGTTCCATGTGATATCTACCCAGGCATGTTTGAGGGCTATTCAACGTCCGATATGTTATTGTGACTCTTGTCCGAAATTCATCTCATGTCATTGGATAAAGTCGAACTCGGGATTTCGGCCGGTGTGATGGTCTGTCGGTAGAGTTCAAATCCCGAGACAACCCCGCTTCACATTCCCCGAGGGGAGTCGACTTCGGACACTTGTAGCATCAAGAGTCGATCCAATCAGAGGAAGATTCATTTAATTAAGAAATGACTAGCAAGCGCCCACAATTCGACCAAGGTGATGGCAAGGTTTTCCATCCAAAGATAAAATCCCAAACTATTGACATAATACCAGCACTTTCACATCGTTACTACTGCTGTCTGCCCCAATCTGAATGCCTCTATATCACTGCTTCTTCTAGTCAATTTGGAAGTTATGTTGCTGCTAACGCTACCTATTGCCGCGGCTTTTGCCGTCCTGGCCTACGGAGTATCTTGGGTCTTGGTTGATTATGCCCGCGTTCTGAGACTTAGACGAAAGATGGCACCGGGCCCGTTTCCCTACCCTCTCTTCGGCAATATCTTCATGATTCCCACCAGCAGACAGTGGAAAAAGTTTGAAGAATGGTCGATCAAGTATCAAAGCCCCATCATCACCATTTGGGATGGGCACACTCCCATTGTTGTTTGTAATGATTCTTGGTCGATGTCAAACCTGTGCGACAAGCGAGCCAACATTTATTCGTCCAGGGCAGTGAAAACGCTCACAGGCAAGGTGTTTGGCCTGCACAAGTTTAATCAAGCGGGCCTACCCTATGGCGATCAGTGGCGTTTGCATCGCAGACTTACTGTGAGTCGCTGGTTTATCACCTATCATTCATTTAATACTTACACAAGTCAAGCATTCTGCTGCGAGTCCACAGGTTGTGAAGTTATACCGAGATATACAGGCAAATGAGGCCAAGGTATTCATCGATGACTGTCTCAATGACCCAAACAAAGTGGTGGAGAGCGCTTTGCGTTTCACTGTCTCTATAGTCTCTATCATTGCTTGGGGCCGTCGAATAAGCAGTGAAGCAGACACCGTCCTCAAAGTTGCACAGGCATTTGTTGGAAGTGCCAATAATGGGTTTCCTGGAAAGACCTATACAGAAGCTATACCTATCCTTGCTCAGATGCCTGCTTGGTTAAACCCCCTTCCAAACCAACTGAGAAAACTCGCAACCACCTCTAACAAATATTTTTACGCATTGTGTGTGGAGGCAGCCGATGCCCCGCAGGATAACTTCGCTAAACGCCTATTGAAGGAGAAGGAAGAACATGGTCTGAGCAAGGTTGAGATATCAAATCTGACAGGAAATTTCATTGGTGCTGGAGTTGACACCACCACGAGTACACTGTTGACATTCATCATGGCCATTTGTCTCAACCCGGATGTCCAGCGAAAGGCACAAGAGGAGATCGATCATGTTATTGGCCATGAAAGATACCCGGACTGGTCGGATGAAGAGAACCTTCCCTACCTAGCAGCAATTATCAGTGAGACCTTGAGATGGAGGCCAGCGTTTTCGCTTGGTGGCCCTCCTCACGCTCCGATCGAGGACGACATATACAACGGATATCTATTCCCGAAGGGAACCGCCATTATCGGCAATCTCTACGCCATTTCGCGCAATTCCCGGGAGTACCCCCAGCCTGATCGGTTCTGGCCAGAACGATTCCTTGATGGATTCGATCGACCAGACTACCCCAACAGAAAAGGTCATAACGTCTTTGGTTGGGGGAGGCGTGTGTGCAGTGGAGAAGCCTTAGCACAACAGAGTCTTTACTTGACTATCCTCTTTATGTTGTGGGCTTTCGAAATCCGCCCAGGATTGGATGATCAGGTAAATATTGCATTTAATGGCCATTTTGCGAACGGTTTATTGACAAATTCTGACTAGGGAAAAGAGGTTGCCCCTGACCCCAGTGCGTACACTGCTTCTCAAGTCACCCGGCCAATGCCTTTCAAATTGCGACTCTTGCCACGGTCGACAACGATTGTCAATCTGGTCAAACAAGGGGCTGCGAAGGCTCGCTCGGAATTGCGAGATTTCGATTTAGAGACAAGGGTCACCTTTGAAAGTGCTCAATCTGTATCTCTTGATATGCCTATTGCACATTCTGAGAAGAGCTAGGAAGTTAGAGACGGAAATGCAGAGAAGAAGGATGAGAGTGTCTCAGGAAACCAAAGCTTGAAATAATGGACAGGTTACAAAGCTGGCAGGCTCCAACACCGATGAAACCACCTGCGGGGAAGAACTTTTCAGGGCTTCTAGAAGATTATTCTGATTTGAAATGTTGAATAGTGCATTTTCTCGCTTCTTGAAATTTCGTTACTTTGACGGGTATGGATAGACATCTTGGCCGAGTTGAGACATAGAAATTGAACTTTCGCTCGTTGCGTTTCGAATAAAGCTGAATAATGAGACCAATCTAAGGCATATACGCACCTTCCTTCAAGACCTTAGTTAACATCGTGATTATTCTTAATACAAGTTCGAGCGCCATTATTTTGTTTTGACCTGAGTAAACATCGTGAGTTTTGCTAGTAGAAGTTATTCTAGCTGCTTATTATGACTCTACTAGTGATTCTTCCTAATCATGGTAAAGAATGTATCGAGCTGTTTACACCTTAAGATGGTGGCGCGACATCTTGTTATGGCTTTGTGGGTGCTGGCTGAGTGCACATGGTATCAAACGAGTCTTAAATTTAAAACAGTTACTCAACAAACACTCTCATAGTATCTAACCTCGGAATTACCAGCTAAGTCCCTCTGACATACTGTTCCCGTTCGAGGTGGAGTTTTGGCAAACACTTCTGCAGAACACCTCATCCTCTTCGGAAGTCTTCTTTATTAAGGCTCTTCGTGCGGGCCACCACTCATCTCCACGCTCCTTTTCCTCGTCAATGTGTTGATGCAGAATGTCTTTGATCAACTCCGTGACGAAAGTTACCCCTTCCTCAACCTCCGGGTGGAAAGGTCCGGTAGTGTACGTGTCGCTGTTTAGATTGGACTGAGTTCCGTTGGCGAGCCACTTGTCCTCTCCCTCAACCTGAGCAAAAAAGTCTAGCTTTTCCTTGAATTGCTCATCGGTAGCATCCTTAGCGCGGTAAACCTCATAGCGCATCAAGCTCGTGGTAGCTGAGGTAGGAACTATGGACATCATGTAAAACAAGACAGGGCTAAGAAGGATCAGTTCCATATTCACTGGCTTCAAAGAAAAGATTCAAAACTCACGTCATGGTTATTGAAGCGTTCGGAAACGCAAAGGTTGGGCTAACGGAGCTTGATCTTTCCTCGCCCTTGCCACCAAGATGCTCTATCCAGTGCTTCTGGCAGCCATATACCATCTGCTTATTGCCCTTGAAAAAGGGTGCGAGACCTGGATGAGCTGTAGGACAATGGTAACACTATTGAGTCATGTTAGCGGGAGTTTTGCTACATACTATGACTCTTGAAACCGACCTCGTTGTAGTTCTCAATTAAGGTCTTCCAGTTGAACTTGCCCTCCATCGACCAAGTGTGGTCATACTGATAGTTGCTCAAGTCATAGTTCTTCAGGCGCGGCTGCTCGGTCACTCCACCGAATTGCTCCTCCCAACTGTGGGTAGGTGTCTCCGCTGCATCAAGATTGACCCAGAGGAAACCAAGTTTGTCGATGTGAGTATGCAACTTGTACAGTTTGTACCTGTCGTTATCGAATTCTGAAACATGGTCAAATCGTGGAGCTTTCGCCAAGTCACCATTCATCTTATAGGACCATCCTATCACAACTTAGCAGAGCCTTGGCCAGAAGAGATACAATCGATCTATACCATGATATTTGCATGACAACACTGAGGCTTGCCCTGAATCTTTGTGTACAATGGGGAATGCCCTGTGACGACATACGTTGAGGAATGCATTGATATTACCGGCTCGGTCTCGGATGACAAAGAATGGATAGCCAGCCATTTCGTAACGAACGTATTTCCCGGCGTCGTTGAATTGACATGAGTGAGATATGAGAATCCATGATTTGCTGAAAATCGCACGTCGCTCGAGTTGATAGAAGCCTGGTTCGCGGTACCAAGACGCTGGAAGAGTGCTCTGCATGATGATGTTTTATGCTATCTGCTTGAAGTCTGAATGGTTCTCAGAAAAGGAGGAATCAGATATTATATCAGCTTCATTGGATGTGAGGCTGTTTGCAAACTTTTATTCCTTACCACGACTTTTACAGGTGGTGTGTCTTATATGCCGGCCGATATACCCGTGAGGGGCTCGTAAATGTAAAGCACTGTGAAACGCCACTCAGTAGGCCACATGTGAAGGCAACAAATGCACCTGTCAATTCTCAAAGTCTGATTTGTGTGTCAGCGATAAGCTTGGTAGTTGATGATTACTTCCGTGGCCGCAATGGCTCCGGCTCTTCGGTTTTCCTTCGCCTCAGAGCCTCGGCTGTTCGCGGCCGAAAGCCCGTATCCCTTGACAAATACGGCTTACACCCGGTAAATTGGTCGGACTTGAATTGTATGCATGACTAGTCCATACCGCAGAGGTGATTGATACAGTTCAATTGGGTCATGAGCTTCGGAGGTCGCCGAAACTGGCTCTCTACTCTTGTTTGTCCTCTTTTACTTAACCGCGACTCCAGGCATAAACACTAAAGCGTGACCAAACCCGTAATAGTGGATTTATTGCATAATCATAATCGGATTATATCATGACATAGGAACAACAATGCATCCCTATCTTCTCCTCGTTATCCCTGCTCTGCTGATTGTCGTTAAGCTATTCGCCAAGATTTATCAGATTCTGTCCTCACCGCTGATCTCGGTCCCTGGGCCCTGGCTTGCTCGATTTACTGACCTCTGGTACATTTGGAGAATCCACAAAGGTCAATTTGAGCGTGACAACATTGCACTTCATCAGAAATATGGTAAGAAGCCTTGCTTGATCGAACTGGAAGACGCGATCTATTAACGCCTTGCGACAGGACCGATCATTCGATATGGAACAAATAGGTACAGCATATGTGATAAGAATGCTGCTAAGATTATCTATGGGCATGGGAACGCTTTCCCAAAGTCATCCTGGTACGACTCTTGGGGTGACCCTAACCCCCATAACTGGGCGCTCTTTTCCGACCGGGACGAGAATCGGCACGGCAGAAACCGACGTCTCTATCAGAGCACATACAGCATGTCGTCTTTGGTGACCTATGAGAGTTACGTCGACGAATGCGCAGGGCTTTTTTGTCAGAGACTACATGAAATGAGCAGCCCAAAAGGAGTAACTCCACCTGTCGATATTGGACACTGGTTTCAGGGCTATGCTTTTGACGTTATCGGAATGATAACCTATTCCAAACGAATGGGATTCCTTGACAAAGGAGAAGATATCGGAAAGATCATTGAGAATATCGAAAATCATATGTCCTATGCAACCAAAGTTGGGGTTTACTCATATTTTCATCGGTTTGTCGCTCCTATCAGGAACCGTCTAGGCAAGCGTGGTACAGGACGACAATATATCGTCGAGTTTACGAAGCAGTGTATGGCAGAGCATCAATCCAAACCAAAAGCGATAGCTGTTAATTATTCAGACAACATGTCTCAGGGAGCCGGAAACTTGGACTTCTTATCCAAGTTTTTAGCCAAGAATACAGCAGAAAACTCCACCTTTACACATTATCACATCCTTGCAGGCTGCGTGTCCAACATGGTTGCAGGTTCCGACACCACAGCAATCAGTCTCAGTGCCGTTCTCTACCATTTGCTGCGCAGCCCAGATAAGCTGGCCAAGCTTCGAAACGAGATTGACCAATCGTTCTCGGAGCAGACTATCCCGTCAAATGGCATCGGGTTTCAGGACAGTCTTGGTCGTCCTTACCTCCAGGCTGTCATCAAAGAGGCTTTAAGAATGCATCCAGCTACTGGCCTACCTCTCGAGAGAGTGGTGCCTGAAAGCGGTGCCACTATTGGCGGCAGGTTCTTTCCTGCAGGAGTGGGTATTATCTTTGCCTCATGTGTGAGAATTGGACTAACAATAAGGCCAGACAATCATTGGCGTTAACAGTTGGGTTGAGCACTATAATCCTGCCATATTTGGCCAAGATGCTTGTGAATTCGTACCAGAACGCTGGTTGACTACAGAAGCTGAGAAACTCTCTCTTATGAACCGACACTGGATGCCTGTGAGTAACGAAATGCAAGTTGATATGGTACAGATATCTGACCCCTTATCAGTTCGGCCTTGGTTCTCGGACCTGCATAGGAAGACATGTTTCAACGCTTGAGATCTCAAAGCTAATTCCCCGTTTGTTACACGAGTTTGAGTTTGAGCTATGTGACAAGAATCCATGGGTTACCAAGAATTGCTGGTTTGTAAAACCTATAGGGTTCAAGGTTTACATCAGACCCAGGACACCACGTCAGTAGATATAGAATCTAGTTTGTATGTGAATCATCAGTACTATATGTAACAACCGAGCTCAGCTGTACCTTAGCTATTTATCTTAGTCAAGCGTATGCAGTAAATGCGCCAATCAAAAAGTCGATGTCTTAGCACCGCGGCAAGATTCCATGAGCAATATGGATGCGGATATTAGGTTAAAACTACTAGAGCTAGTATCCTACGCCTTCCTGTTCCTAAAACTCAGGAAAGACTCAGTTTATGAATCAACTATCAAAGTGTTAAATTTACGTCATTACTGCTCAGGTAGGTTACAGGTGACCAAAACAAGTCCATTGTTGAGATTACCGCGATATAGACCTAATGAAGCGTTATCTTACTAATTTCACCGAATTATTTTGCTGCATTCTGAGAATAAAGATGTGGAGCTTGGTCTCAGGCCTAATTTCATTTAGGGCAAGCATTATTCTATTCAATAAAGTCATTTTCCTACAGCAACAGGTATATTATTCACTTTGTCTGTATCAACAGATAGCATAGAGCCTGGTACGATGTCAACTGATAGTAGCGATCTAAAAATCTCTATGATAAGGATTTGATGATATTTCTGAGCTCCCCATCAGTCATAGGAACCACACCTGCGAGATCGTTATGAGTTCCATCGATCTGACCACCATATCCAGGAGTGAACATGATCTTGAAAACCATCGGATCTACCACTGGAATATCGAATTGACCCGCATACATCTTTTGCTCGGCAATTTCGGCATTTTTATTCATATCCACGCAGTCAACTTGCCATTCACCAGGCACCTCTTCTTTGGCTAGTTCGAGGATTCGAAGTTGGGTTGTCCGAAAGCTTTCTATCAGCATTACCACATTCTCCGTTTGTTTCGGGTTGCTCAAAGCGCCAACAACTGCTTTGGCGTAGTCGTTCATCTTGGTTATAGAGAACGGCACGTTTCCTTCGTTCTGGATGTTGAACCTGCGTTGCTTGATAGGCATCAATTCCTCATAGGTCAACACCCATTCCACGAAGCCCCCGCCATAGATAGCTGTGTAGGTGAGCTTGCCCTCTTTGGCAGAATCTATCAAGAGTTTCTCAATTCTCTGTTTTGTTTTCATAAATGGCATCTCACGTACCCGCGGGTTGCGGATATCAACGCCATATTCGGACGGAATGAATCGGTATACGCCGGCTCTCATTGCTGCCTCGATGGGCTTGAAGTGTAGCTCCGCTAAATGCCCTGGTGTCACGGCGACTACAGCATCCAGACCCTTGAATGACTTTGTGAGACTGTCGACATCATCATAGTCAATAGAAGCAGACTTGACCGTGGCCGGTAGTACAGCACTCTTCGAGCGGGTGAAAACGGTTATATCAAACAGACCAGAAGAAGCTAGGTTATTTGTAACGTAGGTTCCTAGACCTCCGGTTCCCAGTGAGAACGTCAGTACAACTAATTCTTTATGTGCAGAGAGGAGTATGGAAGCCTTACCCCTAGAACACCAACAGTCTTGATTTGAACCATGTTCTTAGTGGAAGTAACTACAGTGAAGCTTGAAGTTGATTATGCTTTGTCTTTTGTTGAAACTTTAATAAGCAATGTTATGACTTGAAGTCAGGTATTTATATTTAATACATGAACTTCTATCATTTCCTTTGATGGGACTCGGACTTTAGTCCTAGTTTATTGACGTCTAATCTTATGGCTGACTTAACAGTGTCATGATCCGACGTCGTCCCGACGTTTAGAACCGAGGCCGAATTTCCCGATGTGACATAGCATCCGTCGGGAATTCGGGGATCTTTATAGCCACGCTCAAAACACGTCGTATTGAGTAGTGGGATAGCTCAGGTAAACACAGCTAGCCCAACCGCCTTGCTCAGTGAGACTCGGACAGTTACGCCAGGTTCAAAGAGCACAGCGCTTGAGCCATGTCACCCCCCTCCCCCTCCTATTGAGATCCATGACATAGGCTTAAGAAGAGTGTGATTTGGGTGACCTATTGTGTGACAAAAACATCTCATTTGATTATCCCTGTCAAGATGAGACGGAAAGCGCACGGACACGAGCTAGATGTATCTGCTATGGGCAGCTTAGAGCACAAGTCTTCCAAACATCTAGTCCTGTATACTAAGCAACGAAGCAGAATATACAAGTGCCAACTTAGGGCATAATATCAGATCATTCCTGGGCTAGAGGGTAATAATAGCTTGTATGGTAATTTTATCTGGAAATATAGGGGAGATGTACTTATATAAACAAGAAGGGAAAATAGATATATATATAGCTATCCTATAAGCAATACACTCTTAATAACTTAATAGGTATTAACTACTAGTTCTTAGTAACTATTAGTAAGAGACTAGAAATAGTTTTATAGGTATAGGAAAAGCTATACTTAATAGCCTTTTATTTACTTTCTATATTAAGTCTGGTAGTACCTTTAAAAAAGGAGATCTAGCTATCCTGATTAAATGTATAGAAATATTAATAATAGAGGTCTCTATATAGACCGAAAAGTAAAAATATCTTAAATTTAATAAGATTACCTATTATATTAGCTATAACTCTATTTCTTAATAATATAAAAACCCCTATAAGAACTATTATTAGGGCTATAACCTTTTATTTATACAAGGTATATAAAGTAAAACTTCTTAACTATATTATTATTAGTTATTATTAAGTTTATTAGCTATTTAATATACTTCCCTAATATTATAATTATTCTATCTTTATTTAATATATTAAGAGGAATAGTCTATTTAATAGTTTAAAGGGCCTAATTAACTTATTTAGTTTAAGGTTTTTTTTAAAATAGTTAAAGAGTAATATTCTTATTATAGTTAGATAAAAGAGTAGCTAATATGATAGATAATTATACTAAATTTAAGATATTATTACTTTTCGGTCTATATAGAGACCTCTATTATTAATATTTCTATAGATTTAATTAGGATAGCTAGATCTCTTTTTTTAAAAAGTACTACTAGACTCAATATAAATACTTTTCTTCTGCTTCTTTAAGTATTATGAATTCCACTTCGGTTAAATATAGGATTGTAGAGGGAAGATAAAAGTTAGCTTACTTCCTCATCATGGTAATCTTGGTCTTTGAGATTATGTACATTATTGGACAGAGTCTTTTTATTATGGCAGAAACTCAGTTAACTAGATATTACAACTACTTAAAACTAATAGAACGCATCCCAGTATATGTTACAGAGCCCGGATTTATAATTTCTCAGCGACTAGAGACAGATTTTAAAATGATCTATACAACAGCAAGCCGGAAGCAGCGGTATACTATTAGCATAAGTTTACTACAGTGCTCTGGTACCCAGTATGGTACGCGCGGCACTTCAATCTCGGGATAGCCCCACAACGCATAAAACCCCAGCGTGAATCCTTGGACCACATTTCTCCTGATCACCCTGGTATTCTCCACTATTGCGGCTGGACACGAATGTATTCTTAGAAATGAGCCCTTTTCGCCAGGCAGTCTATCTAGCGTAATTCAAGGATCAAGGCCATAGGCACAAGGCATTTAGTGACGTACGTTAGAAGCAGCTAGTGCTACTACTGAGGAAATAAAATGGCGTTGTCATATCGTCAGTTGGAATGACTGCTCTCGAGCTTTACCTGTAACGCTGATCCGTCTAGACGCGTACTCTTTTGGTAGATAAAGATGACGCGTCATTAGAAGATTATGTCTATACTATGAAAGGGTTACACATTTATCACTAAATCTCTTTATGACAATATTTATAAGGCTACATGCTTTCCGCTACAAATTTATATCAGATATATTTGGTAACAACTTCTTCGAATTCCACTTACTTAATCTTACTACAAACTATCGTCTCTACATTATGCATGCATACCTAGCTATTCCAATAGTCTTCGGGCTACTCAGTTCAGCTACAAGGGCAGCGTTGTATGAGAGCGTCATACAAACCCCCAACGGGCCTGTTCAGGGTTATCCAGCCTTCAACAGTAGTGTCGCGGGTCTGAACCTCACCAATTGGCAGAAAGTGACCGTCTGGTAAGTGTTTAACAGCATGCAATTTGGGCTATGTACTGACACTTGCCACATAGGAAAGGTATTCCCTTTGCCGCTGATACATCAAGCGAAAACCGCTTCCGGCCTCCTCAGAATGTCACTTCTTGGAACACAACTCTGGATGCCAAAGCCTACGGCTATTCTTGTCCATCATCTGGCACCAGGTATGCCATAATCGGTGAAGACTGCTTGAATGTCAACGTATGGAGCGCTGCAGATTCAGCAGACGACAGGCTTCCTGTCGTTATGTGGAGCTATCCCGCCGGAGGATCCAATGCTGATCCTCGTTTCGACGGCGGAGGAATGGCTGACAAAGGTGTCGTATTCGTCAATTACAACTATCGTACGGGCCCAACCGGTTGGCTTGTATCCCCCGAGTTGACGGAGGAGAATCTGGTCGCTAGCGGCCTAAACAGCTCAGGAAATTGGGGCATGCTGGATCAGTTCGCTGCTCTGCAGTGGGTACGAAACAACATCGCGTCTTTTGGCGGTGACCCAGAACATATCACCGTGATGGGTCAATCGGCTGGTTCCGCTGCGACCTATCATATCCTGAACAGTCCACTGACCAAAGGGCAAATCGTCGGCGCCATCATTCAAAGCGGTCTTCGTGACCCTCATGATCCATCTGCTACCGAGCTGGCTGAAGGTTACCAGGCCTACGACGTCGCCGAGGAGTACGGCGTATCCTTTATGCATAGTGTGAACTGCACTACTATTAGTTGCATGCGCACCTTACCAATGGAAACTCTCGACACGTCTGAGTTTGGTGGTACATCTGGTCCATCCTTCAAGGGAACTCTCGACTATTACTGCATGCCGGATACGTATTTGAATACACTCAAGCTTGGTCTATCCCATGATGTTCCAATCTTGACCGGCAATACAAAGGATGAAAGTGGGGCCTCTTACGGGTTGAACATCACACTCGAGGAATACCTCTCAACCTTGAACAATACTTATTCAAGTGAATTTGCGGACAAGTTCTTCAACGCATACCCGGCCAATGACTCTGCCACTGCTTCCGCTGCCCAAAATGCACAATACACGGATCGTTCCACAGTTGGCACGCAGTTTTGGGCCAACTACTGGCTCAATAACAGAAGCAGCCCCGTGTGGACCTACATTTGGGACCACGCTCCTCCAGGACAAGATGCTGGCGCTGCCCACATGACGGAAATCCAGTACACTCAAAATAACCTCTATAATGTATATTATGGCGAGTGGGAAGAAGAGGACTATGAGATCGCTGAAACGATGAGCAATTACTGGGTAAACTTTATTAAATACGGCAACCCCAATGGCGATGGGTTAGGTCACTGGGACAATGTCAATACCAACACAACAACAACCCAAGAGCTTGGTGACAGATGGGGCCCCACAATCGTTGCACATGAAACCCAGATTTCTCTTTTCAGGTCGTGGTTTGCTTCCTTGGTGGCCATTTAGCTTGATAACTGAGCTGAGAAACTTGGTGATTATGTAAAAATTGTCTGCGGGCGCTGGTGGACTTTCCAGCAATTAAATATTCGAAACTCCCTGTTTTCTCTCTTCGATCTCTGAAGTAGCTTGGTACTTTTCGGAAGTGTCAAGCAAAATAAACTGTGATGACGGTCGGCGCTTGTTCCGATTATGCGCTCGCTGACGTTCAGTCGCCTTGTAGGTGTAGCATAATAGCCTGTCTATAGCGTCCAAGTTGAAAACGATTCCGCTTTGGGTTTTACTATTCAATGACCCTTGGGGACACGGGGTCTAGATCAGGGTACTAAATTACTACTTTAACCTAAATTCAGCTCGTTCTATACCTAGACTAATTTTAACTACGAGTTATCAAAGGAAGTGATTCGTTTTTGTGAGTTCTTAAGGGTTGTGTGCGTTATTGAGAAGACGCTAAGCTTTATAGAGGCGTATAGTTCTATGGCATTTACCGGAAGAGTGGTTGTAATATAAGATCGAGGCTAAAGAGATATATACAGGACATAGATTCCTACTTTTTGGGCCCAATTGATTCTAGTTTCAGACAGGTGCTAGGGAGTAGAAGTCAGGATGTGTATGAAGGAGCCTCTATTGGGGATTAAAAGGAAATCGTGGGCGGTAGAGAAGAAGGCATCGATAAACGGACGACACTGTGAAGGCCTTGCTGAGTTATCGGAAGCCTTGGTATATCTTCTCTTTCTTTGAACATTATTTGCTATAGTAACAGTCATCAATCAATCTCCCCGTCTTCGTAAATATCTACAGCAAAGTACTCGAAGTTGATAGAGACTCCAGGGTCGCTCCAGATTCCAAGATAAAACCCGCCCTCATCAGTTGGCGGTCCTCCAGTGGGATGGAGTAAATAAAGGTAAAAAGGGTGAAATTTCCCTGACCGGTTGGTATTGATTGGCGTGATTTGAACGTTTGGGACACGATCAAACTTCTTCTTAAAGTTGAATCGGGTCGGTTGACCATTAGAGTATCTGGTAATCGAACCTTTCCCAGCTTCTATATCTCCGCTTCCTCCATGCTGATTGTCGAAAAGTTGGCCTTAATAATAGTCAGTGAATAACATAGTCTAGTAGCCAGACAGGACATTGCTCTCACCTTGTACGCTCATGGTGCTTCTGGTCTATATTTATCTATTGGAGTGTCAATAGAAAGTGCGAATGTTTGTGAGAAAGGTTCAAGGGCTGTTCTTATCCTATCTACACAGTTTTATAACCATAGGTTTTACGAGACTTTTCTTGTTTTCGTTTGGAGCGAAGAGCCAGGATAAACTTGATCCATTTGCCCTAGAGTTAGGGCTGCACAACCAAAACAGTGCATCACAATGACGAGTTTATAGTTTGTATAAATTTATTGACTGAGACATTCATGTCATAAATAGGCACATATGTCGGCTAGACAAACCTGACAATTGTCATTGCATTTCAGCAGGAGGATGGAGAGAGCTATGAGTCACCAAGACACGTCATAGTGAGACACGGCAAAGCTGAAACACGGCAAAGCTGAATGTCTTGAGCAAAGTTCTAAATGCATGTCTCAGGATTGATAAACAGCAACATCACCAAGAGGCGCAAATACGTAAGAATTATGGGCGCACGCACGCCATCAACGGGACGTGTCATCCAATCTACGTCAGCCAGGTAGAACACTAACTATATCCCTGGCACAAGTGGCCTACACAGCGGAGTCTGGGTCCTGATTCAATACTTATCTCCGTAATGCAGACTTGACAAAGGCAGGATTCATATGTCTTATGCTCTTAACACTTTCAGGGTAATCTGGAGCCAATAAAGCTGTGATACAAATGTCCTGGTTCCGACGCTAGTAAACTGATCTTGTGACTGTAAGCTGAGACTGAAGATTGTGCTTATCTACAAGCCGTTTTCTGATTCCGCTACAACAGCTATCTTGACAATTGAATTGCCGCGAAGTACAAACGCTGCCGGCTGAGCATCGCTTGGAGTTTTACACTCCCCTTGAGCAGTAACAAGAAGATCTTTGTTCCCAGTCCCGTCATCGCAAGGCAAAAAGAAGAAGGCGAGTGAAGTCCTGTGAAAGAATTAGTGTCTATAAAGTCCAAGACAGGAAAACAGTAATTACTTACTGCACCAAACAGGTAAAGATTATAGTTGACGCTTTCATAATGGGAGTTGAATCGGGAATGTTGTGTGTGAGAGGGCGAATTGTAAAAGTCTATACTCAGTACAGAGGGTTTCGGTAAATGACTGTTGTAATATAGTTATAAAAGACTTGAGCAGAATATATAATGTACAAGACCTAACTAGCTGTATTTTTCGTGTCCAGCGGTGTGAAAATACTGATTCAGTGAGACCTTTGCATATCGTTATGTGAGACCTACTGTATTTCCCGCATCTAGCGGTGAGAGATCACTGTTCCCGTGTATTCCTGAGATAAAGGTGATATATGACCGAAGCTACGTATTGAGTTATTCTTCAGCGATCTTCCAACACCATATGGCGAGAGGATGGTAACTATGACGTAGACTGTCTCTCAGCTGTAAGCCATAATATTTCCCAATACAGGCTACGATAGGTATGGGGGGCCTCAGAGGCGGATATGAAACCAATAGTTTGTCTTACACCATGTCTGTCTCTCGTGACCTTTCAGTTGCCCCATTTTTGACTGTTGCCGTCCACTCAGGTCATTATTGGCGTCTTGTCATCCGCCTTAGTCACGCATGTCTCACTGCAGCGCCTTACTCTTCATAGATGTCAATCCTTGACACACTTGTACTTCTTTGACCAACGCAAGTCACATACACGGGCAGCTCGAGGCCGTCGTGGACGTTGACCTGTAGGCTTGTCGTCGGGAGGACGCTGAAATCTGTTGACTGGTTTGTTCTGTTCTGTGTAGAGCGGTATAACAGCAAGGGATCGCTAGTGTTGGACGTGATTCCGAGACCGCGAAGACAAGTTCAGTGTAATCGACGTCCCCCAGCAGTTTTCACAAAGTGGTAGAAGTATGCGGGGTAGCACGATTTCCTTGGTAGATCTGGGGTAGCACCAAGGCCATGTCTGGCTAGACTCGTGGATCACGGAAAATCCGGGGCTGGTCCATCAAGTCTCGGCTTTTCCGAGGGGCATGCAAAGCGGAAGGATGACCCGGCTTTTCCGCCGGCGCCATCTTTCAGCAACATCACCGCCCTGAAAAGATGCCCGGACGAGTTTCCTCGGCATTGAATAAGGCGATATTATCCAGGGAATTCAAGACGAAGGTTGATGTTTTCTTCAAGCCTGGTGACCTTTGCGCAATAGAGAAAAGATTCCCAGCTAGCCAAATTACCGAAAAACATATCAGCAAGAAGGTTTACAATGGGACAAGAGTATCAGCAATACCACGCGTTGACATTAGTAGTACTAGCATTGAAGTCGAATTCTGGTCATTTCATACACGGTCTTCCTGGAACGGCGACGGTTCTATTCTGGCGTGGAAGATAATTCACTGACCTGTAACATCTAAGTCCATTGTTGTATGACGGTATGAGCACTAAAATTCATTTTTATCTGGTTTAGCCGAAAATCTCGACTGAAACCTCCGTTCCATCGCCCTGTATCGAACCTTCTGTCGCGAGTGTCCAACCGTTCGGGGCCTCCACTACAGCCGTCGTACCCTTTGGAATCAATACCTTGATCACACCAGTCTTCTTCGGTTCATCTATGTACAGACAAACTCTCACATATCCCTGAGGCGTTTCAAGAGAGTATTCTACCATATCTAGACCTGCGAGAACTGGTGCCACTCCGATCTCCTTCCAGCCCGCTTCAAGCGGATGGACTCCTGCAAGATACCGAGGCAAAAGGAAGACTGGCCATGTAGACCATCCGTGAGCCAGAGAAACATCGTGATTGAAAGGTGTGCCATCGGTCTTGATCGCTTCCCAATGAGCTCCAGAGTAGTTAGGATTGTCTTGGTTTGCCATTGCCCCCCATACTTTGGAAAGTAGACCTTTCGCCCTCTCTCCCTCGTGCTTGGCAAACAAGGCTTCTAGAGCAAATCCAGACGCATATGGACTTGCCAAGCCGAACTTGTTCCATTTATCGACGCCCCGGAATACTGAAGGGAGGGACTCATCAGGTGGAAAGATATTTTCGGCTGTCCGTGAATCGTGTGGTGAGACGCCCAGAGTGGCTGCGTAGGCATTGACGTCTTGAGACACCCCGTCGGCCTCAAGAGAGAGCGCTGGGCGCATTGTCCCGCGTTCACCATTCCAAAGAACGCGAACTATCGTCTCTCTCAGAGACCTAGCTTGGGATGAATACATCGACTCTATTCCCCTGTCTGGTGAGATCAGTGCCATGGCATCGAGAGCGTCAAGGTAGGCAAGGTTCAGGCCTGTGGAGACGCCAAAGATGGGACCTCCCATGGGAAACCAAGTCACTACATTCAATCAGTAAGGTAAACCCGTTTTTGGCCAAATGGGGAGGAACATACTCGAAAGATATGGTGGTGCGTCGACGAGTCCATCACTGTTCAAGAATGTCTTGGTGAAGTCTATTTGGCGTTGCAGTTGATGAAAGACTTTATCCACGAGGGCTCGATCACCTGAGTGCATCCAATAGTCTTTTATGGAAACCACCAGTAGTAAGGCATAAGTCAGAGAGTAGTGTCCATAGTAGGGTGGCTCGTCAGGTCCCGTGTGTTCCGGAGCCTGTAGCGGACACAGATTGCCAAGATAGCCATCCTTATTCTGATGGCTGAGCAATAGTTCAACAGAACCTTTCCAGGCATCGAGGTTGGCGGTAGAGTAAGCAAGAGAACGGCCAGTAACGAACACATCACCGCCGAAGCAGGCTCTGTCTCGTTTGGCCCCGTCAATGATACAAGGAAGCTTGTTTGTTCCCACTTGGAAGTCGGCATAAGTTCGCTCGGCATCTCTGGGTAGCATAGAGTTCTGGTATAGCGTTTGACCTTCGAGGTTTTCGACTAGGAGATCCCGGTAGAGGGTTATCCATCCAGGTGGGCCTCCCAACGCAACTGAGCCAACATTGTCGAGTCTGTCACCTAGCATCGCTTTGACATGGATACCTGTGACAGTAGCCACCTCTTGACCTTGGATAGTGACACTCAAATTATCGTTGACTGCGAGAGTCTCAACGGTGAACCACCCCGATAAATCCAGGGTCTTTGGTAACTCCCATGATCCTCGTTCAATCGAAGGTATAATGCATGATTGGTCTGACAGTCCTTCCACAGCTGACAACCTTCTACTTCGCGTGTCCAAACAGAAGATCAGACCGTTCGTAATCATGCGAACCGCCCAACTCGCTCCGAATTCTTCGACCTTTGCTTGAAACGTCACTTTCTTGTTGGACCACCGTGTTCCCTGTCGGCAAGGAGCCCAGTGGCCAGCAAAGACACGCGTCCCCTCATCAACAACCTCCCAGGCGGGCACAGTCTCTTCACGTTCGACAGTGCACATATCAACCGTGCGTACACCATCTCTCCAGATGCGGTTGATCGTTTCATCGCTGCAATGGAACTTGGCTTTCAATGCAGCCTGTGGTCGTACTGAAAGGAAAGCGACTCGTGAAAACACAAGGCTTGTATTAGGTTCAATCATCGTGATCTTCTGGTATCTCTGGGAGGCTTGGATGAACCGAGACTTTACAGTCTGCATGTGCTGAGAAACACTGGCATGGTGAGTGCACACCCTGTAGCAATCCATAGCATTAGAGAACAAGAAAAAGGGCCCGTCGCCTATCACGCAAGGGTAGCGTTAGCGGTCAGCGAACAAATGGGTGGTATCCACAAAGGTCTAAGCTTACCTTGCTCATGATCAATTCCTTCAATAGTCTCGCTATAAGTGACCTTGAACGTGACCTGTGACTGGCCGTCAGGTGCCGAGACGGAAGTGATGTCAAAGACAGGAAATCCGCCCTCACATCGCCCGTAGTCCAAGACTAACTCGGGAGCAGATTTAGATTCCTCATAGATCAAGGTCAGATGGGATAGATCCTTTCCAACTTGGACATTCCCAGAAGTTCGTAACACCCGAATTGGGCTGACAAACATGGGATCGGCTTCTGAGTTTGACGAGGACTGCATATTGTTGTTGTTTCAACACAGGTGTGATGAGTCTGTTCTTCAAGCCACAAACTCACCATGTTTTAAGAAAGACTCATGGGCCAAAGAGCTAACAAAATCTCGGTCTATATTGTCGCGATCGTCCCAATAATACCCCGACATCCGAGGATAGTCGGGATATCCGACTTTTCCTTAGTTTGCGGGGTTCCCGCAAGGATGAGCCAGGAATTCTGGGGAAGATACGCTAGCGGAATTACAGTCACACACCAAAGGGAAACATTTTGAGCTACTCTTTTTCATGATAAAGAGGACATTTCCTTCTGCTACTTGCCTGCACTGCATCTCAACATCCACCTAGACTTCAGTGGACTCTATTCAACATAACCACCTTTCTTTCTTTCTTTCCAACGATGACCCATCATCAAGATTTGGACAACGATGCCAGGCTTGAGAAGGCCGAGGTGACCTATGCTGAAGATGTTGTTGCAACACAGGATCACCAGACCAGTACTTGGGAGTGTGCTCGCAAGAACCCAAAGGCTGTCATGTGGGCACTCTACGCCAATTGTATGTACCTTTTCGCCTCTGACCCTAAGGGATGGGTATTAACGAGGAACAGTGGGCGCGACTCTTGTGGGTTACGAGAACCTCGCCCTCGCCGTATGCTTGGCATTGCCTGCTTTCCAGTAAGACACCCAACTTTCCCCAAACTTCCACCAGCAACTAACCATGTATCCAGGATGAAGTTCGCAAGCGAAGTCGACGGACATCTCATCATCCCAGCTTACTGGCAGTCCCTATGGAACGCGACCTATAATATCATGCAACTCTTTGGTTCTCTCACAGCTGGCTTCATGCAAGACAGATTAGGCCGACGTGCTGTTTTCCTTCTTGGAATCATCACAGTCTCTGGCGGTATCGCCTTGGCCTACCTTGCTGAAACACCGGCACAGTTCATGGGGGCCAAGATCATATCAGGCTTTGCTGTGGGTGCGTTCCAGTCGACTACCCAGACTTACGTGTCTGAGATTGCGCCTCTTCCTTTACGTGGTATTGCATTGTCCTTGAATATCCTCATGATGGTGAGTAATACCGCCGTTCCAGACCTTTCATCATTCATCTACTGACCTTACATATAGAACGTCGGGTTCCTTATTGCAATTTTCACAACCTACTCTCGAATCACCATCATGGACGAATCAGCATTCCGGGTCGTCTTTGCTGCTGCGTGGGTGTTCCCTGGCGTTCTTGCCCTTGGCCTTCCATTCCTTCCCGAGTCACCATACTACCTCGTGATGAAGAACAAGCGCGATGGGGCCTTGAAGCATCTGGCGAAGCTCTACTCTAAGGACGAAGACCTTGACGCCCGTCTGCGACATATGGAAGAGACCATTCAGGCTGAGCGTCTTATCTCTTGCGAAAAGGCCTCTTTCCTGGAGTGTTTCAAGGGAAGCAACTGGCGTCGCACGCGCATTATCTTGATCTGCATGTATATGCCACAGATTGTAGGATCCAGCTTATCCTCCAACGCTCCCTATTTCCTTAGCCAAACAGGTCTCAGCAGTGGTTTGATCGTCAAGCTCATGCAGATTGGTCTTGGCGTGTCGATCTTGTCATCAGTAATCAACATCTACATGATGACTCTTTTCCGACATCGACCGCTGATGTTTTTTGGAATGACTATCTGCGCTCTCATCTATCTGATCATGGGTGTCGCTGCTTCATGCCCTCAGTCTAACAAGACTCTGCTTGCGATTGGCATTGTCATGCAATTCACATGTCTTGCATATGGTCCAGCCATTGGTTCGAGTCTTGCCGTGGCGGGCGAGGTGTCTGCTTCCAGATTGCGAGCCAAGTCACAGGGAATTGCCTTTGGGTTCCAGGCTATTACCAGCACAGTATGGGTGACCGTTCTACCCTACATGTTCAACAAGGACGAGGGAAACATGGGGGGCACATTGGCTGGGTTTTCTTTGGCATGACTGTTTTGATGATGGTGGCTGTTTACTTTGATGTCCCTGGAACCAAAGGCAGGACATTCCATGAGCTTGACATTATGTTTGAGAAGAAGATCCCTGCTCGTCACTTTGAGTCCTACAAGTCTGACTAACGTCATTCTGCTGGGTCTGTGGCTTCCTCTTATTACATAGTGCTACCAACAGCGATAGGTCATGTAATTACTTAAGCTCTTCTAGTTCAATTCGAGTTTTTACCTGGGTAGCTTAGCTTATACTGATATTGACTTATTTAACCTTTATTGAGGTGTTATCAAAACAATCCTTCCCTTACAGCTATACTTTACAATGTCAATTGATGGTCAGCGTGAAGCCAAGCGATTAATATCAATTGCGATAAGTATGCGTGCGGAAGTAAAGCCATTGGTCTATTAACATTACTGTAATAAGCATAGTGTGGAATCCTTCTATTTAATGATTGCTTGTAAGAAGTGAGGTAATATTACCCACTCTAAACATTAATAAGAGTTGTTTTTTTTTGCCAACAATAAAAATACATTTTTCTATCAAGAAGAGTTTAATCTATCAACGCGCTGGAGATCCGATTATTCTCCTAATAAGTAAGGTGAGGGGAATGTACTTACCTTGGAAGACATGCCGACTAAAAAGCCATTTAATAAAGCAAGAGGGCTAAGCAGTCTTCTTGTCATTCCCACGGCCACTGAGCTTTAAAACATGTATTTTCTATTAGATTCAGACCTATATCCGCCTCGCTAGAATAGGTTAGGCCCACGTATTGACCTCTAACATACTAACTAGTGCTCGGTATAATACTTTCACTGGCTTTTATAACTAGCTTCAGTCACCTTGAACTATTCCCACTTCATTTCATCTCGTCAAGAACCGTTCCGTAATCACATCCAAGCATAGCTCATTTCTTAGCATACCGCGTAATGGTGCTGTAACTGGTCTTCAAAACTATTGAAACACGCAGTAATGTCAAAATTGTTAATGCCCCTTGCATTATAAAGTAGCCCAGTAAGCACAACTTTACAAACTAGTGAACCTTGTCTCCCTCCCTGCTGTGTTATTTACAGGGCCTAACTGTGACTAACGTCTCCTGTGGGATAAGAAACAGTCAAGTCTGGGGTTTCACCCTAGTTCCACAGGCCTTAGACCCGCGGATTTCTTCCCCGTGCTAGTGTCTGTGCGCTCCGATCGTTCATGACTTACTTGAAATCCAGTAACTCGGAACCGGCCCATAATTGAAATTGTGCGATGACCCGCTTTCCATCTTGATTCGCTGCTTGTAAGCCTTACAGCCACTTGCTCGCTGGCTAACGAACCTAATCACTCTACTCCGAAAGCCACATGGCTGTTTCCGGCCACCGATTGCGCTAGCTGACGGCATCATGTTCCGATCGTTTAGAGTAACTTGGGACGAACTGGCGTCAAGTAAGCAGCCCCCAATTTCATAATCTGAGCTGGCTTGATTCTCGACTCTTTAGCCTTTCAGCTCCTTAGCCACTTTTCCGCTTCTGTTGTGTTTTCTCCTGACTTAAATCTCTACCAAGCCGCTCCTTTGCAGCTTGGTGAGTCCTTCATTTTGTGCTTGTTGTTTCCCTCCACACAAGACGTCTCCAGCCATGGCTACTTCACAACATACCTCCGAGTCCAGTGGTGCGGTCGCCATAGCTGTTATGGCGACCCTGTCGTCGATCACTCTTATTGTGGTATCCATGCGAGTGTACGCCCGGGCCATCATGCTGAGAAACTTTGGCGTCGACGACGCATGTGCGATCCTTGCTTGTGTGAGTGTCACATTCAATATTGAGAAGTCTCCTTCCTAATGACAAACAGTTGTTGACGATCGCTGATGCTACTATTATCGCAATGAGTAAAGTGACCCTATTGAGGCAGCGTCTTATTTTATAGCTTACTGACACTCTCTAGATGTCAGAAATGGCCTTGGCTCTCATATATCTACACTTTCCGGCGAACAGATCAGTAATTTCTTGAGGGTAAGCTTTACTGATACCCAATCAGCAACCTAGCTAAAAACAAACCAGATGTTTTACTTCTCAACCGTCGTCTATAACGTCGCCCTTGCAGTCATCAAGACAATCTTTCTCCTCCAGTACTACCGAGTGATACCTATACGTCAGTATAAGAAGACATACATTGCCTCCGTCGTCCTCGTCACCTGCTGGAATCTTTCTCAAATCTTTCTCAATGTTTTTATGTGCGTGCCTATTGCATCTTTCTGGGATGTCACGATCAAGGGCACTTGTATTCTCAACAAATCTTCATTTTATGTTGGCGCGGCGGGCAATATTTTGACCGACATCTTGATCATGCTCCTTCCGATTCCCGTTCTTCGCAGCTTAAAGCTCGGTCGGCGACAGAAGTGGATTCTTATGTCCGTCTTTTGCCTTGGCATATTGTGAGTTTCTTAACATATCTGAGCCTGTCTTGTACAACTAACACGAAATAGTACGTGCCTTATCTCACTCGTTCGTATTAAGTTCCTCAACATTGGCACAGATATCACATGGCACAATGTCGACTCAGCCTCTTGGTCAGTCAGCGAATTGTGCTGTGGTATCATCTGCGCTTGTGTCCCAACTCTCCGGCCTCTGCTATCAAGCCATGACCGCGGTTCTAGCTATGACCATTCCTCGTATGCAAGACATCAAGACTCTAGGAACAAAACCACGGCTCGCCAAACGGGTACTTCCCGGAGCTATGAAATGCCTGACCTGCCAAGGACGCTTCATTCGTCTGAGAGTAAGGATCAGTTACGTCCCTTGGAGTCAACAGTTGTGGTGCCTGCCGATGTCAAGCAAAACAGAAGCCGGCCGCAGCCTGGACATGGTCCAGGAACACACCATGTGGTAATACAAGGAAAGGACGAACGAAGACATAGCTTGTCCAGTGACTCTGAGGATCCCTTTTCCATGCACCAGGTAGTTTGAGATAGTGTGATAAAATAATTGAATCGTACATTAATAATTTATAACGATTATTTCTAATTGAAAGCCTACCCTATAATTACTTTATTATCGACTTATAACATTAAAATTGAAATAACAAGAGCCAAGCTCAGAACTTGTACATATAGTATTTATCTTAAATAGAAGAATAAACACTTAGTCTTTAAAACACTATATTTCTAGCAGATTGTCGTCTTCAATGCTATTTTTGTCTTTTCTCTATGCTTCCAGCCTTTTTAACTCTTGTCAGCTATTTCTTTTAGTGTACTCCTCACAGCAGCTACAGGCACTTTATAAGCTGCCACATATCATCTACGGTCTCTAGCCCCCAGTGGGATTCGCTTACAGCCTCTGCGTCGCGCATTCCACCGCTCTTGCATCCCTCAATGACCTTCTTCTATAGCTTTGTATTGCTTGAAGGATTTGCTAAGCCATGCTCATTTTGGCCAAGGCTTTAAGAGTAACTGGGGCACACCTCTCTGTCTCCTTCCACCAATATAATAGTACCACTCTCGGCAACGCGCTACTATGTCTCATTCACAAGTCGAATGGGCAAGTCTGAGACCTGCTCGTCGCCATCCTCAAGGTCTCGTAACTTGTCTTCGGTGCGAGAGCCGCAATTGCAGTGGTGGCGGCGTCGCGTAGGAGCTGGAGAATTAATATTAATTGCGGCGCAAATCTGTCACATTGGTCGATTACAAGGTAGTATTTTGATTGGTCAGTAATTCCGCATCTGCTAGCTATAGATCGGCTAGAATTTCCGACGTGATTTCGCTCACGCTCTGATAGGTTAGTTTCGCCGTCGACGTGTCCATACAAACGATTTGCGCGCAAGACACAGCCGTGGCCTGGCGTATAAATAATGGAAGCTCTCGAGGAAGAAGCCCTGTCAATTATCCTTTGGTATCCTTTCCCTCCTCATCTTCTTCAGAACCATGCAAACAACTAAAGCGTTCAATCATGCTGGATTCCGTAGACTGAACACCTTGGTCTTGAAACCCACGACAGTGAGCGGTTCCATCATGCGGCTCAGACATCGCCACGATTTTGCACAGCTTTCTGCCAACCGGCCCGACTTCGATCACTCGACACCAATTGCGGTTACAAAGTCGCCAGACTCGACTTGGCAATATGGCCAGGGCTTGCGTGTTGACCCGTCCAGTGTGGATCTGGTGCATAGAGAAATTGATCCCGATGCACCAAGCCGTCAGAAGTCAGACAACTACCACCTACTTATCAGTGGTATTGCACCTCGGCCCATCGGCTTTATCAGCACGAAATCAAAGGACGGCAAGTCAAAGAACTTAGCACCGTTTAGCTACTTCCAGGTGGTTGATCATGATCCTCCTCTATTTATCGTGGGGATTGGAGCTCGATCAGAAAACCTCAAGGATACTTTCCTCAACTTAAAGGAGAGTGGCGAATGTGTTATCAATACCGTTTCGGAAACCATGATTGAGGCTGTCAATGCAACCTCACTCGATGCCCCCTACGGTGTGTCAGAGTGGGATATTTCCGGCCTTCACGAGGCACCAACAACCACAGTCGAACCATCCAGGGTCCAAGAATCCGTATTCTCGATAGAAGGGAAGGTAATAGATATCAGAGAGTTTACTGAATTTGCAAAGCCGGGATTGATGCCGAGCGCGGTTGTGTTTATTCGGGGCACTAGATTCTGGGTTAGGGAGGATGCAATCAACGAGAAGTCAAATCATATTGACCTTGACAAGCTACGACCTTTGGGTCAGCTCGGAGGTATGGCATACGGGCGGATCACGTCTGTTTTTGACGTCCCGAGGAAGACGTGGAAAGACGAAAAGGTTGAGAGCGGGGTTCTGAATAGTCCAGGTCATGATCACCAAGAGGCACTGAGGGAGGCTTCAAGCTAGACGAGATGAGAAAGAAAAGGTGTAGACGTTTGAATAGACCATAGAGTGGAAGCAAGGTTACAAAGTTATTGATCACCCGACTCTCGCTTTGACAGCCATATAGTTTGTACAGTGAATGATGATCAGCGGCTCGAATGTAATTGATGTTTGCGACACTTTATCCATTAGAAGTTTACATGAAAAACCCGCCGTCTCCGTTCGTTTCACCTAGAAGAAAGTCTAATGTAAAATTGTCAAACAGAGATAAACCGTCCAGGATGGCACCACCATTCACTTGTGGGATCTGATCATCTGCGAGCGGATCTAGAGTTATTGTAGGGCTGCTGAACTGAGAGTTGGAAAATCTTGATTCAACTTCACCAGGAACTTGGTGTTCCATGTTACTCCAATCTAGCGTCGTCTCTCTTGCCTGGTGGTTCCAAGTTGTTTTAGAGATCGATGCCTCTCTGGATTGCTCCCCGAGATCTGCCGCACTCTGAGGAGCTGATGCGCTCGGTCTGGTCGTTCCGTTGCCACCCCGTTCTAGCCTGGCGAGTCGCTCTTCAAACAACTGCAACAGACTCTGTGCGAAACGCCAGCACGTTGATAATCCCCGGAGAGAACACAAGAGGCTTTTCGAAAGGCGGCGCGACTTGACAGCTGTAAGTGGCTTATGAGAACCAAACCCATCCATAGCGTAGATTATAGCCGTGAATAAGACGTGATTGCTATAAAACCACATTGAAGGAAGAGACTGTTGGGAAAGTAAGGTTTCGAAAATTGAACTAATTTCGGCTATGGCATCTCCGCAGAGAACGGGATCGTCGTGAGGTCCAATCGTGCGTGGGCTTGGCGCGGGTCGATGAAGAAGAAGAACAAAATTGTTATACGTGAGGTGCAGAGTCGCTTGCCGGTTATCAAGATTCGAATGCCTTAGATGCATGTGGACAGGGAGCTGAAGCGTAAACTCGGCTAAAGCTTTGTCTGCCTCCTGAATAGCCTCTATTCGACTTTCAACTGAAGAGCGCAGTGCCCATCCTTTCCTTATTGTCCGGGAGATTATGATACAAAGCTTGGATTGATGGATCGCAAAATCGGGATCTGCTCTGGGTTTGCCTTCGAAATGGGAGTGTTGCAGCTCTGGTACATCGGAGTCTTCCAAGTTCCTGTCAACATCAGCGGTTTGAATCTACCAGCCGTTGCTATGTATATCTTACATGACTTGCGGTCGGCCAGAGGATGCGGAGGCAATAGTGTCGAACTGGAATAAAACCCACCACAGCCGTGTGTAAGTGCGCTTGTAGACCGGCTGCATATTAGAATTGGTGACGTCTCGATGCATACCCAAGGCTGTAGCTGTCCTTGTAGCAAACCCGATCCAGTGCCAGGCATTAGCCACAATTTCCTCGAGGCCGTCCGAGTACCACGTCAGCAGGAGAGCTACTTGAACATATACAACACGATCCTGCTCATGTCGGCATTCCACCAAGGTCTTCGCCCTGTGGAAGAACATCGACTGTAAAGACTTCATGCCAGGTCTATGCGATGCTAAAACATGAGCCCCAACAAAACAGACTGCATTCAAGAGCGCTAGAGGCGGAGGACCCTGAGGATCTTTGTGTTCGTACTGAGCCATGAACCATTCCTCATCAATGATAGGCCAGCAACAGTTAATATGGTCAAAATATGCCTGTACCAAAGTATCCGCCAGCTTTTTATCTGGAAGCTCAAGGACATCGGGCACTACACGGTGCAAGTCGTATGAAGTGTCTTTATGATGGAACTGTCTTGTACCAAGATGATATGTTCCATTGCTGCCAGTATTGGGGGACTTCTGTCGAACAAGGTTGTGGCAATTGGAAAGGTCGTTTCCAATGAAACAAGACCGAGTCTTTCGATTCAGCTCTGGTCTTCGGGCATCTTCACGGTTGAACAAATCAGCTAAATTGCCAGAGTCGAGTTCCTGTTCTTCTGTTGAGTTTTGAACAGCTTGAATTGGCGATGCCGTGCGGGCTGAAGCAGTTTCAGAGTCGGGAACCGTTCCGGGTGTTGCTTCCCGAGGACGAATGAGAGCAGGACCATGTGAACGTGCTATACTTTCTCTGACCTTCTTCTTTGGAAATATACGACATCCTGACAGGTTTCGGGAGCTGCAATAGGTGCATAGAACACCTTTGTCAAGAATGTCACAGCGAATCTTTCGCTGATGACAACTGACGCATGCTCGTCCGTCTGATCAGAACTGTTAGCGGGAGACGTTCCGAAGAAGCACAACCCAGTAGGTCTTGCAAGGATTGAGAAAACAGAAAGTGTGTACTTATGTTTTGCCCACGACCGGACGGCGGGGGTTCTAAAGATCGGGAGCTTTTCCGAGTCATATTCCTCATCGGTATAGTTATGCTGTGGAAGTGGGCGCGGAAAATCCGGGTGCGTGAAAGTAAAGGGTCTAAGAAAATTTACTCAGGATAAGTGATGGGGGAATGAGAGGAGAGGAGAGACGGAGAGATGAACGAATGAGCACAGTCTTCGGAAGATGCGGGTCTGTTCCGGGAGAATTGGCGAATCAGAAGGTGGTTGCGACGGTAGCTCACTAGCCTCGACGATAAGCCTTTGCTCAGTATAAGAAGTTCGGCTGCTCTTCTCCTAGATGAAATAATTGAATGGTACATTAGTATATTTTAATAATATTTTAACGTCTTCGTATCGGAAAACCCGTTATATTGTTCCATTCCCATCACTCACTGGTTACACAACGTCAACCCAGTCAGTTTAACGCATCTTCTGGACGGCATACATGTTGGAGAGATCCATCGCCCGGACCATGGGTCGGTCTCACTCTATTTCTGACGGAGGTATTGATCTCCCACTTCCACCTAATATCGGTGATGAACTGGATACTGACGAAGCCATCCTCGCGGCCATTAATGAGTCAAATCGGCACCCTTTGCGAATCACCGCACTCACGCCAGCTATTCACGTCTTCCGGCTACAACAGATTGACTCCAAGATTTCACACGGTATCTCGCGTGGACAAGGAGGTCTATGCCATAAAACCACAGAAGGTCGCTTGTCTCCGAGATACTTCAGAAGAGTGGAAGGCTGGTATTCCTCAGACTGGCCTGAATAACAAGCCGCATCCATAAGATACTACTACGTCGCCAAATCTGAAACCTGGAGATTAGTAAGAGTATTCAAGAAGTTTACTAGACTCTCAGTCTACAAATCAACGATATTATTGGAGTGACCATATAAAGTACGGGTTAGAAAGTGTATAAAGTCTAAGCGTCTAAATTATCACTTGTGTCAGATACAGGGAACATCGCTCAACGTTGTGTATTAGCGCTGAGTGAAAAATATTCATAAGAATTTAAATTGATGGTAATTGACGTAGTAGAAACTAAACAGCCTACTGCAACCTTGAAAATCGACCCTGTGGCTCTTTGATTTCATGCAGCAGATGTGTAATTCAGATAGGAGTGTCTAAAGTGATTCTTGTAAAATCTCAATCTAGGCCCTGGTCTCCTCTGCATGGCTGGGAGAAAGAGAGATCCTGAACTAGTTCCATATTAAGCTCTTCTTACATACATAATTACCATCCAGTATAGTACACATGCTCAGCGCTGCTTTTGAGCAGACACGACAATAGGTGAAAAGTTCTGAGGACTTCCACTAGAAATATACCAAAACTCCCGGGCATCTACGAAGAAACTATTGTATAAATCGTCTGTCGGAGTAGAACAAATAGTTTCCTCGTCGTCATTACTTGAACAATATGTCCTGGGGGCTGTACACGCGAGATTTCCGTTGTTTACATTGCAAGTGAGATAATCTTGATTTTGACCCGCGCCAGTTGGACCGGAGCCACAAAAGACAATGAAAGGCGGGGAAGCAGCAGTGGGAGAGGCATCGTAGTATGCACAAACATAAGCTCGGGATTCGGCATCTTGGAGTCGTCCTGTGATGGGTTGAATGGTGAATTTGCGAGGGACGGCTCCAGAGAGGGTCGAGGGATCGAATGCGATGAAGGTTCCTGGTTGACCGTTGCCTTGGGGCTGGGCGCCGTTAAGGCCACCACCAGAGGCACTCAGGACATATGTTGGTTGCGTAGCAGGAGCAGTTGAAGTCGTCTCAGCGCCAGAGGTTGTTGCGGCAGATGTTGTCTCCGATGTCTCGGGTTCTTGGTTCAGTGTGGTAGTGTCTTCGGACACGATGGTAGTCGTGGTAGCCTCTAGTGTTGATGTCGTTTCGGGCAAGGCAATAGTAGAAGTGGTCAGAATGGTGCTGATCGCTGCCTGTTCCGAAGCTTAACGATGCGATTAGCGCTGAACCATCCCTCTGTTGATCTTGCTCAAAAGTTACTTACTTGATCTTGTAGGTTTACAAGGACCAGCAACCACTGAATCCGCGACATAAAAGCCCACGGCTAGGAGGAAAAGATCGCAACGCATTGTGACGCAACAAATCCGTTTGATCAGTCACAATGAAGATGGGATGCAGCAATGTACCTGAACTCCGTATGTAAATAGTGGAGGAGAAGAAAAGAGGTTTGATGTGGAATCTAGACGATCAGACCTTAATATTCTCTCAACTGCGAATATCTCATTTCCTGGAATCAATAGTCTCAGTTTAGCGAGACGCTAGACTTTTCAGGAGAACGAAATCGGCGAATCGCACATGAAATTGATCGTTAGTGCATTGCCACTAATGCAGGGGAGTTAATCTAAGTTAGTCAACTTACCCTATGCCTCAAAGGCTTAACAGATTCGAGCTTTATCAATTACCAGAAGTCAATTCAGTAAGCCTTGTGAGCCTATTATTTGAAATGCTCGTAGTAAATTGATTTAGCAGCAAATCTCTATTCCTATACCTGGAATTGACCTAAAGATCGGTTTGTCAGAGGAAACATCATTAGCCGCAACGACTGGGATGCTATTGCGGGGTACCTCGATGATCGTCAACCTCCCTCGGCCGCTTTCTGGATGACAGCTGTCTCTTATCACTGCGATTTTGGGAAGACTTAGATTCTATAAAGGTATGGCAATAACGCCATCGCATATTCTTCTATAGGAACGAGCCTAGATTTTCGGCGGTGGCTGCAATAGGGAGCTATCAAGTCAAGGCAAACGTAAAGTAGTATTTATATTTAAGGAGATAACTAGATCTCCAGTTACACTGAAAGCTGGTCTTTTTAGCCCTATAGATGAAACGAACCAAATGTAATATTAGTACCGTATCGACTCGCAAAACTCGCCGTGCCCTGTGGATACATATTTTGTGATTTGACGGCCCTAATTGGCTGGTCTGTAAATGAAGACTTGACATTTGTACTGACAAGTTATATTTTAGTAGGAAAAGGGACCTACAGAGCGTGACGACTTTTACAAGTCAATACGGTATTGAATTTAGGTGAATAATGCTTACATTATACTAAGGCCTTCATACTACATTCATGCAATGATATAATAGAGTTTAGTACTGAATTTAGTAACAAAGAGATCTCGCGATCCTAGCAAACCAGAAATTCCAGTGATAAAGTGGACACAAAGCACACAGATCCCGTATAGGGATATTCTCCTTAACCTCGTATAGATCTTTAATTATAGTACTCGGGCTAACGATCGGTGTAATATCCAAGTCGGAAAATTATTTTCCATGTAGATCACAAAGCTAAAACCACTAAAACACATAGGTCTCTGACAATGGAAAGCTCAGACGCAGCAAGGCAAGATCTACGAGGGTAACCTCTTATTTAGTAATAGGGCTAAATAAAGAAGCTATTGCATTATATAGACCTATGGTTTTAACCTCTCTTTTTATTTATTTACAATTTCTATCACACTCCCTTTTACTCTTTCATTTACAAACAACCCCTTCTTTCAAGATGCGGTTTCTTCTTTTTACCGTCCCAGCGCTATGCGCTGCGGCCACCGTCCCTAAGACCTGCGAGAATGCACCAAAACGTATCGAGTGGCGCCAATTAGATCAATCTGCTCGTCAGCAATACGTTGATGCAGTGCTTTGTCTTGGGACAAAGCCATCTAGGATTGGTCTGAACTCAACTCTATACGATGATTTCCCCTATATTCACTCCAAGCTTGATAAAAAGAGTACGTCCTAATTAATTAACCAATTTCTAGCATTTAGTCTTTTTGTATACTGATAGTGCATTGCATCTAGTCCACTTTGTTGCGTCTTTCCTACCTTGGCATAGATATTTCGTACATGTCTATGAGGGCGCATTGAAGGAATGTGGCTATAAGGGAGTTATGCCGTAAGTTCTAATCGCCATTTTGCTCCAATTCAAGTGATATTGAATAGGAAATAGATGTTAACCATTGAAATTTAGATACTGGGACTGGTCTCTCGATGCCGAAGATGTTCCCAAGTCTGCTATCTGGGATGCGAAGACGGGCTTTGGCGGAGATGGCAGTCCGAACAGGACTGAGCCAACCTATGGAGGAAGATCCTTCAGAAAGTGTGTGAATGATGGGCCGTTCAAGGATTTGTATCCCAAGTACTTCGGTGGCGACTACAGTCCTCACTGCTTGTCTCGTGGATGGAATGATGGAAGTGAGAATGTGGGAAAAATGTTCTCAGACAATTACACGAAAGAGGCTGTCAACAAGATCCAAGAGGTTAAGAGCTACGATGAGTATCGTCAGCAATTGGAGGCGGGCCCCCATGGTGCTATCCACAGCGCGATAGGTAGTGACATGATTCCCAACACTTCTCCCAATGGTAAGATCACGCCCGTCCTGAACTCGTTAATGGATAAGCAATATGGCTAACCTTATAGATCCTATCTTCTTCCTTCATCACACCCAGATTGATCGCCTGTGGTGGATCTGGCAGGAGAAGAATCCTAAGACTCGACATACCGATTTCTCTGGTATCAAGACTGAGGACCAGTTCGATGGCACTAAACCTCCGCCAGCATCTCTCGACGATATCTTGCTCATGCTGGGTTTGGCGGATGACCTGAAAGTTAAGGACATGATGACCACGGAGACCTCACTCCTTTGCTACTCGTATTAAGTTAGTTCTATTGGTCGATTGGGTAACGTCAGGTTCAGGTTTTTCCTCTGTGGTTCTGCCCAGTTTTCCTGTATATAACTTTAGCTGCCATTACTAGATCATAAACTACCCGAATCTTGTCCTCTGGCAATTGAAGATAGATATATTAACATATTTCCTTATCAGCTTCTCTCAATCTCCATCTCCTACTCTCTATGCAGCTTTCGCCTCAGTTCACGGTGACTTAAAAGGTCTCAAGACTCCCCAGGGCATTGGTAATTTCCCTTCCATACGTCTCAACTTTGTCAACAATCTCCGTGAAACCTGGTCTACAGGGGAATGGTAGTGCATGTAGTTTGGTATTGAGGCGCTTTGTTAGTCCCTCACTGTATCCTGGCTTGAATTCTGTAATAACCAGATCACACAGCTACAGGGAAAGGTCGCAAAATACTAGGACGATATAAGAAGCTGGAGGTTCAATGAGATTCAACATAAATACAATAACGTCCCTGGTGTCTAGGATCCAAAAGTACTAAAAAGAAAAGGAAGACGAGGCTCTTCCCGCTGATCATACTATCTCCCCCCTCCATGATTATTTATATCCGGCGCGGTAGTATACTAAGTATTGTATAAACATTGGAGCGATTGAACAAATTCATCAATCTTATTCGATACAAGCGAGGTACTACTCAATTAATCCATATGCGAGGTTACAAGCCTGAAGCTTGGGGCGGGCTGTTGGTCAGGTACGGTCCCAAAGTTGACATGATTAGCCACCTTCGGATTACGCGTCTGCAGCTTAACCTCGAACTCTGCATTCTCAGCCTTCTCCTTACTCCATCCATGAAGTGGGATATGAGTTCTGACTTCAAGGTGATTCTGGCAGTTGGCGCAACCCGCAACATGCCAGCGGCTCAGTACGGCCTCAGTACCAGCGAGTACCGGCTCTTCATTAATTTCCGACTTGGAAAACGCTGTGATCATGAATGAGCCGCCGATGGCGGAGCGGTTAATGTTGCTGACTGCAAGAATTGGAGTTGGATCTTCGTCTTCGGGAACGTATAGGTCGGGATTGCCGGCGTTGAAGTTGTTAGGAGAGCTATTATTGTACTCATACGCATAGCCTAGAGCCTGAGGGTTGAACACGTCGCGCGAGGTCATGGGTTCAGTCTGGCTGCCGGGCTTCTTGAATGGGTCCAGGGCGCTGTCCAGTGTCAGCCAGGTTCCGCCGGCGACACCAGGAGTCGGTCCTTGGTTGTCAACGGAGTTGGTACCCGGGTATCCGTGAATGATCTCAAACGACTCCAATGCGTCGTTCTTCTTCTGCCATTCGTAGAACACGAGATCGATAAAGCAGTGGTGGAAGAAGAAGATTGGCTAGAATCAAAGTTATTAGCAATGCTGAACAGAAAGAGAGTAGGGAGGGGGGTTGCGTACATCAAAAGCGGCTGTATCATTCTCACCCATATCACCATTTGCTCCGCTATACTGGTTGAAGTCTGAATGTTGCTTCTTGAGCTGAAAGCCGCCAACAGCTAAGTGAATATAATTATGCGGAGACTCGAGAGGTATGATTGGAACATAGCCTTTGTTGTCAATTCTGTCGTCATTCCACTGCTGAGCAGAAGTGGTGTTGGAAAAGACAGTGTAGTTGGGTGCATTGAGACAAGCACCGTACTTGTAGCTGACATTGGCTTTGATAGTCTTGCCCTTGCTGTTTTAAAAGTTTACCTGATTCAGCCAGGTGAGGACGTTTAAGTTCAACATCTTGTTTGTCTCGTCAACACCTAGCTCTGTGAGCTGCTTGTTGTGAGCCTCGCTCTTCCTCTTCAACTTGGGGGTGCCGACGAGGCCAGAGAATGGGTAGCGCACGGTCTGGTAACCGGCACCTTTGGAGTAATTGGTATCGGGAAGAGGGGAAAGATGATCTGTGATGTTCGCCTGAAAGGTGTACGAGTGGAGGGGATTGGGATCAATCACCTCTCCGTTCTCGCAAGTGTACGTAGGTGTAAGGAAGAATTCGGGAATTCCATTCTTCAGAGACCACTCCTCAGTCTCATCCCAGTAGGCCATAGCCACACCAGGGACGATGGTTTGTAGAGCCTTCTCAAGACGGTGAAGGTAGGCGCGGTGCCATGTCGGGAAGAGGACATTGCCATGGTTGCAGTATCCTCCCCACCATTGGGGATTGCCCCAGCCGGCGCCACGGAAGGGCTCACCATGGTAGCCAGCGATCATGAAAAATGAATTTGGATCAGTTGGGTCAAGCTTTTGAATACCTGCGAATGCTCTGACGAGATTATCACGCTCCTCAGCCGGCATAGTCCGGATATTCTTGCGCGTAACGATTTTCGTCATGATGAATGAAGTTTGGTATAATTATATGAAAGAATAATATGTGTAGTCAATACTGGCTTTTTCGGAATTGAAAACGACTTCAAGCACCGCTGAACACACCCATATATATACTTTTTCACGTTCTAGATCGCTTACTAGCTTTCTCCTCTAAGAGCTACTGAAGTAATGCATAGGAATAAAAACTAATGACATTGATAACGCTATGTGGAGGTGTTTTACTTTAGTCTAGAAATACAATTCGCACATTGAAGTTGATAACAGCACTAAAATTTCCTTCTTAACCAAAACAGTATCCGCAAAGCAGTCTGAATTCCACAACTTTCCACGATAGTTTGAGACAAACTTAAGAATGTGAACTATTTGTGAGGGGGTCTGGTGTGATAACTATCATCATTGGTGGGTCAGGTTGTCGATCTTTCAGCTTTTCCTCGCTAACTGAACAACTAGCTTTTAGGGGCCGTTCCGTCTCGCCCGCCCCCCAAACCAAGCCGATTGTGGAGCTGCGGGCTGATCTATCGACTTCTTCCCCGCCTTTATGGCATTTTGTCTCATATTTTAACACCTAAAGCACATTCAGCTGGATAAGGACAGCAGTGGCTTGAGTCTAGACTAAAGCCACCAGTGGTAGACATCCAGGAAAAGAATAGATAACCCACGAGGAGGAAGCTGAAGAAGGTGACTTATGCAGCTCGACAGTTTATTGGTGCAAGTGAGACCCTCATGATCTAGGCGTCAACAGCGAGATGAACTGGGCCGCGGCATAGCATTTGACGCCAGCCAGCCACATTTGTGTTCGAGAAAGTAATGAACTTCAAAGGGCCAAAACATCAGATCATGTAGTGACCACTGTTCAGCTATGAGTCTTGTTTGTGGGACTGATACCTGGCAAAAACACAAATTTGATGTCCTTTAAGTCGGCAGGACCTGTGTCGAAGATGATCACTTCGTTGCGATGGCAGGGATTATCAGAAAGGTTAAATATAGGCCTCTACCCCGACACAATTCTATTCATGACAGGCTTCACTGCAGCAGCAGCATTTATTTTTCAAATATCCAGCCAGTCAATTCAGAACTTCAGTTTCCAAATTCCAGGCCTTTCACTATGGCCGCTACATCTACCGCTACAATTGCCGCTAATCGGGAATGGATGTTCATCCTTGATGACGACGAAACCTCAGAGGCGGTATCAAACGGCATCTGGTACGAGATCCTCCAAAGGCATTTTTCCTACCCAAAGTTCATCATCGCTCCTGAGGAGAGGAACAAGAAAGTAATACGCCCAGATTTGACCGTAGTTGCCCTCATAAGAGAGGGCGGCGTTCTGAAATCTCTGCAGTCCATTTTTACTTTTGAGGGTAAAGAGCCAGGTCAAGAGGACGGAATGGAGGCTTCCATGAAGCAGGCAGCAGATTACCTCCTACCCTTGAAACACTACCATGGCGTGAGATTTGGTATGGTCGCAAGCGGCTCGACTTTTGCCGTGATGGCTTATAATGGATCAGGGACTGCCGCCTCGGTGGGCCAATGGACTCGTGCTGATGCCAACGCGTCGTACAATCAGATTGAGACAACATGGACCCTTCAGTCTTTGACGAATGCGGGCCACGTTGCAAAACTCGATGGCTTCCTCGCTGATCTTGCAACCAAATTCTGAGGAAAGACAATTCTCGTAGAGTTTTCAAGACTCATTATTCAGTTCATTTATGAAGATAGATAGACAGAAGCATTTGGTTCAGAGTCTGTAGTCAAGAATTAAACTATCCGGCAGCACCCTTGCCTTGAAAGGAGATAGTTAATAACATATTAATCTTTCCTCATTTAAAATAGATATGCCATGTATATGTGCACACTCTACGGAATAGCAATAACTGAAAAGCTTAACTTAGGGTAGATGCCTTTCACATGTGGCGGTCGAAATGTTGCTCCGTCTTGCAATTATGCCGGACTTTTTTGTTTCCTAGTAAATATCCTCGTGGTGCGAGGCTATTTTGAACTTCAAATTTACTTGTTGGAACTATGAATGGTCATTGACGCACTGAATTTGACCAGTATTAATCTTTTCGCTCATGTATTACATATTCGGAACCGAAACTTGCCCAAAACAAATAGTTTACCTATGGTCCTCAGAACCTCGAAAGCACGAATGGTGCTACGGTGTAGGTCAAAGATGATAGTAGTAAGTCATAGGGTGATTGGATTTTGGGCCGTAGCATACCCACAACTTCAGCCAGCCACGTTTATGTCTTATCAAATCATGCATCCCACTCAAGATTCTGGAAGTCCAGACCACGCACTACGTTTAGACCTGCATATGCTTATCGATCAATTGGGCCAGCTGCTTGAGTCCAGTATGTGATAGCTGCATAGATACACCGCATACCAAACTGGGGCTAGTTTCCATTCACCGAATGGTCACAGATAAGGCTCTAAGTGTATCTACGATATTCCAATACAGATGTGGAACTCACATGTGATAAGGACGGACACAACAGCAAGCAAAATTTCTAACTGATCATGGCATTTGCTCCACCGACCTATTCTATATGGCCGCCTTCAAGTTGCATTCTATTGATCGTTGAGAATAGAAAGAAGACCGAAAATCATATCTTGTTACATTTTCTATCCGAGAGACAGGTTCTATAACTCAATGCTAACAAAAAGTCCAACTGGCCCTATTTTAATCTGAGGAATCGCATGATTGCATTTTTTGCGTCTCTGATATCCATCGACATCTTAATGTACCACGCTACACATCGACCGAAGAAGGTATTTGTATCGAACGGCTGCCAAAGGTTAGCATGTAATCTTATAGAAAGTATCATTCGAACTTACCACAGCCTTCGTCCCTCCACTGGCCTCAACCCAGTAGAAGGCTCTTGGGATCATCTCATGCTCATACTCCATACAGGCTGCCGCGACCACCTCGTTGGGAAGTGATCCATGGGCTTCCATAGCCTTGTCAAGTCTCTGAATGAGAGGTAAGAGTACTATAGTGTCGAGCATGGCTTGGTTGCCGCCCATGCCTCTGTTAGGCAACATGGCATGCATGGCATCAACCATCAACCATACTCGCGGATGTCCAAGTTTAGGATTAGTCGCTGTTTGTACCTTGGAACGCCAGTCAAGGGCAGGTTTCTTTGTCGCCGAGGGCTCGAAGACATAAACGTCTTCTGATTTGATAACCTGTATGACTTGGCGGCTAAGATGACCATTAGCACGTGCATCTTGAACGTGATGCTGGAGAGGTAAGGGCAACTACAACGCATCATCCCAAGTACTTAGAGATTCTTCCAAGAATTTCCAAACTGCATCCTTGTCCCACTTTTCAATACCTTTTGGGCAATCGTCTTTTTGCATCTGTAACGAGAAGGCAAACGTGGCCAGAGCCTCTTCATGGTCGGAAGTTACGGCAGGTGTTTTAGTGACTCCCTTTCCAGTGTCTCCTCCATGCGGTTGATTTGGGATATACGCTGTCGTGATTTATAATTAATTAAGAATAGTTGACAATGGTTGAGAATGGTATTGAAGTTTAAAGTTCGACTTAGCAACACAAAAGTAAGTTTTTCTGTGTGAGAAACAAATCATAGGCGAGTGGCGGGCCGCTGGTGGCAGTGCTGCCAGCTTGTCCCCAGATAAATGTGTCTTTGTAATGAAGTTTATAACGGGAATCGCTTGGATGTTTCTCAGACCAAGCTGTTTATTTGTGTTAGTTATTGATGGAGGGTAATCTTCTTTGACGTACTCTCGAACCGTGAAATGGACGAAATGAACATAACCATCTACTACATCGATAATCGGGCCGCAGATCTGTACAACATTCACTGTCGCTTGAACTCTCGGTAGCTTGGAAGGATAGTCGGGGTCAACAAGCAAGGTCTGCTCGATTTCTTTCAGTGTCATGGGTGATGGGGTACACCCCACCCAGCCAAGTATCGACCGAGCAAGGTTTCTTTGGGGATCTGGAGATGCATGAATCTGCTGTAGAACCCTACCATAACTAGAAAAATATTAATAAGGCAACAAACATAGGGACAAAGCGCATACGCATCCTCCAGAGACGATGGAAGATGTTCAAGTTGGTTTTGGATGTCTCCGATATCGTTGATGTAGTATATTATCCTCAGTACAACCTTAACATAAAGAAACATTCCTATTATAATGTTAGAGATCCCGGCTGTAAGTCTTCGTGTCTGTAAATCCAACAAGGTAATAAATAAAGACAAACCTTTTGCACGGAATGCTAGGGGTGCAGCCCAGCCTTGGAGCTGGTCTTGAACGTCTTGAAAGAAGCCCCTTTCTTTAAACCATTTCCCCATAGATTGGTTGATGAAAACCTGGATACTGCCAGCATTATTCTTGTCGACCTGTACATGTACAGTCTTTCCCTCCAAATCGCCAGAGATGTCACTTTCGGCACGGCTAGTTAACAGGATTTGGCATTCTTCACATTCACCACTCAGTCTCACCAGTTCCCTTATTAACCTTGAGCGTTGTGCAGGCTCGATCTCATCCAAGCCGTCAATGATAACTCGCACAACGCCTGCACTCTGAATAATCATCTGGAAAAGGGTTGTGGCGACATTAAAATCGGTTCCCAGGTGTTGCAGGTCTGATTGGCACAGCATTGTTTTGAGTGAGAGTGATGTAGAGGCTAATTTGAATATTAATGAATGAAAGACAGATAGTGCTGAAATATGACTGTCAAGGGATGTAAGAAACGCGAATACGGTATGAGTACCATCCAGTGACTGAGTGTGTTTGATTACGCTACTGGCGAGCAGTGTCTTGCCTAGATAAGTAGCGAATTAGTAAATCATTCTCGAGTTTATTAGAACTATAGGCTCACCGGCTCCTGGGATACCTCGGAGCCATAGCATAGGCTTTGCTTTCTCTTTGTTGGCGGGCCAATTCTGGAATGATACGTCCCGGAAGAGCCATTTGCCGGTTCCATTGCAAACAGCTTCGCTAAAACGATACAGGTCTCGATCGTAATTCTTCGGTGAGATATGTGCCCGATGACTTGCAAATTCCTGAGCGATATTATTCTCCTCTGTCTGTACGAAATGCTGCAATTCGCGGTTTCGTGATTCGTCTGCTCTGCGGATCTCTTCCATGCGAACTTCCTTTTTGATGAGATCGCGATGGCTCACCATGTGTTTTATCACGACCTGTATCCTGTCCCTGTGGCTCGGCCAGAACATCTCAACCACAACTTTGAGACTTTGCCTTCATTATCAGAACAGGTTACAGAATCGAAAGTCTTGGAAACTTACGGCGCATACTAAAGAGCTTGGTAGAGATTAAGTAGAACTGAAGGATGTCGCGGAATCACAGCACTAGCAGCTCCTGCAGACGATTGTTATCGGCGAACATTTCAGCCAGTTCGCAAAAGTCGGGTAGAACGTTTCCAATCTCTTCCAAGGCATTCACAAGAGCATCGAATGACTGTTTAAGCACGTCGGCCCATAGCAACAAAAGCTTGATTGGGCCCCATATGAGCGCTAGGATGTCGGGCTTGGCTTGCACGAAAGTCTCAACAACACCACTGTATTCACGAAGTCGAGCTAGGAACGGTTCGATCTTAGACAGGTGTCGAAGGCGACCGGATTTTGCCTGCTTCTCTTGGAGCTTCTCGATGTCCTGATGATTTGGTCGTAGAAACTTTGGTCTTTGACCTTGTCCTTAAAATCGACCATCGCCGCGTCAAAGGCGCGCTGCGCAGTAGTCATGGTGGTTTCGGCTTGAAGAAGTGCACAAGAATAAGAAGCCTTAAGTTGTTGGACAAGCAGCTATTGAGAAGAGGTTGGGCGAAGAATGGATGCGGGGGTTGAAAATGAGGCAGCAGAACCAGGCTGAGCAAGGCACAATCAATGCCTATGAGTTGAAAGCTTTTAATTGCATAATCTGCCTGCTGACACGTTAGTCATACAATTACCTGGCAATGTAAATTTAATCTAGGAGGTAGATCCTTTTATCATTAATCCGATATTTGATTTATTATATGCATTTTAAGATATTAGGGTCTAGCTTTCACTTGTGTCTTCTTTTAGACCCTATAATTTTATATTTTAGCTACGAGTGGCGCCCCCAGGATTGCTTATCCCCCATTACCAGTATAACACGCTTAAGGATAGCCCTTCTTCTGAATATTAACGCTATACTCCTAGATACGTTAATTAAGATCTAATCTATTCTGGTATGGTCTTTATACTAGTCCATTAAAAGGATATCGATTGCTTTAATTTCAGACCGGTATGAAGAGGTGCTTAGCACTTTACGTATAAGAGCTTATACTGAATCGGGGTAAACCGGCTTATATAGGAAGTAGGGATAAGATAATTTTATAATAAGCTTAAACTGTAACAAACCAATGGGTTTAGTATTTATTTTATTATTTTGAAAGTTTCTTTTCAAAGAAGTCGGAACTTTTGAAGTTGCCAATCTTTAAACAAGGTAATATAGTTTAAATCCATGGAATCACAGTCGACTAGGGCAAGGCCCATGCGAATGAAACAATCTAGTTGGCATCCTTGTTCACATTCAACCCGTCTTAATATCAGACCGGTATGTCTTGTATCAAAGATGCCTGGTAAGTCGTTGCACGTCTGGACGAGTAGGAGAAAGATCTCAAACTCTCTTAACTCATTAATGTGTGCGTTATCGAAGTCCGCAGACCACATCTCTCCGTCCTGTAATTTCCCGTTGCCTTCCGGCTGAGCGCGTAATTTAAGAGTGTGTTCGACTAGCCATACGCGTCTCAGTAGGCCCTGTGCGTCAATCCAGCCGGTCGTCACTGAAGAGAAGGAGCCAGGACATTCGTAGTGACATACAACATCCAGGATTTCTAATTTGTTGATACTGATTTTTCCATTGAATCTTATGGGTCCATCGACGGCCGCCCAGCTCCATGATGGGGCTCGGTACACTGCGGGTTTAGACAACGGTTTTGATGAGCGAGTTGCTCCCCTCCAGAGGAGCGCTGCCGGTAACTCTTCATTGTGACCTGTCAGCCCAACAGTCGAGTTCCCACACCACCACAGCCCGGCAACATAGTCCCATTGTTGCTGTGTTGGGCAACAAGTGCGCTTATACGCCCAGAATTCGGCAGCCAGACCCGCCAGGGCAGGGAGCTTATCTGTGTCGCGGGTGAGTTGGCGTCTGCAGAATTCCTCGACAATGGCCGCCCACGATATCACTGGCCGAGATTTGGGGTCGTTCCAGTATTCAAGGCTTTTGAACATTCTGACCATCCCATTTGCCTCCACGGCTGTTCCGCTGGAGATCGGCCCAGGCTCAACTTGGTGATCTATCAACTTTGGTGGAGGTGCTCCGTTGGGATATTGCTGTCCAAACACAATAAAGGAACCCTCGGGGGTGTCTGGAAATATCTCATAGCAACTGCCTTGGAGGCACTCGAACATTGTCATGGTACTACCACAGTGTAAGAGACGTGGAGAGAGCACCCACTCCTGAAGGGTCCAGCCGCGTTGCATCCATGGGGCTTCTCGTTTATCTAGCGGTGACTGATTAAATGTGGGCTCGTCCCAACTTCTCATTGTCACAACCCCTTTGGTCCTTGAATGAGGATGAACCCAGTCCAATCTGGAGCGGCTACCTACATCACGGACCAAAAACCCCTCGGAGCAGGAGGTTGTACTGGGTGTCGAAATCGTCAGGGTTGCAGAGCCGTAGATACGTGCCATTGCTGCCGCCTCCCGGCTCCAATCCACCTCATCATCCTGGATGATGCACAAGGCGTCAACCCATAAGTAAGGAATTTGTAAAGCGCGGCAAAGTCGGATGGCATCTGCCACAGTGGCAGGAAGATCAGAGATACTGATGTGCTGAAGGTGGTCTTTGATATTGTGTTTATATGTGCAATATTGACCCCAATAGCCCCAGCAATATGAAAGGCACGCGTAAATTGCCCTGTCCCCGGGGCTGGTATGAACAAGCTTTACACTCTGCAGCTCGTCGGAATTAATCTCGATCACACGTGTGGGAAGTTCTTTTGCTTCATTGTTCCCTGGACAGTGCTCATGCTGGTTTGAACAGGTCTGCAGCCAAAGGGAGATTCGATTAATATGAGTTTCCGAGAGGACATTCTCCTCGGGCAGGATCCCACACGGTGCTGCAAAACGCTTCAGAGGATCGTCTTGAGATATCAGAGAAGTAGTTAGTTCCAGTGAGTTGTAGCGGAGTGAGAATTTGCGTAACCCCAAAGGTGGGCATACTATAGAATGGATTTTGTTCTACTTACTGTGTTTGACAAGAATACGAATGGGTAGTGTATTACAATTCTCGATAGCTGCTGCATGCGAGCCTAACCAGCTGACGGACAAGAATGCCGGCAGAGCATCGCTCTTACTGCTGTACTCAGGTAGCTGCCACTTTATTATGAGACGACTTCTTCCAAACATCTGTCTTAGAGATTCCAGGCTTGATTTTCCGTAGTATTTCGCTGCCGCGGGATGGCGGTTAACTACATAATCTTGCGCATTAGCCAGGAGCTGTATAAAATTGATTTCCTGGTGGCGAATATCTGATAACATCTGTCGTTTCTCAGACTCAGTCTCGCACCTAGCGTCATCAGCACGCGCCTCGCGGTCGTCTAATTTAAAGCCAGTGCAAAACAGTGAACAGAGACCGCAGCCCGCCCTCGCTTTGGAAAATAGTGTGGAAAGGTTACGATGGTGCAGATAGAAAACAGGACGTTCCTCGCCCCTAATATCAGGCGTCCAGCACCATCCGGCACCGTTCTCACAGAGCCCGCGACATGTATCACAAAGGCTGCTGCTAGAAAGAGTCGGTGGACCAGATCCCATGGCGATCTTGTGTGGTGGCTGTACGACAGGACTTTTGGGATAAGATATGAAGAAGGGTTACATGACAGTGTCCAACCAAGGTTTGACTCAACAGATGGCAAGAGCCTGATATTTCAGCCTGATGTTTTCATTACTAAGCCATATGCGTGGATTCTTTTAATAGGCGGATAATCCCTGAGGTGATGCTTATATAATCGTAGTAGATAGATAAGAAAAATAGTCAATGAATTCAAGCTTCCTCCGAAATAAGACTCCCTGTCCACTTTCCCAAGCCATGGCTGTAGATGCCCGCGCGCAGTGTACCATTTGTTGCCTCACAATATCCATTGGTTTGTAGTGAAAGACTGGAATTGCAGCGAAGGCGGTATGAAATACCTTATGATCCTGCATCTTTTTGTCAGGAGGTTATTTACCAGATCGCCCATACATAGTTTGAATGGGCTAGTGACAGAACGAAGAGATTGTTCTGCAGCTGGTGTGAGGTGCGCAGTCAAGGCTGAGTGGGCGAAAGAATGCGTATTTATGTTGCACGCATCGCGATGAACCTGTCTCGTAACATTAATGAACCCTGATTTATGCCAACTGTGTCCGTACTCATGCCGATATATTAAATGCGCTAGACTCAACACGACTAGTACTTTTATAATGCAATCACTTGAACCCATCGCGATCTAAGGTGAACATGTCCTTATGGCCGCGAATATCGGCCAGCATGATTTGCTGCCAATTACTCTTCAAGTTGATTGCATTTGATCGAGAGATGTTGCAGGAACCCTTTCGTGCCCGATTAAAAAATACCTCATTCATATCAGGTAAAAGACATGGGGATAAGTCGGTGGATTGAGGATTAAACTCTCATCCTTCGCTAGTCCGTCTTGGGAACCAACACAGAGGTTTATCAACCAATTGTTTTGAATTGCATTAGGCAACCATATAAACATTATTTAGCATTAATTTGGAAACTTTATTAAAATTACTCATCGGAATTAAGGACGCCCGATCACTATGGCCGATAGTAGCAGTCTGTCTGGGTATCCACAAAAGGAAACTCTCACGGAGATATTATTTAACCAATATTGGAGTTTAGTAATTTTCAATCAATATACCACTTCGTAATATTTATGGAAGATGTAGATGTTGGTCAATGTTTTTCCATCTCACGGTTTCAACATGCAGGTACTGCGATGAGGGGTTCCGGCTTCGGAGTTCCTGAAGTGCCGAACAAACCTTGTTACAATTTCTAAAATAGCAATCGACGTAGGATTACACATGAAGGATGCCAAAGATGACCTATCTGCAATCCTTCCACCTTTGCTGCGCCAGGTTGAGTTATCACAGCGCTTTGACTCCAGAAGAGTGTGACAGATGTGAATACCTGGAGAGTCATACTAGACCTAGGACTGAATGATATCAAAACTCAACAAGAGATGTGACCTGATTACCAGGGTAAGAAGAGATATATAAGAAGACTGCGATCTCCTCCAAGACCGAGGAAACCACCAGTCTTAAATCACCACCTTCCCTCCTACCTTTACTTTACAAACCTCCCTTATAGTCCAGCCCTCAGTTTCAAAAACTCATCATGCGAGCCAACCTTCCTCTTATCGCTCTCGCGTCTCTGTCGGCTGCTTTGCCTTCAAAGCGTCAACCTATTGACGAGCGGGCCCTGAACAACATCATCGGAGATCTTGAAGCTCGAGGCGAGACCCTAGAGTCCCTCGTCAAGCGTATTGACGCCAAGATCTACCGTGATGAGATCCCTGATTGTTCCACGGAAGACCCTAGCTTCATGATCCCCAAGCAGACCGGCTACTCTGTTGACCAAGGTGTCAAGCTGCCCAGACAGGGCAACAATGATGCCTGCACCACGGGCCACAACGATGATCATTGCTGGACCGAGTATTGGTTCGTGGAGTCTGCTGTTGAGTACTCGAGCTGGCAAAACTCGGGGGCGGCTATCGACTGCAAGTCTACGTCGATGTGTAATTCCAACGTTGCCCAAATCCGTCAGAGCTGTACTTCATACACTCGCTCGTCTTCCAATGGTGTTGACTACAAGATCATTGACGGGGCTCTGGAGTTTGCGATCCCCAACACCGAGGCAAAGGTTACTCTGGGAACCAGCATCAACTACCAGCACACTGACGTGGACTCCAAAACGAGCATGATTTGCACTTCCGACTCCACTACAAAGTGAGTACCGCAGAGTATCTGCATTACTTGGACACTTAGTTAACATTTTGTGTACTAGCACCTGCCAGTGGGACGACCAGGACTGTCATCAAGTCTGGTTCGCCGATCGTACCAAGCGAATCTGGGGCCACATGGACAGAGTCTGTGTTGGAAAGACAGACGCAGGTAAGCTAAACTAGCATATCATGGAAATCGACACAAGCTAACTGATGGTTACAGCGGTCCAGCAGCAGACCCTTAACGCGAATGGCCGTTATGTCCGTGGCCAGGCTGAGTTCAGTATTGCCATCCCCGTCAACCACATCGTCGGATGCAATGCGAAGTGCTCTGACTTGACTTACAATGAGCCTATCCCCAGCGATGGAATCGTCCGTGTGCCTTTCGACATTGTGTTCAACTAGACTAGGTCGATGCACAGAAACTCTAGATGAGGTTTTTTGCTCCACTTGTCGGCTTTTCCTCACTCCATAAACCTCAAGATAGTTTTATTCTCTACTCTCGTTAACTAAATACCATTCTACTAACTTACTAAAATTTCTGACTTTCTAAATCAATGTCGTTTCCTGAGGGTGAAGATGTAGAATGTTTGATCATAGAACGGAGTAGGTAATAGTCAAATCTTACATGAAGAAACAATAAAGTTCAAACAGGCCTATAGTCATTTTTTAGCGCGCACGTATAATTCAAAAGGTATGCCTTACTTCCTATTGATAATTCTCGCAAGAGGAGAACTGAATGTAGGAATCTACATAAACTAGGCCGGTCAAAAGTCAGGTTCACCATCTTTAACTTTCCTAACATACCTTCACCTTTTCTTTTGTGGCAGTGCATAGTCGGCGAGGTGATCTGCTTATATTTCATGCTCGCTGTAACGGTTTGTACACCCAATACCACTTTCGAAGTTCCTGAAATTTTTGTTTGGGATAGCTGTTATATGAACTAATCAGAATTTGTTCATTGTTTGTTAACAAACTGCACAAATAAGAACAAAGATATCAGGAGTGGCACCAGTACTTCACTCGATGCAAAAGAACCTTTAGGGAAGGCATCTGAAGATATGGTCGATTACTGGTGTTAGTTACTCAGCGAATTGCATAACTCGATAGTATAAAGCCTCGTGAAGGCGCTATGAGTTCTTTTCCACATCGCTCACTTCAAACTTCTTGTCCACATTCGCCTAATCTTTCTACCCTATAGAGAAGATGCCAATTTCGAAACGTCGGAACAGTCAAGATTGATAAACACCAACCGCGAGCATAAATAATACGTCCTTCTACCACCATAATGAGCTAGAGCTGATTTGTACTAAAGCCAGCATTGGGTGTCTTTATCTGCGGTGTGCCCACCAGACTTGAGCCCGGTTAATATTCAGGGAAGTGAAATAACTTCACGAAGGAGTTTCGAGCCGAACTGTGTAAGTTGTCTAGGAAGAATCTTTCGTTATTCTTGTAGGCATATATATACCCTGTGGGACACGTGAAGAGAAGTCAGAGGTCCCTTCTGTTTTACGAGGGTCGCTCTTATGAGTTGATGGAATAAATGCTATAGTGCAATAGAGATGAGATTATAAGGTACAGGTTTAGTATTATACGAGAACAAGTTAAAAGCAATATATGCATTTTGCCTCATTCATTAACTGCGGCCATTTATAGCGAGAGGTAAAAGCCAAGTAAGAGCGGTATATTCGTGCTATAGTGCGTATCTCCTGCCAAGCATCGTCTGAAACCTGTGGAATTATGCTTCGGACTGCCCGCGAGGTCTGTCTCACGCTAATGTCTTGGATAACCCGCTTTCTGATAAGCTCTACGCTAACCACTTATCCGAGTTTTTTTTTATACGGAAAGACCAATCGGAAACAATAGCGGACAGTTTATTAGAGAATGATCCACTACACGACTCGGTACTTCGTTAATAATGACACAAAATATAGGCGGAAAGCCAAACTAACAGGTAAAGTTCAGGCGACGGAGCAGGGGATAGCTGTCAGCTCAGTGGGTTTCGTAAATCTTTAATAATACATATCCTGTCGCATTTGCTCCTTTTCTTAAGATAGCCTTCTTGCTCAATTCATTCTTTAATCTTAACTTTCAGTCACCATGGCAGGCCAGTATTACTCCGTCCCAGGCGGACAGCATGACATACAACTACAATTCCAAAGCACGCCACCATCAATTCACTCTCACCCAAATCCATCGTCAAAACCACGTTTTCGAGGCCTTCCAACAAGGCGAAGATCGAAGGTCAGGCTCTGGTTAGGTATCATTGGCAAATGGTCCGAAACGGTTGCGATCGTTCTCGTCATATATGTCATTCTGGTCGTATATGCCAGTAAGAGTGTTATTTCGCAGAAGGAGAAGAAATATTTCAATGCGCTAATAACGGGGTCTCTCATCGCCTTGGGCCTGTCGACTATGAGTCAGTTGACGGGTGCGGTGCAAGATTTGAAATGGTGGATATTAAGCAAGCGGCCAAGATCGCGACAGAAGGTAATTCATTGAGAGCGGCCTCGAAAACAGCCATTTGCTGACTGGTGCGTGTAGATCAAGGCGATCCTTGAGGTTTCAAGCATGACTGAGGTCTTGGCTCTAGCATTCAAGTCCTCGCGATGGACCATCCACATCGCCGTCGCGGCATGGGTGTCGCTCTTTCTCGTACGTACCAGACACATTTTACTATTCCTAATATCTGCTAATTAAGAATTCCAGGCCATCCAAGTCGGTTATGCATCCCTTGGTCTTTGCTATTCGGTTGAGAAAACCGAAGATGTGGCGCTCATGGTCCCTGGCAAGGTCTCGATGGCAAATTTGACCACCATCTTCCCCACAGCCATCCTCAACGCGTCTCAATCGGCCATAGACCAGGAATATGCCGCTAACAACTACGGTATAATGTCTCTGGCGCTTAAAGAGGGCAGTTTGGATGACATCCCAGTCTCAGAGACCTTATTCTTTGGTGATAACAATTTCCTCTTCTGCGATAACTATTGCTCGTATGTTTTTCGCGAGACGAACACAGAAACCGTGGATAACCCATATAAAGCTCCTGTAATCGCCCTTACTGATAGACGTGTTGATATCAAAGCAAATTGTTCAGCTTACAGGGTACACGAGGGAGGGAATGGCACCAGCAGTACGATTGTCGTGGAGCAAAACTCGCGCAACACAAGCATTACGCTGCCCAGCAGTAAGGGAAGCGATCAGAAGGTCTACATAACATCTGCAAACCAAACCTGTGGTAGCGATTGTAGTACCGTCTCCGCCTTCGAAGCATCTTCCACGGATCCATGGTTCTATAATTGTACCATCAGTCTGGGCCCAGTGTTAAATGCGAAAAGGCCCGAACACGAAATCGGTCAAAGTCTTGCACGTTTGGCAACATCAGCGATAGCTCTGGGAGGATTTGGCGATGAAGGCGACATCAGAACCAACAGTTACCCCAAAGCTTCTGTATTCGGCATGCCACTCAACGGCTCAACTGATGGAATGCAGTATATCCTTTCCCGCTTCGCAACCGGCGTTCTGGCGGCTGTTGTCGAGTCAAACACCGATATTGTCATGGACGGACAACAGCCAACAATCGGACAGAAACTCAATGTTTCGCACTGGGGAATTATCACATTGATTTTGTGGGTTACGACATTCCTCCAGCTGATTGTGGCTATTGTGGCGACCAAGGTATCAGAAAGGGTTGTGGTTCCACCGAGAGACTCACTTTCTCAAGCGCAGATTCTGAGGGGTATGGTTGTAGACGGTATTATGCAAGAAGAAGCAAAGGTTAAAGGTCAGGTGCCACAAGTAAGGTCTTTATGGATTTACAGGAATCAACACGTTGATGCGGGCTTGTATGATTTGTATATGGAAGAGGTGAGAACATAGAGTTAGAATTGTGTGCCAAGTATATCCGTTAGATTGTATTAGGCGATAAGCGGTTTGAATCATGTACAATATTTTGTCTCAGTATCTTGAATTAAAGATCAGACACTTTCTAAAAGACTTTGACGACATGCAGTTCTGACTGCAATGAGAAATTATAATATAGTCAGGATTTGGTAATACAAACTAAACTGTATGACTACTTAGCTACGAGTAATTATGCAGTCTTAAGTTAAAATAATGGTTTCTCACAATGGAAATAAAAAGTTTACTAGCGCTATCAGTCTTGACCTTATTTAAATTAACAAGTGAAATCAACATTTTATAATAGTCACCCTATAGATTCGCCTTTTTGGCAACATGATGATACCTTTTCTTTGCGTCCAGAACGAGAACAACCTGTTTCGACGAACAAACCAAGTCCATTCTCTCATCACATATTGTGATATCCATATCCATTCTCCCACCATGGAGCTTCTTGGTCACCACGCGACTAAAGATCCACTGGAGACCATCTTCCGGAAGCCGCTTTTTGAACTCGATATCCATAGACACTGTGTTCTCACTGAACTTTGCATTCGAAGCCTCAGATAGAGAGGTCTCTAACTCACAAACAACTCCAGGGTTCTTTTCTGCCCAGGCTTCCATCTTCCTGAGATTACTTCGCCCATCGTACATTCCACCACTCCCCAGTAGAGTGTCTGCCATGGAGGGCATGAAGTCACACATCAAAGATATGTGGGGTGCTTGCATTTTCTCACCAGGGAACCCATTCCAAGCATCTAATAAGCCGTCGACCTGCATTCCGCCTCGTTCACACAGAGATAGAATACGTTGAGCCATGGGGAAAACCTCACCTTTTGTGAGGCCGGGAACCCATGTGGGATCAGGTTTATTTGATAGAATGTTGTGAAAGTCAGGAATAGAGGCAGGAGGAGGGTTCAAGGCCCACTGGGTATCGTTTGTCGGCCCAAGGGTCTGGGCAAAGTTCGTAGACGTTATCAAGCCGACGGCCTTTAGCTGTTTCTCCTGTGAGACCTGCAGCTGAATGGTGCAGTGGGAACTTCCGCGCTTTAACTCGATGATATCGATATCGATTGTTTGCGTAGCACAATACCGCAGATATTCGATATGAAGGGTGAGGACATCGGGTTGATTGTACTTTACAAGGGCCGTAGTGAGATAGTTCAAAGCTGTAGAATGAATGATTGCAGCCACACAGCCACCGTGGAGAGCTTGACGGCAATGTTAGTACTGAATAAATAGGTTTGCTATTTGTACTGACCTGGACCCATAGCCCAACTCTCTTGTGGAAGTATCGTATAGGACGATGGCCCATTTTGCTGGGGGATTATCTCTTGTTCAAATGTTTGGCCCATACTGTGATTGTCTGTTACAATGGATGACTGGTTTAAGTTGATTATTCTGTAGTTAAACAGCAAGGGTATCTTTTATATTTCAATAATGATGCTGACGACTTTGCGGGGTTGTACTCGCGGCGCTAAGCTACCAAGCTTATATGAGAGTAAGCCGGCGCTAACCATTCCTGGAAGGTGAAACGCGCTTCGACAATTACTTACTATTTACAGCCGTATACACGCACAGCACGTTAATCCTACTATGTCTTAAGACATCCGTCGCATATCCTATAGTATAAAGGCGCGCTTTTTCTGCGCATACCCTTGCCCCAAACTGAAAGACAACTGAGGTCGCATGAACCACAAAAATGATTACGACGATGTATATAATGGTGTTCCGTGGACCGCTCATGTTTATCCATGGGCTGGATGCAAAATGTCATTGCACCACCACCGACATTGCGCAAAAGGCTGGACAGCTGCAAGATCTCGTCCTCGAGGTCAGGGTAGGAATCCAATGCATATCCGAGAGTAATAGGCAGTCCAACGATCATGTAAATGCCGATTAGTGGCATTCCATAATGAAACAAATATTTCTTACCCACAGCGGTAACCGGAAGGAAAGAAAAGTTGCAACCAAAAGTTATTTATCTCTTCAAAATACGTACACTTGTGTACCAAACCATGGTACAACGTATGAGAGGCCAATCATGATATTGGTTGTTGGGTGGCCATGTTAGAATGATATCTAAGGTTTAAAACAGGGAGGACGATTTGGTGACAGTGGGCTGCAGAACAAGGGATTACATTCGCTCAGGTATTTGGCAATTGCAAGTCTAAAAATCTTCACTTACTCTGTCCAATTCAGTAGCTCAAACGTACCTGTCGTGCCAAGAATACTATCGTGCATCCAAGTTCCAAGATCAATCTAATGATTCCCAGGCATGGACTCGAAATTATTCCATACCTCCGGATAATCACCATCGTCTAACACCAACCCCGGCTGAAAGCCGTCCTGCGATGAGGGTAAGTCATCTTGCGACCTTAGTAAACTGGTATTTGGTCCGCCGTCATATTCTATTGTGGCAGCGACAAGACGATCGAATGCCTTTCGAGCCTGCGCTGCTCTCGGCCATCAATCGGAAATAATTTATAGAATCGTGCTACACGCTCGCACGCTACTGCCGAACTTGGGATTAAAGATTGATGAGTCTAGGCAGAAGCAGTATACCATAACCAAGCCGGCGATGAAGTTGGCGTGTAATGAGAGTAAAGAGGATGAGATGTATGTCTGTTGATCATGAAGGCGTTTCGACAGGATGCAAATCTGTCCCGCCGAGTGGGTGATCTCGTCAAAATTCGGGTTCTATGGAGTTAGGGTTGGTAGGAAGGGAAGGTTCAGAAGTATGATTGTTTTGTGGTATTGAATCATGTGGTAGCCCACCGTCAGATAAGGTATACAAATGAGGTCAATATACAGTCCTGTCCATAGAATAAACATCATCTACCTAAATCTTTACTGTTACACTCAGTTCATTTTGTCCAACGGCCCAAAAAGACCTTCTTTCAGGATAACGGGGGACACGGCGGTCTCTTTGGTGACGATACTATCCCGTTTCTGTCTCAAATTCACAGCTCCCCATCGCAGTAACTCTCCAAAAGTACCTGGCTCGCTGTCTTTGCCTTCGTTCTCATCCCAAAGTAGTCCTAGATGTGGAGAGTGTGTCAGACCCTTTCCATGTGTGACCTTTTGCCAGCTGGCACTACTCAAAAGGTGCCAGACCAGCTTGTGCGCTTCTTGGAAATCTTCCGACTCAGGGTTGGTATCAAGTGGCAAGCTAAAAAGGTCATACAATCGTTGTCCTGAAGAGAACCCAACCAAATTCTCAGCAGCCCAGTTCTCGGTTCGCGCGTCAATACCGAGAATGTGATCTTGCCAATACTTAGACCCATTGAAGTCGTCGCCAGTATCTTCGAGCATAGTCAATCGTCGCCAGCACATGACCTGAGAGATATACTCAAGGACCTGCTGCACGTCGATCTTGAAGTCCCATGTCCAGCCTTCTGCTTCGCTAAAGTCGATGTCCTTGACGAAGCCAAGGGCTGGATTGTTACTCATCCCAACGTAGTTGTGTCGATTTCCCCACAGATGAAGAAACAATTTATGCCTTGCCCTGTCAGTAAAAGCTCCAGGAGTGAGTGGCTAGACTTACCATCTTGTAATAAAAGGATTGCCTTTGCGGGAGGCCGTGAAGTGATTTGCAATGGTCTGGCCGTACATAACAGGCACAGCCACCTCAAATGGTGAGTTGTCATCAGCAATTTGATTCCAGCAAACACGATCCATATCCCGCATGAGAATACATCCAACGTCCATAGCCACTCCACCATGCTGGATCAGCAAAGCGCCTCTCAAGAAGTCCATAGTGTGTGGCCCAACATATGGGCCATCCATGGTTCCTTTGACCAATGCCTCAGGGAGTAAATCGGGGGCAACGAAGTTCAATATATGATTGGGTGAATCAGGTACCGTGTCAAGCACGTGGACTGTCCATGACGGACCACAGATACGCACCCAGTTAGCCACATTACGTTGACACCAGCTTGGCAAGTTGTCAAGGCCAGAGTGCCAGAAGGCCCATATGTTTTTCTCTGAAGTGACGGGGACATGGGCATTGAGTGAGGCAATGATGTTTTTGGTGGACCGAGTATCAGGATTCTCAACAACTTCCAGCTGGGAGGCTAGCTCGTCGGGAATGGTAAAAGGTGCCATGATGTAGAGAACTATACTGCTGAGAGATATGTGTCTTGCCTCTGTCAGTGAAGAGATGATATTGGGCTTTATATAATTATATGGACCATCCATCTTTAGGATCTTCATTGACAAAGGTCCGGGATATAGTCATCGATGCTGATGATGAGATCAGCACTAGTCCGGAAGTGGACGATTAGCCCAGAACTATACCTACCTATCAGGTTCTGAGGCACTAGTAATCATTACTATTGATCCCTTAGGATCGGAGGGGACGTAATGTATTTATTTTATGGGCTGTGCTCTAATATTGGTTGGCTTCCGATCGATCCGGCACGTATACCAGTCCCAAGGTGGTGGGGTAGTGAGAGCGAACGTCGCGATCTGCAAGCTGCATTATTAAAGATACCTGGATCTTGGTGCTATCTCCGGCTATATAAAGATGTATTCTATATTCAGTATTTAATTGGATGAAGCCTCTGCGGGTATAGCTATCACGCTCCCTCGGATCTTAAGGGATAGTAAGCGAGCCAGACTTGGTCAGTCAATCTCGTTCATTGATCAGTCCAATACTCGTGGGTCTGATGAAGAATATCCCTCCTCTTCGAACCGATTGATACAAACAAACAGCAAAAAGAAAACATACAACAGTGAGGATTCCCCAGTCGTCACCGACCTGAGTACTAATTCACCGCTTCTTGGCTTGACTAAGGGAGAGCGGACGGGATCCCGTATTTTACAAGAGCTGTGGTCGTATGTGAAGAATTGGCCTGGGTACTTAACTTATGAATAGGCTCTCTTGATGACTCGGACTACCCTCGAACTACTCCGAGTTCTCTTCGGGTCATTGAAGTAACCAGGAGTGAGCTCTGGTTCTTCACAGATGAGCTCTTCGAAGAGTGGGGCTATTTTTCATCAGACCCACGAGTAGCCGTAGGCTCAATTTCGAGAACAAGGCTTCTCATTCCGGTTTGCGGTGCCTGGTGTGATGTAATCAACCTCATAATGGTATGGCAGGTGGCACGATAGTGAGTGTTGTACGCAGAAAGAAAGTTTGTACCAGACTCCCCGACATCCAGCACGCAATCAGCACAAAATTAAAACCAAGTATTGCTTGCCGCGTGCTAAACGGTCATATCTAATACGTCCCCGGAATGGAGCACAACAATGTAGATTGGGTTAAAATTCAGGGTACTTCAACACAGTAGGCAAAGGTCAAGCTTTAACACCATATATCACCGCTTGACAAGAACGAAAGTAGGCGTAGGCCAATAAGAGACCTTCCGGTCTGTGATCCCGGGACAGGAACCAGTAAAGTATGGCTTGGCTTACAGCAACTGGAAATCACGCACACTATAATGTTCCATTTTCACTAGCCAATCAATAACAAGGTACTGTGGTCTAGTTGGTCATGACATCTCGTTAACACCGAGAAGGTCCCCGGTTCGAGCCCGGGCAGAACCTCATTTTTGCAATTTCTTTCATCTAGCTAATGCCACTAATACTCTAGAAGGAAACTAAATTTTAGTATCTTACTAAGAGGAATCGGAAATTCAGCTATATACAGGACGAAATTACACATTAACCAAGGAGCATTAATAAGTGAATTATACCCTGGATATTATTTATATTCTTTTTTACCTCTTCTTTCGTAGGTATGAGCACTATTACCTTTGCAAATCCACTAAATTATCCCAAGCTGATTAACCTCCAGCGTAAAGGCTTAGGCCTATTGATGCATGCTAATTTCGGGAACGTTATTACTTGTGGGGGAGAATAGCCCGAGAGGTGCTACTAATCGCTCGACTTCAATTATTACTCTTGAATTCCACTGCAAAATTAAATCCTTATAAATCGTCCTGCATTTCCACTAATAGCCGGATAAAAACTTAATTAATTAGGTGATTAGCACTTGAGCAGGTTATAGGTTTCAGTAAAGAAGAGATACGTAGATCTGTCCCCGTTAAGTCTTTTAGTAGTGTTTTATGGATCTGGTTAATTGATTCTCTATCTTCTACGTTTTAGTCGTTTCCGGATGTAGCTAAAGAGTAAGCCATGGTAATTGATTTATAGGAACCAAGAGTTCGCCAGGGAGTGATCAACAGGGCCATCCGGATCAATACTAGATCTAAGGGTAATTGTTGCCACCTCTTCTTCTTCCTACTACTAAGATTCATATACCGTTGATGAGGATCCGGAGAAAATAATCAAATTACCGCCTAAATATGAGATAGAACCGCGCACATCATACATCGTAGTAATGACACCAGCCCCCATCATGACTGTGGCGCCAACGATACCAGTTCCAGCCGCAGCAGTCTAATTAAAAGGCCAGCACCAGTAGATGACATTAACAGTCCAGCCATCCACAGTGTACAACACCCACGGCTTACCACTAGGCCCAGTACCCTTATAGCAGTTATAGGTATGGAACCCGTTCGTGCCCGTGCCAGACCAAGAATTTCCTTGCTTGCCACCTGCATCTGCAAATATGTTTGAGGTGAAAGATACACCACTGCCGAATGTTCCTTATCACAGTTAATCCTGAGCCAAGGTAATGTAGCAAAGGAAACTTACCCTTTACAGGCTGACCCTCCCAGTGTACATTGCTTCCATGAACAACGTCGACATAGTCATCGGGACGGGATCCACCGGTCGATTCGTGGCCGTCGCCATAGTATGCCATTCCGCTAGAGACTTCATTCCCCTTGGAAGAGTTCACAAGGTAGATTGTGTCACGGGCAGTGGCGGCCCCAACAAGGGCGAAGGTGAGGAAAGAGGTGATCTTCATGGTGATTGACGAGGTTGGATGATCTACTGGGACACTGTGATTTCTGTAGATGAAGGCACTACATATTTATATAATGAGAGGATGGAGATTCTCGTGAAAAGATTAATTACCAACCAGTAATAGCTTGACCGACAGCCTAGAACGTAGTATCCATTTTCCCTGTAACGATGTTCTTTTTATTGAGATGCCCGCTTACCAGGCTCACATCAGCGGCTTTTTATTTAATGCAATGCTACTATTTGCTCGCCTTCAGCGTCAGCGGCCTTCGCTGGATCGAGCAGCTACTCTACTGAGCTGCCAATAAGAGGAGCCAATATTTAGTACATGCCGGCCGATCCTGGCCTTAGTATTGATTCTGCCCTGCGGGTAATACGAGATTTAACAGAATGTTGGTGGGCTCACAAGGCTCGGGCCGCCCTTTTGGAACAACTATTGGTGCCGAGCCTCCCGGACTCGGCAGGACTTGCGTTATAATTGGTGCTCTTTTGCTGCCCCCTGGTCCCTGGCCATTGCCTGCAAGATTCTCAACGCGAGCATTCCCTGAGCCACTACTTCAACTTAAAGCAAGATCACAAATTCTCTGCTGGGCACAGGAGGCGACGAAGAAACCGATTTACCTTTTATGGTTGGGAGACGCATATTATGCCATGCGGCACAGGAGGTAAACAAATTTGGCGGAATCACGAACAGGCCAGCGTTGATGCGCTCCATCACGTTTCACTGAGTTGTGTAAATCCGCTGACTCGTGTTCTAGACCTGCGGTAAACCCTCTGTCAGCGCTCCTAGTGAGTTAAATCCCTTCAAACCAAATCAGATTCACACCTTTAATCATTAGATTGGACTCGATTGGATTGTAGGGTTATATATAGGCAAATCTCGATTTCATATAGGGTAGTAATATTTCTTACAAGGGATAAAGCGACATGTCTTATCTTATCGTTATCTTATCTGCTCCACAACCAATTTAAGTCATTTTGATAAAAATCAATTCTAACCTCTCTAGATTGATTGAGTCTGAGGGTCGATTAATTGAAATCAAGAAAATTGATTTGAGATTTGATTTGCTGGGAGGCCTGGTATTAATTCTCTTGTCCGAGCTGTGTGGTACCCCGCTTGTTCAAACGGTTGATGGGAGTCGGACACTATTGTCGCTATCAACCCCGCATTCATCCAATATATCAATGATGATGACAAACTGCCGGGGGTTGGGGGCCCTGTCGTTAACTTCTTATCCAATGTTTTCAAATTAATTTGGTAAACTTCCTTTTTGTAATTAACTTTCGGATCGGTAAGACTTGCTTCATTGGTCAAAAGTGTATGCTCTGGGTCTTGAAGGCCAGCTGAGGCTAGACTTGGCACATGTGTTGACGCTGTTGTGGTGATGCCCTCATTCTTACTATCTGCCTGCCCACTTCCTGACGCACGGAATCATGATAGAGGGAACTTCGTGAGGTAGCCTTGTCCCAGCCACCGGTGCTTGGGCAACTGCTGACTTCCACGATATTTTTCGCGACTTTACCGACTTTGACGGCGGATTTGCTCCCCTGCCTGCTATCCTCGCATAACGATCTCGTCAACACGTTCTCGATCCCTACTCCCACTTGACGTGTCTATAATGCTCCAGTCCACACTAGTGACCGATGAACAGAGCAAGCACTTCCTAAGTAGCGCATGCACGGTTACTTCACTCAAGACACCGGCAACAACCAAGACTAGCAACTATCTCTGGAGCGTCTTACGCGAGAAGACTAGCACACCTTGGCCATCAATCATGTTGGGCTCAAGAACGAGCAGCGATCTTTTCTTTTTAGAAGCCCTACAATACAAAACACGATTACGTTACGTAACTTGACGATGACCTCGATGCACACTTCGCTAGAGAAGCAGCCACACCCTGTTGCGATGTACCAGTAAGTCGCTGCCACGTCTGTTCTAGTTTTGATGCTGCTTGCGATCCGTCTCAGAGCGCCATATTGTGTCTTTGCTCCAAGATCTGCATCAAATAGCTTGGTACTGTGGTCTAGTTGGTTATGACATCTCGTTAACACCGAGAAGGTCCCCGGTTCGAGCCCGGGCAGAACCTCTCTTTTTTCTTTTTTACAAACAACCCCCTCATGTACCAATTGTCACCGAATCCCTTTTCACACCGCTACAACCGAGCTACTTTCCTGGCTGATATAAGAGGTGATCGTTGATTATATAGCTCAAATCTGAAGATACTGCCACGGAGACAGCTACTGGGTATATATTATCAAAGTGATGTTTAAACCGACGGACCATTGCCGTCACCGTTCTGACTGTCCGATACGAAAATCAATTAGGCCGTAGAATACCAAGCGCGCCCAGATTTACTCACGCACGTGGTCATGGGTCTGGATCGTACTACTCATTGATCTGCAGCCCATAGATTACTACTGTACCGTCTGTAATCGCACCGGGGTTAACTTTCAGAATGGTTTGAATGGCCTGCGTTTACCCAAAAGCCAACTCCCAGGGCAAGACAACCCATGAATACGAAAGGTGGCTACTCTAGGTAGCCGTGGCTTGTCCACAGTTTGCAATGTTCGGTATAATTGGTTGTTCAGCGAGATAGCTTTTCACTTGTGTAGGGCCGAATCGTCTAACAATCGTATTAACCCATTCGTGAATGTCTTGGAGTAATATCGCCAGGAAGCAAGGTTCAATAGTGGCTTTTTATGCTTGTTATTAATGCATCATTACGGTTGTATGAGATCCCCGCCCACAAGCCACCTGCGACATCAGTAAACTTAGCTCGTGGGAGATTATTTAAATATGATGCCACGCGCATACGGCTTCGACGTAAAAAGTTCGGGCTTCAATCAGTCCACCACATGTTCTATTGTCTATGGCCGTTTTGCGATGAAAAGATGGACCGAGATTATCGAAGAGTGAGTGTCTATGCGTGCTAATTGCTAGGCTTTCGATAGTTCATAGAGCTGGAAAAAAAAAAGTCAGGCGCCACGATAAGTAGCGCCATACGAAAAGAGTGCGGGAATACTCAACTCTATGTAATGGAGGTTTCCAGTTAATGAATCACTGTAGGTACTACTAAATGATATAATATTAACTCTTCCCGATACCTTATAATAGTTATGAGTTCCCACTTAGCTAGATCTCTCCATCTAGTTATCTAGGGTAATAGTCGAAAAATTCATTATACTAATTGCCAGAATAGACTTACCTTAGATGGGGTTAAGAAAATGGGGTTTACTCGTACGGTAATTAAAGAACTAAAGAATTTAGCTACATTATGGCAATATACGCGAGCAAGTACAGGGCAGAGTATCTTACAAGAGAGTACGGAGTATTGAATGGTTGACTTATGTTTAGACTAGAAAGTACGCTAATGGGTTTGGGGGGTGGGAGGGTAAGAGAGGAAAGCCACAAAGAAGAAGCAGTCTGACGTATAAAAGTAAGTGCCCCTGCTTCCTAATTGCAATATTTCTAGTACTCCCTCAAACAGCACGATATTACTACTCTGTTACCATTGGCATCAAAATAATAAATAAGGTCTTTTCAGATATCACTTTACCCCGAGCACAAATCACCTTTCAGCATGAAACTGTCAGTTGTTACTCTCCTCGCCGCCGCCGTGCCAGCCATTGTGGCGGCCCCAACCCCGGAGCCCAACTCTGAATCGTTGAATACCCCAGCCAGGCGTGAGGCGAATGCGCCCGCCGGAGGAGTTTCTCTCAATAACAGAAGCTCAAGAAGGTGGTCCCATCACGATGGAAAAACAGACCGCAGGGATGTGCTCGAGTCTGATGAGGAAGAGGAAGATATAACTATAAATAATGGTCGTGGTGGATATGGCGGTGGCAGAGGTGGCAGAGGTGGCAGAGGTGGCAGAGGTGGTAGAGGGGATGGTAGAGGCAGTAGTAGTTATGGTGGACGAGGTGGCAGAGGTGGAGGTAGAGGGGGTAATAGTAGTGGACGAGGTCGTGGTGGACAGGGTAATGGTGGACGAGGTCATAGTGGTGGAGGCCGTGGTAGAGGAGGTCGTGGTGGTTCTGGAGGGGGCTATGATTACCCGGTTGTTCAACCTAAAGCCGAAAAGTCAGGTGGCTGAGGAGTAATCACCCAGGTGTTGCATAAGGTCAGCCCGTAGGTGTCAAACGTGGTGCAAACGGTGAATCCCTCACAACGAAGTAGACTAATAAAATCTCGCCCAGAGATAGTCAAGTTCCCTAGGTCTCTATCATCTTGACTTGAAAATGAAATTATATCTAGGCGCATCTGTTTAATATACCTGCAATCTAGTACATAATTGCTTGAGTATATGTCATGATACTATTGGCTTCTTGCCAACCCAGAACCTAGCCCCTATTATCACAATTGGTACAGTAGTCCATCACAACACTACAAGAATTCGAAAGACGAATGTGTCCACACATCCAAATACCATCGTTCTCCTTAGCGTTCTCTCGACTATCACACAGTTAGTATTGCTCTTAAGATGGGATAGGGTTTCACATACGCTGCAATGATATCACTGCCCTTCATACCAATTCCATAATCATCACACTCGAACTTGGCAATACACGCAGCTTGCCCAAAAGACGCTGCCATCAGAATACCCTTCTTGGATCGGCTGTAGCGGGTTGTGTAGCCGGTGTAGATAGTGTCAGCATCGAAGTCGTTGATGGCCCGATCACAAGCGTCACCTAAACCGTCCTTTGATAGTTTATCGGATGTACCACACTGACCACTGCCGTCGTTGTCGACAGCTGTCTGGGTAGGCAGAGGTGTCGAAACTGTCGAGGGATCGCCGTACCCGATCGTGGCTGTGGCAGTGGTGCCGAACCCCTTCATAGTCGAGGTTGTGTAGGCCGTATACACCAAGACCGTACCGTCGTTGGTAGTGGTGAAAGGTGTCTGGACGGGCTCCTGGGGCTTAGGGGCCTCAGTCACAGGAACAACCTTGGAGGGATACGCTGTATAGGCCGCGCACTCCTTGTCAATGAGAGGTGCTGTAGCGACATATTGTTTGCCATCGACTGTTGTAACGCATTGGCAGTAGGGCTCTGCGACACGAGGGCCGCCGAAGTAGTTGCATGGGTAGTAAGTGCGGACTTCTTTCGTAGTGGTAGCGACATGAGATGTACTGATATCAGTTGTGGCTGTATCAGATGAAGCCCTTGTGGTTGTCAAGAGTGTGCTTGGTGTTGAAGTAGGTAGAGTAGTATCAGATCCCCTTGCAGTAGTCTCAATTGTCTGATCATCGCTAGTAGTGTGTTCAGTGGTTGTCTGCTCCGTTGTCTGGATCTCAGTCGATGTTGTCTCGACAGGAGCAGTAGTGCTCTCCGCCGTAGTCTCAGTTCCAGTGGCAGCCTCGTCACCAAGAACCTTCTCCCATTCAGCCTCCAACTCGGCTTGAATCTCATCGTCGACGGGTGCAGTGGTATAATCCTCTGGGATTTCACCTTCATCTTCAGGAAGATCTCCAACCCAGACAAAATCCGAGTCAGGTGAGATAGTGACTGTTGCGGTGGCTTGGGTCTCAGTGGCACAGCTAACAGTGGTTGGGCAGTCGCCAAACACGGTACTAGTGTAATGTTAGTAAGTTCATATCCAGGTCTTTATTCTGTGGACTTACGCAATTTGTGTTCCGTCAGAAGTCATGTAGGAGATGGTCCTTGTGCAGTCAGGCTGGGTCTGAACACTGCAGCCTTCAGTCGTGGTAGTTGCTTCAGTGGTAGGCTTGGCAGTAGTCTCTTTAGTAGATTCTTCCTCTTCCTTCTTAGTTGACTCCTTGTCATCCTCTTCCTTGTTGTCAGGGTCGGGGTTACCCGTAGGAGGAGGGGGTGTAGTGCCACCACCACCACCACCACCGCCGCCGCCGCCTCCAATCAAGTTCCAGAACCAGCCAAAGGGGAAGATAACAATGACGTTCCCGTCATCATCTGTGGTGGTAGTGGTCCCTGTGAAAGAAGTGTAGTCAGGGTTCTGCTCTGCAGCATAAGTGGCTGTGCTGCCATCAGCTCCAGTGACAAGCGCAGCTCCAGGAACCGTGGTTGCTGGTGGTGCTGGGTCGGTTTGCTTAGGAGGTTCTTCAGTCTGGCCTGGGTTCTCGCCATCTCCAGACCCGCCTTCAGTTTCCGTGGGCTTGGGGGATCAACCTCAGTGGTGGGATCAGCAGCTGCGGGTTGAGACTCCGTAGTTTCAACTGGAGGTGGCAAGCTCTCAGTGTCCTTGGGAGGCTCCACGATATCTGTGGCAGTGACAGACCCCTCAGTCTGCTCGTTGGCCTGGGTGGTGGTTTCTGGGACAGGCGCCGCATCAGTTGAGATGTCGACTGCACCAGTCTGAGTGGTTGCGTCTACTGGTGGCTGAGTGTCCAAATTCTGAGTAGTCTCAGTGGCAGGACTAGTGGTAAGTACCACATCAGTCAACTCTCCTTCAGTCGTGGTGTTTGGGGCGTCAGGTACTGATACTGGCGCTGTGGTAGTCTCAGGTCCAACATCTACCGCTTGAGTGGTGGTGTGCCCAGAGCCAGCCACTGTGGTATCAATTGGTACTTGAGGGAGGCCTGTATCAGTAGTGGTATCTGGTCCGGCAACGATAGGTGCTGTGGTGGTATCAGGCCCAACAACCGCCTCCTCAGTAGTAGGACCTTGAGAGGCAGGGACAGGTACTGTAGTAGTATCATTGGGAATTTGAGGTGAGTCAGTATCAGTGGTCTCAGGCCCAGGAACAGTACCATCAGTCGTTGTGTCTGGGACTGGGATGACTGGACCTGTGGTGGTATCACCTACAACCACAGGTGCTCCAGCTGTAGTGTCAATCACAACAGCGCCCCTGTCGGTGGTGGTGTCCGGATAAAAGACAAGACCTCTGGTAGTCGTATGAAGAGGCTCAACAACTACCTCAGGTGGTCCGGTAGTTGCAGTCTCAATCAATGCATCGGTCGACGTAGGCAACTCCAGGTCGATGGTAGACTGCAGCGTTGTGTCGCTGCCAGTGAGAGTAGTGACAGTCTCGAGCTCAGGCACATCTTGCGATAGAACCGTTGTAACGCACAGCGCCAGAGTGCTAAGCTTCCACAGCGACGCCATAGTGGAGATGATGGTAATAGTTGAGCGATTGAAATGAATGAATGAATGAACGAGTGAATGAAAAGTTAATGAGAGTGAGTGCCACAGGCTGCAGCTGATGGAGCTTGTAGAAAGAGAAAGAGGCAGAATATAGGGACCCGAGGTATTTGGAGGTTTGACCAAGCAAACATTTCTCTAACCAAGCCAAGCGACTCAAGCGATAAGCGGGAGCGGGACGTTTATTCCCTACTATCTTAACGACAATCCATGGATACAAACGTGGATACGGAAGGATTGCGGGTCGCTAAAATTATGGAATAGCGAGGCATAATCGTTCAAGATTAAGGAGGCTGACGCTCGATGAAACAAAGCATTGCATGTTGGCGGCAGATACAGGGAAGTCAGTGGACCATCTTAATTAAACAATTGGGAACATCCTTAGCACAAGACTGCATTTTGCGGGGGCCAATTCTAATAAAATCGATCAAAACCCACAGAAATCAGCCTCAGATCCTGTAACACAACGCTATGTCGCATTGGGGGCCAATGCATAAGCCGCAGCAGCCCTGGGATAATTAATTTGTACTTGACCATCTCAATTAAAGATCCTTGAAACTGCAGTTGATCACAGCGGGGGCTGTGCTTTTTCACCCGCGGAAGGATTTCTATCCACCTCAGCCTACTCGCCTGTTTCAGATCACGAGCGGCTTTACAGGGGATCCTAGCACTCTTAGCCTGCGGATACGTCCGCTGGCGCAACAGGACATGATGTGCGAGTCCTTTTCTACTTAGGGCTGATGCTGTGTTTTTCCAGTATTCAAGTTAAGAATCCGCATGTTTTTCTCATTAGCTCTTCTCGGTATCCGTACATTCTTTTCACCATTGGGCTGGAGTCTTATTTGACTCTTTGTATCATTCATTCTTTTTGTCCGTTGTTCTAGTCACTCATTTCTCATACACTCTTTTTCTCTCCATCACCAACGGCATGTTCCTTTCTCGTCATGTCTGGCTGCTAGCTGGGCTCATCCCCAGTCTTGCTTCGGCCCAGACAGCAAACTTGGATATATGGGAGGTTCACGAAAGCTGCAAAGCCGAGGGACCTCACGTCCAAGAGTCTATGGACATGGCACTGGAGATGGCAATAGCAGCTAAGGAGAGTCTCGACTTCCTTGCCGGGCCAATACCAACAAGCAACGATGGGCCAACTGGCCGTCTGAGGTATAACACTGTCTACAAGACTGTTGATGCGGTATTTGGCCTAAATCCCAAGTCAGAGGGTTACGATGACAAGATCGGCCAAGTCAAAGGTAAGTTCATCGTTATGACACAAAACCTTTCCGGTCGCTAACTTGACATAGCTCTGTTTAACAAGATGGTCACCGTCATGCCCTCTAATGAAAATGACCCCGTACATGGGTATAGTACCAGGCTAAACTCGCGAAATCTCGAACACAAGGCCATGTTGTTGTGTACCGACAAACCGGGTGACAATAGCTGGAAGTGGTACGGTTTAGAAGACACGGTACCTGGTATGGATCATAAAATGAACCAGCACCAGGACTTTAGAGAGATGGGCATCCTCAACGTCGTTGAAGGTGCTTGGGTTTACGAGCATCGATTCGCCTGGAAGGAGGCTGAAAAGGAGGAACCCGTCCTTCTTACCGATGGCATGCTCGCTGCTGTCTATCCTGACAAGGATATGGTTATCTTTGGTGACAAGCTATTTGCAGATCCTTGGAGAAGCAACCCGTCGCCCAAAGCCCTTAGATCTTCTGGCATTTCTGTGGGCGATGCCATTGGCAAACACTCGAGCCATCTTTCCGTTGTCATGGTCCATGAGCTGGCGCACTGGTTCGGTGGTCGAGACAACTACGGCAAGCTAAATATTGCTGACCACACTGCTGTCACCAAGGCAGGCAAGCTGCTGTACGACAACAACGGGGCCGTGGAAGAACACAAGACACCACCCACTGGTGATACTTACCACCGTCTTAAAACCTGTGAGTATCCCCCAAGCTTGTCCCTTATTGACGCTACCGCGACTAACTCTATTGCTCTGCAGATGGCCGAGAGCTCATCTGGAATCTGGCTCGTCCTCACAGAACGTACCCGGACAACAGTGGCCCAGCAAAGGCAATCACCAACGCCGACTCATACTCGGTATTTGCCCTCATGATGTGAGTATCACCACCGTTCGTAGTTCGTACTGTTAAGCTAATGGTTCGCCTTAGGTACCTTGATGCATGGGACTGGTCAAGTGGCGGCAATGCAAAGGTTCCTGGGACTAAGAGAAAGGATCCCCCTGCGCCCTAAAGACTAGATCGGTTTAGAAGACCATGGCGTAGATGGAGAAGAGTGCGATAAAGTCCTGTACTCTTCTCTGATGTGCGGATTCTTAGATACAGTTTCTTTCAGTGAGGTTTTAATATCAATATACCTTTGAACACCCCGTAATAGCCAAGGACATCCTTTTATCCTTATCGAGAATTAACCCTCATGGCACCACACAACAATTAAATGGGTCAATAGTAAGTCATAATGATAGTCATGCTTTTAATACATAAATTTAACATTACCAAATAATTGGTTGCAGATAGTTTCTATTTTAATATCCTGTCATTTAGTCTACTTGACGAAGAATTTACCCAAGGTTTAATTAATCTGTGTGTCTGCCTCCATTTATTGTTGTCGTGAGGCTTCTACTAGGCCAAAGGGCTAACAGTGAAGACATATTCCCTGTGGATGCAGACTACAAGGCTCTTTCTCAATCGTTGGATTACAACACCAAGGAACAATCACAACATTAACTTGCCCACTCCCACCCTCTGCTATCCAATAACACTTCAAAACTTGTACCTTACATAAGCCTGGGCTGGAGATGATTTTACTTCCATCCGATTAAACCACTAAAGGCATGGAAAAAGGTCCTATCACGTGACAGTAATTCGACATATTCCCTAAAAAGGCTAACTCATAAACTTGTCATCCACTCAAATTTGTTTATACCACCACCAAGATGAGCTTCAGCCCTCGAAGCCCCGGCGCAGAGGAACAACAGGAGAAAGATGGCGCCATCTGGGAAGAACGCATACAGCAGCTCGTCAAGCTTCCCGATCCTAGACCACGAGCCTTGACGCCTGACGCTACGTGTTCTCAATCCCCAGTAGCACTTTTCCAAGAGTCTTGCACATGGTTCAAAGTTCCACCAAATATCCGCAGGGACATCCTTCGACTGGCTTTTGGAGATGCTCGTATTCATCTGCAATTAATTTATGGCCAACTGGGGGGTGATGGCTGTGATTCGCCTGATGAGTCTGCGCCCCAAGGTTGGCGGTGGTGGAGCTCAAGATGTCATCGGCTTTCAGATGATGATACTCCACAGCGGTGTGCTATGACTAATGGCGGTCTTCCTGGACCATGGGATGATGAATGCCGCGATGATGATACACCTATCGGTGTAATGGGCTGGCTTCTATCCTGCCGTCAGAAGTAAGTCCGACAACTGGTTGGAACCGCTTGAGCTCTCCCAATCATGAGAAAATTGACATTAACACAAGACGCAGCTACTCGGAGACAATAGACATACTTTATGCAACCAATGTCTTGATCTTGAATGGTCAAGCAATGCTAATTCATCTCCCTCAATTGATACCACCACAGCGTCTTGAGAGCGTCACGTCTCTTGAGGTTAGATGGTATCTCAAAACACGTTTCATCACATGGGATGATCCACACGATACATTAGATGAAGATCACCTCGGAAGCATCTTCCGTATGCTATCATCTCCGTACCTTCCAGCACTGCGCAACCTGTATATGACGCTCGAAGATTCATCACAGGCTCGTCTCTCTGTTGATGCAATAGAAGATTACCAGGAGATAATCATCAGACACCTAGATGAGTTCTCACAGCGAATGGGCCACTTGGGCCAGTTCTCTTGCGCGTTGCCGTCGGTTTTCTTTGATTTTCTTTACCATGAAGCAACAGAGGAAGTTAGAGGGAGGTCTGCCATAGAGTACGAGTCATACAGGCAGATCTGGCGCGGCTCTGATGGGCACATGGCAGTTGTTCGACTACCGTACATCGATAGTTATCCTGGTCCGCCGCATCACCTTGGCCAAGATGACACCAAGAGCTGTGGCTATTGGATCCTTGAGATTCCAGAAATAGACTGAGATACTTGATGAGTCGCAACTTTCGCTATATATTAGACTCTCTATGTATTTAAATCAATGTCATTACTACCCACAGACCATGCAGTTGTCATAGTACTGATGAACATGATTCAGATAATCAAATGCAAATATTGGTTCTGTCGGTAATCGCCAACCCTACCATTGAACTACCCGTCTAAAGTACCGCCTTTAGAAACTCTACTACATCATCCATGCCATGAGGCGAATTGAACCAGTGTCCTCCCGCCTTATACTCCCTCCACGCCACATTTGCTCCGAACTCTTTCAATATCTCACGCTGCTTTCTGCCCCAGTCCACCAATACCAACGGATCATCAACACAATGTTCCAAAAGCATAGGTGTATTTTTGAGAACATCGTTGTGTGTGGGTGAAGAATCAATTTGAAGAGTCATGCGCATTTCATCCAGCGTTCGGCCGGCAAATGGGCAACGCCCGCTGAAACCAATAAAGGCGCCCAATCGTTTTTCTGGGTTGGGATGTCCAGATTGAATAACGTGTGCACACTTGTTGCAGAGCCCATACTGATGCCCATCAAAATGACTTTATCCCACCTGCCGTTCAAGGCGCTTGCTTCTTTAGCCAGAATATCGCGAATTTTAGGCACCACTTCTTTAAGTCCTTCTGCCTGCAGATCCTCGTTTTCCTTAAAATCGCTCACGTTCCAGACATCGAACCACTGGTTCCACTCTTCGGGTTGATTGGCGCATTTTCTTTTAGGCGCTTGAGGAAATACCCATCGAAAAGAAGGGAACGCATCGGCAAGAGTTTTGCCTTGAGAGTTGCGCGAGTATTGGAGCGAGTTGCAGAAGTTGGGAGCACTATCTCCGCGGCCATGTAGGAAGACCACAGTGTGGGAGTGCGTTTGACCTTGGCCCGGGGGCACTTGGACGATATTAAGGGGAAGAGATTCCATCTGGCCGGTATTAAAAGAAGCTGTAGTAGTAAACTCGAAGATGGAGTAAATGTCCGGGAAAAAGGAAGAGGGGAAGAGTTGTTTATAATCTTACTCATCGAAGAATGAACGCCCCACTTATAATATTTATTACACTTCGCGTTGTCACCTCCCAACCAACAGCAATCATCATGACCCCAATGTCACCAGACGTGCAAAAAGCGCTCGAAATAGTAGACCGTATCTGCCTTACACATCCTGCGTCCGCTCTTTTACGCGAGTACATCCTAGAGGCCGTCCAAACACAGGCGGCCGCACATTACGTGCAGAGTCGTTAAAGCGCCGAGGGTCATGCTAACGCGCTTGTCGCCGACTGGATTTACGTTATTGATTCAGGTTCGTCTATTCTCTCTCCTTTTGTTATGGCTTTCACCTACTTACCCCGCTTGACAGTCATCTCTGGCGCGCAACCGCGAGCTCCATCACATGAAGAGATTAATCCCATCACCAAGCGAGACGGAACTGTATGTTGCGTGATAGGCAAACGTGGTAGTCTCTGGGATCCCCTCATTGTCGTTCCTATCTTGACTGTGCCATCTGGGTGGCTCAAGGCCGAGGTTAGTTGTATTGTTTGTGTTATTCCCATCACTACATTCTGACCAAGACCAGGCCCGTATCACACACCTCCTACTAGCATTCTTTGGCCGCCAATACTTTGATTGGTGGTGTTCTTTTATCGAGAGAGCCGAGATTTATTCTCCTTATCAAACTCATTGGCTCGTCCGACAGAGTGTGCACAAGGCCTTGCAGCGCGGGATCATCAAACTAAGAAGATCGACGTTATCTATGATTGAGGTAAGAGCCGTTGGTCACTTCGATCGGGAATAAAGCTAATGAGATTTTCTAGTTTCGAGTTGAGAATGGTGTCATTGATGATGAGCAACCTGTTGATGTGAATGGTGACTTTGCTCTGCTAGGCGACCATTCACGGCAAGGAATTGAAAAGACCGATGCACGATTCATCGGCACGCACGCCCGCTTTTGCAAAAGCATTCAGCTTGTAAAACTTGCAAGGACTATCGCGCCAAGTCTCTTGTCCGAGCCAACAACAATCACAGAGTCAGCTCGACAGCATATCCCAGTCCGGATGCGTTCTAGCAACCTCGGCCTCGGACAAGCATTCCTATATGCAGCAATGCCTTTGTGGCGGCTCTTCCCATCCACGATTTGCACCACGGTATACAAGCTGTTAATCAAAGTGAGCAATTACTTCTACAGAAAGAATGACAATGCAATGGTTCAGAGGTTACCATTTGGACTCTACCTCAAGTATAACTCTGACTCCGACACCCTACGTAACGAGTATAATGCTCTCAAGACTTTGGAACAAAAAACAAGCATTCCTGCGCCACGAGCACTCGATGTTGTCTCTCAGAACACTGATGAGAGCGAATACAGTTATCTACTCATGACTAGAGTTCCGGGTACGACGTTAGCGATATGTCTGGATGCGCTCTCTGACGAAGACTATGTCACCGTCTCCACTCAACTCAAAGACTGTATCTCACAGATTCGCGACATTCCTAAGCCGGTCAATTATAGCATGGCTATTTGCAACACCTTGGGCGAAACCTGCCGCGATCCGCGAATTCGAGACTGGGCGCCTGTCGGGCCTTGTCCAGATGAAGCGTCGTTCAGCCAGTACCTACGCTTCCCAGATGATCCCAGCCGGCGTGGGCACAACATTGTTTTCACTCACGGAGATCTCAACCCTCGCAACATCATGGTGGAAAGAATCAGAGATTCTACCGGAGTTGGCAGTTGGCGGTTGAGTGGTATTATAGACTGGGAAACAGCAGGATACTATGCGGACTACTGGGATTGTACTAAGAGCATGTTTGAGGGATTTCGATGGCCAAGACGTCACAACGAGATGATGCAAGGTGTGTTTAAAGACTTTGGGGATTATAGCGAAGAATTAGCTATATAAAGGAAGGCTTGGGAGTCGGGTGATGGAATCTAATATGACAGATGGGTCTCCTTAGGATGTGATGAGAATGGCATATCTACACACTTTTCATGAGTACGGTTCAGACTTTTCTTCCTCTGAGCTAATAGCCTTGGGAAGCTGGAATTAAGGCCCAGTGTAAAGTGTAAAAACACGTAGCTGTTTCTTTTGGTGCTACAAACCTCCAAAACACACTGACCAGGAATACGGCAAAATAGTGTTTGGACTTCCGTGGTCATGCATGGATGAGATATTGTCGGGAGGCCCACCATATAAGCTTAAGCCTCAGATACATGTTTTAGCAAGGAAACCCGACCCTGTATCCATGGATGTCCCAGGGGGCCGGATGATCTCATCTTGTTTAGCGGAAAAATACTTCTGCATTGAAATAATGTAATAACCAAAGGTACTTCTAGGTGGGAAGAGATCTCGAGTTATGTTCTGCACCCTCTAGCCATGAACACCTTCCAAACCATATGTTAAACCACTCCACTTTATGTCCACCTGATATACAGTATTTCAGTTGCCTGACTCGATTTGCCCAACAGTGACATCCGTGAGGCAACGAAACTTGCGAACACCATCGTAAAGCACATTGCCTTTGTGGCAGGAATACTCATTGCCAGGGAAAGGAAAGCAGTTTCCATATATCTTGTCATCTGTACCGTACAGATCATAGTTCTTGTCCTTGTAGATCGCTGATGATTAAAAGGATTAGCACCTGATATAATCTGTTTGAGAGCCAACCACTTACTCCAGTGATAGAGAGGATCGTTGGTGAAATGCATTTCCAAGACCTCAATGTCGGTGGCGGCACTACCTCCGTAGCATTGGCCGCTGCATCTGATACCAGTTTGGCTGCTCACGTCGTCCCGTGAAAACCAGTTTCGAGACGTCTCTACATCTGAACAAGTTGGATCAGAAGGATAGATGTTCCAAATCTCGTGGTTGCCTCCTTCCGGAGTGGTACCTGTTTCTTGAGAGAGGTAGAGGTCGAAGTTAGCCTTTGTGAGTGCCACGAAGGAGAAGAGGGTAGCGGCTGTGAATTTCATATTGAGAAGACTTTAAAATGAAATTTGTGGTATCTGTTCCAAAATGAATTCCAGTGGAGTTTGAAAGATGTACTGGATAAAATGAAAAGTTGAGTTGATATTGAGCATACCTAGTACTGGCAGACTCAAGGCTATTTATACCTCTGATGGTCTTACTTGAAAGTTGGAAATGCTCATGGATTGATACTCTTAACCACAGTACCTAGGTTACTTGCTGAAACTTTACTACATCCGCCATGTTGCTCCTTGGCAGCGTCATCAACAGGGTGATTCTATGCATCGCTCCTTCTAAATGTCTTGTGTCTTCTTGGTATAAGCTAATGTTAGCTGCCTCAGAGCATTCTTAGACAACGTACGTTTGCCAAGATAAGTGCATCAAGGATCAAGGATATAGGAGCTGTGGGAGATAGTACATAATATCCCCCATTATAGCAAAATCAACTTTTAGCCATGCAACTGAACGCCTGAATTGTTGGAACACGGATCCATAACTAGGAAAGCTAGTATGGAAGAAATAAAAAGGAGGAGGAAAGATACCCTCAGAAATTCTGACTTGCCCTTCACTAGCTATAGCTGCAATGATTATTTCGCAAAATGAAATTACTCCGTCACTACTGTCCGAGCCAAGAACCCTTTCGTATTAAGCGATTAATATTCGCGCAGGATCAGTAGCGCATAAGCCTTAGCTCTTGGCTGTTAAGTAAAGCCACCGCTAGTCTTCGTTGCTTGTATAAACACAGTCAGCAAGTTTCCACACTTGGCACGTTCACGAGTTCTGTTTCGCGGCTCATCTAGTACGAAAAAAAGAAGCATCTTGGCAGTGAGCAGCCAGCCATGGTGTTAGTGCCAATTAGGCATGCCGGCCCTGTTTTCTAGGGATCGGCATGGGCTTAAGCTTAAATTTAGTGATTATGACATCAGGGAGCTTAATGTCGAACCTTGCACTCTAACACGCAAGGTACTGTTCCTTCGGATTCTCCATCTCGATGGTAGTATTAAATCAAGATGCTCGGAACTATGGCATGCAGTAGTCCCCGCACGGCCCGTAAAGCGAGGCAAATCAGGAGGAGTTCAACAAGGTATCCGTAAGCAGGCAAGTTAATGCAGAACCCGAACATGCACGTGGTTACTGATAAACAACTCATTGGTAGGCTAACTTCCCAACTTGGCAAAGTTCTAGGTATATACATTTTGGTTACAAAACTTCGAGCTCTCCTCTTGAATCTTTTCTGCGACTTGTTTGAAATACCCTGCTTCCTTAAGCCAAGGAAGTAGTACTATTCGATCCCATCACTAGCACAAGCGTATAAAGCCCACAGCCAAGTCATACGTCCAGTGATGCTATATAGTCCTTATTGACAACAGCTGATAACAATTCTGAAGGGAGCAGTTTGAAAGAAATATACAAAAGAAAAAAGTCCAAAGCGTTTGCCTTGTTAACCCAACCAATTTGTCTGGCTAATGGCATTGCGTGTTTTATCGCTTTTATCTGCAGCGCAATGTTATATCTCAGAGGCAGCGCTATGCTACTCACAACTGCATATGCTTTCCAATGCATATAAACATGTTGCATCACCCGCCATATTTGTTGGGAAGCCTTAATAATTAGTTGATCGACGAGAAATGCAAATATCCAGGGCGAGAGGGTAAGTGACCGAAGAACGGCAAGACTGCTGCTCCGGCAGTGGTATGATAAGCGTCTAAGAATCTGGCGCCATCTTTTTCTCAGCTTCGACAAGTTTCCACCCAGATCGGAATCTGTATCCCCGTCATGAAATATCATAGAGGGGCCATATTGAGGTACATTCCCTTTCAATTCAATGCCGTCCTGGGTGACTGATGCCAGAACAAGAGTCTTTCCAAACCGGTGCACGCAATGGCAGCGTGCCGAGTAACTCGCTGCATCCGTTTCTTTCCAATACATACACCCGGACTCATTACGATAGTACCATAAATTTGCAAGGGAGAAGTTATCGTAGAACCGCCCTGTCGGGTCACTCTCACGCTCGAAGAGACTCCAGTCCGGGACAAATGTACAGGATGCCGTGAAGTCAGATTCATCTGGCGCCAATTCCACGATGATTCGTACCACAAGGGGCTCTACTTCGTTAATAGAGCTCTTGAGTAGAACCATGGTCATCGCCTCAAATTGGTCTTTGCTATCAGGAGTTCCTGCCATAACGATTTTTGGGTCAGGTCGGGGTCTCGAGTTTGGCGGATAAACTTCTGCCACATAAAAAGTCTCAGGAAGGTCCTTCATAAAGACTGTGTAGCTCGGAGACTCGGCTATACCACTTGTAAAAGAGAGGCTTGGCAGTAGGTTAACTGACGTTAAACCCCATTCTGACCAGACTCGATAGTTCACAGTACACAGTGGTTTTTTTCGCCGTACATAAAGGCCATTACGACGATTATCCAAAGGGATAGCAATCATTGTCGTAGGATCTTGCCTTATCCCGCATTGCAGCACCCCGTACTTTCCATGCTCGAAGCCGTCACTAGAGATCGGCATTTCAATAACAAGGCCCTTGTTGGTTATTTGGAATGGGGGAGTTAGTGTTCCCACATCGCAAGCGACGAATTCTCTGCATTCTGAAAATGCAGCAGGCGAAGTTGCTAGAACCCCCAAATCTTCTGGATCCTCCTCTTGGTGAGACCAAGCTAGCAAAGTTTGATCATCCGAGCGTTTCATAATTTCCTCTTGCAGTCGCAAAAATGCGTTCTTGCCCTCGCCGTAAAGTAGGGGCATGTTAATTCCAAAGATACCCAGCAAGCTGTATGCCGTATCTTCAATTCGAGTTGTTTCCCGTTTCGAGGCCCAGCTCATCTTTTCGGCGATGCTTGCTGAATGGAGTATAGACTGCAAGACACTCCCTCTTGATTTGTTGCTTCCATTCGCATTTGGGGGAGTTGATAGGAAGATTTGGTCTATGCCAGTGATTTGTGTGATAAGATCAACCACTTCATGTCGTTCAGACATGAACGTCCAATCGTCGTAGAGAAAGATAAGCCTTGACGGTGCGAGGAGCTCTTGAAGGGTCCAACCTCGTTTAAACCAACGGCTCTTCATAAATGACGATTCTGGCTGGTGGATATCTGTCCCGGTCGAACATCCGCCAGATATGTGTAGCATACTTTAGAGCGCTGATACCAACTCATCATGGAGTTAATAGCCTCTGACAGTTCCGCGCTGCTAGTTTTGTCGATGCAGCAGGTATCAACCCAGGCATAACCGAGGTTATTTTGAAGCGCCAACTCGCATGTCTTTCTGATTTTGTCATATCCTGATCGTTTTGTGCCTTCTTTATTCTTCATTTCTTGCAAGGTAACTTCCTGTCCCGCGATCCATGTATGGGAGAGAATCACATACTCTGGGACTTTATGGTCCATGAACTCTACCACTTCAAGGGTTTTGGCATCTAGAAGCCGCATTGTGGAATTCGAGGGCGTTAATTGTGATTATAAGAACTAGAAATAAATAAGAAGGAACTCGCCCTATTAACAACGTAGTGAAGTGAGAAAGAACTAGCTTAATGTAATGAGGTATCCTAAAACCTTGCTGTCTATGGAGTACTTACCCATGCTTTCAGCTGATGACGTGGCCTGAGCAGATTGGGTCATTTACCTGCTTGGCCACTGAAGACGGCCTGGTGGCTGCTATACCTGTTTCCCCACTAATCTTCGCTCTGATGCTGATGTATCTCACCACAGTCACCACCATGGAAAAAATCCCCCCATTCCCGCATTTTCGAGTGTCCTCAGTGCAGAACCTTTCATACACGGTCGAGTGTGAAGGAGGATTTATAGCTTAGCTTGGCGTGTTAGCGCTTACCCGGGCGGCCTCATAAAGACAAGCTTACATCTTGATGGATATTCCCAAGCTTGGCAGCCCCAGGACGAGCCCCACGCTGTATGACAGTGCGCACCTTCGCTATAGCTTGTTCTATCACTCCTAGGAAGTGCTCTATTATTGGTCAGGTCTACTTCTTCAAGTCACAGTGGTCACCTTGTCTTTCTTACTCTTGTTTTGAAATTGAATTACTAAGAGCGCTACAGAGTGTCCTTACCTCCGTCTTTCGCCGCCATTAGGTTTATTATGGCGGCTTCGCCCACAGATCAATATCTTCTCTGACAATGAAACTCCTCAAGTTTAATCTGGTCGATGAGACACGGGGCCAAACTCTGGGAATAAAGCCTAATGATCAGCCCAGTCTCCACCAAGGCATGCAAGCGATTTCTGGAGACTATCAGAACAAGAGTCCGGCCTCGAGTAAGATCATATTAAAATATGTATGCCAACTGAATACTTTAACCAAAAACCTACTTTCTATGTCCGAAACGCTGTGACTAATTTTTATGCTCAATGGCTGGGTTGCGAAGGATCTCCTCGCAATTTGCATCAAACCGCAGATTATAGAGCCTAACATTCATCATAAACTTCTCAGTCCGGTCAAACTCCTGATCAACGCCAAACATCGCTTCGATGATTTCAATAGCGCCCCTCTTATAAAATCTGCAATTAGGTTCCTTCTCAGTCCGTGCCTTCCATGCCTTGATTGCGAGCGACTCGCAACATCGCAATAATCGTTGAAACTTGTCGGCAAGACGCTCTCCTGATTTCATGAAGTCTTCAATAAGCTCTCTGCTCTCTGCATGGCTTACACTGCTCACTGCTTCCTCGCTCCGTTTCATCTTACCAGCTAGCTGGATGAGCAACAGCCACAGCTCGCCAGCCACATCAGATATCGGTGTTGCAGGGCCATAGACATAAACAGACCAGTCATATATCCATTTCCCAATGCTGTTAGCATCAAAGACACTTCCTAACAAGAAAATAGGTTCTTCGTCGGGATCCCAGTGCTTCAAGGAGTAGCTATCAGGTATTCGGTGCTTTCTTGCCATGGCCTTCTTGTCGGTGGAAATTTCTTCCTTTGTAGTCCGGGTAATGTTACAGTCCCACTTTTGCAGTATTTGCGACGGTGATTGTGATACTGATCGGCGAGATGTAGATTCAAAGCCCTTTTTGGCCAGGCCGCTATCGGCCCTTAGCTGAGATTTCGATGTTATTGATGATAAAATCCCCCTGATTTGTTGATGTACGTCTTCCATATCGCACGAGGTAACATTAGAGGTGCCGAATAAAGTAGGATTGTATTGTTCCTGAAGTGTGGCGTTTTTGGAAAGGCCATCGGGGTTTGTTCCATCTGCCAGCGAGGATCTTGGCACGGCATTCCCCTGAACCTTCTGAGCTAGTTGATCAAAAGACAACGCCTGATTAGCTTGAAAGGGAACTTGAAGCTTGCTCCTACGTATTCTTTTTGAGATGAGATGCACTCTCACGAGGCCTTGAACGTCTCCGTCGTCTGAATCAGAGTCCGTGTCTGACAAATCGCGTTTCCTCTTTGTTCCTGGTCGCCTTTTACGCCGTTTCGACTGGTGGCACGTAGAGCATGTCTCCCCTTTCTGAGCGCCGGAATCATCAAGACTTCGCTGTCGTTTAAGGCCCTTTGAGAATGATGATTCGCCAAAGCGAATAGAAGATCCACCCGGCGTCGCCGTTGGAGCATATGGTAAAAGATCGTCATCAACCTCAACCACTCGGGTAAAGAATCTTTTGCACTTTCGACTGATAGAAATCGTTAGTCAAATCGGGAGCAAGAAAGGGTGACTAAACTTGCCATTCCACTTCAACTCCAGTCTCGGCATCTGAAACTGTGTGACAAAATGGACAGCTTGAAGCTTCTCTTTCACTTGTGCTGTTCGGGGTTGCTTCCTTGCACATGAGACTCATAGTGACCCTTTGATATGGCAAAAATGCGTTTTCCCAAGGCGTTGACCAGTGAACCCCACGGTGCGTGTTATCTTCTTGTAGCGAGTAAAGTTTGCGCTGTATCCGCCGAGCACCTTTTCTGCCCTTGAACCGTTCTTTGAGCACAAAGTCGAGCATCTCCCATGATGTGATAGTTTTAAGGTGGATGGGAAAGGCTCTCCCAGTGATATCGTCCAGCACAAAATATTCTTCACTTGGTCCTCTGTCCAAGCGCATGACAATAGCCCTGATACTACTCAAGTCACTTGTGATTGTGAACATCATAGACATCATTTGGGTAGTTGACCGTTTAAGGTCTACGCCTAGCCTGTTGACCATATCCAGCTTGGAAACAAGTTGTCGCCCTAGATGGCTCATGTAGCCTTTTAGGGATGCTGCTGACTGACTTATCAATACCGCCATGCGACTCTCAGTGTTGGACCGTTCTTGAATTAAAGAATTATGGTTCCTTTGCAAAACCCGCCTATCGAAGTCAGAAAGGATTAAAGGTATCAGTAGGGACCGATGGATAAAGAGCTCACATTGTAGTGACTTCCAGTAATACTTTGAGTGTCATAGTGCATCCCGCTATCTCAGTACGGAACTTGTCAACGTCTTTCTCATTGAGTTTCCACTGGATCTTCCTGCTAATACTTCTCAAGGTATTGCCACTACCTGAAGCATTTGCACCCAAGCTGGGCTCATATTTGCGTATCTGGTCGAGAAACCCTTGTAAGCAGGATTGAATTTGGGAAACAGTAGTAAGGGAAATTTTGGACAGGTCTTCGAGAGAATTGGTAAATTCAGGGTTCTCGAAAGTCTTTTGAACAATTTCAAGTGTCTGACCAAGTATATGAAGACCTTGAACCAGCTCGCGATATTGCTTGGCTGAGCCCCGACAGTCATCGAGAGCGGCGACAATGTCCTTTATCAGCAGGGCAATCGAAATAAAGTCGCCGACAGCGCCGAAGCTTAGCCCAAAATCCATGGCTGGTTCTATGGACGGCACTTGAACCTTTCGATCACCTTGCAATCCGAACTTAAAGCTGAAGACTGACGATTGGGAGTTAGCAAGAGTGAAAAAAGGATAGCATTGAGAAGCGGGGGCAAGAAGATGAGGCAGCCTATTGAGGCGGAGCAATCAGCCGTATCAAATATTACATGGTTAATGTTCTAACATCCGCAGTGATTGGCTGGGTCGCTAGGATTGGTCCCCACATCTATACAGATGAAGTTAAAGCGTTTTTGTCTCTAATCAGACTTGTGATGGCATTCGGTAATACCTTTTAACTTGCAGCAGGCACCCCAGTAGTTCTTAAAAAAGCATTTTTGAATGCTATAAATCTAGATTGCCCTGCACATTATCTCGGCGGTTATCGATGGCCTTTTGGTTTGCAGATAGGTTAGACTGAGCCGTCTGTTATATGTACAAATTGTAGCGAATAGAATAATTAGACTCATTCTTCAACTTCAGACCTATAGTAGGACTCTTATCTTAACTAAAACTAAACTTGATCATAACTATCAATTTATCGCCAATCATCCTTTGCAATCCACTGGTTCTGAAACCCCCTGAAATGTTTTTGCAGCCCAATCTTTGCGATAGACTCGATTTCTTCAGATGTCAACTTGAAACTTGGCACATTTGCCATGTAACTTTGCAATCTCTGTTCGCTCGAACTCGTTGTAATTGCCACAATATTCTGGTCAATACACCAACGCAATGCAATATCCCCCTCAGTGACACCGTATTTCTTTGATAGCTCCGTGTACAACGCATCTACAGGTCCCGGTCTTGCGCGTGTGATAGCAGTCAGCGGCGCATATGCAGATAAAGCGATCCCCTCCTTGCGGTGAAATTCCACCAGACTGCCGTGCTGCAGATACGGATGGTACTCGATTTGATTAATGGCCGGCGGTATCTTGGCTGTAGCGAGGACGGTCTCGATGTGCTCCTGTATGAAGTTGGATACACCGATGGATTTAGCCCGTCCAGAATCTTTGATCGTTTCCAGGGATGCCCAGACTTTCTGTAACTCCTCAGGCGTTTCCGCAAAGAAAGGCGAGTGGATAAGGTAGAGGTCCACATAATCAAGGCCAAGCTTTTTCAGCGACGTATCGAAAGCGGTCTGTACGTTCTGCTTCTTGCTACCATTGAGCTTGGTCACAACATAGAGATTGCCTCGCGGGATGCCAGACTTCTTTATGGCTTCGCCGAGCTCCTCCTCGTTCCCGTAAACTAAAAAGATGTGAGAAGAAATCGATTGTGTAGAGGTCAATTGAAAACAAACATTCAGCTCCATCAAGGTGATAAAAACCGGACTTGATGGCTGTAGACGTGTTGTTGACCACTTTTTCGTCATAATCGGTGATTCCTCCCTTCTTGAAGTTTGCAGTGCCTAGACCGTAAGCTATCTGTCGCAAGTCAACTCCAAGCTCAACAGCCTATCCAGGACTACTACCGACCATCGGGATACTATTTCCATCATTTAGCTTCAGAGTGGGGATAAGCTCCGAAGCAACCAAAGATTTATCATTCGAATCCATGGTATGGTTCGCAATGCTGTGCCGTTCTGAATGTCTTCAAAAGGTGGTGGGGTTGAGAAAAGTAATCTAAAATGGAAGAGCATGAGTTGAAAGTTCCTCTTGCTGTTTTTGGAACTGCAGGGACCTTCCTATATAGAGCATCGGTTTAGATTCAGCATGACTAAAGGTATTTGAACTAGGAAATTGATAGCCAGCCATATGACAGGTAGGTACTGACCAGGAATATAGTGGCATGTGATGCGGGGATTAGCTATGACTTGTCTTGGGCAGGGGTGTATCCATAGTTATCATGCATGCTGCACGTTTATAGCCAAGGTCATTTGAGTCATATTATGTCAGGTATGTTACAGCTCGGAATACTTGAGGTCTCCGAGCCGGTGATTATAAATAGAAAAATGATGTCTCATTAACCACTAGCGGAAGGTTTCCGAATTGCATCTCCAAAGGTTCCGGGTTCTCTCAACCCCCTTTTACTTTTGCGCTCGGTACTCTCCCTTCAACTCCCTCAAGGTTCTTCCATTGCCCATAAAGCGGAATCTGTTGACCGATCGATATTCAATATCGAAATCCTCTGTCCTGAAAGTCTCAAGAATTTCTAACGCAAGTGGTTTGTAGTTAGCAAAATCAAGTTCCCATATTGCACACTAAGGGACTCACCTCTAAAATGATGGCGGCTTCCACCATACACGGCGGTGACATTTCCATCTTTCTTGCGGTTCTTGTACCAACTTCTGCATGAACCAGACCAAACCATGCGCTTGAGGAGTTCTTGTAGATAAACATTGTACTCCTCCACGGCTTGTGGCTTCACACAGACTGATCTGTCGCAATGTCAGCGGATTCGATTACGCTCACAACTAGAGTTGGGGTTAGGGTGCATACTTGATATCTTCGGTTGCCATCTTCCGACACCATCTCAATATCCACTTTGCTATACAGAACACACTGTCTAGAAGTGATCCATGGCCCACTCCCAACTGTTAGTGATGCCTACATTACTTGAAAGAGTTCTACTTACCCGGACTATTGGGGCCGATGAAGATGAAATAGTTTGGCATATTCTCCGCTGCAATTCCAAAATATGCCTCAGGAGAATCTCTCCAGGCTTCATGAAGCCGGTGTCCATTCCGCCCCTGCACAGTCCACGAGCGGCAGAAACTAGCTTCAAACCCTGTGGCGCACACAATTATGTCAAATTCAGTATGCTCTTGTGTGGTTTGGATTCCAGATTCTGTGATCTTGACAATTGAATCAAAAGTGACACGTGCATTTTCCTGTCGAAGTGCTTCGAGGTAGCCATCGCCTGGTGTTGGACGTCGGCATCCGTACTCATAGTCTGGGATTAGCTTGTCACAGAGGTCCTTGTCGTTGCCGAGGCGTTCTCGCATACGAGCGTCTGCCTTTTCAAGGGCGGCCTTTTGGGCAGCTGTGTCCTTGAAAAACGTGTTCCAAAAGTTGTCCTGGCTGGTTTCAATCTCCTTACGGAACTTCCAAAGCGAGGCAGGGTTGTCCCGAAATCCCTTCTTTTCTTCTTCTGTAAAGGAGAAATTGGTTCCGTCTTTGGTAAGCTCAGAGGCGTAGTTGGCAAATATCCATGTAGGCGTACGAACGTACGTGGTCAATTGAGCGGCAGTTTTCTGCAGATGTGGGAGTACTTGGACACCAGACGAGCCGTTGCCGATTACTGCGACTCTTTTGCCTGCAACATTGATAGAAGGGTTCCTGGATCAACTCGTGTTAGAACAATAACACAAAGCTCAGCAAAGAGACATACCAATCTGCAGTATGAACAATTTCGCCTTTGAAGTCGTGAAGACCTGGGATATCAGGCCAATGCCAGTTACTAACGATGTCAGTTCTAGAAAGTCATGGCTTCAGAGTGCAAATACTTCAAGAACCCCGACCCGTCAATTAAAATATCGCATTCATCCTCCACTTCCTCGTTGTGATGCCGAATCTTCAGAATCCATTTACCTGAGACCTCGTTCCAGGTCGCCTCTCTCACCGTCGATTGAAATCTGGCATGTTCAGCTAAACCATACTTATCTGATGTTTTCTTGATATATGACCAGATTTCAGACCCCGAAGCATAGAACGTGGACCAATTTGGGTTGGGTTCAAACGGGAAAGTGTAAATGTGTGCAGGAACATCGCACTGAGCTCCCAACTGTCAGTTGACCATATCTGAGGAGTTTATTCTTAAGATAACGCACAGCCACACCGGGATATCGATTTGCCAGCCATGTACCACCAACGTCTTTGGCTTTCTCATAGATGGTCAAATCGATAAAGCCTTGGAGTGATTCATTGTGTTTGGCTTCGTAAGCTAACATGAGGCCAGAATATCCGGCCCCAACACAGACAATGCGTAGTCTTCGAGGTTCATATGCAGGCTCATCAAGCAAAAGAACCCAGTTCTTATGATTGTGCGTGTGAGAGGCTTGAGCTTCCATTTCGAGGTGCACTAAGGTTAAGACAAAGTTATGTAAGAGGAGATGTAGAATGTGAATCCGAGATAGCTAATTTGTCCAAGGCAAATAAACATAGATGTTATATGGAATGGAATTTGCCCGTACTGAAAGGTATCACACGCAACCTGACTGTGTAAAATCATACCGCACACGGCCAGTTTGACAATGGTGGTTTCTAATCCTGTTAAAGCCGTAGCCGTCTGCCAGTCCGTCCGTCTGTCACGAGTACACGGCCGGGGCCGAGCGCACACGAAGGATCAAGTAACGTTAAGAGACGCCCGCAGAGGGAGTTGAGATCAGCATGAAGTTGTCGCCATTATCAATCAGATCATAGATAAGGATCGTTTTTCATTCACTCCCCACCATCGGCAGTTAATAGCAAGTGAGAGGAACCAGGGAACAGGTGGGGTTAATTGCGTGGCCGTGCATATTTGCAGGGAATACGCGGACGGCACGGGACGATCCATGAGTGATTTATGGCCCGGGCCGAAGCTAGCCTGCCTGACTCAGGAAGAAGCCGACCACCCGTGGAAACTGACCCACTTGCGATTTGCATAGACGATTTTCCAATATGTAATCACCACGTATATCCACATAAATAACCTGATATAAGCCAATTATTTATGAGACTCTCTTCATGGGTAGTCTTTCTAGGGGTCGACTTTTCCCTGACCTGATTTAAGGTTTCGGCGCGCGGGGAACTTGTAAGATCCGGGGAATTCTAGGGGAAGTTTATGCGTCGATCATAAATATCCTGGACTACCCTACTAATATAGGTAGGTCATTAATGCACAACGCCGTATTAGAGTATGATAGTTATTATCTTGTCACATATACGAATTAGCAAATGGGAGCATGTGTTAGATATAATAGAATATCAAGGCTTTATATTAGAGTTTTACTACTGTGACCATTATATTAAAACAACTATTACCTAGGAGCGCTACTGAAGTCCACACTAGCCACTAAAAGTCTTTAAGTGATTGAAGGATTTATGTGTTAAATAGCCAGTATAAAAAAGTGGATGGACACTGTGATCTATTTCAATAACCCCTCGTTTATGATATATGACTATAACTTATGATTACCAAGCGAAGGAAGAGATAAAGTTCCTTACGAGCGACCCAATCAAGCGCACCAACATTTTAATACTCCAAAAAGAACCGACAGCAGCATCATGAGACCCTTTGTGATGTCACCAGAATGGGGTTATTTGTGTTCAACCCGAGCGGCAGATGAAAACGATGCCACACAAGGGCAATCATTGCTAACTTTGCTCTTGCGGGGACGATACTGGATGCGTCCTGTGTGCAGGATCGATAAACCAAGGCAGATAGTAATTACATAGTAAATGGACAGAAATTAATCGACTCGTAATATTCATGATGCAGTGTGATTGTCAGCGATAGCACTGATATGGCAGTAGTTTGCGAGCATGCCGTGGAAAGCCGCGTCGTCAATGATGAGGTTGAATTAGGAGGTCGAGAATGCGTATATAAACAGGTCAAATACCCCGAATCAACTTAGAACCAACTCCTCATCAACCTCTCATCAAGAACAAGAATCAATATTCCATCCTACAACAGCCAACTACTACACCTACCTACAAGGTGTTATCTTTTAAGTTACATCACTTACAATTCGGTTCGTGAGACTAAACACTACACTCTACCTTAAGTCCATTATCGCCTAACTCCTGTCATAGGATCAAAATGCAGCCCCGTCTTGAACGTCTTCAGCCCATGCTCGGCAACCCTCTCTTTGAGAGTATCCTCTGGGGCCACGAGTATGACCTCTCCGGGCTTAACAACGATCTTCGCGAGAGGATCGAATCCGGACAGTTCAAGCGCCTTGTCTTCTACGGCATGGGATGCTCATCCGTCGTCTCCGACATCGTCAAGGGATTCTTCCTCAACCAGAAGATCCCTCTCCACGTCCAGGTCATCAACGACTACGACCTGGACTGGTTTGTTGACCGAAACGTCATGAAAGATCCCACCACGCTTGCCATCATCGTTTGCTACAGTGGTTGGTCCGTCGAGCCATGCCTCTTTTTCGACACCATGCGCGAAATGACTGGAAATAAGAACTTGGTTGTGCTCTCTGGCGGCGGCAAGATCGCCCAGTTGTGCGAGGAACACAAGACTTCTATCATCTTGTATAAGCTCCGCCACGCCGACCGCGAGTACCCTCTCTACCACGTGCAGCAGTTCTTCTCCATTTTCCTGGACCTCTTCTACAAGCTCAAGCTCACTCCATCTTCGTACCACGCCGAGCTTCAGGATTCAGTCAACTTCTTGAAATCCGAGTTCACCGAGGCAAAACTGAAGCAGGCGCAGGCTATTGCGGACAAGTTGAGGGGTAGTCGTATTGCGCTCCTGAGCACTGCGGACTGGTATGTTACGCTGCTCAAGCAGACAACCATGTTCCTCAACGAGATTGCCATGGTGCCAACGCATAGAAACCTCCTGCACGAATTCTCGCATACAGAGGTTGCGGCGTACTCGAACCCTGCAGAGAAGCAGGCCATCATTGTTTTCACAGACTCCAATGCAGATGACTACACCAAGGGCAAGGTCAAGACGCTTGAAGGCCTGTTCGGCAGCAAGGATGTTCCTCAGAACGCCAATATCGAGTTCGTCAACATCGACCTCAACCAGGACAACTTCTTCAAGAAGTTCTTCTACGGGCACTTCTTCATGGTTTATGTCGCGTACTACCTGGGCATTCACTCGGATGTGGAGGGACGAGACTTGATCTCTATCGCCGCGAAGAACCCTTGGTGGAGCCAGCGCAATATCGAGCTGCATCCCAAGTGTGTTGATATCCCTTCGCAGCTCTAGGTCTGGTGCACAATGTGGATTTATTGGAGGGTTTCTTTCTTTTCAACAAAGATAGAATCCTGCTGTACCTACAGGAAATTGCCAATGTTGTCTATTCTGCTACTTCATGTTACACACTCTCTTGGTTACACTCCGTGCGCGCATTTATAGCCATTCATTTGCAGCAGTTTCCATATATAGTAATAACAATCACTGATCCTTAAACTCTAAATCGCATCGTACCAATTAACGATTGCATTATGCATAGCTCGCATGTACAACCATGCTTCCCCTATCTTATCTCGTCCAAAGATTAATGTGTTACGCCGACATAGCATCTGCTTTACAGTGGTCCTAAACTTTCCAAGTTTAAGATAGATACTTTACCTCTCACCTTTTTCAACACACAGTAGATGTAACTCAGGCGATGGTGTTGTGCCGCCGCCATACACTTGTCCCTATCAAACGTGTTGCTTCGGAAACCTGGTTGCAGAGATATTCCCCTCATGCATCTTACCAGATTGGGAACGGCACCTGCTCGAGCTCTCCCGCCATTGAAGGGGTGATACTACCACGGTAGTTATGATTGATGCAACTTTAACTCCACTCACATCAAACAATACCACCCACTCAACAATGATAACACCTCCCCTCTCTCTTTCAAGGAATGATTTTCAATTACATAGCACCCTTATCACTTGACTGACTCGGATGACAGAGGGCTGAGCACATCCTTGCCAGAACTATATCCGCTGCTGTTTTTCATCTGTCACTACATAATTCGCTTCTGAAATATCGATTTCAGATGCAAGTACATATCCATCAGCCACGCCAGAAACACCAAAGCAGTCATAACCGTCGCGACCCAAGCTATAGCGTCCGATTCTAGTTCCTCGCCAACATACCCCGTAGCAATTGTAAACCCAACATTCGGGAAGACAATGGCCCACCAAGGAAGCACAAAACTCATCTGCGGCTGAGATCTATCGCCACGTAGTTTCGAAACCAAAATTGGCACATGTGCGACCGCTGCGACTGCAAAGAGCCAGAAGGTAAAGAGCCAAAGAAATATACCTATCCACAATGCCATGATTTGTAGGGTCTCTGCGGCAGTGGGATGCTTCGCGAAATATCCATGTCCATCCGGAATCGCCTTTGCGCATCCAATGAGGGCTATGATGGTATAACCTGCAGAACCCACGGATATGAAGAGGCCGGGTCTTAGATTTACTGGACCAAGGCCATTGACAAGGAGGTTGCCGACGAAGTGAGGAAGAAATAGAAGACATAGGATCCACCCAAGACCCTCGAAAGCAACACCAGCAACAATAATTGCCATTCGCTGCGAGGGAGGTTGGTCGGCTGCGATCACCGATGCGACAGTGCCGGTGAGCATGGCGTTGTAAATCATTAGAAACATCGGAGAGCTCATGCTACCAGGCGTGAAAGGTGCGAGGGAGAACATGGCCACGAAGATGATGATGTTATAGGTCAACGTGATAGCTCCGTAAATCCAGAAAAGAACCCGAACGGCATCGATGAGCCAGGAGCCGGCATGAGGAACACCAAAGCTTTGGATACCCATGATGATGGTCGCCATTGAGAGCCATAGTGAGCCGGTGAAGTAGGCTTCGGGGGGTTTTGTGACCGATTTCCAGAAGCTGGCAGGTCTCCGCGCGAACCGATAGGTCATAGCCGCGCAGAAGAGGATGAACAGGACTAGATTAAGGATAAATATCACAACGCCGATGGTCTGTAAGCCGCGGAATCGGTAGGGAGTCTGAGAAATCATAAGGGCCACGCCGCCTGTGGACTGAGTACAGGTAAAATTGCCCCATGTGAAGCCATCGACAAGTGAGGGCGAGGCCATGCTGGCAGCGCTTTTATTTCTGGGCTCCGCATTGTCAGGCCGAGCGGCGTTTTTGGGTGAGACTCTATGTATCACCTCGTCTGACATAGTGACTCTTTGGTAATCAGGGCAAGTTATAGGCCAAGCAAAAGTGGTTGGTTACTAAGGAATGAGAAGAAATGATATAACAAGGTATGAGTTAGAAAGGGTTATATTACTGTTTACGCGCCAAGTCCATCACGTGAGGCCCCCATATGTCTTACTATCCCACCAATCACAAAGGGGTTAAGCACTCATTCTCACCGCCAAGCCAACAGACATTATTACGAGTTCTCCAACGCAGGATTGAAGTCAATTAAGTCGAAAATAGTCTGATCACTAGCATGTAATGTGAAATCCAATTGTCTATTTTAGCGTACTGTAGGCGATTTGGTAATGATTAGAAAAGCATGTTCGGATGGTGGCAGTCTGGATTCTGTTCTCTTTATTTTTTAATCCTTGTTTCCATTTTGATTTTAAACTCTGCTAAGCCTGAGCTTTTAATAATAAGTATTACGTTAAGACCTTGATCGGATTGAAGATGACGAGTATCAAACACAAGAATCTAATCCTTAGTCGATGAAAGCATAGATATCTCAGTCGAACGTCATGAAGCTGGCCTTACCCCCTGCACGACTTTCGTCAACGCATGAAGAAGCTGAGTTTGTTATGGCTTGTACTTAAATTGCCTATTATTGGTATCATTGAGAGATTTGGAAAACCCGGGATTGATAAAGTTGATGGTCAAAGCAAAAGAAAGAAGTGTTTGAATAACCACCGTAAGTACAGGGTAGCAGCTCATCAGCTACCAAACAGCAAAACAAGCGGGGAAACAACCTTTAAGCTAGAAATAAAATCCAATTCAAGAACCAATCACATTGATTAAGAAGATTATCCATGTATTTATCCACGTGCCTATATTAGCGCTACTCATTGTAATCTCTAGCAACTTAACGTAGCGTAAATAAAGCCTACAGTATAATAATGAAAAACCCAAGCTCTATCGTCTAGAGGCAATATTCCCACTCTCTCCAAGCACAATGAGCCGATGGGACGGCATAAAAAAGCTAAATCCAGACCTCTTAGCATCCCCGATCCACAAGGGGGTGTCCATACTGGGCAAATAAGAAATTCTTGGGTTTGTCTTTAACTCGGCGATAAATCGTTGCCAATTCATCCTCTGCGCACCCGTGTGGAAAATTCTCGCCACGCCGGGTATAGGTTCAGAATCGCCGGCAAAAATGGCGCCACAGACGTCTTGCACAACTGTAGAAATGGGAAGAATATCAGCCCCGCCTGCGAGCCCCTCCATAGTTGGGCGTATACTAAGGTTGAAAGTGATGTCGATTAGTTCCTTGATCATCTGGTCAGGCTCGGGCTTGGCTAGCGTTCCCTCGGGCCCATGGTCAGGAGTTGGCATAGGAGTGTGTAGTGTCACAGGTAGCTGGAACTTCTCTGCCACGCGCAAGAAGAAAGTTTCCGCCGCCCACTTAGATGCGACGTAGCCGTCGGTGCCATCCTGAAGGGGTGTGCAGCGGTATTCGTCCACTTGCTCAAGGTTGTAGACGTAATGGCCCTCGCGCTTCCCGCTGTAAATTCGCTTGGACCCAGAGGACAAGAAGCGCACAGGCACGCGGCGCGGAAGCGCTCATGGCTAGCTCGTTAACAGGCTCGAGGTTTACGGGGCGCAGAACTTCGTAGTCATCCCAGAAAGCACGGTTGGCGCCGACGTGGAGGATCAAGTAAGCATTAGATGTGAAGAAAGCCTTTTCAGTGTCGGACAAGGCAAGATTGGGGAGAGACAGATCAGCCGCAAATACCTCAACCTTGTCCAAGATGGATCGCAGTTTCTCTGGATCGGTTTCGGGGCGGACAAGGCAAAACAGCTTGTCAACCTTGTCGGATGCGGCAAGCTGAGGAATCAGGAAGCGACCGACATAGCCAGTGGCACCTGTGACCAGAATCCTCTGTCCGGATCCTGTTCTAGGGCGAGAAGACGCAAGAGTCGCGTTGAGAGGAAAGAGATCCTCCCATTCATCGGGAATAACTGTCTCAGTGTCCCAATCAATCTTTGATGACGTGTTAGCTCTGACCGTTGATGCCATATCTTGGAGCTTGGTTGCACTCATGAGTTCGTTATTCCTGGGTGCGGCCTGGAAGACCTTCTTGATGAGACATTGTAGCTGTACCAGTAGTAGAGAGCTACCACTGACGTAAAAGAAGGCGGATTTACGGGTGATATTACGATATGTAAGTGCTGAGACCATGATAATGACCTCTTGAGAACTAACAGAAGATGGTGGCGGGCTGAAGATACCAATATAGTGATACTTTGTATCATTTCTAGAAGCCGCTTAGCCCTTGAGGTACACTAAGATCTGCGCTGTGCTAGAAGAGTGTTGTGAATACGAATTAGACCTCGATAGTTTCACTATTCGCAAAATACCAGGTATCTTATGTACCGTTGCCAAAGACAAAGAGCATCAAAATAGTCTTACATCATGTTCAACTGATGTAAGCCCCATTTTCTGCTGCAGTTGGAACACTTGGCTGTTGGGCTTGTGAGAGCGACAGACTGCCGGAAGAACCGCTCTTATTGTTATCCTCGTTTTCCTTTCTACGTCAGTGGTATTGAACCTTTTAAATTCGCTGGCTTAACCGCACCCGATCAGTCGGATCCCGTGCTCCATGAGAGAGACCACATTGAAGTTATCACTGACTGCCTTACCATTAGACCGACTGTCGTTGATATTTGAAGGAACACTTACTCCTAACGTAATGACCGAGTATGCCAACGGTACCGAATTTCACTGTGGAGTGGATGCACTTATTGAATATCTCAATTGTGTCTGCATTGTAAAAGCTTAATTTGTCTAGTGCACCATTACTATCAAGATAATATGTTTAATTAACAACAGAAGTGCCACTAATATTATTAGAAGATCACTGCCACAACTAATCCCACTGCTGCACAGAGACTCAAAGCTCGCTTAGTGCATTTACCACTGCCTGAAGTCTTCGTAGACGTGGCTTCACCAGTTACGGTGATCAAATCTTCATCAGCTCTGTTAATTCTAGTAGTTACAGCCTGAGTAGTCGTTGCTTCCGCAGCCCGGGCCACTCCTGAGACGTCGTTTGTGACAGTAGCCTCTGTAGAGGCAGCAGTCTTTGTTGCCAAAAGATATTCCTGGCCAGCTGTGACAGTTACAGGAGTCCAATAGAAATATCCCCAACCGGCATAGAAAAAGAAGTCGACTGTTGTACCGCCATGTTTGGTGAAAGTCGCTGTAGGGGCTCCCTGATTGTCTCTGGAAAAGGAAGGGAAGTTTGTTGTGGTGCAGACTCGAGGCATCGTCTGATCCATTTCGCATTCTATAGAGAATGAATAACCCCAGTCTTCGTCATCCACGACCTTATGATATCTCCAAACTCCAGTTGTGACAGCCCCAGGCGCAGGCGTCTTATCAGCCCAAGGGCCGACAACGATAGTTTCATCAGTGACATAACACTCGTTTAGTTCTATATCCCATTTTTCCTTGTTTTTGGGCTTTTCGCAGTTCAAGAAGAATGTAGTGGCTGTAGGGTTTGCACCAATGACTTCGGCATGCAAGTTAGCGACGCCGGAGTACTCCAGCATAAGGAGGGAAGTAGTGATGTTTGTAGACATGGTCAATTGATTGAAGATGTGTAATTGGTATGGGAATTGCGAATGAGGCCAAGTGAAGGAAAATGGTTGAAGAAATAGATATTTAAACAGTGGAACAGCGTGGGTAGTTCGGAATATCGGCCGATGTTTAATTAGCCAAGGCCTTGGCTTTTTCACTCCCAACTACTTAGTGACATAACCGCCTTGCCCTGTCATGAGAACCTCAAGACATCCTTAGCAGCGCAATGATAAGTTTATTACTGATGCGATTGCTATAATTGACTCAGTAGACACAGGTTTCCTCTACAACATGAGGCACTAAGAGCGGTAGTATTTAACCAGACAAAAGTAAAATTTGTCTCCTGAGGGCAATTCTGTTGGTTTGGTCATATCCACTCAAAGTCGGCCCGGGAAATGACTCGGTTGGGTGTTGGTTGGTAACAGTACAGGAAAAAAGTTCGTTTGGTCACTGCCGACCCTCGAGTTAGTCCGGGTTGGCACCAGGGCTGAAAGAATGGAGTATTTTCAAAGGATTCGCCTGGCCCAACTTTGAAAAAGCTCGTCAGCCTTGATCTAGCATATGATTTGCTAGCATACCTCTCTTTGATTCAATTAGCTCTTGTTAGCCAGTGAAGTGATACGGCCATCCAAACCGCTTTTGTTAGCCTAACAGGACCATAACTACTGTTGTACTGAAGGTCGGATGAAAATTTGTGCCAACAAGATAACGAATGAAAAGAAGGGTGATATCGATGACAGATGACTGGAGCTTTGGAAAGGTGTGAGCATACAAATGGCCGAAGCAAGAGCAACTCGCGAAACTGCTAAACAGGTGGTTATCGGATAGTACAGCTTCCCAGGCATCATAGCCCAGAAATGCACATGAGAGTCAAGATAGGTGCACATTTCTTTTTGGCCTTGTTTTACTGTTTTGAAGAGTATATCATACTAAAACAGGGCAGTGGAAGCGGAGAAATGAGGATTGAATTCAATTGGCCGTGACTGAAAGATTTCTCATCACATACTTAGGCAGACGCCGTCTTAGTCCACATGGTGGGGCTGTTTGCTAATAAAAGAAATCGTGCCACTAATCTCCTCCCAATTCTTTCACCATTCACTCAGAGCCTCATCTTCCACAAAACCACACGACTGGCCGGCTTTTTCACTGTTACAATGGACCCAAACCTAGACCTTTATCGGAGTCTATTGCATCTTCCTTCATGGGAGGTCCGCGAGCGCATGGGCCACCTTCCCCAAGAAGAACTCAGCCGAATTAAGAAAATAATCGGAGAGGAGGGACTTGCCAAAGAACGGGAGGAAAAAGCCCGGAGACGTGAGGAAGACGTCAAGAGACGGGAGGAGTTCATTGCAGGGCGGGACCTCGCCGAAGTGACCTTGACTGATCCTTCCAGGGTTATAGAGGATAAAGAGTTGCTGTATCCCCTGCTTGGCCGGACCCTCAACTCAGACAACGAGAAGGAGATGGTAAGACGTATCACGAATAAGGACGCATTTTCTGGTCCTGAATTGGTCAGAGATGCCCGAGACTTTGATGCTTCTAGCCTTCCTTTGTGCTTGGATGGCTGGAAGCTGGTGTACTGCGACCTTTACTACGTCGATGGAGGCAGTGCTACGCTACAGGAGATCTACGAGGCACGCCTTCAAGAAGACGAGCTCCAAACCGCTTCTGCCAGAGCTAGAGAGCTTGTGCGGGATGATGACCTTAGACTGGCTCGGAGAAATGCGAAATGGATGATTCCTGCTATCGAATCTCTTTCAGCAGAAGAACGAGTACAGTCGGCTCCAGAAGACGAAGAATCCCATCGAAGAATCTTGACTTATGCTGAAGGCGATTTAAAAATCGCAGCAGCCTTGAAAGACCTTTGTTGGAGCATAAACTCAAAGAAACTATGGAGACAGGTATCCCCTGCGCCGCCAGCTTGGATGCAAAAGATCGTTGATAGTCAACACCAATGGGGTTTTATCTACTACTTAGCCAGAGACGTCGATAAAAAATATCTCTGCCACTGGAAGACTATCTGGGATAGACTTGAGAGCTCCTGTTCCCCAATGAGGATGAAGTGGAGTACTATCCATTGCCAGGGTAGTGACAACAGGGAGGCCTTGAAGAAGCTTTTAACTCAAAATCGGCCTATATTCTCTCCTAACGAGAATCTGACTGAAGATGAGGACCTTCGAAAGTAAGTCAAAGATTGCCACACTGAGAATGGTAAATATACTAATTACTTCATAGACACTTCAAAGAATACATCGAGGTGAACCGATCTCAGACACTGGAAGATGAAAAGAGGAAGAAGAACACGAAGTTGAACAAGAACAGGAAGGCGAGTGACGATTTTCTATCTCCTGGACTTCTACGCAACACCTTTATTGTTGTTCCAGGAGAGTTCCTATCCGCTAATATTCACCATGAGGGCCGGAACCGGCCTGATCCTTGCTATGTTTGGGCGTATGATGCAGACTGGGACAGTTCAGAAGAAACCGTCTTCAATGAAGAGAAGTACCAAGGTCGCGTCAGGGTGGCCATCGGGTCAGTCAACTCATGGTTTTATGGTGCACGCTGGGAGGGTATTAGCCTTCACGACATGTGGCTTAAGGCACAGCAGCACCCTAAAAAGGTATGGGAGTGTTACACAAAGGAATTTGAAGAATGGGATCACGAGCCATATGTCTAGTCTTGGACATATGTAAGCCGATGGAGCCTTCATGCTAGGTCATGCCAAAGATACTGGGTATAGTATAATAGTTCGTTTGTTGTGCTAGATGTTATTTACTTTGAGACTTGAATCAGTTTCTACACATGGAAATGTCCCAATCTAAACCTGTCCAGCGCTGAATAGCCCTTGTTCAGCAGAGCTGTGATCTCTCCAGCACAGTTGCCGCGGCTGGGGTCATATTTCAGTTAACGTATCGTCCACGAATAGAAATGTCATGCCTGAGGCCTTTAAATTAAAGTTACAGATTGTATTCCACCGACTTCTTAGGAAGTGCCCTTTGATAGCTGTTCTTTCTTCGCTTTATCCTTTATTTCCCGGCGCTCTCCGACAAGGTCTGCGACTCTCTGTCCTGTCTCAGTGCCTAGTCCTCGGAACCCTGCAATCACTCCATCGCTGTCACCCCGAGACTCTTCCTGGCTCATCTTGAACTTCCCCTCAAACCGCTCAATCTTGATCTCAATACCTATGATAGCTTTCTTCATGAGCCCGATATACCTCTCGGGCGCGTCAGATACCTTCCAAGGTTCGGGAATATTGCCCATGCCATTGAATCCCATAAGGTTAATCTCTGCGTGGCGGGTGAGAGTGCTGATTTGCGAATCGAGGTACTCGGATGTCTCGGTAGACTTGGAATTAACATAGACCTTGGCTTTACCATATATCTGAACGGCGGCATAATTCCATGTAGGAACGACCTTGGCAGTGGTGGGCTTGGTCTCGGCCAGGAACAGGGGAGGAATATAATGATGAACCGGGGATTGAAAGATGACAAGGACATCATTTTCGAGGACCTGTGTGTTCTTGGCGGTGGTTTCTTCAATAATCGCTTTACTCTGAGGGTTTTGCCTGGCAAGATGACCTCTCAAAGTTCCCAGCTCTGTCTCGCTCTCCTCATCTTCGATATCCAGCACCCACGGGATGTGACTGGCCTGGGCAAGAGGGTAAGACCCCGAAGGAGACGAGATGACCGTGGTGAGAAGACCGAGGGGTTCTCCCGAACGAGACGCCGTAGGACACGGAGATCTGTCTCTGCGTGATCTTTGCGGATATACATAATGGATGACGAGGTAAAAAGTCCGTGTGGGAATAAGAAGACCTTTTGAATAATGGATCGATGACTCTTGCTTCTTCGACAGTGACTGGCCAAAGAGAAGAAGTCGACTCTTAAAGACTCCAAGAGAGGTGGGCTGAGGAGAAGGTGGCTAGGGAAGGACTGCCTCAGTGAAACTGGTGTTAAATCTTTAACATGGGGTTTTCGGAGTTGGTGGCGAGGACTAATCCGACCCTATGCCTCTCAAGTCCGACGGTAAACGGAGTTAAGAATCTCGGGTATATCAAAAAGGTCTAGCCGCTAAACAAGCCTCATACCGTTTTCGGAGTTGGGGACTAGCATACATTCAACCCGACGCCTCAACTCCGATGGCAGACGAAGTAAACAATTTCGGGCATGTCAATGTAGTTCAGCCGATGTACTAAGCCAATGGCTTGGTCTTGGCGTATGCCAAAACGGCACATGTTGGACGGCCGAATATAAAATAGTCACTACATGCTTGCAAAGTTGACTACCATCAAATCTCCCATAAACAACATGTATTTATCCGTGGAAGAGCTAGAGGCCACCTTCTCGTTGGCTACCAATGCTATCCATATGGATGACCGCTATGCCGGGCCCGACGTTGCGCCAGCGATGCACCCAAGCACAACTTTCCGGTACTCCGATGATCCTGAAAAGCTTGATCCCCAACGAACTCTTTCCGTAAGAAATTGGTTAAAATTGAGACCCTCCGTCATATTAATCCTCAGCGTTGTAGAAAACCGACATGGTGTATGCCCGGCTCGCCCGCCCTACTGGGTCTCGACTCGAGCTTGTCCTGACGAAACTCCTGAGAGGAGACGCTCTGGTCTATGCAACTGGCCTATCTGCGATACATGCCTATCTCGTACGACTTGGGCCCAAGAGAGTCGCAATTGGTGGAGGCTATCATGGGACTCATGCTGTTCTAGACATACACCATCGCCTAACCGGTGTTGTCAAGGTGGGCTTGGATGAATTGGATCAGCTCGAGCCCGGAGACGTTATTCACCTCGAGACCCCTTTGAACCCGACCGGCGAGGCGCGAAACATCTTTGCCTACTCTCAAATCGCTAAAGAGAAAGGTCTTTATTTGGTGGTTGACTCCACGTTTGGGCCACCAGCTTTGCAAGACCCCTTCTTATGGGGTGCCGATATTGTCATTCATAGTGGCACCAAGTTCATTGGTGGCCATAGTGATATCATGTGTGGCATATTAGCTGTGAAGCGAAAAGACCTCTTTATGGGCCTTTGGGAGGATCGTTGTGCGTTGGGGAACCTTCTTGGCGGCTTCGAGTCGTGGCTTGGCCTCCGAAGCTTGCGGACGTTGGATGTGCGCTGTCGAACCCAAAGCAACAATTGCACTGCCATTGTCACCTGGATGATCCAGAGCATGAAAGACAACGAGCCGAATGAGATAAATTCGACTGTGGAAAATATCACACATGCCAGCCTTCAAAGCGCCGATATGGACTGGCTCACAAAGCAAATGCCGAATGGGTTCGGCCCTGTTTTCAGCCTAACTATGAAAACGGAGAAGTATGCTCAGTGGCTTCCAAGCAAGTTTCGTATATTTCAGCATGCAACTAGCCTGGGTGGCGTGGAAAGCTTGATTGAATGGAGAAAGATGTCGGATCATTCAGCGCCGGGTGACATTCTGCGACTCAGCGTGGGGATTGAAACATTAGAGGATCTTCAAAAAGACTTGTCAAATGGATTTAAAGCACTATTGGAAGGCTGAATGATTACTAACGCACTTGTGTACCTATATGGCAAGAGGTGCTAGGTGAGGTATATATAGCAGCGACTGAAAACTGCCAAATAATCTCTATTTTGATACTAGCTAAAACATCTTGACCAAACTCCTGTTTCGTATTCCCTCAAAGCCTCTTCATGAAAAGTCCTTTTTTATACTTTTGCATTCTTCCGTTATCAGCTGCGAGCAGTCCCCATTTTCAGCTTCGTAATATTCTAAGATATAGTCGTGTCTATGGTCGAACTGCTGAACAACTTGAGTCACGAGGCTTCATTCCTCTGTTCCGGCATAATTAAATATTCAGCATCTGCGTACGCCTCTAGCTGTCATGAAGCTCAAAATTGACCTCAAGCACTCGACTCTCAAGATGGCTAATTCTTATTCACAGTTTAATTAATCCTGATCAAAATTCTCTCTACACCATTCACATATTTGTGTTTTAGCTTATGACTGACTAGCGACTGTCTACCACGGAAGCGTATAGTATTGCAAGATTCAACGGAATTGCGCAATTTCTACTCCTTGTTTATGCAACTCCGCCTGGCGTCTTCGTAAATTACTGGAAGACTTCATTGTGTGTTACTATACACGGCATATTTGCTATTCTTGCGTATTTCTGATCCATAGATGTACAGCAAGTAAGGAACGGGAGTCATCAACCCACTGATAGACCCAAGAACCGTCAGAGTATGTTGCACACCGAGGGTCTGATAAATTGGACCACCGGCAACAGTGACACCTCCCGCGACTACGTAACGAGTAAACACAAGAAACCCCAGCGCTGAAGCCGAATACGTGTCGTAGGAATCGATAAGATACATATATGAAACAATAAAAATAGTCGTGATGCCGAAGCCAAAGAGGACGGAGGCGAGAAGCGGAGACCAAATTGATATTAGTGGCTGAATTGTAACGTTAGTCTTCCACAAATAAGTTGCATTGATCAGCTACTTACACTACTAGTCCATCCCATCCAGAACAGGCTGATGGGCACCGCCGGTGCACCACCAAGCATTGTGTACCAAAGTCTCATTTCAGGGGCAAATCCGCAGCCGTTCTCTCGGGCTTGAGCCTTAGCGGTCAGGCTGTAGACCACTGGCACAATGAAGCCGACAAGTAGAATGCCAAATAGCATACCTGCCCAGCAAAGACTCGTCAGGCCCTCTGATAAACCGTATGTTTGCCCGAAGACGTAGGCATAACCTTCGAGAAAGGTAAAGAGCACGATATAGATAATGGTCAAATAGAGCGATACCAAGATGATGATGAGTTCGGAATAAAACATGGCGAAAGGTCGGTACACGGAGAGTTTCAGACGGTGGCCTAGAGTTTCTCGGTTCATCTCCATTGGTGATCTGTATCTCTCATCCCCAGTTTCCTTTCGAAGTATCGAGGCTTTCCAGCTGAGGATGAGATTGCCGTAAGTCTCGGGTTGAAACAAGAGGATCAGAACTAGAACAGCGCCTCCCATTATAAGCATGATCCACTCGAGCCAACGCCAACCTAATGTAGCTGGGATGTAGCTTCCAATCATTTGGCCAATCATAGGGCCTGCAAATGCTGGTATCGCATAGACTGGAAAAGCATAAGTCTTCTCCAATGGATTCCAAAGATCCGCGACGGTTCCACCAGCACAGCTTAGTGGAGTGGAAGCAAAGAATCCGGCGATGAAGCGAAATGCGAGGTGGCTTGCAAGATTAGGGGCGAGTCCTGAAGCCAAGATAAAGAGCAAATATAATATCATGGTCGTCAAATATACGGCATTTCTACCAAACGTTTCCGAGAAGGGGCCGGAAAGAAGAGATCCGAAGGCGAAGCCAATGAGGAAAAGACCTGTTGACCATCCGAGACTCAGTCAGAGTCGTTCCACATAAGATTGGTTACAATAAGAGACGTTTTTCAGCATACCTGTTGCGAGTGATCCAACGACCTCGGATACTTGGAAATGCTCGCTGTATTCCCTGACACCACAAGCATCGATAGCAGATGCCGCAGTGACAGAAAGCGCAATCAGAGAGACCAAGACAGCCATGAAGAGCTTGCGCCCAACACTCTCGTTTACAGGATTCAAGGGGTCATTTGGTCCGTCCCAGCCCACGAGTATGAGGTTGTCCGTCACAATCGGTTTCTCGGCAAGGCGCTCGTTTGGGGTGCAACGTCGGATGCTCACTTTACAGCTGTGGAGTTAGTCAGAAACACAGAAAATTCCAAACATTATAGCGCATGCTTACTTGATTTCATGGGGAGATCCGACGATGTAGCTTGGGCAACTGCAGTTTTCCTTCAGCTCGGCCAGCTGCTGATGGACTGCTCGTCGGACTGTCTGGTACTGAAAATAAGCCTCCATAGCGGCTAATTCCGTGAAGGCGCTTGGATTGGAAAGAAGCGTAAAAATAGCCAAAGTATTCACATTGCCAGAATGGAATTCCGTCTAATATAATCTACACTGAGTAAATGAACTTACCGAGTTACTCCGGTCTCAATCGGCGTATACAGCCAGACGACAAGACTACGTGCTACGGTATCGGACATGGATAGCTCCACTTAAAACAACATCTCCGATGGCTTCTCCGTAGTGTCAACCAAACTTCACACAAGTGGCAAACATCGGATTTAACAAATATGGCTGTATCGGAGTATCGGGACACATCGGGGATCGGCAGTAGGTTTCTCCACCTCCATCTTCCTCGACCGAGCCGACCCACAACTTGTCTCGGACCAACAGCTGCCGCCATCGGACTTGCACCAGGTTAGAAATTTCCTCTCTAGTTCTCCTTCCTATCACTCGAAGGCAATACCTCAACATATCTCGGCCTACATGGAGCCCTCGGAGCAACCCCATCGGCCTCATTGGCGAAGGCGCAAAGCTGTGAATTGCGGGGAATGCCGACGCTCCAAGTTGCGATGCGATCGCCAGCACCCATGTGGCGCTTGTAAACGGCGTCGACGCGAGTCCAGCTGCTCCTATGAGGTTTCCCCTGTTGCACCTGGGTCAGTGGTGATGGGTGATGGAGTATCCGTAGAGCACCAGGACACTCCGAGATCAAATGGTGCCAGTGCATCGCTTCTGCTGTCGTCCGAAACCATCCAATCTCCCCTACACACACGCTGGGAAACCGTGCTTGAGAGGCCCGCCCCGGAATACGATGCTCATGATACCTTATCCTTTCTTTCAATTGCCCCGCGCATGTCAGTTCAGGAGATCCTTGATTCTCTTCCTCCTAGATCCTGTTGCGACTATTTGATCTCCCACTTTTTTAAAAACATTTTCTCATTGTTCCCTATTCTCCATGGGCCTACTTTCCAAAAGCAGTATACAGCCTTCTTCCGACAGCCTCAAGATGTCGATTTATCTTGGCTGGCCTTGCTCTTTTCCTTATGCTCTTTGGCTTTGAATACCATGGATGAAAGCGATCCTAGGCTATTATCTCTGTGGCCTCCACAGCCTTCAAGCCCCATGCGAGCCCCTGCCACGGTTTTGACGTCTCGCCATCTCCTGCGGATGGCAATGGCTTGTCTATTACAAGATGGCTTTATCTTCAGGCACAAATCCAGCACATTCGAGGCTTTACTCATGGTAATATACTGTCTGTCCCACAATGAGTCTGTCGATCAGGGCTGGGCATTATTGGGGATGGCGCTGAACATTGGTATCGCATTACGGTGCAACATTGACCAAAACTCAAGTCCCATTGAGACCGAAAGACGACGACGCTGTTGGGCTGGTCTCTTGACACTACATACATATCAGGGCATTCTTTTTCGCGATGTTGATATGTCATATCTTCTCAACATCAAGGCCATGTTGCCAGCAGATGTCAATGATTCTGATATTACGGATCAAGGCATATCCAAGTCACCCGGTCATGGCGAGCCTACACAGATGTCAGTCATGATGGCCAAGATTCGGCTCTTCAGGCTTTCTACACAAATGTGTCGCCATATATCGGGACCTTCGCGGCTAGACCAAGACGCACTGCATCAATGGGATGCAGCAATAGCTGAGGAGCAAAAGAAATGGGACTCGATGTATATGATAGATGGATCTCCAAATCTTTTGGAACCTACTCAATACGCATATTGGTGTGTCTTACAGACATACGCACATCATCTCTACCTCATTCTCCACCGACCATTCCATCATTCCAGGGCAGCTTCATTTCTCATGACGTCAAGAGAAAGATGCATCAGCTCTAGCACAGCCTTACTATCTATTCATAAGCAGATCTATGAAGCCCCGTTACTTCGAAATTATCTGTGGTTACTTAGTGGGGTGACGAGCTTGAAGGCGCTTCACGCAGCTGTGGCCCTCAATTCATGTCTCCAAGATGAGACAGTGACAGTTGATCCACGATACAACCTGGACTCCTTCCGGGAAGAAATAAAATCCCTGGCTCTTCGGATGAAAGCCCTCTCAGATCGAAGTAGAATCTGCGCCAAGGGGCAGCAGATACTTGATCATTTTCAGTATGTTACTCTCTAGCACTTGATCCTCTAGAACTAATTGAATGTCGCCTATAGAACTCAATCAGGGGTAGGAAATGCCTCAATGACGAGTACGAGAACTCAGTTTGAAGACCTTTTCGGGGATTGGGCTGATATTCGGGAATGGATAGACACCGATATGATCAATTGGGTATGCATGCTTATTGAAGAATTGAATCCCATGCTAACATTTTCAGGACTTAGATGAAAGCTTGAACTAAGTGGTTACTCATATAGGTATCTTATTAAGTAGAACTGTGTACCTTGGGATCATCATATATAGTCCCTCCAACATCATGGTAGCTCAAAGTTCATATTAAATGAGACTTTTATGTTTCCTAATCGAGTCGTTGCCCTATTTTCCCTTTGGACTTGGAAGACGACACTTGATATAAGTGCCGTGACCACACTCATAGTTACACGACGAGTGCTTAAAGGCCTGCTTGCTTCTTTGCTTATAAGCCTGTAACCTGTAGTACTCGAGATCGCGAGCCTCGTCTATGGGGCCCAGGGGTGTCTCGACGTACACTCTATCATGATCTGAAACGCCTGGTCACCGATGACGGTAGGGACATAACTAGAAGGACAGGCCGGATCCGTTGGGTTCCACTTTAACAGATCCCAATGCTCTACGGCGCGTATTTCTTTGGTACTGCCAGATTTTGTCAAAAGAAACATTGACTCGAGTCTCTGTATCTCGGTCGAGGGATTGAAATCGCTGCATTGATGCTGAAAGCAGCGCCTTGGATTTCTGGCACAGAAAGGCCATTGGCAGATGCAGCCGAAACAGGCCAGAGTCAGCTGAACAAGTTTCGGAGACGCGTTAAAGGCTGTTGCCAACGAGTGGACAAAGTCAGTTAATAAGAAAAAGAAGTATGCATGCTTTCTTGAACGGAAATACAGATCCTCAGCAATGCAAAACTAGACAGTGCAATGATAGCCAGGTCTTATCCGGATAGTCTAGCTCATCAGCTTTCGTGTTCTCTCCTTTTACGTATAACGCTTGCAAGATTGGGAAAAGTGCCGGAGATCGCGTGTAGCATAATTTATCGGATTAGGTTAGTATGGGTGTCAGTAGTCCAATAGAATAACAAGCCTGTTTAGTGAATCTCGTATCCACGGAGGACGCTCTTGGACTAAACTCGTATCGGGACAGATGACCTCACCTAAATTACAGGGTACCATTGCCTTTACTTGGCGCTGCCGTGGGTGTTTATATATACTCGTCAGTCTCCATACGTAATTCACAACCCTCCATGACTGACAACGCGAAATTGTAACCATCAATTCATATTCATCATGGCTAGTTCCGCTCTCCGTTTCACTTTGGCCGCCACAGCCATCGCGTTTCCCACTATCGCCGCGGCCAAGACTCCTGCCGGGGTTATCTCTGTGCCGTTATCTCGGGATGATGGCCTGACCGCGTATTTTGCCAAGCTTCGGGTTGGCACTCCGCCGCAGACGGAGTATCTCAAAATCGATACGGGTAGCCCGCGATATTCATTCATGGACCCTCGGAATGAGGTTTGCCAAAGGGCTGGAAGACCGTGCAAAACATACGGCACTTTTAACAACAAGACATCTTCGTACGTTCATCTGGGCTTGTGATTTCTATCGCTGATCAGTGGTTTAGAACAAGCCAGTACGAAGGCAGTGGCTTTGCGGATGCCTTGGGCTATGTTGGCATGGGCGATTATCTGAGCGACACTATTGTATTAGGCGGTGTTTCAGTCAAAGACATGTATTTCGGTTACACATCGAGATACAGTTTCCCAGACAAACTCATTGGCGACGTTTATACAATTCTTGGTAAGATGATACGATCGAAAGGAAACATACTGCGCATGGAAGCTGCTAACGAAATCAAATAGGGTTATCGCTGGAGTGTGAATACGCCGGTCCCAAGTGTACCGATAGGTTTTCCGCGTACGCGCTGCCTGAGCTGAAGAATGCCTCCAAGATTAATTACATGGCTACGAGTATCTATCTCGGACCTGACGACAAGAAGGCTGCCAACGCCAGGATGCTCATCGGCGGCGCGTATGACAAGGCAAAGGTTGATGGCAACCTCATCACCGTGCCAATGGTTGATCCATTCGATAGTAATCTTACTGGTGGCCAGACTAACTCCGTCAACGTCACTTCCATCGATGTCTTCCTCAGTAACGGCAACCAGCATATAACAGAGACTTACGGCGATAAGAAAGTTGGCGTCCCCGTGCTGCTAGACACCGGTGTTGCGAGCTGGTATCTCACCGACAAGACCATGGCTCCTGTTTATCGTGCTTTCGGCATCACCAAGGAACCTCCTTTTGGTCAGCGATACTTCGTCGTCGACTGCAAGTATGGCAACCCTAAGCGCTCCGATGGGTATATCTCTGTCGAGTTCGGCGCCCACGGCAAGATCAAGGTTCCGTTCCATGGCTTGGTGTCAAAGTTCCCAGATGGCACCTGCGGAGTCTTTGCGTCCTCTCGTGGCGACACTGTGGCCATCTTTGGTGACCCTTTCTTGCGCAATGTGTACAGTATCTTTGACCAGGAGAACTTTTCCGTCTCGATGGGAAAGGTGAAGCATACAGCGGAAGAGAACATTGTGCCTATCCCCAAGAAAGGCTTTAAGCCTACTCGTTACTGAATATCATGGAAGCGGCGGACTGATAGAATGAGAACCGCCTATATATATCTGCCTTGAACAGTTGCGACATGCCCTGTTCTATTGTCTATATGAACAATCTTGAGTAGCACAACCCATTAACTTCTGAATCGCTTCATATCCACTCTGTGTAAGATTACGAGCTCCGATGCCAGCCCACACGCCCTTGGGACGAGGCGGCATATCGATAAGATCCCAAGACTCGCCATTCCACTTCAGCCAAACGTCCCTACTCTGATCAAAGATATAAAGCTCGTGATTCCCTGGGTGTAACTGTCGAAACATTGTAGTCGCCCACACAGTTCCACCAAGCGCTTGGCGTCCATCTTCCATAAAAGTCACAGCGTAGCACGCTTGGCTCCAAGCCACTTGGTAGTAATTGCGACGCAATAGACGAGCAACTACCGGGCGTTGCGGCGGGCTTAGACCAAGAGCTGTTGCTGCGTCTTGAAGAGCTTCATCGCTAGCCTTCAGTTGTTCGTCGGCGAGTCGAATGAGTTGGCTTTCTGGGGCCGGGCTTGGGTGGCCTGGAAAGCTCCAGTGAATGACTCCGTGACCGGCCACTGCAGCACAGGTTCCCCACGCCACATCAGCACCTTCAGCGCCTCCGGATAAGCAAATGTTTTCATTGGAAATATTTCGGAGATACTCCATACTTTTGGGTAGGAGCGGGAAAGATGTTGTTTTATTAAGTAAGTCAGCTATTGCTACATTGGTGAGATTTGAGTCATTTAGAAGTAGGACAATTTTCCAATATGCACTAGTCCTATCTAAGACTGGCGACAAGTGTTGTAATATGAAAGAGTCTTCCCACTCGCAAAGAGCTAAAGCAGGAATTGGCGTAATTCCCGTATATTGTATTTCAATTTTCGATGAGAAATATATGTGCTGCATTCTCCAACTCTATCGCCATGTAACCCGAGATCGTCTCCCAAAGTGGGCCATCACTCATACACAGCCTTTCACACCAGACTTTACGCCAACGGCTAGAATTCGTTAAAATATCCATAACAACCAAAAGAATTACAATGTTCGAGCAGGGTAATTATTAAAGGACAAGCCATTTTAGAACCAGGCTATATCGGTGGCATCATGTGCTGAATGGCGACATATTCCACGCTCTTTCAACTATTCTGGCCCCAATAAGTTGATGTATCTTCCTCCCAGGATGCCACGGATCGGCCCATAGCTATTGCTGGTCAATAAGGGGACGAAACTGTTGTGATGATAACTTACGCAGGTCTTGCCGTAAGAGTCGATGCAAGTTGAGGTTCTTGCCCCAAGAGACCAGGGATGCAAGAAAGCCCGATAGAACAAATCCCATACTTCTATACACGTCACCCTTGCGTCAGAGTGACTTTGCTGGAACAGAAGAGTGTTTTTCTTAAGTTCTTCATTCCAAAGGGTTTTACCATATACGAACTGCTCAATTTTTTGACTGGTGGGATCGAGTTTCGCTTGCTGCCGTGCCGGTAATAATTCCAGCGCTACCTAATAATCAGATAAATGGAGTTGAGGAGGAGGGGAAATACTTACGTGGCACCTCTATAAAAACAAAATTTCGAATGCCGATTTCATAGAGGATCTCTGTCAGCTCGAACATTCGTCGGTTTGAAGCAACCAGCCTTTGTTCCCGACTGCCGTTATCGTTCATGAGAACGCTGCGAGGTACGTCATTCATGCCAAACCAAATAGTTGCGACAGCATTTTCAGCAGTCCATGCAGCGTAATCAGGGCGATGGCCGATGGTATCATTGAAATGAATGATCTGATGTCCGAAAGTAAAGGTGGTGTTCAATCTCGTTGGTATTATTCCCGCATCTACCACAGCAGCCGATCGCGCAAAGTTGTAGGCCAGAGTAAGCGTATCATTCAACTCTGTTGCCATGTACGTGATGTAATTGTTCCCGCCAGATGATGTTGTGCCTGGTAATGGCGGGTTTCCAATTGGGTTCTTTGGACTTGGGCCCTCCAAAAGCCTACTCCTTGGCTGGCGTGCCCTTTCCATGTCGTCAATTCCGGTGCCAGTTCTGGTATACGTCGAATTCATTTTGAGACCGGTCCTGGAGTAAGAATCGCCACTTATAACTGTCAGTGAGCTGATGCTCTCGCAAGCTCTTGTAGAATGCGTACAAGGAGATAATAAACCGCTCAGTTGGCGTCTGGATCCCAGTTGGTGTTTGGATCTCAGTTGGCGTTTGGATCTCATCTGGCGTCTGCATTTCATTTGGACTTGTTGTTGGGATGATTACGAGTGACGTCGGAATCCTATAAAAAAGCAAAAGAGTAAGAATAAAAACCGTACTAATGACAAGAGCCGCAAACGGCCGAATTGATGTCGTATCTCTTAACATGGTCTTTACGCGAGGGCATTACTCTCGTGGCAAAATGCGACGGAGTGGTTTTGAGTTCCTCCTTATGCTTTTTAAGGGAGCAGAGAATTTTACTCCCTGCATGTGGCGTTATTCAGGGTCACTTCCAGCCAGCCTCCTCCATACAAACGTGTCGCTCTAAGGTTAGCATCAGTCATAAATGTCTCACTATTCCTAAACTAGAACATCCAGAAATCAATTTTCAAGACAGATAATAGCAATAATCTGAGACTTTAGATGTTTGTTTCCACAAGAGATCAGGAGTCGCTATTGATCCTCTGCTAAATGTGCATTCCACTGTTACCAGGTTGTTGGTTGAACGTTCTATTGGAATGATGTACATTAGCAATCCACCCCGAATCACTTACTGCAGGTCAAATGCTTATACCCATTCCAAGGGTTTGATCATGCGGCTGAAAGATATATGCTATGTGTTATTTGCAGCCGCCCATTACTCAGCTATTGTAGATTGATCACAGAACATCTAGCATCTGCCTAAGAGAGCGCACCCACCTCGAAGATTGGCATTTATGTGACATTCGCCTCGATAATTAGTGATAACAAAACATAGCGAAGCTAGCACAGATTAATCTTCGTGCATTGGCCAAATATGGTACATTGAAGGGCAGGCCTTCCGTGGCTCTTTGCTATGCGGCTAATTAGTCACTTATGGACCTAGAGAAGGCTTCCGAAGGACATTGAAATATGCCAAACGGTACAAGAGATCACACGAATACAGGCATGGCGGGTAAATCTATTACAGCATATCTTCTGCAATCTAAAAGGATGGCTTTCTTCTTCCAGAGGTCCATATGATAGCGTCTCCTCGAGCATCCCGGCAAAGAATGACCATGGGTATTTAGCCTCAAATCGGTAGACTTATTTCACGTAGGATATATGTTGTAGAAGTTTTAGTGAGTAATAGCCCAGCGACTATAGACCTTAACTAGGACACCACATGACGCAAAGGCCTGACCCCAGCAACAAACACCGCTCAAGATTCGGATCTAGCATGACAGGTTCTAGAAAGTGTGTGGTTATCAAAGTGTTCGATCTGTGTGTAATTCTACGAAAGTGCTCAAGTCAAGCCTGTATCCGCAATGTTGGAATAATCTCATTGGTGAGATACGGGGAAGGGTGTCATAAGATTGCAATAGCATATGTTCTTCAGATAAAGTATGTACTGGTAAATATGGGGTAGCTTGGCCAGCCAAATGAATGAATCCTCAATGTTTGAGTAAAATCACCGTCGCCTTGGGGGTTTGTGTTGTCTCCATTGGGTTGTGTAGTAACACTTTAACAGGTGTTCTGTCCGTTGCCGGTGAAGGTACCAGACTGGTAGGCACCGCCAGCGTTTCCAAGGCAGTCAGCTAAGGGATGTTAGTATCTATTTTCACTGATTCAAATCGTTGTTTCCACTTACCAACAGTAACAAGCTTGAGGTTGTTTTGCTTGGCCCAGTTGATCAACCAGGGAGTGAGAGTCTGCACCGTGCTGGCGTAGGTCTCGTGCATGAGAGGAATGTGACCGTTTCCGCCGGCACCAGCCTGCTGGAACTTCTGCTGGCTCTGCTGAGCAGTCTGTCCGTTCCAGTCGCCAGAGTCAACATCGTTGGTGATGACCTTGTATCCGAGCTGTTGCATGGTGGGCAGGACGTTTCCGCCGGTGGCGAGGTAAGGGGGACGCATGTAGGCTGGCTTCTTGCCAATGATGTTGACCATGGCCTGCTCCAGACGCTGCATCTCCTGCTTCAGCTGGTCGGTGCTGAGGCTGCCGAAGTTGGAGGGATGGGTCCAGGTGTGACTGGCGACCTGGTGGCCAGAGTTGTAGGCCTTCTTGACGGCAGCGGCACCGTTGTAGATGCAGCCGTAGAGCTTTCCGGTCCAGAAAAAGGTGGCCTTGGCACCAGCATTGTTGAGGATGTCGACGAGCTGGTTAGTGTACTGTCCAGGACCGTCGTCGTAGGCAAGTGCAATGACACCGGGGCGGCTGCATTGGCGGATGACTACACCAGCAGCCTGGCGGTTGAAGATCTCAATGGGGTCTTCGACGGCAGTAGCCGCAACGCTCCCGGCGAGCAGAAAGGCGCCAATGGCGGTCTTAAGGAAGGACTTCATTTTGAGAGAAAGATATATACAGTGAAGTTTGATATCGCCAAGTGAGATGCTGATGATAGCCAAGAAAATCCATCGCGTGCACAGCTGGTCTTATATAGGAATCGGAAATTCGGTCTGGAAGCAAATAGTAATTACCAAAGCATAACATTCCCGTACTAGCAAACCCAGTAAGGAACATCGTGCCGGAAGATCTTCTGAAACAGAACGGCGAATTTCAGGCTAAATGCACAACCCCTGTCGTCATTGTCCTTGTTCAACTTCATACTTGACATATTAAGTATCCACATTGTAGCTAACCGACGGTTATATCCATTATGCCGGAGCGGGTATCTCACTCCAGACTCTGGATAACAGCCGAGAATCGATTTGAACCTGTCGGCATTCGTGCCATGTGGCTCGATAATGCGGAGACAGAATCAATAGATTCCCCCTTTAAGAATACCCTTGGCCTGCCTTGGCCTAATTGAACTTCGCGGGGCTTGATCTTCCGGCACTACAATCATGGCGGATAAATGGGTCGTCCTGTCAGTGGACGTTTCAAAATCCGGAGATGAGCAGCCCGTTAATTTTACTACGTGGTAGGCCCCCGCACAACATATCCACTTACTGATGTTGTAGCGATTACTCAAATGTGTGTAATGGGCGCCATTGTCTGATGTGTTTAGCAAGATGCCCAATGCTAACTCTAAATGCAATGGCTAAGCTCCCAAAGACCAAGACAGGTTTTATTTTCCAGTTATTTTTTTCCTGTTCGAAGGAATATCAGATCATCTATGACGTTAAAGTAAATATGCGTCATCCCATAGGTTGTACACAATTCATCTTCACGAATGAACACTAATGTCTGAAAACAATGTTCCAGAGCATTGCTCTGATTTTGTGTAGTTTTCAGTTCTAACCATTGTACAGGCTAATATTGGATGTTTGCTTTCGAAACATTTAGCGAATAGGAGAAAGAGTGGCGGCGAGCTGAAACTGGACCAATTTGTATTTTGCACATGGGCTACCCTACGCACCGAGCTAGCCATCCTGACACAGGATCCTATTCGAGGATTTTGTTAACATTTCACAGGGTTTCAGGCAATGATCTGATGAAGTCGGCAATAGCGAAACTTCTACCACACGGACATAGTTGCATAATTGATTAATGTCAAGAGTCCATCGAATTGCCATTGAAACTTGTTTGTGATTTTATTGTTTGTGGTTGTTTACATTGCCGCATAACACCACACCTTCACTGGCGAACATCAACTTTGGTGCATGACACTACAGCAGCTATGGTCGGAAAAATAGCTGGTATATGTTGAAATCAATTGAGGTTTTTTCTTCAGACAAAAGAAGGTTAACATGTAATTTTCTTCACAATCTATAGCTGGAATAAGGTTACTGCTTTGGACATTTATCGCTTCTTCAACCCAAGACCAGCGGATAAACTAGGCACCGACAACAATAGTTAGTGCTTACGTATGACTCCAAATGATTCAGGTGCACACCCCACGTTTGCCATTGACTTAAGCCATAGTTGGAACCTGAAGACTTTTTATTTTAACAGCAATTTATCACCCTGCAATCGCGTTCGCCATGTACAGTTCCAAAGGCGGCGAAAACCTCATTCACATCTATCACCTACCAAATGAGATTCTCTCTGACATATGTCTCTTTGCAACTTTGCCCCATTTGATTCCTGGGAAGGATCTAGTTGGTGTCACCACCAGCAATGTTCCCACAGATGCTCAACAATATAGACAACTGATAGCAAAAGAGCTGCGAATGGCACGCGTATTGCGCCTTGTGTCTCAGCGATTCAACCGCCTTGCGACGCCCTTGCTTTTCGAGAGCTTCCTTCTGGTGCAAAATAAATTGAGAATGACACAAAGAGAAGGTATCTCAGGAGAGAACATAACGTCAAGTCCTGATGGGAAGGTACGCCGAGAACTGGGCACAATTATGGAGATCCTTCGTGATCTAATGTCGCTCAAGCCAGACCTCAGACAGCACTGCAAATCATTATGCTTGTTTTATAGAGAAAAACATCTCATGGACTTTTACAGCTCAGATAGTGAAGATGGGGTAGAAGACGGTGACGGCGGGTATCCAGAAATATGTACCCCGTTCCCTCGATCCGGGATTCTCGACGACATTTACACCTGGCTTGTCCATGTAACAGACTTCCAAGTTCACATAGATCCATTTGCAGAAGAGATGCCCAATTTCTCAGTCGCACTGACTTCTATGCCTAAGCTTGCCGTTCTGCGCATCACGGGGGAAGTGAATTATCTATCAATATTCAAGCAACTTGTTACCATACGACCTGACTTCGAATTGGAAACGCTCGACTTGTCCAGCGCCACCGCAAATGGATACGACAATAGTGAGACTACAGCGAGAGAAACATGTCAAACACTAGACGTAAGTCTCACCCTGCATTCACAGACCATGGTCTGTCTTTTTTACTCCAACTAACAATGCCGTCTGTCGTTCATAAAGAATGTGAGAGGTACTGGCTCTATCACAAGACTACTCACAGGTACTGGCCTTGATCTTGATATTCTCGCTGCTCTGGTTGCTTGGCCCAGAGCGCTCGAACGACTCGCCTTGCGAGTCGACCCATATTGCGTTACCACCCATTCACCCGAAGATGGCTCGTTACAAAATATTCTAGACACCCAGAAAGAATCACTTACTCATCTTCGCGTTGAGGGCAATTACGAGCTAGGACTGCATGGCTTTGACTTGAGGGACTTCTCGCGCCTCGAGCAGCTTGCCCTTGACACCGCAACCATGTCCAATTTCAATCAGTTCCCACGCAACAAGACGATCATACCTGAGCTGGACTGCCAGATCTTCGCGCCTAATCTCCGAAGTCTGTTGTGGGTACTTCCCTGGTGGTCGGCTTTCGACTCCAAAGTCAAAGACTTCTTTGGAAAGAAACACGAGAAAAGATTGAGACTTTTACTCGAGATGGCGATCAAGTTGAGAGAACACAGAGACGTGGGAAATGCAGGACGTTTTGAGAGAGTGTGGGTGCAGACTACAATTGATCCACCACGGCCCAATGAAAGGGCACAGCGCAATATTGAGAAGGACTTACAAAGGCTCAACGCCTTGGATGATGAATACAGGCCTTTGGGGATTAGAATAAGTCATTCACCGCTGCCGAAGCCGAGTCCAAGTGTTGACCGTGACAGACGCACGTTCTTTGGACCACTGGAGGATGTCTGGGCATGGGACAAAAGTACATAGCGCTCTATTCTACTCAACATCGACTGTTTTTCTTGGCTCTATCTTTCCCAGTTTCCGGTACGAATCTACGCGATCGAGGATCTCTTCACAATCCTTCCAAATCCTGCGTCTGTTCTGCAATCCAGGCAATTTCTGCCAGTTGCGGCTGATCTCAGTCTGAAGCTTGAACCAATCAGTCTTGGCGACGTCCAATGAGGTGACCGATGTCGTAGGACGAGGCATGCGGGGCGGCTCAGGATTTCTTTCAAGCTCAGCCGGAGATGTAGTGGCCCAGAAGGAAAGAGGCAAGCTTGACCATGCTTCATAAAGCCACGGCGTGTTGCTTATGGTCAGTTGATGGAATAGTGATTTGGGTAGTTGTAGGAATACCCGGGAGGTAAGCCTGAGGTTGGCGACGTCTGTGAAGTCTAGGAGTGACAGAACGGAAAGTCGAATCTCAGCTGGAAGCCGTGAGAAAGGATCCATTGGCGTCGCTTTTGGTAAAACAGCTGTGGGCGTCAGCCCGGAACGATCCTTGTCAACTTCTGAATATTGTGTGGAGGACAAGATAGGTTCCAGGCCAGGCACGAAGCAAGGGTTGGCAACGAGGTACTCGTCTCCTTGATTGTGCTGCCACCACTGCTCCTGAGCCATCTCAACTGTAGGATCTCGAGGAAAGCTCTGGAAGTCGTCGTAAGAAGGCTCGAGTTTCCACCATTGCATGAGGCACTCAACATCGACAGCACTGTATCGACGTATTGAAGCTCTCTTGAAGATCTCAAAGCAGGCTGGGTGGAAAGGCATGGCATATTCTTGAAGTGGCTCAGCATCCCACATGCAGTTCTCGGCTGCCGGGATCATTTCTCCATGCCGCCCAGGAAACACTTCCGGAGATGACATATCTCTGCTGGGCATGCTTCCACTGAGCCCACTAAGAAAGAGCGTCCCTGAAATTTCAAATGGTTCATCATCAGGCTCAGGTTGCCAGTCCTCTGACTTGCGCACAAGGCATTGGACAACGTTGCAGCCTCTCATAGCCTCGACGGAGATGTTGTACCCGTTGTAGCCAGTTTCGTTCGCGCAATCTGGACCTGGGAAGTGCTCCCATGCTCCCCCATCCACATCGGGTTCTTTCGATTGGATGCTCTCGAGAAACTTTTTAGACGAACTGGCGGCGAACTCGGGTCCGATATCAACAGTAGGCTGTGGATCGTAGGGATGTCTGTAGATGAAGTAGCAGGTCTCTCGCTCAGCACACTCCTCGAGTGTAAGTTCATCTGGATCATCGCCCAATGTTGCGCTGCGGGGTTCCTTGATTGTACGGAAGCGGTTGATGTTGAAACTGACGCCACAAATGTGACAATAAATTTCAGAGTAGCCCATGGTATTTTTTAGATGTTTGTAAACTTGAGAAAAATGGTCAAAGTAGTTTGGCAAGAAATGAGGCGAAAAAAAATGAATCACTTTATGCTCTCATAGACTCGTATTAAAAATGAAGCTAATTCCGTATCTTAGGCAGCAGCCCCACTAGCGTCTCGGGCATTACCTCTAGTGCACCTGTGAGATAGTCTAACTTTAACTTGAGCAACAAGCTCGGATAAGTCAGCAGGTCATTACCCTGACCGATAGTTGCCTCGAAAATTTAAAATATTTCACACTGCCTATAATGAGTGTGTAGAGAAGTAAAAATATATCGGGTTATTATTTTCGTGCAATAAGAACGCTCAATGCCATAACCGATAGTTCTAGACTAGGACCACAGTATCTAAAGCGGTCTTTTCCAACACCTCCTCACTTTGCTCTCCATCGTCGTAAGATCTTGTATTCTTCCACATGACACCCATTCCCAGTCTTCTATATTCCTTGCAATCACCATTCTCGCCGTCTTTAGTGGCAGGTGCAAGCAACAGAACAAAGTACTCTTCCTGCTTTGTCATATTGAGTACAAAAAGACACAGGACACTCGACATTTCGTTGTCATCAGGTAGAGAACTATCCAAGAAAGCCTCACCAAAAATAACCTGTCTCTCCGGAGCTGCAATGATGTGGTGTCGCGACCGTTGCGTAACAGAGCGCTGTCCTAATGTTGCTTGGAGCACTCTGCCTGTGACCGAAAGTCGGGCAACTTTGAGTGGCGACGCAAGTGGAACCCCTTCCCATTCCTGTTCGGCGTTCTGGAGTTCGATCATTGAGACTGCCGAGTCTTGGTATCTGTAACCCTTGATGGCGCCTTTGATTGAGAGCCAGGACCATGATGGAATACTACCAACTTCACGGGTAACTCCTTGAGAGATAGCTTCCCATACTAAGCCGACAGCCAAGTCCTCTTCCCATATTCCTGCTAGATAATTGTATCCAGTTTGTGTGATAAACATCTGAGTTAAACCAGCAATAGCATTCCACTTATCAGTTTGATATGTCAGGTTCCGCTTTGAGTAGTTGGTCACCATCTGATACCAGTGTCTGAAATAGTTCTTGCCATCTTCGCCTGGTCCCTGACGAACAATATCAGCCCATTGTGCAAGACCAGAATCATTAAATCCTTGTCTATCAATCAACCCATCTTCGGTAGCGTAGCGACCGGGACATTTCCAAAGCCATTGCTCTTCACCAAAGCAGACAAGCCTCGATGCCAGAACAGCTTCTTGGAGGGTCCAACCTCTTGTATTAAGTGGCTCGGAACCCCCATCAATTGTCCGGTGCGTCTCCATTCGGATACTTATAGTTTCTCCGTGCATTTTAATACACTCGGCGCCTTGGAAGGGGAGAAGAAGTCCCTTTTCGGGCGTTTCGGAAGAAGTAGCTGCGACTGTGAGATGTGCGTTCGAATAGAAGGAGCCCATTTTGGCTGACTCCTTCTGCCAATCTTCACGAGAGTCCTGAATGATACATAAGGAATCTATCCATAGGTAGCGCATTCCCAAATAGAGCGTGGCGAGAATCGCTTCCCTGTGTAGCAAGGGCAATGAAAAGAATTCGATCCCTTGTTTGTGAGTCTCCAGATTGTCCTGTGTCGTTTTGAAGTGAAGTTTTGGGTCGCTGCCCCAACAATAGCTTAGGGCTACATAAGTGCCCAGCTCTCCGCCTTCGGTCTCTCGCAGCCTGACTTTGATGTCTTCAGGGTCCGTTGGTAGGTCCGGGCTGCCAGTCAGATCCAGGACCCGAGTTGGAAGCTTTGCGTTGCGGGTTGAGGAAAAGGAGGCAGAGCATGTTTCGTGATTTGAGCAGTCATTTAGCCAGGTCTTGATTATATCCTGGCGAGTGTAAGGCTTCTCTTCATCTAACTCGTAATGGGGTATCCAGAAACGTCGACTAGCTAGCTCTCCTATTCGAAAATTAGTTATCTCCTGGAATATATAGGCAAGCTTACCTAGCCCAGACGGCCTTGCTATTGTTAGAGGCCCCCCTCTATTGGTGTAAAGTTGTAAATTCCCAACAATCATAACAGCCATGGTGTATTTTTCGTGCTTTGTTAGCTCGACAGTCAAAGGCCTCGTGGTGTTATTTTTGTCACATAGCCCTGGATCACCCCGTTGAAATTGGGAGACTATGGCAGGTGAGCCCTTTGTAACGCTGATTTCGAGCCATTTACATGTTGAGCAGGTTTCGCCGGAACTGATCAGATGCTGGATATTAGGTTGGTGCTGGACCAGACCGGGTGCATCAGGATGCAGCATAAGCTGACAGAATTTGCAAAACCCATCGGAAGTCGGACTGGTGAAACCCCAATCATCAGGCGACACGGGAACTTCTGAGGCTGGAGCAGGTCTGATATCCTCGATATCACTTCCTCGCAAGCCAAAGATACGAGCTTCTTCTGGGCTCTTGTGACTGAAGACCAGAAGAGTGGAAGGTTCCTTCGGAGGTGGTGAGTCGGAGGTCATGGTGTATAGGGTTGTGGATGAACTGATTCTTGCCCTGTTGCAATCTAGCAAGAGAATATTACATAGAGGGTGCGGGGTAATAAAACTGACACAGAGTAAGCATATCCCATATACAGAGAAGTGAGATCACGTGATACAGGATACAAGGAATCATAGCCAAGCTCGTCAGCTCTTAGGGTCAAGATTGGTCAAGATTGGTCAAGATTGGTCAAGATTGGTCAAGATTGGGTCCAGGTATTTTATTAATGATAGTAACGATAGCAAAACTCACTGCGAGCATATCTAAATAGCAAGACATGCAACTTAATTAACACCGACTATACCCAACGCTTTGTATCCCGTAAAGTCTATCCCGATCCCTATTTGGGCATCTTCCAACTTCGCCCAGACTGTGCTTATTTCGATGCGAGATCGCCCATATAATGGGAAAGGCTCTTAGTTGTGCTTCTCATAAGAAGATCGTGGAGTCGATGATGTCGAGTAGACACTCTTTGGGGTACCACGAGGAGACATCAATGCCGGTTGAGGGTAGTGGGCGATGACTGCGGCGTTGACAGATCGATGATGCTCCTTGGCGTGGCGGACGACGGCGGCCCAGACCTTTTGAGCGTTGTTCTTGGTAGACTCCATTGTGATGTTGAGTTAAAGGTTCGTTGTATAAGTGGTTGGTGGTGGTATTGCTGTATGGAAAGATTGAGGTGATGTATTGTTCTTTTGAAAGGTTGAATGTCCTCAGAGTGCTTGAAGTGGCTTTTTGGTTGATGATGTACTGATGAATTGAAAAACTCTCCTCCAAAGGAGAAATCACTCTCTTTTATATCTTTCTTAAATGCCATCTTACATGCCATTAAAAAATCTGTCAGATGTCCAATTCACATTATGCCCTTGGGCATTATTCATCCCGCCGTACAGAATTTCCTTTTTCGGTATGTTTAGACGAGCGCTAGCTGACGAATTAGTCCAAGGACTGAATGACTCAGGCTTGTCCAAGGGCGCGGCCGCAAACATTTTTAACATGTCTGGTTTATAAGCCATCGCCGACGAGTGGAGCTTGTCAGCGAATGGAATGATTGGTTGATATGATAGCCTTTTGACTTGACCGACAACGATGATTGGTTTGTAGACTTTTCGAAAGGCGTTTTGACAAATGAACCTGGTAAATGACGCCAGGGGGCTGCTTATTCTGAGGTGATCTGACACCCTCAGCCCTATTGACGACATTGTCAGCGGGTATATCTAATTTAAACAAAGTATATACCTAGGCCTACTTTTGAATAAATGTCGAATCATAACCTTCGCGACTCACCCCCACTATCCCCATGCTCCTCATAATTGTCATACTCTGCATCAAGGGACGTTGTGCTGGTTCTAGCCTGGCTTTAGGGTGCCTACAGATATGAGTCACGCTGGAGTCTATGAGAGCAACCCACTCTGCCGTACCAGGAGTGGTGTGCATACAAGTTGCCGTCCTGTTATACTGGAAACGATACTATTAGTGGCTGCAGGTGGTATACAAGTGCTATGATCGGGGCTGCATAAGAATTTCACGAGGCTATCTATCCTAATTCTGGCTTTCACTTCTGATAGCTGGAGGAAATAAAAATCGTGTCTTGACTTTAAATGGCCAAGAAGAGAATCTTTTAAATGATGCGGCTACGGATAGAAAAGCTTTTCGATGGGTTTAATGACGATAATCCGTTGGCTCCGACAAATATGAATATTTACCCACCAGCCCCTGAACTCGCTTATTTATGTCTATAAACAAACAAACGGGCGTCTAGGGGCTATTTCCGTAGCCTCACAGAACCATCCTACACAGAGAGGTTCATCGATAAGAGAAGAACCAGAGACCAAGACCAAAACATTTGCCCCTGATTAGTCTTAGCAGCTGCATTGGGTGTCGACGATACGGTCGGTTCAGATGATGCAGTCTGCTCCGGAGACTCGGTGAGTGAGCCCGACTCTTCTTCGCTGTTGGCCTCGGGAGAAGCTATCAAGACCTCTGCCGTAGTCGCTGGGGCGGTTTCTTCCGACACAAACGTGGATGTCTCTGTTGGGGCCGAGCCGCCACACTTCTTGTGTACAAGCTCAAGCTGTTCCCTATGCCATTTGATGTTGAGGGCATACGGTGTGGGTTTATACATCTCGAGACGCTTTACATAGCAAGGGTGGCAGAGCTCCTTTAGCGGTAGTTCCTTGTCTTCTCCCCTATCGGTGAAATCCAAGATGATATCTTGTTGTGAAGTCAGTATTGTGCATTAGTTCAAAGGGCTTGTCAGCTACCAACCATTGCAGTATCGCCCTGTCTTGGTGTCCTTGAGACAAGTCGCATTCCAGCCTGTCCAGATACGAAGGCCGGCCCGAGCCTTATCTTCATCCTCGCAGTCCTCTGAGACCGTGCTGACCCAGTCGCGAAGCGATCGGGAGCAGGCGTCGGTGCAAATCGCGTCGGTCAGAGTATCATTCTCAAGTGAACCGTGCCAGCCTCCGTTCATGAAGCTGATAGCTTCTCGATGGCAATCGATCTCAGTCGATATGGCAGCATCGCAGGCTTTTGTTACATCCTCATGAGTTCCAGCTTCGAGAGTGAAAGCGCTGGCGCTCAAAAGGAGACACAGAAAAATATAGAGTCTGGATGCACTCATGGTGTTGACGACGAAAACAGTATACCAACCAGGCTTGAGAGTCAAAAGAGTGACGCGATTGAGATGAAGAAAAGAAGGTTTGGAAGTTGAAATATCTCAGCACGAGATTTTGTGTGAGAAAGGGACGATCGAGAAATATTCGTTAAATTAAAATCGTGAAGGAATGGTCCGAGGTTATTTGTATGGTGCATATGGAGTACTTGTTTGTGCTGTGGATATGCCAAGTCGGCTGCGTGTCAATCGCAGGGGCATGCCCCGTTGTTTCCGAGTCTACTACTGGTTAGGCGGCGCTCACGGTCCTTTTGTGACTGTCCTGATGTAACATGCTGTTGGTTGTAAGTCGTAAAAACCACTTTCTTTGATTGCAGTTACGGAATGGACTTATTTAAGGGTAGATGCACCGTAAAGGGGCTGGTTCTTTCCTATCAGCCTCAAAACTGTGCTACTAAATTTTTATGAGGTAACTTTTCTGTTCCCACTCCGCTACTTACCGAACTACCCTAAAGCGTAAAAGTCGTGAAAACGTTATTATCATTAATGATGAAAAATAACTAACAATAGCTAGTATCTGTGACAAGACAGACATAACTGTATTTAATAGTAAAATAGTTGATAATTAGATGTTTAATAGGAAGATTTGTAAGAAGTAGAGGGTTGTAAGTATGGAGGCTTCATACATTTAGGAAAATGAGTTTTGATTGCTTGGAGTGTGCACAATTTTTAGTGAGGATTGTAACAAGTCTATACTATTAATCAGAACTACAGTAACCCAGTCTTGAGAAGAGCTCCCTTAATAGTATAGAGTTGTTATTAAAGTTCAGCTTCTAGGGTGGGATGTCTGGCTGGAGACGGCATGATAAATTAAGTTATCCTTCTAGAACCACTAGCTCTAAAGTACCTAAAGCTGTTTAGCTATAGATATTTCAGTCTGTAATGAATATTTATATTAGTATCTATTTATAACATTTATCTATTATATTTCTTTTACCATATGTATCATGCCGTATAAATCCGTCAATGAGATTCGTGTGTATTATTAAGACGAACCAGCTTTAGAATTACTAGATTCTGTCTGTAAAAACGACTTAATATTACTTGATCATAGGCTGAGGATATAAGCCTCTTCCGGGCTCTTGAGATCATAGGCCAGAATAATAGAAGCTTCCTTCGGAGGTGGTACATCAGAGAGCTCAGAGATCATAGTAGATATATCAGTATACAAATCAATTCTTACCCTATTACAATCTTATAACAGAATATATCATAAAGAGTGGGGTAATGTAAGACCTATGAAGAGTAATTATATAAAGTAAAGGACTATAACAAAGGGTTATTGCGTGATATGATCTTGAATTGAAAAATTAGATTAGAAATTAGAAGCCCTGAAATATTTCTTATCAGATTCGTGTTATTAGTTAACTTACATTTGGTTTCTACTTCAAAACCCCTCTTAAGTATATGGGTTACATAGAAGAAGATATGGGGATTCTGAATTCTCTTTATTGTTTATATTTTGTTTGTCGAAGAATACTTATGAATTGATATAATGTTATAAAATTATTATTTAGTATGAATGGAACGAAATATCTGTAAATTGTTCTCTAAATACCTACTTTACAGTATTAATTTACGTGGTAATTCTATGTGTAATCTACAGCTTTAATAAATTATTAGATCTTCATGCAATAAGATAGAACTGTGACACTATATTATAAAAAGACAACGGGATATTTAAAGCCACTGAGCCAAGGGCAGAGCCTTGGTAATCTACAAACAACCCTCTATAATTACGGTAACATTTAAGTTAGGTTCAATCCAGTCCATACTACATGAATACGCATCCCGGGTCCTCCTTGCCTTTCTGAAACGACGCCGGCTCTTCATCCGGCTCATACTTCCAGTTCAGCTTCTTCACGACGCCAGCTGCATCACGTACGAAGTGTAAGTTTCCAACAAAGTAATGTTCCCAATCCATCATGCCCCTGTACAGCCACTCATCCCTTGTCCGAGGCGTGAAGCTATAGGCGTCCTTCGCATAGAACTCCAGGTTGCATCTTGAGTCTTGATGGCTGTTAATAGTGAGAGCTAGGTGTCCTGTCTCCTCACATTTGAAGATATTGACTGTGACGTTGTTCCAGATATAATTGCCAACATAGTCGTCTAGGTCGGCCTCCTTCCGCATGACATCGGAATGAGCCAGCCAGTCCACCAAAAGCTGCTTGTACCAATGTCTATGAAGTTTAGCCTCCTCTTGAGCGAGCTCCAAATAGTCAACATACGGCTTAGTATCGAAGAGTGCTTGAATCATAATCTTGGCTGTAAAGTCGGCAGCGTCCCCTAAGTTTCCGCCGTTTGTAAGAGCGACGACTGCACTTTTCGTCTCTGGAAAGAGATACATAGCTGAAGAGTATCCATTGGCATTGCCTTGGTGCCCTACGAAGAATTTGGGGGTAAGTTTACGCCCAAGGATGTATTTGCGGTTGAAAGCCTCCTGATCCTTTTTTCGGACCTCATGGTTTGTGCCCATATAACCGAGACCAGCTGTTGGCATGTATCCAGAATACCACCCCATACAGTATGCTAGTTCGTTCTTAAAACCATCTTGCATCGGTCGAGTCCATTGAGGACCCCAGATTTCTAGCATCTGTCTCAATGGGTTGGTAGAACCGTGCAGGGACCCTAGTCCCCCTTTTCAGAAGTATAAGCCTCTATCATCGCAGCTGAGAATTTGAGTAAATCAACTATGGAACTTTGCAAACCAATGACGCCTAAGAGGGGAGAGTGATCATCGCGGGTATAAGTGTCCCCAGATCTAAGCTTCCTGTATTCTCCAGTATCAAGCTTAGCATAGCCGTGAGCTCTGTTGGAGGAAGGACCCAGTTCAGCCGAAGAGATTACCGTATTTTCCAGACCCAAAGGTTCAATTATACGTTTCTTGAGAAATTTTGAGTAACGTTGTCCTGTGACCTTCTGCACGATAAGGGTGATAAGCCCGTACGGAAGGTTATTGTACTCCCACCAAGCGTCAAAGCGCTGACCAGTTTTATCATTCTCGGTTGATATGTGGTTTAGAAACTCGACATATTCATCTTCCTTGGAGACTATAGAGCAATTGGGTCCAAGAAGGAAGATCTGGGGCCTACTCAGGCCAACAGTGTGTGAAAGAGCCGAACGAATCGTCGCCTCAGCACCAATACGAGGGTCACCGACAGGTTTGAACCCGGGTATGTGTTTACTGATCAGGTCATCCCATGACAACTTGCCCTCGTCCACAAGGATACCTACAGCTGAGGATAGGAACCCTTTAGAGCAAGATGCGAGTAGGTAACTTGTCTCTGGAGTAGCTTCCAGATTGTGTTCAACGTCGCGCAAGCCGGTGCTATACTTGTAAACTTGCTTTCCCTCATGCAAAACTCCAACAGAGATGGATGCGACTCCGCAAATGCCAGTGAGGGCATGGATCTCTTTGGCCTGATCAAGCCCGTCGCCCAGTCTTTAAGAAGCTTGTCAGAATCTGTGGTTGATCGGATATTGGTTGGGACTTACTCTGACATCTGTGATAAAGCCGGGTGAATATAACTAGCCACTGCTTGCCTTTGAATAGTGAAGATGGAAACAAGGTGTCTTTCATAATTGAGGAACGACTTTACTCCCGCTGATCAGGCTCTGGGTTCTCATGAATGCCTGCTGATCGTTTCACAGCCTGGAGAGGAGAAGATGAAAAGGAGGTTGGAGCAAGGATAGCCTGGATGGATCATTCGGCAAATATGCTTACTGGGCACTAGGCGACCAATCATAACCAGGCAAGGGAAGTATTTGGCATTTTGCAATGTGTCATGTTGGTAGGGGGCGTTCTTTGGGGTACTGTGGTACAACGACACGTCGATCTGTTAATAGCCAATCGCACATAAGACATAATCTACCCCGCTGGCCGGGGCTTCGCTGCGCCTCCATCGCGTCACCTCCTCGGTCAAGACTAAAACCTATCATCAGACAATGCCACCCTTCCAAGGTCAATAGAGGGGGAATTGGGCATAGATTGCCATTCATCCGCTGCTCTATGATGACTCTCACTGCTTCCGGGCCATCAGCTGAGGCCCTTAATCACATGCGGTAATGGATTTCTACTTAACGCTTGTCATCCTGCGTTACGCAACAAAGCCGCCCTTGAGGCTCAACTTATTTGCTCGTTCATTATTTACTTTTCTCACATCATCCAACCTAACACACATCAAGAGGCTCTTCCGCAACCCGCTTGCGCTCGCCCGACTTTTAACGATTCCGCTTCACAGCAACAGTCATTTATCACTCTTGCCGAACACCCATCACCATGCCGATAGCAGATAGTTCCAGCGCCACGACAACAATAGAAATTATTGCGGATGATCCTATTGCGCAGAGCCAAGGCGGCGGCGGTGCCAGTGGAGGAGGAGGAGGTCGGCCAAAGCCATCAAACCCAACCCCGGGTCCCAAAAGATAGGTCAATGACAGACCTCTCGAAAACAAAGATCAGCAAACCAATTATCCATTTACATAACAACAGTTGTAAGTGAGGACTTCAACATAACTGATGTCATATTATCTGACGCTACAGAATGCGCTGTAGTTAAAATCCAAGGTGAACAGGACAAACGAAGGTTGAGAATGGAGGAGTGCAATGGCTACGTGTACTTTGTTTCCTGGTTGGGTGAAGTGCATATGATATATGCTGGAATTATGAGACGGAGGGTTGGCTCGGGCAGCTACAGCCTCATTTCAGGAATGGCAAGCCTTTGTGGTTTGGCCTTATAAGAGATTCTCGGTTTACTCGATCGTTATTTGGATGAACCTTGTCGCACAAATTAGCAGCAGCTTATGAAACATTGCAATCAAATCAATACCCCTGTTTTCATTATTTTTTACTTCTTTCTGTATCACCATTTGATTTGGTGGCTTGGCGCTTGCCCATGGATCAGCTTACTGAAATTTGGCTGGAGGCTCAGGCATTGCAGCGTCAGCACCTAAGCGTCAAAGAGCAGGGAATAATGGAACAGGTCGACTGTTATGAAGATCTCTGCGAAAGGCTGGCAAAGATTCAGACGCAGTATCAACATAAACCGTGGGCGAGGCTGTTAGCTAGGATGGACCCTTTTGTGTCAAGACTACGCTCATTCGCGGCCGTACTATCTGTTTTTGCCCAAGCTAAACCTGAGGTACTATCCCTTGTCTGGGGCTCTATTGCACTAGTTTTAGAGGTGTGTATACTATATCTGCGACACGGCTCGCTGCTTGTTTAGCATTTCTGACGGGGTCATCCCTCCACAGCTTGCCATAGGGCACTCGGCAGTTTTGGAAAGCATTGTTGATACCTTCGAGCAAATGGAAAGGGTTTTGCCGCGTTTCCAGTGTTACGTGGAGGACTACGTGTCTCCTTCGTCAACAATTACTCACCTGAGAGACGCCATTCGAAGGTACTACCAGGAGTTGATTGATCAATGCCAGGATTATATCAGATTTTTGAAGTCCTCACCGCTTAGTACGTACGTTTTTGCTTTTGTACAACGTGAATCTCCTTTTCTTTGGTCGGTTGTGTCTCACAGGCTCCCGCGCCCTATTTATGAGGCGGAGAATCTGGGTTGATCAGCGGGCCTAGATGCATGGTTTAGGGTTTGATCATCGCCTCTAACAGCCTTGTCACATTGACTGGTTTCAAGTCACCCGCACTGATAATCTTGTAGTAAACCTTTTATTACTAGGCAGCGCATCTCGAAAGCTGCGTACGGGCTCAACCAGGCGACTAAAAAGACTTAGGCATCTGTCAATAGATGTAGAGCAAGAGGCAAGGGTTGAAGAGCACAGAATAACCTATCGCACGTTGAGTTCCCTTAGAATTGAGCCTACAATGGCCACGATTCTTCCGTACCATGGTGTCACCTACCGTCAAAATCCAGCGTTCTACTCAAGGCCTTATTACCTAGAACAAATGAGTGCAAAGCTTGATCCTGATAACCTGGAAGGACTGAAAAGCTTTGCTCTGGTTGGCTTTGGGGGCTGCGGCAAGACACAGCTAGCGATCGAGTACGCTCACAAAACCAGTTTCTATGACGCCATTCTTTGGTGCGCGGCAGAAAACAGCCTTCGACTGTCGGAATCGTTTACAATTCATGCAAGAGCATTGAATCTCATCAAAGGCGACGACGTACCAAGACTGGACCGCGTCATAACCCTGGTCAAGCAGCGACTTCTCTCACTGAGCGCCAAAGGTTGTACTTATCGAATTGTTTTGAACTCATTTCGTATCGCTGACAGCCCAAACAGAGAAACCGAGCAGGTGGTTAATGGTCTTTGACAATATGGAAATATTTGATGGTTTGTCGTTGTTCTGGCCCAGCGGTTTGTCAGGTTCAATCTTGGTAACCACACGAAACAAGACCTTAGCGAAAGAGTTCACCAAGTCCCAAGTTTCAGTGGCGCCATTTTCGCCACTGGATGCACGTCGCTTCTTGCTGCAATATAGGGCAAATGGCTCGAAAAATACCTCTCAAGAAAGTGATGCCACGACAATCATCAGTCAAAGACTTGGAAATCTTCCCTTGGCACTGGACCTCGTGAGACACCATGTTTCAGCGAGTGGAAGCTCGTACAAGGAGTTCCTTGAAGGATATGGGGAGCCCAGTGAACCACTCCTGTTTGACAAATTTAGCTCGACGTGGAAAAACGAGTGGTACCATCAGAACATTCTTGCAACTTACACGACTCGAATACAGAAAATGAGCAAGGCAGCTGTCGAGATGGTTCATGTGCTGGCTATTTTAGACGCCTCGTGCATTCCACTATCAATTTTCAGAGCAGATGAGGAAGACATGTCAGACTACGACATATTGAAACTTTGGCTTCTCATGCTGACGAATGATACAGGTTATACAACGGCCCGGATGTTGAAGATGAGCTGCCTGAACTTCAAGATTGGCTCAAAAGTCCAGTCAAGGATACATACGAGTGAGTAGGAAGTGTGGCCTAAAACAATACAAGTTCCTAGCTAACCTCCATTTAGGCTTGACACAGTGGTGTCGGAATTGATGGATGGCTCTCTGGTCGATCGCAACGTTGGTTCGGGCAGCCTGAGTTTGCACCGCATCTTACAAGACTCGATATCACATTCCTTCGATATATCTACAAGATCCAGGTCTTTCAACAGAGTGTTGTTCTTTCTCAATGGCCGCTTCCCAGTACAGCAAGATGGAGGCCAACTGTTTGAGTGGTGGTGTCAGTGCGAGGAATACGTTCCTCATATAGTTTCTGCTGTCCGATTCTATAAGAAGTATCGCCAATACTTGGGCCCACCAATTATTCTTGCAGAGATCATTCGTCGATGTGCATGGTACTTTGCTTATAAGCATGAAAATCTATTAATAGCTAATCAGAGTCTAGGTACTTATGGGAGAAACATCAATTTAAAGAAGGCAAAAACCTTGTCCGAGATGCCGTGGAAATCTGCAAAGAGGCTCATACACCCAGGGTATCACGGGGCTTCACCCATGAAAGATACATTCCCCGATTGCTCTCTGACTTGTATAACGTCATGGGCGCGTTGGAGTACGAGTCCAACACTGAAGGCCACGGTTTGAGATGGGCGAAGAAAGCACGGTGTATTCGACAAGAATTGTATTTGACACTACGGCTTGAGGACGATGAGTTCATGCTTCAGGTCGTTCAGAACAATATTGCAACTGATATGTTAGCAAATGGTCAGCCACAGGAAGCATTACCATTACTGGAGGCCATTCACGAATACGACATTACCACAGGCGGGATCAATCCGGATAACTTTTACCGAACCCTCAACCTATCGATATGCTATCAACTTTTGGGGATGTATTTTGAGGCAATCAATTGTTCAAACATGGCAATTAAAGTGATCCGAGAGCATGTTGGCGAGGACACTGTAGCAATGGCAACGTAAGTCTCAAACGCTCGAACCTTAATGCCAACACTAACATCATATCAGTGCACAATTCTACCGAGGTAATTTACTTCTGTGTATGGACGATAGAGTTGGGGCATTCGACATCTTCTCTAGATGCTTCCTCACCCGCCAGAAACTTATGCCGACTCATTACGACACGGCCTTTGCGGCACACAAATTGGGAGCCATGGCTGCAGAGAACGGAGATTTAGACGCGTCCATGTAAGGTCCCCTATATTCGACATCATGACTATATGTGGTGTTCAAGACTTGCTAACTCACCCTACTAATACAGCCAATTCTTGACCCAAGCATTGCAAATTTTCGGCAATACAGGTCCCCTAAGCCTTGCCGCGGCGCGAACAGCGTTTCTCTTGAGCACAGGATTACTCCACAGCAACCAGAACCATGCCGCTGAACTTCTGCGCGATAAAGTCAACCAAGCTCTTGAGGTTGCAGGAAAGCTTGCCTATGCTGAGGCAGCCAGTTACTCCCAGGAATTTTTTGATTCATTTGTTCTTTTCCGACATTTGTAGCTTATCATGGATATGCGCCGGCGAAGAGTAAAACTTGAGAAAGTGTTGCAATTTGAGAGGAGATGATGCGAGGGCTATTTTGAAACAGGACTGAAAGTGAGAGGAAAAGCTTTGTGGAGACATTTATCAGGCAAGTCGAATGTCGGCAATTCATTTACATGTCATTTCTATAATAGGAATATGTTTTATGCAGGCTCTGATATTGATCCTCACCAGTCTTGATTAAATCCTTTCGGAAGTGACTTAGCTTCACACCATACGGGCGTTCCAGTCCTCGGTAAGTCACGTTAGTCGTATGCTAAAGGGCGTTCGTGAGTGCATAGACCTCAATGTCACTGACAAAGCTGGATTTCGTAGTTGATTTATCGACGAAGGCTGATATGGCGTCAAGGCAAAAATGCCTTTAAGTTATTGAAGTATCCCTTGAGCTAACTATTAGAATATCATTAAAGTAGTTTTTGTTATTGATATTTCATACAACAGAGTTGATTAGGCACTTCAAAGTAAAACGAAGGGGACTTTATGTAAAATACTGATTGGGCTATTTCTAAATAATTCTCTATTATCTTACATTGTTCTTAAATTTGGGATATATATAGTAAAGGTTTTAAAATCAATATGGCCCCTAATTCCATCGTGATAGACTCAGTCTCCTTGATCTACTCTGGCTACCTACTGACCTACAGACTCTTCATTGCCTCCTGTAGTCGCTGGACCATACGCCAATTCTCCGATAAATGCACCGCAGCCCACCAGTCAGCTTTATTACCTTGGTCATCCCTAATATTGACATTTACGTGACCATAATCCAGTAACAGTCGAACCGTACCTTCTTGTCCTGCTCCAGCAGCCAATGACAAAGCTGTCCGCCCGCGGCCATCCCTTGTGTCAACGTCAGTATATCCCAAGTCCAACAACAGGCGAATCACATCTTCTCTGCCCTGTTCCGCAGCAAGCAACCACGCAATTCTGCAGTGATGGTTTGCCAAGTACATGCTGGCTCGGCGGTGATGTAGGAGCATTTCAACAATCTTGACGTCACCTTTCATCGCAGCTAGTGCAAGTGCAGTTCGCCCAGTATGATCTTCCACTTCAGTATCGACTCCAGCGGTATCGAGTAGTATCCGGACGATATTCGCGTGCTCCTCACTCGCAGCCAAAGACAATGGGGTCAATCCGTAGGTGTCCACTAAGTTTACTTGCACCTGACTCGAACCTAAAAGAATTCGAACAGCTTCCTCGTGCCCGTTGACTGCAGCCGATGCCAATGCTGTTCTTCCCTCATTGTCTACCATGTTCACATTGGTCTTTCCCGTCTCCAAGAGTAGCTGGATTATGTCGGCTTCGCCTTGATATGCAGCAACCACCAGTGGCACTCCTCCTGTTGAATCTGGGATATTGACATCCGCCTTGTCTGTGTCGAGGAGCATCCTGACGATGGCTAAGGAGGCGTTAGAACATGCTAATGCGATGGGTGTGCGTCCCTTTCCATTCCGAGCATTGACATTCACGTCCTGGTTGGCGAGAAGCAAGCTGACCATGCCTTCATGTTGAGCATCAACAGCATAGTGAAGCGCCGTGTTGCCGCCTTTGTCTCGACCGTTGATGTCGATACTGTTTGATCTGAGCAACACCTTGCACTTATCGACCCAGCCACCCTTGATGGTAAATATGAGTAGAGTGTCCCCATTTTCATTCCTGGCGTTCAAGTCCACCTCGTACCGGCTTAGCAGGAGTTTCAGCGTCTCACAGTCACACTGCTCAACAATCAGGAATTCCATTTCAGCAGTAACTTTTGCTTGACCCCTCCGTAGCATTAACTGGACAATACCATCATGATGAGAAACAATAGCTAGTGTGAGGGGTGTTCTCCCATCACCATCCGCTGAATTGATAGAAGCCCCACTATCCAGCAATAGCTGAACCAGAGCTTGATCACCGTACTTCACAGCCTGTAAAAGAGGCGTCCACCCATCATTATCTCCGATATTGACATCGGAATTTCCTTTTAACAGCAGTTTGACTATTGCAACGTCTTTTGAATCAACAGCCAAGAGGAGGGGGGTTGTCCCGTTTTTGTCTCTTACATTAACATCCGTGTTCCCTGCTTCTATCAGTTGTTTGACAACTTGTTGCTGGCTCTTATGGATTGCAGATACAAGCAGTCTCGTCCCAACGTCGGTATCAGCGAGAGTTGTGCCACCAGCGTCAAGCAGAACCTTGACAACTTCATGATGCCCGTTCGAGACGGCATACGTAACTGGAGTGACGCCCAGGATATCCCGGATATTGATTGAAGCTCCTTCTTTGATCAACCTCTGGACAATTCGAACGTTGCCACTCCAGACGGCGTAAAAGATGGGCGTTCGGCCATCTCTATCTTTCAGATTAACGTCAGCCCCAGATGTCAAGTTGATCTTCCAAATTCGTTGACTCATAGACATGCCGCGAATCAACTTTGCTGAAACACCCTCATGACCTCTTCCAGCCGCCCACGATAGTGCTGATCGTTGGTAGAAGCTATCTTGCTGGTCCAAATCGCTGACTCTGGCTTTGAGAAGTTGTTTCGCAACGATATCAATGCCAAAGTATGAAGCTGTCATCAGAGTGGTGAAATTCCCGGGCAGGCTGCCTCTGTTACTCCCCCAGTGAACTGCAAACCAAAGGGGATAACATGCAGAACGAGGGTTGCAGATAGTCATCGCTGACTCCAACAGAGGAGTCTGGACGATGGGTGGAAGTTTGTTGAAGTGATCGGCCCAGTAGTTTGCCGCATAATCTATGAAACCGTTGCCATTCTCTTGTGCAGACATTGACTTGGCGAGTTTCATATGCGTGCAATTTAAGTCAGCCAGAAGAAGATACCAAATACACGCGTGAGCGAGAACTGCATTCGAGGCATTGGGGTGGAGGGTTTGTTTCCATTGTAGACTTTGACGGCTGACAGGCATCGAAACGTTCGAAACTAGATATTCTCTCACAGTCTGATGAAGTAAGAAAACCCTCGAGTCGATGACCGTAGTCAAGCCACAGATGTCTCTCATCCTTTCTCGAAATCGTTCTTCCGGTTCCATCTTGAGGCTTCTGTATGTTTGATGGTGCCCCTCAAGTTCCAGTGCCACCGACATCTCGGTCAATGTGAGAGGACGCTCTGCCGCAAGAATAACATGAAGCATCTTGGTAGCCTTGACAGCGTTCCGACTCCTGGACATGATTTTATCGTAAGCCTCTTCAACTGTTTGTGGAAGTCGAGATGTAATGCAGTCGAGGGTCGCTGCATTAATGTCTAGTTCGCGATCGATGATATCGAGAGTGAGATGGACCCATAGGTATGTCCGGTGTTGGACATTAAAGAGGCGCTTCATTAGTATGTCTTGTTCGGCTGGCATAAGTCTCTTGTTTCTGGCGATTTCCTTAGCCCTCTCCCTAATGACGATATCAATCTCTCGAGCGATCTTCTCCATCTCGGTATCACTCTCCCCGCTCAGATGAATGACTGGTAGACCACGCCCTTCAAGTGGCAAGAAACCACTACTAATTTCTTGATAGGGACGGCTTGTAATGAGAATTTTGAGATTAGGACACTTTCGGCTGCCATATAAATTGGTTATCGCTTTGAAAAACTCTTGTCTTCCGCTTGTGTCGCACTCATCAATGGCGTCAAGAAGACAAACGAACTCCTTGTGAGGATTGTCCCTGATAACTTGAATGAAAGTTTGCCATAGTTCGGAAAAGGATTCCAGAGTCCATTGCCCATTCGAATCCTCGAATCGAAGAAGAAGATCGTCAGTAATAAGGCCTCGATCTTGAGATAAGATCTGTTTTAAGATACAGCAAATGGCATTAATGATACTCTTCTGGTCTTGGAAGTCATCTTTGAAGAAAAAGTAAGAGACATTCCTTGATGATGTACCATGAATTATGTGATCCACGAGAAACTTTACCAATACCGACTTTCCACACCCCGGATCCGCAGAAACCCAGATGATATTTGATGATTTGCTGTTTAACCATTTGTGGAACTCCTGATGAGCGATGAACCACTCACATGTTCCTCGGTACGCAGGTGGGTTTCGGTCTTTGCGGCTTTGATATGGGCAAGTACTGAGCCGGTTGAGTATCTGAACCTCCTTGTCCTGTCGCAATTGTTCCACTTATGCTGTTAGTGACGACCAAAATGAGGCTCTTTTTGACAAACCGGAACTTTCAACATGGCTGATGAATTTTACGTCTCCATAGAATTGCGTCGCGAGAAATTGGCTACCACTTCCGGTGTTGTGATACTGGGTTCCCTCGTGGGTTGCGAATTGGTAGCTGGGGGAGTCATTGTCTAAAGAGGACCGTCGTTGAAAATGTTGATCATGGTCTTCAACGTCTTTTCGTTGGAGACGGAGATCATTGAATGAGACGGGCCTTTCTAGTGTCTTTCCCCCGACTCCAAGGTGCTTGCTCATTGGCCTCAATGAGCTGGTCGACATGGCTACTGCCATTATGACCTCAACTTGGTGGGAGTCGTTGACAGTCAAATCTCCAGGCAACAAAAATGCGCTGCAGGCTTCTCGGGCATTGGTGTGAGGATAACTAGGTCTTGAACTCCGTAGGCAGGGGCCCCAAGTCACACTTCTACCGAGTGAGGTGATATGCTTTAGCTTATTACTGGTGATAGCTGCACTGAGGCATTTATTGAACTCTTTGCGCTGCGACAGCCACAGCCTTATTGACGTCAAGGTACTGTGACTGATGGGGTGCACATTGTCTTGGTGTGGCCACCTTCAGCACACTCACATAAGCGTCAATAATCATTTCCTCCAATCAGTGAATTCAAACGAATGCTGCGCCCCTCGAAATGTCAACGGCCAGCTTCAGCTCCTGCATGCTGATGCTCCCATGACAACTGAGGCAACATCTGATAGGGCTATCATAACTATTTTCAGCCCCCTTAGCAGAGATAACGCTACGGCTGGAAACAATTAGTCACAACCGGTGAGTACAAGACATCGGTTACATCAGGCTGCGGTTCTCTTCACCACTCTGGTTGTCGTGAACTGCGTGTTCAAAAGAAATAAAAAGACGCGCTATTCTATTCTGGTAGTCTGCTTTAATGATATCTACTCACGACTGCCAAAAGTGACCGAGCCTGAAAAGTTGCCCCCGTTGAATATCTGCCCACGACCACTATTGTTCTGCGCGCCCGGAGCCATGTAGAATTGAGTTCCCGAGCCTGACTGAGAAAATGAGGCAACACCGGGCGTTCTCTCCCTGCCAGGATCATCATCAGTCCAACCAGTAGGATTGCCTGTTGTAATGCTGCTTGTTGGTGGCGTTGGCTTGGCTCTTACTGCATGACGAGCGTCAGTGGCTATCTCAACAGACCTTGTGTGCTCCGGGTCAAGGGAAGCATCCGGCTGTTGCCATCTTTTTAACTCCCCCAAAAGTCTTTTGAACCCGTTTTCCTCTGCAGAGGAAAATTTGACCATGTCGGAGTGGTTCTTATGGATGCTGACACTTTGGTAGCCGGCGAAAGTAGCCGACTCCTTGTTAACAATGCAACCGTACCCAGGCATTGGCAATTCTTCAAAGAAGCACGTAATTCTTATCTCTCGACCGCCCTTACTCAAAGCTCGAAGCATTTCCAGAAACCTCAGGCTGATGTGGTCCAAATGTTCGTTGTCCGTGTTCAGAACCTGCAGCAGGTTTGTGTTCGTCGACTTGACGTATCCCAGTGCCCGCGCCGGAGTCATAGCCCAGTCAGCAATCCAGGAACCTCGATGCGGGGTCCCCATGAATGCAATAGATGTGATAGAGTCGAAGATTTCACGAAAATGAGGCTCCGGGCTGTTCTGTGACTTGATCATCGCTGCTTTACAGACGATGCCTCCAAAGCTGTGAGCCACAAGTATGAGGCGTCGCGTGGTGGAAGAGGTGGACAATCTGACGTCTCCAAGGTCTTTCAGCAAGCTATTGGCATGATCTTCAAGGCGGTTTGTCGACGCCACTTGCCTCCTGACTGTGTATGCGTCGTAGCCAAAAGTCATAAGCCTGGCGTTTGGAAGTTCAGAAGGAAGAAACGCAGCCGGCCAAGGCTCAGAAGACGTGCCTCCTTTCCATGTCTTGTCACGGTTACCCGAAAGGCCATGCACAAAACAGATGTCAACTCTGGCATCGACAGGAGAATGCCAAATCTTGATGCCATCGGGGAAGTTCGCTTCCTCAGTGGCTATGTTCGCAGCCGATTCCCGTGTGGTATGGTGAGACATGTCTCTAGAGTCTTGCTTTGGCTTAAAAAGTTGTTTGAACCTTTTCATCTTGAAAGGTTGGTGGTGGCTTTTTAGAGCGTGGTGATGGGGTTGAAAGGTTTTTGAGAAACAAAAATTGTATTCAGGTAGTGGTGCATTGGTTCGGTTAAAATAACCAAAACAAACCAGGCTGAACTGGTGGAATGGAGGCCTCAGCGACGGATTATATAAACCCCTCCCGCGGAGGGGTTGCTTGTACTGTATGCTACCTTATCTAAGGCGAGGCTGCGGTGGTGTGTGACTCCGACCAATAAAGGGGAGGTCTGCCCTAGACCTAGTTGTCCTCGGAAATTCTATGACAACCGTCCAAGTCTTGCTAGGCAACATCCTCAACATATAAATCGGACGTATGGACTATGAACCCCTTTTAGCAACTACAGTGGCCTAAAATGTAATAGAAATAGCTAGTCTCCTGCTTCAGGATAATACGAATACGGGAGCAGCAACCAATGCAGGGGCTACTCCACTGTACCTATCTATCACGCAGAATATATAACAAATAATACAAATTTCTTTTCTGAACAGTGCCTATGTGGAATCCAGAAGAAAAAATACTCAAAATTGTTCCTAGAAGATGCTCAAAAAGGGAAAGTAGAAATTGCTTGTGTTCTTGTCGACAATAGTGCTAACGTTAAGGCGGCCAATGAGGGGATGACCGGCATGCACCTTGCAACTGTTGCCCAGAGCAAGCCACTTGTGAGGTTCTTTACCAAAACGAGGTTCCTATTGATACGAGGCTGCAGCCATTCGGAAAAACAGCGTTAATAAGAGTAGCCTCTAGAGGAAGCCTCGAGATCATCTTTAAACGAACCCGACTAGGCGTCGATATTAATGCAGTGGTGAAATCTGATTGGATCATTAAAACAGGCTGCCAGAACAACTGGTGACCAAGTTGTTAAGATGTTGCTCAAAACCTTGGCGAAACCAGACATCGAGAGACACGCCTAGTAGGAACCGTCCTCACCGCATGTCTACACGACATAGACACCGTTAAATCACCACAATGCTCAACCGGGATATGCCACTCACCTTAGAGCTATAAAACAGCTCCGAGACATAGTACGTCACTACCTTATTAATTGCAGTGGAAAGAAGATCAATAACTTATTTCTCAGTTAACAGTACTCGTTGGATCTGTGTTACAAAGTTTGACTTAATGATTGGAGGTAACGTTGCGATGGATTAGGTAGGTTATGCTTTGAGAACCACTAGCTTCAAAACACCTAAAGCTGGTTGGCGACGGGTGTTTCGGTCTATGACGAATATATACTTCAGCATTTATTGGCAGCATTTATTTATTACGAGGTGTTTCCTTCGGAATATTTTGGGACATCACACACAATGTGAAGCATAATTCATAAGCTAGATTACTATGTCACTAAGAACAACCAGCTTCAGAGTCACTGGATTCGGTCAGCAAAAACGACTTCAAGCACCGAACAGTGAAAGGGAGTAAATCTACAAAAACTGCAGAAACACATTTTACCCTTTCATATCTATTTATTTCATGAAGAAGCGGTTGCACCTCCCGGTATGGCTAAAAAGAAGTGCCCCTCAAAAACAAAAGCAAAGGCAAAGCCCGGTACCGACGCTACAGTGATATTGGCTGATATCAAGGAGAGCAAACCAACTTTGACCGATACCAGTTCCATCATCGACCAACCTTCCAATGGAAAGCTTATCCGTCACTGGATAACTGATAAAGAAGCCAGTGATATACTTTTACAATTCCGCAAGGCCTGCACCCCAAATCATCAAGTCCTATGGAGCGGTATGCTACGCGCAACGGCCCAGCAATGGGCTGATGCACATGGCTTCCAGACACTGACAACTTCACTTGGACCACTTTTACGAACCGATGATCCAGACTGCTATTACTGTCAGAAGACTAAGAATGATCGAATCAATTATATTCATGGTGCCTCTATTGTTTTTGCTTGGCACATTTCGCAGGGTGATTTGGTGACCGTACTTTCACAGCCTCCGCCGCAGCGTTTCCATACTACAGGACGTACGTTTTATCAATTGTACGAGGAGCCAATTATTAAGGGAATGTTGGGAAATAGACCTGTGACGAGGATTGTGGTGGCCCACCCTACTATCCAGCCAGCTCTTGACTTTACGTACGAGATGTGGCCCCATGACGAGTATTCCTTATGGAAAGAGAACTTTGGAATCCAGGATATCGTGATTTACTGGCGTAAAGTTAAAATGGTAAAAAAGACTACTCAGGTAAATATCTACTCTTTGCGATGCTGAGCCACTTGGACACAACTATTGTCTACTAACTTATGAATAGCTGTCAGCCACAGCCCCTGTATTCACACCGTCGGCGTCAACAATAAAAGCCGATGTTGTGGAGAATTGTGGAAGTCCGGCAACAAGTGATTCAGACAGCTTGAAGAGTCCCGAAAGTTTGATGATAAGCCAAACAGAAATTGTGAAACAGCTTTGGATATCGCCAAGTACAGAACGGGAAGTAACGAAGAAAAATGAAGACAATGACATATTAATCGAATCGAATCAAGCTGCCAAGAAATTAAGCAGAGAAACGACATTCACAAGCTTGCAGCTGTTTGCTGCCGCTGGGTTCGATAGGATTGTAGTTGAGGTGGCAGCGAAACGAAAGAAGGCCAAAAAGGACAAGAAATTAAACGACAAGAGCTTATTGACAAGAAATACTTGGAATGACCTGCGTGAGATAACCATTGAGAAGCTAGTGAGAGATGATAGCTCCATGAGCTTGCAATTGTTAATCGATGCCGCATACGGAAGAATTCTAATTGAAGTTGGAGAGACCATGAAAGAAAAGAAGGCGAGGAAGAAAGCGGAGGAGATGGATAGGAATATGGTGAAGATGATGAAAAAGGAAGTAAGGCGCAAGGATTCCTCGAGGGGTCATAAGTTTGATGGAGAGCGGAAGATAACCATTGAAACATTGGTCAAGGATGAATCATCAGAGAGCTTACAGTTGTTGATTGATGCTGCGTATGGGATGATTCAAATTGAAGTTGGGGAGAGCAAGGAAGAAAGGAGGGAAAGGAAAAAGAGGGAAAGGGTGGACATGAAGCTTGGCTGGGCAATGCAAAATGCAACCAAAAAGAAGCAAACGGAGGAAATGAGCGGGAAGCATATCGAAACAAAACAAGTGACGACGAACGTATCAGACAAGGACGGTCCAGAACAGAATAATCGATCTAAAATCAGAGCAAAGCGACAGCTAAGGAAGCTGGAGAGAAAGAGGGCCAAGGAGGCGGAATCAGGGATAAAGACAATCGAGAAGGTAAAGAGATTTCTGGGGAAGAGGCTGTGATAGGAATATGATTAACCTGTTTAATAATATAGACTATTATTAAATACTAAGTTAACTAATGGCTTATAGAAACAAAATCCACGGAGGCGAGTATTCATAGGCATTAGTTTAAGTATCTTTGAGCCTGCGCCCAAAACTTACACTGCCGCATATTCAGTTGCTAGTGCTATAGTTATATATATAATCGCCATTTATAGATACTTTTCGAATTACTGCTCAAATATTAATGCCCAAATGGATATATTTACATATCACAGGCATGAAAGTAATAGTATTTGTTTCTAATCAGATAGTTATCTTGACAACTTTTATTGAATAACCTAGTAGCAAGAAATACTGCATGGCGGTAGAAGACATTAAGCGGGCAGAAAGCCGACAGTGTTAAAAATCCCGACCTGGAGATGAGGTGCTGAAGGACAAAGTAAAAAAAGAAATAATAATAATGATATCGATATATAAGATAATACAAATTAGAATATTCTATTGATGAATTCAAGATGTGATTACATAAGATAATATAAAATAATAAAGCCTTTATTTCTTCAGTCATATTATTTGATACAAAATTTAGAAAGAAGGAAGTTATGTAAACCTTTGCCCACCCATTGTGAAATTTACTATATCTAATCATAGTAATTTCTCAAAGCTCATCTCAATCTTTGACCACTGTCGTGGTGTAAAGAACCCCGTCAACCAGTAATTACCCTCAGGGTCTTTTGTGTGAATGTTGACAAAGTTTCTGAATGCGATGTGGGGGTTGATGGTTGCTGCATAGTGATAAACCGGGGTACCAAGCGGGTTATTTCGGGCCTGGCTGTTATCTGCTCGAAGGACCGCCGGACTGAAATTGGCCTTTGTGAAAAGATTGACCTTGAGTCTACTATTGGTGGTGAGGATTACACTACCATGTGCGGCAAATATTGGTGCTCGAGTTTTGCCACTTTCCCAGCGTTTGCGGAATAACTGCAGTATACCTACGAGGTTCGTTTCTTCCATCTGATCTAGCATACCCTGGCGGCTCTCGAGAGCTTGATTTCCCAATGATTCTTTAAGAGTTCTGGGAGGTAATGAAACAAAAGAACCCAGTATCATGTTCTGGATGTAAACACCCTTTGCATCCTTCAGATGGGATAGGCGTGTGCGCGCGTCTATCGGAGTGGTCATGCTGATAGGATGGGATGCAGAGTCAAATACAGTTCGGCTAAGCCAAGCCAGAATTGCGTCACTTGGGCTGACCCAGCCATCATCTACACCGTCCTTCCCGTCCTGAATATCATCCAAGACTCTCCGATGTAGTCGCTCCACTGCATCTTTGGGGATACAGATGACACGGCTCTCCACAGTTGGGTTGACGAGGATGGTCCAGATGAACCCGATAATAAACCATAATAACGCCAGCCCCGAAAGAATCCGGCTTTCACTCGATAAGTAATGAGGACTGGCTTGCGACAGATCTCCAATGTCGTACAGCACATCGTTTCTGGCCCCAATAAGGGCTGGGACACTTTCTTTGCGTCCTGCCAAGACCGATGACCACGCCTCGACCAGGTGCGAGAACCCAACAGCATCAAAAAGAACGTGAGGCCAAGAGATCGTTACCAAGGTCGCGTCTTGGAAGGAAACAATATGGAGTGAAAGCATCGGTACCTCCCTGCCGGTGAAATCCTTGAGCGATTTAGGCGCACCTGGCGGTATGGCCAATTCATGGGCCATTGACGGATGTACCGATGGCCGAAGGGTTGCTTTTGGTAGTAATTTGGCTTGCTTATGTTCTCCAATACCAATATCGTATGACACATGTGAAAAAGATACAGCGGGTTTGTCCTTGGTAAAAGTCGAAGGAACATGTATCTCGAGCGCTCCTCTTGGATTGTTCCCAACTCTGAGTCTTCCCCAAATTTCTTCCAATCGCCAATTTGCAGCAAGTCTGAAAGTGCGTGGTGAAGTTTGTCGGCGTCTAGGACATCATTAAAGCGCATGGTCCAGGCCATCACGAGGGACTTGACGACTGAAACATTGTCGATCAAATGAGTAGGGTAGATGATATCACCTGGTGATGAATTGAATAATGCCATCATGTTATTTTAATGGAGCAGTGGACTTGTGAGTTATATTCTTGTTGACTATCTTGAAAGTTCTAATTTGTGGTCGGAGAGTAGTTGAGAGGAGAAACCAAAAGTCTCACGTCAGCACACATCCTAAAAAGAACTTCGCAAAGCTCCGGTAGTATGGAAGGATTGAGGGGTATTTTTGTTTCAGTACAATAACGTTCTCTGACAGTAAAGAACTCTTACTTCCTTTCTTTTATTCTCATCTACCTTATATGTCCTTGTATTACTCAACTCGTAATGCTGTCTCAACCACAAGTGTGAAAGTTACTATTTGGAAGCTTACTACTATATCGAGGCCTGATAAACCAAACGATTCTCGCACAAAGTACTGAGTAAAAGAAAATCACAGATTTAATGTTTTCGCTTATCTCGATGCTACGTATTTACTGCATGATTGGTGAAGACCTATTTTTGGTCTTCTCACTAGGCCAAATCGAAGATACAGGCAATTTCCTTTCCCTCGAACTATTGAATCTAGTCTATTCACTAAGCCTCATGCGATGCAGTATCATCATGGTACAGCCCAAAAATGATAAAACTGCTAGGAAACCCCTTTGTTTCCTGATTTCTGCTCTGAAAACCCGTCTCACTCGCTTTCTCATTCTCCACCACGCCTATTCCTTTTGGAATAATCCATTCGTTTAACATGATTTCCAAGATCTCTATTGCCGCTCTCGTAGCGACTTGCTTGATGGTTAGCTCCAATGCCAGCCCTTGCAGAGTCGGCTCTAGGACTACTCAAATTCCCACCAGCTTGACAACTAAAGCTACTTCCGCTGCGACCGGTACTGCTGCAGAGACAACATCCGGTGCTACTGGGGCCACTGAGAACACTTTCTCTTCCACCACCGCGCTTTCGTCGACTGAGGAGTTGACCATTACTGTTACCGAGTCTGGTAGTGGCACTCAGACAACCTCTACTCTTGAGGAATCTATTACCACCATTGATGAGTCCACCGCGACGGTAGAGCCTACTACAACCACCGCGGCTGCTTCTACCACTACAGCTGAAGCCCCTGCTGGCCCAACATTCATCACCAATGGCGGATTTGAAGACTCATCTGAATCTGTCTCACCCTGGCGACTCGTCACCAGCACAACTACCACCGTAGCTATTGACACCAATGTCAGGCACGACGGCCAAAACTCCGCCCGGATTAACTTCGCAATGGGAGATACATACTACCTCCAGCAGCCACTTCAAAGCATCTCAGAAGGTGTCTCATACACCGTGTCGGCCTGGATCCGACCAGACCCTGGATGCATTACGGCCTATGTTTTCTGCAGCTTTGCATATTCCTTCACCACTTACCGCGAAGTGGTTGCTCTTACACCTGCTGATGGAAACATCTGGCGAAAGGTGTCTACTACATGCTCTTATACCCAAGACCAGTTAGATAAAGGGAACTTATATGTGAATGTGGGCTATTATTGCCCAAGTGGTTCAACAAGCTACATCGATAGTGTTGCCTTTACTTTATCATCTATTTAAAGCTTGCTTCTTGGAAATAAAAAAAAGTCTTCATTTTGTTTGCCGGGCTTCCATTAGCCTAGAAACTTTGTCGTGATTTTCATTCTACATTTCTATCAACTATATATCATTCACATACTTTATTCTAGTTTTTAGCTTTATCAAATGGCGGTTGCTAGAGGCTCTAGGATAAGACAACCCTTTGAGTTTGCAGACAGAACGAGGTTCGCGTAATAGGAAGGATTGAAAACTTCCAGCATTTTGTTGAGATGTTACTGCCCAGGTGAATAAGGAGTTAGAAGAAACGGCCTGAGGCTATAGCCGATATTGGTTCTGTATACAATATTTTGAGCAATGTCTGAACCAGGAGTTCTGCTCCAACTACAATGTCCTCCAAGTTGCCCAGAATTTGTTTGAAGGACTCCAGTAGAAAGTCCTTGTCGTTGTTTGACTGTACTGTTTTGAACACCAGCTTATACTATTTTATCGAGTCGGGCCAGGGAGTGAGTCAGAGTCTTATGCAGAACAATCCTAGCTAGCTACAATGGGCTTGTACATGGCACCGTATCGTTTCGGCTTGGGACAGTATACCTTTTCTCTTCCACTGAGAACAGAGGCAAAATCCCAGTGGTGTCAATTTGTTCAAACCAGAGGTTGAGGTTTTGCATGGATACAGCGTCTCGATTACTGTCAAGGTAAACCTCCTATTCCCAGTTAGAAATGATCCATAAGGTGTTTCACGTAACGGACACTTACAGCAACTATAGCTGGAGAGTGGTTTCCTCGCCCAATATGCGTCTGAAGTCCCTTGCTCAATTTGTCTAGAGCTATGCTTGCACAAACCTCGGCTTGGTTGCCCTGGTGAACAATGTCTCGCGGCTTCCTTCTTCTATCGCGGTAGTTCTGTGTATTTCGATCATTTAATTAACATTTAATATGTTCAAATCCGCTTTTTATTAATAGTATCTAAATAAACCTAAAATCGTTCCGTCAATGAAAGATAAAGCTTAAATAGGTCATGTCATTAATGCGCTAGCCTGCTTTATGCATAAATTACAATTAAAACTATTACTTGTAGCGTGATAACATCCACATGTATATAAGTCAGTCTTCTAGCTTGTATCTTGATGGGCTTTTACAAAGTATTGCGTTATACTAGGAGAAATATTGACTAAAAATGCAACTTCTTACATATCAGTAGGACTTAATCCGCGAGGTCTAACCGCGTAAGGCTCGTTCTCCAAACACATTCTATAATATCTTTGAAGTGAGTTCTGGATCTCGCCACAGTTGTTCCTGCGACTGTGGTCTAGATAGCTTTCGCTCGGTTCAATAGTGAGCATTCCTCGTTCAACCAAGTCAAGGACGTCCAAAAAGAATTCTGTGCACTTTGGATGTGAACGTAGACTCTGGATATGCTAAAGGCTCGCATACACTTGTCAGCTGATTGAATGCCTTGTATGAATGATACCCAGATAAAGAAGAACGGGCCTGATGTAACTTTACATACCTGAGTGACCGCTGGTTTGATTTGGGCGCCAGAGTGGTTGAAACTAGGCAGTGGTTTCAATTCGTAAAAAGTGTCAGATTTAATCAGAGAGTATAGGTCCTCAGATGCTCGTTTCGTCTTGAACTCTTCCACGAGTTCCCAAGAGCCAAGAGCCCACGTGATGAATTCAAGGACAATGCAGCCAAAGGACCATATATCTCCAGACTGGCGCATAATAAACGGCTCAATATCAGTCTCTGGTGGCCGGTAGGTCAATGTATGAACTCCATTGCTTTCACGCCTTGTCTTGCTTTGCGTTGAATGGAGCTGAGCTTGCCCTAGATCAGAAATCTTAAGGATGCCGATTGGATCATTTGAATCCGGGAACCACAAAACATTTTCTGGTTTCAGATCTCCATGTTGGCCATATTTGGTCTTCGGCTTTGCAGGGTCCTGTTCTGGTTCTTTGCTATCGTATGTAATTGCAGGTCCCTCTTCGAATCTAGCTTTCTTCCTAGGTCGGGACTGGTCACTTAGCAACCCGCTTCCATTGATATCTGGTTGTACCGGTTCTTCGCAGCATTTCAAGAATGAAGTGTGCTTATGAAAACGTAGAAGACCATCAGAGAGACCAGCGAGCTGCTTGGCAACCCATTTGACTGTGTCGTAATTGAACTTAGGAATTGGGCATATATCTCTCCAGTATTCAAAAAGATTACCATCCGCGCGGTGGAAGATCATGTGGTATCTGCCATATTGCTTGTATGTTGCCAGGAGGGAAACAATGTGTGGATGACTTCTGTCGCCGATGAACTTTTTCAACATTTCAACTTCCTGATTGAAGTCATCTTCGCTAGGCTTCATTAATTGCTTGACTGCAAAGCCGCGGTCGCATTCATGTCTGGAGAGGTCGTGATGCTGAGGGTGTATCCATACCATGAAGACTTTTGAGAATCCACTCTCAATTTCCTCCAAATCCACGACGTCTTCGTTATCATGTTGAGAAGGTTTGCCAGATAATATCTCTTTGCCGTTGATGAAAGGTATAAGACGTTGATCTTCCAGGTTGTAATGGCTAACCTTGTTGGAAGTTTTGAGCGAGAAGAATGGTGCCATCATCAACCACTGATACTCGCAGAACAGGCGTTTCTGCTCTGGACTCCATTCTATCCATTGATCTTCGTTCCACTGGTCAGTGCATTGCAATGGGTCGTCGCTCGAATGCCTTCGGTACAAGCTATTGCCGCCCGGGCTATCGGGATTCTTCCGCTCGACTAGAGGAAGGTCGAGGTCGCTCACACTGTCTTCCATGAAATATGCAATACTGCAGGACTGACCCATGAAAACCAATATCGCGAAGATTTGTTGATATGATTGGATCTTGTCCTTCTTCGCTCCAGGCACTATTGTCTCTTGGCACACATGGACCGCAGTTGTATGAGCTAACTCTTCCTTGAATCCACGCGCGATCAGCTCTTTAGTGACCGATTCCACATTGATGAGGCGTTCAAGTTCTCCTCTAGGGAGGAAATATTTCTCATGTCCATGATACATAGGATTCTTGATAATTTGGCGTGCATTTCGGAGCTTCTGTTGTAGCTCAAATTCGCGAGCTGGTTTTGACCTGGGTCCTCGGCGCCTTGCGGATCTGGAGGCAGATCGCCAGGGAAGAATCGAAGCAGACCCATCCGTGATTATCTTGGTAGTCGAATCATTCACCGCCTCCTTTCGAGCCTTGAACTCTTTAAACTGCTGGTTTCCCGCATCCGAGATGACAGTTGGGGCTGAGGCCAGTGTTGGCGGTGAGAATGGGCTTGTGTGCGTGCCGAAGTCATTGGCCTTACTTGTGTCAATGACACCAATGCGCTTTGTGTTACCACGGGCAGGTTCTTGAGGCGAGCTTTGCTCATCATTCTAATGCGATTATAAGTAAACATGCCTCGCCACGTTCTTGAGAGGAACTCCAGGACCAAGGGCTTACTTGTGCGACAAGTGTGTCATCTGACTCTTCTATTTGACGTTTTCGAGTCCCCGATGGTGGTATCAGATATTGCCCAGGCAGGGTGTTTGCTGATAAATGACTGAATGACGACTGAGTGGAGTTCAGACAACTGTCATTCTCAGATTCGTTGCCCTCCATCTTTGGTTGCGTGGTTGTTGGTACTGGAAAGTTGGGCGCGTCCGCATCACCCAGATGCCTGTAGAAAGTGGGACAATGGGAGGCCAACTCACGCTGTCGAGTTAACAAAGTCGTCAAAGGGGACGTTAAGCTGCAAGGAAAGTACTTTTACTCTTGCTGCGAAAAGTCTTATATATCCATATTGCTCCTGCAATGCGTGCAAATGATCTCAGCCACAAACAAGATCGTCTACTGCTCCCGCCAAGAGCCGCAAACGCCGTGGCTTGCAGCATTTGCAGGTGGCGAAGAGGGAGAACTAAAAGTGCAAGTACCTTTCCAATCGCAAAAGGCTCAGCCAAGCTGACCGGCATGCCCGTTGCCCCCCTGTTGATTACAATGATAGGCCAATCACTGCCTTTCTTTCAAGCCATGTAGACATACTTGGCCACCCAGCTTTTGAGGCCGCGCAAGTGGAAAAAGGCAACCGAGCGAATGATGGAAGATGTTTTCATTTGCCTGCTAGGCTTCAGTCACCCAGTAGTCAAAGTCATTTGTATTGTTTGCGCCTAGATTTGCCTCAACGTTTCTAATACTATATAAACTCATCACGGCAATTCCAATGTTCAATGGCTGCCCAAGTGAATTTGCTGATTATTACATCCTCGCCATCTTCCGACATCTCTTTAATTATTCCTAGTTATACCATGTGCTTGCAGGCAACAAAAGTCGCTTCCAGCCCTTATGGGCTCTACCTGGAGCAACCCGATAAGTCAGCGAGACAGGAAATTGCTGGTAGAAATATGGACCCCATCAAACTTCTCACTATGCTTCGGATGAAGTTTTCAGGCGCTTATGAAGTCCGGGTAACTATGAATCATCCATCTGTTGAATGGTAACTGACTTGCGTCCAAAGATGATGCATAATACCTATTCAATAAAAGCCCCCAGACGGCTCTCTACTGTGCGTATGGTCGAAACTAAATTTGGCGTCGATACTTACTGGTAATTTAGGGCGAAATCGCTCAATGTCGTCGAACGCGTCGGACGCGTCGAATACGTCGATCATAACGAATATTATACGAGGCGAACCATAGTTAGGCTGGGCGATCTTCTGGCCTGCTCCCCTTTTGTAATTTTAGCACAAGACATCTTTGCATGAAGTACCTAGTGACATAAGAGGACAGGATGTGCAATTTGTTTGTTTGTGGATGGCGGTGTATTAGGCAATTTCAATTAAAGGCTAAAAATCGGATTCGAATGAGATTCACAGGACTAAAATATTCCCAGTTTCATTATGTTCGCAACATCCATAAGGCTGTATGATAAGGCAGGCGATCTTGGCAATGGAATGGTTTTCTGACAGCCTGATGATTCATGGTACTGGGGGGTTGAAACGTGAGCGCATGAGCGCTTGTACTTTGTTCTTCATTGGTTGCTGGTGAGGGGCTTTCAGCCACTTTCACACCGATATGTACTCTTTTAGCGGAGCTGAACATCCATTTCAAATATGTGGCATTGAAGATGTAAGTGTGGCAGAGTCAGGCGAGACCCTTGGGTGGTGACGCGAATTGTGATTGTTATTTGAAACTGTAGAGGTACCAAATGGTCTCTAGTTCTTGTTCCCTTGAACCCTCTTGATTAGAAAAAGAGTAATATCGCAGTCAAGAACACTGGGACCACTCACTCACCGATGGAGTTCCAAGAACGTCGATCGACCAACTGTCGTCGGCCTCCTCAACAAGCACGCTATCGAAACCTAGCTTCACAGTTGTCGGGACAATTCGTTGTTAGCCAGTTTCCGCCAGGTTGCAAGTTCGAATTCCTGCCAAAAGCTTGCATCGACAGGCTTGTTTCACGAGAGGCTATCATTCAGGAACTCTCCGATCCCGCAAACCCCTTCAAGCCAGAAGACGAAGAATTCATTCAATGGATCCTCCACAAGGCGCGCAAACTCTTTCTTACCATTCTAGACAGCCGTCTAGTCGAAGGCCCCTCTGACAAGCTATACTCACTCGATTGCTTTCAGACACGTGGACTTAATGACGACCGGATGCCTTGGACCGATTCCAGCAGGTTTCGCCCGATCGATGATATTGAAAACGAAACTTGGTTCCACGATGTCTGGGTAAAGAGATGGATACAAATTTCCGACGATCTCAGTGGAGATTTGTAGTTCCTGTCATTACATCAACACAGTTCACATATAGGCTCCAAGCGCACCAAGTGCTTCCCTTTCTCCAAGTTGTTGGGAGCCCTAAAGAAGGAGCATTTGGTCGAGTATATTGTGTCCAGGTTGAGCAGTCCCACATTGATATTGGCTTTCCAGTTGAGCGTGTAAGTTCCCACCCTGATATGTGTTAGACTTATAGTCAAATTACTAATTGTGAGAATCCCTCAAGATTGCTGTGAAAGAAATCACAAACATGGCACAGCAGCGTGAGACTGTAGCTGAAGCTTGGCCTAACGAAGTTCGGGTTTTAAAGAAAACCAAGTCTCTTAGAGACCCGCACCTCATCACCTGCATTGCGGCTATCGAAAGAGGAAATGAGCGATATCTGCTCTTTCCTTGGGCTGAAGATGGAAACCTACGAGAATACTGGGAAACGAATTCTGGAAGGTTCCTTGGCAGAGCTGCCATTACTGAGGCACTCGTACAGCTCAAGGGCATAGCCACTGCACTTCGTCAGCTCCATTATTTTGGGCTGCCCGATGATTTGGCAGACCTGCCAGTCAGTGTAAAGGATGAATACGACCAAGCTAGAGTCAATGTCTCTATTAGACATGGGGATCTCAAGCCAGAGAACCTTCTCTGGTTCTTAGAACAAACCCCTGAATGGGAGAAAACTTGATATCTCAAAATTGCTGACATGGGCCTCGCAAAACGTCACGTTGTTGCTACGCAGGACCGGTCCTATCTTACATCAACAAGATACGGAACTATTCTCTATGAGGCCCCTGAAGCACAAACATCCCATTCTGGTAGATCTCGCCAGTATGATATATGGTCTATGGGCTGTATCACGCTGGAATGGGTTATCTGGATTTTATACGGAAATGGCGAGCTCCAGAGGTTTTACTCTCACCTTAAGGGTTACGGGAACGACTTTTCCCCTTACTACCAACTGGATGCAAGCTACTCTCAAAAAAGAGCAAAAGTACACCCTGCCGTTGTTCACTGGGTTTCACATATCAAACTAACGCACCCGGAATGCCGGGAGGAATCTGCCATTAAGGACCTTCTCCAACTTGTAGAAGAAAGACTCTTAGTGGTCCCTCTTCCGGTTCGTCGACCTACAACTTTGTTGAATACCAACCGGCAGTCCAGTCAATTTCCCATCCCTAGTTCTCAAGATGTCCCCGACCAACCCAGAGCTACATCGAAAGAATTCGAACACGCCATGAATGTAATATTGGAAAAGGTAGGAAGGTGTCAGAACTACTTACTTAGAAACCCAGATTTGTCTTCCTCGGTCCCTCCGCCCGATTTCAAACCTCTACTCCACCCCGAAATGGGTTATCTAGCTGGCAAGGCTTCTACGCTGGGAAAAGGCCTGGCTCTACCCTCCACAGGCTCACGAGTGAGTAAAATTGATCATTTCCAGGTTCAAGCGTGTATTGTTAGAAGTATGATCACAGATTACTTACTTTGGAACAGAAAGTGCGTATGAATATATGAGACCATGAATATGCTGAGCATTTAGTAACATGATGATTTGATCAGGACGTACGTATAGCCCACTGTTGATCTTATTACCAATTACCTCAACTAATTTCCATTAGTATGTATGTTAAATGCATCCTGAGCCTTTTCCACTTTGTCTAGGCTATTGACATGACTAGGGGGTAAGTTATTATAATATCAAAACTCAGCTGAAGAACTATGGCTAACCCATGGCCGCCACTCATCACAGCTTGTAAGTATGGATCCTCATAATTGAATTTTAGCAAGGAAATGCTAATCGTTCTGAACTAAAGCCTGTAAGTAATTATCGCCATCAATTGATACTTTACGACATCAACCTCTAATCAATGATTATCGTTGATTTAATAGCCTGTGAGTAAACTATAGCCTATTATGCGTAACTTCTGGCGCCTATAAATGTTACTAATACTGGGGCTAGCTCGAGAAATGGAAGTTTCCAATTGATAATATGTTCGCTAAGAAGGTTATACGGGATACACATGGCGGTTCCTGGTTCCCTGATTTTCCAAGTTCAACGGCAGAACTCTGTCATCTATGTCGTAACCTTGATTTCTCCAACCCAGATTTAGAGATCAGGCGGGACTCTGGTGAGCTCGAACAAGGTTCTCGGCACTGTGAACTGTGTTCCCTTCTTTGGCATATTTGGTCTCAATCTTTGAGCATTCAACAAGGAGCTATACAACAAACAGTCTGTTTCGAGCGAACTGGATCTCTACTCAACATAGTCGGGGTACAACATGAGCCAACTCCGGCTCTATCACTAACGGCGCACCACGGTAAATATGTCTCCTAAAATCCACACGTTCACGCTGAGAGATTTATATTTTAGATGCCCCTCTACCTACTGGCATCCAAATCGGGCTACCAAACCTTCCCGAGTCTGGTTCTGAGCAACAACTCCAAATCATTCGAATATGGCTTGATGATTGTGACGGAAACCATGGAGGTTGCAAGTTCAAAGGTGATGTCAGCCTCCCTACTCGCTTAATCGACGTTGGCAGTCGAGGTTCGCCAATCCTCCGCTTGGTCGAGACTGCGGACAGAGCACTGGACGATAAAAGGTACATTGCTCTTTCTCATCGCTGGGGTGATACTAAGGAATATCCCCCATTCTGTACCCGGGTCAACGATCCCACAGGTCGAGGCCATGACCTTCAATCATTCAAAGCGGCCTTGCCACAAGACGATGTACCACAGACATTCAAAGATGCCATTGATGTCACACGTCGCCTTGGAATTCGATATCTTTGGATTGATTCACTGTGCATTGTTCAAGGAGAGGGAGGTGACTTCAACACAGAGGCAAAGCGCATGGAAGACGTTTTCAGTTGTGCGTATTGTGTCATTGCGGCTAGCCGGGCTTCCAACCAGCTTGAAGGCTTCATAAAAGAGCGACCAAAACGCAAGTTTGTCACCATCGAGCAAGGTAAAGCGCCCCCGCTCTACGTTTGTGAAGCAATTGATAATTTTGGGGGCCATGTTCTCGAAGGTGCTTTGAACCGCCGTGGCTGGGTCCTCCAAGAGCGTGCTTTGGCTCGACGTACTGTGTACTTTGCGGAAGCTCAGACCTATTTCGAGTGTGGCGAGGGTGTGAGATGTGAGACTCTGACGAAGATGCAGAAGTAAGTAGGATCCTCATCACTGTGCTCCTTCTGTCAGTCGCTTTATCCTTTCTAATGCTGTTCTTATCTGTTTCATAGCCCAATGGCAGATCTTCTTGGTGATGCTAGGTTTCCAGAAAAGGCGATGAGGACACAGTCTAGAGGCCTCAAAATCCGTTACTTCCAGGCACTCTACCAACAGTACTCTCGACTTGAGCTCAGCCATATACAAGATCGTCCACTAGCAATTGCTGGACTTGAAAGCCGTCTTCGCAAAGCCTATCGTCTGCGTGATGACTATTGGGCCAAGGGTGGTTACGGAATCTTCCATGACAGACCTGGCCATGGGCTCTTCCATCGTAGCCTACTATGGAAGAGAAGTGAGGATGAGCCAGTCTTGGAGTTAATCGATTTCTCCAGACGCCCAGAGGATTCAATGCCAACTTGGTCCTGGATGGCTTTCAAAGGTGGTATCGATTACCTTGACCCTCCATTTAACAAGGTCGACTGGGAGACGACGGAAGTGGAATCCCCATGGTCACGAACAAGCGGTGGTAGCGAGGGCACTCTTAGCTCCCGTTATCTCAAAGTGATCGCGCGACCTTTCAATGTTGCGGGGCACCTGTCGGGTGAGATTGAGCTTATATATGATAACCCTGAGCGGAAAGCCACCTCTCAGGGCTATCGGCCCAAATGTGCTATCCTGGCCAAGTCTAAAGAAGGTATCGAGAGGAATGAGAAGATTTTCTATGTCATGATCTTGATAGAAGCATCGAGTATGGACTCGCAGGGCCAACAAGTATTCAGACGCCTGGGCGTGGGTCGAATGATGGGGAAATATATCAGGTGGGAAGAAAGTTTGCAGATGGGAGTGGTTAGTTAGGATTATGGCTTGTCAGGCGCTAGTTGATATTAAGAATAATGGACTGTCGGTTCCCTATCTGCCCAAGATCTCAAGAAACTCAGCTAGGCGATTCCATGTATATATGACTTGGGAACATGTATTCACCACAATTTGTCTCCAAAATGGCTACAACTGTACTCACAAAGCACACATACGCGGCCCACAATATCACGTCATCAACTGATCGACGCCTCGCGTTACAGAATCTCATCCTCGAAGCGCAAGCATCCGCTGAGAGAGAAGCTCTGCAACGCTCTAATTGGTTCATATCGTATCGCTCCGGTTTTGATCCTCTGGTTTATGCCCGAGAATATGTATCCCCCAAGCAGTGGTAGAGATGCGACAGCTACCAGTTTGGATGTAGAAAAAGACCATAGTGGAAAACTCGTTAATTGTGGTGTGTGAAACAGGTACGCCCTGGCTTATGGACGATGGTGTGCGTTTGATGCTTGATAATGAGGATGCTTGGATGAAGCTATCGCGGGACTTTTGTGAGTCACTGGATGAGGCTGGATTCAGTTATTATGTGGTGCCTCGTACGATGTTGAATCTCCTTATGAAAGACCTAACAAGGCGAGCCTTGACCGATCATGGGTTATGCTTTGGCTCAGGTCTCAAGTCCCTCGTACTATAAGAGTCAAGCTCGACAGCAAAACTATAATCCGCTCGAATGCCTCCCTTTTTCCCATCACCCAATATTCCTCTATCCGAGTCCCCATCGCTCAATCGTTCCCAGTCATTCTCCCCGCTGTTGATGTGGGTAGAGTTTACACCACGGTTGGTAGGGTTGGTGAAGGTTCGTTTCGTTCCCTTAGAAGCGCTGTTTCCGATTTTGCCACCACCGATTGTCACAAGAGTGTTTGCGTGTGGAGTTGCTGTCGAGGCTTGCGATTCTTGGCCGCGTACACGCTTGTACAGAATGCGCATGGAGGGAAGTGATGCTGCGATACAGCCTACCCCGACCTCAATGCAAGAGAACAGAACGATGTGGCCGACGTAGTCTGGATATCGTTAGCACAGAGCCAAGGTACCAGATCAATCATGGAACTTACATTTGAGATTGTCTTCTGGTGTTTTGTAATGGGATATGAACGGTGCTCGAGCGACGGTAGCGATAGATGCTCTACAAATTTATTAGCAGTTGTCAGCATACTTTTAGTCGGGAACACTTACACTGAAGCCAAAGAGAGGAGACAGAGCACCTGCAACTTGGCCTTGATCGACATCTGAGTCTTCCAAAGCAAAATTCCTGGTAGCACAAAGCAGCCAACATCGGTGACAATACTTGTTGCCGTATTGGTGTGACTAATGCCGATAAGAGTCTCCATACTAGCACACGTAGCCTTCCCTTCCAATACAAGAGCCGTGTTCCAGTTACCCTCGATCGGTCGACAGAATAGGAGGATGCCAAAGAATGTGACGCAGAAGGACGCCCACGTTAGAGCGAACAGAATCCAGATGGAGTATCGAATGACGGGGATTGCCTTTGCTGCTATTCTTCGGAGCGTGACGCATACGGACGATTTGATTAGGGCGACGGCGCTGACATATACTGTGATCCATATTATGAAGAACTTTTGGCTTTCGGCTTGCATCCATGCGTTGAGTTGGTCGTCTTTGGAGCCGAGTCCTACGGAGACAGCGTAGACAGCAAGGCCTGTATCTGCTATGTAGATTATCTGTAGACGCATTGTTGGTTAGTAAAAGTCATGCACAAATGGCTAGGTCGTTCTTACCATACCGCATACAATAAGCCAATCGTCCAATCCGAAAGTCTTGTCACTGAATCGAACCATACTGCGGATCCCAACAGCGATGGCAGCCAGACCAACACACACCAGAACGACCACGGTCGTAGCCAATGGAAAGCCCTGCAGCGTCACCGCCCGTAGATTTTCGTCGACCATTGCGGTTGGTGTGCTGGATTGCAGCCTAATAGCTCGAGTATATCTCAAAGAGCAGCTTTGCGTTCAACTTATCTCGACAAAGAGCCTCTGGGGGTACAAGAACAGGATGTAGAATAATTCCCGAACCAGGACATCATCTGTTCAAGTATTCTGCTAAGCGAGTTGTTTTCGCATAAGGGGCCAGTCTTGGAAATGTTTCTTGAATCAGGTATCCAAGCGGTGGACACAATCCACCTTGAAACAAGCAAATACTGATATGAGCTATCATCAGTGCCATTGCCCATCAGCATTCTGTTCCTTCAACTGGTCGGCCCTGTAAGGTCTTGTGTGAGATGAGGCGAACGCGAAAAGCCTCATCCACTATATGCGTCTTGGGCCAATGAAGAAAGCACTGTTTACCTAAATATCGAGCCATAGCCCTGCCAAAGACGTTGGCGCTTGTCTCGGGGAAGTATTGCAGCGGGTCTTTGTAATATCGTTAGCGGGTCAAGGATCCTGGATGATGGAGCCGTTGGAGCCTCGCATAGCCAAACGGTTGGCGCTTTGGGCTACAGGCGAGCGTTTTGACCATGATGCGTATAGCTTGTATGGTAGTATTCCGTACCTACGCGCGGCAGGGTTTTACGTTATCATGCTGCAGATGAGCATCACGTTAGGCGAAAGGTGCGTTGGTTCAACCAATATGACAATAAACTTCCTGATAAATCCGCAAGCGATAGTCGATCACTCATTATTAAATGAGATGCACAGACCTATCTTGGTGATTGTCAAAGCTAAGTTGTGTATTAAGCCTCAAATTAGTTCAATCGGGTATTATAATGAGCTACATACCCGCGAACGGCGCCGGCAACTTATCAAGATCAGCATCGTGAGTGGATCGAGCCAAGGACCGGCTCGAGAGCTCCGCAAATATGTAAAATTTGCGACAATGCGGCTCCGCTGGCTGCTCGTACGCGTAATTTGTTCCATTCTTTTCCTTTTTCCCAAAATACACTCATGACTCACAAAAGTGTGCTCAGAAGCTCTGTGCTTGAGTCGTTAAAAAGATCTACATATACCACCCAAGCTTTGGATCTAGATCCTCTTATGCATTAATTCAGCCCTGCACATCTGCAACAAAAGCCTCAACTGATCACTCAGGGTTCAGTGCAGTCTGCACGAAGCACATGATCTTCAACGACAGGGGTTTCCTGGATTTGGTGCGTTTGTTGAAGAATCAGCCCATGTTCATGTTAACATATCAACCTACCAACCTCTCCAGGATAAGCATCCTTCCTATCGGCTCTTGTTCCAATGCTCCATCCGTAGCTAGTTAAAATCATAATTATCTTATTTAATACAAGTTCCTTGTGGAAAACGTTCCCCAGTCTTTGTGATCACTTTTCACAAAACTCGCCTTTTGACTGTCGTGATCCTGAGCAGCCCCTCCAGCGTTCCCCATTCCCTACAGTCTCGGCCTCAACACCAAAAATATTCAAGCCATGGCCAATCAGCGAGAACTGAGCGTCCAGCCTACTGGGGTAGGCCCAGGGGCCTCGGATGACATCATTCAACTTTCAGATATGGACCATCTCATGCCCAAGCTCTACGTACACATGATCGAGATTTTCGAGCTACCAGAGAACAGCACAAAAGACTCCATCGTCCAAAACCTCACTAGTGGATTAGAGCGTGCGCTTGCCGATTACCCCATCTTGACAGGTCAGCAAGAGTTCAAACTGCCTTTACTGCAATGTGCTAACGGAAGACGAACAGGAACTCTACACTTTGACAATAAAACTGGTCGCATCGTTGTGAAGAAGCAGGCAGACTCTTCACTGGCCCTGCACATCAAAGAAGCTGTCCCTGAAGACATACCCTCCTTTGCTTTTCTTGACAAACATGACTTTCCTGTCCATCTTCTTGACTCACAAAAGGTACTCCCTGCATCTTTTGTCGGCGCTCAATTCCCTGTTCCCGCAAGCGACATCTCTTCTGTCGGTCCAGCAGTCGGAGGTGCACAGATAACCTTCATTGAGGGTGGAGTTATTCTAGGTCTTGCAATTACACATCAGGTCTGCGATGGACCAGGATTTGAGACTTTCTTGTCAGCCTGGGCGCGATACTCATTCAATGCTGCAAAAGGGGCGTCGATGAACGGACTGGCTGAGTCCATATCCGCAATTCCACCGCGCAGTGTTTTGTCACTACAGAACAAACCCAAACTCAGCTCGGAGGAGATGCAAAAGCTGGGTGATAAGTTTCCGACCATGAAACTGCGGGATGGTCCTCCGGCCCCTCCACCAGCCGACTTCAAGATGCCAACTGTGAAGACGCGCATTTGGCATTTCCCAAAGAGCAAGCTGCAGCTCCTCAAGTCACAATGTAGTGCCGGACTCGAGCCAGGGTCCTGGATCTCCACTTACGATGCTCTTCTATCCATCATGTGGCGGGCAACAGTGCGAGCCAAATCATCAATGCTCAACCCAGATCCTAATGCGCCATCAAAGGCTGTCCATGCTGTCAATGGCCGCGGGCGCACCAGCGAACCAATCTCAGAACGATACATAGGAACAGCCATTACGATTCCGCAATCAAAGACCTTGACTGTTGCAGAGGTTCTCGGTGACTTGGAGACAACCTTGCCCATCTTGGCGCGTGCCGTGCGCGAAAGCATCAACTCCGTCGACCAGGAGTATCTAGCGGACCTTGTCAAGTTCGCAGCCGCATCGCCCAATCTTCAATGGTCCGAGCTGGTTATGCAGTGGGTGCTAGGTCTTGACTGCATGGCCTTTGATTGGCACACCATGAAGTCCTACCACAAGCACGACTTTGGGTTCGGCAAACCGGCGGCACTAAGATGGCCCAACCCTAGCTTCGAGGGCTTCTTTTTCGTGCTTCCGACAAGAGCTGGAGTCCGGAAGGATAGTGAGGATGAGGGCATTGAGGTCTGTTTTGGCTTGGAAGAGAGCTGCTTTGCGGAGTTGGAAAAGGACGAGGAGTTTGCCAAGTATGCTGAGCAAAGAGGGTTGGGTGTGTGAATTGTTGAAATAATGGCAAGGATATCTTCGAGAAGTAAGTTAGTAAATAGACTTCTTATTTGCCCACCGGGATACACCCCAGTAAACTCCTACACCAAGCCATTTTGAACAGTAATCACATAGTTGTGATATGAATAACTAAAGAAATCATTGATATTGATAGCGAAAAGGATTGACGCTTAAGCTCGGCACTTTTATGCAGTTACAACTTATAGCTTCATTTCCGTAATAAAAGGACCCTTCCTCATTATTGCGTCCTTATATTTGCATCTTGCTTGCTTTATTTATAGAAAGGAAAGGCATAATGTGGCTCCGCCTTGATGCACTAATTAAGACTCATATGCATTTTATTCTCCCTTCTCCCTTACTCGCATATCGTACATATCCGCCAAGTGTATCATGGTCAGCTTGGTGGCGTCGGCCTGCTGGGTTAAGTGTGCTACAGTGGCTGGCCATTGGTAGGACTTGAAGGATTCAAAGCCCGGAAAGCCTCTTGTGTAAAGACTTCCCTAATAAGATTTGACTGATGGGAATTACCATGAGAGAGGGGAAATAATTCTAAACCTGTACTAGCCTTACACTAACCGTGATATATTTGGTGGATGTAATATCAATCAAGCTCTCAACGTGACTCCTCCATTCGCTACTCATCAAATACGTCGAGCGGGGTAAATATTTCTATCATGTTATCATGTTCCTTCTCATGCAGGCGTTAACTAGTTTCATTGCCGGTGTGATATCTTTATGCGTGGCGTCCGTTGGAGACGAGGCTCCAGAAAGAGCACAGCAAGGATGGCGGCTCAAGAGAAAAAGGCAGCATTAATTTAGGTTACCCCAAGCCTCCTTCTCGGCTGATTTCTCTTACTCTCTTCCTTCAACCTTCTAGGTGGCAGTCTACAACTTCAAAATGATACGCCTAGGATGGCTTTTATGGGGTTTTGCTTGTTTGCCAGGTCTTGTAGTTTCAACTTCTCGCACTTACCTCGAGCAAAGCATCCAGGATCTCAACATTACAGACCCCGAAGAGGTCAAACTCTTTGTACAAGAGTGGACTAGACCAGGCGTGATCAAACGACTTGAATTTGCTCCATTGGCATCCCAACTTCCAACTTGGGATCTTCCTCTCGGTCGTCGCCAAGACCCACTCATAAAATGTTTTGGAAACGACAACGGATGCTACGATAGTGCCCCTCAATGTTGCGGTACCCAAACCAATGGATGGTGTTGTGGTGATCAAAGGGCTTGTTGCCGAGCACAAGAGAAAGGCAACTGCTGCCTTGAAAGACAGAGTTGTTGCGGAACTTCAAAAGATCCAGGGTGGGGAGCTTGTTGCGATGCTGATGCGACATGCTGCAACCCTTCAGTCGGGAAACCATTTGTGAGTTATGGTCAAATTATCTAGACCATTGCTAAGCTCGTCAGTGCTGCGATGAAGACCAGAAGTGCGACAATGATGCCCAAACATGCATCAACCCTACGTGAGGCGGCCTTGTTACAGTCAATTGATACTCAGCTGACACTATCCAGAGCTACTGTGACCGAGACAACGACTTCATGGGCGACTGAAACCGATACCGAGACCGTTACGACAGATGGCACAACTACCGTGAAAACCGTGTCGACAAAAGAGACCACCGTATTTGTGACGGTATCCCGAGGCGCCACAGGTGATGAAGCTACCATGGAGGAAACAGCTACAGACTCGGATATAAAACAAAAGCGATTTATCACCGCGGCTCCTCGCAAACGCCTCGGTCGCGAGTCTCCCGCAACCAAGACGTTACAGCCGGTCGTCCTCCGACCAGCTGCAAGCCTCAACGCGCTTGCTGACGGTCTTGCTCGACGAGGAATTCCCATCCACAGACGAGCAACAGACACGGATACAGTCTATGAGACGGAAAAAGCGACAACAACAATTACCGACACAGAAACAAAGACAGAATGGACAACCGAGTACTCAACCTCAATCACAACACATAAGCAGACTCTTACGGTTTTTGTTCAAGATCAATCCACCGTCACCGTAGGGCCCACTGGGACAGCAGCAAGCTCTTCAGAATCAGGCTCCGGCGGTGGTCTATCCAAAGGCACTATTATCGGTGCAGCCGTTGGTGGCGGCTTGGGCTTGTTATTTATTGCCTTGCTTGCTTTTTTCCTGTGGAGGCGACGCAAGTCCGCAAATGAGAAACAGACACAGTCAAGCCAGGTTTATGCAGCCAGTCACAGCGAAGCCCCTACAACAGCACAGAAGCCACCTCCTTTCATGTCCACGACCCCCAACGTGACGCCATTTGCAGCGGCTGGCGCACGCGACACTTGGGCCTCAAGCCCCAGCCATGATGTCAGGAGCGACTATTCCCAGCCTCCTGCATACCCGTCTCCCCCTCCAGAGTTAGCAGACACTCAATTTGCTCATGAGATGCATACGTCGCCGCAGCGGTCGCCCCAAGAGCTGTATCATCCCCAGTACATGAGTGGTTTGGGATTGCCTGAAATGAGGGATCAACAGAGGGGTTAGTCAATGTGCAGAGCGAGGTGGCAAAGTTGCACTGCAGTTTAGCTTGGGAGATATGAAGGCGTGAGGCTGAATGGTTTCAGTGTGATTGGTGCTTCAGTGGAGGATGCGGTGCGGGCTGATAAGACAAGATTCTGAATGAGAGCCTGATTTGCCATTTGGAGAAAGCTGTAGTTATTGTTTGATAAGAATGCTCTGACATTATTGTGACTGCTACTCCGTACGTCACTGGCACATTGTCTTTTGTGCTTAGTTACTTCTTATTAGTCGCCTGAATTAATCTTAAATAGTTCCTATTAACAAGAGCGACATGAACTAACGTTGTGTCATGTTTCATTGCCGGAGTATGTCCACTGAAGCGTTTAAAAGGCAAGGATAATTACGCGCTGACGACTAGCACTCCCGAGAAATTAAATCCCAACTTGCCCAAGTTGAATTGAATTGCTAGTGGATCTTATCTTACCGATAGTCTTATAGATAAGATAGAGCGAGATAAGATAAGATCAAATATCTCACATCTACCGCTTATGTTTGGTTGGGAGAACAATATGATTTGTAATGAGCAGAACTTGAAAATTGAACTAGAGCCATTATGTGGTCCAGTAGCTTTGAATAATTGGTCAACTAAATTAATAAGACATCATTATTTTTCATGCCTGTTCTAAATGGGCAAACCATGCATGTTGCTGTTTCTGGTTTATCTCACATTAGGAAATACATTACCCTATACCACTAACAAACATACTCATCGGGATAATCCAGCTGTCTCTACCCTGTAATTGCTACATCAAGTTACATTGTCATTTCGGTAAAATGCTATTGATTATTGTATTTATTTTCTGAGGATGGCAGCTGCTTTTGACTTGGTCATTGGCAATGTGAAAAATGATTTCGAAAGCTTCATGGGTCAGTTTGCGTGTTGGAACGGGCCATCTCCGACGCCATGTGTTGAATTAGACCATTGCATCATTCACAAGAGCTACCCAATCGTTACCTATTAAAAGGTGTATATCCTATTAATAGCTTTTAAGTATCCAGTAATAGCGCATATCACACGCATCCTGGCCTTGGCTTTTGTTGGTTATTGTTGCCGCATTTAGCCCCATTACTTTTTACCCAAGGTTGTGGATAGTGGATTCATTCGCGTTCTGATTCAGTAGCAACGACTTTCATTTACCGCTATATATGAACGTAAATATGATATAGACCAGTGGATGGTCATTCGGTAGAACGCAGAAGCTTCCCTTAAATTTGTGGTCGCTTTCTGCTTCCATGTGTGATGAAAACTTGGTTGGGAATTCATTGAGAGTCTCGGTTTACTTCCAAATAGCCGCTGATCGAAAAGCAAAATTGTACAAGAGAGTTGGGCTGTTGTTATTCAGTACTGGCAGAATCGTCGAAGAGAAATTGTGTCGCATCCAAATTCGTCGCTTGTTGAAATGCTAATTGATGAATGAGTCCACCGATGGCATGTTACCATCCTAGCCTACGTGCCGAGCGGTCCGGATCAGCGAGAAAAGCTTTGAGATCCGTATAATGCCTGGACGATATAAGGGTCATATATAGTTTTTCTGATCTCTGGAACCGATACCAAATTAGTCTCCCAACAAGAACGCACGCGAGATTTCCTAATGCAGTATGGCTTGCGTCTGTGCTTGAGCTGGGATGCTTTTATCCACATATCTTGAAGCAGGCTAAAAGTACCATGGTTCGAGTATTATCAAATGAAGTTCGCGTCTGAACTGTAATTAAGACCATTGCAAACAACGAGCCCACTTTCTACAATTAGATATCCAGTTATCGCAAAAGGCCCATCGCGGATTGTTTCAAGTTTGTAATCATCTCACTTTGATCCGCCAAGAATTGCTTTACTGATACGCGAGATCTCTCGAAGCCAAGTTTTCTTCTCCCCTTTATAATACATCGTATTTCGGATTTCAGGATGCTCGGTTAAAAAAGCTTGACAAGGAACTTCCATGTTCCGGTATTGCCCTTAAATTCTTCTAGCCGACTCGCCCCAGAATGATCTTCTCCCGCCGTCTGAGCGGCCCTTGTAGCGCCTCCAGGGGTCGTCTTCTGCCGGGATTTCGGGCGTGTCGATCTGTTCGGAAACTCGCTCCGGGTCCCATCAAACGAAGTCGCTCAGATCAGCCAAAAGGTGCCTACCACATTGAGAACGGCAGCGCTGAGAATTTTCCGTACTGTGCCGCAGACGCATGAAATTTGTTAGAGCCAACGCATGGGAAAGGGCCGAAGAAAAAGGAATGTACCATACGATGTGCCAATTTGCTTTTTCTCATTCCACCCAATGAGCTTGTTTGGCTTCGCCGACTTCTTCCATTGTCCACCCGGTTTGTTTTACATCCTGGCTTTTCTTCTTACCGAGATATTATGACAAAGGGCTTCAAGACGCTGGATATTCCAAAGCCAATGAGCTTATGTTACTCTCCTCGAACGAGAATGGCCGCGTTGCCTGCATTCAAGTGGTGGCGTCGACCAAAGCTCCGGTAATGAGGAATACCAACATCATCTCAGGCACTTCTACCCCTGATGCTGACAGTTTCGGGTGATATGCATGTGTGGCATCACAAAAGGTCCCAACTTGATCGGTCTGAGTGTGTGCGTGCCTGCGTGATGTGTCTGGCCCTGGTATCAACAGTACGATACATCCCTACATCACGGCACCGAAGTAGTCGAGTGAGTGGTCAAGCCCGTCTGCCAAAACCGAGGGCTTACCTCCAGTTGGTTCTTCTGCTGCTCGATGTGCCACACACAGGCTATATGTCAGACACACACGGGAGGCTTTCGGATTTAATCGACGCCAACCCCAGGTTCGTTAGACCTGAATTGTGTTAAACATCAACTACTCTCCTTAAACTCAAAAGTCTCATTTTTTACTTATTTTCAATGCCTGGTGTCGCCAAAGAGGCCGTCGTGGTAAGTTCAATTGCATTTACCTACCCATTCTATTGTTCTTGGCAATGATTTGCATCCCAATTGCCTGATTGATAACTCGCTAATCATGATGCATCGCAGCCCATCGAGGCCGTGCTCCTTGGGGTATCAGCGCTGCTGGTCCTAGCTCGTCTAACACTTCGCACAATACGACAACGTCAAAGCCTCACGATCAGCGACTGGTTTCTTATTGCCTCTTTACTCGATGCCGCCGCTCTTTTTGGAACCGACACGGCCGCGTATAATCTGGGAGGAATGGACGAATACGACCCCGATGCGCCAGAACGAAGCATCACAGATCAAATCACGCTGAAGAAGGTTGCATTTGCAGGAAACTATTTCTACGACACTGGCATCTACCTCCCGAAACTGGCGCTGTTGGCTCTCTACTTTAAGCTCATTCCACAGACCTTACCGATGTTGAGGAAATTCCTTTATGGCACGACGGCGATGACGGGCACTTTCATGATCACAACTTGCTTCTTGGATACTTTCTGGTGCGGCGCCAATGTCTCAGTCAATTGGGATCTTGATGGAACTTGCAGCACGTTTGACTCTAAGGATGTATTCCGCATTGATTGGGCTTTGAACTTTGTGTCTGATCTTCTCGGTGCGTCAATTCTCACATCCCGTCTTCTTCGAATGATGAAACTGATACTGCGATAATAGTGTTTGCGCTACCTTTCCCTCTTCTCTTCGGCCTTCAACTCAGCAGACGGTACAAAGTCGGTCTTGTTGCAATTTTTGCTTCCGGTCTTATCACGCTCGGGGCAAGTATTGGCAGATTTATTACCATTGATACAATCCACGCCTGGACCAATGTTTGTAAGTTGCCGTTCCTGATTGAGACCCATTAAGTGTTGCACACACTAATACGTTCAACCACATAGACGTATTGTCCATGACAGAAATTGCAGCTGCCATTGTCGTGGTCTCGCTACCCGCGCTGAAATCACTCCTCCACGGTCTTGGTCTACGATCTACAAAACAAAACACCACACAGACAGGGTCAGGCTACCACAAGCACCCGTCCACAGCAAGCTCATCCAACCACTTCAACAAGCTATCAAGCGGACGCGACCGCGGAGAGTTGTACTCAACAACCGCCCGGGTGGCAGCGGTTAACGAAGAAGACTCAGGCAGTGAGGTGGAGTTGACGAATATGCAGGGCATCTACAAGTCGGCCCGTGTAAGCGTGACCTACCAGCGTCGCGAAGATTTTGAAAGGCAGGGGAACGACCAAAAAGGCAAGGGTAATATAAAATAGGAATAGTGTGGGCGGGTGAGTCTCAAAGGGTAAAGGCATGCGAAAATGATCCGCGAACCATAATCTGGATAAGAATGGGCGGGAATAGAGCTTGGGATTAAGATTGGGACCAGGCGCTCATGTAGAATTAAATTAAAATAAACTTCAGACTTTCCTATTTGATGCCGGATATGCAGCTGAAATTTCGCTGAGACTTCTTCTTCTAGAAACACCATGATCTTCTATGATTTAGCCACAAATTAAATCTTGCCTTCACTTGGTATAGACCAATCTCCCATCCAAGTCCTGTAGAGGATGCCGGTACTAAGACATGCAACGTCTCAACGGTTTCCCCTGCCGAACATGCGACCCCTGCTAAAGCTGTTGGTGCTGGGTTTATTTTCAGTCCGCAAATTTCTACGGGAATGCGTCCTCTTCATACCCGACCAATCATCATGTCGCAATACGAACCGTCCCCAGGGGTGCCACATCACTCCGTCCTCGGTTCGAGGCATGTCAGGCATATCCCCAGTTTTCCCTTCCTTCGAATCCGTGAATCAATGGCGACTGCAACACAAATTTGCTTTTTTCCTTACGTTCCTAATACGTGAGTAATTGGCTGTTGGCTGTTACGAGACCTTACGCCGTACACCTGCAGCGGATAAATCATGCCATTAATCCCCCGGGGACCACCTCAGGGTCACATCCATGCGTTGCAGACATTTTCTTTCTTTCCAGACGAGTGCTGTTGGTACCAAGTGGCGTCTCCCATGTGCTACTCTAACCTTAAAGTAAGCCTCCGATCCTTCACCCCGATCGGTTTCCTCTTGACCTCTTTCATCAACACTTGGTTTCCATTGTCTCATTCTAGAGACTACAAACCTTGAGAATGGCGTACTTTATTGACGGAAAGGACTGTATGGTAAGTTGTCCATGTTTCTCTAATCACTTCGGACATACACTTACGGCGTTAACTAGATCTCGGAATGGATTCTGCTGGCTATTGCTTATGTTTTTGTCGGACTTCGTGTCTATGCCCGTCTCTTCCGTGCTCGTGAGAAGCTGGCATGGTCTGATATTCTTCTGATTATCTCGGCTTTCAACGCCTTGGCCCTGATCATCTGTGATACGTTGACGTTCCAGATGGGTGTCTTGGACAACTACGAGGTGTCGGTCAAGCTTTCCAAGGTAAGATCAACCACGACATAAACACTCCGATACGTTGACGCTAACATCTGCCAGATCTCCTTTGCCTCCAACTACTTTTACGATGTAGGCATGGGCTTCCCCAAGATGAGCATGTTGGCATTCTACTGGGCATACTTCCTCCCTTCCACGGGCATGAGCTCCGTCATGCGCAAGTCGCTATACGGTATCACTGCCTTTGTCTGCATCTCATACATGGTCATCCTCTGGGATGATACTTTCTTCTGCGGCAAGGACGTTTCTGTTCAGTGGTCCATGGAGGAAGGTGCCTGCAGTGTCTTTTATGCCCCTGAGCCATTCATTCTCAACTTTACTCTCAACTTGGCCTGCTACCTTGCTGGTATGTCCCTCATACGATGTTCCTTGACGCTGATAAGTGCTAATCGTTGTAATTTAGTCTACGCTCTTCCTCTCATTCTACTTCTCCAAGGCGTCCTCCAACACTCCAAGGGTGTCACTCTTACGTTTGTCCTCGGAGCCTTGACTATCTGCACCACCATGGTGCGATTCATCTGCCTCAAGGTCGGCACCGGACAAGAGAACCTCGTTTGTAAGATAATTTTCCCTTCTCGACAACTCAGAGTCTAATTTGCTGGTCCTCAGATCCACTTAGTATGCTCGAAATGGCTCTCGCTATCATTGTTGTATCGCTACCTGGCTTGAAGCCACTTGTGGACCGTGCCCCCAAGCACCACAGTTCCAGCGAGATTGTCGAGATGAAGAACTAGAGGACAATTCTAGGAGATTGCCGGACGTTGTAAAGACTATGTGCCTACTGTATATATCATCAGGCCATCCGTAGTACCTTGTATTGGCTTAAATTAATACTTTAATCTTCATCAATTGCTTTCATACATAATGTTGCTCTGTTATGGATGCAGTGAATCGGAGAAGCCACAAGACTATTCACGCAACCTACGAGGCACCACACCAAGCTACGATAAAGCTCTTGGATCTTGGCTCATTCGAAAACAAAAAACCGACTAATTAATATCCCCTGAAATGAGCGGCACCGATCCATACCATCAATTATTGTAGCTCCTGTACTTGTTTAGCTGGAGAACCATTAGTGGTGTATGCTGCCTTCAACGCCATAGGGTAAAGAAACCTGCTCAGCGACACATCTAAATAGACCGGATATCCAATCCAGCCTCTTTGGTAAATTGAACTGATGAGATAGTGGATGGGCGTGATGGGCCGCTGACAAAGATGGCCTGACGTATGATATATATGCTGAAAGTCTCCCTGTCCCTTCAGAAGCTACTGCCATAGACTTTCTATCAGTAGAAGATACAGTATCGGACTTAACTATACAACAATCCCCAACATGGCAGAGATATTTGGCGCCGTCGCTGGAGCCATTAGCATTACAGCTATCTTCAACAACTGTGTGGAATGCTTCGAGTATGTCCAACTGTTCGTAACTTTGGGCCAAATCACAGAAGGTGTACATCGAGGCTGGACGTCGCCAAATGTTGATTGACGTGTTGAGGCGCTGCGATCAACGTCAACAGCGATCCTCGCTTCGGGTCCGATGTCCCATCATATGATCGTACTGGACATACGCGGGAAACTCTTAAGGAGGTTTTCAGAGGTTTTGAATCCGCTTACAGGGTGTCTCGACGATATAAAGCGGGTGCCAAAGAGCAAGATCTAGCTGCTTTCGGGGACGCCAACTTGAATTCATCCTCAGAACAAATTTCACGACGCTCTAAAATATTACCTGTCAACGACATGATTAGAAGAATTTGGCTAAGAAGATGGCTTGGGCATTATACGACAAAAAGCACTTCGCCTCATACAGACATTACTGATAAATCTCTCGAGCGCGCCTCAAACCGAGGTCGACATTGCCATCATTGAGCTCCCTGGTGGTCACCTCATGGAACTCATCGAGTTTGCTACGACCCCTCAGCATGAACGCGAAGATGAAACCTTTGAGCTAAGTTGTTAGTAGTTAAACCTTATACCTGACGGCCAATGACTTGGACGGGACTACTGAAGTGTTGTCAAACGACAATTCTGGCTCGAAGGCGATGGTGGAACCGAAGCAGCTCGAGAAAGGCCTGAATGCGCCGGTAAGAGAATGAAATAATTGAGGAACGAGGACGACGGAACCTTTTGAGCGACAGACTTGAATGGGCTTCGCTATCGTATTAGCCTGATCTGCAACGAAACAAACGTACATCACATGCAATTGACAGGCCTGGATACCGATTGCTGTGGCTTTAGGAGGGCACCTAACCTCGTAGGCGCCGCGAGGTATCATATTATTGGATGTCTATTTTGACAGATTAATTAACTAGAGCATGATTCTCTGCTTCGCCGTCATGTTACCTACCAGAAAGAGCAAAACCCGTCGCTTCCCCGCTCTTTGGGCTGACATCCCAAGCAACGAAGATATGTATGGGGTTCCATCATTGGGTAAAGCATATGATGTTGTGGGCCTCTGTTACATTGCCATCTTGGCTCGAAAGTACGGATAGAATGATCGGGATCCTGAGTGGTCCTAACAGAAATCCAAGGTTAATAACGGTGCAATGATAACTAACAAGTGTCCGGAGATTACTGCTTTTGATATTCCGCGTTTGTTAAGAGTGCGCTGCTCTACAAAAGCGTTGGCTGCCCCCCAACTATTCATTATTCGTAGGAAAAAAACACATACCAATTCCGATCATGCCCGGATCAGACAAGACTTTCGCGCCTCTCAAGGCAACTGATTACTTCTCGCCTTACCATCGCTTAGGCGCTCCAAAATCTTCCCAACTACCCGATCAAGATGATCCTTATGCGGGCCTCCGTGCAAAAGCGTTAACAACACTTGAAGCTCAGGGGTTTGAACCTAAGACCATGGTTGAGCGCGGTGTAACCTGGGCAGAAGATCAAGACCCATTCGGGCATGTCGCGCATTCACAGTACCTGCATTTCTTCGGCATTTGCTGGCAGCGTGTCATGGAAAGCTACGACGAGTTCCTGTCTAAGCAAGAATACGAGGATATGATGAAGGGCAAGACTATCATCCCTGTTGTGCACAAGTACGAGATCTTGTTAAAGAAACAAGTTCGATATCCAGACTCGGTAAGTCAACCATGCGCGACGTGGGAGATCAGATCTCATTTTGAATAGCTTATTGTGGCCAATCGTGAAGAAAAGTTCACACCGAACCATAACATTGGTACGACAGTTCTGTTTTCTTTACAGCAGCAGGCAGTAGTGGCCCAGGTTACGGGATTCATTACTTACATCAATGCGAAAACTGGCCGACCAATTGATATCAGGACTGTAAGCGATGGATGGGTGAAGTTGTATGAGGGCTTTACCCGGAAGGTTGAAACGGCAACGGCTCTCCTACAGAAGTGGGAAGAGAAGCATCCACCGAAGACTCAAACGAAATTGTAAATAATAACTTTCGCTCTTCCGTAGAGAGGGGCATGTTTCCGAAAGATAACTGTGAGGTCGGTCACGGAGATCACTGGAGCATCTGGCTATGAAAGCGAAATTCCGAACAGCTGGACAAAATCTTTCGTTTTTTGTTCTGATATTTATTTCTTAACCTTTTACAGGGAGCTCTTTCTCAATCCTGTTGCTGAGGCTCATTATGAAAACAATTCTCGGTCGCCGGACATTGCAGAAGAGAGATCTGTCTTACAAGTCAAATCTTACATCATTTTCGTTTGTGAATAGCAGCTGATCTGAAGGACTTTTCAAGGCTCCACTGAAACAAAGCCGAAGCCAATCGCAGCAGTTAACAAACTAACACAGACTCATGATCAGAGTTCACCATGTACTTCACTGCGCTTCCAAAACCCCTCTTTCGAACTACCAAAGTCCAATCAAATTTCACTGTGAATGTGTCACAACTGGCAAAATCTCCTGCCTAGATATCTGCCAGTGTTGACCGACAACGTTGATAAATGCGTTTGTTTACCTCGAGTCCCCTACTTGTGAGATTTACCTTCTGCACATTCTCGCTCCCCTTTAAAGGACTTCTACACGCTCTGTTTTCAACCATCACAACGCACTTATCTCTAAACACGTCCACCATGTCGTCTCGCAAGCGTTGCAGGGAAGAACCGAAGACGCCAGTCCGGGACACCGCTCCACCTTCTTCTCAACGCGAAGTTTCGCCGCCATATATGTTGCCAACTGAGAAAACCTTCATAAGAAGCGGGACGCTTGATGAGCCAGTCGACGGTGGTAGTCCAATTTCTAAACGAAGAAAAGTGCCTGGTGCTGTCCGACCAACCTTGGAACGCGTCCAGAACTGCGAAGCATTCGAAGGGTATACAGAGTGGGTATCAGTCGAAATGGTCCTCCGAATGAGCGCAGAAGATGGCACAGAAGAGCACTTCCTGGTCAGAAGCTATCATCGATGGATTTCCCATGATAATGGAGAAAAGAAGTCGACTCACAGCGCGTTTGATGAACTTGCTTTTTCTCACCTGGATCTCACATTGGTTGCTGTTAAAAACGTGCCTGAACTAATCATCAAGTTCATCAAAGATCTTATCGAGCTCGAAACTCTGGAATGCTTTCTCATTCCGCCAAACTCCTACCGGCCGCAACATGATCCCTCCTTAACCATTGCTCCAGAGAAAATGCTCAAGGTCTGTTACCTCAAGCGAACAATGCTCTCATTTGACCCGAAAAACCAAGACGAAACAAGCGCGGAGATTATCTTGGGAGAGGCAAAGGTCTGCGAGAAACTTATCAAAAACCCCCATGAGAACGTCGTACAGTATTGGGGATGTTATGTCGTTGACAACCAAATTCGAGGTCTCGTTTTCGAGAAGTACACCATGACTCTTCTGCAACATGTGCAGACTGGCTATTCAATCAACATAGAAAATTGTGTGCGCAGTATCGAATCTGGTATCCTTCACCTTCATAGTTTAGGAATCAACCACAACGACATTAATCCAAGCAACATTATGATGGACGCGAGCGACAACCCGATCCTTATAGACTTTGATTCAAGCTGTCCCTCAGGAGAAGTGCTTGTCAAGGGAGGACAGCCTGATTGGAGCCCGGAGGATTTGAAGTATAGTTGCCAGGCAAACGACTACTATGGACTCTTCAAGATTCAACAATGGCTGTACAGAGAAATGAATGAGCAAGAGAGGAACTTGCGGGAGGAAACAGGAAAGGAAAAGGAGTTGAGGAACTAGAATGCTTTTGGGCTGGGTGCTATGGAGGTTTCGGAATTAGGGATGGCTAAATCTCCCGTTAAGTGGACGGTTCGTATTCGGATTTCTTTGATATACCGACTCTGCAGGAGGAGGCTGACTTGGTCTCAATATTTGAACTATGAAAGAAAGCAAAATAAAGAAAACAGAAGGGGAAAAGAAAGGAATTAAAGGTAAAAGGCTTTATCTGTCATTTTTATTTATTTGTGGTTTACCAGTTCCCAAAATGAAAGTTATTTCATATTTGTAATGATAATTTACTTATAGATAGAATCATTCGCCGTTCCTCAAACGTCAAACACGTCACTAATACACGTTTTCGTTTTACAACCACACTCTACTATTTATATTTTTAATAACCTTTTATTCCATGCCAGCTAGCTATATCTCTATAACAGATAGCCAACGCAGTAGCAGTCAAAGCCCACCTCAATGAAGCCCGTAGCAAGAACTACTTACTGTTTCACTTCTTATCTGCTGATGCTTTCTCCTTAGCGGTTTTGTTCTTTGCTGGAGTCTCGTCCTGCTCCGATGAAGACTCCCTTTTTCTTTTTAGTTCGTCTTCCACTGAACATCCCTTTCCCGAATTAGTACCCGAGGGTTCTTTGTACTTGTAAGAGTATTTACAGGTGGCGCTCATACAGTCGCCATTTGATTTGTACCTGGTGATCCTTCCGCTGGAGGGGTCCCTGAGAGTTTTCCAAACACACATGGTTGTGTTCTCTTGGGTGATAGTTGGACTAGTGGCGTTGTCGGTAAGTTTCGTGTAAAAGGTTTAATGTCCGTTCTGTGTAGGAAAGACTAGGTGTATTGTCGATAATTCTGTGGATTTTATAGGGAAAGATGGTTCCCTTTTTGATGGTGTAATCAGACCCAGTATAGAATCTTGACTGTGACTAAACCACTTTGAAAAACACTTGATCCTATGCCATGCATAGATTTTGTAGTTTTTCAGACAATTAGTTAGTAAAGGAATGGCGCAAAGAACAGGGTTACAGAGAGGTTTAGGCTCTCCTACCGAGCCTACGTACCTTGACGCTCTCCAGGTTATTCGACATCACTGAACCGCTTTCTCAGACACGCGCCGGTCACAGCCTCGACGTCTGCTTGTTGTGCCAGTACCAATTCGATTGGTTGCCATAATGGTTATTCGACAATACCAAACTTGGAATTCTCCTTGCACCTGCTTCCTCACTGCCTTGCTATCAACAGATATAATGCAGTAAGAAACTAGGCACATGATCCATCAGGAGCTCCGACATAAGTGACATTGTATGTTGAAAGAATCAGGCAGATGGCAGCCATTATTTTTATCAATAGTTTCACAGACAGCCGAATTGTTTCTCTGAATCCCCTTATATACATAGACATTCTTTCTCAAAGCTTAAAAAGCTCATAGAGAACGCTAGACTTGGGCTCTTTGCGCCAAGAGCTCAGAGAATGTCTGAATGCTTCTTGGTGATGAAATTCAGCAAAACAATACTGACACTGCAGTTTGTATTACTGTGCAGCCTTATCACTACTGAAAGTGACACCGGAGGCTTGGTCTTAAATACGTGAAACTAACAGCAAATAAATATTTGACCCATCAAATACCTTCAAGCAAGAAAACAATGAAGCAAAATCCTTTGCTATAGTGCAGTTAATTGGAAATCAGTCATTTTATATAGCAATGCTCCGTATAACTCTGGTGAAATGTAGGGTAAAGATGAAGATTGTTGTTACATTGCGGCAACGTGTCGGCGGTAAGCGGAGTTGGCCAACTCCATCTTTCAGCCCTGTAGCGACGATAAATGCTAAGGTCGCTGGTTCGCCGTGGATATGGACAAAATAGTAAATCGGTTCACAGTGAGGCTTGAACCCGAATTATGCGGATCGTGTCAGATTCAAAGCTTGTGAATCCTTCCGAAATAGTGGATCTTGCTGTTGATTCAGTGCAGGTAAGGTGGCAGTGATGTTTTTCCAAAGCGATCATGATTGATATTTTGAAGGCCGTTGTTGATCGCGTATGACCCAGCTCGAAAACCAGCTAATATTACTCTTAACCATCCTTGAAAGGCTAGTCAGAAGGAGTTTCATAATTCCGCGGGATTACCAAACCCCGTGGGGTAAAGTCGGGCTAAACGCCATACCCGTCGGAGGCTTGCTTCTTCCAAAGTACTTGATTCGCTGAGCCAAGGAGGGGAAACCCCAAGAGTAATACTACATATGATACGATGTTGTCAACTGAGAGTTGAAAAACAAGAACACTTTTCCAAAACACATTTCTACACCTGTTCTCAAATCAAGACTCTTGATCATGGTGCGCAGAATTGGTATTGAGCAGGGCTGGGAGTTCAAGCAGGCGAGCTCCTTGAATAACGGCACTGCCTCGACTTATTTACCTGTCGCGCAATTTCCCACCGTGGCCCACATTGACCTACTATCTCACAAACTCATCCCAGACCCATACATCGACATCAACGAGCTCAAGTGCCTTTGGGTCAATGATGCGGACTGGACCTACCGTACCCAGAAGATCGACCCAGTTGACATCGGACCATCAGAGAAAGCAATCCTGGTGTTCGAAGGTCTTGACACGGTGGTAGACGTGTACCTTAACGATGAGCACATCCTGTTCAGCAACAACATGCACATCAGTCACCGGGTTGACGTTACCGAAACTCTTCGTGGCAGAACGGACTATTCTGTTCTTGAGCTAAGATTCAAGGCAGCTCCAGCCTATGCTCGCTCAGAACGTGAGCGCATTGGGTACAAGACCACAAAGACCGGCAGAGGAGTCAACTTCGGTGGCTCTGAGCGACTTTTTGTTAGAAAAGCCCAATACCATTGGGGCTGGGATTGGGGCCCAGCTGTGAACACCTGCGGGCCATGGAAACCTATCTATCTGGAGATATTCCAGTCGAGGATTGATGATCTTTGGGTGACTCAGGATGTCGACGATGATCTCTCCTCTGTGGTTGTAACACTCAGAGGAAAGGTTGAGAATTCCGGCAGCATTGATAAGGTTCGAGTGCAATTATCAGACGATAAAGGACACATTGTGGCCGAGACAATGATCGAGGTGTCATCTAAAAGTGTTTTCCATGGCAAGCTCAAGCTCGACAAACCAAAATTGTGGTACCCATTCTTGTATGGCGAGCAGCATCTATACCATGTGGAGGTTTCTATTCCCGGTCATACACGGAGCCAGAAACTCGGCGTAAGGAAACTACGCCTGTTACAGCATCCTCTCAAAGACCAACCAGGAACGTCATTTGTCTTTGAGCTTAACAAGATTCGTCTTTTCTGCGGGGGTTCGTGCTGGATCCCTGCAGACTTTATGCTCCCACGTATCTCGAGAGATAAATATGAGAAGTGGATTGCGTTTGCGAAGGCAGGAAACCAATCCATGATCCGCGTTTGGGGCGGCGGCATTGTCGAAAGCGATGAGTTCTATGACATCTGCGATCGCGAAGGGGTTTTGGTCTGGCAGGACTTTTTGTACGCCTGCGGGAACTATCCTGCACCACCCGATTTCGTTGCAAATGTCAAAGTCGAAGCAGAACAGCAGGTGAAGCGCGTTGGACACCATGCTTCGCTTGCTCTGTGGTGTGGTAATAATGAGGACTACATGTGCGCCGATGGCGATCGTTGTTGGGAGGTTGACTATAGCGACACGACCGGTCCATGGGACAAGACTACATTTCCAGCACGAGAGATATACGAACGCACGCTACCTGCTGTCATCAATGCTTCTGAGACTGATGTTCCCTACTGGATAAGTTCTCCATATGGTGGTAGCTTCTCCAACGACACGACTGTTGGCGATACGCATTGCTGGGACATCTGGCACGGCAAACTGTCACCATACCAGGACTACAAAGCGTACACGTCCCGTTTTATTTCAGAGTTTGGGTTCGAATCAGCTCCTAGCCTTCGCACCTTACATCGTGCCATCACGTCCCCAAAAGAACGCCATTCGCAATCTCGTACTTTTGACGTACATGACAAAGGTCCAGGCCATCAGAGACGATACCCAATGTACATGGGCGAGAACTACCGCTTCCGAATGAACCCACTCAAAGACTTTGTTTACTGCACGCAGTTTCTCCAAGCCGAGGCAATGGCATATGCTTACAACTGTTGGCGACGTGAGTTTAGAGGCCCTGGCCAAGAGAACTGTGGTGGAGTCTTGGTCTGGCAGCTCAATGATATTTGGCCCGGAGTAAGCTGGGCACTCATCGATGTCGACATGAACCCAAAGCCAGCGTACTACATCACGAAGAGAGCGCTAGCCAAGACAGTGGTAGGAGCAGAGCGCATTGTTACCGCAAAGCCACCTTACATCACTACTGGCTATCCTGATGAGAAGTCGAAGCTCGACGTGTGGGCTGTGAACGGTGAGCTTCATGAGCGAACAGTTGTCCTTGACTTGGAGGCATATGATATACAAAGCGGAAAAACAGTTGAATGGACCACGCCTTACGAAGAGAAGGAATACATCCTGAAAGCAAACCAAACCAGAGAGCTTGTGGCAAACATAGAGATTCCTAACCATGATGAAACTGTGGTTGTCGCGTATTTGTACGACAATGTGTCAGGGACGATGCTCGCAAGATGGGTCAGCTGGCCAGAGCCGCTTAAGTTCTTACAAATGTCATCTGAGCTCAAGGTATCTGCTGAGATAGTGGAAAATGGGCGTGCGGTTGTCATTAAGGCTAATGCTCCGGCTAAAGGAGTCGTTCTCAGTGGTACAGATGGGAACGGTGAGGCGGTAGCTTTCGAGGATAACTTTATCGATCTGGTGCCGGGTGAAGAGATCAGGGTTGGTATCAGAGGGCTGGCAGGTGATCATGTCGATGTCAGGTTCTTGTATGACTGGGAACTAGAGCCTGGATTTGAGCTCTAGATGATTATGTTATTGTTGTATACGTATGACCTTTACAAAACCCTCTTTTCTGACAACCAGATGCGTGATCCCTTCACTTAGATTATTTGGCTTCCATGGATATACGATATAGCTGTCTTGCCAAAGAAAAGCAGTGACCCTATCAACAACGCTCTGCGTGGCAGGCTAGAGTCGTGGGATCGAGACTGCGGGGATAGCGTCTCAATGCATCGACCCTTTCTTGAACTCGGCTGTCAGCAAATATCCAGAGGTAATGACAGGTACGAAGGGCGTATATGTAGTGTCTTTAGGGTTAAGATAGCACTATGTTTCTTCTACACTGCATATAGAATTGACTCTTGCCGCTATACTTCCGCCGTTCATTGGTCGTCGTATTTGAAGCCAGATTTGAATAGTTGGTTTTCACATAGCTGTCATGCTTCTTGTATGCTCCTATCTAGCTCCTTATCAGCTGATATACCCTGTTAAACAGCCAACACTCTGGCTATTTATCCTTGAGGCCAGAGATGACCTGCTTCTCGCACTGACAAATGTAACGAATTTTCAAACTAGTAGACGCACTACCTAGAATGCACGTAGAACCATAACTATCAACAGCACTTATCCCAATCTGGACCTGACATAGTCCAGAAATGCTCCCAACGGCATCTCATCATCTAGATTTTCATCACAAATATCGCTCTCGACGTGTTGAACCAGGCCGCTCATTAGACGAAAGTCGGTCTCGCAGGCTGGACATCGAAAATCATAACCTGGAGTTACCGACTGGTATTCGTAAGTCCGATAACACTGTCGCCCCAATTGCGTAACATAGTGGCGATCTGCAATAGAGCCATACGTCCCGGCTTCTAGATGTAGCAGCATCGCTGATTCAGTAACAAAGTATCGGTCGCAGCCTGCACACTCTATATTCCTCTCGGCATGGGTAATTTTGTGCTGTTTGACGGACGTCACTTTATCTTCCAGTTGAGAATTGTGGAACGAGATAGACCAACCATTTTCAAGTTCTGGATTGTGCGAAAGTATTTCCGACAAACGATACACATGTTATGCTTGTCTATATCGTGTTGGTCTAGCTGCTTGGAAGTTTTGAACGGTGGCCGATCGCAGTAGGTGCAGATATGGTGCTCAGTTTCCAGGTGATCGTTTAGCTCGTGCTGTGTCTCGTAGTCGCAAGGCTCAGGACAAACGTGACACACGAAATGATTTTCCGAGTCCTGAGTATGTTGCTCTCTAGCAGAGGCTGACCTAAAACCCTTATTGCACCTAATGCAACGAAAGCGTAGGTGAGATGGCATCTTGGAGTATTTGGATGCTTAATGTCTAACTCCTCCTAGCGAATGCTAAAAGGTAGAGATCAGTTGGGCATCACTGAACCGAGCAGTCCAATGCGGGGTTGCATGATGATTGACGAGTATAAATCACGTGTATTGCTCATTCGAATGTGCACACCTGCGCGTCTGATGATGACCTTGTCTGAACAAGTGTTGTGGCCTTTGATTGGCTTCTCTTGTCGCGATCTCCACATCATCAATTGACATTACACTATTGTGGCCAGCCTTGGGTTGTTTTTATGATCGACAGACACAAGGGAGTGGACGTTTCCGTACTATCGGCCTACGGTTAGGAACGACTACTTTGGCAATGCCTACCTAGACGAGCGGGAGTTTACGGAACAATGTGGTGAATCGATCAAGTGTTATCACCCAAGGTGCACCAATGTCAACTGTTGCAGTTGGACCAGTTCAGAAATCATTCTTAGAAGGTCCACGATGTAGGGCTCTGGTCATCTAACTAAGTCAAAAAGAGCCGTTCAACAAAGGTCAAAATGCGTCATATAATTGAGAGTAGGAATAAAAGAAACATGGGGGTCGAATGATAGGCTAACGACCTCATAGATTTAAAGGAACTAGATATTCAATTCTACTTCTTTTTGAATTACTCCATCAGATATTCAATAGGCGATAATGTGTCTAGGATGTGTTACTTGAGGCATAACGATGTGATATCAAACTGAACAGCCGACAGCCTTAGGCCCGGCTTTCTATTTATGCTAACATTAAACAAAAGTAGAACATCTAGTACTTAAATATTTACTTCTACGAAATGCCTGCCGAGCATGCTTTCGCAAGTCAGGCGTCTTAGCCATTCTATATATGCGGGATGAACTTGGTCCACTCAACCGTCTCATACGCACTCGGCGGCAATGCTCTCAATCCGATAAAGTCCTCCACGAAGATAAACACCCGAAAAATACAGTAAAGAACACATAGGACAGAAGTAACGATAATGAATCCAACCTCAACACTCATGTAAGGATCCCTGCCATGTGAGATATTGTGCGATGTTTTGAGAAAGTCAAAAGTGCCTTTCGCTGGCCGTCGCTGCACCAGACAATCTTCATCCAGATTTCTGCTTCCTTGTGTCTTTCTTTTTCGACTCTTTCGACTCTTTCGCCATTGTTGGAATCTGTGGTGCCAGTCTTGGACAGGGTGAGGCCTCTGGGCTAGGTCTTGCTCGACAAGACTTGGCTCAGGGCCCTCAGTGAGACGGTTCTGCGGTACAAAGATCCACATACACAATTCCATCCAGAGCGCCCCGACAAAGCCATATGACAGCATGTAAATACTGGCCACGCGCCAGAAATCTCGTTCAACTGTGGTGGGAAATGCAAAGTTCCATGCAGATAGAAAGACAGCACAGAAGGCAAGGATGAATGCGACTCCCACGAGTTCCAGGTCAAAGTCCATTCGGAGGAAGATGTCGCCTGGGTTCCTGTCCCATGGAACTTGTGCGACGCGGCGCGAGAAGGGTGAGAAGAGGATCTTGCGTGATAGTTCGTTGTAGTATTGCCAGGCCAGGTTGAGCGCGGTTTCATCTCTGCTAACAAAGTCCAGAGGTGTTTGATAATATTGCTGATCGGGTTGGCGTCCCTCCTATGAAAAAGTCAGTACGATTTCTAGAGCTCCCGGAAATATGAAGTATTTACCCCGATGGTTATATTTTCGATACTGGTCGAGCTGTGTAGAGTGATGGTTGTGCCCACATCGCTTGGCTTATCTTTCCAGCACCAGGCAGTCCCAAAAAGAATAACCACAAACGACACTGCCGTGAGCTCCATTGTCGTTACATGAAGTCCTTGGATCAGTCGCGCAATGAAGCTAATGACGAACCAAGTCCCTTGCCATATGGTGATGAGCCTAACAGTATTAGCGTGAGAAGCCACTGTGTTGCTGCAGGTTGTGCGAACCTTGCTAACCCATCTGACTTATTCCTATCTTTCAGCTCTCGAGCAGTTATCGTGGGACACTCAACATGTTTTTTATCTACCAGATAAAATAACTGTTCGGCGTTGAGCGGTATTGGCCGTGGGAGATCGTCGGCTGTGAGTACAAACCCGCCCATATCCGCGAAGAAACCATGAGTAATGGTCCACTGATTATGTCCCGCTTGGTTGAATTTCTGAAGAATATCAGTAGCCGGATGTGAATCATTCTCTGGAGACTTACCACAACTGATCTTCGCGCTGAAGACTTTTGCCCAATGGCCAACACGATGATGAATTCGGGACCAAGTAATCCTAGGCATGCAAGCCCAAGTTTGTCCCTAATCGAAGCCCAAATACCATCGCCAGGTGCGGGTATGTTGGGGTACACAGAGGTCCAACAGCATAGAAATGTTGTGACCAGACATGTGAATATTATATCATAAGTACCTCTCCCATCTGGTGAGGATTTCCAGCCAACGAACTCAGTTTCGTTGGAGCCCATGAATTCTTGGTACTGTGGCAGGTAACTGGGTTGTGAGATTCGACAGAGAAGATGAAGCGGGAATTGACAGAACCAACAGATTTTACCAGGGTACTTATTTCCAAAGCCATATTCCTTCATGTGTGACAACGGAGGCCTGCCTGCATCCCCCTGCAGGGATGTCTCAAAACCTGTACCGCCAGCCGTGGCTTTGTCGGATCCTGCTATTCAAATAGTTTGTAAAGTAATGAACATGGGAAACATTTAGCAGCTATTCTGAGTCATTATTACATTAAGAACAAAGAGCGCATTCACTAGTATGTATTCTCTATAGGATTTAATATTAAAAGCTTCTGACATGTTACAGATATGCTGGTACTATTGTGGGTACATAGTTACTGGGCGGTACCAGAACGCTTATGACTGGCTGTGTTTTCGGCAAAGTTACCAGGATGTGACGCCTTGGTAGCCTCCCATAGCCGTATTGCGGAGTACTCCGTATCCGTACTCTGTAGCGATTTGTGATATGTGTCATGGTCTAGAGAAATAATGTGGTGTGTGTACAGGTGCCAAAGCGCGTCATTTTAGCAGCCAAGGCTCTGACACCACACTGCCCTTTGCAAATGTCAGCCTGTTGATCTACCATTATGTTTCTCCTGCGCAGATGCTACCAAAATATTAAGTAATCGCATTTTTACGCTAATAATGATGTCTCGATTATTCTTTTTTTTTTTGGCTTTTTTGCTTCTAAGTTCGATAGTGAAAGTGTGGGTCTTCGTCAAATCACCTTGTATTGTAACTTTTTTGCGGACTTCAGATGTTATACAACGGACTTTCTTGTTCAATCCATAAGCTAATTGGATGAGTTTCATTGGATTATCGTTGGCAACACATCGGCTTGCTCCCTTAAACTGTTCAAAATATGGCTGTTTTCCAATCATCCAACTTCGAAGTTTCCTCCAACTATAGGGTAGTCTGAGTGGGCCTCTGTAAAGGATCGTGAAGGATTTTTAGCGCCGCTATAAGACGATCCTACTGGCTAGCTATGTCTCGTTTTGGACAAATACTCGGGTCAAGCCTCATTATGCTTTGAAAATAAATGTAATACAGGTAGTCTGCTTTGGGACAAATACTCGGTTCAAGGTAGCTCCAGCTTCCTCATACTTTGAAATTGATGAATTGATCCAGGTATATAAAGGTCGTGAACTGACTGCCTGGATGTTTTGGTTTCATTTTCTCCTTAGAGCTTTATTGCAAATAACCTGAACATACAATTCATTTTAACCTTTTAATTCTTCGAACTGCACAGCTCCTAAGTCGCGATGAACTCTTCAACTGCAGTCATCGATGGGATCACGATTGTAAGACTGTACGAATTTGCCCTTGCTCTCCCAAAACTAAGTCCAAATAGCCAAACCATACAAAGCCGTACGAGTCAATCTCGGCTCAGCGCCCAGAATTATCCCAAGCCGGCCGCACTGTCCTAGTCAGTGGCGGCTCTACGGGTATTGGCCATGCCATTGCACGAAACTATTGCATCGCCGGTGCTTCCCTTGTGATCATCTTGGGGCGTCGCAGTGATGTTGCCAATGACGCAGCCTCGAAGCTCAATGAGGAATTCCCCAGTACCACCGTGACTGCGCGCGTATGCGATGTTTTTGACAGAGCTCAATCGCAGCAGGTGTGGGATGAACTCGAGAAGGAGGAAACCCTGATTGATGTTCTCATTCTCAACGCTGTCGGCGAGCCAGCCCTTCAGCCAATTCTAGAGCAAGGGGCAGACAGGCTTTGGCTTGACTTTGAGAACAATGTCCATGCTCCTCTCTACCATGTTGAGAGATTCTACAAGCAGCCGAACCATAAAAAACAAAAGGTACAGTGTCTCAGCAGACAATTAGTCACTGAAATTGAGCTAACTCCATGTTTAATTCAGTTTGTTGTGTCTGTGTCTACCCAGGATATTCATCGCTGGGACAGTGCACCCCAAATGCCGGGCTATCAATTGACGAAGAGTTCCTTTGCTACTGTTATGCAGCAAGTCGCACGGGACACGTCAGAGGAAAAGATGCGTATCATTTCGTTCCATCCATCGGTTGTATTTACAGAGTCGGCAAAAAAGACCGGGTATACTGAGGATACTCTGCCCTGGACAGATGGTACGTTGCAGACCCGATGAATTATTGGTGCAAACACTGACAGCGACATTTTAGCAAACCTGCCTGGTGGCTTTGCCGTCTGGGCTGCTTCTCCAGAAGCGTATTATCTTCACGGCCGGTTTGTATGGTCAACTTGGGATGTCAAACATCTCGGATCCGGAGACCTCCGAGCCCGTATTGACTCGGACCCGTGGCTGCTCAAGGTTGGGGTGAAGGGTCTGTGAGCTGTGTTACAGATTCAAGTTCAGTATTTATCATCTAGTGTAGTGACACAGTCAATGGTAAAATCTTATTTCTATCTTGATATGGACTTCATAGCTTGAACCATTCGTGCCCGAGGACCTCCTCTGCGCTGATCCGTTTGCGGGGGTCATATTGGAAGATCTGATAGAGCAAATCCGCTAGCAACTTTTGCTCACCCTCTGGAGTTTGCAGCGACTTTGTAGGCCCCTTTTTGTCCTTGTTGCCCATCTCAAAGATCTCTATTGGCTTACTCAGCGCTACCTCAAGCGACCAATCTTCTTCCCGGAGCCACTTTCCGTCGTGGTCAAAGTAGTCCTCGCGCGCCTCCCACTTAGCCCACCAGTCATCTGGAAGCTTACCAAAGAATCTGACCATCTCTGACAACAACTCATCCTTGTCATAGATCATGTAGAAGAGTGGTAGCTGCTCTCGAATCTCGAACAATGTGCAGCCAAGAGCCCACAAATCGCACGCCGGGCCAACTGCGTCAGGTAGTTCCAGCAGGACCTCTGGTGGAAGGTAGTTTTCTGGGATACCAAGATCTTCCGGTGGCGATGAGAACTTGTAAGACTCGCCGAAGTCAATGATGCAGATTTCGTCTGTCAAAAATTCATTCCCGAGATGAGTGATGTCCGCTGGCTGTACAAGGTATTTCGGGCAAGATGAAGGGATCTCCTCTCCTGATTCTGTTTTCACAGTGATTTGTGAAGGTTGTCCGATCTGAGACAGCAGCTCGTGCTCGGACAGATGGTCCATGTTCGCTAGTTTGACTAGAATATTGGACGGACGAAAGTCTTGCGAAGGTATGTTAGTAGTTGAACATAAGTTGGCATCGTTACCAACCCAAAGGATAAGCTTACCTCCGTGACAGATCTGGTTTTTATGCAAGAAGTCCAATGCTTGTGTAGTTTGGTGGGCGAATTTCCGTAGAGCCATTCCGGGATCCTTTTCCAACCGCATCCATAAATCTGGTGACACACGCGGTCCAAGAGGCGGGAGAACCAGACATTGGTGGGTTCCATTTGGTCCTTGTATCGTGAAATGACCCAAAGGGGCTGCGATATACTGGGAACCGGAGATAGAGTGGTCCAGTTCCGCCAGAGTGAAGTCAAGAACTTCATCAGAGTTCAAGTCACTGGCCATGACTTTGAGCGCAACATAGCGAGCGTCCACTAGGTCCCGACAGAGCCAGACTGTACCGAAAGCACCATGACCGAGTTTTTGAATGATTCTGTAGCGATCCAAGGGACCAAGGGAATCCCCGATATGCACAGGATGATAACCGCCCTCTTGGTAACCCTCCAGATGCTCAAGGCTTTCATTTGAGCCGTCTAGGTAGGTGCCATGGCTAGTCGCGGGAGCATGATCGAGAGGACCGTCGTAATCAATCACGTAGTTAGGATTGATTCGATATTGACCGGAGGGAGGCGTGTCTAAGATGTTCGATGACATGATGTGGAACAAAGATGTGTCGTTGCCGCCAGCTGAACAGGTCGGGAAAAGCGCCGTGTGTGGATCTGCGAAGGTGAGGGAGATATTGAGTGATCTCACTTTTCACAACATAACAGCAATGTAGAGCGTGAATGAAATAGTTCAAGATCTCGCATCATTCGTAGTGGGAACCACTAATGCAGTAACATATATAGGAATGAGATACCGTAGTGCCTCAATGTTTGGCATAGGTATGCCCAGGGTTACTGATTTCTCGTCTTTTAGTGGCTGTGCAGTTCGCAATTCTTTTCTCTGGAAGCTCTTTATTCCCAAGCGCTGGGTCGAGCGGGGTAGTAAAATGGCGTGAAAAGTGACAAAATGCAGGGGTTCAGGATATGAACCTTGACTTGGACAAGAAACTTTCTCAGCTGAGAACCTGAAACACGAAACATTCCCCTCAGCGCTTAGAACGTCGATCCAGTCGCTCTTATAGGCTGGCGATGCGATAATTGATGAGGAGTCAAGTGATAGCAGTGTGCTAGCTATGGCATGAGACCATGAGCAGAGCTGGCCCACAGAATATTCTCGCATTCAAAATGTGCCTATTTATGTCATTGCCACACCTCAGCTCAGCTCCCAAAGCCTATCGACTCAAATATCCTTCATCAAACTTTTCTCTCACGCATCCATGGTCAACAAGGAAGTTCAGGACAAACTCGCGGCCTTTGTCGCCGAGAGAGACTGGGAACAGTTCCACACTCAAGAGAATCTCGCCAAGAGCGTCGCGATAGAAGCCGGCGAGCTTCTAGAGTGTTTCCAGTGGAGCGCTGAACCCGACCCGAAGCGGGTACAAGAAGAGCTCGCCGACGTCCTGACCTATTGTCTTCTTCTCTCCGCAAAGATCGGACTTGACCCAGACAAGATTGTGCTGGACAAGCTCGAAATCACCAAGAAGAAATATCCCGTCGAAAAGGCACGAGGCAGTAGCAAGAAATATGACCAACTTGACGATAGCCCAGCTTGATTTCTCCAAAGATGCAGTCTCGACGTGGAGAGCTGATGATGAGAGACATAGCAATTGGCCTATTGTGTATGTATTGGACGATGGCCGCCGGCCAAGATCGAATCAGCTGAGGGATATTTACGTCGGGGAGTCGCTCAATGCTGCTGGTAGACTGCGACAACACCTAGACACGCCGGCAAAGCAACACCTCAAGAACATCCACGTCATATTTGATGAGAGGTTCAACAAGTCAGCTTGTCTGGATTTGGAATCCTATCTCATCAAGATGCTAGCCGGCGACGGTGCGAACCGTGTGCTCAACCGAAATAACGGCATCACTGAGTCCAAATATTTCCAACGCGAGATGTATCGTGAAAGCTTTCCCTACATCTTCCAGAGACTGCGAGCCCTTGGCGTCTTCACGCGTGGCTCACATGAGATCGAAAACAGTGATTTGTTCAAGCTATCACCGTTCAAGGCCCTTACGGCTGATCAAGCTGCTTCGATCGAGGAGATTGTCACAGGGCTCCTTGCTGATCTTGAGAGCGGCGCCGATAGCACGATCGTGATCCAGGGCGACCCAGGCACCGGCAAGACTGTAGCAGCCATATATCTGATGAAGCTGATTGTCGACCTCCAGACTTTCACTACTCTTGAAGATTTGGACAGCGACGCGCGATTTGCCTCCTTCTTCACTGAGGCCAATCGGGGACTACTCCAAGGTCTTCGAGTGGGTTTGGTTGTACCACAGCAATCGCTGCGATCATCTATCAAAGCTGTGTTTAAGAAAACACCCGGGCTCCATCCTTCAATGGTCATGACGCCTTTTGAAGTTGGAGAGGCCGATGGCATGTTCAGTCTGCTGCTCGTAGATGAGACGCATCGGCTCAGCCAACGTGCCAACCAACCTTCAGGAGTACTCAACGCAAAGTTTTCAGCCATCACAAGGGCATTGTATGGAGGCGATGACTTTGGCAAGACACAACTGGACTGGATACGGACCAAAAGCCGGCATCAGATCTTCCTCCTGGACGCAGCACAGAGTGTGCGCCCTGCAGACCTACCCTCCGAGGTGTTGTCAGACCTCGTGGCCGATGCACGAGCTTCAAGGCGGCATTTTCAGCTCCAAACTCAAATGCGCGTACGGGCCGGATCAGATTTTGTATCCTATGTCCGCTGGATCCTCGATCCTCGGCCCCTCTCGCTACCGCGTGTGCGACGTGACTTTGGAGACTATGATTTTCGCACCTTCGACAGTGTGGCGCGCATGCGAGATGAGATCTTCCAGCGCGACGCAGAAGTCGGCCTTGCACGTATAGTGGCCGGATATGCATGGGAGTGGCGGTCAAAGAGAGACAGGACAGCGTTCGACATTATGATCGGCGACACACAACTGCGCTGGAACAGCACCCCCACCGACTGGATCTCGTCCAGCAATGCACTCGAGGAGGTTGGTTCCATCCACACGGTGCAGGGGTACGATCTGAACTATGTTGGCGTTATCATTGGCCTTGATCTACGATTTGACACGGTACGGAAGCGCCTGTGGGTCGATCGCAGGTCTTACTTTGACAAGAAGGGTAAAGAGAATAATCCCGCGCTCGGAAGGACGTATTCGGACGATGACTTGCTGCGGTTTATTACGCAGATATACGCGGTGCTTATGACGCGCGGCATCAGGGGGACGTATGTATATGCATGTGATCCTGGGCTACAAGAGTATCTCAGAGGACTTATCCCATTTCATTCTTGAAATTCTTCTATAGTCTCTGTTGTATTATTCATGGCTTTGACGTGCTAAACAGATATGGGTCGGAAAGATGGGACTCGCAGAATGGTGTAAGATGTCTAGCCCAATCACAGCAGACACTTAGCAGTTCGCCAATAGCAGCCTGTTGCCTAACTGACAATCTCCATCCAATATAAAAGCAGCTTCTACCCCTCCCAAGTTTTTTCATCACCACGTTCTCGTCAATTTCTCTACTCCACCGGACAGCGTTATTGCGCTTCCCTGCGAGTCTGACTACTACTTCGATTTCAGTCAAAACATTATTACATCCCTTTGGAATCAGCCAATACACAATTGCTGGACTATGACGTTGACAACAGTGCCAAACATATCCTCGTACTCTGTGACCTTTTGCTCGAGGTTTCCAGCATACTGACATAAAGCAGTTCTGAACTGAACGACCCCGGTATCATGCGCCCAATTGAGGAACTGTTCCTTGATATCTCCATTCATGAGGTATTCACTCAGACAATGGTAACCTTTGTCGAGCCATGGAAGACCATGTATATCAATTCAATCCGCGAGCAACGATATGGCGACGCCATCTGGGCTCGTTACTGCATAGAGGGAGGGGTAGAAAATGGTGTCATACTTGGTGAAGGCCCTAATCCCGACATCACGGTGCTTGATCAAGTCAGGGAAGATGCTTTAGAGGCGAAAGAAAATGAACCAGGACTGTATGCAGACGCTATAGAGCTCTACCGACAGACTAGTAGTGAAGATGGGCATCCAGAAGTCCTCAAGATCATCTTTGACACCGATAGAATGGAGGCCCAAGACTGAAGGTGTTGATACGAAGGTAGGGGGGAAGGATGAGGTGGTGTGAGCGAGCGGGATAAGCCGGACTAAGAGATAGAGTCACTGGGATGATCTGTATGACCTTTTGAGAAAGCAAATCATTGTATGCACAAAAGGCCGACTACTCACAGCTTCAAATACCTCTTGCTTTCTCCGCTAGGCGGAAAAGAATAAGCTACCTGGTCCACATTGTCGGAGTGATGAAATAGGGTAGGTCTTAAGTTTTGACGGTTGAATACGAACCTCTTTCTCTCAACCCCTGTATCCAGAAAGTTCCAGCCAAATGTGGTGAGAATGTCAACTGAGGTCAAGTGCGCATCTCAAGTTTTAGAATTCTGAGTAAACAGATATCACCAATCTTCATCATCACCATCTGCTGTACCAACTTGATGGCTATTGCCATCAGTGTAAAAGACATTCCCATTACTATCGCTCTCTTAACATAAAAAGTCATCATGGTTAGACGATATTTCAACTACCAACCACTGACTGTCACTAATGACTACCAGTACCAGTCACGCCGTAATGCCCAGTACGGTCGACTACAAACCCATGGAGCATTTCGATTATTTGCAGGTTTAGTTTGGATGGAGTCCTCCTTCCTCTTATCTCAATTGTCTAAACTTTAGTAAACTCTTAATATTTTATATACTCTTCAATAATATCATCCAAAATTAGGTTTAAACTGGTCTGATTACTGCATATTTTAGATTTCTTTATTTTTCAATGTCCCTAGGTGGGTCGATGTTAGAACATTTCCCCTCTGCGGACCAAACTAAGCTCAAGCATGGTTCTGTACAACTGGGACTATTGCACAGAATCAGACACGGACAAGCTAAGAAACTGGAAACTTAGAGCTTTCCAGTCAATCTTCCGCTTCGTTCTGATGGATATCCTCGCCTTATTCATGAGGTTGAAGACCAGCTCTGTGAGGCAACCGAACAGTCTACTCAGTGGCAAATGGATCACGTGTCGCAGTTCCGCCAGAGAACAGTCCATCAAGAGCTACTATATGCTGTGCATCTTTCTTCTCGTGGTTATGGCCTGCTACAAAATCTGCAAAACGCCCATAAGGCCCAGCTGCAGCAGTTTATATTGGTGAGCTTCTCTGCTATGTGCTTCCATCAGGGAAGTTTAGGTTCCCGTACACATGAAGAAAATGCCAGACTTGGTCGATCGCTTGAACTCCTCAGTGGAGAAGCAGGTTCTCCTCATGAGCCATGGACACGAGCCAGGTATTTCTGGGACAGGGAACGGTTTGATGCGTTGATGGATGCTCTGTATTAACACTGTTAGATCTCATATATAGAACAGGTGATCGGAAGAAATATATTGATTGTTATTCCATAGCCTAGTAGTTAGAAAATACACTTCGGTAGGTCAATGGAGATGACAACTTATGCACTAATTGGGCAGGTAATGAGCTGTGAGGTAATAACTTAAAGCGAGAAATTCTTCCATTTTTTTAGCCTGGAAGCTGCAGCTAAACGTTAATACTACCACTGCAGTTGTATCCGTCTTGGTCATATCTCTAGCAAAACTGTGATCTGCAGCTTCAGAAGTGCAGATCTTTCCTGTATTCGGACTTATGATGTGATACCCTCAGGTCTTCTGAATTGGTTGAACGTCATTCGCGGTGGTGGATCGCCGATGTTCCCTCCCATTGGATAACCACCGCCACATCGCAATATCATCCACAATGTGGATCGCCGCTCTCAAACTGGATTGGCTGTCGAAAGCCAGGGCAGCTTGTGACATTGCTAGGACATGTCTTGATATCGAGTATAAGAACCGCCAGGCCTATCCTCAAAGTTTGGGCAGTATATCAAACAAACAGACACCAAGATACAAAGACCTCACAAAAGCCTCATTATGATGCCGTATCGTAGTGAAGAGCCATCCCCACCCTTATCTTGCAAAAGGGCCACTTCGAATGTTGAGGCGGCCTCCGACCACAATGAGTTAGATACTCCAGGACATTCAATTCCCCTGGCAGACCTTGAGGCGATGGAGTCTCAATTGTTCGACCTCGAATTTCCAGTTCTCATGGACTTGGATCAGCCTGAGAACGAACCATGGAACCATGACCAAGGTATGCGTTAGATCTTATCGTTATCTCGATGCCCTCAATAATCCGCGAATTTAGACACGATGATGACCGATGCTTTTAATTTCACCGACCCTACTATTATGGCGGATAGTTCACTGTCCATGGAAATCCAGAATACGATCAATATGGACCCATCGTGGCCCCAACCATCTGATCAAGACTGGCTTTTGCAGAACCCTGAGGTAGACTTGACATCTCTGCCGACCGATTATTTTGTCGATCCCACTTCTTCCCTGGTAGGGGACCTCACCTGGCAACAGTTCAATCAGAACGGAATGGAGACATTACAAGCCCAAGAACATCGTCCATCATACCATGACCTCCACGCTCCATGTAAGTTGAGTACCATCATACAGTCCAGGACAGAATATGGGCCTAACTGAAACTAATTGAGATAGCTGACCACTGCTACTCAGATCAATTTGGATATGGGATAATGCCAGAGAGCCTGAGTACCGGCCCAACCGGATTTACCAGTCACGCTATGTTTCCACAAGTCCCCACGACCCAAACGGAGCTAGTGGAACAGCAACAGCATGTCTATGACCAAGAACAAAACCATAGTGTAAGAAGCGCCCTAGCCGACATGAGGACGGACATATTTGCTTATGGTCCGGTCATACAACAACGGCCTGTCCCCCCAATCAGACGTGGAGGGCGAAGCGGCCGGATGAGTTCGGAAGAGGCCAGAGAACAGTACATGGCAAGACAAAATGGGGTATGCGCTCGCTGCTGGTGGCTAAATAAGAAGGTATTGCTCGAAAACATCTCTTCCACCTGAGATTGAAATACGGACAGCTGACCTTCCAGTGCCAAGGTGGAATCCCATGCGAAGCTTGTCTAAACATACGGCAACCACGACGGTGGAAGACCCCTTGCACTAAACCACAGTTCTTGGAAATCATAAAAGCTGGGGCGTTTTTTTTCAGTAAGCATTGTGTTTCCCCATTTTGTATTCCAGCGGTATCCCAGTTCAAGCTAATAACTATTCTTTTGGACGCAGATATCTCAAAGCTTCCCAGAATAGCACGCTTAGACATCGACCAAGCGACCGCTGTTTTAGGTTGTCTTCACTACTACTCAACAACAGATCTAAGAGTCTCTAACTATAAACTTGCCCTTCAGTCTTCATATCAATCGACTAGCTGGGGCATTACACTCAAAAACCCATCATTAATAGTCTATGACAGTTTTCGTTTGATGTACTTTCCCAATGGATCGTACCAGCCGTTTTCTACAGACAGGATAAATGAGGTACACTCAAAAATCATTCAGAACTACCCATTCACTTTAGCACCCGAATTATGCCAGGGGGCTTCGAAGCTTCCTATGCTTCCGTCTGTCGTAAGCATACAATCCTCTTTTAATGATACTGTCATGCCACAGAAGCTAACAATTTAAAGTGTGCTCTCACGCTCCACTGTTATAAGCCAAGGCTGTACGCTGATTCACTTGGAAAGTGTGTTAAGCACGACGACTACCAGAACCACGTTTTTGCCAATGCGATGTGCTTCGTAACTTGGTTTTTCCACTTTCATGATGAACTGGTTTTATTTCAGATTCTCCACGACACCATCCGTCAGTGCAGGAAGGATTCTGAAAAAAGAGTCACCTTCATTCAATCTGTTCTTTTTGTGCTGATGGTGAGTCGTGATGAACGACAGCATGATAGTTTTGAGCTTGTAAGTGATCTGCTGGCAATTATCGCTTGTCTTGATATACTCATGAATTTGACTAGGACTATAACGACAGTCTTAGATCAGCTGATATGGCAGAGTATCTAGATCGGAAGCAGCGCGTACGTACTGCTCTCTGGATATATGCCTCCATCTGTCTTGATCATCTTCCTTCTTGGGACTACTTTTGGTCACATCTTCCAAAACCATTAGCCATCTTGCGTGGAGACACGACAGAGAAGCTCGGGGAAAGCTTGAAATGTCTAGATTTATATCTGGATTGGTCCACGAGGACTTACGTCAGTAAACTGCGGGCTGTTACATCATATGCCCCTTTCCATGGTTGTGAACGGCATTCTGGCGGTCCGTTGAATCCCAATCTTGGCCTTACGAACGGTCAGAAATGGAGGGAAGTTCTTGACAGCACTCTGCGACAAAAAAATAAGGACCGCCCTCCTACTTACCACTTCGATGACATCCTCGAAATAAATCTGCGTCATGACTTGAGACGTATCTTCGCTCCGAAAAGTCCCGCCGAATGCGACGAAGCGGCCCAGGCTCTTTTTGGAAATCTTATATCCATGGCCAATCTACCGGATATATGCAGTGACTCACACTTTCGTGTGACTGGGAGATTTAGCCCTTCGCGTGTGTCTCTCTTGGACTCTCTCTATTTGAATTTCAACACAGAACGCCCGGTATCTGCCCTTACACGTCTATGACACAAATTGATTCCGCAAGCTGCGACAAATCCCGAGACTCGATTTCTTATGGGGCTCAAGGTTTGAAGTTCTATCATGAACAAAAGAAATACCCAAGAATTCAGGATCTTGCCATTTGTATTCAACAATCCTCTCGCTTCGCAGCACTCGCAAACTTGCTCGGAGACGTAGCCTATTTTATGGGAGGAGAGTATACTCCACTGTTCCACCCAGGGCTAGATCAAATCATCATTGGAGGAGATAAGGCAGAGTTCGCTTTTGTGTGCCAAATCTTCTTGTCCCGAAATTCTTGGCTGGAAACCTGTCGCAGAAGCCTTGATGGCCTTCATCAAGCTCTGCTTCAGGTTGCAGACCCAAACAGTCAAGTAGAAAGGGTCCGGTCATTCCAGCGATTACTACGTCGAAAGGCGCGAGATGCTTTTGGAAATCTTATTCATGAGATATCAGAACCATCTCAGGAAAAGAAGAGATTGGCCCTACGCCTGTGGTTTAAATTCTCGAGTTGTTATGAACTTCTGTTGGAGAAATACCAAATGGGTGAATATTCACGGCCTCAGTTATGGAGACTTAGATTCTACGTTGCGGATGTCGCAGAGCGAGTGTTTTTCGGACAACGAATCATTTCCGATGACTCTAACCTATCAAGACAATTTGACGAAATGCTAGAGTGGGCTAAGAGCCGTTACATGATTGAATTCATAGAGGACATGGCACAAAGAAACACGGAGGATCTTGATACTAAGGCGAATATCTCTGAAGAGAAGCTTTCAAAGATTACCACGGCTATGAACAAGTGGTTTTTGAAGTTTGGGGATGGGACGGTTGAAGATGGCTCTATGGACATTGAGCTGCAGGCAGTATTGATTAACTTGGTTTTGGACTGAGTTTTTAAGAATACATAGAAATTAAAGATAAACGAGTAATAATAGTATCTCTATATATTGTCTCGACCTATCACGTTACTCAATGAACTCTGCACTTACGATGCAGTTGACAAGTGGGCTGACTAAATGTGTGAAGTAATAAAAAGTCCTTCTAGTAATTATAAGTATATAAAAAGAGTTAGTATTAGACTTCTTGCAGTCGAAACCCAGTCATTCCATTCTATAGTACAGACCAGTTTCCAGTTAATTACATTTCGCAAGTAGAATCTTTTGTTTTCTTTTACTTTAACCTTCAACTTTATCAAGCTCAGGTTTTCCAAATTTCTCAATGATATCAACAATAGCAAAAATAGAGTAGTGGTTCGGCTTGTCGACACTCCTGCAACCAGTCAATAGCATTGAAAGGAATTAATCACTATCCCGCGTACGTGAGGGACCCCCTTTGTATTGTAGTCGGTCGATAGAGCTGACGGCTTGTGTAACAATTGGGCAAGCATTAAGCTGCGAGGGGATAACTAAAGATGAGTAATTTTTCCAACTTCTTATTCTTCAAGTTGTAGTTGAACCTTGACATTGCCACTGCGATCATACCCGTCTTGGTCATATTTCTAGCTGTGAACGCACAACTTTGTAAGCAGTGCTGCCGGGCTAGCACATTAATCAGGCGTGTAGATCTTCCCCGGATTCGGACGTAGGATGCAATACCTTCTGGTACCGTCAGCAATGAAAGGGTTCCTTGGATCGAAATATGCGCCCTCACTTACGACACAGCGTTTCTTCAACATCCTGGAGGGGATTGAGTGGTCGTTTCTTATTTTACAACTCAAATTCATAGTCAAGGAGGAGATGAATTCTCAGGGCATATCGCAATTCATCAGTTGGTGTCTGTAAACTGAACAGACTAGCCGACTAGGTATGTAAGACAAAGCCCCACTTAGCTATACCGAAAGGAGAACTCGGAGCTTAAAAATCGTAGGGCTGTGATGTCAGTGAATAAGCAGCTTCTTTGCGTAATACTGGTACAACCTTCATGTATTGGAGGATAGGTACAGTAAGATAATTCAAGTATAAAGAGGAGCAATGGATTTGCGAAATAAATGTTTCATTACAGTCAATACCCAGTTTCCCAATTCTCCTCTTTCATAACCAAAATGCGATATCTTCAACTTGCCATTGCCTCATTGGCTTCAATTGTTGCCGCCACTTCATCTTTTGATACTTGGGCTCACGGCCGAGTTGCTCTAAATGATGTCAGCATACACTTTCGCTATGCTGGCTCAGGACCTCCTCTTCTTCTTGTTCACGGAAACCCCCAACACAGTCTGACATGGCAATTCATCGGTCCCATCCTTGCCCAGAACTACACTGTTATCGCTCCAGATAACCGCGGCGCTGGCGACTCAAGCATCCCTCCAGATGGAAACTACACTGCAGCTGCTTCAGCCGATGATCTCAAAGGCGTTTTGGATTTCTTGAACATAACATCTGCATATGTCTTTGCTCACGATAAGGGCGTCGGTATGGCAACTGCGCTTGCGATTAAGCACCCTGATCTCGTGAAGAGACTGGCTTTAGCCGAGTATTCTCTTCCTGGGTTCTCGTACGAACAGGCTGCAACTCCGGCGCCTTACTGGGACCTTTACCAGAACTGGCAATTGGCATTCTTTCAGGTCCCCGACTTGGCTGAATTTCTCATGTCAGGCAAAGAGAAGCAGTTTCTCCAATGGTACTTCTATCACGGAAGCTACTCTGGTGTCGAGAGTTTCAGCGAGGAGACAGTCAACAGATACACCAGCAGTATCTCAAAGCCAGGATTTCTCAGAGCGATGCTTGGACCCTTCTCTAGCTCAACTGTCTACCAGGACGCCACTTTCTTCAAAGCTTCTCTCAACAATACCCCGCTGAGTGTACCACTACTTGGCATGGGTGGTGAGGCAAGTTTAGGGCTGAAGGCAGACCTGATGCAGACTTATAAACCGGTTTCTTCAAACCTTGAGATCGACACCATCCCCAAGGCAGGACACTGGGTTGGTAAGTTTTCCTCTCTGGATTGGAGACACATTGCTAATAGTTTTATAGCCGATGAAAATCCTAAATGGACTGCGAAACGGGTGGGAAAGTTCTTCGGTCAAGATGACAAACAGCTGTCGGAAATTGATCTGGGATATTTGGACGATTTGGTTACTCTTGATGTTGGCTTTTTCGGTACCAGGAGGAATCTCGCGCTGGGTATTCAGTGAGAACATTACCATGTAAGCGCTACCAACTCCAAAGCCTTTCCTTGGTCTGGCAGCCTATGCTGACTGTACTTTGGCAGACATAAAAGAATTACTTGGGCGGTCGAACAGTAGTCAAAGCATACAGACAAAATTGGCAGACCTAGCATCATGAGGCAAAGACGCCCCGTGGCTGATTTGAGGATAAATACTCTCATAAAATAGTTACAATGAATTGTTGCACCTGGCAACCTTAAACCCTTGACTTATATACGTCCTTCGCAACTATCGCGAAGATTATTTCTTGACCGCACATCCAATGCGCTTAGAGCTGACAGCAATGTCATCGAACCAGAAAGTGTTGACAGATCCACTGTAGGACTCCCATCCGAAGTAAACACCCTCGATCTTGGGCTTGGGCTTGCTGTTCTTCCAGCCGTTGCTGTACGGCGACGGGTCGTTGGGCTTGTAAACAAGACCCTTGACGGGGCTGTCGTTGAGCCAGGTGGCGATGGTGCCGTCGGGGTAGAGATGGTACTCGAGGCACTGCCACTCGTTGGCGGGGATGTTCTTGGAGGCGGCGATGCCGCCGGGGGAGAGATCGGGGAGAGTGGCGTCGTCGGACTCGTGGTTGTACATGAGGATCTTGCTCTGGCCGCCGATGCGGAGGTGCTTGCCCTTGCCCTGGGCGGAGTCGGGCATGGTGATGAAGGTGACGTGAGAGTCATCGAGAGCCTTGGCAGACTTCCTATAGTTGGAGTGGTCAGTAATATGTCCTGGCGAATACATCTCAATGTCAACTTACATCCAGGTCCTGACGTAGACATCGCCGGAAGGAATGGCATCAGTACCAAAGAACTTATGTCCACAGAAACCATTGCTGCCACCAGTGACCTTGATGGAGTTCTTTCCACTGTGAGCAGTAGTCTTGTCGAGAACAACACTGCCACCCTGGTCACAGTCGGGCGCGTACTCAGGCCAAGCAACCTTGTCCCAACCGCTCTCAAAGTCCTCGGCGACCTGGCCGAGGGTGAGGGGAAGCACAGAGAGTGCAGCAAGAGCAACTTGGCGAAGCATGATGAAAGAATTGGAAATGTACAAGAAAAGGGTAAAAGAAGAATAGAAGTGTGTTTGAGAATGAGAATGAAAGCCAAGCGCCAAGAAAGATCGTGACGCTGGGCGATCTATTTATCAAGATCCTTTCTTTTGATGCGAGAGCCCTGTAATTATTAGGGATTGGCGCCTGAAACAAAGGTGGTTCTTCGTCTGAATTGTCATTGGCGGTGCAGGGATGGTGCGGTAAACTCGGAATCGAGAGCCCGCAATTTCCATCTCGGGCGCGGGCAGTTGAACCTGAGACAGCTTCGGGAAAAGCGGGAAATTCTTCCGTCGAAGGGTGTGAAACAGGGTAATTATCCGTCTCGTTAATATTTATATTCTCCAGATTGTGTTCGCGAGTTGATTATCGCCATATGCCATTTCTTTAGTATTATTGCTTCTTCCAGTATCCGAGAACCACTTTCCAGTAATGCTATCCTCAGGGCGTGAGAGTTCTAGCGCTTAAAGATGGAGAATTGTGAGACGGAGTTGAAAACAAGACAGATGTCTGTCCGGGCAAAGTGGAAAAACCGGCATTGATCTGCCTAGCACATGTGCCCTATCACGCATTCGATATCTCTTAAAGTCCAATTGTTATGCGGTGTGACTCATGGAGTAATTCTCTGAGAAATGGCTGTTGGTCGTAGACAACAATATCTTGTTTCAATCCAATCATTGTCGCTGATCTCGAACCCCACCTAGTCAACCAACGCTTCGCCGCATTATATAAATATTGTATACAAACAAGAAACAGATTTGGATATTTCCTCTCACTCCGTTAACACATTGGGGATTATCTCGTCTTTTATGATCATACCTTACGGAACCAGCAACTCCGAAATAGCATCCTCAGGTAAAGATGAGCGCCTCTCCTCCACCTACCCCGCCTCCAAGGGCACCTTACCGTGGTGAATTGAGGTTCAAGAGTATCACGTCACCGTGTGAATGGATTAAAGACTACTATCCCGGTAGCTACCATCCGGTTATAATAGGTGATCTCTTTGATGATGGCCGATACAGGGTTGTTCGGAAACTCGGTGAGGGATCTTATTCAACCGTCTGGCTAGCACGCGACCTAAGGTCAGTAACCCATCTGTCAGACTATAGCAGCCGGATGCTGACTTTAACCAGAGATGCTAGATACGTGGCTCTGAAGATATTGGTATCCAAAAGCACGGAGTCGAGTCAGGAACTGGAGATCCTGCACCACCTCGCCAATGTCGCACCCGAAGACGGAGCTAAATACATTACGCAGCTTCTTGCAGAGTTTGAGCACCATGGCCCGAATGGGGTACACAAGTGTCTGGTTCTGGAACCCATGGGCCCTTCAGCAAACTCCATGGTCGAGGAGCTGCCTCAATTCAAACCGAGGATGTTTGGAATGAACATCCGATATCCGCCTCAAATGGCTAAACGCATTCTCAAGCAGTCGCTGCAGGGGTTGGCGTTCCTTCACCGACACGGCATCGCTCATGGAGATTTTCAGCCTGGAAATATGCTCTTCTCACTCACAGATATCAACGAGCAAGAAGAAGATGTTCTTCGACAAAAGGAAGATGTCAAATCCCAATCAACATCGCCCCCCGTGGAGCGACTCGATGGCAAGCAGGATAAATAGGCACCTCCATACCTCTGTATCGCGCAGCCACTGGGGTCTTTCGCAAGCCCTACCGATGATTTCAGAATCAAGCTGTCAGACATGGGCGGAGGTAAGTGTCACTTGGATTCTTGAAACTCAAAACTGACAATCGCCAGCATACTTTTTCAACAACCGACCCAAGAAGCTCATCACTCTAGCCGGACTCCGTACCCCAGAGTTTGTAATCAAGGGGGAAATGAATGAATCTTTGGACATCTGGAGTTTCGGATGTCTCCTCTTCGAGTTAACGACCGGACAGCCTCTCTTCTGCCTACCAGGGCCACACTCCGAGCCAGACCTAACGGATGAACACCTTCTTGTGCTGGAAGAGCGCTTGGGTCCGTTGCCAGATGATCTGTATTGTTTATGGGAGACATCTTCGCTATACTACACGCCCGAAAGAAAGCTTTACAACTGTGAGATTGGGGGTGTCCGTGAGGGGCAAGAGCCTCTTATGCTGGAGCGGTTATCAATGGAGGAAGCATTCGATGAAACTGAACCCGAGTTAGGCGCGGAAGAAGCAGAAAAGGTAAAGAAGATAATCCGATGTATTCTACAGTATGATCCCTCCAAGAGACCTTCTGCTGGCGAGATCCTGCAGGATCCTTGGTTTGCGGGAGCTTGAGATGGAAGCTGGTGCAGATTCTTCTGGTACTTGGGAGGCTAAGGGAAAGACTTTGGTCCGAGCATGTGAGATACTTGTGCTTGAGATACTTGTGCTTTGCGGTATGTGAGGGAAAGGCTTCTTCTGTGTATTTCTTTAGTCTAAAATACTTAAATCAGAGAGGAAGGTCCGTATGAGCTAAATACTTTGCTTTTCTATGACATAATATTCGGAGACGAAAGTCAAGTAACACGTGCATATTCACCAACTCTCTACCATACACGATGTCAAGGCGTCCATTGACAAGGACGACTTGATCAATTGGAGTGAAGGAAGCTCTTCTCAAACTATTATTGGATCTCATGATTAAAATGTACCGTCTACCGGATAAAATGTATTCACGAAGTGGGATGCCCACGTGACTGCTAGTGAAGAGGAACAGTTAAGAAACAAGGTGCATTTGGAAGAGAGTATCGTCAGCTGCCAGCGGAACGCGTCGAGCATAAGGGCTTTGTACTTCTCTATAACTTACTTTTATAGCTGCCTGTATAGCCTAAGCTCTAATACATGGGCATTTTATTTATTAAGGAGAGAAGATACATCAGTTAAAAACAAACACCTGGAGAAAAGAAAGCCTTATTAGGTAAAAAGACTTTTCGCCTCCGAATCGTGATCCCTTTACAACGTGATATCGAATTAGACACTGAAGTGTGAAATGGTTATATTAGTATTAATCAGACATCTTGGAAATAAAATAAAATCGTTTTTCAGCACAGTAAGGGATTCAAAACACTTTCACAAAACCAACAGCCTTATACTAAGACTACCAGGAACTCAGTGAGCTTCTATATAATTTGGAACGACATAAGAACTTAGTACAACTCTCTACTATCTCTATATTAGCCATTTCTAGCTTAAGAAAATCTCATTAGTAGTATCCGACCTGAATCACAGCCAACAGCTACAGTTGATTTGAAGACAACCGATGACAGAGGACGGTACTCGGAAGGGAGCCAAAGTACGTTCTTGCCATTCTTCCTAATCCATTCCCCATTGATATCGATATAGTGATCAGACCAATCAGAACCAGGTAATGTAGTTATCGCAACTGACTCAGCGTTAACATCCGGCGTTGGGTTTGGTACGTTGAAGTCCAGAATACCGATATCGGTGTAGAGCCGAGAGTTCGTCCATAAATCGAAAGATATGCGAAATAGGCTCGTACCGACACTGATTTTGTGCAGACATATGCACTGTTCTAAATCCCAGATCCTAAGTTCGTCATCGAACGAGCCTGATGCCAGATACAGGGAATCCACCGAAAAGGCTACTGATATTATCGACCGGTCATGTCCCTGTAGTATTTTGAAGCTGTTCTCTCTGATTTCCCAAATTCTAATCATCATGTCGTCTGAGCCGGTTGCGAGATACCGACTCTCGGCTGAGAAGGCCACTGAGGCCACTCCATCATCATGATCAAGTGTGTGTAAGCATTTGCCCGTTGTTGCATCCCAGATCCTGGCTGTATTTTTATCTGATCCAGATGCAACATATTGATTATCTGCTGAGAAGGCCACTGCACATATCTCCCCTTGGTCCTCGAGTGTATGGAGGCATGTGCCAGTTATAGTGTCCCAGATCTTAATTGACCAATCATCTGAGCATGACGCTAAGCGCTTGCTATCCGCAGAAAAGGTCAGAAAATTTATTGCCCCGCAATGGCCTTCAAATGTCTGTAGACATGTTCCTGTTTCTGTATTCCAGATCTTGACAGTATTATCTCTTGATCCTGATACAGCTCGCAAGCCATCTGCCGAAATGACCATAGAGTCCACGGCCTCATCGTGATCTTCAATTATTTGCGGGCATGCGTCGATTGACCCAGCCCAGATCTTGACTAAACCATCTTCTGAGCCTGATACAAGATGTTGACCATCAGCCGTGAAGGCCACAGACGTTATTGAACCCCCGAAGCCCTTCAGAGTCTGCAGAATCGTGCCGGTTTCGGCATCCAAGAGTTTTATCACAGACACAGACTCACCTACAGCGAGACGTTTACCATCCGCTGAGAAAGCTATGGCGATCCCGTAAGGCGAGGAAATTTCCAGTATTGGCAGATTGCAGCCTGCCGCCGCGTCCCAGATCTTGATCATATTATCCGTCGAGACTGACGCGAGACGCTTGCTATCTGGCGAGAAGGCTACTGACATTACTGCATCATGGTGAGCCAGTAGCGTCTGGTAGCATATGAACGATTTCATGTCCCAAAACTTGACCGTATTATCGGCTGATCCTGATACAAGACGCTGGTTATCTGGCGAGAAGGCAACTGAAGAAACCCTGTCAGAGTGGTCCTTAAGGGTCTTCAGACATTCTCCCGTTTTTGAACTCCAAATCTTAATTGTACCATCCGAAGATCCCGATACAAGATACTGGCCATCTGAAGAGGAAGCCACTGAGCCCACAGGTGCATCGTGGCCCTCTAGCGTCTGTAGACATGATTCTACCTTTGTGTCCCATATCTTAATGGTATTCGAAGCCGATGCGAGACTTTCTCCATCCCGTAGAAAAGTGATAGAATTGATTGCGCCATGATGATCATCAAGAGTATGTCGGCAAAGGCCTGTTGTTATGTCCCATATTTTGACTGTCTTATCACGTCCGCCTGATGCAATAAGCTGGCTGTCTGGTGAGAGGGCCACTGACATTAATCCACGGCTATGGCCCTCAAGAGTTTGTAAGCGGTTACTCCAGTTCTTGTCCATCTTTGGCTTCAGAGTCATCCAGTCCGGCTCTTCATGCTTGAATAGCTCCCGAATGAGGCTACATTCTGGACTAAAGACTAGTCCCGAGGCATAGGCTTGCAATGGGGCGATCTCGATTGGTCTCCTATGGGTGAGAATAAAACGGCGCGTATCTTCAAGTAGTTTCATCACTGGTTCTGGTGATTTGAATCTCTGTTATAATTGTTAGATCACTTTTATGATAGGCTCCAAACAACTCACAGTAGCCAGATCCTCGAGCTTATAAATGGCCTTCACTCCTTCCACTGTGCTCCTTAAGAGACTGAGACATTCCAGCCAGTACAAATACTTCTTTTGGATGAATACGTGAACATCACCACCGTTTCTCAGATTATCATTGAGCCTGGTGGGCTCAGAGTCGTGGAGATGATCTACCCAATAAACGGAAGAGTACCGGATGGGATCCAGTGGCTCAAGGAGATCCGGTGAGATCTTATCTATGCCAAACCCTGGATGACCAAGTTGGCAGATGTCGCGTCTCAGAGTCTCCGATAGTGCTTGCAGTGATCTCTCGAAAATCAGTTCATGTTGATACGCAAAACCTGAAGGTAGAATTTGGCCTGATGCCTTGTTGAGTAGGAAGTCTTTGGCCGACTGATGCAGGAAATAAATATCATCTCCCCGGATTGTCAGGAAAGATCCACAGCAACCGATAATTTGTGGTAGCTCATCAAAATCATGCTCGTCGTGTGACCCTAGGAGAGTTTTTAACTCAGCTAAAGTAACTGGTCTATACACGACAGAAGTAAGAGCCAATATCTCTCTACAAATCTCCGCATCATCTGAAGAAGAGATATTTTCCATCATTCTTCCGTACAGTGGGTCAAGTCCCTTGGGGAATGACTTCAGCTTGCGGCGGGTGTGGCTTTTGCGGAACACCTTGTTGTCTGCAAGCTCTTGACAGACCAAAGCGACCCATAGAAATGTGCCATCGGCGTTCTCAGCTAAATAACTCTTGACGTCACTTGTGAGTTTTGCGTCGTATTTCTTTTCTTTGGCCAACTTCTCCACCTTGTATTCGATAAATGTCTCAATGGCCTCGCAAACTGAGTCTTGATTTAACTCGAGATGTAGCCTGACTTTCTGCGTGGAACGATCCAGCACCTGTTCGATTTCCGGCCAGTTACGGCTACTCACGATCCACTTGACATTGCTGGACCTGATGATCAAGTCAAGAAGCTTCTCTTGGTTCGTACTGCACTCATCAAGAGCATCAACAATCAGGATTACGCCATCGAGTATTGGGTCCTCGAGCATTGCCACGAAGATCTTGGATAGAGCTTGCCATGCATTGCCATCCTCAAAAAGCTGCTTTCCCGCATGATCGTATTTCTCCTCGATATAGGAGATAAGCGAAGGTCGTTGAACAACAAGACGGTAGATCAGACCACGGAGCACTGCTGTCGCGTTACTCAATCGTGCTTCAGTGGCTTGGCAAAAGAAGTAGGACAAGAAACTGCCGTGTTCTTTCTCCAACTCATTGATGAGTCCGCATAATAACATTGTCTTGCCCTTGCCTGGGTCACCCTTGATCCAGAGAAGCTGACCTTGTGAACCGTTATGCCATTCTTGAAATTTGTCGCTTTTGAGAACCCAGCGGTACGCATCTTCGAACAGCCCACCTTTTGTTTCTTCGATGCGGGTCTTATCATCACAAGGGTCAGTTTCGCGCAGATCCCGCAAACACTTGTTGTGCTTCTCGTTCTGAAGCCAATAGTCCTGCTGTGTAACACTCTCCGGCGTGCTTGCAATCATTTCTTCCGTGGGAGGAAGCTTTTCGATGAACTCCCTTGCAAATGCGGCAGCGGTGGCAGCGGCATATTCCTGCCACTCCTTGCTCTTGTGCGAGTCAGAATAGTCGCATATTCCCCGTATCGTGAGACAGGGACAAATATCATTGAGGCCAGCCGCCTCCATTTCGAAACAAATTGCATCGACTGCCTGCGCGATCGTGTCACGAACCGTCGAATTTTTCATAACTTGATTACCCGAGGCGATAGTACCATAATAGATGTACGGATTATTTGTACTCCGCTCGCTTCTCCGTACTAGTGCTAAAGGACTACATTCGTCGCAGCTTGGTGTTTCAGAGCTGTGTTGATATGCTGAAGAAAAAAGACGATCTGGTGCAGTCGGATAAGCGTAGTTTGGATGCTCTCTGAACTTTTCTTCCAAGATGAGGGGGATCCGACTGCTATGCGGCTGATGCTCCGTTTGCAGGAGCGATAAAGCTTTGCCAAGAAGATGTTCCAACGTCCTCGGAACTGCAGTTCGTTGAATTTTTCCACTTCCAACAATCTTCCCAAGATCGTGTTGCACCACCTGGGTGCCAACAACTATGTCGCCTAAACGAATGTCAAGGCTTTCACGTGGGACCCCGCCACCAATCCCTACCATGAGGCAAAGATAAATCGATGGAAAGGTGCGGATAAGATGAGTCAATACGTTCACCGCGTTGTTCGTCCCATACTCTTTGGCTGGCAAACACGCAATGACGATATTATGGCACCCTATGTTGCCGAGTATATAGGAATTGGTGTCGTTCTTCTGCCTGTGCAAGGATTCATGCACGTCATCCAACACAGCTCGAGCTGCGATCGTTTCTTTTGGTAGTGCACAGATCCAGGCTACCGTATATTGCTCATAGGAAGCAGGCGATAATTTCTGCGCTTTGTTGACTCTATGCTCTGGATCGCCGCTCAGGGTCATACGTCGTTTCTGATGAGCCATGATTCCGGGGCGAATTGAGTACTGGGAACGTCTAGGCCTGTTGAGCCGGAGCTCTGTGTAGTGGTATGAGCAGGCTAAGGTCTTTTATATACGCTGCTTGATTCAAGCGTCATGGAGTTGTAGATTTTGAGCAATATGCTCAAAGCGAAGCAAGAGATGTCGGTCGTCACGACGGGTGAAGAGAGGACCTAGAAATTTGCATCTCTGAAGGCACTATCTCCGCCTGTTGTGAGGCCTACAAGAAGTCAAGGTGACTCCAAGACAATATGTAGGTTTGATTGTGTTGCTAGACTTGAACTTGCAAAGTTTCCTTGCTGGGCTCTGCAATCCAAGGTCAGCTGAGGGGTTGGCTCGGAAGAACAACAGTCCGATAGGTCTGGCCAGTCCAATACCTTGACAAAATTGCGTGGCTAGCGAATCGGAAATAGCAGTTCGGATTGAAAATGTGTTAAGATGCAGGGGGGTTGAAAATAGAGCTTGAAGAAAAGGCCATGGGTGCATCAACTAGTAATTTACTTTAATTTCTATTATTTGCAATTAAAACAATCCAATACCGAATGTAAACATCCATTCATAGCATTTCCATTCTCGCCAACCATCCTGAGTAGTCGCTGCTTTAACCTGAGTAGACCCTGAGCGGCCCAGAGCCTACCCCAGTCTCGGGTAAGCCGACGAATAAGAGACCGGCATACAGGGCTACACTATGACAGCAAGATTCATTTGGGGGGTTTAAATCATTTATAGACTACCTTCCTATTGTCCATGACCCCGAGTCCATAAGAACTAACGAAAGATGGCAATTAGACATGGCCGTTTGTGGGATCATTTACCAGACCATCATCCTTGAACTTATACCTATCCTCCAGATCCCAGTACTTGTTGAAGCCAACACCTTCGCAAACCTCGCTATATGAAAGGATCAGAGGGGGCTTTCCAACAGTCATACTCTTTTTGAGTTCTTCCAAGGTCTCACGGATGCTCCTCAGCTTAGCAGCAACGAGCGTCCAAGGGTAGGCCACGGCACAAAATCCTAACTCGGCGAGGTCCTTTGCAGACAGGTTTTCTGTCTTTCCTCCTTCGATTACTAACATTTCAAATCAGCTCGTGTAATAATAACGGGATAAGAGTTCAGAATTTGGGACAAACTTACTGTTTGCGAATGTGGGGATGCCAACCTCTTCCACACATTTACGCACAGACTCGCGATCGGGGAGAGCCTCAACAAAAACGGCATCGACACCGATTCTCTTGAACTCCTTGGCACGACTCAAAGCCTCATCCCATCCGTGGATCAAAGCATCTGTTCGTGCAAGCACAAAAATATTCTTGCCTTGATCTCGAGCGTCGCAAGCAGCCTGGATGCGAGCATATGCTTCACCACGAGAGACCACAGACTTTCCTTTAGTATGGCCACATCCTGAGGTAGTTAGCTTCGGGTGATCATAGCAATGGTAGTAGGTATCAGAGGACTTACGCTTTGGCCAAGTTTGATCTTCAATCATGATACCAGCGGCGCCAGCATGGGCATAACTCTCCACAGTTCTCTTGACATTCAGCGGGCTGCCATAGCCTGTATCTCCATCGGCCATTACAGTAACAGAAACCTGTCGAACAGTTTCTTGGATCTTATCGCACATCTCAGCCATGGCGATATACCCAGTATCAGGTAGACCATAGGCACTAGACACAGCATAGCCAGCAAGGAAGACCATTGGGAATCCTGCCTCTTCGACGAGCCGTGATGAGAGACCGTCATAGCTACAGCAGTGGGCAAGGATCTTTGTGGGGTCGTTATGGGCTTCAAGCATCATAGTGCGAAGAGCTGAGGCCTGAACTGAGGGAATTTTGCCGCGAACGTTTTTCAAAGTGGCTGTTACATCCACGGTTTGCCCGGGCTTGCCGGACTTTTCCAGGGCTGGGGCCGTGGAATGGAAGGGGTAGGGGGTGGTGTTGACGATGGACTTGGACATTGTGATTCTGAGAGTGATTGGTATCGATATGTGTGATTGGAATGGAGATGAGAGGATTGATGATGGTTGGGCAAAGTTAGAGCTTCTCATCAGGATGTTATATACGTCAACTCTGGAGAGATACGTAATGGTCCATCGTTTATTGAGATCCGGATATCGATGGAGTCTTTCGGAAATTGATGGAAAGTGCCGGATATTGACGTGTCCGAACCTGCGATGCCGGGACCTAAGAAAGCCTCCCCAGATAGTTTGAACAAAATCCGGGGTATGCGGGGACCCCGCATCTAGCTCGGGAAGGATCTTGACCGCAGATCAAATGCCCCCTTTTGCGAGCTACGAATCTTGACTCCGAAAACTGACGGCATCTGTCAACAACAAAGTCAAAACTCGCTGAAAGTGATACGCTATCTGTCCCCTACTAAAACCCACTTGGATCCTCGACGGTACCCATTTCGAATTCCAAAGACAATTGAGCTTCATCTCCATCCCAATTTCACCTTCTGATATCGTCTCATACTTCGTCACTATGGATCGCTCAGACACCGAGCGCAAGATGTCTCTCAACGCAGAGGAACTCGAGCACGCAGCAGAGTCCGAAGAGCGCCAGCATTGTGAAGTTCCCGAAGAGGCCAACAAACGTATTAAAGACACAGTAGGCCAATTCCATACAATTGCAACACAATTGACTTTACTAACTACCATCCAGTTTGATCGCCGACTGCTTCCCATCGTCTGCTGCCTCTACGTCCTATCCTATCTCGATCGAGGAAACATCGGAAACGCGAAAGCCGCAGGTGTCCAAAAGGACCTGGGCCTTAGTGACTCTGAATGGTCCTGGGTTCTCAATTCTTTTTACATCTGTTATGTCTGTTTCGAGAGGACGAACCTATTTTGGAAGATTCTATCTGCAAGCAAATATGTCGCCACGCTTTGCGTGCTGTAAGTCCGCCTTGATACAATCCTGCATTTTGTTCAGTGTAGTCGCTAACAAATATCATCGTCTAGTTGGGGAACTGCTGCCATGTGTTCTGGTGCCACGAAGAATCTCGGCGGGCTCATAGCCACTCGAGCCCTGCTTGGCGTCTTCGAGGCCGCATTCGGCGCCGGTGCCCCATACTTCCTCTCTTTATTTTATCGCCGCAAAGAACTCGGCTTTCGAGTCTCTCCTCCTTGGAATGTCGCCATTGGCCAATTGCTTTGCTTCGGCGTTGGCTTACGGAATCACCCACATCAAAGGTTCGATAGAGCCTTGGAGATATCTCTTCATTATTGGTACGTAGAAAAACTATGAGCTCTCTGACTCGCAACGTCTAACTATCCTATCACTATAGAGGGAGCCCCGACCGTTGCTTTCTCGCTCGTGGTTTGGTTCTTCCTAGCAGACTCGCCAGACAAGGCGAAATACCTGTCTGAGCAAGATGCCACCTACGCTATTGAGAGACTCCAGGTCCGCGATCGCACCAAGAAGACTGGGGTTCGTTGGAACCAGGTCTTTGCTGGTCTTACAGACTATCAGAACTATATCCATACCATCATTCACTTCTGCTGCAACTACTCTTTCGCGGGTCTTTCCAACTTTCTCCCCACAATTGTTCGCGATATGGGCTACTCATCCGTTACTGCACAAGGCCTTACCGCGCCCCCATACTTCCTAGCATTTCTCTGCTGCGTGGTGGCAGCCTTGGTGAGCGATAGGTTTGGTAAGAGAGGATACATCGTGAGCGGTTCTGCTTTTATCGGGTTTGTCGGCTACCTCATGTTGGTTGTGGTTTAAGATGAGTCTAAGAAGGCAACTCGTTATGCTGCCATCTTTCTAGCGTCCTGTGGAGTGTTCCCTGCGCTCTGCATCAATATCACCTGGCTGTTGAACAATCAGGGAGGAGACTCAAAGAGGGGTGCCGGACTCGCCATACTGGCTACCTTTGGTCAATGCTCTTCCTTTGTCAGTAGTGTCAGCTTTCCTAGTTCTGACGGGTAAGTGTCCTCTTCCCCAGGAACCTTGTTCAAAACTTTTGCCTTGGCGTTCATCAACTGACACAATGCTTAACATAGACCACTTTACCTTCGAGGTACCGCTATTGGCTGTGGCTTGACTGGCCTCATTTCAATCCTCGGGCTAGGTTTACACTTCGCCTTGGAGCGTGAAAACAAACGAAGAGATCGTGAGTATGGCACCGTCGAGGCCGACACGACGGTTGATGTCACGGAGCTTGGCGATAAGAACAAGAACTTTCGCTACCTTACATAAAAAGGTAACCTGCTTGGAGTTGGTACGCAAGTGGACATTAGTTTGGGGGGTGGGGGGCTTGTTAAAACAGGACAGTTGACATCTTGTTCATTAGTATCTGTTTAAATTGTAAGTCTAGTTCCAATGGTTAGTTTTGAACAGTTACGAATTTTGAATTATGCACATCCTCCTCATCCTTTTTCATCCTGTAAACCAAGTGCAACAATCAAATCACCCTAGAGCCATTATGAACCCTAGTCTCTCTGCACGCGCGCATCTTTCTTGTTCATGTTACTTCTTGGTCTACAAGTTTTAAGAAAGCGACCTTGCCTACACCTGATACCTGATTTTCTATCAAGCTCGCCTTGAACACTCAAATTTCCGCTTTGTGCACTCGCAGCCAGCGATGATGGCTTTGCCTATGACGAACCCATGCACTACCCTAACCCTATGATCTGGGGATCACCCCCGCTAAATGGAGCCGATGAGCCCGTGCAACTCTCTTCTCCACGCCTGAGTATCATCCGGACTTGATCGTACAGCTTAAAGCCATAGTAGCCTTTTGTTAACGGGTGTATAGACCCCAGAGCAGTACGTCTTTGTGTTTCGGTAAGCGGCATTGGGGGGGCAATAGTTCCCCGAACGAAGATATCTACGTACTCTCATCGTACTCTCATCTCCGCACTTCAACCCTCGCTAGTCCGCCTAGCTTGCCTCTAAGCAGGCCGATCGGCGCGGGAAATGAACGCTAGCCATTCAGATCTTAGCAGACTTTCGTTGCAAAATACCCAGGTACTTAAATCCGTCACTATCCGCCACTTTCCGGCCGTCTCTCGGAATGAAAGGATTCCCAGACAACTAACCATCAAGCGACTCCCCTCGTCCAGAAGAGTCTGACCCTCACCAATGGACACTCACAGTAATAATGGGGCCCCGCGCGGACGACGCGTACGGGATTTTCGCCGGGGCTACCAGGCCTGTGAGCTGTGTCGGAAGAAGAAGATCCGATGCGTGGTCGAGACTCCGGGTGTGCCTTGTTTGAGATGTCAAAGAGAAGTCAAAGAATGTGTTTTTAATGATGAACGTTCTCATCGAAAGCGGAATACGACTGGTAGCAGAAGGGCATCTTCGAACCAAGGTATTTGTTTGTCATTGGGTTAAGTCACTCTCCTTGCTAACCTGACCGCGTTTCTAAGTAGCTCTCGACTCCAGAGATGGCACTGGCACTATCAGAGAAAGTTTATCGCCGACCCCAGCCACTCTGGGTCAAGAAGTGTCGAATACTCTTACTCAACAGCCGTCGCAGCTACTTAGCGGCAACAATGACTTGACGCTGCCCCGACAAGATTACTCGGATCTGCCTCTGTCAGTCAACAATTCAATGGCGCACGACCTATCTCAACCACAACAACAAGCCGCCGTTAACGAGACATCGCCGTCCATCGGCCCCAGAGGACACACTGGCGACCTCACAGACAGTGTCATGAGGACACTTGTTTCGAATGGGAAAGATGCATTGCAGCTCTTGTTCCAACCAGCGATTGAACAATCCAAAAAAGATGGAACTACACCAGACAATCTACAACCCGCGTCACGACATGCACTGCATCATGCTGGAGAGACACTAACTCCTGGAACAACTTCTTCTGTCAGAACATCCAGGCCTATCTGTTTCTCTCCCGCTCCTGCCAATACCTTGGCAATATGGCGGTCATTCCGTTTTGTCAAGATGGGCTGGTTCACTGCTGAGGAAGCGGTAGCCTACGTTGACTTGTGAGTACCACGTTTAAGGAAAAAGGGGGAAAGACAAAATAATTAATCTTTGCTATTCGCATTCATAGGTTTCAACAAAACTTATCAGCACTGTCTCTGGTATCCAAAGGCTTTGACCTCAGTCACGAGAAACACTATAAGCTAATCACACAAGAGCCTCTCCTCTGCAGTGTCATCTTAATGATTTCATCCCGATACCACATCTTAGAAGGTGCCGGTGGCCTTGCAAGAAGTACCCTGGTTCATCATCGCCTATGGGAGCATTGTCAACATCTGATCATGAGGATCATCTTCGGCCAAGAAAAGCGATCCAAAGCAAAAACGAGAACAAGAGGCTCTATCGAGGCTCTTCTGCTGATCATCGAGTGGCATCCACAAGCAATACACTTACCACCCGCTTCAGACGGCTGGGACTCGTCTCTCCTACTCACGTATTCGGATCCGAGGGATGACCAGTTCGGCAACCAGGCGGATGTCATTGACGATAATGAAGCTCAGTGGCTGAGAGACGTCATCATTCCCGCCAAGACCTCTGATCGTATGTCTTGGATGCTACTTGGTTGTGCACAGTCATTAGCTCTTGAGCTTGGACTCTGCGATAATGGTGACAGACTCGAAAGTGACACCACATCCACACAGCCTGCAGGGTTACAAGCCGAGCAAACACGACTACGCCATCTGCTGTATATCTTTCTGGACCAACAATCCAGTCGACTAGGATGTCCTTCAATGGTGCCTACGTCTGTTTCACGCTTCATGTCAGAACCTTCCAGGAAAGACGGACAGAGTGATTCATTAACGGCGTGGCTCGACTTGACCACTCTAACACGAACCATTATCGACGTTCTGTGTCCATCGGCAGTAGGAATTCGAGAGATTCTTAGTAGTTACGTATACGTCAATATTATCAAACACTTTCAGCAACAGCTAACAGGGTGGAGGACAACTCACCTCCGCCAAGAGAGTATGCATATCCCCTCTTCTTTTTCGATATCACTCTGTACTAACCACTTGTTGCTTCAGCTCTGTCTTCCCATGCATACGAGGACTTGTTTATCGAATTCAATTACCTTCGGGCTTTCATGAACTCGCTCGGCATCCAGGCTGCCGTCGATCGGGTCCTCGGTGGGAGACCACCTGATTCTATTGATAATGATGTTCTACAGTCATCCATCACGGCAACAGACTATTCTTTCATCAAAGAAGTTATCGATTCTTCTTGCCAGGCTCTTGGGTCTGTCAATAGACTATTCGAGGCTGGGACGCTCCGCTATTGTCCTGTTCGAGTCTTCCTCCGTATTATTATGGCTTCTATTCTACTTCTAAAGGCACTTAGTCTTGGAACCCGTACCACAGATTTGGAAACATCTCTTGGTGTATTGGAAAGATGCATCGAAGCTTTAAGAGCTAGCGGTCTTGACGAGATGCATTTGGCTTCTCGGTACGGAGACTTGCTGGATATGCATCTACAAAGGTTTAGGCAGGGTATGGTCCCAACTTCTGTCCCTCGAGGGATTCTACCGGTGAATCAAAGCCCCCAATGGACTTTTGATAGCAGCGTCCCGCAAGGAGATGATGCTTTGGGAGATATGTCGATGCCAGCTACGGATGACTGGCTTGCCCTGCCATTTGATCCTAGCATAGCTCCGTTCGGCTTCACGACTGATGATATTGGTCTATCTGAGCCGGATGACAGGTCTTGGGATTTCTTATGGAGCTTACCGAATGTGTAATTTCCAATCCTATTATTGTGGTTATCTATAATTTTCTTCCTCAACAACAAGGGGTTTGAGAGATAAAGGTTGCTGAAAGATATAAGTATGTACTATAAATCACCCTGGCATTTCTAATATCTCGGGGAACGAAATTCTGGAGCCAGGAAGCCCTGGTCTGAGCATGCTGCCATGTTCGCACCGGATGACCCCCAAGCCCATGAACAGCCACAAAACTTTCTGGTTAGTGGAGCATGGTGTTTAAAATAGATGCTTCACTCACTCTACTGCGCTGGCATCTGATGTGACTGCGTCGTTCAATACGAAAATGCCAAATCGTTGCTGCAATACCTCTTCAAGTCGTTCTTCCTAAAGTCGGGACACCACAACTGTCAGTCAATTCTACCCAGACATAGCATTCAGCTCTGAATTCGTATCAAACTTACCAGGATCTCGCCACCTTTGGACTTAGATGGTCGATTCCTCGCCCGGTGCACCAAGTCGCAAAGCTTCATTTTGGCCAACAAAGTCTAAAACATCTTATGGTATACTTTAGTTTCGCCGCGGGACCTATGTCCTAATATTAACTATCTTATTTTACTCTAATTATACAACAAAGATGATATTCCAGTTGGATATAAGCTACTTGTTTGTCATTGATTCGTCATAGTGCTTAGGCGCAAACGTCATATGTGACATGTACACGCACTGATGGTCACACAGAATACCTATGAGGATGCCTGAGCATACTCAGTGGTGGGCCTCCGGCACCCTTGGCCAGCTGACACAACCCAGAAGTACAACCTGGCTCGTCTGAATCTCATATTTGTCCTACTCTCCTATTTATCAAGACTTAGACGTCTGTTACTCCATTGAGATCTACCAACTTCATCAATATAGTCACGTTCCTTCCACCATGGACTCAATTACTGAGATTCGACTGTCAAGCCTGGCCACAATGGCCCTGCATCCCGACGCTAGAATCTCCGAATTCCGTCACCTCTCATCCTACAATTGGATCGACGTACCAACGCCCACCATTGCCGTCCCTGGTAGTCCAGCCAAATGGTCCCCACCCGACGGTCCAAGACGTCTTAACAAGGATACGGGATACTTCTACGTGGCGCAAAATGTTGCTCGCCATCCCGAAAGTCCACTCGAACCTCTGTTTCGCGCTTTGCTCCTCACCGAGCCCTCGGTTGATCTACGATCGATCGACGTCGTGACGGACCGGAACAATATTCGAAAACTCCTCTCGTTTGTCGACCCGGGCACCGCAAGGGGCGGGGCCGAAGACTTTGTCATCAAAGTCGAAGTCGTTGGAGAGACGGCTCTTTTCTCCCGCGAAGAGGCAGAGGTCAGGCAATACATCGCACCGAGTGAATTCCGGGGCTACGGTCATGAGTTTGAGAAGGTCTACACCAAAGAGCAGATGCAGGGAAGCACTGGGCATTACAGAATTGTCGAGTACCGCTTCGGAGGTCTCAAGTTTCTCGTCAGAAATGAGGTGGATGGTTATGTCCCCCCAGTCGAAAGAGCAGATGCAAGTAACATTCTTGCGCACGAGCTGTCCTTATTGTCACTTTCAAAGCCACCACAAGCGTCATATAGATGGCAAGGAAGCAAGTTGGAGGCAGCGATGGAGGGAGAAGCTGTACCGTCAGAGCAATGCCTGGAGATCAAAACTCGAGTCGCCCACAAGCCCCTGCAGATGGAAAGTATCATGCCACAACTTTGGGTTTCGCAGACCACCAAGCTTGTGCGAGCTTACCACACTAGTGGCTTTTTCCAGTCTCCAGACGTTGAAGATATGACCGAAAGTATGAAGAGTTGGGAGCAAGATAATGAAGCCACTCTGAAGAAACTAGCGGCGTTGATTGCAAAGATCCTTGAAGTTGCCAAACGCTCTGATGGTCCTGTCCAGGTGAAATACATCTCGACAGGGCGCCAACTTGTTTTGTCTAAGATCGACTCAGGGAAGATGTTGCCAGACGATTTGTATTCGAAATGGAACCCAAGAACAGAGACGGAAGATTCGGCCCCAGTCAAGACTCTAGGCATGGCGTCCGAAACCAATGGTACCATCACGGTCATCATGGGAGGAAAGTCTCATTCTGTTGACCCGAACACAATTCCCTATTTCAAAAGTCTGATGGTTTCGCGGTCGCCAGGATCAGAGAAAACCCCATTTATCCATGCCGATATCCCCTTTTTCGACGCAATCAATTACAGTGTTCAAAATGGACTCAGGAATTTCTTCAGGCGCATGCCACATCAACTTCAGGACTACCGTGCCCTTTGCGACACGATCGATAGCCTTGACATTGATGTCTGTCAGGGGCTTAATCTCAAAGACATCATCAAGCTGCTCAAGGCGGAACCTGACGACTACGACCCCGAGGAACGACGGGTGATCAAAAGTACTAAGACGGGCGCCCGTGACGCTGCGTTCCGCTTCATCTATATCCTCCTCAAAGGCGGGCCCTCGTCACAGTCTTCATCGTCATCACCATCGCTGGCTCTGTCAGCGCAGGATCGAGCAGTCGCCTTTAATGCCGTCAGTTACGTCGTATCACACCGACGCATCTTTGGCTACAGGGCCCGTAAAATCGTCAGAGAGGCCTTTGAAGCTGTCTCTTCTCTGACGTACAAGCAGCGCTTGGCGCTAGACAAATGGGCGGTCACGGAGCCCACGAACAGTGGATGGGAGCGTGAGGACGAGACAACCGATGATGACTTCGGTTGCCGTGCGGATCTGGATTGGGACTCAGATTGGTCGTATTGAATGGATGCGGCGGCGTAACCTTTGAGTGCGGGAATAGTATGCAACGCTTTTATAGTGATAGGTTCAAATTGAAAGCTAAATTGCCTATGACCTCAGCGATGAATGCAGACACCATGGTATGGGATAATTGTATGGTTTCCTCCAGCCCACGATTTGAACAACTACTGTATCTTAATGATCGAAAATGTATACTTAAAACTATTGAAGAATACTTTACTTACTTTATTGATTAAGCCTCTGGATTATGAGGTGTTTAGTGTACCTACTGTTACGAATAATGAGGCAAATCACAACGCGTTAACCGCTGTGCCAAAAGGTCTGCTGCAACCTCGATTAGACATTTACAGTGGATAACAACGCCTATAGCGCCTGTTATAGCGTAAAACTCGCTAATCTCACGTAGCAGCCTACCTAATTACTGATTTCAATCTGCAGTCACAATAAGCGTCTGAAAGTGCGTGTATAAGCCCAAGATTGCAATTTCAGTCCTTCATTGGCTACAGATGGCATCTTGATGTGAAATAGATAGAAGCGCTATCGTGTCTTCATTTCTTCGATCAAATGCACTACTCGATAACATTATCCGTGCAGTGACTTCGATTAAGTAATGACTAGGAACTTTGGCGACCCCGCTTCCTTCAAATCTCACCGTCGTTAACGAGCAAATAAATTGTCAGCGGGCCTTCATCCTCACAACTGACCAAAGATCACAACACAATGCTTTGCGCCACTTGCATGTCAATGTTTCAACGCCGCGCCACCAGCGGAGTCCATCATCAAACCAGCGAAAACCTTGATCGTGCCGCAACAAATGGCTGTCGGATTTGTTACTGCCTCCGCGGAGAGCAGATCCTCGAGGACTGGAGCCCATTGAAATACAGCTTCTCCTTCAGTGCAGGCTGGGAGTTCCATGGAGAGATCCAGTTCTACCGGGAAGAGGAGTTGTATCCCCACAGGAACCAAATGTGGATAGTCTATCTACAGGTTTCAAAATCAACCAGCATTCCACCGGGCTACCAACATTTCCTCAGTTCAGTAAACAGCGACCTTACTCTGGACCCCTCTAGAGTGCGCCCGGACTTCCCCCACTGCGCGATATACCAGACAATACAGGTCACAAAGACGTGTTGCGATTAGCTAAGGGATGGCTTGAAAAGTGCCAAAATGAGGATGGCTGCCATGTCAAATTCACTGCCACTACCAAATGGTGGTGCCCTGGGCGACTTATTGACGTTGGAAGCGAAACCCAGTCTCCAAGACTGGTGATATCGGGCCAAGATGCTATAGATGGGAATTACGCTGCGTTGAGTCATTGTTGGGGCGAGAATCCAGACTTTCTGATGCTATCATGCGATAACCTGGATGAATTTCGAAAGAAGATCAAGCTTTCTGAATTACCTGCCAGCTTCAGAGACGCTATTGTTACCTGTCGGCATTTGGAAATCCCCTATATATGGATTGACTCGTTATGCATCCTGCAGAGCGGGCCGGCATCGAGAGAAGACTGGCTTTATCACTCCGAGGAAATGCATCGGATTTACGAACACTGCCTACTAAACATCTCGATTGACGTTTCTTCGAATCCACATCAGGGTGCTTTTCGGACAAGAAACACGTTATACTTACAAGACTGCTACTTATGGACACCCTATCCCTTGTTTCCCAAATCGGTCGACTCTCCGCCAACTTCACACCGTGGCTTCTTTATTGGGGAAGATAAAGACTTAAAAGTGTCAGAACTGGATGTTGAGCACATTGAAGAAACGGGTGACACTTTGGATCCAACAGCCCAGCAGAATCTTTGCGTGATATTCACGCGAGAGGATTTTTATCATGCGAGACTTCATTTACCCATCAATGAAAGAGCATGGGTTTTCCAAGAGAGGCTACTTTCGCGCAGAACACTCTATTTTTCTACAGATCGAATCGCATGGGAATGCGAGTGTAAGGATACACGAATAAATAGGAGATCAAAGACCATTAATGAGTACCTTCCCGATGGTTTGTTTGACACTATAACTGGTACTTTCGATTGTTTATATCAAGAGGACTACAGCATCCCATATGTTTCTACGGCAACAAGATACTACGATCTCGTCATATCTTATACAACTCGACAGCTGACCTTTCCTGACAAGGACAAGCTAGTCGCATTCGCATCTGTTGCGCGACGCTGCACCTCTGGGCTAGGCAACGACTATTGCGCTGGCATATTCCGAAGTATCATGCCTATTAGTCTCTTATGGCAAGCAACCTGGGAAGGGTGTGTCAGAAGGCCCGCTGCGTATCGCGCGCCTTCATGGAGCTGGGCCAGCGTGGACAGTCGAGTTTTCTACGGATTATTGTATGATGGCGGCGTCACTTTTGCCCAAGTCCAGGACGTGGCAGTGGAGCTAGTTGATGAACAAAACCGCTTTGGACAGGTCAAATCGGCTTCTCTGACTATAACAGGGCCACTGATGGCATCGAAGTCAATATCTCCCAATAAACTCGGGGAAGTGACGTTTGAGCTTCCTGTCAATGTCCAGACTCTGCCAGAATCCAAGGAAGAGATGAATGAGATACTCTCGCAAGATGATGTATTCTTATTCGCAATCTTGGGGGACTCTGAACATCAGATGGGCAAACTTACGCTTGGGATCGTACTCCAAATCGATGCTAATGGTTATTATCGTCGGATTGGGTTATGGGAAGCCAAGGAGGGGTTCATGTCTCATGATGGCACCTCTTTCGAAACCAAAAGGATAACAATTCTCTAGAAGCAGTTCTAACTGCGGTTGGTATTGCAAGGATAGATCTTGCTTTAGTATTGGGTAGGCAGTAATCGAGATTTCACAATTCGCCCCACTAATGTACTTGTTTATTGCCAAACATCAAAAGAGGAAGCATCATCACAATTTCAACAATCAATTAACATGATCACGGTTCAACACTAAATGACGGTTGAACTGCAAGCCGGCCATTTTCACTAAAAGAGCCGCGTTTCCCGAAACAGAAGGGTCACCTGATAACTACCGCCTTCTTGGAGATAAGGGAGTCTGGGAAAGCGGGGTGCGATAAAGTTACAGGTAGATAGTCCAATTAGCCCCCAAAACGGGGGAAACATGCATTCAGACTTGCCCAACCCCCGTACCTCGCAGTATGGTCCCTAATTGATTTGATACGTCACCATCCAATACAGACCTCGTGGTTATGGAGCATCGGAGACGCGTCTCCCGAGCGTAAGTTCCCAGACAAGCCAGGGAAGGATTAACACAAAATAGCCAGTCCGTCTAATGTTGGATGCGATAGGTGCGATGAATGTCGTCGACTAAAGGAGAAATGCGAGGGCGGCGTCCCATGCCGGAGATGCTCACATCTCCAACGACAATGTAGACGCACAGATCCGACCCCAAAACCTCGTGAGTTTCGTGCCTACATTCCGAGGTGAGCAGCTTCAAGGACGACAGAGAGCATGTCTGACACCTCATAGAGAAAGCCGGCGGAGACCAGACATGGCCGAGCTGATTGAACGTTCAAAACACATGGAACGGATATTGCGGCACACCATGGCAGGAATTTCCCTTGACACCAAAAACCTTTCCGATATAGCAGACAGACTCGAAGCTGAACATCAGAGTCTGAATCAAACCTCGGAGAGGCCGAGGGACTTGGAAGAGTTAGAGGTCAATTTGGAAGCGCTGGAAATCGATGAGGAGGCATGTACGATGCAACCAGTTGGAGATACGACTGCTCGTTTGTTGACCTCATCTCCCACTTGCACTGAGGACGGATACTAAATTATGACAGATTTCTCCGGGGAATTCTCGTACTGGAACTTCTCCATGCGGATCAAAAATCTCATTGAGAGCCAAGTCCAAGAGCCGGAGAGCCGCCGAGTATGTTTTCACCCCCGATTTGCTATACTTCTCATTCAAACCTCAATAACTAATGATTCTTAGGGAGGCAAGAGTCAGAATGATGATTCTGCATCCGCTTTTCCACGTGCCCATCATCTACGCCCTGGGCACAATCACTTGTCGGAAGCCGTATCATCGTTTCCCCCACGCAATATTTCGGATTTCCTCGTTACAGTCTTCTTCAAGTTCGCAGAGAGCTATCTCTTCTTTATTGAAGAAACCTGGATTCTCGAGAAATTAGATCTGCTATATAAGAGCCCCAGGAGTCTAGCCCAAGCTGGTGGCGAAGTAACGGTCAGCATACTCCTAACAGTTCTTGCCATCGGAACACAATACGCTCATCTTGAGCATACCAAGGGTCCTGAGAACATCTCAACGTCAGGTCTCTTGGAGGAAGAGATAGGCGCCATGTTTTACCAACACGCAATCCGGCTGCTTCCCGAGATCATTGAGATCTCGTCACTCGAGAGCGTGCAGGCGTGCCTATTGTTTGGATACTATTCCCTACCGATTGACGCTTCTGGCCTGGGATTTATCTACATCAACTTGGCCACCAGGCTGGGGATACAGAACGGCATGCACCGAAAATGCAGCAATAGCGCATTTAGTGCAAACGTTATCGAAACTCGAAATCGCGTTTGGTGGACAACCTACGTGTTGGAACGAAAGATATCTATTTTCCATGGCCGGCCTATCTCGGTGTCGCGGTCAAATATCGATGCCAGATTACCGATACATGGGGGTGTTTTGCTATCAGAGGACTGGCGCAAACAAGCCTCCTATACCGGAGTCTCTGTACAGCTGATGTACTTCCTCGAAGACATGTACCACGAAATGTAAGTTAAGTTCTAAACTGCACGCGAAAGACAAAATGCACTTCCCATAAATAACACCTATACAGCAGCATTTTGCGAAACTGCCCAAAGAAAGAGATAGTCACAGTCATATCGAGACTCGTGGCCAAAAAGGACGGCCTGACAACGTGGTGGCAATCCCTCCCTCCGGATACAATCGACGCGAATGCGCAACCAAAAACAGCACAATTCCGTTCTGCAATGCATCTCAGACTCGATTACTGCCTAGTGCGTATGTTTGTCGGAAGGCCATTTCTATTAAAGAGAGAAACCCAAGACACTGGGACAAGTCCGTCGGTCCCCGAAAACAGCCCCGGGGTCGGGAAAGAAGTGCCTCGAATGCGATGTCTAGCCGAGAAGAACTGATAAGCGACTGCATAAAAGCGGCAACAGAAGCCCTCGATATCTGCCAGCAGCTACGGTCGAGCGGGATGGGCCTCGCTCGGGCCTCGTATCCCGAGTACAGCGCGTGTCGAGCATCATTGCTCGTGCTGATTGCTTACTCGATCCGCAATTTCTCTGGCCAGTTCCGCAAGTCGCTGTGTGAGGGATTGGATATGATTCGGGAACTATCTGCAGCCGGTGAGTCGGCGCGATCCGAGGTGGCCTTGATCGAGTCGCTCGAGCGTGCACTTGCTCGCCTGCACGCTGGACCACCACCGCACGGCGAGGGTAGCCAGAGCCACGGAGACCCCGGTTCGCAATATGAGGCATTTCGCAGCTGGGTAGCCAACTTGGCAGGCAAGAACGCAAATGATGTCACTACATCTGCGGCTCCGGATGCCCCAGGGAGTCAAGCAGAGATGGACTCCTCATCCGGCTGGCCGGTAGACCTTGATGCCCTTTCCAATATGGACTTTTTCAGCGGTTACGACCCCGCGTCTGATCCTCTACTTCAACTACCCACATTCGGCACCGAAGATCTGTCTCCGTCTGATGGGTGGCTTACTCAAACCGAGACCGAAATACTTGGACGATTTATTACAGGACCACGTGGAGGAAATTAGTCAGTAACTGCAAACGAATTAAATTAAAATAATCTTGATCCAGATATTCAGAATAACCAAAATTACAGCGATGCTTTTACGATCCCCTTTGCCATCTCTGGCAGCGTGTCAGCCATAACCTCCATCTGCGCGTCAAATATGTCGGCGCAGGGATCCTGTTCATAAATGGTACAATAAGCACCCCGGAATCCAACCTTTACTGCAGCAGATACGTCCCACATGTGAGCAGCGGCAAACCACTTGACATCATCGGGTGCGAATCGAGCTAGGGTTGGCTTGTACGCAGCCAACGCCGGTTTGGCCACGCCCTGCCCATCGCAGCTGATGAGGTTCTCCAGAGGCATGTCAACACCAGCACGCTCAAAGTATCCGCCCACGCGCTTGGCATCACCCGTTGTTAAACACCACACCGTGAAGCCGGCATCTCTCAATATCGCGAAGCACTCTTTCGCGCCAGGACGCAGCTCGAGCTCCGAGTATGCCTGGACGCAGGCGTCCCTTTCTGCATCTGTGGCAAGGTCCCTTGGTGCCGCAACGCCAACCATGAATAGCGTGCGGAAGAACAGGGCGCGTAGGACGTCCTTGTAGGGACGATGGCGCTCAGAGACAGAGAGAAAGGTGAACTCGAGCTCGGCTGCCGTCATCCAAGTGTAGCCGAATGCAGTGGCTGTGATGTTTTTGGCAGCTAGCTTCTCGCCGATGACGCGGTCGATGCCGTTATAGAAGGCATCGAATGACACGCAGGTGCCGACGACGTCGAAGACCACGTGTTTTTGGTTGGTCATGTTGGGGATTTGATGACACCTTTGGATGTAACCTTAAGTGGGAGAAGGGAATCAGAAAGGTGGGCGAAATAAGGTGGGATGCAAATAAGCTCAATGCGTGGTGGTTCAAGATTCGAGATTACGCGGTAGACAGTTATCTCAAGAATAGACAAGTCACAGCATCAACAGCAACTAGGATTGGTCTCTTTTATCCAATGATGACTATGCCACCGGTACTTCATTGCCTATTCATCTTGATCTAGCTCGATGGGGTAGGACCGGTCCGGTAAGACATGATTGGCTACTTCGATCTCTACTTATCAGATATCATTATCGGAGATTCCACCTCCGGTCTCGACTCTTGTGCTCCGGATTAGAGATAGCTTGGTAGTATCTCTTAAGTTAGAACGAAACTAGTGAAGTTAGATACTCCGGTGATAACACCGCGCAGCTGCCGCTACCCGGTCTGTGTATCATTTCCCCAGAAGTTCTCCACGCCTATCTTTTTATCTGTCCTTTGGACTGGGGTAAGATAAGCCAATCAAGAACGCTGCATAACAAATCCCTTTTGAGGGTCTAAGCTTTGCTTTCCCCGCAATGTGTAGAATTATCTTAGGTTTTATCACACCCAACAGTTGACTGACCATTGATGCGCGCCTGGATAGGAGTCTCTAGTTTCAGTTACCAGAATGATGTTCTCATTAACACAAAGAGTACGGAATTTGCAAATTTCATACGCGTCACAATTATCATCACACAAGTCTCTCGTAGGAATCACAGTTTAAGGCACAAGAAGTACAGGGTAGTACAGAGGCAAATCATAACCAAATAATCAATAACTACACTATGCTAAAACAATGGGTGCATTTGAACACAAAATTTCTCTGTGCATTTCAGTCTGATACAGCAAAACCTCCCATAAAGCTACTTCTGCTACCTCCCCTAGTGTTCACGACCACAAAAAGTTCAGTTTTGCAAGTCCGCGTCGAGGCTTTGGCTCCACCTTTGGCTCATTCTCATACCGATCGATCAATGGACGAAGTTGAACATCTTCCAAAGGAATGATCTTGGTCTTGAACCAGAGCTTATAGCCGAAATACATAATGAGCGTAAAGGGCAAATTGAAGTAGTTTGAAATGAATGACTCGATTTCCCAGTGCCCATGGATGAAGGTCGTGAAGCCGCCAGTGAAGAAAAGCACAACAAACAAGACCAGAGACGCGTAAGTTGTGTAAGGTTGGAAGGGAGCGGCCCATGGGAGTTCCTTTTGGCGATTGATACCCTGCTTGTTGCAGGCGTGGACGAAGCGCAGATAGACGATGCAGATGGTGATCCAGTTCACAAGGGTGGAGATAGAGACGAGGTCCTGCAGCCAGGTGAAGACTGTGCTAGCCGAGTCGGACAGGGTCATGTATCCCAGCGCCATAAAGAGGCCATAGAGGGAGACAGCGACATAGGGAATACCATATCTGTTGATACGCAGGAAGATGGACGGGGCTTGGCCTTGGGATGCCATTCCGTACAGGATTCTGGAACCACCAAGCATGTTGGAGTTACCCGCCGACCAAGCCGAAGTGAGCACGACAGCATTGATGATGGACGGCACAACCTTGATACCTGCATTTTGTGCAGAAATGACAAAGGGCGACATGGACGCGTCTCCCGTCCAGGGTACCAGCTTCTTGTCCGTGGACGGGACGACCAAGCCGATCATGAAGATAGTCACGACATAGAAGAGCGCAATGCGGATGAAGATGCGTCGAGCAGCCATGGGGATAGATTGACGAGGGTTCTTCGTCTCGGCAGCCGCCAGCGTGATGTTTTCTATGCCCGAGTAGGCGTAAAGCGCATTGTTCAATGTCTTCCAGAAGCCCAGGAACCGACCCAGAGACCCAGCGATGCCGAGGTACTGGACCATGGGCCCGTAGGGGCTTTTCCAGTACTCGAAGCCGATGGCCTCACCATTTGGACCGCCGCCGCAGGTAATGACCAAGGCCATAATATTGACGCCAACAATGAGCATGATTTTGATCAGGGAGAAGCCGAACTCAAGCTCGCCGTAGATGCGCACGGCTAGCAGCGAAGTGACAATCATGGGGATGCCGAGCACGGTGATCCAGATGGCGCTGTTGACGGTGACCCAGTACTCGATAATAACGGCCGCCGCGACGACCTCAGCGGGGATGGAGACCGTGTATGAGTAGACTTGATTCCATCCGTTGGCAAACGCAAGAGCAGGGTCGCAGAAGAGCTCTGCATAGCGAATAACACCACCGCTGAGAGGCGCCAGGGCACCCATCTCGCCAACGCCGCAGACGACGCTGGAAACAGCCATGCCCATGATCAGGTATGCCAGAAACGCGCCGAGCGGACCGGCATAAGCAATGGCTCGTCCAGAGCTCAGGAACAGGCCAGTGCCGATTGTGCCCGCCAGGGCAATCATCTGAATGTGTCGTTGATGTAGACCCTGCCTGAGCTCTTGAGTCTCCACGAACGTTCCGGCTATATTCTCGACATCGCTGTCCCGTCGGGCGTCAGACATAGGACCACCAAGGCCTTCTTTTTCCGAAGGCATGGCGTCAACTTTCTGAAATGTGGGCGAAGCGTCGTATGTTGACATCGAGGTTTTGCTGAAGAGGAAAGGAGTCTGAGTTGTAGATTGCTGCACAAGCAAGCAAAGCAGCAAGTGATGCAGAAGAAAAAGAAGACTAGATCAAGCAAATATGTTTCCTTCTGGAGAACAAGTTGAATGCGAGGATCATAATTGTTTATTTCCCCGTATTACAAAACGGTTTTGTATCTCTTTTGGACCAGGAGCAACAGCCACACTAGCCCACGCTTATCAGCAGTACGGGGAAGATCTGACTAGGGCGATAGCTGCAGATCAGACCGGGGTCGACCGGCTTTGGATATGCAATGAGCGCGTGAGGCCAAGATTGGATGTCTTTGACATATTGGAAGTTCTCAAGTTGAAGCCCTGCACGCTGCTCTACTCACCCCGGTGAGCGATATACCGAGGAGCGTTAGCGGCATTGTCAACCGGGGCCGGAGCCTTTTGTCCAGATTGGGTAACGCCGGTCCGGTGGACCCCGATGAGTGCGCGTCCGGTCGGTCTGTCTATCTATCAATACGTAACTAATAATCGTACGGCGTAGATAATCAATCCCCACCGATGAGGCCAAACTCTGACAAATCCAACCAACTTGAACGAGACAATCCTATAAATTAATTTCAGCCGAAACAAAACAGTACGTGTCTCTAGATAAGCTATACATCATATACCTAATTCTGATCCTGTACGCAGTTCTCCTCACTTCACAGCGCAATCATGGCCATCACAAATGGCATCACTCCCCACATCGCTGGTACGCCCAAGTGCATGCCTGGGCCAAACCCATTGCCGTGCTTCTGGCAATCGCAGCACCAACAGGATGGGGAGCTGCGTGACCACCGCTCTTCAGAGCAGCTCCCCGACTACAGCGACATCGTCATCATCGGCGCCGGATACGCAGGACTCGGCACAGCGCACCACCTGGTCCGCGATTTCGGTGCCAAGTCCGTCTGTATCCTCGAGGCCAGGGGCATCTGCTCCGGTGCTACTGGCCGCAACGGCGGACACTGCAGGCCAGATCTTTACGGCCATATTCCCACCTACATAGATCGGGCGGGTGAGCGCGCTGGTGCTGAGATTGCCGAGTTTGAAATTGCGAACTTGCGCGCCATCAAGAAGATCATTGAGGAAGAGAAGATCGATTGCGATTTTACTCTTACCCGGTCCATTGATGTCTGGTGCAACGAGGACTCAGCCAAGAAAGCAGAGGCCGTGTACCAATCAATGGTGGCCCGTAACTTTGAGTATATGGATGACGTTGTGTTTTATACAGGTGACAAAGTAGAAGGCGTAAGTGGCCCAGACACCAGCCCACGATGATTTATGTGCGGCCAAAAGAAAATTGTGCAGAAATATGCTAACCACACCATCTACAGATCTGCGGTGTCAAGGGCGCTGTTGCTTGCGCAAGCTTCACAGCTGGGACCATGTGGCCCTTCAAGTTCTTGATGCACCTCACAAAACAACTCCTCGCAGCTGGCGTCAACGTCCAGGCACACACACCAGTCACGTCCGTGGTACCAGACGCCTCGGGAGACGGCTCGTTTATCGTCGAGACGCCTCGTGGCAAGATGCGAGCAGGGAAGGTTATCCACGCCAACAACGCCTATGTCTCAGCCCTTCTCCCGGAATACAGCAAAAGCATCATCCCCTGCAAGGGCATTTGCTGTCGGATCACAGTCCCAGAGGGAGCCACGGCGCCGTTGTTGAACAACTCGTACATCACGCGCACCAAGGAAAACGCACTGTCCTACTTTATCCCTCGACACGATGGCAGCATCATCGTAGGTGGTGCAGCATCAGTGTTCAAGCCATTCAAGGACCAGTGGTATGACAATGTGGACGACAGCATCCTTATCGACTCTGCAAAGGACTACTACGAGAACTACATGCAACGAACCTATAGTGGCTGGGAAGAGAGTGGTGCCAAAGTGAGCAACATCTGGTCCGGCGTCATGGGTTACTCATATGATTCCAATCCGCACATTGGCTCAGTTCCCAGCAAAGAGGGACAATTCATCATAGCTGGGTTTAATGGGCACGGGATGCCTGTTATCTGGTTGGCAGCCAAGGAACTGGCTCGGATTGTATCCCAAGGGACTCAGTTTAAGGAGACGAAACTACCCCGCTTGTTCCAGACAAGCCAGTTCCGCATTGACCGGGCACAGAATGGTGCGGAAGAGGATGGCGATATTATAGGCACTGGTAATTTGTCTGCCACAAAGCCATAGCATAAGTACACTACAAATAAAAGGATAATAAGTGTATAGATAATGGAGTTGCCTATTGTTTGCCCAGGCTGATTGGGTGTTTCCATGTACATGGAGCCCTGAACCAGATTTGTCAGAAACATCATGTCATGTCTCCTTTTGTCTGCATGAGGCTTACACTTGGACCTCTGAATCGAGTTCAGGAGGTTTTTACCCGTGCCCGGTATCACTAAGTCGCAATTTCCCTTGCAGATTCTCGAGACTTAAGGCTGAGGGCTACACTCGAGTCGCGGGGAGGGCCTGCCTGTTGAGGCTTAGCCCGCAAGGGCCATCCCTGTTTCAGCTCATCCTTCTGTGCCTGAGTGTCCAGGGGCCCAAGCTAGGCAGATTGATTGTTCGCAGGTCCACAGCGTGATCTCAAAAAACAATGTCAAATATGTAGATAATAAAATCTGCTACCAATTGGATGTGAGCCTGGAATTTAATATGGGAGACTTACATCACTGGAAAACCTCGCGTTTGGCACTGATATCTAAGTCAATCTGCAACATAGCGAGGTAGGTTGACCAGTTAACAGATATATATAGCTGTATAAATTATACGGCTAACATGGTGGGTAACCTTGTTGAATTTGAGACATTGTTGCTTTTCGGTCTGTGTAGATTTGAAAGTTAAAGCCAACCAACAACATACTGTGGAGATCACTTCGCACAGGCCCAATAGGAAATAGTTTCGCCAGTCACCTGGATTTCTCATCCAGGGGGCCTGGTAATTCCTACACCCCGAAACGGTTATGTGCAGGAAGATATTCATATGAAGGGCCACTTGAGATGAGAATTTGAAACGATAGCGAATTAATAGAGCTTAAAGGTTTTCACGGTTTTCGTCCACACGGACTATTTCCAGTTTGTTTATCTTTCTTCTTCTTTATCTTCACCAGCTGTAATATTCAGTAAATTTACATTCACGCACACTCAGCAGTGAATTTCCCAATACTGACGTAGGGTGCCAACACAAAGGCCCCTTAGCAACTCAAAGGGATCAGGATAGCTCCAGCCAGCACCAGGAAATACGGCAGATAAACGAGGCTTCAACAAGCAGATTTAGCATGTCACCAAGCAAAGCAACATTCGTTATTGATGATCCGCACACCAAGGACGGCAGGAAAGAAGTTGATAAGTTGCTGGTTGAAAATCCACAAGAACTCTCGGATGGAAAACCGTCCATAAGTGTTCATAATGAGATTGGGACAAGGTGGACCGCATCAGTAAATCACACCCTTCTTAGCTGGTGGCCAGAGATCACATGGTGTGTATTCGCTATTGGACTGTTGGCTGCTCTCATAGGTCTGCTTAAGGCCTTTGACGGGCAGCCAGCTCCTGAATGGGTCTCACTGAACACCGTTGTTGCTGCTATTTCTACAATATGTCGCGCTGCAATGGTGGTTCCCGTCTCAGAGGGACTTTCTCAACTTAAATGGAATGCTTTTGTCCGATCTCAACGCCCACTTAATGACCTCAAGACTTTCGACCAGGCAAGTCGGGGACCTTTTGGCTCTTTGTTATTGCTGTCTAAAGCAAGGGGAAGGTGAGTGCCCATTCTGACCCTGATATAAACGGCAAGTTTAACCTCGTCACGCAGACTGTTAGGTGTAAGCACAGTTGCAGCTCTAATACTCATTTCTGGCCTGGCAACATCTTCACTCACACAGGCGACCATTGGTTCCGCCCCTCCCCTGCGAACGTTAACCGATAACGCTATTGCGAATAAAGCCGATAGTATAGGTACGGATGATTGGAATCAGCTCCGTGACCCCTTGAGGAGTGCTGTTTTCCAAGCATTGTTCATTAGCGAAAGACAACGAGAAAATCTTCAACTAAATCTAAGCTGCCCGTCTTCTTGTCATTGGAATAAGTTCCGGTCTCTTGATATTTGCAATGTGCAACGAAACGTCACAGATCAACTGAAGCTTGAACTTAAAGATCCAGATAATCTGGGTGACTTCGAACAAGTACAGGAAGCCGACAAAGATAAGAAAAAAGCAGAGTACTGGAGGGTCACACTGAGCACACTGGGTGAGGGGTTCCAGGTTGACGACATCAACTCCCACAACTGGGTGTGCGCCAGTATGTCGGTGAATGACTATGGTGCTAAGGGCTTATGGGGAGACGACGTAATGGAATTCCCTGTTACTACCATATCCACTCAGCTTTTTATACATAAAAAGCTGCCATATACTGGAAAACGAATTACCTCATCATACAAAGGGGCTATGAGTCCTTATAGAGCCGTTGCAGTTAATTGGTACTGGTGCGTCAAGGAATACGAAATAGATATTTCGTTAGGCACTACCCACATCAGTGCTATAGAAACCGACTTTCAGGTAATCAATGAGCCCGAAATAGACCTTCTACGGAGATTTACCCTCGTGGATAGCCTTACGTCAGAAAGATTTCCAGTTACTACTGGGAACTGGGCTCTTGGCTTAGGCTGGAAAACCGAGCCTCTGGGCCAAGCCACTGACGGGATGTCGAGCCTCGCCACCGACCTCATTTTAGGCAATACGACGTCAATAGAAGACGACCCCTGGGATAACATAATGGCGTGGAAGGAAGATACTACCTCAGCGATGAGTGCAGTGTAAGTCTTTTATACAGTATCTTTTTTTTACGATTGCATAAGAAGGTTCTAATTCATATTCATGCCTAGTGTTCGCTCTCTTAAAACCGATCCAAGCAATAAAGTTCGGGGTTACGCGGAAATCTCTCAGCAGACAATCATAATTCGTTGGGCATGGCTATCACTACTTGTTACTCAGATCGTATTAATGATCCTATTTATGATCTATGTGATCTATGAGACTTCGAAATTGGAAGTCCAGGTTGTTAAAGGCTCTAATATTGCAGAGCTCAAAGCTATGGGCCAGGAAATATCGAGCCTTGAGTCTGAGTGTGCACTGGTTGGCGGCATATCAGATAAGGTTGACGCAGACCTTATGGGGAGGCTTGTGAGGAGCGATGGTGGTTGGAAACTAAAGGTCAATCGCCAAGCTGCTTGCTAGGCTTATATCCTAGTGATTAGCGATGGTGGAAACTCTTACAGACATGTTAGTTCTAATTAACTACTAAATTGCCACATCTCAATGGACCTTGCAGCCTGGGTGTAGTCGCGACTATCGATGGTATTCTGTTGGCCATTATAAGTATGTTCATAACTCCCTTGCCGAATCTGAACTTGCTGAATTAATAACTGCCTTCTATTCTCGCGGCGTATCATCTCTTGCCCTCTCCATACCTGCTGTAGGTGGCACCGAACTATGTTGCGTCGAATACAAGAACCCTGCCCGCTTTCTCAACTCTCCTTGAGGAGTATGTCCACTCTATGTCACCAGCATGGGTAAAACCAGCTCGAACGGCTAGCTCATTATATACACTCACTAATCCTCAAAGACCATTACTAATGCTCCGAATGGGCCCTTCTTGTGTGGTGGCGACATAAGAGTTAGTAGAGATGCTTGAGTCTACAGCGACATTTCTCTCATATACGAATGAGTTCACTAAGTAGTTGGTAGCCAAAGACACTGGACACTGGAAGTAGGAATTGATAGACTGAGACGATTCTTATGATCCAAAATCAACCTATTTACAAGTAATGAAGATTCTATTCTATGTCCATGGAGCCCTGAACCGCAAGTCAGAAAGAGCCCAATCAAGACGGGCCTGGCTTCCCAATCTACCCCAGGTTTATCAGAAATATCACACCATATCTCCTATTGTCTGCATGTGGCTTGCACTTGGACCTCTGAATTGAGTTTAGGAACAACTCGTCCGTACCTGGCATCAGAAAGTCGCAATTTCCCTTGCAGATTCTCGGGACTCACGGATAAGGCTGAGTGCAGTAAAAGATACTAACTAGACGGGGATCGTAGAGAGGGCCTGCCTGTCGAGGCTTAGCCTACAAGAACCATTGGCCTGTTATACGCTTACTGGCCAATCCTTGTTTCAGCTCATCCTTCGCTACTAAGCTACCCGGGCCCCCGGCTACGCAGATTAATTGACTGTTAGCAGGTCTTTTACAGGTCCAAAAAATCAAAAAGCAATATCAAATATATTAAAAAATTGCTATCAATTTAATGTAAACTCGAAATTAAACATGGGAGACTTACATGACTCGAAGGAACCCGCGTTTGGGACTGATGTCTGAGTCAGTCTGCAGCATAACCAGGCAGGGTAGGCTGACCAGTTGACAGGCATTCTGAGACAGTCGAGCAGGGATGTAAACATCACAACCAACAGATGTTACCTTGCCGAGCATATATGAACGAGAAAGTCGTCGACCAACACTTTCATGTCCTTTCTCAGACTCTTACTATAACGGAATCCAAAGAAGAAAATGGCTGCAAAACGTTCTGCTTTAGCTGACATAGGCTTCTTTTACGATGAAGATCTCAAAAGTATCCATCAACGCTTCCCACCTCATGTCGAGATTCTAGAACAGTCTATGCTTGACTTTGCATGTCACGATTTTGATTCGGCTCCCAAAAGGGACATCAGAATTCAAAACGAAGCAAATAGACTTGCCAAAGGGGGGTTTAAAGAAGATCATTGGGAGTCTCTCTTCCGAGAGCATTTCTTCGGCCCACTTCTGCAACGTGAAAGGGATGGTGAAGAGATGTCTCGTGGGTCAGTATATAACTCTTTTGAAGGCCTCTTTGCTGACATGTGTCCTTCAGATCTTCACGATGCAATTATTACTATGATAATATGGTGTTGTAAGTGGTTCTAAAGACCAAGAATTGAATGACAACGTTAACTGAAACAGCGAAACCGACGCTCTATGGGGAGAATTTCGCAAAGAGCATAAAGGAATGGACTTGGATCTATTGTCCACTCCCAAGCCGGACATCGTTTTGTTTCTTCCCGTATACCATGTGGACTCTCATTTACCGACCGTGACAAACCCCGATTCTCTTGAGTGGCACACAGACTCGAATGCAGCCCTCGTGGAGACCTTCTCATGGTCAAATCTGAGAGACCTTTACAAGTACGGTTTACTGCCCTCTCCCTATAATGTTTTCGACAAGGATGAAGAACCCAAAGAGAGCGACATGAGGTGCTTCCCTTGGCTTATTGTCGAGTACAAGAAGAAAGAAAGCGACAAGTACAGCGAGGCTGATTTCAAAAGACTGGCTGAGGCCGTTTATTGTCAAGCAGTCAACGCCAGTGGATGTGCGGTCAAGCTGCACGAGAGAGCCGCGCGGTTTGCTCTTGCGTTGCCTAGAGACGCTCATATTCCCCCGGTTACAACTGTGACCACAGTTGGGCCCCAAGTCAAGGTCTGGATAACCTATTTTGACAAAGGCTTCTACGGATATCGTTGGCGCAACGCAAAAGGGGAGCAAGGTGGCCACATTAAAGAAGGCTATGTGAGTATGAAATCACAAACTTGAAACCGAACCCTACTGATGATTCCAACTAGATAATGCAGTGTATCTGGACGGGCAATATGACCAACCTGCACGACATTCAGGAATTCCGACTCATACTTGAAAACACGCATACTTGGGCAGCACGGGTGTTTCGGCCGTTGATTTCCACATATGTCGAACAGTGGAGGTATGCGCACTCTCATGACTATACCAAGGAAGCGATGGTTCGTCAAGAAGAGAAGCTTCAGCTTTCAAGGACCGCATGTCGTTACATTCTTGGTGTTATGGGTGATCAGATAGACCTCAACGCCGACTATGATTTGCGTAATAACGCCATAACAAGGCTGGTGGAACTCTGCGATGCATTCGTCATAGATGCGGATCGGGTTATTGAAGAGGAGATTGAAGCAGCACGGCCGAAGAAGGGAAAAGCTGCATCCCCTAAATCACGTAGGAGGAGACTTACAGTCAGCAAAACTCGACAAGCAAGGAGTGTGAGCCCTGGTCCGGCAAGTTCAACCCCACGGAGCACCCCACGACGAGCCCCACGGAAGCAACCCCAAACGCCAACTGGTGACTCAAGTTCCAGAGTAAAGACAGCCGCCTTGGACCTCAAGGAAAGCGTCGCGGGCGCAGAGCCAAAGAGACGAGAAAGCGGGAGTGACCTTCTCGACCCGTCGCCTGCGATGATACCTGGACTTGTCATTACACACGAGTGTGCGGATGACGAGGAGGCTCTCGTCGACTCGTCTTCAGCTACATCATCAAGTATTGACACACCAGGTGACGAAAGATCTGCGGAAGTCTCGATCCCTGGCGCTTTTCCACCTATGACGCCGGCCAAACACGTACAATCTTCCGTTTCTGAAATCATTGACGGCGATGATGGTGAGGTGTTTACTCAGTGGCAAAGCCTCAAGGGTTTTGCTAGTAGTATCTTCTTGAGGCCAACACCATAGCGAGGATATGGAGCGAAGAGTAGCAGTGGTACATATTGTTGGCAGAGAAGTGTATTTTACTGTATTTATGTAAATCGATGTATTGTTATTTGTATAATAAAATCTTGCTCGGCTGAGTTCGCATTATATGAAAGCTTTTCAATGCCATGCTAAGTTATAACCCAATATACCGCAGGTAAAGGAAGCTTATAAGTAATGGGTATAATTCACGAATCTTTCAAAAATAATTTAATACAACTGCCACACTACCTAGAGCTGGCATAGAGTTACATTAAGCTATGTAAAGCTATTCTGCTTCAGTGCCTTTCGTACAAGATAAAACTTAGAAATTTTTATATATAAACCAACACTAAATAAGGAACCAAGGCCATAGCTTAATAAGAGCGAGATAAAACGAGATATAGAGAGGTAGGAAGAGGACAAGAAAGGAGATAGAGAACTCCTGGTGGAGAAGTCGCGGTATAGTACTCAAGGTTTTGCCCCGTCGTATATGAAGTTTACAAGGTCAACTATCTTGACTCATGTGTCGACGGTTATCACGACATGAATGCCTGCTCGAACGACTAGGTCATTAATAAGTTCTATTCTAAGACCATAAGATGGGCCCTTTTGTAGCATTAGCGTTAGTCCTTGTTGAGGAGTGAACATTTGTGAAGACACTTGAGTTTATAGCGACATAGCGGTGAAAGTGTAGCACGCAGCTATATGTTCGCTATTCTCTAACTTGTGAGACAAAGACTGTGTGGCTAGCTTATCTACACGTGGGAGGCAGGAAGTAACAGACTGAAACGATTCTCATATCCAAATCAACCTATATACAAGTAATGAAGATTCTGCACTAAATTTACCCCAACTAGCTCTTAGTTCTTGGGCTTCTGGAAGGCTCCCTTTGTCAGCTTGACAACGAAAGCACCACGCTCAATGGTGTTGATGAAGATGTATCCCGACTTGAAGAAAGCGTAAGAAGACCAAGTTCCAACAAAAGCAACGCTGCCGCCGCCGGGAAGGGCATCATCCTCGGGGTAGATATCGAACCAAGCAGCCTCGTAGACACCAGCTCCAGTGGGATCGGAGGGGATTGAGCGGCCGTCGAGGACACGGAGACCAGCGCCGTAGTGAGACTGGTAGATGTAGCTGTCCTTGACGTACTGGTTGTGGTCGATGGACTTTGTGGGGTGCTTGAAGAGACCGGTCTGCTTAGGGTTCTCGAGATCGCGGATGTCCCAGATGAAAGTGACGGGGTAACCGTCAGCACCAGGGCCAGCTCCGTCTCGCTCGTCGAGCTCATCGTCGAGGACGAGGAATTCCTGGTTCTGGGTGTCGAGAACCCAGCCTTGGTGAGTGTAGGAAGCACCCTCGTAAGAGATCTTGGAGATGATGTTGGTGACGTTGGCCTTGTCAGTCACATCGTAGATGGTGAGGGTATCCTCGTTGTATCCGTAGCAGATATCACGGCCCTGGTAACGCTTGTCGGGTCCACGGTAGACAATGCACTGAGCATCGTGCACGTAGCCATCACCCTTGGCACATCCAAGAGACTTGGGCTTGGAAGGATCAGTGAGATCGAAAAAGTTCAGACCGGACAAACAGTTAGGGTCTGTTCGTGGCTGAGCGCCGACAGCAACGGCGTACTTGAGCTCCTCGTTGACAACAACATTGTGGGCTCGGCCAACAGGCAGGAGTTCATTGTAATGACTGGTAAGATCCGCCTTTGCGTCAAAGACAACGGGCTTCTTGGGGTCGATCTTGAGAAGCTTGGTAAGGTCGAAGATCTGGATACCGTGGCCAACAGCCTCGGATCCAATGATGACAAAGTTCTTGTATGTGCGGATCTCGCGCCACTGAGAAACCACAGAGTACTGGGGCAGACGGCCGAGGTAGACAAGTTGGCCCTTCTTGGTGATCTCGGCAAAGGCTGTGCCGTCGTACTGGCCGATGGCGACGAACTCACGGCCGTTGTCGGAGGTCCATCCCCAGGAAGAAGAACCCCTGCCTCCGGTGCTGCCAAGAGCGCTGTGGCTCAGGAAAGAGTACAGATCGGCCTAGATAAGAGTCAGTGTTGTAATTGGTTGTAATTGGACGGTTGACTCACGTTGTGGCAGGCGAAGGTGTTGTTTGCATCACCCTTGATAGCCTCTGCGAAACCCTTGACACACTTGGTGTAACCAAGCTTGGGGTACTGTTCACTAACAAAAGCGCCAGCTTCCTCTTGCTTGGCCCAAACATCCTATGAAATGTTAGTCGGAGTTACAAAGCAGTGGTTAGTGAACATACCATCTTGCTCTGCATGAGCTGGTTGTGCACCTTTCCGGAGTCATACAGCCTAGCTGCCTTCTTGTCATCGACCTTGATCTCCTTGCCTTGGACATAGGAGCCGACAGCGGCCAAAGCGCCGAGGAGGAAAGTTGACTTGACCATCATGAAAAGTAGGGGGATGGAGTTAAGGGAGAGCAGGGGATGAGGAGGAAGAAAGGGAGGGACTTGGAGAGGATGGCGGACCTTTTTATCTCTCAGAATAAACGGTATGGTCATCCACTAGAACCTGGATAGTCTATATCGCGCCGATCTACAACCCCCCAATGCTTTGTCACCATGCTGAATTCACCACATCCGATCATGAAAGAAAAGTCCCGTGCATTTTCGCGCCCTAAGATCGGTGTACGCCAATCAGCGCAGGAGCAGAGTAGTACCAGACATTATCTAGTCTTGGCAACGGTGACGGCATCATCTTGTCTGCCGGAAATACCCCAGATCTGGAAGGTGTTTGGAATGGGACTCTTGGGCTCGCTTGTTATCGAGCGTCTGATCGGCCGTCTAAGCGATGGGCAGCAAGCAAAGATCCCAAGACCAATTCCAGTGCAACCTAAGCAACGGGCTGTATCTATAATAGGCATGTTGTCTGGGTGTGATATAGGTGAAGACTTGGCCACTATGTCTTACAAAAGTTCTAATAGCGGACGTCTTATTGGACGACAACGCTATATCCTTTTGTAATGTCGCAATCGCAATGCGGGCTTGGCCGTTGCACCATGGAGATACCAATCCCAGTTGGGCAGGTAAGTTAAGCTTATTGGCTAGTCTTCTCGTCTCGGACATAAGGCCGAGGCTTTTTTTAATCTTATCGTGAAGGTTAAAAATGCAATGCAACCCCGAGGGCTTGGCGTTTAAAAGGGCCCTCAGAGAGAACGATTGATTGGAGGATTTGGGATGGATATTAGGGGCGTTTTGATGCAGATGCTGATCATTGACCGTTCTGCAGGTTTTTACTCCGCGACTATCTCTGCCTAGAAACTATTATTGTGTTCTTATTGGATTCTCATTCTCTCATTATCTACTGGAGCACGCAAACCACCCCTGACGATCCATCATTTGGGAGTAGCGGCGGCTAATAGATGTACCTAAACCCTGTTCCTCGTGTCGCAGCCGTCGCCACATCCATCTTTCCATCCTGATCCACAGCATTTGCCTCTTGCTCTGCCTTGTCGAGTTTCTTGTTCTCCCATTTGTGGACATATCGCAGCATAAGAGCCAGCAAAGCCACAAGTACACATATCGCCGCATTGGCGCTACCTCCAGGGGTGTACTGGGGCCCGTCGCTGCTGGGGTACATGTACGACCCGTATATACTTGCTGTGTTGCCGATCATGTTGCAGATGGCGATAGTCGCTGACCGCTTGACAAGTGGACGGGGGAAAGAGTTCGCAACCCACGATACAATGATTTGGTCTGATTGATATTTGTCAGTACAGGACTCCAAAGTTGCGCCGACTCGACTTACATGAAGATACGGCACCCATGGGCATGAGAAACATGGCAAAGAATCGTGCCCCAACTACCGTTGTACCGGCGGCAATTGCGTTTCCAACGGCTGCCACAAGCATGAGACATATAATATGTATAGATCTATCGTTCGTTTTGGCAGAGCTCAACGTGACGCACACCGATAGGAGGAAGGTAGCGAACTGTCAAGAAGAGTAAAATTAGAAAATAATTCTCCAGGAGTGCAGCGATTTCTTACCCAAGCCGGAGCGGTAAGCCACAATGTCGTGATTTTACCATAGCCAAGAGTCCCAACGATGGTAGGGAAGAAGTATTGAAACGTCTGAGAGATCAAGCTGACGTGTTGAAGAAGGACAAAAAGGTAAAGTCGGTAGTCGCGAACGGCCATTTTGACACCGTCCCAGACTGTGCTCTCTCCGTAGGCATCTACTTCGCTGATATCCTGTGCCAATCTCCACGCTGCAAATGCGCGCTCTTCTTCAGATAACCATTTTGTGGTATGTGGGTAGTTTGGAAGAGCGACTGCAGCAACGAAAGAGAAACCTATCGCAGCTACACCTTCCTGAAAAGCAATACCTGTCAGTAGGATATCCAACGGAGGCACGCGCTGAGTAAGTTGATAGAAGAGGACTTACAATGATGAACAGCCATCGCCAGCCTGAAATACCATGTGCACCGTCGAGGTCGCCCAGGATAGCCGCACCAAGGACTCCGCCGAACATATTGGCCAGTGCATTTCCAGAATAGAGCCAGGCAATTCGGCGAGTAAGCTCAGGTCTGGTATACCAAGAGCTCATCAAGAACACGGCGCCTGGGAAGAACGGGGCTTCAACAAAGCCGAGGAAGAATCGGATAACAATCAGATGCGTGAATGTCTGGGAGGCAGAATTACAGGTCGAGACAACGCCCCAAAGACAACATGAGGCGCTGAGATAGAGAGATGGGCGCAGGCGTGTCAAGATGAGATTGGACGGGAGCTGCATCAGGAGGTATCCCACGAAGAAAATTGATGTAGCCAGGTTGAAATCCGTGCCTTTCATCCCTAGGTCTTCTTCTAGGGATCCTTGACGGGCTTGGGCGAGATTGGAGCGATCGAGGAAGTTGAGGAGGTACATGATGACGAGAGTAGGCATAAGCCGTATATCGACCTTTCGGAGTAGCCTCTTGTTGAGTTCGGTCCGCCATTCTTCACTTTGGTTGTCGAAATTCCAAGAATCAATGTTTTGCTCGCGACCGGCCGTGGGAGGATCTCCCTCGTCCATCTGGACGGATGGTTTTGCATCCATGATGCAATCGGCGTGCGGGGGTCGCCTTCAGCAAGACAGTGTTTTCGGCAGTGAGTTTTGTGCTAGCCTTCCAACAGCAATTCGACTCGATGAGTGTCGTAAACTTCCAAATACACAATTTCGATTACAATGGATATGGTTATGATGTAAATTTGCCAAGATCTCAGGTGAGGCGACACAAGTCTATATAAAGCAAGAAGGAATGAAACAAGAAACAAAAGTCACGGCAGTCCCCTCGGCAGAGAAATAGACCGAGGACTGCATAGCGCAAACGACATGATTTGTCGGCGACACAGAGATCAGCAAGAAATGTAACATCATCATGCTCAACGGGCCAAAGGGAGACAAGAAGAGAAGTTAGTGAAGCTTCCCCGTGGGCAGATCTGCCTGCGATGGCGCTACCCCGCACTCTGACTCTGTACTTTCTGGGGTAATGGCTGGGTCTATGACTCGAGAGTTGGGCTCTTGGATTTAGCCACTTTGTGGAATGCTACGTCACAAATAACCGACAGGTTGAGAATGGACTTGATGCAAGGGTCGGTGGTAGAAATGCAGGCCGATGGTAGTATTGTGGTCCACAGTCGAGTTGGTGGTATTTATTAGCTCGACAGACGTGGTGAAACAACAACAATGTCTTGCTGTGTAATCATCAAAGCTATATGTAGGTGTAGTCAGTTACCAGTTTGATCTTGAAACCCGACTCTGAATTGGTCTAGCATCGAGATACACTTGGTGACTTCCAGCAACGTCCTTGGCTGCCTACTTTCAGAATATTTGGTGAATCGCAGCAGTGTCTGAGAGAAGTCGCCTATCGCTGCCATTGACAGAAAACGCAAACTGATGCTTTCCGTTGATACGATTCTTGAGCAAATGGAAATGTTGCCTACGTGTGAAACAAAAGGCAAATTAACTAGAGCTTGAATTCTGTAGCGACGTACATGAGTCTTTCATTACCACGCACACCACAGATGTTGAGACGGTTCTTACAACCAACAGACTCAGAATAATTACACGGAAATAATCTGACTTAATTATGGGTTTCTTTTAGTCGCAGGGGATCTTTCGAATTAATTTGCCTCCTTGGGCTTGATGTTATGTGTTGACAAGTAGAATTTTCTATCTTGTTAGAACTAGTAAATATTTGGTATTCCATTAGCTATGAAAACGGCTTATAAAATACAAGTCTAAAGCGGTGATGCCAAGACACTGAATATACCAAGGTGAGAAAGAGACGAGAAGACCCGTAATATTCTCAAAGCCAGTTAAACAGTTATTCGGGCCGGCTTATGGCATCTCATGGACTGGAGTGAATTTGATCTTATTATGAGGTATCATACTACTAGCAATCCTTTTACCACACAGTGGTGGTAGTGACCGAACAGTAATAGAATAGAGGAATTCAACTGTAACTATAGATATCATCATATATCGAGAGAATTCCCAGGCTAACCCCATATACAGAGCTTTTTCAACAGATTGATGGTATAACAAATTGTTTTAATTGCCACTGCGTATTATCCGCTCGCGTGTTTGATGATTACCGGCTTGCACTGCCATTGACATTTCAAAACCATTGGTGTTCAGTTCGTGTGCTAGTTTTTTGCAGACAGTCTTGAATGTTGAGAACAGTTGGTCATTTGAATAATTAGACCCGAGTCATCCCGAGATTTGTTTTTGTCTCACATTTTGATTTCTTGCTGAACTTCATGGGCGGCATGTTTGAGACCCAATTTTCGATTCGGAGAGAGCGGAATAGAAAACAGGAACATACTTTCCAGATTCATTGAAGCCACCATGGTTTCTATAAAATGTTAAAGATCCTAATACGAACAGCTAGCCAGTCAAGACGTGGAATGAGATAACAGCATTTAGTGATCCAGGGTAGGCTCACTTATCGCACCCCTGTTCTTTCAAACTTTTAACTTGAGCTTGCAGGCCACCCGGGTAAGACATTATCCACGGCATCCGTGCCATTAATTGACATCGCTGATTGGCCAAATCTTGAAGCTTCATTTAGCTTGTTCTGCTTCCCTCGTTGCCTAGAATTAGTCGGTCTGATGTTTGCTGACGAACTGAAACCACTTATTGCGGCTCGCATCAAGAGAACCACAAGTTACGGTCCAACTTCGTATCAATCCTCTTTCTTTTTCGCCGAGTCTGCTTCTTAATATGAGATATGACCTGGAAGTAATGCACCGTCCAGCCACCTCGTTCGAGAATGATTGCATAGACGAGGGGATACGGTCTTCAAATCTACGAGATCTCGGCCGTGATGTGGGGTGTTTCGGGTTTAGATCACGGCATCAAAATGCCGTGGACCCGTTATTACACGAATCTGTCGGTGACATGTTCTTGTCGCATTAATGGTCAAAGCTTTATCACAAAAATTATACGACAAGCGGAGCGGGCAGCGACCTTTTTACATTAGAGGTAATCCGATCACATGAGTCGATTTTGCATCATTCCAAACTACGCGAACCTTTCCAGCGACCGTGTAACGTTGTGTCTTGTTTACGGCACGTGGGGGCACATCCGGGCTCCAGTTTTGGTGTTTATGGGCTGAGGCTCATTATGTCGAGTTAACTCCGAAGCATTTTCGACATGGATCGTCCCTTGAGACGTGAGACGTGATCATGGTGGACCCTGCAAAGCAAAGAGATTTTTGTTGAGCGAAAAGATATGGGGTAATTGATTAATATCATTCATTGGAGGGCAGGAATCTGAGCTTAATATTCCCCAGAATGGGGATGAGATTAGGAAGGGTCTGGGATTGTTTGTCCACATTTTTAATAATTAGATCCTCTTGGTTGGTGGATGCCATTATTTCCCCGACGAGTTCCCCGTTGGAGTGTGATTCTGTTACATACGCTCTACTACGTATTGTTGTCATATTCTCTGGGTCGATTGCAGTGGCAAAGGTAATGAAAGATAACTGATAAATTTCGTGATATTTCACGACGTCATAGTTGATCTTACATAAGTCATTAGTCGCGACTTGGCTGATAACTGCCGGACCAAGACGGATAGCACGGCTAAGCGGCGTCTGAGATCTGCGGTACCTACATGTGGCTTGAGCCTAGAAATTTTCTAGAACCGCCAAAGCCTGGGCATGGCAGAATGAATGAATGACTGAATACCTGAAATACCATCATTTTGTTCTCTGATAAACACTCAAGTCATTAATTCACACAAAGTCGACCAATGTCGTGTTTCTCTGGCGTGGTTTCTAAACAAGGGTCTTCACCGTCTGCCGGTCGTCTAATGCCTTGCATGCACCAAACCACAAAAACCTTTGGAGCCTCAAAGCTGGGCGTTGCGGCTCTTTGCTGAGAAATTGCCTCTTCTGGACACTCCGACAGCTCTATCTTGTTTTTGACAGTCATGAGCCTGTTCCATTGAGTTATTTTCCCTGGCCTCTGACTCGCGAGCGTGACGATAAAGAAGCGGGTAAAGACCCCGTACTGCAACTGTAAGACCCAGTTAATCCACAAAATAGTCGAAGCCACCGAAAAACGACCGTGCCGTATTAGCCGGTATACTTGAGCGCGACCTCCGAAGACGCGAGTAACAAACCACGTTCACAATCTGCCTGTGAGAGAAAAACAACGTCCAGGAATTAACTTCAAACTCAAATGTTACCCTTGCTTTACGACGATGGAGGATTCATTAGTGAAAAACTTATCCCCACAACGGGGCATTTGCCCTCTGCGAGCTTCCCGTTCCCATGGGGCTCCGCAAGAATGGAGTTCTTAGTGTGAGCTTTGATCGGGGACCAGATTTGGTTATAAAGCTATAAAGCTCCTCGAGACACCAGAAGTTGAGGTCTGCTTGTTCATGCCCATCATCTATCGCTCTTCAACCGACAAGATGAGCGCACCGACATACATGGGAGTCAGCGGCCAGTCTCTGGCCGTGCTCCAGATTGCCGCCATTGTCGCCCCGTCCTTCGTCCTCTTTGGCTACAACCAGGCTGGAATCGGAGGTCTCTTGACCGAGGAGGACTGGGTCAAGACATTCCCCGAGATCGACACCGTCAACGCTGAGGGTGCTGAGAAGAGTCGCAAGTCTACTCTCCAGGGCTTCGTTGTCGCGACCTTCGTCATCGGTGCCCTCATCGGTTCGCTGACCTGCTCTTACACAGGTGACAAGTTTGGACGTCGCAACATCATCTTCTTCGCGTCCATCTGCACCCTCATCGGCGAGATCCTCGAGGCTTCTTCCTTCGGCCTTGCTCAGTTCATCGTCGGCAGAGTCATCATCGGTCTCGGTATTGGTCAACTCAGTTCCATCGTCCCCGTCTGGCAGAGTGAGACATCTGCTGCCAGAAACCGTGGTCGTCAGGTCGTCTTGACCGGCCTCTTCATCTGTCTTGGATATGTCCTCGAGTCCTGGATCAACCTTGGCTTCTTCGAGTTCCACAATGGCCCTGTCACCTGGAGACCCCCGATCGCCATCGCCATTGCCTTCTCCCTCATCCTCATGATCTCCATCTACTTCTTCCCCGAGAGCCCTCGATGGCTCGTCATGAAGAACCGATCCGAGGAGGCCCGTCATGTTGTCGCTGCCCTCCGAGGTCTCCCCATCGACTCCACTGAGGTTCTTGCTGAGGTCGCCGGTATCGAGCACTCACTCGAGGAAACCTCCGACAAGGCTGCTCGTCTTAGCGACATGCTCAAGATGGGTGAGGACAAGCTCCTCTACCGATTCGTCCTCTGCCTCCTTCTCCAGTTCTACCAGCAAATGAGCGGTTCCAACCTAGTCAGCGTCTACGCCAACGTCCTCTTCCAGAAGAACCTCGGTATGGATGCTGAGACCGCCAAGGCTCTCACCGGCGGAGCCCTTACCTGGAAGTTCCTGGCCTCTTTCCTCGCCTTCTTCACCATCGATCGCTTTGGTCGTCGAGCCGTCTTCATCATCAGCGGTGCTGGTATGTCGTGCTGCATGATCGCCCTCGCCATCAGTACTTCGTTCGGTAACGAGAACAAGCCTGCCATGATTACTGCTGGCTGCTTCATTTACCTGTACAACACCTTCGTTCCTATCGGTTTCCTGGGCGCCAACTTCCTGTACTGCACTGAGGTTGCGCCTCTCCGCCTGCGAATGGCCATGTCTTCCATCTCGACCGCCAACCATTGGCTATGGTATGTTTTCCAGCTCAGTTCTGCTTTGACAGTTATTAACTCACTATACAGGAACTTCATCGTGGTCATGGTTACCCCAGTTGCGCTCAACACCATCGGCTGGCAATACTACATCGTGTATGCCGTTATCGCCGCATGCGTGCCCATCTCAGTCATCTTCTTCTTCCCTGAAACCATGGGCAGAAGCCTGGAAGAGATCGAGCTCGTCTTCAGGGAGTCGCCGTCTGTCTTTTCGACAGTCAAGTTCGCAAAGACTCGTCCTACCAACACTCCCCAGCAATTCCTCGCTGGCAAGGAGAAGGCCTCCCATCTGGAAGAGGGAGAGGAATAAATGATGCGCAAAGGAAACGATTGTGATTGAAGCGATATTGATAGAACTAGATTAGACAATACTAGTATGATTATGACCTGACAACAAAGACAAACACGTGCTGTGCCAATTGCCTATTACTGATCACCAGCCAAGTGTCATTTACCCGGTGTTCATCGGGCGAATAACCCTTGGGCGCCTATTGTTTTGTCGCGTTAATTCGTGGAGGAATTAATAAACATTTTTAACAGAAAAACTAATCTCTTTTCAGGGACCATTACCGAGTCAGTTATGGAGATCGTGGAAGAATACGACTTTAACCCACACAAGCTTCGCCATGCGCACGAATCCCCTTTCGCCATTTGTGCCATTCCGTCTTTTTGGTCAGGCATTTCCACACCCGAGGCTAAACCCCTTGCTCCTAAAAATCTTACCCCAACTCGAAAACAAGCCATGATCGACAGACTCTTCACGTCATGGGCCAAGCACCCCAGAATTTAACCGTTACAATCTCCCCGCATTGACGGAGAATATGGGGTTGCCGTCGCCGGTTAAAACTTCGTGGTGGCTCGGCACTGTCAATGATACGATCGACAAAGTGCGGAGAAGCTTGGATGAGGTTGCCATTGGACCGCTTGATTATTTGGATGATGCCGGACGAGGACTTCCTATTGAGAGTCAGCTGCAGGTACGGGGGATGGCTGGTTACTGGGGCGGATGAACGGGAGGCGAGGATAGGGAGAGCTTGGGCCTAAATTCATCGCGTATATAAGACATTGGTAGCTGCCGTAGAGTTGCATTCCATCCTTTGATCTCACCATCTGCAAGGTGTAGAATCTCACAATGGTTCGCTTCAGTTCAATCCTTGCGGCTGCGGCATGCTTTGTGGCTGCCGAGTCTGTCACTATCAAGGTTGATAGCAAGGGTGGCAATGCTACCAGCGGTCACCAATATGGCTTCCTCCACGAGGTGAGTTCAATTGATACACACAGTTGCGAAATGAACTGACAGGGTCACGCAGGACATCAACAACTCTGGTGATGGTGGTATCTACGCTGAGCTCATCCGCAACCGAGCTTTCCAGTACAGCAAAAAGTACCCCGTCTCGCTGTCCGGCTGGAGGTCAGTCAACGATGCCACGTTGGCCCTCAACCGCCTCGACGATCCTCTTTCCAAGGCTCTCCCAGTCTCCATGAAGGTGACGACTGGAAAGAGTAAGTCAAAGGAGGTTGGCTTCCAAAATGAAGGCTACTGGGGAATGGACGTGAAGAAGCAGAAGTACACCGGATCATTCTGGGTTAAGGGCTCCTACAAGGGCCACTTCACTGCTTCTCTGAGGTCCAACTCCACCGACGATATCTTTGGCAGCGTCAAGGTCAAGTCCAAGTCTACAAAGAAGGAGTGGGTTGAGCATGCGTTCACTCTCACTCCCAAGATCAATGCTCCCAACAGCAACAACACCTTTGCTATTACCTACGACCCCAAGGTGAGCACCCCATAGGAGGCAACGTGTATGACTGGAGCTAACAAGTAATAGGGCGCCGATGGAGCTCTTGACTTCAACCTCATCAGCTTGTTCCCTCCCACCTACAAGGGACGCAAGAACGGTCTTCGAGTTGACCTTGCCGAGGCTCTCGAGGGCATGCACCCTAGCCTGCTGCGCTTCCCCGGTGGTAACATGCTCGAGGGCAACACCAACAAGACCTGGTGGGACTGGAAGGATACTCTTGGTCCTCTGCGAAACCGTCCTGGCTTTGAGGGCGTCTGGAACTACCAGCAGACCCACGGCCTTGGAATCATGGAGTATCTCCAGTGGGCTGAGGATATGAACCTCGAGATTAGTGAGTTTGATATAGTTCTTTCGTTGAGGAGTATTGGCTAACGGGCGTTTCAGTTGTTGGTGTTTACGCTGGTCTCTCGCTCAACGGCGACGTCACCGCCAAGGACGAGCTTCAGCCTCTTATCGACGATGCCCTTGACGAGATCGAGTTCATTCGAGGTCCTATCACCTCCAAGTGGGGTAAGCGACGTGCCGAGCTTGGCCACCCCAAGCCTTTCCGCCTCTCTTACGTTGAGATTGGAAACGAGGATTGGCTTGCCGGATACCCTGGTGGCTGGAACTCTTACAAGGAGTACCGCTTCCCAATGTTTCTCGAGGCCATCAACAAGGCCCACCCTGATCTTACTGTCATCTCCTCTGGTGCATCCATCGACCCCGTCGGTGACAAAGAGAATGCTGGCTTTGATATTCCTGCCCCTGGTATTGGCGACTACCACCCTTACAGAGAGCCCGATAAGCTGGTTGAGGAATTCAACCTGTTTGACAACAACAAGTACGGCCACATCATCGGAGAGGTTGCCTCTACTCACCCCAACGGTGGAACTGGCTGGGAAGGTAACCTGATGCCCTACCCTTGGTGGATCTCTGGTGTCGGTGAGGCCGTCGCTCTCGTCGGCTACGAGCGCAACGCCGACCGCATTCCCGGAACTTTCTACGCCCCCATTTTCAAGAACGAGAACCGCTGGCAGTGGGCCATCACCATGATCCAGTACGCCGCCGACTCAGCCATGACCACCCGCTCCACCAGCTGGTACGTCTGGTCTCTCTTCGCCGGCCACCCCATGACACACACCCTGCCTGCCTCGGCCGACTTCGATCCCCTGTTCTACGTCGCCGGAAAGAACGAGGACAAGGGAACGCTCATCTGGAAGGGTGCCGCGTACAACACCACCAAGGGCGCTGACGTGCCTGTTTCGCTGTCCTTCAAGGGCATCAAGGCTGGAGCTCAGGCCGAGCTGACTCTCCTGACTAACAAGGAGAAGGATCCCTTTGCTTTTAACGACCCTCACAAGGGCAACAACGTTGTTGACAGCAAGAAGACGGTTCTCAAGGCTGATAGCAAAGGTGCTTTCAACTTCAAGCTTCCTAACCTCAGTGTTGCTGTTCTCGAGACTTTGAAGAAGAGCAAGCCTTATTCTGGTTGATAGTTGAAGTATTTGAGATGCTGGAACTCGTCAACTGAGAGGTATCGTGAAATATCCAAATATTCATAGTTCAATCTTATACAGAAAGAAATAAGTGTAATGATAAAAGCCCTCCTAAACTACGGATCTATTTATGCGAAGTCATAGAATCGGCTGTTATATACAATGGTAAACTTTTGAAGCACCATTTCCTAGGATATGATTCATGTGTCGATTATCTCCACCTTGAGCAATTATAAAATGAAAATAGCATTGTAAACATTCTCCTCTGCGCATTATGATCTTATACATATCATAAAAGGTTTCATCTAATGTGCTATACTTAGTTTGTAGCTGTGCGGCGAACGCAGCTAAACGACCAAGCTCGGAACCTTCCAGGTGGCTCCATTGAACGCACATCCAATGGGGAAGGTCTGGTTTATCAGCCTGTTCGTCGGCCATGAACCAGCCACTCTCCACTGTGAATAGTTTGGGAGGATTGACACAATCTCCACAGTCTCCGGACTTCTTGCACGGAACGAGACCGGTACTTTCTAGAATTCCACTGGTTATCTTTCCAGGTGGGATGAGAATATCACCACTGGATGTAGAGATTCGGTAAAGGAAAGTAATTTCTCCAGCGTCACCAGACTCCAACACTTCAGGGGTTAGCTTTAGATTTTCCAACCCTCTATTTGGCTTTGATTGATGTAAAATCTCTCCGCTTGGCTGCTTTGAACCTGTGGAATGACTTGCATTGCTGGATTGCTGACCTGGAGGTGTTGGTGTAGATGGTCTACCATCAGAAGCCGGTACAATCTGTAGACGATCGACAGTAGGTTCAGGCCAATTGGAAATTTCCAAGACTGAGTCATACTCACGGCAAACAGCGTCTGGGTTTGTCAAAGCCTTCCGTCCTATGCGGCCTGGGATAACGTGTATGCGACGAAGCAAATCAGCCCTGGTGGAAATTGAGACCATTCCATGGATAAAGACGCATATTCCGTTTCCACAGACAGCTAGGCGAGAACTCGAGTCTTTATGGGCGAGAAGAAGAGACTTGCCACCCTCGAAGCTGGTGCCTGTGAAGAGAAAAAGAACCTCTTCAACGAGCAATCCTAGCAGATTGGTATAATCATGCCATCGACTTGTGCAACTGAAAAGAAGTGAAAACTTATCATCACCAGGATGTGGTTGGCTGATCGAATAATGCCCCAAGTTCCGTTGATAGAAAAACCTGATTCCATGAGATGTCGGGTGTAGTTGGGATTCGACCTCAAATTGTAGTGACGAAACTGTTACTACCAAGTCTACCAAAGTCGTAGCTAGGGCCACCAAACAGATTGGCGCTGCCTCAGTACGTTCAGTGCATATATCGCACCGACAGAAACGTCGGAATATCAAATAAGACTCTTCTTGGTAAACTTGCGCTTTGGAGAAAGGAAGTGGAAGGACAGACTGCATATCATTGCGTAGATTTGCCCCAGCCAGCTCAGGGAACAGCATCTGGCTAGAATCAATAAAGCCTTGACCATAGCTTGCTTCAGCAAAGTCGATGAAATCCTTTCGAGAATATGTGCCAACATCGGCTTCTCCTTCAGCAAGTGCCAGAGAAATTCTGGCAAAGCTACCCAGAAATTTCCAAATGGCCTCAGGGAGCTTCATGAAGTCATCAAGTGCGCTTCCAAACGTATCCTTCAGGCAGCTTTCCCAAGGGACACGACGAAGAAGGTGCAAGAGCTGCTTGTCCGGCGTGTATTGTATGAGGTCTCTTGCGTCGTTCAGCAGGTAGGTTGATTTCGAAATGGCTATTCCATGGTCTTTATTGAGATCAGAAAATTTGACATAGACCTGGGCCGAATCGGGCTGAACTGGGCGCTTGGTGACTGAGGATGAGAATATCGCATTGCCATCGTGATCCTCGATGTAAATGGACATGTTGAAGATCCAATAAGCAACTGCTGCGATGAAAGCACCATCGCCACCTCCGACAATAGCAATGCTTTTCGTTTTCCCCATTGAGATATTAAAGAGACCGATCAATGCTTTAGCAACATCCTTTGGCTCAGAGCATCTGTCATTGGCTTTCAAGTATTTCACAGATGGAAACATTCTATTTGCGATTTCGGGAAACGGGGACGAAGCGAGAGAACCACCACAAGCCTTGATGAGAGCTCTAAATTGTGGAATTGAAGGTTCAAAGTCCTCAGGATAGCCTAGCTCATGCCACAGGGCTGAGATGATTCTCGCTGCAACCATCTCTGAGTGCATTTCCGCCAAGCATGAGCACAACGCAATGCATTTCAGGCCCGACACCGTTTCGGTTAAGATGCGGAAGAAGCTGCGGTGGCCAAAGCCAAAGTAAAGGAGATTGGAGGCACCGTTGTAGCATTTTAGGCGATTGATGGCATCCCAAAGCCTCTGTTGACCGCGTTCGGGGAGACTGAAAGACGCTGTGAGCTGCAGCGCTCCAGCATATGTGATCGGCTGGACGCCAGCTCCCTGCAACCTAGCCAGGACATCAATGGACAACGGGACGATTGTTTTGCCAAAGGCTACCCAATCGACTTGGCCTTGCTGGACGAAGCCCACATCCGACGTTGGAGGAGAAGACATTGGTAACTAAGTGAAATTAGATGGTGGGATAGTGATGCAGCTGCAAAACGTGAGATGTGGAAAGATGGGTGTTGCACTTTCCAATGAAAGCTGACGTGGCATTATATACCCAGTGGATAAGCGTATTTCATCAGACACCTTATGTATCAAGCGGGGGTTATTGGCAATTCCATTGTGTTACCAATTTGTTGTGGCTATGTGAAAGTGCAATGCAGAACCAATCACGAGTGCAGATGTTTCCATCCAGCCGCAAACAATCCTGTAGTAACGATATACCTACTCAAAACTCTTTCCCCGCATGATTGGGGGAAACAGTTTTGGAAAAGGAGACCGCTCTCTACTCTTGTAAGGCCAGAACAGCGACGTAGAAAACCTGATTCACCAAACATAGAGACCTTGACAGGAACCGGCTCTCGAAGGCTTTTACTTTTAGCAGCGCTGCAAATGGTATTGATATTTGTTCAAATCTCCACTTCCAAAGTGCTCTAATAAGAAGTTCCATAGAATCTGGCCAGATATTTACAACTGAGTGCAGTCGAGCAGGGCCATATCAAGGCCGCCATAATACTCATGTGACTCGGGTGGAATCCTATTGGAGTTGAACACGACAGCTAGACATGTATCCAAGCGTTTTGAACTTAATCTTCAGGTGGCAGTTGTTTGAGAATGAGTTCAAAGTCTTCACTTGTGCCCTTACCTGGTGAGGTTGGTAGCTCTATGTCGTTGACCTGTTGAAATACAGTCGTTCTTGGCTTGTTGGTCGGCGCTCCTGTGCCGCAGTTGTCCGACTTATGAGTTAGTTTCGCGACGATGAAGATTGAAGAAGCGAAAGCTATTCAATGTTGAAATCTTGAATATGGCCCCTACGGGAGGCTAACGAAGCTTGATTCGGTGGGCGCGATCAGATATTTGATGTGAAAACAAAATTGATCTTCTAACTTCTGCCCCCCTATAGACCGCAAAACTTGACATTACTCGATTCTGAGTTATTCTTGACTAATTCTCGCTCCTCCCATGCCAGGCATAGACTCATATGGTAACGTTCCTGAAACCAACTGTAGCATGATATATCTCGCCCATTCAGTATTCTCACTAAAATTCCATGCTTTTATGGTCTTGATGGCGTTTTCCATTTCCAAAGCATCCTTTTCTTCGTCAACTACGTAATTGTCATCCCCCGGTTTAGGCATATAACTACCCTCATAGCTCATGTCGAACATACTATAGGTAATAACACCCAAAAGGTCGGCAGTCGCCATAAAATAGATCCTACCGCCAGGCTTTGCTCGCATGATTATACGCAAGTATGCAGCGCAAAAGGCAGGAATTGGTACCGTCCAGATTGGGCAGGGTAGTTTTCTAATTTTGACGGCTACCAGCTCCTGTTCCTTGATGCCAGTCCAGGACAAGGGAAGCATTATAAATCGGTTATTATGTGGACCGTAGGCGAAGCGGAAACACATCTGTGTTTGCTCAGCGATGTAACTGCGTGGTCGGTCACTTTCGAGTAAGCCATTTGCAATCACGATATCGCGTGCTTCTTGAATTTGTTGATCTGGCACTAAGAAAAGCAAATCCTGTCAAGAGATATTAGTATCAATAATTTGTCATCGCGCCTCGTGAACTTACTGGCTTTTCTGTAAGAGGATAGCCCAGTCGTCGTAGTAAAGGAGTTTCCCATTCTACCAGAGTAATATTGTGGTCGCAAAATTCGCGAAAAGTCTTAAGCATACGCTCCTCGGATGGAATATCCATGGTGCTTGTGAGAAGTTGTTTGGGTAAGGTTGATGCAAGGTTAAAGGTGATGAGGTTAACAGATGGTGCAAGTGAAGTATGTGAGTGGAGAAGCTCGTCACGTGCACTGTCAAGTGAAAGTTTCCAAGACTTCAAGAGGATGGTTGGTAAAAAGTATTTTGCTCATTTTTTTGGAGTGTGAATGTGGCTTAAACCATGACTCATTCCACTTGTATCTCTTTATTTGAAGTCCGTGTGTTGAGGGGACAGTTTGAGTTTTGATTTATCTCGCTCGGAAATCTAAACTATTTTTCACCGACGGGGGGCAGCCTGCCATATTTTCAATATCAGCATCAGACCTTTGTGTACAATATTTACTAGTGGAACTGCATATCTGACCGGAGCGCTTGGTGCGTCCTTTTAAGTGATTACACGCAGCTCAGTGTGAAGATTGCAATAATACGTTGACTGGAAAATGGAAATGCATTATGTATAAATAGGAAAACTTTTGGTGTCCTTTAGAACAGAACATCTGCCCTCACAAATCATCAGTATAGTTTGATACATTTTAAATTAAATTATACAGATAGAACAGAACTTAGTACAGAACTCGTCACGCTCGTAAAATCAAGAGAATCTTATTAATTTACATAAAGTTTACATCCTGAGGTTGGGCATCTGTCCTATGATCTCACTGACGTTCTGTTCTTCGCCAAAGATAACATCTTTATCACCCCTTTGCAAAACTGCGTTCAGCATTGGGGCAATCAAGGACTGACCAGGTCTAGACCTCCAGTGATAATGGAATTGTCTAACCGCTCTGTAAATCGAGCGAGTATCGCTCGCGTCATAGCTCGCGAAGTCGATTTTCTCGCCGCGGGTTTGGAGCCAGAGAAGCAAGTAAAAGATATCTCGGACATCGGCATTGTATTTGAATACAGATTGAGGTCGTGTGCTTCCGATGTAATGGCCTGCGCGCTTTATCTTCGTGAGAATAAGAACGCCGGGTTGAAGAATAGGGAGTGGGACCGGAAAGATAGGCGCTGGATAATTGTTAGCAGGGGCATTTGAGAAGATATCAGTGAATCTTACTGTCTGTAGGTATGATCGAGAGTCTACGTGGCAGATTGAGTATGCCACATGTGAGTAGCTCAATAGGAATTCGTGCAGGCCCAAAGTAAAGCTTGTAGTTCTCTACAGTGAAGCGAGAGTCGGCACCACAAAGGATCGGAGTGACATAGCTGTGGATATGAGAGGGGCAGTCTACGTCAATCAGGACATCGATGTCAGAAGTGTTGCGGTCGCTGCCCAACAGGTTCAGGGCAAAACCGCCGATATACGCATGCCCAACGTTGTTTCCATTAAGGATCATCGAAAGGGTATATGCAGCTTCGTCCATTGCGTCGTGTCGAATCGTCCTGGCGGTGTTAGAATGGCCTTGGATTGGAGGGGAAATGTGGATGTAGAAATAAAAAGATGCTTGGATTCCTAGCTCACGTACTTATAGCCCTTCCATTTTTACTTTTCTGAAGATTTCTACGACGCTGACTTCAGAACCTTCTTCTCGAGAGGCAGAACTCAAGCGGTGGGGTTTTGAAGAGGCTCACGTAACCGTGAACTATATCCAACTTGCGGCCCGAAATCAGCCCTGACTTTGGGCTTGACCTTGACTTTAACATCTTAACACGTTTCGTATCATGTTATATCTTCAAGTAACTTTACTGTTGTCTCTGGTACAGCCACAGGTCATATGATAAGCCTTCCAGTGTTGAAAGTTACTCAATATGCGCCGGTCCAGATAATTGGTTAAGCGTCGAGAATTTTAGATTGCATATCTCACCCAATGTTGATAAGGTACAATTCTTTATTCATATCCGATCATGAGGCATCACTGAAATTAACTACATTGCCCGTAGAGCTCCGGTAATGCCATTTCAAACGTCAAATGTGGCAAAACAAGCCTTGGTAATGCGCGTGGAAAGCTTGGGGGACACTTCATGCACTACGGATTCCGATTGGGTGACAATTTATAATCCTATCATTCCTATTATTACTATAATGCTCAGGATGCCTCATTGACTCAGCGTCAAATCACCTCAACACAATATTATATGTGTACTACAAAATAGGTTATGAGAAAGAGTTGACGAATACACTTTGATTACCTGACGCCGGATGTTTTACAGTAAGAAATGTACTATTCTTCTTTTTGCTTGAACCTCCAACTTTATCAAGCCCAGGTTTTCCAAATCTCTCGATATTATCAAGAATAAAAACAACCCCTTCCAGAGAAATATACTATAGAATGGAGAGTCAAGCGCTTTACCACATATGGGTGTATGGAAAATGTGTTTCTGCTTGCGCGGCCTAAGTGTAAAGTACGTGTAAATATTTGAAAAGGTCTGACCATTTGGTATGATGAGAGTCTAGTGATATAACTAGGGAGAAACTGTTTCTTGCAAAGATAACCCAACAGGAACTCATTTCTATACCTCATCTAGTATAGCCATTCACTTCATCACTTCAAGTTCTTGAGACATCGGCTATCATCTAGTCTCAATTGGTGTGCGGGGTTTGTTGTGGCTGGCTGTAGATGCGCGACTATTCATATGAGAATGGTCTGGGCCATGGGCTAGTGGGAGGGGCTGAGCGCACTATCGAGCAATATAGGCCGTGTGTCTCAGCATATTTCAGAACAATGATCCAGTAAAGCTTCAAAGTTCACTAGGTGCAGTAAGTTATCGATAGTTGACCGCCGGCGTATGTTTCTCAACAAGTCACATTGACTAGGTAGGTACTGTAGGGTGCATGAATATGGCCAGCTGAGCTCTGTATTACAAGCCAAGACTATTGAGCGAAGCCATCGCTTAGATGAAAAGTTCGCAGTAAGGCTATAAAAAGCGTGCGTGTTCCCTCTTTATCACTTTATCAACCATCATTACAAGAAACAACGGACAATCTTATACCACAATCCCTCGCCAACTCATTCACTCAGTCCTCCAAAATGCCTGACTATGTTCTTCAAATCAGTATCCAAGGGCAAAGGGCCATGCAGCAACTCGCACAGCAAGGTTACAGGATCTGCTTTGCTTCCGCAATAGCAGATGAGGGATTCAAGGTCATCGCATCAAGCACGGGCAAGTCTACGTGCTTCTATTTACTAACCTAAACTAACAAGTGGAATACAGACTTGGCGCCCAATGCTCAAATCCGGTGGAATGATGAGTTTAGTATTGCCGCTAGTCAATCCAGCTTTATGAACGGAGGTATGAGAACTCCCAATCTAGCAGCTTGATAGTCATCATGTTGATCAGTCTTTTAGTCCAGTTCTCGGCGTCGTCAGATATCGACCGCATTAGGCTCGGCCAGAGCTACACCCTGAACCCAGACTGGCGGGGCAATGTCGGCGAGGATGGGCCTCGAGACGGCATTCGCTTCAGAAATCAGGCCGACCGAGCCTCTGCCATTCTCTACAGAGGGATGAATGGCTCCATAGCTCCCATCTACTTCGGTTCTCAGCAGCTCCCACGAGGTGCCACCCAACAGATCAAGCCTATTAACAGGGTTGCAGTCTGGCTCCAGCGCGGTGGTCAAACTGGCACCATGATCGATGGACCTGGAGAGCAAAGCATTGAGATTGATATGTCAGGAAGGACCAGCGCACGAGTCGTGTTTAATGACGACATGTCATGGTCGTTGCAGTAAGTCTGTACCGGGTTGAGCTCCCAGGTTCGATGGGAGACCAGATTTCGCTACGCGACTAAACGTCAAATACTACAAATGAATCAAAATCTAAGACTTGCATGAGTCCCAAAGTTGTCTACATACACCAATCTAGTATAAATTGTCATCGCCTGGTGTAGACTCAGCAACGGCGGTGTTTTACAAGGACACCACTGGCAGTGCTGATTTGACTGGCTGTGGTTTTCCAAGTAACGGCAAAAATAAGTGCTGTTGTAGTCTCCGCTATACCTCAAGGCGATAGTTCATGTGAGAGTTAGGCTATAAGTCACTGATAAAGCAGGCATCTAGCAGTGTTCATTGGGTTCTTTATCTCAATCAGTGTTATCTCTAGATGTCCAGGGGAAAACTCTTCCAACGACCGAGACAGGGTGCAGACCAGGTGTGAGAACTTAGCCTAAGTCAATAGTGTATAAGGATTACCACAATCTGCAAAGTCGGCATTGATGCATAATTGAGCCAGTAATTACTTCATGTCTACGGTATCCACACCAGGATTACCACGTCTTATTAATTCCACTCTAAAAGACCTGAATCTTGAAAGTTACCATTTTGCGCCCGCAAAACCCGACAGACCATGGACTCCACAGACAGTGACCGGAGCAACAAAAGAACTGCCGAGATCAAACCTACGGTATTGCGAGACACCTTCTTTTGTGCGACATGGCCTGTTCAGGCACCTCCAAATGGCCAAGTGCCACGACTCCCATAACGAATCAAAGTTCCAGCCACATCAATGATTGGAACTGACACGTCTTCAGAACCTTAAGATTATCATGCGTGACTAGTTATGATATAAGTCTCCACTTAATTTCAAGAGTTTAATTCTAAACGAAAGTATGAATATTTCCCCTCCTTACAGCTAGACGGGGCTCTATCTCGCGAAAATGGTTGGTTTACTGATCTCCCACAATCTTATCGTCATGATAAAAGAGCGAACCCTGGAGTTCCCACCCAAGGCTGCGAGACTTATCCGTGAACAGAGAGCTAATCAGTACTTCACGACTCCAAATTCGAAATGATGACACCTGAAGAATCGATCGCGCTTATCGAAGCCAATATGGCTGAGGTCTTGCACCCCGACATCATCGACGATGTGATTCTCAAGGACAAGCGGCCACTACGAGTCTACTGGGGTACTGCCACAACTGGAAAACCGTATGTCGGCCGGGTCGTTGATTAAAACGGATACAGTAATCGTCTTTACTAACAATGTGATAATGATAGACACTGTGGCTACTTCGTTCCAATTGTTAAGATTGGAGAACTCCTCCAAGCAGGATGCCATGTCAAAGTACTGCTTGCCGACGTCCACGCCTACATGGACAACATGAAGGCACCGTTCGAGCTGATCGCCCACCGATCCGAATACTACAAGTTCTTGATCAAGAGCATGCTCCGAGCTATTGGCGTAGACATCGAAACCACCAAGCTCAAATTTGTTACGGGCAGCTCGTACCAATGGGACAAGGACTACACTATGGACAGCCGAAGACTGGAAGCTATGACTTAACTTTCTGTGGCCCGAAAGGCTGGCGCCCAAGTGATAAAGCAATCTCATGATCCTTTTCTCGGAGGCTTGATCTACCCGATCATGCAGGCTCTGGATGAGCAGTACCTCGACGTGGATGCACAACTCGGTGGGATTGACCAACGCAAGATCTTCACCTTTGCCTTGGAGAATCTTCCCAAACTTGGCTACAAGAAGCGCGCGCACTTAATGAACGCCATGGTGCCGGGTCTCGGAGAAGCGCAGAAGATGAGCTCAAGCGAACCGAGTTACAAGATTGGCCTACTGGATACGCCGGAGAAGGTTGGCAAAAAGATGAAGAAAGCCATGTGCGTCCCTAAAAAGGTCGAAGGAAATGGAGTCATCGCCTTCATTGAACATATCGTCTTTCGAGTCTCCGCCTTCAAGTCTGGCACACGCAGCTTCACAGTTGAGCGACGAGATAGCGAGTCTCTGGTTTACGAAGACATTTTGAAGCTCAAGGAGGATTATGAGCAGGACATTTTGACGCCGCAGATGATCAAGGCAGCGCTTGTGAAGGCGTTGAATGAGCTTTTGGAGCCTATTCGGAAGGATTTTCATGCATCGGCTGAGTGGCAACAGGCTGCTGCGCTCGGATACCCAGCTGGAATAGCCGGAAAGCCCCCCGTATTGAGAAATGGAAAGAAGAAGACCAAGACGGTTCCGGTCATAACAATCACTCCGTGTATGATGACTCAAAATTGGAAGGGGCATAGTGCAAAGAATGTTTTGGAATAGAATGTTAGTAAACGAGGTGCACTACATACCGACTCTTGGCAACCATCGCTTCATAAGGACTTTCACCATTCCTACATTCTTTTAGCACTAAATACAACTGAGATTACCGGCTATGAATACAGCTTGCTTATATTGACCAAGCCTGGCACGTATTGAATGTGCCGTTCGCCTCACTCAGTGTACATCCTAAGCAACCTGCAACCAAAAACGACCGGGGAAATTGCCAAGGGTCCTTTCACACGAATTCTATCAGGACCACTTTGCAATCTACGAATCTACCTGCGGATATTCATTTTTATTTGGATCGTTACTAACGATGGATAAAAGAAGCGTAGGATTAAAATCAGAAACTAGTACTAGTAGGCGACTGGAATATCTACCATGGACGTTAGCCAGGCTTTTTGCGACGACGGCAACAGTTTGCTGTGACTTGGAACCCAGCAGTCGGCAAAAAGGTGTTCAAGACTCGAAATTTTCAATTGTGAAAAACTGGATCATGGCCAAATTTCGGACCATAACAATGAAGTACACCCACCAGCAAATGGTGACTGTTTGCGGGATTTGAATTGAGCTACCCCATCAAGAGTCTCAACACATCCATCCCTAGCTATTCTCCAAACCTGTTATCAAGAACACTCCTCTTATAACCTGGCGAGGTGCTTGCTGCCACTCAAATTGCGTATCTGCGCGACGGCATCTTTCAACTCATTCAAGCTTTCCAGGTAGACCTCATGGGCTTGGCCGTGTCCAGGAACATTTAGTTTCTCTATCTCGGCTATTATGAGCTCGATGATATGTGGCGTAGCGTTTCTCAAGGCCGCCTGAACGATCTGCAGACGAGGTCAATAAACATTCTGATGGGGGACTAGGGTACAAACTTGCTCTTCTGGCCCTGCACTGCCAGACGTTGTGGAGCCACTCATGGTGGTTGAGGATTGATAAGAGGCATGAGAGGAAGAGGACATTTCGAAAGGAGTCTATGTTGAAAAATGAGATGCGGATCAAGATTTGAGTAACAAAGAGTGATTGCAGTTGAATTAAGAAAACCAGAGTGGGCGGCTGAAGAGGTCTCTTAAAGGGTTGAAGAGTTAAAGTAATTGCCGTGCCAAATGTTGCTGCTCTGGAACTTGGTGTTTGAAAATCTCGCATCAGTGGCGTTCGTCACCAAATCAGATCTCACCGCTGTATCGTATGTCAGACAAGGCACAAAGCCAGGCGCAAGACCAGGATTGACGCCAGGCAGTGAGCCAGGGGCACAGCCCAGAGCAGCCAAATAACAAACGACTTGTTAGGCTTTATACATACTTGTATTACGCGTTTTGCACTTTCGCGGAGGCCTCTGTACGATTGTCAGAACGTTCTATGCTTATGGTGGAAGGAATATCCCAGGCGAAGTACATAGTTTAATGTTCTGTTCACAAGCATTCCCTTCGCATGTTTATTTTAAATACCTTAAAATTTACAGATTTATTTCTAATTAAAATAAGAACTAAACTCTTTCGCGATCTCAGCCCTTCTACGACTGTCACAGTGCATAGAGGGGTAATCAAACCTGCAGCTAGGGACAAAGCCAGGCGCGAAGCCTGGTGCCAAGCCAATTTTCAACCCGATTTCCAAGCCAGCTGCTAAGCCCTGCTTATAGACTAGAAGTGCAATTACAAAGAAACAACAATGAAAAGATGTATATAGCCATTTCTCTTCCTCCGCAAATGTTCTCCACATAAGAACAAACAGCGGGAATTTTTCTTCTTGTGTCTTTCTTTCAAATACCAGTGTTGCTGTCCTTTGACTGAGTAGCCACGATCAAACAACATGTCTCAGCTTGACGAATCCTCCTCCAATCAGGCCCTGCCAACCTCTGCTGAAAGCCTTGAGTGGGATACGAACACTGCTCAACCCATGCACTCTCTGCAGTCAAACACCTTTGTGAAGCCCGATGGCTGGTACCACTTCTTCGACTCTGCTGCCCCGCGGCCTGAGAGAAATCCACATCTGATAAGCAAATTTGTCGACGTTAGCTACAACGGCCAAGGCTTCGCTGGTCCAAACTTCAATCCTTTCATGGATGCTGCTGCTACGATGAATCCAAATCCCGTGTCAGGGGTTGGCGATTACGATGCAGGTTTCATGCCATCGATGAATCCTAACGTCTCTGGAGGGCCCAATTACACTTCTCCCACCATGCAAGCCTCACCAATCACCAGTATCGACGACAATGGGTGTCCTTCAAGCTTTGATCAAGCCGAACCCACTTCGCAGCCAACTCCGAATACCCCTTCAGGCAATATTGCCTGGACCAAGCAAGAGGACAAATGTCTCATGAGCCTCAAGCTCCAGGGTCTTAGCTATTCTGATATTCAGGACGAAATGAGGAAGGAATTCGGGTGGACCCGGAACAAGAATGTGTTAGGTAAGCGCTTCGCCGTCTTGAAGAAGCGCTCCAAACCACAGATCAAGACCCGTGTAAGTATTCATCACATCCTTAGAGACAGTCGCAGGTTATTGACTCTACTCCCAGATCGTCCGTGATATCTCTAAAAGAATCACGCCAGAAATTATCAAGGCTGTCGGAAAGGAGCTTCAGAAAGTCACTTCGTCCGATAGCAACAACGTTGCAGCAGAACTTGAGGACTTGGTGCATTTGAAGTTTCCAGAGTTTCTCGAGAACTTGGTTGCAGATGTATCTATATCTCTCAGTCAAGCTGTGGATGATGATGATCATAACTTGAGTGCTTGAATTTGGAGTATTTGGTGGTTGGGAAGAAGTTTTGGTATTATGAACGTCGCGTTTTACCGCGCCAATCTCGCATGAAAGAAGTAGTTGCTTCTTTACTGCATTTTCTTTTCACCTTCTTAAGAACTCTTGCTATTGCCTGTGTTTTGATAAATTATATGTTATCACCGGTAAACTATGGCAATACTCTTAGGATAGTAGACTAATATCAAGTCTGGTACACCCTTTGACAAGAGATCTAGCTGTCCCAATAAAATATACAGAAATATTCACAATAACATAGACCAAAAAGTAATAGTATCTCAAAATCAATAAGGTTACCCATCATATCAACCACCGCAACCCTATTTCTCAAAGGCATAAAAATCCCTGCTTTAGGATAGTAGACATACCTCAAGGCTTAGTCATATACTAGTTTTGTACTTCAATCCATCAACAGAGACCTAAAAGGAGTTAATCCAGTCACAGAAAAGGTTATGACGTTTAACTTCTGGGCCTAATATATAATGTTGAGGCTCTCTTTTATGATAATTAAGAAACGATTACATGTATACCGAAAAGATAGATAGAAAGAAGTTATTGTCTTGATGAAGTTTGAGATCACAGGGTTTCTATGTAAGGACATGTGGCTGGAAAGCCTCAACTCTATTAAAGTAATGAATAGAAAAGAAGGTAGACGGGATTCAGCCCATAATAAGTATTCTGTGACGATAATTTAGTGTTAAAGGGGACATGATGCCCGGAAAGTCTGAGAATAGTAGAATTAGTGGTATTCCAAATGACTTCTCTGTACAACACCTGCCAGGTCTGGTCAACTATCAGATGATCTAACACAGCTTCTTCCAATATATAGCGTCAACCTTAACGATAGAAAAACGTAGAAAAGGCCACGACTGCATCCTGGTACGCAGGGTTTTCCTCCACGTCGCAAGAAGGTTCTGATCATAGGACGACATATGCGGTTGTCTATTTTGCAGACACAGCATGTAGCAGAATAGCCCAGGATAGGCTAGGCAATTGCGCGTAAATGCAGGCCAAAACGCTGACTGGTGTCTCGCATCTAACCCCCGAATGAACTTGATTACGGTCTGAATGAGCCCGCGGCATGCTTGTAGTACTGTTTCCACTGAAGTCTGAACATGATCCAGCTTTGTGTTTTTGTCAATTATGGGTCGTAAGAGGGCACGCAGAATGAGGATGTGTGTGGTGTAGTATGCAACGTAAAGGGACCTGTGGCTCTTGACAGAGTCGTCTGTGTCACCATCACTTGACTCGGGTCTGAGAGACAAGGACTCTGGTAGCTGCTCGAGCCATTGAAGAAGCTGTTGGCGAGGGCCACGAGCATGATCTAAGAGCGAATCAAGGATTTGTGGACGAGACACAGCACGGAGCGAACTATGCGACAGCGGCACAATTAGTATCAAGTGGTAGTCGAAAGGAGAAAAGGAACAACTCACAAGAATTTCCGACAAACCTGACTAGCAATTTCAGTCAGTGAGCAGAAATGGATAAAGTAGTCAGAAGACCTGTCTTTGATATGTTCCGGTACATCGGCTGCCAACTCAACCACAAAGTCCTCTGGCTTCAAAGGCAATACGTCCCAATCTTCATCAGAGATCATTGACGCACGGCCATGAGTCACTGACCGCCAGGTGTACTCTACGTACACAGCCCACCACAATCTTCTTCGAAGACGGACTTCCCATGCTGGCAATTTCCATCCTGTCGGGTCGACGTTCAAGCCTAGAGACTGTGCCATAGCTAACATGGAAGCAGCCAAAGACCATACGAATGGGTTCTCTACACACACGGCGTCGAATGGTGTATGATTCAGGAGCAGGAGATATGTCTGGATAGTTGAGAGGCGAGGGAAGTGTAGTTCTTTTTGTAAACAGGTGTATGATACTTGCCACAGATCGTTGATATCGGGTTTGGAGTAGGCGCTGTCGAGACAGAGTTTCTCATCCCAAGGTGTAAATGGCAACGCAAGGGCGTAGATTCCAGCAAGAAGGCCGGTAGACGCTTCGGCTACAAAGGCGTCCAGGTCCTGGAACACTAAAGAACGAGATAAGATAGGCAAAGACTCAAACACAAACCTAAAATATCTAATCCACCGCATCAGGATACAAGATGTCGAATAGAGGCCTGGCAGTGACTTACAGTTTTACAAGAGCCACACCTGTGACTCTATCCACCAATTTCTCAAGATTTTCCCTGCTGTCAACCGATGACATACACTTTTGGACGATGTTTTGCCCCTTGTCAGAGGTCTCTGTATGGCTTTGCAGGAAGTGTACTGGGGTATGAGTCTGACCGTGGGTTTGATCCTCCAAAGGTTGTTGCTTGCGATACGTGACGCGAAAGAAGTCCACCTCGTTGGTGCTAGCGTAGGGGAAATGATTAAGAGAAAACGGATCAGACTCGTTGGAGTAGCCGATGAGTGATGTCGAATAATTTGGTCTTTGGTCAAAGGATAGCCTCTCAAAGGTATTTGTCAGGCTGTCTGGGGGATCGGTTGAGGTTATGCTCATGCCACTATCGCGATATATGTCTGGCGGTGTCTGGTCCTCTATGGGTTCCAAGTTGGGTAATTCTCCGTCGGCGAAAAAGTCACATGTTTGACCATGGTCATCAACTCCGTCCTGGTCTAGGGATAAGTTCCAATTGATATCGGCTCCGGCTGAAAAGATATCTTGGGACATCAGAGGGGTCAACCCAACTCCGACAGACTCTCGATCATGCTCTGTAAGACAGTCAGCCAAGTCTTTCCAACGAGTAGTTGTTAGTCACCTAAAAGATGCAATGCAGAGCGATCACCATGTTGGTCGTTCTGATGAGGGATCTGGGGTGTGGAAAGATGCGATGGTTCGACATGAATCCGGTCAAAGGAAGGGTTTGTGGAGACTGAGGCCCGTCTTGTCAGACCATTTTCCTTTTGCTTTTTGTTAGGAATCCCCACGAATGTGCAGTGACGGCCTGTACGTTCACACAACTGACAAGGTCGCGTCGGATCAGGGATGTTGCAGAGCACCTTGCGAGCACGGCACAGATCACATGGTCTTTGCGACTTGGACCGATAGCGTCGTACCCCTGCAACTTGACGCGTATCATGATGTGCCTGAACAGCTGAATTGTTCTGCTCTTGATAATGATTCATTTTGGCGCTGATTATTATAAAGCGCTGCTGTAGAAACGGGATTGCACTGTATCGGGTGGAGAGCCGAGCTTAGCCAGTGGGGTCTTGTAGATAACATGAGAGGATGAACACGTGATGTAAGATAGCTAAACCGCCTTGGGATTGACAAATTGGCACTAATATCAAGTTCGTGATAGCTTCGATAGTGAGATTGGCTTTCTAGTACCGTATCGACTCGAAAACTTAGCCGCGCCCTGTGAGTCCCTTTTCTCACCAGAAAATAACCTTTTTTATAGCATGAATGCCAGGTCTTTACTTGTAAATGAGCTGATCAGGACCATTAAATTACAAAAAAATGATATACAAGGCGCGGCGAGTTTTTCGAGTCGATACAGAACCACGGGGCGTAATTACCGGAATAGTTTAGATGGAATGACGTGTGTTTTATTTATTTTACAGTTTTGATCTGCCCAAAACGCCTTTACTTTATATGCATTTTCACGTCTACTTTCCGCCTCCCTGCTAATTTTGACTTGCCCGTATCTTATCATACCGCAATATAGCCCCAAGAAGAACACTTGCACCCAGCGCACTATACAATATTAGCAATTCGGCACATACACGAAATGGCTTCATTTAAACTTACCAATCCTCGGGTGAGCAATACTCAGTGGGGTTATGACTGATTCCCGACTGTGTTGGTGTAAAGATCATACTCGTAGGACACCTTCGGTTGGTGTAGCAGCTGTCATGGCCCGCTCCGCTAATCATAGGTCTCCAGAGTTTACCTGCAGAGTTCTGGGGTAGAGCTGCGCATACATCTGCAGCACTTTCTTCAACTACCGCGATACACTCTTCGCTGAAACTGACTGCGGGACTGTCCACGAGAAGTTCCCAGTCAACTTCACAGCCCTTCTCACTGTCGTCTCGGGATATGCGTAGGAACTCCTCCTCACACTCCTGCACCATCTTTGCCAAGATCTCGTCCTTGGTATGGCGCACGTCGAGGGTAAACGTGACTGTGTGTGCCATAGTATTAACGGTTCCGGGGTCGGTGGTGAAGATTCCGGTAGTTGCCAAGCCCTCGAACTTTTTGGCGATTGTGTTTGCAGCGACGATCATCTTGGTAGCACACAAGACAGGGTCTTTGCGTGCGTATAGAGGCGTTGTACCAGCGTGGCTATCTCGACCTTTGACCGTCATGTTGAACCACTTGAAGGCCTGAACACCTGTTACAACATCGTTAGTCAAGTAACAGAGCATAATTATGCCAGTTAACTTACCATGAACTACACCAATCTTCAATCCCTCGTCCTCCAGGATGGGTCCCTGTTCGATGTGCAGCTCGAAATGCGCAGCGAAAGGATTCGATAGATATGAAGCTGGGTGTTCTCCGCAGTAACCAATGCGGTCAAGCTCTTCCTTCATGGACTTTGGGTTAGCAGCTAGGACCTCTTTAAGATCCCAGGCTGTTTCTAGAGGAATCGCGTCGGCCCATACACCTGAGGAAACAGCCATTTTGGGAAAACGAGCGCCCTCCTCACTAATAAATGTCAGCAAACAGTTAAGTAGGTGAATGTTTCCTTTTACTTACTTGGTCCAGTTGACCACGCCGATTGGGCCCTCTGTTTCGAAATTGTTGTCATTCAACGTTCGGAGGACCTCGAGACCAGAGATGACACCCAGAATGCCGTCATATCGGCCGCCAGTGGGTTGTGTATCCAGATGAGAGCCCATCATAACTGGAGGTAGGTTATTGTTCTTTCCCGGTCGAATTGCAAATAAATTTCCCATTTGGTCAACGAAGGTCTTGCATTTGAGTGACTTGGCATAGGTCATGAACCAGTCCCTGACTTGTTTATCGGAGTCATCGAGGCTCAGACGGGCCATGCCGGTTTCTGTGGTGGCTCTGGGTGGTAAGATTAGTAACCTGGCCAAGGCGGTGGAAGTTATTTGGAGCTTCTTGCTTTCCATAGCGATGCGCAGCACCAAATTGGCAGCTATCGTGTAGCGATTCAGCGAGACGGGCTTCACTGATTCGGAAGGGTGGGAGGTGGTCGATGGAACCCATTGTGACGAGTTTGTGTATCTTGTAGAAGTGCAAATAGTTTCTGGAGTGATTATCGGTCGGTTTTTTTGTTCCAATAATTGATACCAGAAATCTGTCTAATATACAATTCTAACTAAATATGTCTTGAATACATACTTTTTACTTGTCTTCACATCCCGACGGCCGTGATTCGCCAGCGGGGTTGACGGCCGAGTGATAAGGGTGGGGTTGTTCTTTATCGCCCGTCGGCCGTCGGCGGAGACTATACCCTTCTGGGAAACCCGAATATGTCTGCTGGGGAGCAGTTATGCGATATTACATAGTCACTTTCATAAATGTGATGGATATGCTCCGTAAACCATCCGATATTGCGGGGTATGTTAGATATTTAATTGTCCGATCATTCATTGACAATGATCAGCCAGTCCGGTCAAAAGTGATTTTATTCAAGAGCGATCGACATATGCTGTGCTTTTAGATGACTATAGATATATTCGTTGGAGGCAACTAAATGTCTTATCATCAACTATCGCCTCTATCTTGATAATCCTTTGCTCAACAGATAAACAATGAACCATCCCCGGGTATCAGGTTCCACTTGTGGGCCGCTGTAGCACCGCCGACGGGTAACTGTAGATAGGAATGCGGGGTGGATAAGTCCAACCAGGAGCGAGCAATTGCCGATAAGTTATAACACGTTCGTGTTCCCGACACATTAAAGCGTGTCTTCTGAGCCTGCAGATCATTCTTGAATAATTCTATTCAAGCGTCTGCACCTTGGATCTGACCCCATCTCGACATCACCAAACCCAGAAACAATGGAGGCTTCAGAGAAGAAGCCAGGCTTAGACGTCCCGTCAGACCACCACACTGGCGAAACGAGTCTTGTCAGCAATGACGCCCAACGAAAAGTTCTGTCCAAGTTCGACAAATTCGTGATGCCGCAAATGGCCATTTTGGTTCTTTTCGCATACCTCGACAGGACAAACATAGGTGAGCACTTGTCCCAACCCCGACAGCCACTTGCAAAAGCTAATCCGGTACTCCAGGAAATGCAAGAGTCTTTGGCTTCGAAGAAGATACGGGAATGGCAGGAACTCAATTCAATGATGTTTCTATGTACTTTTACATCTCCTACGTCATTTTCGAAACACCTTGGGTTCTTGCCGTCAAGAAATTCGGCCCTGGTCGCGTCCTTGCTATTGCGATTATAAGCTGGAGTTGCATCACTATTGGTACCGGCTTCGTTCATAGCTATGGCCAAGTCATCGCCTGCCGAGTTCTCCTTGGATTCTTTGAGGCTGGCCTATTTCCCTCCCTCACCTTTGTCATCTCTCAGATCTACCCGCCTGCATCACAAGGAAAACGAGTCGCCGTGCTTTACGTCTCGATTGCACTTTCGGGAGCCCTTGGTGGACTCATCGCATACGGCATTCAATCTATGGGTGCACGACACGGCTTGTCAGCTTGGAGATGGCTTTTCATCATCGAGGGTGTTATCTCAATTGTCATTGGCGCTGCGTGCTGGCTAAGTCTTCCTACATCCCCGGAAACAGCATGGTTTCTCAGCCCCGAAGAGAAGACCACCATGTTTTCTATCAAGGAGAGTAATCACCCATTTAAAGAAACTGAGAAGTTCTCTTGGAAGCAAATCGCTATGGCTGTCACAGATCCCCTTGTTTGGCTTGCGTCCGTCTCATTGTTCTGCTCTTCCATTGCGCTTTTTGGCTTTGGCACGTTCCTTCCCACCCTGTTGAAAGGTCTTGAGTGAGTACAAAATGGCCGCGTTATGATATTACCACTGACGAAGGATTTAGCTTCACTTCCCTCCAAGCCAACTACCTGAGTATTCCCGTCTACGTTTTGGCGTCCATCCTTACAGGCGTCACGACATATGTTTCGGATCGCCTGAATCGACGAGCTGTATGCCTCATCCACTCCCCGCTATTGGTCATTACTGGCTATGCCATTGTGGTTGGTACTGGGCACAAAGCCCTCGGATTCTTCGCCATGTTCCTTGTTGGTGGTGGTGTGTACTCTTACAACACTGTTTTGGTTACGTACGTTAAACGCAAAGCTTTTCGTACCCTGAAAAATATGCTAATACTTTACAGTTGGGTATCCAACAATGTGCAGCCCGATTACAAGCGCTCTGTTGCCATCGCGATGCTCTTATCGCTCGCTAACGCTTCTGGAATGGCTGCTTCGCAAATCTACCCGATCAAGGATGCTCCTCGATATATCAAGGGTAACGCAATTTCACTCGGAGGAGAAGTCATCGCACTCATTTGCATAGGACTCATTTATGCGCTACTCAAGTATCGCATGAGACAGAAAGAGAAGCTGCTGGCGTCGGGCCATGATAGTAACGGGAAGGAAGGTGATCAAAGCTTGGACTTTAAATATGTTTTCTAGATATCGCTCGAGATATTAAACACTGAGCTTCAAATCGGGTGGTTATTACCAACATCATGCTATTTTCAAGGTGTGTCAGCTTTGCGATCCTGTAGGACAAGATTCTTGAGGGTTATGACGAAAACAGTTTGGTATGGATGACACGGAATTTCGTGTCTTATCTGATGTGCTGTGCGCGTCATGATTGGCGCTTTGTAGTCCAAACCACAATGTCTCAAGCCTAGAATAGCCGCCGATCTCACAGGATCAATGACCATGACCGCATGGTCCAAACTTCCGCTTTCAACTGGTGAATCAACAAAGCGGCACAGTCATCATTTCAGATAGGATTTTAGTGCTTACGCAACACCTATGTATTGAAGTAAAATAAAACCAGCTGACGAGCCTTATAAAACGGGACCAGACTCTATTCAGTTCAACATAATTAAATAAACATTTTTCATAGCCGTCATGTCACAAGCTAAGCCAATTATCGCCATCGTCCCTGGGGGTTTTTGCGGCCCTCACATCTACCAGGATGTAGCCAACGCGCTGCGCGACGATGGTTTCACAGTCATCATCCCAACATTGACCACTACCAAGGACCTATCCTCGAAAAACCCCACGAGTGCAGAGTACAAAGACTTTGCTAGCAAGGGCCTGCCCGATGACGTCAAGGAGATTCACAACAGTCTTGCTTCCGAGCTCGACAAGGGCTCTGAGGTAGTTATCTTTGGCCATAGTTACGGCAGTCTTCCCGCACTGATTGCCTTGGAAGGCCAGACGGTAGAAGAGCGCAAGGCAAAGGGTCTTTCTGGCGGAATAAAGGCCTACGCTTCAGTGTCTGGGTTTGCTTACACGATGCGGGGAAAGAACATCATGGGCACCACAGAAGATCTGCCTGCAATGCCTTACCATACACTCGAAGTAAGTCCATACCGCCTTTTATGCGAAAATCCACTGACAGCGCGAAAATAGGAGGGCGTTTTACATATGCAAGACACGGCCAAACCACTATTTTTCAGTGATCTCTCCGCTGAGGACCAAGACAAAGCCTGGGAGAAAGTTTTCAAGGCTCACACCCATGAAAGCTTCCGTCACCTACCCGATTTCATCATCTCAGACGTCAAAATCCCAAAGATCTATGTTATGTGCGAGAAGGATCAGGTTGTCGCTCCAACCTGGCAAGAGATGGTCATCCAAATGGGGGGTTTCGACAAAGTGGAGAAATTGCCTTCGGGTCATTTCCCGTTTGTCAGCATGCCAAAGGAGACTGCCAAGCTTTTTGCACAGATTGCTACAGGGTAGGGGTCGTGTCATTGTCGGGGTTATACGCGAATCATAGGAACGATTCATAGTAAGATAGTGAGAAAGAATAAGTTTAGTCTATATTTAAATTAATTCCAGGCCTACAGTGACCTTCCGCAAACACATTAAGCTATCTGAGGAAAATCTATAGAAACATGAATAACAAATGTTGATAATAACTCTTATTAATGAGCAAAGCAAGTAGACACCTTTATAACACATCCGGTATCGTCCAAGTGCAATTATCGCTGATACCAAAGTCCACGCTTCATTGGTCTTTTGAATTTGGTTTGCGTCCTAGAAATTTCCCAGTCTTCTCATCTTTGAGTATAAGACGATCTCTGAGTGCTAATTCCCGTGTTTCTTGACGGTGCCGATACCGATCATCAACATGCAAAACTCTGAAGGTTCTGCATTCAGCAGACGAGCCAAATAACCCGCCCAGACTGTTGTCTGGACCGACCAACGACAGTTGAACAAGCATGCCGAAACGGAGAGTATCGTTGCTTTTCTCAGTAGACCCATCTTGTGGCTCGGCGGAACTAAAGACAAGTCCAGATTGTCCATTTCCATAGGAAGATAGACCAGGTTTGAGAACAGTCTTTGGTGCCTTGTTGTGTTTGGCCAGTTTCGTCGACCAGTAGATGCCAAATCCAATCAAACCACCGCCAAGAAGTGCTGCAGTGCCCCAGCCAATCTCTTCAGCGATACTTCCAGTCCCTCTCAGCCCATCAACCGGGACCTCACATAATGCAAGGTACTTGCGTTCGGAGGGAATTCGAAGTTGATATGTTTGGGAGAGTTTGATGGGCGAGAATGCCCTCTCTGCAGTGGCCAGGGTTTGTTCATCACACAGATGGAGGAACTTGTGGATAAGCGCCAGTGTTGACCCAGTCGTGGCGTTCTTGAAAGCTGTATCAATCTCTTGATACATCTTGAAGACTTCGATTGCCGTTTCCAAAGAAGCCGAAACGTGAAGGTTCCATGCTCTGGGTGTACTTGCCATGGGGCCGCCGTTGGCTGTTAGAAGATGCTCTGCAAGCCGCTGCGTTGCTTTGGTGAGTTTGTAGAGCCGCTCCTTGAAAAGTATCAAGCTGCAGACCATAAACTCGTCTAGCGCAAGTGGCGTTCCGTCGAGCCGATGTCCTCCTGTGACAGGCGGTGTACCTTGATCGACCTTTGCCCAGAAAGTTGAGAAGTCTTCTCTCTAACGCGGCTGATAAGTGGTTGCACGAGGTATAGTATTTCTCTGGAATCTAGTATCTTTGCCCAGTTATCTTCATCGAACAGAGACTCCCCGGTTGACTGAGTTTGAATATTTTGCGGTGCATTTAAATATGCCTGGATAGCACTAGCTGCAGAAGCAGCGGCTTGGAGCACTATCAGTCATGTAAGTTAGCATTGGAGAGATAATGGCGTGTTTGAGAGGGGGGGGGGGGGGGCATTATCATACATGTCGCTGTTAGGATTGGACCCATGATCCTTTATAGTTTGCTGTTCTTGGGCAAAGGTAGGTATAACTTAGTGGAGAAGATAACCATATGGTAATATAGCTATTTTTATATCAGGGTTGGTATCTGATTTTGAGTCTAAGGAAATATCAATAACTGAAATCTTCCGTGATCGAAATGTCTTTATAATGTTTTCAACCTTTAATCGTGAGGTATAGCCATGGAGAGCTAAGAGGAAGCTCAGCCCCAGCTTAGTGATGTCACAAAGCAGCTCCGCCCTAACTTAAAAATGCCACAAAGCAGCTTAGCTCTGAACTTACTCATGCCACAATTGTCAATCCCAAAATCTGATAGGACCATTTTACCACTAAAAGTGGCTATGTTAGGAAACCATCGTACTAGATCAGTATGGCTCAATTGCAAACTCTACTCTCATGTTTCGTTGTGCTTGGTGTGAAAGCAGTACTAGATAAGTGCGATGACATCGTACAGTCACGATGGACAGCCTGAGAGGTGGCGGGCAGAAGTCATTGAAGTCAATTGTTGTTCAGCCGTAGATGAAGAACATCTCTGAATCAGCACAGCCCCATGACGATATGCTAGAATATTCGACAAAGTAAATATTAAACCTATTACGCACCATATACATACCTACATAAATCGTAAAGCTGCCGACCGGACACTGATAACCTAATTGACTATTAAGACTACACCTGATACAATTATCTTACAATGCATTCAGTTCACACCATCACAGACTATCAAACCACATCGACTGGTATAACCCCTATGTTAAGCGGCTTTCCCAGTCTGGATAGCGCACATGACATCATATTCCGCCCTGTCCAGGCCAATGGGATAATGAGGGGATCCTCTGTACAGAGTGCAGAAGAAACATACCATTCTCCATTTTCGGAAGGCCCGAGTAGACTCACGCGCATAGCCTTGAGTGCCGTTGCCGCTGGAGCGTCTAGTGCTGCCACTACATACTCTCAGGCTGTCATTCATCGAGAAATGTTTAACCACCGCCAGAGTAAGCAGAGCACTGCTGATGGAACCGAGCAGCCGACACAAAGAGTTGAGCCGTCTACATCAACCTTCAACAATGCGCTAAATGATCAGCATGGCGCTGCTGTGGAAACGGATGGAACTGAACTTGATGTCCCGGCATCTATTAGCTCGGTTCCCAACAACAATCCAGATCAAACGACTGAGACCACGCAGGGTAACACCGGAAGTCTAGAAGATGGTATCTTATCAACTTCACCTCTGCAGAACGAGGGGTTGGCCAAAAGTATGGATGCTAGCCAGCAGAATGTCACTCAGCAAAGCCAGACAACGGCTACGACCAGCTCTACACCTTCAAATGCAGGAACACACCAGAAACCAGTCCCACGAGGCAATATAGAGGTACGAATTCGTAGTAGAGGTACAGACATTGGATCCGGCGCGACAGAATATTCATCCAGTTATGACCAACAGCAGAAACACACTCGGGATCTAGGTGTGCGATTTTTTAATCAGGGACGACAGTCAAGCTTTATGCCAATAGGATCTGCAGTAAGTCGAGCGGTGTCGAATACTCAGTAAAGAAAAGTCCAAACTAACTTTTATTAGCAAAGTCTGCTGGACCTGAAACCTGGTGCGGAAAGTCGCGGGTTAGCAGCTCTAGAGCACCGACGACTCGGGTTTGGGTCACATGTTTTGTTCGATATTCGCAACACCGTTAGTGGGCAAGCCTTTACCGTTCCTTTGCCAATCGAGCATGGGGTGTGTGTCGACAATTATGCATGGCTACATGTGAGCTACAGTGATACCTATACTGTTTGTATACTATGCTAACTGGTATACTAGTCCGCATCTATTTCCGAGAACGTCGGCGGTTTGAGAGACTCAATATTGAAGATTACCCCGCATTAAACAAGGCCGTTATCATATTACGTATTTGCAAGTATCCGCGGTCTAGGAATGTCTTTTGTACACCTTAATAAGCAATCTTAACAGGATCCTTTACAAGTAAATTGTTGATTGAGAAACCGTAAATTAGTGCGAGCTTTTGAATTGCTCGGAGCCAATGCGGTTAAGATATGTAGGTCCCAACCTTGAGCCTGTAGTGCAACTTCGGGTCATTTCCTGTTTGTCAGCATCCCTAAGGAGACTGCGAAGCTTTTTGCGCAGATAGCTACAGGAAAGGCATTAAAATGTATATGCAGAGGAGGAAAAAGATATGGCATTGAAAATACAGTCTATATTGGATTGGGCTGGGCTGAGATACCTGTAGATACATTCAAACTTATCATACCCTACTATCTATAATAATATATGAGCAAAAGGAGCTATGAAGTACCAGGAGAAAGGAGGAGAAAATTATTTAAGGGCATTCAGCCATATTTAAGTCGTAACCTATGAATAGGCCTTAAAACCTTTAAAAACTGATGTGAAAGGCCATTCAGACACTCTATAGGTAAACCACACAATCTTTAAGTCTGTTAGCATAATGGGCACCCTTTCCTATTATACTTATGCTCCTAAAAGCGTTATATATATTATAGCATTCCCACCCAATCATCCGGGCTTTGTGGCCAGCTATAGCCCCTAGGCCCTCTTCCTACAGCTGCGCCAGAAGGTTCCAGCCAATTACCAATAGCTGTAGAAGCCGTTTCCAGATTGAAGGAATGCGGCCAGCCATGGTCACGATAGATCTGCCTTACATATTGGATATCCAGGTCTGTTCCCCACTCTTGCGTTTGACTGTTCACCTCGTCCTCTATGATTCGTTCTTTGCGCTCGGGAACATTTTCCGCCTCAATCGTAATCCTACGCTCTCCAGGGATGAGCTTCAAAGTTTCGTACTGTTCCTTGAGATTGGCAAAGAATTCTTCGACTGGAACTGCAGATAACACATCTGCCTCTGACAATTCCTCAATTATCTCACAATCTTTAACAAGAAGCCACAGCCCGCGGCCGTAGCTCCCATAGCCTTCAGCGAGGCAGATAATATCGCTTGGGTCCTGCTCATCCTCCGACGACCAGAATTCCATAGCTTCATGGGTTTCGCTATGCTTCTTAAAATCAATAACGGTCCAGACAGTGAGATCTAAGAGTTTAGATCTATAGTGTATTTGGGCTGTGCTTTTATTATTGAAGTAAGGCAGATGGCGCATAACCTCGATAGTATAGTCGGACTTGAAATATCCACACGACTCAGATGTGATCTCTGGCCATCCGGTTGGTGGAGGGATCTTGAGATCGGATTTGTCGTAATTGAGTGTGGTCATGAACGAATAGAAGTCGAAAAACAAAGCCCCTAGTTCTTGAGGCGTTAATCTTGGCTCATCGTAACCTTCAGAACTGTCTGAGTCATGGGATCCATCGTCTGACGGGGGTGGCGACAGTGAGCTTCCGTGACCGCACATATTGGAGAGAAAATTTGAGTAGAGGATCGAGGATATGGATGGGTACTGGTTGGATAATGGATAAGAGGAAGAGGCATTTTTAAGTAAGGTAGCGAAGTTCCCTGCCCCTTTTTGGAGCTATCCGACTGGAGCATACGCCTTCTGGTGGAGCAAGCCTCTACATCACAGGGGCTAAAGTAGGTACCGTTAGCACAGACTTGGAAAGCGGCTCATAATAAGCGGTAATAATTGCCTTATGCTTTTTGTGTATACTGTTATAATTTAGTAGCAATATAAATCTAAAGAGAAGAGAGATAAAAATAATAAATTCCCTTATAAAAGTTAACGCTATAGAACATACCCCTGCTTCCCGATAGTAAACTTTGCTACCATAACCTTAAATAAAAGCTAGTAGTAAACATAAAGATCTTAGCTATGATAATATCGGGGAGTTATATAATATTAAATTAAACTTCTTGGTAGGTTACGCCTCGAATGCATCAAAGAATTCATTATCGTCTCCAAGCACATCCTCGCCTCTTTGCTCCTCTAAAGATTGCGATCTGATAGAGTCCTTCAGCTGGTGGAATGCAATTGCTAACTCATCCGTCATATCATAACGGTCTTCAAACAAGGAGGTCGCCGTTAATCCTTTCGCATCCCTGGCATGAATGTCCAAACCCTGGAGCTTAACACCGGATAACGTTCTAAACGTTACTTCATTACCCCAGTATGCCGCCAAATGGAAGATGGTTTCCCACTTTCCAGTTACAAGGTAATCGGCACCCAGCTCGAGAAGTGCCAGTTGAGTGTCGGGCGTGTTTGCCTGGATTGCTACACCAAGTGGTGAAAGTCCATTATCAGCTAGCACATTAATATCGACGCCTTTCTCGTGTAACAAACGGACTACCTTCTCAGAATTCTCGGAAGCCGCGTAGTGTATTGGGCGATTTCCTCGTGGACCGAAGTATTCTGGACTCACGCCTTCTTGAATGATCCGGTGCACCATTGTTGTGTTATCATAGATGGCTGCCGTATGCAGAACACTCCAGCCTGAAGGGAAAGTGGCATGGGCATTGGCACCAGCAGTAAGAAGTAAGTCCACTAGTGTTGCACAAGTGCTCGCTGGTAATGAGCTGGCATAGTATAGCACTGTGTGGCCGAATGGTGTTGTTTTGTGGACTGAAGCGCCAGCTTTGATCAGAACATCAGCTGTTTTCGTATCGCCTAAAACAACAGCATACATAAGTGGAGTCATGCCGAATCGGTCTTGTGCGTCAATTTGGGATACGATATCTGCTCTGCCGGTCTTAAGAACAGGGGCCAAGTCGATTGGACATCGTTTAACAACAATCTCGTGGATGAAGCTTAGGTCTAGGTCCTCTAAGCACTGCGAAACTTGAATCAGACCTTCGACCTCTGGGCGGAGCTTAAGGGGTATAGCGTGCGTAAGAAGCAAATGACAAATGTAATGCCGAAATGTCAGTCCATCTGCATTTATCTGATCCGGGTCTGCACCGGCCTGGAGAAGCGCTTTCCATATCTGAAACGAGACCTCCCAAGGATTATTGAATGTTTGAGTAGATTCATGCAAAGCGGAATTACCATCATAGCCAACATCCAGCACGGCAGCTGGACTCTCATTCGCGATGCGTTTGATAGCGCTGAGATTCCCTATTGCGGTGTGGTAGATTATGTTGTCTTTGGATGATGTAAAAGGAATGCATCGCCTTAATGCCAGAGTAAACGTGAGATTGTTGATAGATAATTTCTCTACCAATACATCAATAGCGTATCCAAGACACCACAATGGAAAACCATATCTTAGTGTGAGGCGAGTCGAACGTGTCCTGTAACAAGAACCCAAGTCACACGTTACTCTAGATGCAGGACAGCTGGAGTACTCGAAAAGCATCGAACCTGTGATCATTTGGAGTGCTTTTGGAAGTCTGCTCAAGGGACGCCGTGCAGAAGCTGAGGCGTGGCATCTGCAAATGCAGCTAATTGAGCACTGCGACTGCCCTACATTTAGCTTAATGACCAGTGTAGAGTGCTTGAGTGGTGAAGGTATGACTAAACTCTCTTCGTTGTGAGTACGATGGCGTGAAGCTGCTGTGTTGCCGCCCTGAGCTTCGAAAAGACATTGTCCGTCAGGATCCATTCGATTTAGAGACGATTGTCTTTCGGCTACTGTTGGAGGTGGGCCCTCAGGAAGGCGAGGGTAGAAGCTGCTTATCGCTGTGGCTAATTGGTTGCTGAAACTCTCTAGCCAGTCTGGGGGTAATCTTGGTGTGTTAGTCTGCAGGGCTTGTAGTGCTGTGATGATGTCTGCCTGGCTTCGAATCGCAGTGTTACGATCAGCTACAAGCTGATTCCTTGTATCTGATAAACAAACACCAAGACTGCCTCTAATGATATGCTGCCGATGTTGTATAAGTTGCATGTCCTGCAATACAAGTTCCATACGTGTCAAGCTTGAGCTAGACAGCAGGTCAGCCTTGTTCATTTAGTATCTTGTTCAGCTAACCCACTTGCTATAGGCCAGTTGTAGCTCGCCGATGCGAATTCTCAGTTCTTTAAGCTCACTTCGCAGCTCTACTCCCCTTGCCCTATCACGAGCCCATTTGAATCTCTGTAAGGCAGGGGTCTCATTTTTAAGGCTGTCGATAAATGAAACTAGTTGCTTCAGCACAGCCTCACTCTTGCCCAGCTCAACTTCCAGATCGCTGATGATTGCTGCACTGTCTGAGTTGCCAAGCTGAGCCGCTGTGGCCGTTCGAAACGTGCTCTCAACATGTGTGAGAACTAGTTTGATAGCCTCTGTCTCATTTTCTAACGATTGAATGAGGTCAGGGGCTTTTCTGATCTGAAATTGTAGATCATGCAATACATTAGATAACTTGAGAGCAAGATCGAGTAAACTAGCAACAGAGGCTACTACGCCGATGGCTTCTGCCATGTTATTAGGAGATATACCCGAAATTTGAGATGAAGGAGAAGGTTAAAGATTGGGTAATGGCAAAAACCAGCTTCGTCTTAAGAACCCCGCGCTTATATCACGTGGGTTCTAGATTATCATACACAGCCTACACTTTGTAAAAGTCATAAGGCAGCCTCGAGCTTTTTCACTTGAAAATGATTTTGTGGCTCAGCAGAAAGCATTTTGGTACACAGTAGATCACTATATAAAGGACCGTCCCTATTACGAGCCCGGCCAGAATTAACTCACGTGATATCTCGGCGCGGAGAACCATAACTTCGTCAAACAGGCTAACACACTCAACATACAGCTAACGATTATATTCTCTGAGTTACACAGGTAAGTCCTTAGCTTTTTCAAAAATGTCACCCTCAACAAAATGAACCGTGGCATGTACTAGAAAGTCTTTATAAAGCAGGACAGCAATACCGCGCCAAACTCGAGTGTAGTATCGGCATGATGTCTGAAGCCGATCCGCAAGGTGGTAATCTCTATGATGAATCCGTGATTTGGTCCACGACGAGTAACGTGGCGTTAAGAATATTGCAGTATCGTGAAAAGAAGTTGAAGGAGGATAGTATTTGGATTCGTAGTGCATTAACCCAGTTGAAAGATAATCGGACCAGCATGGAGTCGTATCATGGGCTGAGACAGTTACTTGTAATGCCAGCCAGTTATTGAGAGCCGGTTACTAATTGCTTCATGCTTTTTTTGTAAACTTCTATGCGTTTAGTAGAGACGTGGATTTGAAAAGAAGAGGGATAAAAACAATAAATTCACTCGCAAAAGTTAACGCCGTGGAACATACCCCCGCTTCTCGATAGTTAACTTTGCTACCTAACTAAATTGGGTTCAAGGGCGGTATCTTCCTGCACCTCCTTGCTCTTGATAATTTCCACGAGATAAGCGCCCAAGTCCCCAAATCCTTCAACCTTGCCGAGCTTGTCGACGAGATGCGTTACATCGGAAAGCATACTGCACACGCTACTTAGTAGAATTCTGTGAGGGGATGGTTGGATCATACCAATCACGACCAGTCTCTGTCTTCGGGTCTGCTTCCTTAAACGCCGTTCCCAAATAGTCCTTGTAACTCGCAAACACTGGCAACATGACCAGCTGCAAATACGATACCAGTGATGTGGCAATGGTCGATGTCATGGTCGAGATACCGCAGATTAATTGAAGAAAGCGTGATATTCCTTCCTGGCAGAGGATAGCAGAGTAAGGAAGCAGGAACGTCTCCTTATCAATGACGGCGCCTCGGACCTTGTCCCTGGCCGTGCTATCATCTGCACCTTGTACACTCTTAGATCCCTCCTGTGGTAGTGGTGCCCAGATCTGACTTGTTTTGGTCCATGCTGGCGGGTCAGAGGTGCCGCATTCTAGAATCTGCTTGAGAACCTCGTTGTTTTGGGCGGTGAAGTCCTTATCTTGCCATGTATCTGCACCCATCTCCTGAGCAAGAGCCTGGTTTTCGCTCTCGCTGTGCGCCTTGATGAAGTCTTGGATATGGCCATTGATAGTAGTTTTCAGAGACGATCCGGATCGTCCCGAGATGGCCTCGCATTCGTTGGTAAAGAAGAGGTTCAGGTTATAGTACCGAATAAAGTAAGCCAACGGCAAGCCTATGGTCTGCTCGGCTCGAATCCGCAGAATCTTGTTTATATTTTCGTGGCTGGCGTCTACGGCTTGATCTGAAAGATTCGCAAGATCAAGTGCCGCGTGCATCTCTTCCTGGATCTCAAACATAGAGACATTATCTGTAGGAGTCGGACTGCCCAGTGGTGATTGAATTCTGGGAGACTTGATCGGTTCCTCAGTGGTGGGATTTCCAATTGTGCAGGCGATGTCCAAAAGGGTAGTAGACTGAGTCTTCAAACGCCGAAGCGTCTCCGCCACAGTGATGAAAATGGTGGTGAACATCTTTTCAGCATCCTCTGCATCAAGAGCCCGAAGGTTACGGGCAAGGATAGAAGACTTCTCACTATTTGTGCGCGAACTAATACCCACGGTCGAGACCGAAGTGACAGATTCAGCGTCGTCAGTTGAGCTGGGGAGTGGTTTTCGCACGAGATTACGAATTTCTCGCAACACTAATGCGCGGTACGCCTTGATGGCTGTTGAGATAGATGCGGATCGATGGAGTCCGGTAATCTCTGGCAAAAGAGCCGTGCGAAGTTCGCTAGTTTGGCCCATATAAGTGGGAAGGGCTGAACGTTTCTGGGCGCTGCCTCCTTTGGCCCGTTGCGACGCAGCTTCCCACCTGAGGAGAACTTCCGCCTTTGAATCAGACTGAGAATGGCGTTGCAGGTCTTCGATGAGCAGTGCGTGAACCTTGCGCTCAAACACCTTTCCAATTCGAGATCGTAGAAGCGTGAGCTCATTGGTAATGCCTTGTAATGCCGCAACGCCGCGAATATCTCGAAGCTGAATATGGCTTATTTCGTCTTCAGATGTCTCAGCGTGCTCGCCGGCCATTAATAACTCAACGGCATTAATCCCTTCGAGAGCCTCTTCAACGTCCCCGTCATCGACTAATGATTTGCAGCGAGCAACGCCGTCCACGACATATTTCAGCTGCAAGACCGCATCGTGTATGTATTTTAGATTGTTCTGTACTTGGCGTTTCTGCGCCAGTTTTAAGCCCGTACTCACCACATCTCTATCCAATGAAGCAAGACTTTTACGCAGCGTTGCGACTTTTTCAACCAATCCTGTTGCTTCTAAGTGCAGCTCGTTCAAGGAACCGAGGGTTGAGAAAAGCGCGGCCGAATTCATGGATATAGAATTGACGAGGTGCACCTCTACAGTATCCATGTACCAGGATAACTTCTCCTGGAGAGTTGCATTAGTAGCCAGTGGCTTGCTCGTCGCTGTAGCGCTTCTGTGGCTCTTCACGGTTGTTGAGACCGGAGGCACAATCTCTGACCGCTCGCTAACAACATCGAAAGTCCGCGGGTTCTCGAGGTGGAATCGTCATCAAAGTAGATGTCTGGGACGATTGATAGTGCAGCCATATCAAAGCGATCTGGTGCGTGTCCTGGCCGTGCTTCGTCCTCGCTTTCCTTCAACCTCCGAAGCTGTTCGTACAATGGGCCCAGTTGTGACACGTGCGGCTTGGACTCGGAAAAATCAACATGTTGGATATTAGTCAGAGTCACGGGGTGGATATCCGATGAGGTTGGCGTCTTATGGAATCTCGAAGCAAGCTCATAGGTATGTGGTTGGAGACCAGTTTGAATTATCGGTGGCTGCAGGAGGATCGAGATTGCTAAAAGGCTTCGTTAGCAGATAATCGTGCTGCAGAATAATGTGGCCAACCATTTTGACTCGACGCCACCCAAACGTCCTCAAGTACATCACGATGATCACCTGGCGATACGGTCAAGCTCACCGTTGAGGCCCCGCTTGACATCTGTGCGGAATGCTTCAATTTGGCAAGTGGCCGTCGGCAATATTAAGATACTAAAAGTGGCGCAATTCGCATGCTAGGGTAAATGATAGCTTCATGCTTGCGGTGTGAATAGCACATATAGCTCTTATTAGCTGGTGCCTTCGGGTTCTACACGGTTTGTTATGAAAGGAATAGGCTAGCCTCCATAGCTCGAGCTCCATAGTTGTTTTCACATCTTAGCCGGGAATTCTCCGATCCCTGTATGAATAAGCCACGAAGAAGCAAGCCACTGTTGGTCGCTGGCCCAAGAATTCGGCTGACCCCTGCATAATTGCCTCAAGCCACAGAATAATATTTCTTGTGAAGACTAGGCCGCTGGGAAGAAGACGGAAATGGAATGGACGTGATGTCTTGGCAGGGCCTAGCCATTGTGATAAGTCGAGACGCAATCTTTGGTATGTAGTTGCGGGTAGTAGGCCGCCACTTTTCGCTACGGCTGCCCTGAGTATTTAGTGGTAAGATGGATTTGAGGATCATGACAAATACAAGCAGCCAGTGGTCTAGACCCTGCCTTTTTCACTAGTTCAAACAGAATGGTGAAATTTGGAAAACCACTGAGTCTCTGAAGTTGCACTTTCCATGGACTTTTAAACAAGAAGTAAGTAATCATTACTCGTCTGACTTGGAAGATGTAACAAATATCGTCGTTAGGTATTATGTATAGTTGAGAGTCTTCAACGCTATGTAATGTCGTAATATGGGTATCGTGTCGACTACCTAGAGTAGTCCTATGGCAAAAATGCTAACAAGAGTCGTCATAATGCATGCAAGAATATTCATCTCGGCAGTATTAGCACTGCTTACAGTGACCGGATCGTTAGATGGGCTACTGCCGTTATCCCCAATAGAGTCCTTGGACGCTGGATTTCCCTTTGAGGGAATGTTGCTCTGTGGAGAAGGTGAGCCACTACCAGCAGAGTCCGGGGTGATGCCACCCGAAGCCTGAGGCGTGTTGCCGCCTTGAGACCCAGCTGTGTCATATGAACCTTCAACGGGATCGCCAGAGGGTGAAGTATCGGCTTTTTGGTTGAAGTCTGGTTCTCCTGAAGAAGCTCCATTCGATGGGGAGTCGGGAGAGTTATTTGAAGAGCCTGGAGATTGACCGGATGAAGGAGCCCAGTTGCCACCAGGGGCAGGTCTGTTGGATGCTGACCAGGGTCTTCTCGCGGCATCTCCTGGTTGTGCTTCTGTGTTTCCTGGTGTGACGCCCTGGTCACCAGTGTCTTGTGCCTGAGATGATCCGCCGTCTGGGGCGTATGCATCGTTGCTTGATCCAGGCTGTTGAGCTTGGCCTCTGTCGAAGTCATCATTGCTCTGGTCGCCTTCTTGGCTTCCCTGGCCTTGAGCACCTTGGCCACCTTGAGCGCTATGGGACGTGGAATCAGAGCTTGTGCCATCTAAAGAGTACGGCGAGGGTGACTCATGACCATTTTGACCTTCGGCATGGTAACTAGCATCAGGAGAGGCACTATCGTAATACTCTCGATGTGAAGAGCTTTGACCAGTCTGGTCCAAACCCTGGCCTTGATAAGCATCCTGCGTAGGAACGGCAGAGCCAATAGGGACAACAACATATCCGGAAGAGGAATATGCCGAAAGAGACTCGGAGGGGAATGTTAATGTCGCAACCTGAGTATCAGGGCTACCACAGTTACTGCACTTCACCACAGCTTGTGTAAAACCGGGCGGAGGAGCAGTCTCGATTGGTGGAGGCTGGCAGTCGATACTTGAACAAGTTTGTGTGAGGGTGTATGTCCTTGTTCTTAAGCCTTGTGAGAAGAACTCCTTATAACACCGTGTGTAGGTATTTTCGTAGCCGCCAGGGCATGGCCGAACTGTGATTGTAGGGAGAGTAATGCCCGTAGTACAAGTTTGAGAGGGGTTTTGAGCGTAAATAGGGAGTGCCATGCTAAGGCCGCTGGCAATAAATGATAATCTCATATTGAAGGAGTGGAGGGTATGGGTATAAGGAAGGTAAGTATAGAGTAAAGGAGTGTTTCGGACAATGATCTACCTCCGAGAGACGTTAGGTAAGATCATCGGTCGGAAGCCAAAATAAGTGCACGGATATCAAGGCGAACATGCTGGTAGAGTGCGATACACGGGGTACTTATGGCATCACGATAGAAATTAAATTATTCACGCCAAGCATCTCGCAGTATCCTTCGGCCTTCTGCGCGTTGTCCGGGGATCTCATGCTACCCGACACAGAAAACGCCGTTGTGCATCTTGTGGCTAAAAACTTGAGCTAGAGTCCTGGGATTCCAGACCTCCGTCCAGAAGCTCTGATTTCCAGCACCCTGGGAATTGGATCTTGGGCTAGAGATTTAACTAGTGTCTCTACTTTAAAGGACTCGCCGAAGTCTAGTTTGTAAATGAACTGTTATTGAGCGGAGATGCCTGGTCTGGAAGCCACTCCCAGTCGGGATATTTCTATCCGGTGGGGAGTCGTGTGGAATGTTATGTACACATGAGCAGGCTAGCTGAGATAGTAGTAGGGCGGGGGATCCGGGTGGGCGGTGCACCTACCAGGTCTTTAAGCCTTACAAGGATGTACGACACGTTGGAAAACGTAAATCTTAGTGTCTCATTATGTTTTCTGCTTCTGTGTTTGTATATACACGTGCAAGACCTGCTTTGGGATTTCTCAAGCCTCGGAATGTTATCGCCAGTCAATACATCTTACGACCTCTCCACCGCATGCGCTTGGAAGAGCGACCATTCAAGTTGCCAGTCGACTCACGAGGTGAATTGGTATTTGGAAAGCCTGGGCTTGATACGGTTGAAGATTAAAGCAATTTTTTTTTATTACGAATAAAAGAATGTGTCCTAGCCTGGCGTTTATTCAATGTGGTGAAGTGGATCAGGGAGCTCTTCCTACATAGTACAGCCTGACTCTTTTCAGACCGACTTTGCGCCATTTATCGACTAATTCGGTAATCACATCGTCAGTTAATGGAGCTTGGACTTCAATGCTCGACCTGTCTTGTAATTCTCCTTCTGGGAGCTTTGACATGACCAGGAGCTTGTTTGCACGGTCTCATCCGTGAAGCCAAATTGTACAGGCCACTCGCGCACCTACAGCTTAAAAGAGTCATGCCAGCCCCTCGTTTTTGACGTGACCTGTCAAGCAAATGCCAGATCCAAACTTTATGTTGAACCCTATCTTGGAGCTTTGACGGCTGTCCCTGCACTAGCGCAAGCCTCCATTCCTCCGCTCCTAGATCCAGTCCCCTTGCACCACAATGCCAATTTTGGAACGGGCCAGACTCTGCAAGCTCGGTTTATAACACAAAACACTTAGATTACAGCTGTTGAGCTAACTGTTGCCATATCTGTAGAATAAAAGCTCGTAGCAAAGATCTGATCACTCTACACATTGTTGACGTGGCCGCAATAGGCTAGACTTTTGATACGACCAGTATCTCATAATTCCAGTGAAGCAGTAGCCAACTAATGTTCCGCAGCTAAGCGATTGGCCAGGAAATTATGGGGTGCAGTGCAGTAGACCCTAAGGGTCCTGGATCTGAAAAAGAGACATCTCACAACAGTCTAGACCAGACTCGTCCAGACGACCTCCGCGACAGGAATGCCGAGCTTCCAATGTCGATCATTGCAGCATACTGCTTCCTGTAAACTCTGCTTGCGGCTGTAGATTTGCTCGTAAATAATAGCGATGTCTTCGTAATAGCTGCGTCTTCCACATAACACTCTCCTTCTTCCATGATTTCTATGCGCGTCGATATCTGCACGTGATTGATCTTTCGTACATTACTGTTCAGGTTTGGCGATATAGCCGAATTTGTTCAGATATCCTTCGTTCATTATGTGGTTTCGCGACGTCACGCAATATGGAGTTCTTTTTGCCGTCCTGGCGGAGGTGATAGCCGAACAATATTTGACTTGTCCCGATGGACTACAGGTCGTCCAAACCCAGCCAATCCAACTTGTCAATGGAACAAACACCTTCTATTCAACAATAACTAAGTATGTCGAATGTTGTGAGCGCATAAACTATCACTAATCGAACAAGCTCTTTCATTATTCCTTACAATGCGTCTTATATCACGACTACCATATTCGGCGACGGACCCGCGACGACATATACCGTTCCACCGCAAGGAACTTCGCCCATTGTTACAGTGATCGTGAGGTCCCCGCAAACGACTATCACATCGATTATTCCCTCGTTGACGGCCGCTCGAACCCGAACTTTGACACCAGATAATCCAGGAGAGTTTACGACTGTCATTGTTGAGCAGCCCGAGTATACAACAGTGGATCAGACGATTGGTCAGACGGTGGATAGAACAGTGGGTTGGACAGTAGATCGGACAGTAGATCGAACAGATAGCGTCGGATATTTTGTCACGAGAACCCTGTCAAACGGCGAAACGACTGTGATTCAGGATACACCAGGATACATAACAGTAACCCGTTTGACAAACGCAAGATATCCGATCACAAGGACGTTACGGCCAGAGAGACCAGGCGACCCGACAACGATTCTCGTTGAGCAGCCAAGCGACACGGCCTTTGTCTCCGGACCAGGACTTACGACTGTCACATGGACCAAAGACGTTCTGGTCCCTTTTACCTGGACTCGGCAGCCAAACAAGGCAGGCGACCCAACGACCGTCATTATTGAGCAACCGGCAGATTCTACCTTTGTCTCTCCACCAGGTCGTGTCACTATCACCCAAACGAAAGATGTTCAGGTTCCTGTTACGCGTACCTTGCAGCCAGACCGCCCAGGGGAGGCAAGTACAGTGATTGTTGAAGTCCCGGTGTCAAATACGCCATATACGACAATTATCCGCACCGGTACCGTTACTGCCCCCGTGACATCTACCATACCTCCCAGCGATACGGATGGAACCGGCACTGTGATTATCGTGGTACCATCAGACCCTCCCATGTACGCGACCGTCACCCGTGTTGGAACAGGCACAACAACTGTCACCTCGACACAGGCGCCTGGAGGACCGGGTGAGCCCGGTATTGTCTTCATTGACGTGCCGCCTAAGGGCGGTCGTTTTAACACTGTCACCCACTATGGCACAGGTTCAAAGACGACAACATATACGCAGCCACCAAACAGCCCAGGAGGAATCGGCACAGTGGTGGTGGAAATACCCCAGTCTGGCGCAGAATACGAGACTATCACAAAACCCGGGACCGGTAGTGTACCCGTTACGCGTACGATTCCACCAGGTGGTCCAGGACAGACGGGAATTGTCATAATCGAACAGCCTCCTACTGACGCATATGCGACAATGACAAAGACCGGCACTGTTACTGCACCTTTCACACACACAATACCTCCTGATCATCCAGGCGCGACTGGTACTGTCATAGTTGAGCTGCCTCCTCTTAACACCCGTTTTGTATACAGCACTCACTACGGCGACGTGACTAAAGCAACAACTAGTACTGTATATCCCGAAGGTGGTGGAGAGACTGGTGTGGTCATCGTCAATCTTCCCAATCCTTTGACAACTATCATCAGTGGTGGCGATGTTGACACCCCAACAACAATAACTGGAACCGCCGATCATCCTGGGGAGACGGCAACAGTCATTATTGTGACTCCGATCAAGTACAGGACAACAACAGTCACTGGGACTGGTTCAGAGACAATAACTACCACTCAAAGGCCCTCTGATCCCAATGAGACTGGCGTGGTTATCGTTGAGATACCACCTGGCGCAACACCTTGGACTACTGTCTCTGATTACTGGACTGGCTCAACGACTCGAACAGTCACTGTCCCTCCCTCTGGCCCCGGCGAGACTGGTACTGTCCGTATTGACTACCCTGATGATGTTCATTACGTCGCCACCAGTGACTATTGGTCCGGATCTACCACCCGCACCATCACTGTGCCGCCTACTCGCCCAGGCGAGACAGGCATTATCCGCGTCGAATATCCCAGCGCGGGAGTACGATACATTGATGTTAGTGACGAGTGGACTGGTACAACCATTCGAACCGTCACAATTACTCCTGATGGCCCAGGGAAAACGGGAACGATTCGTGTCGACATCCCCTTCATACGGGTTGTTACCGTCACCAACGTGGGAACTGGATCAGAGACGCGAACCTTTACCCAGACACACACTGGCTCGGAACTCACTGATACTGTTGTCGTGGAGATTCCTCAAATTACTTCCTATGTTACGAGTACCGTAACTGGACCAGACTCTACCACCAGAACATACACTCAGATGGCGTCTGGCACTGGTAGGGTCGGCACAGTCATTGTTGAGATTCCTCATGGCGCCACACCTTATACTACAATTACGAGAACTGGCACTGGGAGCGTGACTCGGACATTCACTCAGGCGCCGAGTGGGTCAGATGAGACCGGCACAGTCGTGATCGAAGTTCCACCTCGGTCTATTCAGTACGTGACGACTACAGTCACTGGCACTGGTAGTACCACTCGAACCTTTACCCAGCCGCCTGATGGTTCCGACGGGACTGGTACAATAGTCATTGAGGTTCCCCCAAGGTCTACCCAGTATGTAACGACTACCATTACTGGCACTGGTAGCATCACTAGAATCGTGACCCAACCACCTACGGGGTCAGACGAAACTGGCACAGTAGTGATTGAGGTTCCACCTGGCTCTACAAGGTATATCACCACCACCACAACAGGAACTGGCAGTATAACTAGAACGATCACATACACGCCTGATGGTCCTGATGGAACTGGAACTGTTGTGGTTGAAGTCCCGCCTGCTCGATATGTTACTGTAACTAGTACGGGCTCTGGCACGATCACTAGGACCTTTACCCAGACGGCTGCTAATCCAGGTGAAACCGGCACTGTTATGGTTGAGGTTCCGGGAGCACGATATATAACGGTGACGAGCACGGGTACGGGTACCGGCACTAGGACATTCACTCAGACCCCAAGTCAGCCTGGGCAGACTGGAACTGTCATCATCGAGCTGCCTCCTGGTGCTACACCGTACACCACGATCACCAGCACAGGAACGGGTACCACTACGAGCACAATCACTCGAGGCCCCGGTCTACCAGGCCAGACAGGCACAGTTATTGTCATCGTGCCTCCCGCTTATGTCACTACTACAAAAACTGGCACAGGAACAGAGACCGGCACCAAGACCATCACCCAGACTCCCAGTTTCCCTGGTCAGACTGGGACGGTCATTATCGAGGTACCAGCCAGCGCCACTCCTTATGTCACAATCACAAGGACAGCCACAGGCACCGGGACTCTGGTTGGTACTACGACGATCACCCAAACCCCGACACTACCTGGTCAGACTGGAACTGTTATCATTGAGGTTCCCCAGAGTGTCACTCCTTACATCACGACGACCGTCACGGGCACGAACACGGGAACCATCATCAGAACTGTCACTCAGGCTCCTACTTTGCCGGGCCAGACTGGAACCGTCATAATCGAAGTGCCTCCTAGCATCACCCCATATAACACGATCACGCGGACAGCTACAGGCACTGAGACCGGAACCAGGACTATCACTCAGGTTCCAAACCTCCCAGGACAGACTGGTACCGTAATCATTGAGGTCCCTCCGAGTGTCACTCCTTACGTCACAGTCACAAGAACGGCTACAGGTACTGAAACCGGGACAAAGACAAGTACTCAGATTCCAAACCTTGCGGGTCAAACTGGAACTGTTATTGTTGAAGTACCTGCTAGTATCACACCTTACGTGACGGTCACCAGAACTGCTACAGACTCTGGAACTATGACCAAGACCATAACTCAAACGCCTGGCCTCCCGGGCCAGACTGGGACCGTCATTATCGAACTACCTATCAGTGCCACGCCTTACGTCACTCTGACTGTTACCGGCACCGGAACAGGTACTACAGCAAAGACCACCACGCAGACTCCTAGCTTCCCCGGCCAAACCGGTACTGTCATCGTTGAGCTTCCTCCGGGAGTAACACCATATGTCACCACCACCTCCTATGGAACGGTCACAATGGCTTACACCACCACACTAACACCCACTCTCGCAGGACAAACAGGTACAGTAGTAATCTTCAGACCCCAGCAGTATGTGACAACAACCCGATATGGGAGCGTCTCAGTGTCTACCATGACAACCAAGAGCCCACTTAATCCTGGTGAGACTGCCACTGTTATTGTCGATCTTCCTCAACCGTTCACTACGGTAATCCGTTACGGAAGTGTCACTGTCGCAGCTACAACAACGGAGAACCCTCGCAACCCTGGTGAAGTAGGCACAGTGGTCATCAGCCGACCTCAACCTTTCACGACAATCACACGCTACGGAAGTGTCACGGCTGCTTTTACTGTGACACAGAGTATTCAGAACCCTGGCGAGACATATACTGTGATCGTCAACCTTCCTCAGGCCTTCACTACAACAACTCGTTATGGAACTATTCTGACCTCTTCTACAACGACTCAAAGTCCTCAAAATCCAGGGGAAACAGGCACTGTTTTCGTTGACCTTCCACAACCATATACTACAATTACAAGTTATGGTACTGTTTCAGCTCCTTCAACAACAACGCAGACTATTTCGCGCCCTGGGGAGACGTATACCGTCGTTGTCAACATTCCTCAACCCTTCACCACAATCACACGCTATGGCAGCGTGACGGCTGCTTCTACAGTCACACAGAGTATCCAGAACCCTGGCGAGACGTATACAGTGGTCGTCAATCTTCCTCAGCCTTTTACTACAGTCACCCGCTATGGAAGTGTCACCGCCGCTTCTACAACCACCCAAAGTACCGGAAACCCAGGATCCACATACACTGTCTTCGTCGACCTCCCGCAGCCCTATAACACGGAGACACACTTCGGAAGTGTTGCTGTTGCTACGACCAGGACTCTGGCGCCACCTGTCCCCGGGCAGACTGGTACCGTTGTTGTTGATCTCCCTCAGCCCTACACTACAATCTTCCGCTATGGAAGTGTCTCAGCTGCAGCTACAACGACACTGAGTATCCAGCGTCCAGGCGATATTTGCACGGTGTACATCGACCTACCTCAACCTTACAACACTCAGACTCAATATGGCAGCGTCACTGTAGCTACGACCAGGGTCTTGATGCCGACGGTTCCAGGACAAACTGGAACTATTGTTGTTGATCTTCCCCAGCCTTATACCACAGTCACTCACTACGGGACGTTTACTGCGGCTGCTACTGAGACGCTCACATTGGTTGCTCCAGGGGAGACTGGTACTGTGGTGGTAAACCTGCCTGAGCCTTACACGACTACCACGCGATTCGGTAGTGTCACATTGGCTACGACCAGAACAGTGGCACCTGCAAGTGAAGGGGCGACCGGGACGGTTATCATCGACAATCCGCAGCCATTTACAACTACTACTCGTTATGGCAGCGTTACGATCATCACTACCATCATATTGTCCCCGTCTATTCCAGGGGAAACCGGCACAATCATCGTCGATTCGCCCCAGCCTTTCACTACGATCACTCGTTATGGAGTCGCCTCTGTCAGCAGCATTACAACACAGACGCCGGCCGTCCCCGGTCAGACTGGCACGGTTATTGTCGATCTGCCTCAGCCTTATGTAACCACGACTCGTTATGGTATGGTTACCGCATCCAGTATAACAACAGAGACGCCGTCGGCTGCAGGAGACACAGCTACAATAATCATAGACCTGCCCCAGCCCTACTTTACTACAACTCGATATGGTATGGTGACGGTTAGCAGTATCACCACACAAGTGCCAGTTGATGCAGGAGACACGGCCACAGTGTTAGTTGATCTACCACAACCCTATGCAACCACAACTCGTTACGGTGTCGTCACCGCATCCAGCATGACAACACAGACACCTACAGCAGCAGGGGATATAGCCACAGTGATCATTGACCTACCCCAGCCCTACTTTACTACTACTCGTTATGGTATGGTCACCGCGTCCAGTATTACAACAGAGACACCTACGGCTGCAGGAGACACTTTCACAGTGATCATAGACCTGCCCCAGCCCTACTTAACTACCACCAGGTATGGTATGGTGACGATCAGCAGTATCACGACCCAAACCCCTGTCACTGCAGGGGACACTGGTACAGTCCTCGTCGATCTGCCGCAGCCTTACACAACCACCACTCGTTACGGTACCGTCACAGCTGCGAGCATTACAACAGAGGTACCTGCAAACGCCGGGGACACTGCAACCGTTATTCTAGATCTACCTCAGCCTTATGTGACTACCACTCGTCACGGCAGTGTTACACTCAGCAGTATCACAACTCAGATACCTGCTTCAGCCGGAGACACAGCTACGGTCCTCATTGACCTCCCTGAGGACTACGTAACTATCACAAGATTCGGTAGTGTGACAGTCAGTGAAATCACTACCCAAACGCCCGATACTCCGGGACATACTGGCACAGTGATCATCGATCTGCCCCAACCTTATGTAACCACAACTCGCTACGGCCTCGTTACAGCCAGTAGTGTTACGACTCAACTACCTGCCTCCTCCGGACAGACAGCCACTGTCCTCGTTGATCTTCCCCAGCCTTACACGACCATTACGAGATACGGCAGCGTTGCGGTAGCTGAGACCACCACACAGGAGCCAGCCGCTCCAGGTCAAAGCGGTACTGTGCTTGTAGACCTCCCCCAGCCTTATGTGACCACGACTAGATACGGCAGCGTTACAGTCAGCAGTGCCACGACTCAGCTACCTGATACAATTGGCCAGGCAGCTACTGTTATCATCGACCTTCCACAACCCTACACCACCATAACAAGATACGGTCAAGATGGCGTGACAGAAATTGGGACAACGACTCAAGAGCCGACTCTTCCCGGCCAAACTGGTACGGTCATTGTGGACCTCCTCCAGCCTTACACTACCATAACGAGATATGGAAGTGTAACAGTCAGTAGCGTTACTACCCAAACGCCGACTGCACCTGGGGATACCGGCACAGTGATAGTCGACCTCCCTCAACCTTACATGACTATCACCCGCTATGGCAGCGTAACAGTTAGTGAGGTTACTACCCAAACACCAACTGCACCCGGGGAGACTGGTACAGTGATCGTTGATCTCCCTCAACCGTACACGACTATTACCCATTATGGGAGTGTTTCGGTCAGTGGAGTCACGACCCAAACGCCTACCGTGCCTGGTGAGACAGGGACAGTTATTGTCAATTTCCCCCAACCTTTTGTCACCATGGCAAGATACGGAAGAGTCTCAACTAGCAGTATCACAACCCTCACGCCATCCAGCGAAGGCGAGACTGCAACTGTTGTCATAGACCTTCCTCAACCTTACGAGACCACGACAAGGTACGGTAATGTGGCTGTCAGCAGCATGACTACACTGTCACCTGTTAGTGACGGTGGTACTGCTACTGTGATTGTAGACCTCCCCCAACCATACGACACAACGACACGATATGGAATTGTGGCTGTGAGCAGTATGACCACATTTTCGCCAGTCAGTGACGGCGGGATTGCAACCGTTTTGATCGATCTTCCTCAACCTTACGAGACAACGACGCGGTATGGACTTGTAGCCACCAGCACTATGACGACCCTGTCTCCCACGAGCAATGGTCAGGTGGCCACTGTCCTGATAGACCTTCCACAGCCATACGAAACAACAACGAGATATGGAAACGTCGCTGTTAGTAGCATGACAACAATCTCACCCACTAGTGACGGCCAGACCGCAACAGTTATCATTGACCTTCCTCAACCGTATGAGACGACCACACGATACGGCAGCGTGGCCGTGAGCAGTATAACCACTATTTTGCCTACCAGCGATGGTCAGACTGCAACTGTTATCATCGATCTACCGCAGCCGTACGAAACAACAACCCGGTATGGAAGTGTCACTGTGAGTACTGTCACAACAATTACACCCACCAGTGATGGTCAGACTGCAACGATTATCATTGATCTCCCACAACCGTATGAGACGATCACACGATACGGTAGCGTTTCTGTCAGTAGCATTACGACTATCTCGCCTACAAGCGACGGTCAGACTGCGACAGTTATTGTTGATCTTCCTCAGCCATATGACACGATTACACGCTACGGTAACGTGGCTGTCAGCAGCATAACGACTGTTTCACCTACCAGCGATGGCCAGACTGCAACTGTCATTATTGATCTACCACAGCCGTACGAAACCACTACCAGATATGGCAGCGTCACAGCCAGTAGCATCACGACTGAACTACCTTCTGGCCCTGGAGAAACAGCAACAGTGATCATCGATCTTCCTCAGTCAATGGTTACTATTACCGAACTTTGGACAGGCACCGATGTACTGACAGGGCCGACGACTATACAAACAATCCCTGCTTCTGGACCAGTCGCAGGTACATTCATCGTCGCAACAGCACCACCCCAGCCTGTCACTATCACACGTCCATACACCGGTACGGAGATCCTTACAGGGCCTACGACCGTTGCAACCGTCCCGTATTCCGGAACTGTACCTGGCACAGTTATTGTCGAGACACCTCTTGTTACTATTACTCGATTCTACACAGGCACGGATGTATTGACTGGACCGACTGCTGTTACCACAATTGCTCCGTCTGGCACTGAACCTGGTACTGTCATTATCGAGACACCACCAGTCACGATTACGCGGTTCTATACTGGCACAGACGTTCTCACTGGCCCTACAACGGTGACTACAGTGACGCCTACCGGGACAGAAGCGGGCACGGTTATTATCGAGACGCCGCCAGTAACTAGTATCCGATTCTACACGGGCACCGACATCCTGACTGGGCCAACAACAATAACAACCATCACACCCACAGGTACCGAGGCCGGTACAATTATTATCGAGACACCGCCGGCCACAGTTACACGGTTCTATACCGGCACTGACATCCTCACTGGGCCGACCACAGTGACAACTATCACCCCTACGGGTACTGAAGCTGGTACAGTGATTATTGAGACGCCTCCGGTTACGATCCTTCGCTTCTATACTGGCACGGGAGTTCTCACTGGACCTACAACAGTTACAACGATCACGCCAACCGGCACGGAGGCTGGTACAGTCATTATCGAGACGCCAGCTGTCATAATTACTCGCTTCTACACAGGCACTGAGATTCTCACAGGGCCAACCACGGTAACAACTATAACGCCTACAGGAACTGAGGCCGAAACAATTATCATCGAGACCCCACCAATTACCAGCACAAGGTTCTATACAGGAACAGATATCTTGACTGGTCCTCGTACAGTTACGACTATAACACCCACAGGGACAGAGGACGGAGTGGTGATCATCGAAACACCTGCAATTACAAGCACACGATTCTACACTGGAACGGATATCTTGACAGGCCCTGTTATAGTCACCACTATCACACCCACTGGCACAGAGGCGGGTGTTGTGGTCATCGAAACACCACCCGTTACCAGTACGCGCTTCTATACAGGCACAGATGTCTTGACAGGCCCCACTACCGTAACGACCATCACACCAACAGGCACGGAGGCTGGAGTCGTGGTTGTAGAAACCCCTCCTATTACAAGCACAAGATTCTACACTGGTACAGATGTGTTGACAGGGCCCATCACGGTAACAACAATCACACCAACCGGCACAGAGGCAGGAGTTGTTATTGTGGAAACACCACCGATCACGAGTACAAGGTTCTATACGGGTACAGACACCTTGACTGGTCCTATCACGGTTACCACGATTACGCCTACAGGCACTGAGCCGGGTGTTATTATCATAGAAACGCCCCCGGTCACCAGTACGAGACAGTACACCGGAACGTCTGTCCTGAACGGGCCGATTACTGTTACAACAATTACACCAACAGGAACGGAAGCAGGAACAGTTATCATCGAAACGCCGCCTCCACAAACCGTGACTAGTACTAGGCGATACACTGGCACTTCAATACTCACTGGCCTAGTTACGGTGACAACAATCACACCCACAGGGACCGAGCCTGCAACCGTCATCGTGGAAACGCCGCCTCTAGATACCGTTACTACTACCAGGCGTTACAGCGGCACCTCGATTCTCGCCGGTCCGATTACAACAACGATCACGCCAACTGGCACAGAAGCAGCTACGGTTATTATTGAAACCCCCCTCCAGACACCGTTACCACTACAATGAGGTACAGTGGCACTTCGATTCTCACTGGTCCTATAACTACAACCATTACACCCACTGGCACTGAGGCGGCCACAGTTATCGTCGAGACTCCACCGCCAGATACTGTTACTATAACAAGACGGTATAGTGGTACCTCGGTCCTGGCTGGTCCCATCACTACAACAGTCACACCCACTGGCACAGAAGCACCTACGGTTATCATCGAAACGCCTCCTCCGCAAACGGTGACTACTACGAGGAGATATAGTGGCACTTCAGTTCTCACTGGTCCTGTAACAACAACGGTCACACCCACTGGTACTGAGGCAGCTACGGTTATCGTTGAAACACCACCTCCAGATACAGTCACTACAACAAGGCGGTATAGTGGCACTTCATCCCTGACCGGACCAATTACAGCAACCACAATCACACCAACTGGAACTGAGGCACCGACTGTCATTATCGAAACACCACCCCCAGCGCCTGTGACAAGTACAAGACAGTACACGGGTACTTCCACCATAACCGGCCCTATCACAGCTACTACAATTACCCCCACAGGAACTGAGGCAGCAACAGTTGTCATCGAGACACCTCCACCTCCAGCTACAACCGTCACCAGCTACAGACAGTATACTGGTACATCCAGTATAAATGTCGCTACAACAGTGACAACAGTTCCAGCATCGGGAACGACACCTGCAACGGTCATTGTCGAGACTCCTGTACCACCTCCGGCCTTTGCTTGTGATGAAGGTGGCTACTTGATCCAACTGAGAACGCTTTACAGGCTCAACCTCGTAACCGGTAAGAATGTGGTGGTTGGCACCAACATTGGCCCAGGCGGTATCATCAACCCTATTGGTTACAACATCAAGGATGACTTGATCTACGGTATCGTTCAGATCGAGAATGGTGCCAGGAGTCAAGTTATTCGTCTAGGCCAAGGTGGTGCTTACACTTTGATGCCCACATACCTCAACGGAGTTTGGAACAGTGGCGACATCGACACTGACGGTAACTTCTGGGTTGCGCAGTCTGGTAAAGGCTGGGCTAGAATCGACGTGGATCCATCTTCGCCGACCTACGGCAATATTCTACAGACAGGAACCTCAACCCCAGCGAACAATATCGCCGATTGGTGCTCCGTCAAAGGTGGCGGTCGGTACCTATACTCTCTCCAGTCAGGCGCGAATACAGTCCTGGCAAGATGGAGCATGGATACCCATACGTGGGAGACTCTTCGGAATCTTGGCAACATCGCCGGTAGTAATCTCTGGGGTGCTGCTTATGCCGTGGGTACTAATCTCATGTACGCATCGGAGAACAATTCTGGTGTTATCTATCGCTTCAACATCGCAACGGGTGCCAACTCATTGGTTATCCAGGGTCCCACAACTTCTCAGAACGATGGTGCTCGTTGTATCAATGCTCCGGCTCCAGGATCTGGGACGTAGGAGGTCTAAGATTTATTCTGCATGGAGAAGCACAATTAGCTTAGATATGGATGGCGTTAGGTGTTCTCAAGGCTGGTTTTCTGTGTTTAATTGACACTTGCTATTTGGCTAGGGAGGAGTTTGTGCAAGCTTTTGTGTTGGAGGATAAGAAAGGGGACCGATATTGGGGTTCCCAGGAGCATGATAAGAAGGACCATTGTATCGATCCAGCGCCCAAGTCATGGACGGCCATGAGAGTTTCCTTTGTATTATGATCCCCAATTTGAATTAATGTTCACAAGAAACGCGATGGAGTCTAATAAATGCTAGTTTTACCATCGTGTAATGATTCTTGGATAATTGACCCGCTCTTATACTAGTGTAACCGTCGTCATCTCCTCTTGGCCCCCCTCGAATCTGTCTTTCAGTGCCCAACGTGGAAGTCTGACTGTACCGAATCTCTGATATTCTTCAGTCCCTTGTACTTTGGCAATTATCAGCCCCTTGAGTGGTAACTGTTGCTCTCTGAATTCCACATGGTCCAACAGAAGCAGAGCAAAGACATCCTTTCCTCTCAAGCACTCTAGAATCTTGGCTGCTTCCTGTGAAGAATCTTCTGCAAACTCATCATAGTCAAAGGAGCAACTTATATCTTCATCCTCAATTTGTTCCATACGCAGTTCAAGTTCAATTCGGCCTCTTGGTTTGTCGTCGCCCGACTTCATGTCATTGTCCGCCAGATAGAGACATTTCATCGGCGCGCAGATTCTGATCCTACCCTCTAGGATCTCGCCGTATGGGTTTGCTCCTTTCAAATCGACTTTTACGTCAATGATCGTCGCCAATGGCGTATACGGAAATTCCGCGCTACAACCAATAATTCCGTCGATAGAAGCCCATGACCAAGAAGGCGCCCGGTATTCTTCCACACGCTTGCAGTGCAAACCTTCCCAGCTCAGTCCCACGATAAGGTCAGATTTCCAAAGACCAGCTACATACTGGTCATTCAGTCGTTTTGCGAAGATACTGGCAAGCCCCGATATAGCTGGAAGTTTGTCTGATGGTTTCGAGAGCTTTCGATCGCCATATATCCATAGGAGTCTATACCATAGCTTCAGTATTAAGTCTTTGGAAGTTAAAGCCTGGCCTTCACTAGGAATCCCTTCGGTATTGATGTCGCTCGCCTTGATCTTCTGGTGTATAGTGTCGAATCGAGCATGTAAGAATAAGCCATCCTCGCCGTGGTATGCTCTGTTGCACTCAAAGAACATTTGCTGTTCACTATAGTGTAGTGTTCTGCGAGATAGAACACGCTCTTGTAAAGTCCAGCCCCGTCCTGACAGTGGTTCCTCAGGTAAGGTTATATAGTCCAAGAAGATTGGGAAGCGTGAGCTTTTCTGTTCCCTGTCGGTCTCGATGCAGAATGTCTCCCCTCTGAGAGGGCAGCTAAAGGCTAAGGCTTGTCCTTGTATGCCCCCAAAGGCATAATCAATCTGGACATAGCTTCTCGATGGGATCTCAGTAAAAAGCCCTTTGTGGCTATCATCGCCGTTGGATGCTGCAATGGTCAGCGATGCATTAGCGTAGACCGAAAGCATATTGGCTGATTCATGATCCCAGTCCTCTTTATCGTCTTGAATGATACAGATACTGTCTATCCATATATATCTTATTCCAAGCTCTTGGGTAAGCCGGATGGCATCTTGATGTGTTTTCGGTAGGTGAGATACCATGATACAACGTTTTCGTTCTTCAAGCGTAGACCTAGTGGTCGTGAATTGTGGTATTTGTCCCCAACAATAGCTTCATGACATAGGTCAGTACCATACTTCCCGTTGCGACGATCATTGGGAGCTAGGTACCTTAGTGCAACATACTGTTCGACTGTGTGATCCCTTGCTTCGTGCAGGCTGACGTAAGGACTCCCAACTTCGTTACCGACGTCTAATACTCGGGATGGCAAGACAGGTTCCGTGGGTAGACATTCAGGGTGCTTGTCGCATTCAATCAGCCAGTTGCGCACCCTTTTGATTGCTGTTGGTGTTCCTCTTTGTTGCTCAACCGGACGGCCGCGAATGACCGCCTGCAGCGGGTCATCTACTTTCGTTAAATCTGTTCATCTCTAGATGGATTCCATTGTCATACCATCTCTAACGCATAAACCAACCGCTGCTACTAGTCTTGCCTCGCCTCTGTTTGTTTCGTTCGTGAAGCTCATGACCCAGAATCCGTGTCCTCCAGCAGGACGTTTCACAAGCCAGAACTCCCAGAGCGGCCACGCAAATGAATATAACTCATTCAACTCGTTCGTTTGTTCAAGTTCTGCCTGGACCTGAAGAACTTGGTCCAGTACTAGATGGCAAAGACCACACTTCAAATCTGTTGCGGCTCTTTTCAAGGCCTCGAGACTTTGGTGATATAAGAATCCTCTATCCTCTTGACCCCAACTGTAGAATTGCTGGATATGAGGATACCCGGTCAAGTATCCATCTCGAATATGTGGAGGAATTGAGGGAAGCTTATCCAAGGGCAATGCTTTGCAAAGATCACACAAGGTCATCTTTGGGCGTTGTTTCAAGTCGTGTAGTCAAGATGAAATCCCTGGCTCACTTTCTGGTACATCAAGGACCAGAAATCGACCTTCAATCCTCAATTGCTTTAAGAAATGGTCAAAGTCAGGACAGAGTCACCAAAATGAAACCATAAGCTGGAGCGTAAGCTGATACTTCAAGTTTGAAATCATTAGTCTGTTGCCTAAATGCCACGTGACAGATGAATATGCAGGCGCAACTATTCTTATTGGTTGACTTGTTCACCAGGGCCGACTCTGCTATAATGTGTCTTTAGTTAAGTGTAATAATTCTAAATAATTTTATTTCTCTTTAATACAATATATTATAATTCTTACTCAAGTTTCCTTCAAACTCTTCTTATTTATATAATCTTTACATAATCTTATTATGAGTATTCTAGCCAGAAACTCTAAGGCGCATGAGATCTAGCCCGGTGTCTTGTTTCTCTCCGAGGGAACGCTACACATAAAGATCATGTCAAGGAGCATATATCATCTATTGCGGAGCAAAGGGGACATTCGCGATCGTCCACTTGTGAGGCTGCGCTAAATCGGACGCCGGTGCACTACGCTGAGCTACTGTGAGCCGGGCTCGGCAAAACGCCATTTGATTCGCTGCATCAACAAACTGTGCTTTTTGAATTCAATAGTCCCAGATCCTAGACACTGTCTTTAAATTGTATCTCATTAGTGAAAAGGCCACAAATAACTAGTTAAGGGGCTTGCCATGATATAGCTGAGACTGTCCCTTGTACAAACTTGGTTCTGTCGTCTCCACCATTGTGGGCATCAATACGAAAACTCCGTGTTACTGTTGATTTCCATGATGAAGCCGGCCTTGCTCTCCACATTCCTAGTCGCAGCTGCGTCAGCTACCGAGACTTCAGACTCGTGCATTACTGTAAGCTCCGTCAATACCCAATTACATACCTCATCAATTGACTCAAAAAGGATGCATGCGGTCGAGCAGTTGCTTTTTCTAACTGCAAAGCCAGAAGATGGCCGGCCGGTCATCAAAACGATTGTTCATCATTTCTGAAATACACATCGATCCCTGCACCGACCACCGTGGTGCAGACAGCTACAGAACAATCAACTGTAACATTGGTCGATGTGGTGACGTTGACACCAAAGACCGAAGCGGAAACTGCGACTCAGCAAGATGTGACGTGCGTCTGATTACTTTGACGGACTGAAAGCAGAGAACTGACAAAGCGAAGGAGTACTACCAGTTTCACGCCTGAGCCGGAGACTTTTGTGGTTTCTATTGTCCCAACCAAGATTGTCGTCGTCACTGTGGTCAGTGTCATATATGCCTGTCATCTACCCTTGTACTGTTACTAATGACCAGATAGACACAAGATCCTCTGTTTTATACCGAGGTCAATGTAAGTAAACAATCCAGCAAGTTTGGTATCAGTATGACTAACAGAAACAGACAGTTAAAGTTACGAATACCGACACAGTGTAAGTGGTATACAACCATGAGCAGCTTATGCTTCGTGCCCGCTTTTATCCTCTATCCTAGGCACTAACTTATCCAATCATCCTCCAGTTACACAACCGAGACCACCTACTACAGCAACATGGCGAAACGAGCTGTCGAGACGCAATCACCTGGGACTATCATAAAGCCAACACGCATCCCATCTTACGCAAAGTCATGCACGAACCCAGAGCAATACAGCAGTGCTTGCGCTTGCCTTGGCGTCGAGGAGGCAACCATCGAAGGGTCCGGTATCACCGTCACTGAGACTGCTGATGGCTCTCCTGCGACAAGGACGCAGATTGACACAGCTACCAGACCAGCTGTGACTATCACCACGACACTTCCAGCCAAGACCAGAACAATAACCGTCACGCTTCCGGCGCCGCAAGTGACCGAAACCACCACGTTCGACGTCGTGACCATTTCGTCATTTTACACCGAGGCTCCCGACATGCTCACCGTGACCGACATGACAACACAAGTCGACAAGACCACTTCCATAACCGTCACCCAGACACGCTCAGTCGGACCGGTCTGTGCAACCTACACGCCCAGCGACAGCACATGCGGCTGCAAATTTGAAGTCCTCTGCGGCAGATCCGTCGTACTAACTGACGCCGACACGTTTTTCAGTCACATAGACTTCCTCGACAACACTGGGAGCTTTGAGGAGTGCATGTCACGCTGTGACAATAACCCTGCTTGTCAGTTCGGTGATTTTGCAGAATTACCGGATGGAAGCGGTCTTTGCTCCAGCTATGCGAGAAATCCCGGGCTCGTTGAAACGCAGAATATGGAGGGATATAAGTATTTTGAGAAGAACGGAAACGTCGTGTGCTCGGGCTGCTCACCAACTTAAACCTGGGCAGCATTGGAACGGGGATAGTTATTAATAGATCTAAAAGAACCTTCCGAAAATTGTGATGTTTATGAACCTGCTTCAGATAAATAGCATGAAAACCTTCAAGAATGAAAGATGTTGGATTTTCTCATGTCATTGGATATTTCATCGTGACTGCCTAAGCCCACACTTACCAATGATTTTTCAATAATTTAAAATTTATCTACCATATTCGTAACGTGATAGCCTACACGTTAAGATATCTAAATGGTGGTCATCACGTGCGATTTGACCTTTGTATCGAGATAAAGAGAGTGAACTACCAGTAACTACCGTGCTATAGGGTAAGCTACCACACGAGTCGCTTAATCACCCACGCACAGTCATGAATCTAAGATGTCTACCTCCCCTAAGCTCCTCTGAGTCTCTCAGTCATTGATGACCAAATCTGAATAAGCATCTCGGCGAGCAACATTCAGTCTAGCATCGAAGTAAAATTCGTCACCAAATGACAGGGTCCAAGGAGGCTTTGTTGCAAAAGTGCTCCAAAACACGGGACTTAAAGGCACTATGACGCTTCCGGCCTGACCGGAAGCTGCGCCGGGGTGTTAACAAGTCCGCGCACGATAAGTGATTAACCTTATCATGTATGCCTATAGTATTCGTAAAGAAAGCATATGTATACTATTTTTTTCTTCTTTTTGGTTTCGCGGCAGTGCTTGTAGGGGTGACCTTGGAGAACCTTGGCCATGGCTGTGCCGAAAGTTTGTTTACCGTGTGTTATCAGATATGGGTACGGCACGACCAATGAGGTGTTGTACAACTGAACCTCATCTGTGATGACGGTAACATTCGTATTTCGGACTATTTGTCATCTGCCGCTATCCGTATATTATAATTCTTTTAAGCGATCTGTCACTATCAATATGTAGACTTTATGAACTCATTCACCTGAGACGAACCATCATCTCGATTAATAAAATGCTAAGGAGAATCTGAATCAGTCTACGACGAACACTGACGTGTAATTGCCTAATATCCGACCCACAGAGAAATCTCTGGCCAATGACCCCCCATGTGCCAAGCAGCGGGACAATGCTCGGACTGACTCACTAGACCATTTTAGTTTCCAACTGCCGACTGTCAGATTTTGGCCTTCAACCCCAGGAGGCAATATCGTAGATAGAGTTTCTCATAGTCTAGACCATATCGTATTACCCCGGCCATTATTCTTCTGTCAGTGTCGATACAGGCGGGAGCTTATTTTTAGTCTACCCTTCAGCCACAGGTCAACCAAATTGGGCTGCCTCTGAGTCTGTTTTGGAACATTTCGAATGATGAACGGACCAAGGTCGATCCCTCCTCCAAATATGGGCCTCAAAAGTGATAGTCCACACAAATCACCCCTGCGATCTGCAGAATATCAACGCGTGGAAATCCGGTAGTGCTTGTTGATCCTACACTAGCAATTTCATATGCCAAGAGCCTACCGTAGCGAAAATGTCGGATCTCTATTTGGTACGTCGTAATTCCCAGCTAATTGCCAGCTCGCTGTGCCGCAAAACATGTCGATAGACACTGCGGAGTAATGCAGTGTGATGCGTTCTTTAAATTTCTCCGATACGCTCAAATCCAAAACTTGGCAATTACCGCTCGAGCCAGATAGTTGAAAATCTCATATCGTTTGGTCCATTGCGGACCACCAGCTTGCGTGTTTTTTCTCCTTATCAAGGCTGTGGCATGCTGGAGGCTTTGTGATCGGCAATGCACAAAGGTCCTCCTCGGTGAGCGCACGTGCACGCGGATGATACGGTTCAGCCTCTAACGGAGCCTCAATCCTGACCAGGGTGGGTAAGCCTGCCCGTGAGCCTCAGCTCTCAGACATCACCTTGCTTACAAAGTCTTTTGACTCGTAACACTTCCACTTGTCAGCGAATCTTGTTCTAGCACCAATGGAGTGGGAGAGGAGACATGTACCACTACCACTCCTTACTAATGATAACTAGTTTCATTAATGCTTGGGTCTTCAGTGATATGAGGCTATACAAGGTTGATTTGACGTACCGTGCTCTACCGTGCTCAACGGGGCCCAATGGGTCTATGGATACGATTTAATTCTCCTTGGCCTATGATAGTAGCTTCGCTTGAAAAATTAGCCAGACTTGCTATCCGTGTCCTTACAGCCCCATGCCCGCTTGTACAGCTTATACTTCATACGGTAGTCATTTGCCAGAACAGGACGTCATACCCACCATAGCTTCACCACCGTAGCAAGGAATTGAACTTTACCAGATCCAAAGAAGATGCCGGTCTATCGGACCGGAAGTCTTGGAATGTCTTACCGGCTCTCCCAAGACGATCTGCCGGTAGATAGGGGAGGGAGACTGAGAGACATCCGAGTATATAGATCATCAGATCGACTTCCAGCTAGGAAGAAATGAAATGCAGATTCCAATCAGTCACTCTTACGCTCAGACTATCACCCTCGCTACACACAGATGCTTGCAGCAATGGACTCGAGTAGTGTGCCAGCTGTTTTGCAGCAGCTGATCGATCTACCTCCAACAGGGATAGCAGAGAGTCAGCAGTTCCAGTTCCTTCGCGCAACCGATCTGGATAAGGTTCATGTGTTAGCTTCGATTCCCATCAACTCACAGAGCTCCATTCAACCCCTCAATATTTTACATGTTCTGTTGCAAGAGATACCCGGACCGTGGCCTGTGTTTGAGCTTATCAAGTGCTTCACCCGAGTCTACACACAGCTTCCCGAGAGCACAAAGACAGGCACAGACCATGATTCGTCTGCTTTGCTGCAACAAACGTCAGAGCTTGTCAAGAAGTCGTACACTTCCTTTGCACAGTTCCTTAGCCGTGATGATAATCCAGCCCTGCGAGCATCTAGCGGCGGCGATGTCATCACCCACCGAGAACTTCAACAGTTTGTCAACGACTTCCACCTCCCCATTGACACACCTACGCAAAGACAAAAGCCCATCGTCTCCATTGCACTGCCCAACGGCCCTCTTCTCGCAGCAACATGCATCGCTGTTGCGACTTACTACACATTATCACCTATCAACCCGGCCGCGGGCCCAGAGCAATTCCGAACCGACATTCTGCAGGCAGGGGCGGACTTCATCTTGACGACAAGAGAAGAATACTCCAAACTACAACTAGATGCCTCATGGGTCGCCGAGAACAACATCCAGGTCTTCATACTGTCTTGGACTAGGGATGAGGGTATCATGCTTCGAACGCTCGATGGCGGATCGGTCCCTGGTGGAAAGATCGAAAGAGTTTCTAACAAAGCTGACGACATCGGCTTGATCTTGTTCACAAGCGGGACTTCGGGTACCAAGAAAGTGGTGCCATTGACCATCCACTCTATCATCACTGGTGTCGTCTTTGTGATGGAGTCGTGGGGTCTTACTTCTAATGACATCTGTCTGAACATGATGCCCCTGTACCACGTGTAAGTTCATTTCCGGCGGGAATCTTGCAGTATCTAACATGTCACAGGGGAGGACTAGTGAGGAACATCTTTGCACCTATCTTCTCTGGCGGATCCACGGTCTGCTGTCCCTCATTCGACGCAAACCTCTTCTGGGATGTGACTGAGAGCATTCAACCAACTTGGTACTATGCTTCGCCCACTATGCACTCCATGATCGTGTCAGAGGCATCTGCACGTCCAGAAGCCCTGGAAAAGAGTCGCATACGACTAGCCTGTAACGCAGCTGGTGGTCTACTGCCTTCGTTGGCATATCAGCTTCGGGATACGTTCAACTGTGTTGTCCTACCCAGCTATGGAATGACAGAGTAAGTTCTTCAGCAAACCCAGCGCTATCAAGCTAACACAAATAGGTGCATGCCAATCTCCACTCCCCCATTAGACTATCGTCTAGATCGCGAGGGCACCTCAGGTATCAGCACCGGGCCCGAACTGACCGTCCTGGACTCCTTCGAGAATAAGGCTGCCAATGGCACCGTCGGACGGATCTGTGTGCGAGGTGAACCTGTCTTCCCCGGCTATCTCAGACAAGACGGGACGTACGATAAGACACCCTTCAATAAAGATGGTTGGTTCGATACCGGCGATCTCGGCTACATGGACGAAGACGGATATCTTTACATCACCGGCCGAAGCAAGGAGGTCATCAACCGCGGCGGCGAGTTGATCTCTCCATTTGAAGTCGAGAATGCCATCATGACAGCATCCAAATCCAGCGACTCGCCTATCTACGGCAGGGTCTCTCAGACCCTAGCATTTTCAGCAAGCCATGATGTTCTCCAGGAGGTTGCTGCAGTCGCTTTGGTAACTCCTCCCAATGTCCCGCGTGTGGATCTCAAGACCCTACAGAGCGCATTGAAGCTTTCCCTCCAGCAGGCTAAATGGCCCGTGTTGATCGCTTACATGAACGACCTTCCCAAGAACAATGGCAAGATTCTGCGGATCAAGCTAGGGCAGCGCTTGGGTCTCCCATGCTTGACTGATGATACTCCGTATATGGGGAGACATTGGGATGCGACATGCCCTCCTACCGACACACCTCTGACGGGTGCTATTCAGTGCGCTCCGTGCTCGGTTAACTACCTGAAGCTATCATCCAAGATCCAAGCCATTGTCCCCGATCATGTCGATGTCTTCTGTCTCGAGAGCTCTCAGAGCGGCACACCTGATGCTGTGCTCGCACCGAAGAAGTCTGGAGATTCCATCAACACCGAGCTGGCCAATGACATTCGGCAACAACTGGGATCGGTTATCGACAACTACATGGTCCCCAACGAGATTCACATCTTGGACCAGCCATTTCGAAGGAACCTTTCTGATGAAGTCGACGTCGAATGGCTCCAGGCAGAGCTTGAACAGCTTCTGAGCTCCTCAATGAAGCAGCTTGCAGCTTCTACAGAAGGATTGGTTACCAAGGCATTCGCCGAGGTTCTATCACTACCACCCGCAGACATCCCACGCGAATCCGATTTCTTCGATCTCGGAGGAGACTCTCTCCGAGCTGGACGCTTACTATCAGCACTACGTGGGGAGTTCAACATACAGATCCCCATCACAGTTGTATTCAACGGCGGCACGGTTGTTTCTATCGCGACTTATATCGACAAAGTGCTGGAAAGTAAGCAACATGAAGGTGAAGAGACGAGCAATGTAGAAGGATGTACCAAGACTTGCAGTTCGACCAATCCTTTCCTCATGCTTCTACAGCTTGTTCCCATGGTGGTGGTGTATCCGCTCAGACGCGCCTTTCAATGGACCGTGTTCTTTGTCGCCCTCGCTTACAGTCAAAAGCTGCCTACGAACCGCTCTATTCCAGGTCGTTTCTTGAACTTGACTGTTTCTCTCCTGATATCTCGAATCGTCATCAGCTTCGTCGCTCCAATCTTCGGAATTCTCATGAAGTGGTTGATCATCGGTCGCTATCGAGAAGGTGTCTACCCCATGTGGGGAGCGTACCACACGAGATGGTGGATGGTGCAGAAGATTGTCGCAATCTGCGGCAAAGGATTCTTCGAAACCAATGAAGCCACTGAGCGTGTCTACTGCAGACTCATGGGAGCCAAGATCGGAAAGAATGTCAAGCTTGAAGGAACTTTCCTTGGAGAGTGGGATCTCCTCAACATTGGCGACGATTCTAACCTTACGGGCTGCATCTGCCGACCTTTCGCTGCTGAGGGAAATACGTCCATGTACCTCGGTCGCATCACGATAGGCAGAAACTGTGCCGTTGGCTTCTCCTCCATCATTGCCCCGGGCACAAACATGGCGCCTGATACTTGCCTTGGCTTCAACTCCTCAAGCTGGGAGATGAAAGATGCTAGCGAGGAGTACAGAGACCAGCTTCCAAGCGCGAGAAAAAAGCCTCATTGGCTTCTCAACGGCCTCTTTACTATGCCTCTCAGGGTAGTTGCCATGTTTGTGGGCGCCCTGCCCTGGATGGCCGGTCTTATTGGAATGGTCGTGAAGAAGTCGACCAGGTCAGGCTCGCCGCTGAGAAGCAGTGTAAACTGGTTTGCCGAGCCACAGCGAGTTGGCTGGCATTACCTTGCTCTCACTCTTGGATGTCTCTTCGGTCCATTCTTTCTCTTCGGATTCGTCATGATCATCAAGTGCATCTTGGACCTTTGCTTTGGAAAGCTCCAGACGGATATGGGTACGGTGGCTACTTGGCGGGCAAGTCTGATCAAGGCTCTCTATCCTGAGAAAAAGCTCCATGATCTGACTTCCCTCTTTGGTCAGCACTACGAAGCTACATCCGTTGCACTGAGAATGCTGGGTGCCAAGGTCGGACAGCGTGTCTACTGGCCTGGTACTGGACCTAGTATCGGAGACTATCATCTCATAGATGTTGGCAGCGATGTTGTGTTTGGATCGCGGTCTCATATGGTAACCTCCGATGGTCTTGGATCTGAGAAGGTCGTAGTCAAAGACCGCACCATGATCGCTGATCGTGTATGCCTCCTCCCAGGTGTCAATGTCGGGGAGAAGGTAACGATGGGCTCTGGTGCACTGAGTAAGAGGGGAGGCGATTATCCCAATGGTGGTACCTATGTTGGCTCTAAGGGAGGTGATGCACTCTGTTTATCTACAGGCAGCGGCGGTGAGAAACGCGGTCTCCGACATCGTGCCCGGGATATAGGCTCCGACTCTGACGATACCCTCAACGACTCTCGACAACCGTCAAGGGATGGAGAGAAGGAAAAGCAAGATCAGAAAGAATCTGGCATGTCCTCTGGAAGCACGACGGATGAGAGCAGCGACGATAAAGATTCGACACAAGATCTTTCACCTTTCGGTCGTGCTTTCTACCTCAAATTGGCTCCTTATCACGTTCTTGGTCCTTTTGTCATCTTCTGTTACTCCGCCTTCCTCACAGTCTTCAGTGCTGCTTATTGGGATGCACCCAGCGTCGCTTCCATCCAGATTGTTAATCTCATGCTCAAGCAACGCTTTCTCATTGAGCGTAGTCAATGGGGCGACGTCATTGCTCTTTTCTGTATGATGTTCATCTGCGTTGCCGTCATCACCACGATCCAGTCCGTCCTCGCGCTCGCTTTCATCATACTGTCCAAGTGGGTGTTGATGGGACGTAGGATGCCTGGAAACTACGACTGGGACAAGTCACCCTACTGCCAGCGCTGGCAGATCTTCCTTGCCGTTGAGCGTCTTAGGCGAAAGTGTTACAGCGGCAATGGCGTCCTCAACCTACTCACTGGCACAAGTTGGATCGTGTACTACTTCAAGCTGATGGGTGCAAAGATTGGAAAGGACTGTGCTCTTTTCGCTAACGGCCAGCCAAGTCTCATGTTCACTGAGCCTGAGCTGATCACTCTTGGAGACCGAGTCGTTGTTGATGACGCGAGCGTTGTGGCACACATCAACACCCGTGGAAAGTTTGACTTGAACAGGGTCGAGATTGGCGACAGATGTGTGCTTCGAACTGGCAGTAGGCTTTTGAGCGGTGCTCAGATGAAGAATGATAGTTGTCTCCTGGAGCACACGCTGATCATGGGAGGAGATGTGGTGGAGGAGAAGTGGACTATGCAAGGGTGGCCAGCAGAACGGTTTACCGCCAAGAGATTGTAAAAAGTGTTTTTGGTAGAGAGATGAAATTGTTGGCATGGGATAGGCGTTTGAGATATAAAATTGTTTAAAAGGATGGTGGGCTATCTTAATAGGATATCTTATATATTATACTAGACAGGACGGATTCTCAGGATTAATAAGTGAACCGACCAATATTCTAGTACGAGCTTGGAAAGCAATAACCAAGAAGATAGTAAAATTTACCTTTTAGTCCGTCTATTATATCACAGTATATAGCTAACTATTATAAACGGTATGCAGTGATACCTTTTTAATGAAAGATAGATAAACAATACAAAGATATAGGCAAGGGCGCATTACTACCGCTTTATGTAGGTGTGATACTGAAATTCTATTAACAGTATTATGCTTTGTTATTATTTTTATAGATAAAAATCCCTTTTCAGGAGCGTGTCACTTTCTCACTTAGCACTAGCTATTAGTTTAAGATCTAGGATCGAGCTAGTATAGTCCGTTCGTATTTGAATATAAAGCTCTTCCTTCTGTGGAAACCTGCGCAATCCTGCTCATGTACTTATTATTAAAGTTAAAAGGTCTTATGCTGTTACCTAGCTAGTAATTAAAATAGACTAGTCTGGTATAACCCTACAAGGTAGGAAATAATACCAGGGATGTAATCTTTCTATACTTTTACTTTCTATAGTTGATTCCCTCCTTTACAATAGAGAATTTAGGCCGAATACTCACTGGGTGATTAGATTGACTTAGTATTATTTATTTATAGAGTAGCAGGAGCATTATAAGTGAAGGATACATTCGTTGCTTATATATAGTCAGTGGAGACTTGCCACTGGTTGTTGATCCTAGCGCCTGTATCCTGACATGTGCAAGAAATGGTTCCATTACACCATACGGTAATGGCACTCTCGGTCATTAGTCCCCGTACTGAAACAAACCCTTTTAGTGGAAAATATTTTACTGTGAGGGATTTGATCAAGGTTCTTGCATGTCGCTTATAAATGTGCTCATCGCATAAATATATATGCGGCTACAGTATACTCTATAGAATCCAGTAAAATCTCCATCCGTCTATCTTTATGTTAAGCTGCCTGATAACAACTTTCACAATGAAGCTTCCGGTGTCCATCCTCCTTAATCTTGGCACCCTCACCACTGCCCTCGACTTGGCTCCTTCTAACACTACTATTACACCCCCAAAGAACTGGGCTGTTGCCCTTTTCGATTCCTTTGATAGTATTGACGTGTTTGGACCTCTTAACCCTCTATGGTATCTCGCATTCTCCCTCCAACTGAATCTTGCCCTTATCGCACCAACCCTCTCTCCCGTCTGGGTTCAATCAGTCCATCCCTCTCTCAACAAGCAAAACTCATCCTTTTGGTTCTCCATCAACCCCACTCATACCTACGATAACCCACCTCAGGATATTGAAGTATTACTTATTCCTGGCGGACCTGGGGCCAGTCTGGGTAATGCTGATCAAACTATTAAGTTTGTGAGAGAGACCTATCCGAACTTAAAATACTTGATTACAACATGTACCGGAGCCGGGATTGCAGCGAGGGCTGGGGTGCTAGATGGGAAGAGAGCTACTACCAATAAGAAAGCTTGGGCGGGAATCACTGCCATGGGACCAAATGTCAAGTGGGTTTCACCTGCAAGGTGGACAGTTGATGGTAATATCTGGACGTCATCAGGAGTGAGTATCTATTTCTCTATTTTATATCCTCTATAATACGCTAACCAAGAGGCGACAGGTTACTTCTGGCTTGGATTTGATATTTGCCTTTATTGAAGAAATCTACGGTACGGACTACGCAAAGAGCCTCCAGGGCACCATCGAGTTTAACAGGGTAAAGAACGCGTGTGATGATTCTTTTGCGGCAGAGCATAATGTCCCACCCAGTGGTGACTGCAGCTTGGTATAAGCTTACTGCAATGATACTGCCCACAAGACCATGTCAACTAACAATATTCATGTAATTTAGTCTATAAATTCCAGCATGAAACATAAACAAATAGAGAGGATTTATAGTACGATTCAACAAGATTAAACACCAGCTGATATACTAATGTTACCAGGCTAATTATCTCTTACCTTAAGTTGCTTCAAATTATAATAAATAGGCCACAATAATTAATGGCAAGCCATGACTGTGACTTGCTGGGGCCGTGAGGCTACGACAATTAAATAATAGAGTTATTTTATATATCTTGTCCTTTACATACATAAGTACAAGTCGCATTTACCATCACTTTTTACATCTATTCATTCAATATGAGAAAGTCTTAAAGCAGAAGGGAAAGGGTTAGTATAGTAGAGAGAAGTTACTATGAAGAAGTGTTTGACCTACCCGCCTCAGTGGGACTCTACGACACGTAACGAAAACTTGCTCAAATTCTCTCAATTATGTATCCAGCTATCTAATCCTACGCCCTTACATCTCTCCACTAGTGAACCGAGGAAGGTCTTGTGCAACTGTTAGTTAATAGATATACTTTAGTAGTCGCCGTTAAAACCCTGACTCAGAGACAGGTACCCACTAGTCATGTCGTGGGTGCACGGCCTAAGGTTTAAACTTCCAGTCTTTAGGCCCGCGGTCGCAGAAAGTAATAAGCATGATCCTTTACCTTTACTGGTATCAGATACATTTTAAACTCACTGGCAGACTAGGCAATATGCTAGCTGTCCTTCTCGAGATCCTGTGGATACTCATTAGGTAATAGGATACTGGATCCTTTCATTTCCGAAAGAGAATCTCATATTTCAGCTTATACACTGTTAGGGCGGAATGTCTGTTGTGAGCCATGTTCATCTACAGTAATGGGCACATTCTAGAATGATATTTCATTATTCAATGACGGTTTTTGGGTAAGGATTGGTAGATTGGCCTAGATTTGTTTTAGGCGAGATTAGCTAATTTCAACATCTTAATTTGCTGGTTGAATGGAACTAGGAGAATTCAGTATGTACTGTTAATCTTTTCAAAGCCACAGAATTTGCTGCGTCGTGCTCTGCTCATGCTACAACCATTAAGCTCTCAATCACCCATCTTCTTCAAAGAGGAACCCAGTAATCCTGGTTCTAGTAATGCTGTTAACATCAAGATGTCTCAACCTGCCTCAGAGAGGAAACAGGGTCGTGAATGACACTGTGTTAAAGCTTAGCTGGCTTCGAGATTTAGGCTCGGTTTGCTGAAGTCTTATTTGATATCATTGTTAGACGCATACGGAAAAGCTACAATTTATAGCTATAAACTCTTAGTTGTGTCCGTAACTCGAACGTTCAGGAAAGAGTAAATCACTTCTCATTTAATTCTCTCCGTTTCCATGACGTTTGCTCAGACGCATCGCCGAGGTTGACCATTGCAATGATGCCGTGATATTCCTGATTGTCGTTGGTAGAAAGTTATTCATAGTGATTGCCTCATAAAGATGTATGGTGACTATGGCCTGTCTTGAACTTCCCTCAATGGAATGTCAAACAAGTTTATTGTGAAGTATGCTTTATTCCTCGGGGCTTAGACGAGGTATAATGGCTATGAAAGGCATAGCTGCTGGCTTAGAACAGCCCCTTTAGCTTTCAAATCTGAAGGTATATCAAGAATCCACAATTGAAAATTGCCTCAATACCGACCCGGATATGCTTGGTGACTATCTAACATTTCACATTTTCAGACCCAGTACTGCAGCCTGTATTCATGTTTCTCCCAGGATCAGAACTAGGCACGATTAGCAAAACATGGCCCCTATTGCATGGAATTAAACATACCCATCCGAGGGGGCTTTAACAAAACCGCGCTCAACCCAGTCACCGATGCAACTTTGACCAGAGATACCACAGGACTGACAGGTCATGCTCCACATATTTGCTACCTGAGTTAGCAGGGTAAGATATTAAGGAAAGGGGACACAATTACCTTCTCCCATGTATTTCTGTGCCCAGATCTGGCCAACGGAACCAGCAGGGATTGTACAATCTATCTTGCCACCATCCGTCCATGTATTAGTGACGGAAACGCCCGCCGAAATTCCCAGGATATCTTTAATAACGCCGAACTCAATTCCGGCGCTGACCTCGACAGCAACTGACTTTGACCACGTGATGCCTTGGACACCAGTGCCTTGACTCAGGCCTGTATATGTGCAGCTAGAAGCTGTCTCCCATGGTCCCCACCAGGACTTGGCATCACGAGCTTCCCATTTGTTATAACCATAACAGGGCGCGGCGTACTGGCGCTTTGACTTGCTGTCTTTTGCACCAAACTTGTCCTCGGATGCGTCGAGCAAAGACACGTCAGTCATAGGCACATAAACACGCTCATCTTGAAGATACACAATGACATCCGAGCCATTATTATTCTTCATGAAATCATGCAGGTCCGCAGAATCCATAACGAGATCCTTGGGATGGTTGGCGAGCGCGCGAGCGTGCAATTCATTAACATGGATCTTTCTGGGATCAAGATCCACGGACGTGGATAAAAGGCTGAGCGGTGAGGCAATAGCAAGACTTGCAAGAGATACCGAAAAGATGATGGAAAGCATATTGTATGTAGTTTGATGATATCGATGAATGGAATATGATGACTTGGAACGACCCTATGGATTGGTAAAGATCAAGGTTGATGATTGTTGAGTCGAAAGGAGTTACCTGGTCACTATTTATACTCGACGTAGGGCAGTCATCAACCGGTCACCTTCCCAATTGATCGTCTCCAAAACTACCATCACATCTAAAAGTTTGTGATGCCCTGGGTAGAATTGTCTATGGCGGAGTTGGGGGCGGCCGCCCGACGGGTCGCGGACGCTATAGAAAGACTGCTGACTAGTATGATGGCCTATTCGTATTTGATTGATCAACATTCCGTAATTAGCAATTCGTGTTTGTTGCCCCTTGTGTATTCCACTGCAGGGTCCAGGGATGTGTATGGCCGAAAGCCTGTGTCCCCAAAAGACTGCCACGGAACCAAACTACACCCTGTGAACTTTTACAAAGGATTCCATGGCATACAAGTTTCTCGGCGAACGTTAGGTTCCCAAAAAGCAAGGACCACAATCCTGAAGGAATGACTTGGGAGCTTCGGGCTAGTGTTCCCCATTATTAAGATCACACCGTCAGCGCTTCCATGACAGTCTCAAGCAAAGGAAGGCTCATGAAAATCACACATTTTAAAGTAATTCTGGAGCTTGAGGACTAACTAAAATGAGGAGAGGAGAACATAGATGACATAGACTAATGCTTTCGAAGCAAATCCCAATAACGAAGGATCATTGACATTGAGGGGTGTAACGCCCAATGACTTAGTTCTGATCCCTAGGGAAAGTAGCAACTACTTAATGCATGTCGATGGGTAAGGCAGCATCTGCAGTGAGTTCAGTTTGTCAGCCGGGAATGGAACGCAAGTCATGGGGAAAACCTAATCTATGTGAGTACAGGGGTCAAAAATGACACTTTGAGGCAAACTTATTCGTATTCTCGGCAGTTAGTATTACAGCTTTCTGGTTTAGCCTTGGGAACATGTCAATGCAGGCAGATGTATTAACAAAGTGGCCTAGTGGCAACTAGTCGAATCCTCCTGACGTCAGTGCATCGAAGACTATGGAAGAGATCAAGAACAGGATCATTCTGCATCCTTAGCGTATAAAGTTAATTCCTCCAAGGTCCAGGCTGGCGCTTGAAATGAAGTCCTGGCCATTATCTACATATGTGAATGAGTTACAAGTGAACATCTAGAAGACGCAGTTACAGAGAGCTTTTAAGCCCGGACCTTTTGAGAGCAAGATGGGCCAATTTCCTGCTTCGACGCAAACCACGAAATTTCTCTGAAAGGCCCGGAATCTACTGAGGTTGCAGACACAATAGTTACAAGCTAGCCAAAGGTAATTGGTGCGCAGCGAGCGACCCAAGAAGGCCAGGGGTAGGAGAGGTAGATACGTAGACCAGAAGAAGGAGTTTCGTGTCTATATCAGCATTGCAGTTTCCAAGGTTACAACAACGCTATATGTATACCTTCAACTTCATCACCAGTCTCACTCTATGTGAATTCTTACAAACCATTATAAGTCATAGAAGATACTTATTAAAAGGGCTTACCTACTGTATCAAAGTAAGAACAGGAAACGTAGAAGATTTCAAATTTGGGAAATTTGAGCCTATGAGGTGTGCATTTGAGTATGACCAGTGGATCTAATTTGTAGTGCAAGTCCCAATGTATCTGTGGGTTTCATCCCTGTCCTACAACACACCCCGGTTGGAAATGATTCTTGCTCGTACCGCTCAAGCGTCAGGATTCTCCTGTAACCATTGGCTAAATCCAGTGGGAGTAACAATCCCAGCCCATCTCTCGCAATCACTTGGGTCAGCGAGACCCACCCCACGCAACATTGCAACGCCATATGCCAAGTCAATATACTTGTTTACTTCCAAGGGACTAATCATCGTCCTTGCACCTGCAAGCATGGCTTCGAGATCAGCCTTACCCCCGAGCCGCTGCGTTGTGATCTCTGTCCCCCTCGTCTTGCCATACATATCCGCCAATTCAATCATCGTGCATCGGAAAGACTCTGTGTAGTAGATGCCACGTTCAAGAATCAATGGATCGGAAATTGCAGCCAAAGTGAACTTAGACAAGTCGTTGACACTGATGAATGAAAGCTGCTCATTGCCCGTGCCAAAATAGACAAGACTTTGTGTGGCGGCATTGATGAGAGCCGGCCGACTGTCTCTTTTGCAATCAATAAAGCTGTACTCAAGGATCGCACCCACAAACCCATAAATGGGCTTGAGTGCACTGGAGAGCTCAGCAAGGCGCTTGAAAGAGAGGTAGGCATCGTATGTCTCGTGGTCTCCCATATTTAGCTTTGTCCAATCAAAGTTCCAAGAGGCAGCGTGAAAAACCTGCAGTTGAATGAGTTAAATTATACGGGACGAAGGTCAAGTAAGATCTCGGTATACCTTGACACCAGCCTTCTCGGCTTCAAGTAAGAGAGCTAGCTGACCTGCCCCGATAATACTAGCCACAGGAGGTAAGGCAGAAATGACAGCATCGACACCCTCGACTGCCTCTGCAAAAGATGCAGTATCAAAATAATCTCTGCAGGTAACAAACTTGTCAATTTTCGAGGCGATAGCGGGGTCAAGCTTGTGGGAGTTTCTGCTCAGGCCTCGTACTTGATGACCTTGAGCTAGCGCGACACGAGCAAGCTCTTGGCCTACCATACCGGTAATGCCCGCGATTAAAATAAACATGGTAATAAAACGAGACAATATGACGGCTGGTAAAATAAAGTCAGTGTGTGAAATCGTTTGGACGAAAGGGAAGTTTGACCCTATATAGGCATATGTGCTACAAAAACCTGTTTTCACATGCCAAGCTTACTGACACTTTGAGGGATTACATACCTGATGTAACGTATCCTATTGGCCTCGAAGGAAGCGAATTGAGCAATTGACTTCAGCCAAGGTTTGATCAAAACAGGAGAATGATGAGTGCAGCCCCATACATACAGGTCAAAGCTAGCGGTTCAACTCACCAGGGCTCACTGTATACTTTAGTAACACTTATAACTCGCAAACAATGTGCAAGCTATTCACTACTGCATTTGTAAACTATCGTAACATGTTTTAAAAATGTTGAGTATCTGAAGTGGGGAAAAATCGTCAAATGAAACAAAAACCCCTCAGCTTTGCAGACTTACCTAAGATTCTCCCCGCCATCTCCCTGCCCTACCATAACTCACAGACCGTCTTCTTCTTTTGGCAATTGAAAGCTTCCCTGAGCCCGACCGAGTTGCCCGTAGGAATCTTGATCCTTGCAGCATTGACGCCATGAGTGCACCGTAGAGAAGACAAACTGAATGGCGTCCTTTTGCACATTGGAGATAAGACTCTTTCCAAGGTCAGCGCTATCATTTGGGCTCTGGATTGAAACTTCCTGCAGTGTGGCCTGCCATTCGGATATAGGCTGGATTAAATCCTTGGCCTTACCAAGTGTGATGTTACTAGGATAAACTTGAGCGATGAGTGTTGAGGCGAGATTGATGTACTGCTAGGCTTTGATATTGTCGGCGAGGACGTCGTTGATGGAAACTGGACGGATGCTAAGTTGCACCTCTTCTGTGTTGTCTTCGTTCGCGAATTGCTTAAAAGTTGGTATGCCAAATGTTTCGAAGAATGTGAGTGTTCTCCCCACTGCCTCTGAGTGATCGTAAGACAGAGGTGATATAGTAATAGGTTCACGACTGTTAGGGAATGGTTCAACGACTTGTTTAACCAATTCATCCAGTGGCTTAGGGCTTTCTCTACTCGCACCTTTCATGCAAGCTTGATTAAAGCTGACTATTTTGGCAAGTCTCTCTTTTTCGGCCTCAACTTGCTGCTCCCGCAGCATGACAGGTGACAGGATCGAGACCTACCTGCTTCGATATATTTAATTTATAGACTATGAAATATATCCCATCTGGCTTGTCACCTTTCAGCAATGCGGAAGAGGAATATAAGTGAGGGCGCAGCTTCTAGATGTCCATCTAAATTTAGACTAGTGCCACGTAATGTAGATATCCTACGACAAAATGCGGAAGAAGAAACCTGGACTACTATGATAGTATAAATAGACCCTAAAATGGGCGATCTTAAAAGTCACTGTATTGTACTGTCTATATTTCCTTGTATGAAGGGTTCTAATCAAGTATAAAAAAGGACTTCATATCTCTACACTGTATAGGTTTAAACCTATCTGTAGCCTTTTCATCAATTGTCCATGTTCTAACAACTAGTCACTTAATATATCGGCCAAAACAAGACTCACTTTGTGGGTCACCAAGGTCAACAATGCTCACTTTATTTACCCTAATGGTGAAATCGTTACCAAAGCTATAGATAAGCACCTAGACCCAAGCGTTGTTGTCAAGTAAGAACCCTTATTTAACGAACTTGGCCAGTACACCTATTGATAATCAATTCCTTAATTAAAGTTGACAATTATAGGTCTTGTAACATCTAGGCTCTATAAAGAGTTAGCTTGCAGATTAACTACTGCAGGGATTAAGGTGTAAAACTTACTGCAGGGTGCCGTGCACGCGGCTGACCCAATCGGGTGAAGACCACAGGCAACCATACAGATTGTTATGCATTTTTCCCTCTCTGCTATATTGCATTTGCATTTGTTGCGGAATGACCAGATGTGGTCATTAAGAAAGGAAGGAACAGTGGATGCATCACCCTCATTCTCCCACTGACCTCCCTTGCAATCACGCTCCCTACAGTTGTGTAAGCAGATAGCCTCTTCATAAAGTTGTAGTAAATTCTCACCTATAGAAGGTAGTACATCCTTTACCTCTAACAGAGCTTGCTTGATCGCCCTTGCCATTCATGTTCCCTATTATATCATTAGCTATTGGACATTTGCTTTTAAGGATGGACAATGGTAACGCACAGCAGGCGTCGTCATCATTACGCGTCTCTCTATGAGTAGCACCTTTGTAGTTCGCATGTTCGTATAAGGTAAAGTCTCGAGCACCTACCAGCGAGGCGAGGATGGTAACAGTAAAAAGGCTAAGCTGCATGGTAGGCAGGTATGAAAGTAAAATAGTGTATATGAAAATGTTGAGAGACTTGTTGCAACTAATAAAACGTAGGTGATGAAACAGCCCCTATATATACCTTTGGGTTTTCTAAACAGCTGCCTTTCCAAGACATCGTATGATCCAGTAGGAAAGAAATTTGTGAGGGAATTCTCCTCAAAGGGTAAGGTTTACCTGGCGCGCATGAATCCCAGTATGTCCCAGTATATCCCATTGGGTCTCGGTAGGGGAGGATTGACTTACTGTGCCGCCTCAAACTCGTATTGATATTGTGTCCGCAGGTGATATAGCAAGATTGGATATGATATTGCTTCTTGGACAGCTGCTACTATGTTAGATTCAGGGCTCAATATTACCTGTCTAGTATTGATGGTCTATATCTAAAGATCTAGAGCCTTGTTTTAGGAGGTGGAGGGTTGACTTTATCAGCAAGCTTAAAATCTTGAAAGACAATAAAGACATATAGCAGACAGTGGTAAAAAGGGAAATTCGGTAAGGTGTAGCAAGCTATGCCTCCAGGACATATTATGAGTTGGATTTGTTAAGTTAGCCTGCCAAGTCTGCCAAGTCTGTCGAGGAAGTTAAAATAATCAGCTCAGTACTGTTACGCGCACCGGGCCCGGTACGCGTATCATTCGCCTATAGTAGTGCTCATTTAAGTAAAAAGCCTTCTATAGACCCTGGAAGACATTATGTAGGGACACTAATTAGGAAGGAGTAGACAACGCTTGCTGTCAGAAGTGACAGGCAAGAACTTTAAGCTTAACTAGGAAAGAGCCGAGATGTCACATTCAATTCAGTGCGGCACCGCCATTACAAGTCTACTAAAGTATTCAAGATAGAAACGGCAACGAAAAAACGATTGCGATTTGCTGTGTTGAGGTCGAGTGAGTGTCCATTCGTCGGCCCCAGGTTTAACAGGTCTGCCGCCTCAGCTCATTGACTCCTGATCACATTGGAATATGCTACGCCATAGGGAGTATTACTTTTGATTGATTTAACTCCTCGGATACAGTTTATTTATGGATTAGGCTACTTATCCTGTTGTCCGTCAGCAGAGATAATACTAATCGCATGTAGACATGAGATTAGGCGATATAATTGGCGGAAGATCAGAAAATGGTTTGGACCCCACGAAGCCCCCAACGCCAAGCCAGATTTTGTTAACCAACATGTTCTCTTCTTTCACCGTCACTTCCCTCATTTTATAGTCAAGGTTATGCAATAGCCTCAGGTCACGTTTAGAGTACTTTAATATAGTATACCCTGTAAGAGATCGGTGCTGTCCAGTAGGAATAACACAACGGGTTTTTAAAATCAGTAGGAGACATTATACTCAATACCAGATACTCTAGGAACTTTTTTGTCAGACTTGTGAACAACATTATTTATAACACACATGCATTAATAACGCTTATCCAAAGTACAAAGCCAACCCTTAAATCAGTGCAACGCGCAGTGAAATGCACAAAAGGACAAACTGGCACAACAAGCAAACACAGCAGTACCTATAGATCACATTTTCACAGGTATGAGCAGACTCTCCAAATAGTAAATAAGTCAAACTAACTAATGGAACGCAACGGTAATGACAGTAATCCTAAAAACCAAAACCTTCAGACCCTAGTCTTGATCGAGAAGTCAACCTTTCTGCCGTCAACAGTGACAGTAATGTCAATTTCAATCTCCAAACCATTCTTCTTCGTCTTGATCTCAGTAACAACGTCTTCGTGCTTCGTCTCGACTGTTGTCTCGTCCTCCTTCGCTATCGCCGCCTCGTCCTTGTCCGTCTGCACAGCTGCGTCTGACCGTTGCGTTGCAGACGTCGTCGGTTTAGATTTGTCGCGGCGATCAGCGTTCTTCTTTCATTCAGACTTGAAGGCGTCGTGGAAACATTCAATTCCCACGCCTCCCTTCTTGATTCCATAGAGGACGATGCCATCTGCGTCGGGGAGAAGTGCCAAAGATGAACGACGGTCGAGCTTAGTCTTTTGCTCAAGGTCCTTGGGGCGACTGAACCGGGCACCGCCCTTGGCGATTTCAGCCGAAGACCAGTAGATGCTCCCACCCTGTCCCCGGAAGTAAATGTAGATTAGCTCCTTGCCGTTCTTCACAGCATGGGTTGCTGCCAACTCGACCAATTCCTTGTCGATGACATTCTTGGAATCCGGAATTGGATGGTCTTCTTGTGATTAGTATAATGTGTCGCAGCTCAACTACTAATTTTGGTAAAGAAAACTTACTTGCTGACTCATCATCAAGGCAAACTATCTGGATATGGGATTCGGTGTTTTCCTCGTCGTCATCCTCATACCATGTCTGGAAGGCGATCCAGCGGCGCTTTCCATCATGGAAGGCAACTATGTCAGTACCGGCTTTAGCATCCTTGGTAGCAGGAATCTTGACTGGCGTCTCGGTGAGCTTTGTCAAGCTCTTCTCGTAAATGTAGCCAGTCGTCTTGGAGCTCTGGTTGTCACGCCTGTATAAGTTAGAAACTGTTTCAGGCTTTCCAAACCGCAACATCATGAACAAACATACTTTTGCATATAAAGCCAGCCCTGGCCTCTACCATTGGTGCATCCAGCGATCTTACCGGTGAGGGTTGTGTCGACCTCGGCAGCCTTAAGAGGCTGGTAGACGGGGCTCAGCAAGCAGAGAGAGTTAGTGTGTGCACTGACACCATAAATATGGACCTAAAACATGAAAACATTAGCAAGTGGCCAGAGGTCCAGACTGGAAGTTTGGCTCACAGTATCTTCGACGATCAAGGAGACGATGTTGGAGCCGAACTTGATGACAGGACTGAGGGGAGATGGCTCTTCATAGTGGCCAGTTACTCCCGAGCCGTAGCCCTGGGCCTTGACATCGTGCTTAGGGCTGAAGGCAGCCTGCTCGTAGCCAAGTGTTCCATTTGCAGTCAGAGACTGGTAGAGGAGAACCTTGCTGGTATTGCCAGGGTTCAAGATGGCAGTCAGAGCCTGCATCTTTTGGTAATCAGGCTTGTTTCCGGAAGGAGGGTGGCAGCCGCAGTTGGAGTTAGACATGTTGGGAATTGGAGTGATGAACTTAAGAGTGTAAGAGTATGAACGATGTTTGAGGATGATGAATGACATTGGGAAAATATGGGAGAGGTGCAGCCTTCTTATACCCCAACATCACCATTCGACTAGTTGAAGTAAGGTACTCCGTTGATGCAACTGACAGGAAAGAGGTATGGAAAAGATCAGCTCCAACTTACAGTATCACTTGCCAGCCTCCAGCTATGAGCCAGTCACGTAAGAGAACCCGCGACTTTTGCAGAAGTGAAGCGCGTATTAATTGTGGCTTCCCTTCGTCTACCCAGTTTGGATATAGTAGGCGATTTGGCTTGACAATGAGAAGCTGGTTTGAAACACTACATGTATAATCGGGCATCTAGACCGTGAGGGGCAGTATCATTTGACCTATTCTTTATCACAATCACAAAGCAAAAGAGTATGAGTCAATAGGAAGCTATTCCTGCACATTCAGCTCTCCTCTGCAAGCAGACGCGGGCATGTGCATTCACAAATTTGGCTTAGTACTGAGAAGAGTCTTCGGCTCACTATTCAATGCAACCTTCATCACATTCCTTATGCAACACTGTGCCCCAGCACAAGGTATTCAGGACCAGGTTAAACGTATACAGAGGTAACATTACTTTCTTGTTTCCGTTAGCTAATGCCTAGTCTTGCTGCACAAAACGAGCGTATAACTCATATTAACCTCAAGCTTCGATTGCGATACATAAAACTTTATTGCGCGGAATGATATCGTCCATATATCCTCTTCCTAATTTGTCAGGCCAGACATCATCCTTTTCCCTTTCTGTATTCCAGCGTCCTAGACCCTTTACTCGGGCCAAGTAGGAGTTGTGGCGCCGTATATACTACAAGAAATAACGTATGTTTTGCCACCTCTTAAGCATACCCTGATCCTGACGCGACACCCAATTCGACCCTAACATCTATGGGGGTTCCTTGGTTGCTTTTGGCATGGGAAGAGAGGTAAATCTATCACGAATGCGCCACCAGCATTCATCATGCTCCAATATGGTTAGCTATTCATCTATCCAGCCAGCCATAGCTGATGCAGGATCTTATGGTTCAACGTCTGTACTACCCGAGGGACGATCCGAACAGATGTTGCAGTCCGAGCCTCTATCCAGCGATTCGCTCGGACCAAACGGCTAAGCGTCGTACTTCTGCATACGTATAGCACGTTCTCGACTAGTCTGTGCGGAGCACATGGCTGGCTGAGGACCCCTGCAGCTCTGCACGCTAAATTCAGTCTAGATGTATTTCAATAGTATGGTAAGGGCTTCATTAGTGGTGTGATCAATCGATCCATAGCTCGATGAGCATCACTGCGCATTCAAGACTAAGACATCGCGGCAAGGGTTATAAAACAAACCCCTCACTATGTGGTGGGAGGCTGCCTCGCTTTCGTCACCAAACTTTGGGAATAGCCTCTGTTTCTATATCGGGTTAGCTGTCCGGGGGGGCGTAGACTATCAAAAGTTTGAGCTAAGGGTCCAGGGTGGCTGTAAGTATCAAGCGACGTCCGTATTAACACCAATCATAAGTTGCTCAACAAATTAGTTTCATAGCAAGGCGTGGAGAAACTCTACAAGAGAACTACTGAACGAGGCATGGATTGATCAGGGGTCTATGTGGGCGCGTGGCAGAATTCGTTGCTACGTCACAATTTCAGAACCATCTCAGCAATCGTTGCTCGTGAGATAAATAAGTAAAGATGCAATGGAAGCAGAGATTCGAAAAGAGTCTTGTAAGCGCTAATACAATCCCTTACAGATATGGAGATAGATGTTACATAAGTGTGTTTGTGATGGAGAAACACGAGGGCGAATCGAAAGTTATCTGGAAACCACACAAGATGAAATCCATTGTTTCTTTTCTAAAAGCATAATTAAATTCCAAGTACATGGAGTTTCTAATACACAATTACTGGTTGGTCATAAACCTTCCATACTCCATCTTCCAAGTGATAGCCAAGTTCAACTAAACCCAACTACTTCTTTACTCTGACCCTTCTTCGCCCATGGGAAATTCCTTTGGTTCCTCTCTTGTGAAATCATGAAGAGGGTCAAACGAAGGAAGCTCAGGTTCTGTCCCATGAGTAGCCTCGGCGGTGCTAACGCTGTCAATTGATCGGGAGGACGCTGCCATACTGGCTGAAGGACCCGAGCCTCCAGAGCCGTGTGCCAGGATGGTGTACGTTTCAAGGAAACATTGTTCGACCGCGCTCGCAGTGACAGTATGGATGTCGATCTTGGTGGTGGTGCCAATGGACTGTATCTCTTGAACCGTGACAACTTTAACGTCGACAGTGACCTCAACAGGTGGGCCCGCGGCAGTAACGGTCTTACGACAGTGACCTTTGCACGGTAAAATGTTAGCTTCTGCATGTAAAATAGGAAAATTCATAAGATCGAACTGTCATGTGCTTACCCTTTGTTGTGTCCGTGACAGTCGAGACCGAGATCTGTGTAACGGTCAAGGTTGTAGGTTTGAGCACCTGTTTACCGTCTCAGTCTTCTGTTCCTGGTATTAAGATGTACTTTTGAGGCAACATACCTTTGTTGAGGTCGAGGTGATTTCGTTCGTCTTCGTGATTGTGCTCCTCGGAATATAGATAACGTTATCTTCGTCCTCGGCACCGCACAGCGAGATGTGGCTGCCGCAGGCCTTCATCACATTACCAGGGCTGGGCTTCGGCTGGCCTGCTCGCCTGGAGATGACTGGGGGTGCAGATACTGTCTGAGCAGAAGCATCGGATGCTAGACATGGTCAATAAAGCGACCAAGTACTTAGAATCGGGACACAAGTCAAAGCAGAACTTACAAACATGGGCAGACGTCAAGCCTGTCAAACAGAGAGTTGCCATGATGGCAGCCTGGGAAAGAGATTGAGGCAACATGATGAGAACTGAGGAGCGATGGGGTGAGGAATTGATGGTAAGAGCACCTGTGCTTGGCTGATCGAAAAGTCAAATCTAGGGGGAGATGAGGATTATAACCACTGTTGCAGATGGCTTGGAGTTGGATAGCTTACCGAATGGGCCAGGCTAGCTCTTTTCAGGGCAGGTAAAGTCTGGATCGGGTTTTAGACCCCTCACAGGGTGCGCCTGATTCTGAGCGAATTGAGTTTGGCTAAAGCTCAGCCATCTTTTGGAACATGCGAGATGCCGGGGGCGAGGGTCGTGATTGAAGTGCCGTGGCAGTATCGGAAAGTGGGCAATGAAGTACAGTCCATAGTGTATATCTACCTGCAGCCAATATTCATGGCGTTGAAGGTGGCTGGCTGGCTTAGGCCGGAGGCTCATAGCAATCACCCATAGCCCATAGCACGCGGGTTGACTACAACCAAGCCACAACGGAGAGAGATCTAAAGCGGTTATGATTGGCGCATTCCCTTCATCCAATATAGAGCTGAATATCCATTTCAGACAGTTAGCTAGGCCTAGATTGATCTCCTACATACACACGATTGGTGCATACCCGGCCGTGCATGAGACGGGATGGCACACAGATGGGATGGTGACTGAATTCGACATGGATATCACGGTCAAGGAGAATTATACTAAAGATCAAAATATTTCAAAACACTCCCACACAGTCTGTAACTGAAATGGGGGGGCTAGTGCGTGCGCATCCAAATACAGGGGGTCTCGGTCAGATAGAATTCGTGCAAGAGCAGAATTAGTATTGCATCCCTGAACAGAATCATTGAGATTTCTCTGAGGCAGTGCATTCTTTTTACTTCCACTCACCATGCCTAACTTATTAGTGTGAGTTGGGCGCACCAAGGCTCTGTCTGCGTGGTGCAATATGCGTCTCCTCGGCAAATAGTCAGAGCAGCCACAAATACTTACCTAGAAGAATAGGGTAGTACCTCGATACATGACCGCGTTCGTCAATTAATGTGAGTAATATGATCAGCCAAAGCTCTTACTACCCGGATCTGGGTCGGTGATGGATCTGGACACAACCACTGGCTAGTTACGCGCCTAGCTGTAGTTTGAATTTCTGTAATGGCGCCCTGGGCTGAGATACACGGTGTTGACAGCCGCAGCCGCATTAGAGAACCAATGTGAGTGATGCCTATGGGTGCATGAGATGAGATAGAGCACCTGAAGGGACGTTAATGCGGCTGGTGGATGTATAAAAGCAGAGGATATCCTCAACACAGATGCTCGAACATTGACTCTCCTAGCACACTCTTCAAATCCAAGACCTTCCCCAAATTTCTTACCTTGTTCAATCTTTTGAGCCGTCGGCTTCTCTTCATCATGCCTGAAACCTCTACCAGCGGCTTCGAAGAGCTCCCCAGAGACATCGCTTCCGTCGTAAGCCATGGCCAAACCTATATTTTCTTCGTCAATTGCAATCACGAGCTGTGCTACCTCAAATCTCCCAAGGGAGGTATCGTAGATTTCGAGTATCACGTCGTCAAGGTTACAAATGGTGACCTGAGAGTCAGGTGTGGAAGCAAACAAGTCGCAGCAATGGCTTGGGATAACCGCGGTGACCACCAGGTATGTCTCTAACCCGGGGTCAAGAATGACTCTAACGTTATAGATCCGTATTTACTGCGTTTCTCCTGAAGATGGACAGTGCTCTAAGAGGGGTTACATCCAGGAAGTTGCCTTCAATATGGCCAATGGGTGGGAGCTGGGTTCACTTGGCGTAGACAATCCGAAAACTTGGATTGATGACGACGCCCGTCTGTCAGCCTGCGCCCTTATTTGGCCAGACAAGGAAGATCTCAAGCTGTTTGTCTCAGGAAAGGACAAAAAGACGGACCGCCCAAAGGTGACAAGTTACTACTATGACTATAATGAAGGCTGGCTCGAACAGGGTGTTGTCAGTAACAAGGTATCCAAGTGGTAGGATATTGTTGGGGGTAGCGGCATGTAGAATGTAAGATGGGGTTTGTCGAAGTTGTAGAGTGTTTAGTTGGATGTAGCAATTGATCTTGATAATTCTTGAATGGTAGTATTAGAACAGATTATTGGGTGAAGAGAAATACCCGACATAACTCAATTTGCAGGGCAGTTTAGAGCCTAATCGCTGTCACGATCCGTTGATAGCTAGCTTTGCACGTACAGACTGTACAACTACGTGTGATATGGGATGATCCAGCTAGGGCGAATGGTTACATACCGGACAGGCTAGTCTAGATCGAAGATGATACGGACTTCTTACGAACTCTACATCCGCAGCCTTTCCGAAAAGATATACGACACAGAAAGTTTCGTGCGCCAGATTGCTGCGATTTAATGATACACGCGTGAGCCTAGCGAACACGAGCTCTATTCCCTGCACCACGGCTTTAGTTTCCGATAACTGCAGGGTCTCGATGTTCATCTCTTTCAGCTCAGCGCGCCACTTCTCGACTTCAGTTTACACTTTGCATTGATCGTTGCCGATGCCGTCTTATTGACATTTAGCGTATCAACTAACACTGAAATGGGGCATGTCAATGGCAATATGAGCTAGCTATCCGTAGTGAGGAGGTCATTGCGCCCTGACCCTGGCCTACGCATTTGTGCATGTAGCCCAGGAAGGATTAGTAAACTCAGCCATCCGGAACTATATCCGTTATCCCCAAACAATTCAGCTCGCCACATTGATATAAAATTCTGTAAAGCCACCAAAGCATGTAGCGTCTAATAAATCTGTCTCGCTTGAAACCCTACATATACGTGCTAGAGCTTGATTCGCGTCCATGTCTATTTGACGTCAGAGGTAATTGAGTCTACAGGGTTCACTCTGCAGCCAGCGCTGTGACTTTTGCCAAGTTTAGACCTATGGTTGTTACTTCACTACTTTGAAACTCGATGCATTCCAGAAACCACGCTGACATAGATCGGTAACTTTTTACGACCTAGCTAGGATTCGGAACGGGGTTGATATCAAGGGTCTCTTTCTGTCCAAAATCAGGGTTCATGACTTGGTGCCGGTAGATGGATTTTAAGCCCTTGGGTCAAAGCACAGCATAGCATGCTCCATCAAGGCCTAACCGCCGAGGTTGATTAGCTACCTTCGGTCAATCGATTGGGCAACAATTGTGATACTGCGCAAGTCTCTTGTCAGAATGTCACCCCAGACGATCACAATTCCAGGGGGGGTCCTAGATCTATCCATGGTTGCAGCGCTCCACAACAGCTCATCGTTTCGAGCCAATATTCTGGAACTCCCCAGTTGCAGAAAAGTGTGAGGGGTAAGTTACCTTTGTCGTACATCATGTAGGTATACGGTTTAGCTTATTCGTCACCAGTAGGGGGTCGACGGTAGCACAAGATGGTCAACCAGGGTCTATAGTCGATAGTGGCTACTAACGGCGGTTCCCTCCCATCAATGAAACATCATTGGTAAAGGAAGATCTCCTAACAAACTCATTCAGTATTGAGGGTAGTATTCCGCCGTTTGTGGCTGTTTTGTGGCGTGCTGACATCCCGAGAATAGTCAAAACGTGGGGCAACGCCTGATTCTCTTACTACGTATGCACAGCCAAAAAGGGGTTAGTTGCCGCCATCGGCTGGTGATCCGAGGTCTAATTGGGACTACATCTGCCAAAAGAAGTCACATCCTTGACAGAACTAGGGAATGCAGTTATTATCACAGCTATTGATGCAACCATCGGGCCAGATTTCTTAAGGTTTGTGATAGCGAGTGATGAATCCCGAAATTTGACATTGTCCTTCAGTAGTCAGCCAGCCTCTTCCCAATATGTATTTGATGCTCTAGACACACTAGTTACTTAGCTTCCAAGACCTGATCAGTTTCCTAACAGGCTCTTTCGGTCCATGATTGGTATTCTCTGATGTGACTGGCTCTATTTCAATATCACATACCAAGTAGCGTACATTTTAGCCGACCCCAGCCATAGCACTAACGATAGATCTTCCGGTCATAGGCCATGTCTATGTGGGACTATCTCTGAGTAATTAAGTTCGGCTCAAGCTTCTGAAGCCCTCTAGGCCATTTACTCCATATTCGTCTACTTCGTGAACCTGTCCCGCAGGCGACTAAAGACAATCTAGACCTGTGGCTGGCTATTGCCCATCTTCTAGCGTAAGAGTAGAAGTGATCGGTCCCTTGTTTGATACGACAATCACAAAAGCTTCTCAGGAAGTTTACATGGCTGGCTGAAAGACAGACATACACTACAGAAGTTGCCTCTTGCCATGCTGGCATCACAAGTGGTGTATCTCCGAGGCCCTGTTCGTCACAGGTCACTATCAAATTCCCTCTGAGCCTCCCCACCGTCGCTTTCACGAGTTCTCACCGAAGTTATGGCTGGCGCTACCTTGTCGACGCTTTGCACGTACGACTTTGACGTGGGATGGCCTCAGGGTAGCACAAGAAATGTCCGATTTATATATTTCTTCCCCTTTGTTTTCGTATACAGAAATGTAAATAAACTATAAAAATAAATACTACAAAAGTTGTTAATTTTATTTTATTAATAACCTTATAAAATACGTCAATCATTTAAGTATTATAGATAACTTTTTACATTTTATAGTATCTTTTCTCATTTCATCATGGCCTTTAGAAACAATAGAAATTTTAGTGAGAAAACGGGGGAACGGACATTTCTTGTGGTACCGACTAGGATGGGTCTTCAAGAGTGCGTAGAGGCCATGTCAACAGTCCTTAGTACGAATCCGTCGTAAATGTTACTTTTTCACCGGTTAAGTTAGTCGTTGGCAACAGCAACAATTCACTCAACAATCCATCGATTCCATCTGTAATCCCTCTTCCACAATGGCTTCTCCTATCCAGATATTCCTTACCATACCACTTACCTCATATATGATCTTCGCAAATACTAGCTGTTTGAACTAAAGCACCTCGTCGCCGTCGCAGAGACCGACGCCGATACTAACCTATTCCAGGTTGATGAGAACTACAGACTCATGTTCATGAGAGCCAATCTCCTGGGGAGGGGCTTCCTCGAAGGAATTATGAGTTGAGCTAGGTCAATGACAAGCTACCTTTCATCGCCGCTGTCGCATCTAAACACGCAGACTCTTCTCAATGCCAGCCTTGGGTCAAGAACACATCGCACTTCACAATACGTCCCTTGCGAACTTTGTCCTCAGGTTCGACTTTACTACGTCAAGCACAACGATCTCACCCTCCGCGAGGTCTGCCGCTGTGGCGGCCGAGACACAGAATGGAAGCATGGGAAGTCCTTCAACCTCAAGGAATACTCTATCGCCGAGGGAAGCGGTCTGACTACCAACGTTTTTCAACCCAACAACACTCCCAAGAGATCCACCATCAAGCTGTATTATCAGCAGAAAAACAGGGACAACTACGCTGATATCATCTACAACCTCGTGGCTAACGATGAGTGGCCCACCCGCCCCAACGTCACCAAGGCCGACCTCACCTGTTCAATCTTACTAAGGTTTGGAGTATGCTTGATACACGGCGACGGCAATACGCTTGTGGCTATGGTCTCGAAGGTTTTACTGGACGTGTGACGATGGCATCACATATTTAGCTAGGACGATTTAATTTATACACTCTTTAACTCTCACCGCACTTCCACGTTTTTGGCATATCCCAAACTCTCAAGTGTATGTGCAAAATAACTCATTCTTACCCACTGGGTCTTCACTATTATCACACCTACGAGCCGTTAGGGTATAATATTCCCATTACCCAGACTGAGTACTGGAGGTTGTAAAATGCTTAAGTATTTACTTTAGAGATAATCTTAAGTACATACTACAAGCAGTCAAAGCTACTGATAATAATCTTATAGGTTTTAAGATTTAGTATGAATCTCTTTATATTCTTCTTACCAAATAATTATCTTCACATCTCTCAATTACATTTCTTTCTTTGAGAATGAGAGCCGATTTGTGTACGGCTCTTGACGGCTTGTTAAATTCTAGTTTGAAGTACAGGATACCACTCCCGCTCAAGTCTAGTCCTGCACCATTGTTTTGATTAGGCCTTTCAATGATATCAGGCGCATAAGCAAGGTAAAGAGAACACTCACCTATTCAACAATTGGCAAAGACTTTTCGGTTCTGGCCACCTTCTCGGAATAAGATGGATTGCACTGGTAGTTAGACTTGTTAGCTTCGAAGTCCGCTCTCAATGCAAAATAATGAACAAAGGCTACTAAATGTCCTACAGATGACATTTTGGCGTTAGAATAACGGTAGTTGGTCCATTAGAAGTCTGCAGTAAGAGAAGTGTTGACAGCAACCGTCAGTCAATACAAATAACGCAGATCGGGAGGAGTGCATGCATTCGATTGACGGAAATCTCGGACCCCAGAAATCTCGGACCCCGGAAATCTCGGACCCCGGGAGTCCGCAAGCTCGCCACACAGTCATGAAGTCTCTCAGATCTAACCCCTGGAAAGCTACAAAGCATAAATCAGTAGCGAAGCGTAATAAATGTTTTTAATTGTTTGAATGGACATTAGGACTGTAAGACATCTCGCCATATTTATTATCTTTAACTCTATAATACTTCACGTAGTCTCGTCGAGAGGTCCAGCATTAGATAGCCTCAATTCATATCTCAGCGAGTGAGCGAGGCAGATTATTATTCCACATGTAAAAAAGATTTTTGTTATACAATTAGGGGTAGAGATATTTCCAAGACATTACATGGTAAAGGTTAAACTTTACTTCCCTAAACAGAAAGGAGGGAAGTCTCCAATACATCAATAAGACCCAGCTTTCAGCCTATTTCAATACAAAAGACACTGTTAGATATCATTCATGCGATAACAAATATAGTACAAGGTCGGAAAGTATAATGTCTGGCAGCATGTCAGCTAGGTTGAAAAGTAACTAGTGAAAGCGCTACGGAGTAGTAATATTGTTGTTAAGACTGAAAGTCCAAGCTGTTTGCAGTAATGAATAAAGGAGTTACCTTATACGAACTGTTTCAGATGCTAGAGTAATCTTTAAAAATTAGTATGAACTGTAAATATACCTAGTCTACTATGTTATAGAGTCACTAAGGGTTTTTACTTTACTGCTTACTTCTAACCTCTGTTCACTAAGTTTCTATTTCATCGTCTTGTTTTATAGTAAGTTGAGAATACCCCTGACTTTATTTATAGCTAATTTATCTTAAGATATTTTAGGGTTAGTCGTCCTGTAAATATAGAATAGGAAAGCCTTAACTACGGAGCAGGGTGTCTATAATTAGATAAACGATCTTAGCCGCGACCCACAAGTGGATGGATTGTTTCCGTCTAATATTGCAAACCCCACCACCTTTATTTTTATGCCCCCTGGTTGACAGGGAGCTGCACGGATGTACTGGGGGTTTCACCAGGTCTTTGCAACTTGGGGATGTGGCTAATATCCACCAAAAAGAAGGTATGAAAGACATGCAGGTGATGTCAATTATTATATTAGTGCAGGGACCAGAGGCGGACTGAAAGATCAGATAGTATTGTGATAAGGCCGTGTAGTTTCCTGACCGGCAAAGGCATGGACTGTAAGGTCTCCAATTTGCACTGCCTGCCTGAGAAGTTGAATTTGCACAGCCTGAGATTTTCAAGATCTCGTATTCCACATTTCTAAATCATGCTTTCTACCTCACTCTCCCTCTAGGCCTCCTTTATCTGTATCTACAATAAGATTACTTAAACCGTAACCTTCTGGTCAATACCGTCTTGTTATAACCTGCCCATGCTGTTTTTCACACAACTGTAAAATTAGTACGTTTCAACGCTCCCTTCGTATTTAACCCATACTTACAGCAAAGTTTAATAGTTACCTGCACAGTTCTTACTTAGTGAATATCCTCCAAATCTTGCTGGGTAACTAGTATCTTATGAGGTAAGTGTCTCTAATAGACTTAAGGTTTTAAACTGACTTAAGTTCATTCCATAGTAACTGTTTTGAGTTTGTAGCTGAGAAAGACAGCTCACAATAATACTGCAATAGAGAAGCCAACTGTAATTATCTCTATTACGATATTCGTTCACCTTGGTGCTCGGAGATCATCGTTAAATACATAATTCTAAATTGCGCTTACTACTCATACGCTTTGCTACACTACACACAACGTAAGACCCTCAACATTTGGCCCACTAGGTTTGTTGTGCCTATATGCCCCTCTAGCCATAGGTACTCAATCAAAGGTCTAATCTACTGCTATACAGAATAAATACCTAACTATCGACCGTAATGTCTCGTCAAGATGTTATGGACAAGTTTCGTCGTGCTATCAATGCAAGCAAATCCCGGTTAAAGTCTGACTACCCTCGAGAAGGTCAGCTTCTTCTAGATAGTGAGGAGCAGGCATCTGCCTTCTGTCAACTCGATCTAGAACAACACCAGGAGAGACAACCTACTCCTGCACTGGAGGAACACGGAGCCGATTGCGCTTCTTGCAGGGACTTGCAAACTGCCCTGCAGATCGCACAGAATCACATACGCTTCATCCAGGAGGATATCGATCACATTGCTAGCGACATCGGGGCGGTGGTGAAGGCAGTCGGGAAGTCTCACAGAACTCCCTCTACGGCCAACAATGCGAATGCTATAGATGAAGTAAAGCATATTGGCAAGAGGCTTAGGGACCTTCAAGATGATATCAAGCACCGAACAAAGGAGTCCATAAGACCAGAGTAGGGTGATGCCAAAATCATACGGAGTCATTACGTTTGTTTATGAATGGGATTTGTGTTTTACTGTATGAGACGAGCGTAGAAGTTCTGAAGTTCAACACTCAGAGGAACGTTGAAAAAGTCTTATTGCCTAGCGGAATGGGGGTTTCAAGTCTTTCTGGGTTATCATCATGTTGTCAGGCCGCCTTCGGATTAGAATTCTGAATACAGGTCAACAAATCTTTTCAATGGAGGCTCTCGGTAACGACTGTATTTCTTATAATATAGGTAATGACTGAACGAAATATTTCTTTGGCCATTTAGATCGCAATTCCCCTTCGATCACAACATCTTCTGCATCTGGTCCTTTCACACTCTGTCAACCTTGGGCAACCAATTCTTCAGAGAAGAAGCGGGTGCAATGTAGTCAGCCAAGCAGTTTAACTCTAGAGTGAAACGAAAGTTAGCACAGGTCCAAAAACTTAGGGCTCACCACTTACACAGCGCGCACTGGGGGCACTGGGGTATCGCTTGACACATCTTTTCTATAACATAAGATGTTAGCGCACACTCTCAAGCTGTTCATCAAGCGTTGTCATGTTTTCAGCCTGCAATATGAGGAAGGGGATGCGAATTCTGCAGTCCACATACCGAGCAGCACTGGCTATCGCTGCTACAGTGCCCGTCGCGGAGCTTGCAGGCGCGTGCCTCATTGGCCTCGAAGACGTCGTTGACGCCACGGACTTCGTTGCCCTCAGCGGCTGGGCCAGTAGGGCTAGCGATGGCGATGGCAGCGAAAAGGGCAGAGAGAACGATAGAGAACTTCATCTTGATGGTTTTGAAAAGGTGGCTTTGTCTTTGTTGTCTTTGTTGTCTTTGTTGTCTTTGTTGTCTTTGTTGTTGTGTTTGGTAGTGTTGGATGATGAGAGCAATTATCAATGGGGAAAGGTCCTTCTTATACTTGGTTTCTCAACCTGTGGAGTTGTAGGGCTTCGAATGTCCAGGCCGCTTGTGCCGCAATACGAGTTACTCAGAAAGGGTTTTGCTCATAGAAACTACTGTTCATCCTCAGAAGCTGTTGGTACATGTAGTCTCCTTCTAAAGTGGGAAATCGCCGTTGGGACAGTAAAGACCGTGCGTATATAAGCTTATGTCACAGTGGATTTAATGGATGAGCATGCATCATGAAGATATCTATCTTCCTGTCCTCAAATTTACTCACTCGCCAGTTAATCAAGGAATAATTTGGTATTCAAATGTATTTATCTCGTGAGTATTCGCACTTTCTGTAAACAAGTGAAGTCTTCCGTATCTGAATCTATAGCACATCGGAGGTTTCTCAATAGGGTCAAAGTGGAGTTCCTTGGCAAGACAAGCCGAGACTGTAAGACATGCTACACAATGATTCGAGATTCCATGCACCTTGAGCGGTTTATGTAATACAGGAAGGTACTAATATCCCAAAATGCCTTTCTGTTGCATATAGCTCCACGCCAAGGTGATGGGCGCTTCTGAATGGATACATTCAGGAAGTCAGCTTCCTTCAACCAGCCTCAGGGCTAGGGTACCTACAGAACTCGGCACATACTGAACGACTTACAATCGGACGTTTCCAATAAGATCTAGCATTTAATTGTCTAATATAACAGATTTTCTTTCAAGACCAACCCTCAGTGAGCGAATCATGTAAAGTTATATTGCAAGTGTGGCTCATCAGCAAGAAGCTAAATGTAGGAGCCAATGATTACAGCCATCAAATATCCCAGAGAAGCTTGGCATTGTCTCGAAAGAGCTTCCTTAGAAGGTCCTTGTCCCCATCGCACCACTCTATGACTTTATCCATGAATGGCTTCGCATCGTACCCCCGTGATTTCGTATGCGGCCAGTCAGACCCGAACACAGCCCCATCTCCATTTCGCATACTGAAAAGTGCCTTTGCCAGTGATTCAAAATCCTTGAATTCAGGATCATTAGCGAATAAATATGGAGCAGAAATTTTGACGTAGACTAGAGGATCCTCCATCATGGTCTTCAGAGCATTCCAGCCTGGTTGCTTCGCTGGGTTCAGTGGCAGGATGGACGGAGACCCAAAATGCTCGAGAACAAGCTTGACTCCGAGTTCGGAGACCAAGGGTTGGACGTGGTCCAGTACGACCATATCAGCATATAATCCAATCGACCACGTCTTCATTGGCCGCAGCTTCTCAGCGTACCTTCGTAAGGCGGTTTGGATCTGCTCCTTACTAAGGGCAGTTTTGGTTGACCTCAAGTTAAGTCGTACACCTCTGACACCCAAACGGTGCCATTGACGAAGGGTTTCCATGTCGATATTGTCTGGGTCGAAGGCAACCACGCCCCGTGCTCTGGTTGGACCCAGTTCTTTCAGACCCTCGAGTATCCAGGTATTGTCATTTTTGTATGTAGATATCTGTACGAGAACCATGTTTGGCAATCCAAGGCGCTGGGAGTTCGAGAGGGCTTGGTCCATGGTTGCTTCCTGAGGAGGTTTAGTGCTGGTAGGAAGCGGGTACTTGGTGGGTTCAATGATATGAACGTGACTGTCCCATAACCCATCAGGAAGCGCGGTACGAGATGAAAAGGTGCGACATCCGTATGAATCGCGCGTAATGTTTGAAGTAGCCGAGAGATTGTGCTGAAGATGACACCCGACGCGACGCGAGCATAACGAAAAGCCGCGAGTACGGAGCCCACCAAAGTTCGTCAGCAACATGATTAAAACTGGAGTGAAGGAACTTGTATGAAAGTGACTCAATGACAATAAACTTGGTGAAAGGTAACTTTATTGCATCGTTGAAACAAAAGAAGGCCTTGAAGTAGATAAAGGTAGTTCGCAGTCTGATATGAACCTCTCGGCCGAGTCGGCGAAAACGGGGCTCGGAAGACCGGATATCAACCGAGGCAGGCCCCAAATCTCATCCAAGACTCATCGTGAGTTCGTTTCTTTGATGAAAGACGAAATATGTGTATAGGAATATGATTTCATAAAATAGAACAAAATAACAAGAAAAGGAAAAAAGGATTATACAGTATTTCAATTTCATATTTCATTAATAACCACTCTGCTTTTAGGCAGTATTTCAATTTCATATTTCATTAATAACCACTCTGCTTTTAGGCAGTATCTCATTCAATAATTACTCTGCGTTTAAGAAATATCTAATGTAGTTACAAGTCTTCTTCTTTCATATAATATCACATTTAATGACAGCTTTTCTTCAATTGATGATCCGTTGATTTATTCAGCAGTTAATGCCTGGATACGAAGAAAAAAGCTGCAGGCAAAGTGCTTTCTTCCCTATTCCTGGTCTTCTTTGTCTTTTCTCAGGCACTATCACATTTCATAGCAACTCTTCTTTCAAGTAGTATCACATTTGATACAACTCTCCTTTCAGGTCGTGTCCTATTTGATCGTAATTCTTTTTTTCAGGCATTATCACATTTAATAGCAGGTTTTCTTTCTGGTAATATCACATTTAACAGCAAATCTTTTTTTCAGGCAGTATTACATTTAATATCAACTTTTCCATCATCTTCTTTCGGTTCCTCTTCTTCCTCTTCTTATTTCCATTTCCTCGTATTCATTTCTCCTTCCTTCTTCTGCCTTTTCTTCTGCTTCGCCTTCTTCTTCGTCTTCCCAAATCACTTGCTCAGCCGTGTGTGATTGGAAATCGAAATGGAATGCCAATGGCATCCTATCCAAATGGAAGGACGATTGCAGACGTCCTACCTGTTTAAAGTCCGATTTATACTGTCGTATTTCATCAGGAGTTCAGTCAGGCTATGGAACTCTCTGGAGCGCGGCCACTGGAGCGCCTTCTAGGCTTGGCTCAGGCGGTACTAGGGGTGGCACTATCGGCAGTGCTCGCCGGGGAAATGAAACTCCTGCTCGCACACTTACACCTCTACTACTACTACTGGCCTTGAAAGTATTAGTACGACTAGTGAGAGCACGATTTCGAATCATTTAAGCACTATTGCTCAAGGTGTCACCTTTACAACCCCTAGGCCTCCCACTACAACCCTATCTGCATCCTCTACTTCTACTACTCGTGGAGGCTCTACTTCTACTATCACTCGTGGAGCTTTTACTACCGATAGTACCAGCGGTTAAAGCTGTACTTATCAGCCTTAAAACGGTAAGGGATATGACTATAAGTATCTGAAGACAGCACTGAATTTCTCTAGACGCTCTTTCATTTCTCGAATCAAGCCATGCAGGCTCTAAAGATGGCCCCACGTAAGAGCCGAAAGTTTATAGTCATATGTATTCATCTATACATTTCCAAGTAGTGGAGAGTTACCTCAGGAGTTAGCGGTTCAGCAAGTAAGATATTGAGGAGTAACAATATACTATTAAAGCAGTAGTGTACCAATCTAGTCTTACATTGTAGAGCGGCATTCAGTCACCTCCCGTCCTCAGCCTCTCCATCTAGCGCCATCAACTGCTCCTGCTCCCTCCACTCCTCCTCCTCCCCTAATTCCACTCCGCCCGCCGTTGAGATAAATATTCGTCCATCTTCCTAAGCGCATAAAAATCATTCTGCCGAGACCCTGTGCGAGAGCCCTCGGGGAACCAGTCCGGAGTCCCAAACTTGAGAAGCCCCTCTCCCTCACGAGTGCATGAATCGAAATCGATGATAACAGGGTTATCACTGGGATCCATCATGATGTTGTATGGATTGATGTCGTTGTTGGTAAGACCCAGGCTGTGTATGTGCGCAACACCAGCTCTGATACCTTGCAGGCAGAGCCGTGTATCGAGAGGAACACCTGTGTCAAGACGTTTGCCCAATGTGACGGTGTATAGGCCGAAACAAAGGCCACGAATTGTCCCGTCGACAACTTCACAACCCCAGTACTTGGCAATATTTCGGTGAGGATTCTCGCGCAAGACCTCGCAGGTGTTTGCTTCTGCCAGAACGAGTTCTTTGAATTTTTTGTTGTTCTCCTCATCAGCTTCATAATCAAGCAGGCTTGAGCGTTTAATGTAGCAATACTCCCACATCTGCTCGGGGGCGATGGTGAGCGAAGGTGAATATTCTGGCCATAAGGTTTCACAACGAATCAGAATTATCTTCACCAACTCCACTTCAAACTTGAAGTCGTCAGCGAGAAATGAGGCAAATTTGTTAGGAATGTCGTCCAGGGCCACGGAGGTCAAGTCGATCAGTCCCAAATCAAGGTTGCGGACATCGTGATAATCGAGTGGTAGTTTGACGGTGGCGTGAAAAAGGTGCCCTGTGCTGATTTGAACAACGACCCGAACACCGGTACTGATGCATCGGAAACCGTCGCCTTCCCCTACAAACTCACACTCCTCGGCGCTCTCAATGATTTCCAGCGTCGGTGGAGCCACAAATGAACCGTCGCCTTGAGAATTTGGATCATCGTCGTCGGTACGCGTCACAGCCTCATCCTGATGGTGCTTTTTGTCTTCCATTATCGCCGTAGTGGGAGATAGAGCGTATGTGTTGAAAGGTAAGAGTTGAGTATAGAGTGTGTGTTGAAAGGGTTGTACAGAGATTGTGAAGAGAAGATGGAAGAGGAAGGATGAAAGACGGGATGTGCACCATGTTAAATACAAACACAATCGGGAGAAATCGGTAGAATGTTCGGCGGTTCTTTGTCCTTCACGATGATTGAACAACCTTATACAAGATCAAGACAGATCAAGGTTATCGTAACAAAGGATTCTTTATTTTAGGGCATTAACTGAACACAGCGTGCCACCTAATGCTGCGTTAGGTGGTATGACTGGACATCAACTTGTGTCACTCACAATACAACAGAACATTGCAATAAGAAACAACTTTATAGACTGGGATTACTGCTTGACTGTAACATACAACGAGTATAATCGCAATTATTCAACACAACCAAACCTGTGCATTGTGGATCCTGCGCTGACGTTTGGTTGGCTTACTAGGCAGCGACAAAATTCTATTACTAAATTAAGCTTTGAGGAATGCATAGTTTAAACCACATATTCTTACAGAGTAGAGAACAGAGTGGTGAGAATACTCTAGTATCTTTCTATCTAAATATTATACTAATCAGGCACCTTGGTAGAGAACCACAGCGGGATCCAAAAAGGTGACATCTCATCGTGTTCATGAAATATGGACTCTGTATTGCTATCTTCGTGAAGAGGCTGTTCGGCGTCGCTCATACTTTCCATCGCGAACTTAGATAATTTTTGTGTGCAAAGTCAAACAAACAAAGTTACAAAGAAGGTTCAAGTTCGCGGAACAAGACTTCGATAGAGAGTTGGGGGTTTAGGGATTTTGAGGCTGAAATTGGGTAGAAGCAGCTAAATCGACATGTTTCTATTTCCAGTCCTGGGGAGACTACAAAGACTTCATTCGTGGCTTGTTGGACCGAATGCAACCACTACAGCCCTCTCAGGCGGTAGGGCTGAAAAGGAGAACAAAGGTGGACGAGAGCATATTTGGATTGGTCGCCGAGTACAATAAAAACAACCCCTCTCCGGCACAAATACATTTGGGTGACACGAATTGCAATGGATTGCACGACCTGCACTGGTTAAAACTGCAGATAGCTACAGTGAACGTTTAAAATATCCAATAATTAAATACAACTGTTAAGAAAGTTGCTAACTAGCGGTAGAGTCAAAGAAGCAAACTTCCTTCTTAGATCTTTCCAAATCCAGCATTGCCAGGAACCTTAGCCTGTGCCACAGTCGCCTGCGTAGATCTAGCAATAGGCAGACCCTTGAACTCAGACATGAAACCAGTATCCTTGCGGCTGAAAGCCCCAGACGAAGTGAAGATATTTCCCTGGCAAACACGGCCTAGGTATTGCTGGGTGGCACTAGCAGCGGCGTTGTCGGGGCAGCTGTTGAGCTGTCCCTTGAAGTCGGGGACAACCACCTGCTTGACGTTCTGGAAGACGTTTCCTTCGAAAAGACCCTTGCCGGCTGTGTCGCCTTCGATGGCGTGGCCGTTGATGTTGCGCCAGACGTTGTTCACGGCGTGGAGGAAGGTGGTAGCTGAAAGAGCAGGGCCACGGCCAGCAGTGTGCTCAATCAGGTTGCCTATCTATGTTAGTATGGCTTGAGGGAGCATAAAAATGAAACATACCTTGCATAGTGATCTGATCGCCTTGGCCAACCATCTCAATGGTCCAGTAGTGGTAGCCATCACAACCAGCTGACCATTGAGTGAGGCCGTTAATGTGGTTGTTGGACAGTGTGATACCGGTGCTCTTATCACGGCCGAAGACGTAATGCTGGCGACCGAGCAGAGAAGTCTGGACATGTTAGTGACTATCACAAACTACTCAGTCATTGGTTCTTACTGTGCAGTGATCAACCCAGATCTTGCTGGTTCCTGAAAAAGTAAATGCGTCGCCACCCCAGACGTATTGAGGGTTCAATTCGGTGACATCTATTCAGGTTAGTTGCTATGAGCCGTGTAAGTCATCAGTGCTGTTTGACTCACGGATGTTCTGGACAATAATGTTCTTGACATTCACAAATCGCAGACCCTTGCCCTTGATAATACCCTTGTTTCCAACACCAATAATAGTCTTGTCAGAAGCCACATTGATTCCTGATGTTCCAGCCTTGGAGTAAGTAACGTCGACAGGCGGGTTGCTACCACACCAGTTATTGGCAGCGTTGATGGCCAACTGACAACCCGGTCCAGTCTTCCAAGGCGCACATCCCTTCTCCTTGACAGTACCCTCCGAGCCAATGAAGTTGTAAGTTCGATCGAGGACAATAACGCGAGGAGCCTTGTCAGTTAGGTAGGTCACCAGCTCATTGATGTTCTTGGGCGTAACGGGAGTAGCAGAGCCGCCGCCTGTGACGCCTTGTGCGAAACCTTGAGCTGAGCCCGAGACTTTCTGTGCGGTAGCTGAGGCCAAGAGTGCAGTGAAGGCACTGAGACAGAGAGTGAACTTCATTTTGATAGATAGATGGATGGATGTAGAGAGCCAAGATGATGAGAATCTGAAAGGACGGCACTCCTTTATGAGAAGTGATAATTCAGGGTGAGAGCTTAGACCATCGTTGACACTTTCGTACCAGAACTTTGTTCGGAAACTTGTCCCAAATTGGAATTGAGCATCTCCTTGTTTCAGCTGGATTAGCGCCAGATTGGGCAGGTTGACGTTGTGGGGAGAATTGTTCCGTCAATGAAAGTTCGGCTCCGAGAAATAGGGATGAAAGTGACGGGCCGGGAATAGGTCAATTGGTTCGGTATACGGTGGTTCGGTAGAGCTATCCGCGTATTACTCGCTTTCATATGCGGGAGCGAGATGATTCCCATTTAGTGACCGGGGCTTGCAGCATGTGTATGGAGTACGGGTTTAGCTCTCAATGAAGAATTGAGTGAAAGTCCTCCGTAAATCGTAGCCCTGTCTACGTGTAGATATGGATTCATCTTTGTTGGCTACCTTTGTTAGTGGGCGTAGTAAATCTCAAAATCAGCTAGTCCTATAATCATCTAGCGTTAGGGGAGTGGAGCAAAAAACAAAAAATGAGGTTCTGCCCGGGCTCGAACCGGGGACCTTCTCGGTGTTAACGAGATGTCATAACCAACTAGACCACAGTACCAACTGTTTTTGTTGAAGATTTCCAGCTTACAATAGTACATATAGATGTCACGTCACAATCAAGAGAAGAAAGAAGTGCGTAAAGAGCGTCAGTATTAGTGAGTACAGATGTATGCTATGCCCATAAAACCCCGGTAGAATCGAAAACCACATTAAGTCTAACTACAAGCCAGTGGCATAAGAGCAATGCCACCAATGCATGAGGATCTCCCCTTAGAGGAAGCCTCAGAGGAAAGACCAGAAGGGAAGCAAAGGATCAGTGTCTGAAGTCAGCGAATCTCAACTAGAATGCTACAAGCATCTAGAGAAGAGCAGCAGCGATGGCAGCGAGAAGGGCAACGGCAGAAATAGCCTGCTTGCCGGCGCTGCTGACAATGGTAGGGTAGTCACCGGGGTGAGACTCGCCCTTGGAGCCGGAGCCCTCAGCACCACAGTCAGATCCAGAGCAGCCAGCCTCGGAGCCCTTGGATCCAGATCCCTCAGAGCCAGTCTCACCCTTGGAACCAGTTCCCTCGGAACCGCAGTCAGCACCAGTGCAACCGGTCTCACCTCCCTTGGAACCGGAACCCTCAGATCCAGTCTCGCCCTTGGAGCCAGTTCCCTCAGAGCCGCAGTCAGCGCCAGTGCATCCAGTCTCGCCACCCTTGGAGCCAGAGCCCTCGTTTCCGTGGTTGGGAGATTCGCAGTCAGGACCAACACAGCCATTGTCGTGGGGGACACAGTCAGGACCAGAGCAGCCGGGCTGGTTGGGGCAGCTGGTAGAGTGGCAGGTAGGGATCTCGACAACGTTGGGGTGGTCAGGAGTTCCCCAAGAGTTCTCGAAAGGCTTGTAGACGATCTCGCCGTTCTCGCAAACGTCACAGTCGGCAGGAGTGTAGCAGGTGTCGTAGTTGTACCAGTCGTGGCACTCCTCAGGCTTGTAGACAGTGAGGCCGTGGCAGCTGTTGCCGGAGCAGTGCTTAGGGACGTATTGAGAGCCACCCTTGCAAGAGCAAGGCTCAGAGATGTAGACAGTCTGGCCATCGCACTCCTCACCGGGGTAAGGCTTGAAGATGTAGACAATGTGGCCGTTCTTGCCGGTCTCGGGGTAGCACTGGCCGTTGTAGCACTCGTAGATAGCAGTGATGGTCTGGGTCTCAGTGGTGGAGGGGCCGGTGATGGTGGTGGTGAAGACAGTGGTGATGGTGGACTGGTCGGTCTCAGTAGCGGTGATGATATCGGTCAGGGTAACATCGGCGCCACCAACAGAGACGTAGACAGTGAGGAGGAAGGTGTTGGGGATGGCATCCTGGCGGCGGCTGATCTGGTTGCGGCGAGAGAGAAGAAGGTTACCACCACAGAACTCAGAGTCATCACCAGGGCACTCAATGTCACACTCATCAGTGTTAACACGGGTGGTGTTGTCGTCGTTGATCTCGTCACCACAGTAGCAGTTCCTAGAAGATCGGTTAGTATGTATCAGTAGATGAGAGATGATTGGACTTACTCGTCGTGAACACCGAAGTATGAGCGGCCCTCACACTGGCTGGCGCAAAGCTCAAGGTCCATGGCACCGTCAGAGAGAGAGAAGTCGAAGGTAGGGAAGCCAGCGGTGGACTTGACACAGCCAAAGAGGAAGAAGTCGCCAACAGTACCGGGGAAGCCAGCAGCGGAGGTAGCGGTAGAGGTAGCAGCGGTGGTGGTGCCAGTAGCAGTAACGGTCTCACCCTCAGAGTTGGTGGTAGCACCCTCACTGTTGGTGTTGGTCTCAGTGGGGATGATGGTCTCGCCCTCAGAGTTGGTAGTGGCGCCCTCAGAGTTGGTGTCGGTCTCGGTAGCAGTCTCAGTAGGGATAACGGTACCGCCAGTAACATCGGTGGTGGCACCCTCGCTGTTGGTCTCGGTAGCAGGGTTACCGCCGCCGTTACCACCATCGCCAGAGCCAGCAGCGACCTTGACGTTGGAGATCTGGGCCTCAACGGGGTTGTCACCACAGGTCTGGACAAACTCAAGACGAGGGGCGTCAGCTCCGGCGGGAGTACCCTTGGTGGAAGGGCTTGAGGAGCCAGTCTCGAGCTGCGAGTTGTAGACAGACGCTCCGTCAATAGTGACAGCGAGGGAGCAGTCGGTGGAGGCACGCTTCTGGTTCTCGAGGAGGCTGACGAGGATTTCAAAGAGGACCTGGATCAAGTCTCCAAGGCTGATACCATCGGGGAAAGATGCGCCAACAGCGAAAGAAGCGACGCCGTTGGGGCCGGCGCGCAGAGCACTGCAGAAGCGTTAGAAACGGTGCTGAGAACAAGATGTTGAGAAAGACTTACACGGCAACGCTGCCATCAGGGAGAGTGACGAACGAGGCGCCAGGGCCAAGCTCGGCATTGCCAAGATCGACAGGCTGGGGAGCACCAGCCGAAGCGCTGGGCTCGAGAGAGGTAGTAGTAGCAGAACCAGTAGCAGGGACACTGGAGTTAGTGAACCGCTGGCCCATAACGCTCGAGGCCAGAGCCAGGAGCACACTGGAGGAGAAACGCATGGTGAATTAGGTTGTTGGTTGCTGAAAAGCGAATGAATGTAAAGAGTGAATGAATGTGGTTGGTTTTGTAAACGAGTGACCTGAGCCTCAATGGGATAGTTTGATGAGGATGAGATAGTAAGACTTGAGGGAAGAACATAGGTCTCTATATATACAGATTTCCGCCCTCTCTGTGTTGCAGTTCGTGTGTCTTCCGTCTCCTGCTCTGTTGCTGGTGAATTCCCCCTCAATCTGCGTCTCCTGCATGCAAACATTCCTACTGCTGGTGATGGATCCGAAAGCATGCAAGGGCGAGCATTTCTCACCCACATTCATCAAGCTAAGGCTAATGGTAGGGTGGAATGTCTCACCATCTCAGGCACGACAGAACCCCTTGAAAGACAGTCTAGATTTTGGGGAGAGGAGGGCTTCTCCCTCAGTAGAACTAGGTGCTGTTAACGGAGCCTATACTGCTTGCAGTCTGGTTATCGGGAGTGCACTTCCGCTTCAAGGGACGGTTATGAAAGCGGACTTGATACGCTTTGGTAGTCCAATTTGACGAAACCAGTCTTTGAATTCCAATAGCACATTTCAAGTGACTTTTCGCTAATTTTAGAATCACAGCGTTGCGAGTGTTAAGCTTTCCACTGCCAAGCCAAGAAGCGTTGTCCCGCCCAGGAAGTGGATACAATTAGATCCCCATAACGACAATGGAGATAATTTAAGAAATACATTCCCGAGGCCATAGCCAAGTAATGCATAATGCCTTAGTCCAATTTGCTCTCAACGTTTATCTCATACCATACCAATAGCTTGTAGTAAATCCCCAGAGAATGCCTATGACAACGCATGCTCAACTACGGAGTATAGTATCGGAATTCCCTCCCGCAGCATATGCGGCGGTTGTCCTACGCTTTGGCAACAATGGTCAAAGGGTATGCAAACGATGGGAATGGAAATAACTGAGACATGTGGAGAGCAGCACGCGTTCCTCCAGGTCTACTCAGATTCAAGTCACTGGTAACGGAAAATCGAAACCGTCGATTTGCGCTATTGACGAACCCAGCTACACGCGTTTCGACGCTGACCACTCAACTTGCTGTGCCTTGCATGCATGCGGCTGAGGTTGACGCGTAAATAATAATTACACTGTTTCACGTCTGAAGTTTTAGTGTGCATCTTGAAGGATGGCTGAAAACGCTTAGGTGCGGGCGGTTGTGGTTGTCGGCAGGCTTGAATGTTCGACTTGAGTCGTTACGGAGTGTCGGCACCAAATTACTGGGAACAAGTGACATACACGTATCTTGGGACAATAGAGGGAGCATCGAGTCGTAACTGTTATCTCCGGGTTGTGTGCCGACGTAGGGTAGGGTAAGGCAAATGGAAATATCGCACACGCAGTACGTAATGAGTAACTTGGTCAATACATTGGCGTAGATGGCGATGCAACAACCGCAGACCAAACAGATACTACACATAGAACTAAATATGTAACACATAAAACTCCTACTAACAGAGAAATCCACCAACTTCATTACTAACTTCCTCATAGTGCCGTAATATTAGGCTCCTCCTGATAAGGTGTTGTGTGACTTTACCCTACACAGATAACCCCAGGAAAGCCAGAAGCTAAACAGAACCACAGTGGTTATTAATAGAAGGTCTACAGATCAACGTGACAGTTGAGCGGTCGAAGGCGTTATTTGTCCCATGTTGAGATTAAAATTACTTTCTTTTTTCATATCCTACATCGCACTAGTTATCACAGACGCTTCTAACTATACCAGCAAAGCATTGCTAATCACAATAGCACAGGTCTTCAATCGTACATGCACAGCAAAATGATCTCTCTATGTCACACCATCCAGATATCTGATCCTGGTCAGAGGAATGGACCTCAAGGCCTTTGACCATCGTCGTATCAAAGTGAGTTGCTAGCTTCAAACTGCTCCAAGTCAATTGAATGCTGCCCAAATTGAAAATACCCCGCGGTGATATTAATTTAAACCATTATCGAAATGATTAACCACCAATAATGCACCGATCCGAGGTATTCGATCGCCCTACCGATTCACATTTCTAACAAGCGGTGCAAAATCCCCCACCTGGAATGCACCGCCCGTCTTGCAATCTTTGAAACAAGCTTTTGGAGTCCCGACCAAGGGGCTGGAAGCACTATTGGCCGAACTGTGTGAGACAATGTGAGGGGCTACATTATGTTGCCCGTGCTACCCCCTTTGTTCAAGCATGAGCAGTAAGGAAAAGAACAAAAGAAAAAAGGCTATGGAATGCCCTGCGTTGAAGGGGAACACATGGGCCGGTTTACCGGTCTGTGGAATGGGTGGTGAGGCGGGAGCTGGGTCAGTGACGACATAATTGCGTAGTGGTAAAGATGGTAGGCCAGGTGGTTGAGAAATTATTTGGGTCAATACGCAGTAAGACACACTTTAGCCTGGAAAGTGGAATTCCCTTGGTTGATAGCTCGGACCTGTGTTGCGTGTTGTCAAGAAATAGTATCTGTTGAACGTTGCCCTTTCAACACTCTGCGTTTGCATACTATTCGAAAACTTGCGACCCGGCCCATGCTGTGAACGATCTCGCAGCTTCACTGCTCTACAGGGATGTTGTCAGCGTATGGGTAGATGCCAGGAACATGCGCCTCTACTACTAAAATGTACCTCAAGCCAATGCTGCGAAGCTGAGAAAAGCGACCTTGGAGAACTTTACACCCTTTGTTTTGGATCGTGGAGTAACGCCAAAGATGCCGCCCCATCAATGAGAAATCGGTCCCCACCGCCAGTGTTGGCGAGATGCATATTGACGAAGCTTTGGGCATGCGACAGACCCGTTACGCGTCTCGATAAGCGACTGTCGCTTCAGTTTACCGCGTGCGCAGAACTGGGGGTCTACTGCACAAGCCATTCGAAGCTGCAGGGCATCGAATGGCGTCGCATTGAATCTCATTGCGTTGCGTGAACTCAGCTACAGCAGGGCTCTCAGAGCGTCGACCACGAACATACAGCGATACGCTTCGTCGCTACACGATAGGACATAGGTCACAGGGGACAAACAGGAGATTGGGGGTATTCATAACATAAACTGCTAATTAACTATACATTGTCATGCCTAACATGTGGCCCATTATGATATCCAACTGTATTTTATGCACCGCCCAAAAGATAGATGCACCCAAACGTTATAGACCTTTCCGAATTATTTGACAGGGGAGAAGACGACCGAAACAAAAACGCAAGCTACATGCTTCGCTTAGAGCTGGAAAGCACCAGCAGCAATGGAGGAGAAGAGCAGAGCACCGATGGCAAGACCGACAGTGTTGAAGGTGGACTTAGGAGCGACGCCAGCAGCAGCGTTGCCAGTCTCGCTCGAGGTCTCGGAGGCGGATGAGCTGGAGCTGGTTTTTGTGCTGGTGCCAGTGGCAGAAGCGGTCTCGTCGTCGTCGTCCTTGCTGTTGCCGTCGGCGTCGATCACGCTGGCCTGGGCCGAGGCAGGGACCTTTGCGTCCTCAGTCTTGGTGGTGGTCTTGTTGCCGCTGCAGAAGACGTTGGCGCGGGGGCGCCGTTGGCGAAGAGGCAGTCGCCGAGCTCGATGATGGTCTGGTCGATGGCGACACAGTAGACGCCGCAGTCGTTCTGGTAGGCGACGAGCTGGGCGTCACCACAGCACTTGGACATGACATCCGTGGCGTTGCCCTGGTAGATCATGGCGCAGACATTGTCCTGGTTGGGGGTGTTGAAAACACCGGTGCAGGATGAGCTCAGGGGAGCGAGGGATGTGGTGGTGGTGGTGGACATGTTGACGGAGGTTTTGTTTGGAGAGGTTTACTAGAAACGATTGTGTCGAAGAATTAGGATTAACGAGGGTATTGATGAGTGATGTGAGGAGCAAAAATGATTGCGCGTCGTGTTGAGGCGAGTGCAGTTTTTGTTCGTTTGAGCTACAGGTAGGGGTACAGGTGCTACAGGGACGTAAGCCTGGCTAACCCGGCACGATTTGCGCATTAAGGGGTTAGCCCGGGGGCATTGACCTATCAACATCGCTGAAAGAGAAGTCCAAATTTAGTAACCCTGGCTAGTCCCTCGTATCACTCCAGGATGTGGGAACGCGCCAAGGGACAAGGTTGCTAGGCAACTTGGCCAAGGATTAGACAGAGACATGCGATTTGGAGGAGAAGCTGTACAGCGATGTGGGAATGGTATCTTTTGCATGCATTTATGAATATACATCCTTTTTATTGAGGTTGAGTAGTAACGCGCTCATAGTTACTTCGCAGGCTTTGCCATTGTTATTTAACTTGCACCATTGACAATGATATCTTATGACATCGGTGGGACGGACCCATTGTCCCGCTCTTGGCACACGGAGATCAGACGAGGAGGGAAATTGCCTGCACAGACGTTGAAAAGTTAAAACCTTGACGCAAAGTGGAAACAAAATGGATGCTGTGTGACGCCATTCACGTGGAGTAATTGACAGGAGATCAATAGTTATCGAGAACAAGGGCAATTGCGGACATGTGACTCGACGAACTGTCGATGTTGGACAGACCTAGGAAATGACCGCGATATATTGTTGTTGATATTGCGATCGTCGGGTCCACAAAGCCTAAAACTCACAGCCTCGATAAGCCGTCGTGCAATGTCACAAATAGGCATTTTATAGTAATTATCCCAAAAGAATATTAGAGTTCAGATAGTCACCAGTCTCATATATATGACTTTAATTGAGACATCCGAGGTCTCCAAGATGAACGACCCATACAGATCAAATCAACACTTCCCGAACCCAGTTGCTTCCTGAGGATGGGCTACCCAAAGACAATAAAATTGTAAGTATACACCCATCACCTAGACTTATTGCTCGCACTTCGAATATAAGGCTCCAAGGGCAAGATCTGGTTTTCCGGCTTCACTCCTTCAAAAAGCTCCGCCCATCGATCACTTAAATGCGATGGAGTCTCCCAAGCATTCTCAGGGTCTCTCAACCAAAGACGAACAAGATGGCGCCTAAACCAAAATTATCATCAATATGTGTCCATGCACAACAGTATAGAGATGGAACTTACTTCTGCGTCGGAGAGTCAGTAAAGCCGTCCCGCGCGTGGAAAACAGCGAGGTTGTTGATGTACTGCATATCGCCCTTTGCAAAATTCGTCGAAACACTCAGTTTATCACCGAGGAAGTGAAGCGCGTCGAGGGCCTCGGCTTGGGCTTCTGAGATAGGTGGGATGTCGTGGCTTCGGGGGAGGGCGCCGAAGCCAACAAAGTAGCGACGGGCATATTGGAGAGCTACTCGCTCGGGTTGTGAGTCGGTGGCCTTTTGGTGGTAGAGAAGTGGTCGTGTGGTGTATCTTTTGCTGCTTGAGTTGGCGAAGCTACACGGGTCAGTGAACGTATCCACGGGGATGTAAGTTGTGCTCTTACTTTTCCACATCCCAGTTCTGGGATAGAGTATGGATCAGATCAGGTCTGTTCTTCGCTAGCTCATTGTATACACGCCACGTGCTTGCAATCCTACTTGCGCCACCCTCCGACGCCGTCTGCAGACAAAACAACGAAACGATATCGCCCGTGTCTGTGTGGAAGACCTGTCTGTCGGTGGTATAAGCCGGACTGCCGATCACGCCGTTCTGCTGTCCGGAGCTGAGGTCCTTGACGTGGCTGAGGACGACATCGGCGGGGTTACCGTTGAATTTACTGTCTTGACGACCCCTCTTCCCCGCGATGTGTGCGGAGACGCCAACGTAGATGATGATGTTCTCTTCGCGCATGTACCTGTCCACGTCTACGCCGCGGATGACGAAGAATCCGTGGCCTTTGTGGAGTTCATCGGATAGCTTGCGTAGCTCCGGATGGAGGTTTGGCAGAGGGAATGTTTCTGCAGAGATGTGTCCAAGTGGGAGACCAAGACCTGGGGTTGTTAGACAAGGTATATAAACTTATTGAGAACAGGTACCTTTGAAATGTTGCAACGCTTGGTCAATCTCGTCAAGCTGTTCTGGAGATAGTTTGTACGTCCAGTCATACGTTTTGCCGACCGAGTCACCCTCCCAGACGAGATCACCTGTTAGTTGCGCGGGGAATCCATCTGGCACAGACGTGGGCAAGTTGCCATCTTTAAGTCGCTTGGCAGTCCTCTCTTGGTATTTTTCATAGTTTGGGGCGTATACAATGTCTGGTTGTCCTGGCGGAGGTGCAGCAGTGACCGTTGTTGTGAACGACATTGTGGTGGCAATACTAGAATCAATTATAATTTACAAAGTCGATTTCATGTTGAGCTAAGCGGCAGCAGAAATGCTTTTTTGGCTATTCTTATGAGTATAAATACCAGATTGGTGGTGGGATCTGCGCTATGAGGTGACAGCTGACAGCGATTGCATCATCCGATTCATCCCCAAGCAAATCCTACACAACGACGTTATACTACCTCCCTCTTGGCATGCAACAGCAAAGGAGCAGAGAAATACAAAGGGACTCAATAAACACCGCACAGTCAAAGCCCTAAACTACTCTCTAAAAGGTTCTAGCTTCGTCTTTCCATTATGCAGAGTCCAAGCCCAGAGAGAATCAACAACCACAATAGTACCGAAACTGAATACAAGACTCCCTCCGAAAACAAACTTATAGTACCACCACGCATTATCCTCATTCAAGTCACTCACTTGACACGTAATAGCCCATGGCAAAACATACAGCAGATTGCTCGCGAGACTTTGATACAAATACCATCGCGGCCGCGTTGCGAGAAGAATGGTGGCAAGCTGCGTAGACATGGCGTAAAAGACATAGCACCAGTCGAGACTCTCCCACATATACGCTGTGACTTCTGCCACTTCGCCAGAACCGCTGATATACAACGCAAAGGGCTTTGCTCCGAACAAAGTGAGAAAGATTGCTATGGGGACTTCAAAGATAATCGCAAGCGCCAGTGACCTCAACGCTGGTCGCACAATTTCGTGTAAATCATTCCATGACGCTGTTGGCTTTCGTGTACTGACATCTAATCGCCGTCTCCAATCTCCCCAGTTGTGGCCGATGAATTGTGAGGCGGTGGCTTCCAGTGCTTGCACAGGTACCATGATCAATCCCCAGCGGATGGTGTTGAAAACTCCCCAGGCTGTAGCATATACAGCACCTAGAGCAACGATTGTGCTGACTAGCCATAGATATAGTGCATTTCTGACCGCTGACTCGATGAAGAAGATTATACCAGGTCGGAGAAGGACCTTGAATGCAGAAAAGCTAGGGCGTAGGCTTTCCTGGGAAGCATGTGGTGCGTGTCTCATGAAGGACCAGGTATTCGACCAGAGGAAGTAAGCAAGTCCAGCAAAAGCCGCTACAAGATTGCAGACCAGCTGGATCATGCCCTGCATGTTGACAGTAGGTGTAAAAGAGCCGACGTGGAATCGAGAGATGAGGAGAAAGTCGAGGATGATATTGACGGCGAACTTGACGCTGCTGATTGCCAGTGGAATATCTGGTTTGTCCAAAGCTCTTGTCGCTGTAGCCACTGCTGTTTCCAATGCTCCGCTGAAGACAGTGAAAGATGCGATTCGCACATAAGTCAGGCTTACACCACGTACTTCAGACGGAACAAAGCTTCTAGCAAAAGCCGACGCAGCTGCAAGGAACACAATACTCAGTATCAGTCCGATAACAGACTGGAATGCAATCAGGGTATGTGTCAATTGCAAGCGCTTTGCTAGTGATCGCGAAGCTTTGTCTCCGATTATAACCCACGCTGCTCGTGGTAGGCCTTCGTTGACTGCTTCGGAAGCTGTGTTCATGTAGGTGTATGCATCGGTCAGCACAACCATGGATGAGTCGATATTGGCAACCCAGAGCTTGGATAGCGTTCCGTAGAGGGCGGGGAGGATGAATGATGCGAGGTTGAAGAGGAGAGAGCCTGTGTAGTGTGTTCGATGCAGTGCTGATGGCGAACATGCGGACGGTATTCGGCGGATGCGCCGTATGATGCTGTTGATGATCTTCATTGTCTGCTCCCTGCTTTTATGCTGTGGGAAACAGGGGTATGCTTCCTTTTGGTTGATGAATGGGGGAGATATATGGGAGGGGAAATATTGCTGTGCTACTACATGATGAGGCAATCACATGAACTGAGCCCCTCCTCCAACGGTCGGCCTCCCGCGTCAGTAGCGACATCGTCTGATGAAACTAAAACCAGTCGATTTGGAGATGGAAATTTGCAGATTGAAGAAGTGACGATGTATTTGGTGGGAAGTGATATTATCAGACGGCTCGAAAGGAGTTTCCAAGAAATACTAAAACTATACTTGCTTTCTGGTCTCGGGCCAGTACCGTGCTACGATGCCGACGCTACTATGCTCTTCCTATTAACAGACCAAGATACCTCAATCTCAACCTACACTCACTCCGTAAACAGTGACATAATTATATCCTGAAATCCCTTACGTCCCGGACTTTCCATCGCCTGACGAACGCGATTCCCTTGGCGAGTACCCGGTTCCAAAGGATCGTTTGCTGCCTCTGTCGTATTGATTTTATACTCAACATGCATCCCCTTAGTCCATTGCCCTACGCTCTCGACGCGGAGATCTTTGGGCGAGGATATGTTCCAGGACTTTCTATCAAGTGCATACCAGATCGGCACGGGATCATGCAGTCTGATGCATTCTTCGCCGGTGTCTTTCAACGTGATGCAATCGCTGCCACAATCGTTGTGGATGCCTTGCATGAAGTTGTAGGCTAATGTGGAAAGCGGACTGCCAGAATCAGCCAGGGGTTTGACTGTGTCGATGAAGCTTTCGTAAGTGATGCAGTGCTGGTTTGTCAGATCCATGGGAAATATAGTTACGTTCAATTGCTTTGAGAGTCGTTCTGGGTATGCGGGAACCGGGACCTTGGCAAAGTCTGTTGTCGGGAACGTGGAAGCCAGATCCGCACTGGTTAAGGCATAAGTTCGCGCTGCTGCTGCGGCATCGTTGTAGGAGTTGGCTTCCGAGACGGGCGAGATGTTACCAGGAACAGCCACGGCGCCGCCCATGATGAGAAGCTCTTTAGCGCGGAGGAAGGTCTCGGGGTCTTCGGCGGCAGCTAGAGCCATGTTGGTGAGGGGACCGAGGGCGATTAGAGTGATGGTGTCGGTAGGTTCTTCGCGTAGGATGCGGAGGATATCAAGGTGTGATGGGGTTTTGGAGGTGTTGAAGTACTGGTAGTATTCGGGGCGGGTCTTAGGAGGCGGAACACTGTTGTCGAATAGGGATTTCCAGGAGTTGTCTGGTGTGAACTCGGGGTACTTTGAATAGGTCAGTGAATGAATGATACGAATCGGGTGAAGAGGGAGACTTACCTTTGCATGAAAGTTCCATACGCCATCTTGTCCGTCTGCAAATTGAAGTTAGCATAACTTCTTTCACTGCAAAGGATCCACTGCGTAACAACAGCAGCAGGATACGTACACGGTCGTCCATCTGTTACAAGCACAACTGGCTCTCCAAGTGCATGGCCCGATCCAAGGGTAACCATCGGACGAGAGCTTTCAAAGACTCCATACCCGAAGTCTTTGCCTTTGCTCTTGCGCCAACCCATCTCCTGCCAAAGGATGTAGAACATGGCGATCACGTTTCGTAGAGACTTCTCGACGTTTACGTTGCCGAACACAGTCGTGATGGCTACCACTTGCATTACTGCTGGAGCCGCGGCCATTGCCATCAGCAATCCTACCATGTCATCGCCACCTATGTTGAGTTAGTATACGAGCTGTTTCATAGGCTATGAAAGAGTTGTCTCACCGACGTCGGTGTCTATGATGACTTTTGTGACAGCCTGGGTAATGTTGGAAGTCATAGTGAAGTTATCTCCTTGCTACAGGCTGACTGCCTTGAAACCTCTGATTTATATAAGGAAATTATAGGTAAGTATTATGCATTGACCAAACCTTATATACCACATGAGAATGCACAATAAACTTGGAAGACACGACAGCAAATATTTAAATTAGGTAAAAAGTCGGAAGTTGGAGAGGTTGGAACGCTAGGTGGCGGCGGCTTCCGCCCGTCTGTTGTGGAGATGCATACGGGCCGTGCTTGATCTGCAGGTGCAGATCTAAAGCCTTAGACTATGGAAGCTATCCTATTAGATAATCTTTGGTCATGAAAATTCTCTGATTTGCTCGGATGTCGGGTGAGGCACTTTTAGAGGATCACGATGGAAATGAAAAGTCAATTTCAGATCGATGTGGGGTCGAGTTTGGGACGGCAGATCATCCAGCCATGTCCAGCATGTGAAAAAAGAGTTTAGTCGAAGAAGACATCGTGAACAGGTTTTCGATTGCATCTAATAGGGAATGTTTTAGAAAGAGAGTATCGACGATAAATTATCGCCATTTTATTAATAGCAACTCAGCTTTACCTCCGTTGTAGCTCAGGATGTACCCACTCGAGCACACATGCGGCCCGGAAAAAGAAAGGTTTGTTGGGCTTCGATAGACTTAAATTAGGAAAATGTTTCCATCTGTATGTCTATTAATGTATTTACAAAAGTCTTGTCACGTATCTCTCACTAGACAATTGTTTCGGCATTACTGGCTTCCTGACACTACTGATATTTGATATATGGTGTCGGGATGCAATGGATTTATCTCTCCGTCAAACATTGCGATAGTTCCGCAAGTAAAAGCAAAGACTATACCAGTGACGCATATTAAGCTTAAGGGTAACCAAGTTGAGTCTCTGCTAGTTACATAGCATGATTGAGAACAGCTACCACAAACCCAATTCCTGCAAAGAGTCGAGCATCTAGGCTTCGAGCCTTGCATCCATTGACACTTGATTCGTCCTCGTCACCGTCCCTCGACGTCCCCTTGGTCTCTTTAGGCGCCATAGGGGTAGCCTTCATTCCAGTTGTTGCTGTTGCCGTTGCTGTGACTTTTCCACTCAGAGTAGCATGGGCTTGGGCGTAACATTCTCCCCAATGGATGGTGTTGTTCAGTCGGACTGAGCCGTAGACAACGCCAATCATCTGATTGAACCACTTCTTCTTGCAGATGCGGGCATACTTGACTGCGTGAGCGCTATTGGACGCCCACCAAGACGAGGCCGAGCTGCCGTAGGAGGACCAAGCAGGCAATAGAGTTGTGGGCGCGTGATCACTGAAGGAGCACCAGTCCGAGAGCGCAGGGTACGGGCAGGTTGCAAGTCCCATAACGTCCGTATCAGTCAAAGGGCAGTTCTTTATGAGCACGTCGGCATAGGATAGAAGTGCTGTTGAGAGACTGCCATTGGGAGTCAGAGCAGAAAAGTACGGATGGAAATCTTCAAAGATGCAATCGATGGGGTCTTCGGTAACAGCTGGCCTCTCCGAAGGGAAGAGTGTATCATAGATTACACCATTAGCAGTGGAGAACTGCAAGAAAAGAATGGCCACATTAAACTCCATTTTGTCTTTGCTTCTTGGGGTAATGAGTAGAGAGTGAATGAATGATAAGTATATACAAGTGGTAATGCTAGCTGACAAACTGGCTTTTCTCGTCCGAGTCAAGACACTAGATATAAAATTTCCCCTTGTAACTGCCTCAAACCAACAGTTCAACTGTCGATCAATACACGATTCGGGTAGTAGCCTAAAATGGGAGCAGGGATATTGGACTCTGAACCAACAACTGCCAAGTGAAAGTCATGTCGGGTACTTCCCAACTTGGGGCTGCAAGCGATAGTCTAGATGCGTCTTAGAGCGGGTTCAGGAGCATCTGTCCCTGGAGGAAATTTTCAGTTTGTTGGGGCCAGATGAAACATCGTGACTCGAATTGCCTGTGCTTTTGAGGCGGAATGCCCGTTCTGCCAGTAATATATTGTGGGAACCTTTCTGGACATGGGGGTACCAACACTTATAAGCAGTGGAAAGGCCACCCTCTAGGTATTTACTTACCAGCCATCTGCACACTTGAAGGAACACAAAAGAAATGTCTCCGCTTTCAGAAAAGAGCTACTCGCCCGCAGAGATCGCTGCGGTTCTTCTGGACTTCTATCTATTCTTAACAACACTACACTTCGATGCTCAGCACCTCAAACTCCCTCCCGCAGAAGGCTGGCCCGGCTTGGAACCCTTATTGAAAAGCCTTAGGAGCTCAGACATGGTCGGCCAAGTGATGAAGCATATTCCCTACTTTGAACGCGACTGCAAAGCTTTCATCCACTACCAGTCTCGACTAATAGACTATTCAACCCTGCCTCAGGACTGTTTCAAGCATATAATGTGGGGGAGAGTATCGGGAGCAGATGAGATATATTCAGAGCGACGAGAGATTATCATTAACATGCGCGATGTGTTTCCACTTGCTAATGGGTGCGGAATATGGAGCAAAAATATCTGGTTGAATGTGAGAGATGGGGAAATTACTCTAGAAGAAAGCCTCATGCATGACCTCCCGCAAATCGACCTGAAAATGTTTTTCAATGGGTTTAAGCAAGACTATGTCACTCTAAAGCTCATCCCCTGTCGCGGACGGATCACTATCGAGGCCTATCACACTGAAGAGAGGGGGATTATCACGGAGGAAGATGTGATTGCACAGGAAGAGGCATGGGGTACAGATTTAGATATCCAGTATATCAGGCAGCTTTACCGGGGCTTCGGATGGCCCCTTGCCTTTAGGAGAGATGAAGCTTTCGATGCAGTCGACCAGCTGATGAAGAGACTGTCAGAGCATCGGGACGAATGGGAGCCCACGGAGGAGGATTGGGGCGAGTACGATCACTGGTGTTGATATGTCTCTGTTGATCTAGCGCCTAGCCACCTATCACTTGTTGTATAAAAGTCGGCCCTTTTTGCTTTACAGAACTTCACCATCTTGTCGCTATGCATCACAAATATTCTTATCAATTTATCATCTTGAGAGTCTGTACTATCGTCTTTTCAGCTCTATACATGTTGCATACTACCTAATACTCATGCTGCCAGTGCACGTCAACTTCAGATAGAGTTGCATCGAGTAGTTGCAACACCTGAGATCCATCTGCTTACAGTGACAGGTAGGTTACAGCCTATTGATGATCCCGCATCGCCTTCAGGGTGGTTTGGTTCATCATCCGAGTTGTAGCCGTCGAGCCATTCGTGCTTATATATCTCCCGTTCCTTGGCTGGAAAGCCATCCATTCCTCGCATCCACAAAAATATATGTCGCGTGGCGTGCTCTGACACACCCCTGTCTACGCCCAGCCCGCTATAGTCTATCAGACTAGCATCTGCAGTATGACTTGACTTTATTGAAGGACGAATGACTGTGGTCAAGGTGGTTGCTTCTTGGACCTCCTTCCTTCCTGCACAGTTCCAGGTGATCTTGGAGAACTTTAGTCCGTGTCCACCTGGGCATGCTATGTGAAGACGAACATCGAGGTCTAAATCTTCGACAGCCGTTGATCCAAGAGGCCTATATGGGAAAAGTGGTGGTATTCTGTATCTAGCCATCCCCTGTGTAAGGACAGCCAGTGTGAACTCGTGCGTGCGTGAGATCGAAGCAGTGTTTTCTGGCTGTTGTGGGACGTGATCCTGGATGAAGGATATCAAAGTGCCAGTCCAAGCCGCTTCATGAATATCGACCCTGTTGAGTCCGAAGAATCCCCCAAGGCTTTTCACGAAACCTCTGTGCAGGCCAGCAATGACGGCACCAAGCCACAGCAAACTCAGGTGAGGGCTTCGGAGGGAGAACATCCGAGCAAGAATATCTAGGTCTTGTATCAACCCTGACTGTAGGAAATTGGCAGCACCTTGCAACCATGGACCGCAGGTAGTGCATGTTATGCTAGGCTCGTAGAAAATACTGCCAAGAATGGACCTCACTCCGTGAGGATTGCAGGATAAGGTGAGGAGTCTATCGAACTGCCGGATGTCTCGTCCATAGATTGGCTCCTCTGTCGATTCTGCGCTTGATCTGGTTCTTGGAGTTGCAGTGCACATTCGTGGCACCGGAAGTAGGACGCTTGTCCGGTCATACTTGGCCAACGGGAGCATGAGGGCTGTCGCAAAAGCAACACGGCTTTGATCGTGAGCAGAATGGAGTGTACAATAGTCCGAAATATACTGAACTACCGTCTCAATACCTGGGTAGCGCTGATGACTTGGCGTTTTACTCCTCGAGGCGCTGAATAACCGTATCGCTGGAAGTGATTCCAGTGTTGTGGACCAAGGAGGCATGAATTCATGGCGGCCACACGATATGGAACCCTTCCAACCTCGACCCGGCGAGATTATAGCTGCCCACCATCGTGCAGCGTCGTCACTGACGTTTCCAACATGTACGATTGCTTCTGTGTTGTCGCAAGTAGGCGTGGCTAACCACTCGGCTTGACTGTCAGTGTACTCCAGTGGTGACGCTTGAGGGAAGATCTCGGCCCATCGCGCTGATAAAGCATACGCCCATGCGAGGACAAGGACTGTGAGATGATTGTCGTTTTGCTTAAACCAGACAGATGGTGGGAGAGGCAATTTGGTTGAGGTAAACAATTTGGTAGGCGTACCAACATATGGGAACATTGAAACAGGCTGCTCGAAGGGCGGTAGGTCACAGGATCCTGTCCCAGGAACCCATGTTGATATGGCTGCCAGCAACCCAGTATCATCGAGTTCAACTCCGACCGGAAAATAAGGGTGCTGAGGGAAGAGATGCTCGAGCTGTAAGCTGGCTGGTAGAATTTGAGGATCTTCAGATGCCTCCTTCAATAAGGCTGACCAGGTGCTATAGCCTTTCTCATAGAAAATATCAGTAAGGAAATCATCGAGCCGCAGAGGGTCATTTGCCACCACTATTTTAGGTAAACAAGACTTCATCGTTAACCGATGCGGAGGTGGGTGAATGACTAGGCAGACATAGTTGTTGGTTTGACGTGTTTGGAAATTAAAGTGAAACACGGTTAGTAGAGTCAGTCATACATATGCAATCAAAACATGTGCGACTAACGGTTATTTGCTATCGGGGAGACACAACCAACAACCAACAGCCAACATCAAGCCAGGTGTTGGTTCCCATCGCCTGGAGCTTTTTGCACTCACCCAGACGACTCTTTGGACTTCTTGCTGAAGAATATCCTTAAGTAAAAGAATAGAATCATGGTCTATCTAACTCCAATTAAAGATGGACTTTTGCCGTCAAGATGACGTGCGTGATTCGATGAATTGGACGCTGACCCGACTTTGCTCTTTGATAAGCAATTACCGAATAAAAGAACGGCAGTCACTCGGCATGAACTTGATGGTATATATAAAGGGCACAAGTAGAACTGTAGAAGTGAGAGGGTATACTTCTCAAATCATCATGAGCCTAGACTTGAACTGGATTGGATTGTGTTGCCTGGGTGGAAGGGTTGTGACTTGGCGAAGGAGTATTCCAGTAAAACATAGGAGTCCAGCAGATATAAACTAAAGGGGTTTACATAGACCATACTTAATCACAAGACCTAGCTGCGCTGCAGAAATTTTGTTCATAAAATTTGACGTGTCCGAGCTTGTTCTCGAGCAATTTAGTAGTTGGGAAGATTTAACTTGTTCATATTGTAGTGATGTTAAATTCGAACTGTAGACTAGAGTCTCATATATCCCTAACATCTATATACTTTCAACAAATATTTAATCATTGACTAATATGATTTCAACCTCACTTTGATTGAGAAAACTCTGTCTTGCGCAAAGCATAGCGCTACTTGCGACATCGACAAAACCTGATCATTCTTACACAATGATCATCAGTCATGAACGTCGGAATACACCCGCTACCAAATTCGGATGAGGTTGTGATGCATGCTATTAATCATAAGTGGCTGCATAGTATAGACAAGTCGGGCTGTGTGAAAGTTACCTATCTTGGCGATATATCGCGCGATTAAGCCGCTCTCATGAGACCCTGTACGGTCGTGTAACCAGATCTACATATCCTAGATACCAATAGGATCACTCCATTATTCGAGGTTGTGTGGTGATGAGACATTTGCGTAAGAAATGCTGCCTGTGTGCAACACTGAGCAGATCATATTGCTAATACTAATGTCACCAGCCTTATTGTCAGTATAAAAAGAGAACAATAATAAGACAACTTATGCTCATAACCTATAGGCGCTTTAATTGACAGAATCGATTAATAGTTATCTACCCGGCTGCCGTCAAAAACACAAGATCTTGGCGTTGATAACAATATAAGCTTAACCTCCTAGCATCATGCCGCATCGGGCCTTGTCCGACGGATACTACCCACTTGGGTAAAATCTCCATGTCGTTCTTTCAGCGGCAAATCACGCGAGAATTGCAGAACATCCCTCATGGGTGGAAATCCGATAATCGACCCGCAAAATACCTATCTGGAGTCTCTACTTCCATGTCAGTGCGGGAACCTGGCATTTTTAGACGAACGGTACTGCAGGGTCGTGGTGCCTGATATATAACTCCTGTTTCATCGTTGATACGGTTTTTTCATATTCGGATTCAGCTCGATATTGAATTTTGCACGTTTGATATTGAGAATGGCTGTGACTATGGCGACTGTCACTGCTGAGCCGCAGATTGATGCGCAAGCTGAAGCTGTGGAATCTCATCCTCCGCAGACGGGGCTCTTTAAGCACATCTCGAAAGTGTTTCCGTACTTTCGCAATCCCAGACATGTCTTGATACTCAAGCTTGATTGTCTTCTTCTCACATGGACATTCATCGCTGGTATTATGAAGGAGATGGATCAGTCTGCAACTACACAAGCCTATGTCTCTGGAATGAGAGAGGCGTTGGGTTTATACGGCAATGAGTTGGTTATGTTCAATACGTATTTTTCTATCGGATATGCCATTGGACTTGTCCCTGGGCAATTGGCTCAAACGAGGGTAAGTACAAAGCCAATCATATCATTTCTTGTTAAATGCTAACCAAATAACAGGTTCGGCCGTCTCTGTTTCTCCCTACCTGCGAGATCATCTGGGGACTCTTTGTGATAGTGTAAGTCTTCACCCACAGCGTCACCACCTATACTTCACTTACACCAAACCACAGTACCTGCAAAGCTCCGAACGCAACAACCATCTACGCCCTTCGATTCTTCCTCGGTCTCTTCTCAGCCGTCTTCTGGCCCAGTGTCGTCTCTCTAATCTTCAACTGGTACACCCCTAAAGAACTTGCCTTCCGAATCGCCTGCTTCAACGTCTCCGACGTCGCCGGAGCCATGTTCCTCGGTGCCCTACAAGCAGCGCTCTATCGCAATCTCAACGGCGCCCACGGAATAGCCGGCTGGCAATGGCTTTTTATCGTCTCCGGCGTTATCACCATTGCCCAGGGAATTGTGGGCTTCTTCATCATCCCTGATACACCAGCGTATACACGCGCGAAGTGGTTGACGGAGGATGAAAAGAAATTGTCTCGGGAACGCATGGGAAGCTTTGGCGCTAATACGTCTAAGCTGATTCCTGCTTCTGTCCTGAAGCAGAAGATACGCAAGCTGATTGTTCATCCGATTACCTACTTCTTTCTGCTTGCTTTTGCTATGGATGCCTGGGCGCACCGAGCCAACTCTTACTTTGTGCTTTATATCGAAAGTCTCAAGGACAGTGCTGGAAACCGTCTATTCAGCACGTACCAGGTCAACATTATACCACTGGGTGGCTACGCTCTGCAGATCTGTACCAATCTGATCCTCAACGGTCTTTCGGACTGGAAGCACTGGAGATGGCAGATCAGTTCTGGCTGTGCCTTCTTCTTCGGCGTCATGCTGACAGTTCTCTGCGCATGGCCATCGGATCACAAGGTCGTTATGGGCTTCTACTTCATGACCTATGCTGCCAATGCCGGAGGACCAGCTCTTATGGCGTGGTTTGCCGAACTCATGAGAAAAGAGCCCGAAGCAAGAGCAATTGTCGTTGCGCTTACAGTCATGATTGTTTATATCGGCCACGCCACCATCCCTCTTCGCGCTTTTAGAGTTGCCGATGCACCACGATATCCAATTGGATTTCCACTCACCACTGCTTTTTCCTTCGGGTCGGTCTTTGTACAGCTTGGTATGCTGTGGTGGTCGCGTAGGAACACTCAACTTATCGATAATGGGTATGAAGGCACCAAGGATGAATCGAGAGCGTCTGACGAGGAGAGTTCTAGAAGTGTAGAAGGAGATGGACTAAGCGTTGGTCAAGAGGAAGATTCTCCGACAAAGGAAAAAAGTACCAACCCAGTAGTTTCAAAGGTTGATGGATGAGTTGCATTTGTATTTTGCGATGTTAGGGCCTGATATTAAGAGTGGCTAGTTCATGATTACTTCAATATAGAGTTTTAAGAGCTCAAACCGAGTAGGCAATCGTTATTGCACAAGATAGCCAATTCACGTCCGAGGACATGAAGTGACGGAATATGATGTAGAACAAGCATCTTTAGCAACCTTCCCAAAGAAGCAATCCTTCATGCAGCTAGGGATTACCGGATAAGTAGATGAAGGATGCCTGGCTAGCATATAACCTTATTTTAACCAGCAACGGCGATCACAGGTCGAGTCAAACATGGTTACACCCTGCTGTTTCGTCGTGAAACCAATATTCTTTTGTCTCCGTTATTATTCTGGTAATTATAGCCATCCTGCTTTGACAGTCACACTTATACATGAAGTTACCACCAGCATGAGTAATGATAACAACCGCGATGACGTCCCGTCCGGTATCTCCCCCTACACTATCGCAGCATTGGACAGTTGACGAGCATCTCATAATTATGGCAAATATGACTACCTCCACATACGGGCGTCTTCGGCGGCGGCTGGATCAACTGCCCTCTGTCGCCGTCCAAGGACCTTCTACTTGAGCATGGTCCTATAGCTTCCGGATCATATTCTCCTCGATCAAATTATAACGCCATAGGTTGAGCCTCAGTTGATCACTCCTCAGTGGTACCTTGATGCAGTTCCGAAGTAATGTTTAATAACAAAAGAGTGTTGCGTCGAGACGATAGAGAGGTTTTGAATTGGCAATGTGAAACAAGACATATCCGCTGTCCTCAACGCAGAGGATGGCTAAGAGCCATATCGAAGGTAAGGCAAGACACTGAAAACCTGCCGGATAACAAGATCAAACAAGGGGCCGAAGGGCCACTGTCGAGAATTATTGATCAAGTGCCGTGTCATCTCACCTCGACTCAAACTATCAACTTCAGAGATGTCGGGAACTGAAACAGACAAAATATCAGGCAATCGAAGTTTTTAACATGTATTGAATTATGGTTATTACCTAGCTAATACCAAAATTATTCAAGATCCTGATCCAAGCCAGGTGGGTATCAAGCACAGGCACGACTACTGTTCTCGCACATATATACTGATATGCTATGAAATGTCAAACGGAGTAAATTGTCAAGCATACGAATTCTGCCTGCTTAAAGAGCTTGGTCCTCGTGGGTAGGAGGACCAGCATAGTTCTTGTGGCCCCAGGCCCAGTACCAGATGCCGGAAACCAGGCAAGCAAACACGAACACAACGGGGGCGTAGTTCACGGTCTCGGGGGTGACGGGGATGGCGGAGGGCATGCAGAAGAGAGGCATGGCAAGCGCAGACCAAGCTGGGAGATGTAAGTAAGGGATATCACAATGGAAATGAGAAGAGCACTTACCGATAGCAATAACATTGGCGACAGTTCCGAACTTGCCGAGGTAGAACTTTCCGGTCTTGACCTGCTTGCGACCAGTGGCGAGACTGATGGCGATGGGGGTGGCGTAGGAAGCAGTGAGGCAGATGACACCGACACCGGAGAAAGCGTTGAAGGCAGCGGAGGAACCGAAGTAGATCACACCAAGGATGATCTCAATGACCATGCTGAGCATCATAGCGTTGAGGGGAACGTCGAGCTTGGTGTTGACCTTGGACCACCACTTGGCACCAGGGATGGCACCGTCACGGGCGAAAGCCCAGACACATCGAGAAGTGGCAGTTGTGCAGCCGATACCACAGATGATAGCCAAGATGATAAGGGGGAAGAGAAGACCGAAAGCACCGCCGGAGCTACCAACTGCGCTCTTGAGGATCAGAGGCACGGGCTGAGCTGAGAGGATAACCTCCTGGAGATCGGGAAGAACGAACATCAAGGGGATGATGAACAGGAGACCGGCCAGGGTGTTGATGAAGATGGTGGCGACCATAGCCTTGGGGACCTGGACGGAAGGGTTCTGGACTTCCTCACACATGCTACATCAGGAGTCAGTACGGCAGTTCTAAGAAACGATTGGGCACCGCAATTGGCGGGCTGTGTTGTAACACTCACGAGATGATCATGCCAGTGGAAGAAGTAGCGTAGGCAGCGTGGAGAAGACCAACACAGAAAGACCAGCCCTTGGGCCAGCCAGAGTTGGCCTCGAAATGTCCAAAGACCCAGCCAGCATCACGGCGTCCGTTCTTGGCAAGGGCCAGAACAGAGACGACAATAGCAATAACACCAGCAAAAGTCCAGAAGACAGCGGCGGTCTTTTGAGGAGAGTATCAGCAACCATTTTACGTTTCACACACAGGGAGGGGAGAGGTTCAAGCATACATCAATCCAAGGGAGGTACTTGTTGCCGAGCGAGGAGATAGCATTGCACAGGAAAGTCAGGGCGAGGAAGACCAGGAAGACCTGGTAGGCCTCTCCGGACATGACACCGACGCCGGGGCTCGACTCAAAGACATTGACGCACGAGACGATGAAGAGGGCGGTTCCGAAGTTCACGGCGAGAGTGATTGTGATGTTTCCAACGAGGTACAGCCAGCCACAGATCCAGCTTGCAATGCGGCGCCATCGAGGGGGGAAAGCATGAAAGCTTGGTAGTAGACGCCTATCACGGGTGATCAGTCACATGTTTTTTTTATTATCTTTCACTTGGGAGAGACGAGAGCACGCAGCAGGAAGTGAGAGAGAGAGCAATTGGTAAGTACCTCCAGCAGTAGGATAGACACTGGTGATTTCACCAAGAGAAGCAGCAACACAGACAATGATCATGGAGACAGCGAGCCATCCCCAAATGACGTTGACGGGGCCGCCGCCAATCAAAGGGTAGGCCAAGGTTGTAGCGAGACCGTAGGGGATGGAAGCGAGGACGAAGGACATGAAGGCGACCTGGAACGTCGAGCGATTTCGCGAAAGCTCAGCCTTGTAGCCCATGGTCTCAAGGAGCTGATCGGCAGAGTCAGGGGCGCCATTGCCGCCAGACGCCTTTGAGCCTCGTCGATGCTTCTGCTCCGACACAGGTTCCATGGCGCCGGTGCTCGTGCTGCCCGAGTCGTGTTTAGACATGGCCTCGGGGGAGAGAGTCGAGGGATACCCAAACGTGGTGTTGTGGTTTGGTATGAGGTGATTCGAAGCGGAGCTGGGCGAGAAGAAAAAGAGAGTGGGTGAGAGAGAGTTGACAAGCAAGCGCGAAACCCGTTCGTTTCGAGTGGGAAGGTGAGGGGATTTAAGAGGAAAAAGAAAATCGAAAATCAGAAGCTAGGCAAGGCAAATGGAACAAATCTGGGGAAGAAGGGAACCTTTCTTGGAAAAGAGATTTGGAGTAGACGAGACTTTGGGCGACATGGGGACATGGGATGTGGGACATGGGACCGGGGGGTCAGGACCAATTATCACTGTTGCGTCAATAGTGGGCAAGGTACGCTAAGACATGGACCTAAAGTGGAAAAGGTGGGAAAAGGCGATTGATGGGACAAGGTTATGGTGAAGATAAAGAGACGAGGGTCTTGTCTGGAGCATGGATTTGGAGAAGTATCTGAGTACGCATCAGGCAAGGGTGCCGTTACAGGGCGATAATACACGCTCAACGCGCTTGTCTCTAAACTCATCACCGAAGAAACGCTTTGTCAACGTTAATCAGTAATAATAAAATGAAACTCGAACCAAACGTTACAGCAACTGGTATCAGCTCCCTCCCACGTCTGATAGGCCTCTTGTCGCTTCTGGTCTAGCTCGTGGTTCCTCTGCGTGGAGCCCCCAGCCAAGTCCACACGATTCAGGACCCAGCTGGGGGATACGATAGGCTGCTTTGTACGTCATTTGCTGGGCTCGAGTGGAAGGGCGAGGGCCAGAAGAAGTGGGCGACACCAAGACCGGGCAGGCCGACACAAGGTTTTCGGTCGACAGCTCGAACCGGAAGGAGATATCAGGTATCAGGCTTAGCCTAGGTAAATACCGCGCTTTTGACATTGGTATTACATTTCCATGGGCACATTGAACTGAACACGCTCTTTTCTCTCGGCTTAAGCACTGGGCCAAGCTTTCAGCCGCGGCAGGGAACGAGAACGAGACAAATAAGAGAGGTCTTTTTAATTAACTACAACGAGAACCCTCTTTTCTTCAGGTCTAGGTTTCAGCCGAGGCCAATCGTGAGACTACAGGCTACAGCGAAAAAGCTCAGATACTCGAAGTGGTTGCTTGTGAAACAACCTGTCAACAGTGTCGATCATGCACATGCGACACATCACATCAATCAATTCAACACACTCACCCACAAGAAAGCACAATGCTTGGGTTAGATCCTCCTCCAACTTTACCTATTTTGGTGAATATCCAGTATGTGATCGTCAGGGTATCAACCACCCCTGGACCTGCATAGCCAGAATCCTGTTGATATCCAAGATAATATCCTGGGCTGTAGCTGAAGCCGGGCTGAGTTTGAGTTGAGTCTATCAATCGGCGGTTGCGATTCCGTATCGTCAATCTTGCACGGCATCCTTCATCCTGGCTTTATTCCTATCTAAGAAGTCCGGCGACAACTCCGCGATAACGTCTATTTCCCCAAACACGTGACCGGTTTTGATCATCCCCCCGTTTCGCGATAACGCTTGTTCGACGGGCCGTTCCTTGCGTTTGCGTGTGCGTGTATGTATCTGTCTGCGTATCTATGTATGTAGTAGGTATCGGTATTGTATCGGTATCCCGGGATATGTATGTATCTAGGTGTAATTCGTATGGGCCTCGCCCTTCTCAACTTAACCACGTCCTCCGTTGTAGTCGGCACCGCCAGCCTTCCTCAACGTGACCACAATATCCTTCTCCTTCAGCTCGGCCCTGTCCCCCGTGGTGACGGCGATGCTGTGATGCGACAGCTGACGCTTCACGTCGCCGCTCTCGATGCTGACGCGGGCCTTGCGCATGACCTTTGTGCCCTCGCCGATCCAGACCACCAGGATGAACTTGACCCGCGTGCTCTCCTTGTCGTTGGCGTACTCGACGCGCACGTAGCCGTACTGCACCTGCCCATCGTCGAGCTCGCCCACCATCTCGCTCAGACCGCCCGTGCCCGTCTTGATGAGCTGCAGCTTGTTTCCCACCGCGCTGGCGTACGAGATGAGCAGCCAGTTGGTCGCATCCTTGTCTGATCGGACGGCGTCGTAGGCCGCAGCCACCTCGGGAGCATCAAGACCCGACATATTTTCCCGTATATAGTATGTATATATAAATATAGAGATAGAGAGAGCGAGGGTATATTCGTAGCTTTGTTGCAGATTGATACAACGGGCGAATGTCGGTCGGTGCGGGCGGTCTCGAGATCGAATCAGATTGTCTGCCGAGCAGGGAGGAATAAACTGGGCCTACCTACAACTAACACACAAGGATCGTATCAGTAAGAGAATAACATAAAAAAAGGGTTCATACTTGGTCAAGGCTTACTCAGGGCTGTGCTCTACTTTGCTACACTGAGCTGAAGGAAAACGAGACGTTTCTTTCACACTTCAGGAGTTTGACTGACTCCAATTCAGGGGCCCCTCTCCATTCGCCAATCAGACATTGTCGTCTACTCCATGGCCCCTTGCGCCTCTGGGAAAAGCTCGGTTATGAACGGAACGCGCTCTAGAAGCCTGACGATCCATATTTCGTCCAAGACGCTAGAAGCGAAACGGAGAGACTCCGTCTTGTGTTGGTTGTCTCGCCGCCAAGACAAAAACCTTCCTTCTAAATGGATGTTCGTAAATACCCTAGACGGCCCTTGGTCTTGGCCTGGTCTGTTCTCAAGACTCACCCCAGCAATCAACATTCGAGAACAATATCGTGGTATGCTTCAGCTCAGGGGCTGATCCGGCTCCAGTTACCCGAGTCCCGCACGTCCTGACCTCCGCGATTCAGGGGAGGGATATGGCTTCATTGTTGATTTCCGAGTACGTAAAAACGCGGGTTGCGAAACCGATTGACTATCATGTTCCCCTCCCCCATGGGACACTAGAAAGTCGGGGGATTTAGAGACCGTAGGGCTTGGTGTCTGCGGAGGTGAAATGACATATGGGCTGTCGTGATAATATGCATATCGAAAAGAAAATAAGAAGCCTCCCTCCCTCTTGCATATCAAACCACGTGTTGCATGTCCCTTTTAGGTCGCACATTCACTGTAATTATAGCCCCTGCAGATTTGATCTGCAGTGCCATCCAGCAACCAATGGCCGTCAGCTCAGCCACTGTTCTGTGCATTGCATATGAGACATAATTATAACCTCTGCCCATACAAAACTCCCCCTTGACAATCAAGCCAACAAGTTACAACCAACAGTCACTGACCACCCATAAATCGGGCCGAGAAGCAAACGGCGCTATGGGCATTATTACGGGTTGCCTTGCCCAGAAAAGTCCACCGTCGCCCGCCGTTTCACTCGGATGCCTTCTTGATTAAACCTGGCAACTTACCTTGTGAGAGTGGATAGGGCTGCCCAGGGACCCCCTTGGCCCAGTGAGATTTGTAGGGACGGGAAAAAACAATGGAAATCCGAGGTCGATCAATTTGGTAATCGCGAAAATTCTTTCATTTCTGAGGGTTTTGATAGGCCTTTGTTATGTGCTGCTGTTATTTCCGTGCTGCTGTTATTTCCGTGCGTCACATTGAGGTTACAACTCCGATGCTATTGGGATGCCCGAAATTGAATCTCAATTCAGGTAGACATTTCCGTCCGTTTTTTCAACGTTTAATTTTGACAATCTGATACCTTTCTCCGATCGGTGAATTTGTTTTCAGCGAATGCTCAATTTTTGTACTCAAGCCTCGGCATCAAGTGTTCCCTTGCGATCATTAAAATGTTTTCTTGAGGCTTTCGCGATTTAAAACAACTGCAATAGATCCCATCTTAGCGACGAAGGGTTATTTCTCATGTTGCCTATGTGCCAGGCTGGGAATCGTCTCGCCGTCTAAAAAGCTCCAGGGTGGCATATGATTGCGGTAATTATACAACTTTCCATGACTAAATCGCGGTTTGCTCTAATTTTGTTGCGTTTAATAATAAGGCTAGAAGAAAAGGACAATATCAGCTTGTGTAAGCTGTCTGACGTGTACTTGGCTGTTGTAGTCGCAAAAGTTGCTTTTGAATCTGAAGTCGTCGTTGACCCATTCTCTCATATCTTAGTAAACCAACTGTGTTACAAAACTCTCTAAAACATCGTTATAAAGGTCATTTAAATTAGCATGTTCATCGTTCGTTCGTTCGGACTATTCTCATTGGTATCTCGCTTGTGGCTGTTAGTGGTCTCTCCAGTCAGTCACAGAATTCCTACCTAAGCCATAACTTTCTAATCGAGTGACTATAGTCTAGAGGGAACTCAAGGCCACTGTATAACTTACGAGACATCATTTGCCCGAAATTGCAAGTCTTGATGATCGGTCAGTTAGTGTCTTTCCAGCAGTGGAGATGGCTCGAGCCTCATACAAACTGTATCGATAAAGAGACCTCTACTTTTGCTATATGGCCAACGGCCTATGCTTGCTCAACCCTGATACTCAGACGTAGCTTACCTTGGCCGCTGCCAGTGGGAACCATGGAGTCAACGGCGCAACCAAATGATACCTCTGCAGCAACTTGTCCCAGCTACAAAATGTCAGGGCAGGCAACACGACGACGAAACATTGCCGCTTTATGGATGGCAGCCCAGGCTTCCCTCAGGAAAGGCTCAGGGAGTGGCGACCTACCTAAGCCAGTAAAGTACCCTCTAACTCTACTGAAGTATTGAGAAGCTTGTCGCTCTCCTGAATATCTAACTCCAATCGGCTGTACTGCAATTCGCTGAGATAGATCATTAAAATTCGACTCGTATGAACTAGCAATAGACAGAAAAGAGTAATTTTCACACCACTGCTAAGAGGAAGATTAGATTATATATTCTACGTAGAATACGCTTATAGGTGGTATAGTTAAATATTAGTATAACTATACTTAATAACAGAACTATTCTTCCGTGCTGATTGGACTATGTCTATTGCCTACCGTCATTACTAAACTCACTCTCTTATTGACAACATCCAAGGTTCTGCCCTAAGTTGACAGTTCATACACCGTCTGCTGCACATAGGCCCCTTGATTTTGCCCATCCATTTGATGATTGACCGTTGAATTTTGTGTGTGCATACCCCCATCCAACTCGTAGATGCTTTGGAATCCTACAGCACCCTTGAAAGGATCCATGGTAATAATTTTGGCATCACTAAAATCGACACGGTCTTCTCCTGGAAGAGCCATTGGCGCTGAGAACCCAAGGAGCTTGCTCACATGAGTGTTGCAGATGCGGCAAAAGACTACATTGTTGTATCTCATGTAGTTGAAGACACAGGAGGAACAGAATATGTGATTACACGGTCGTAGACTAGAAGTTGTTAGTTCAGACTATTCATCCTAAGCATCAAATCGTCCAAAGTATTGAAAGACTTACATCGAATCACAGAGCATCCTTCTACAGCAAGTGCATGCCACTTTGGTAGAACCGTTCAAACGCGAATTTAACTGGATGTTACCACCCTCGCTGTCCAACTCACCTACGCTCTTTACACCCAACAGATTATCCTGACCGTCGGTGATAGCAGATTCGCCGTAAGATTCAAAGAACGGCAGCCCTTGCTGCTTGTACATCTCAGGTGTGACAGGCGACGGAGGTGCTAGCATACCCGTTAAAGACTCAAAGGCTACCGAGTTAAGGATCTGAACGCTGATCATTGTAGTGCGATGCTTACACCACGCGGATGACTTGAAGGGGTCTTTGTTGATTTTCTGGTAAATACGCGAGCCGGCCGCAATCCCCATAGACCAGCCTGTTTGGCTTTGAAGACTGTTAGTATTCGCGGCTCTTATGAGGACGATTGAGACTGTTGGACGGTGACTCACTCTGTCGGTTTGGGATAAGGTTGAGTTGAAGCAGGCCTCGAGCTCCAAGACGTGGCGGCGTCAGATCGTGGAGGCGAGGAATATGTAGTTGCCGAGGAGGGCGCAGAAGGTGAGGATGGTGCTAAGGATTGATTCCCCGATCCCTCTACAATTTCGACTACAGAATGACCTGAATCATACGTTTCCTCTGCATTCAATCTCATGGGGACACCACATGGAGGTTTTTGGTAAATCTGTTCATTCGAAGCTCTCATTCTAGAGTCACGACGTCGCGCTTCGGCCAATACAGAAGAAAATTTCTGAGAAAAGGCCTGAGGCCTAGCGGACCCGGGACTCGACAGCACAGCTGGACCAGGCGCTACTGGTAATTGGTAACCAGGAGAAGCGACAGGCCGGCTCTCTGCAGAAGCTGAAGCCAATTCAGCTGCGCTGACGACAGCTGAAGGAGAATACTGGCGTCTATACTGCTGAGATGGTGCGCTAGTGCTAGAAGGCGACGAATAGCCCTCGAATTGGGGAGATTGGCCTACATGATGAGCTTGTGGTGGACTTGACGAGCCGGGGGAAGGGTATGTTTCCGACATGGACATATTTGGTGAAGTATGACCGTACTGCGGAGACGCAGGAGATGTTGACTGAGTGGGATAGCTCGAGTGTTGGGGCCGTTGCATCCCAGGGCCAGGCTGCCCAGAGGAAGGATGGACGGGAGATATCTGACTAGAGAAAGGTGAGGAGGATTGGTAGGTTTGTTGTGGGAAAGGCGCCTGCTGCCATTGGCGACCGCCTGTGTCCCAGCCCTGTGAATATCCCGGCGGTGAAGGCTGAAGTAGTATAACCTGAAGAATGGAGTTGTCCTCTATTGCTTGCTCGCCTCGAGAACAAGGCTGAAGGGGCCTGCCTTGATACAGAAGCCTCATACTCCAAGCGTTGAAGTCCGTACCCATGATCTTGGCTCCTGCTTGGGATCTCTCCTGCATGCATTGCTCAAGTGTCCACCAAGGCGCCCATTCAACACCCATAGTCCGGTGGGAGCCGTTTTGCTCATAGGAGAGTAACAGATTGAGCTTGTACACTGCCGTCATGTACACCTCACTGCCAGGCTGCCAGGCCAAATAGTTGGACTGATACTGCACGATCTGGGATCTGTACAGGTGGCGCATGTAAACGGGAGAATGAATCTTGACCCAAGGCTCTGCCGTCTCAGATGTGTCGAGAATTCCGCTATCTTCCAACTCTTTGAATCTCCAGTCTAGAATGACAGTGTCCTCACTCAAGCTCCGAGGTGTCTCATAAGGTGTTGTATTCTGGGCGAACTTGGGTCTGACATACCACTGGTTTCCTGGGATGAGTTCTAGCTGTATGCCGCCAACGTCCTCTTTACCTGTGATCTGCTTCTCGACCGAATAGCCTGAGCCAAGGGGCATGGCAATGAATTGTCGAACTGTTCCTTGACCAACCGCGATACCATCGAGGAACCTCTGTGTAGGCACGGAAACATAATCCTGCTTTGATGGTCTTTGGGACGGCGGTGAGTTCCATGGTAGCCCAGAAATCGCGTTGACACCGCCGACGAAGGTCCTTATAGCAAAGTTGTCGTTTGTGGCCTTGAATGATAGAAACATGGCCTCGCGCTGATATAGTGGAAAGAAGACTCCCCCTTCCGCGCCATTTCTATCAGACTAGCGTTTCCCGAGTTTTGTAGCTTTTGGGAGATCCAGGCGATGTTAGAAACGGGGATACGGCCTACGCCAGAAGGCTGGTTGTGTACCTTGCCATCTTCTGGTAATCTTAACGTGCTGTTAAAAGTAATATCCAGTTTAGCAGGGAACGATACCACCTCAACCATGTCCTCTTTACAGCGCACCCTGAGTCGCCGGATATTCTCCTCGAAATCCGCAATAGACTCATCTTTGTTGATCAGAAGACCCGACTCGGCATCCGCATCGTAACAAGATGATTCATCGACGGCAAAAATCTGGTATTCTTGGGGTTGAGCTCTGTCTGGGTTCCACTGCGGCACGGCAAGGCTTGCGTGTTTGGCTGAGATGGGTTCCTCGTACCCGTGGGCTTTAAGCAGCCGAGTGACATGCTTGAGGGTCATGAAGTAGGGTCCTTGGATCATGACGCTAAACTTTTGGGCGTGGCTGGATTTCTTAACGCCGTTGAGGATTATTGTTATGCATTCTTCGGGAGTGAAACCTAAAATGCTATGTAAGTTAATGGTTCAAGGTACTGGACACAGTACTGGGACGTGGTGTGCCTTTCATAACCAAAACATCTCTATACACTTGCTTCACAGGCATCTCGACAATATTCTGTTCCTGGGAATCCGGCGTGAAGCTGGAAAGCCAAGTGTCGAAGCCAGAAAAGGTTCCGACATCATCTTGGGGGCTGACAGGTGGAACGATATCCCGGCGGTTTGGTCCAGGACCTGGAGGAGGTGCAGGTGTAGGTACTTTCGACAGTAAGGGATCTTGTAGATTAACGACATGCTTGGAAGTGTCTTGATTCTGATCGTAGTTGTCCGGAGGGAGGGCCACATCCTGCTGCTGGATCTGGATCTTGATCCCGCTCTTACTGCCCTTGATCTTATGCATGAGTTTCTTCATGGCCACGGTTTACGGTCGTCCCAGTTGCAGCGGTGATGATGCGTTATTTCAAGGACGGTCAAATAAAACTATCTACCTTATCTAGAGACAAGACAGATTTCAGTTTGAACTGGAGCTGTATCTGAAGCGGGGGCTGGGCAATAGTTAACCTTTGGTGGCGTTTGCGGCTGAAGAAAAGTCATGTGAATTCATAGTTATTGAGAGCTACTCAGCTATTGTAGTCACCACCTCTTGTGTTGGCTCACCCAGGGCTTAGGCTCGGCTCAGGTTAAAGCAGCGACTACTTAGGATAGTCACTAAGCGAGATAAGAGCGCAGGTCGATATTCGCATTTTGCATTAAGCTGTTTCAATTATTCTTCGAGATAAATTTTCGCTGGTGTGTTCATGGTGTTGATGTGGCCTCACGACTGTCACACACAGATATACACGTAAGGGCAAACAAATATCCATCAATACATGATGAAGCTACTGAGGTCCTAATAGCATATTCTTCAAGGATAATGATGCCCAGAGGATATGCCTGCTTCTCTTGCACTGAAATTTCGAATAGTGTCAGGTCTTGCTACGGGAGCTGTCACTCCCGAGAGATTACAAGTGAGATTAGTCGTAATGCTTTGAAAACAGATGCCAGCTCTTATCATAATTCAAATAGAATGAGGCAAGACTGTACATTAGCTGACCTTCGTTAGTTCATTGCTTATACATGCATGATCTACATTGGAGGGAGGCGTCTTCCCGTCGTAACAACATGCCTAACACTCTCCCACGTCAACCTTCACTCAACATGCTACCGAAAAGAGTTTGAAGTAAATTGTCTAGCAATCAGCCATATCCTCTAGACAATATTTACTTTATGAGTCCAAACAATCACGTCTGAAGAAAGATGAATCGAATACTGTGCGATATATTTAACACGCCGCATTTCTCTCACAGAGACATGATTATACGTCTCCTCGGGTAAGCTTCGAATGAACTCTGCTGGACACTGCAAGTATGCTCCTAATATCTATAGCAGAGAGTGACAGGTTATCTTTCCTAGGATACAATGAGAACAACCAAAACCTGTGTATGCCTGTTCTCATTCTTATTTCATACTCCTGTGCTTCACATTATATCTCCGATCCATCAGCGACTCTTCAGTTCAATATCAAATAATAAGGGATGGGCACTCAGTCAACTATAAAAATGTTACTTTCAGAAGAACTAGACGCGAAGAGGCCTTGTATTGGCTCGAGCTGGGCTGCAGTCTTGATGGAATGTCTCGAAAACAAATATTCAACTCGGTGAGTCGGAAGAATCAAGTATCCGAACAGGGAAGTAGCTAAAGACTCGTTGTCTATATGGCTCGTACTGCGAAATGCATATCAACCTATCTCCATCATCGATTTGTTGCAGTATGTACCGGCCAAACATTATCACTGCTTCTCCTGATCCAGGAAAGCGAAAACGTACAATACGGCCTCGTCGATGGACATGTCTCCAAAGGAACATAAACATCCGCCAAACACCAACTCAGCCTACCCACAACAAGTCCTCACGCTATTTTCTTAATCCCAGGACCCTGGCCGTCATATATGCTGTACCCAAGGTATTTTGGTCTCTCATTCATCCTTTCACAGTCTAAGTCTAACGACATGTTTATAGTCATCCTTATCACTGTTGTTCCATCATCTATATACTATTGCGACTGATCCCAATGAGCTCTTCTGCCTCATTCTTCAGTATCACTATCTCCTTCAGACTGATACTTGATACCGTTCATGACCACGCATGAAAATTACCCTCGTGTATCTAGTAACGTTATCAAACTTCTTGAATTATCCAAGGTCAATGAATTGTGGCTACACAGCTCTCATCCATAAAACCCTCTCGTAACCTCTTCCTGCCCCCGTGAGGTCTAGACATATGTACAGGTGAGTGGCAAGATCATGTTACTTTGTGGTGTTCCATCCAAACCTAAGCGGAGCAAACCCGGTCTCGCGGTCAATATGCCTATGGTTTGGGTGTCTCGGTTGAAGATCACGACATAGAACATGTGACATTCTTTGAAATCAGCGTCAGCCATCTTTTCAAGCCCCTACAGCAAATCACCACGCTGGTTACAAAAGCCGTGGAACTCAACCGGTCAGAGCCACCATCAGACGAACGCAGCCGGGGTGCTGGTATGCATATGCTGTATCACCCCAAGTGTCAACGTTCCTGACGCCCACTCCAGAGAGTTCTACACGAGCTGATAATCTGCTCTCGTTGCAGCATGTTACTCTGGGGTAAAATAGCCGCTTCTAGCCCTCGTGCTGGTGCTACCCAAACCATGCTTTCTGCCAATATTGAAACGCTACACTGGGTTCGAACATGTATGGCTTCTAACTTGACAGCTCGGAGTATGTGTGTCCGGTCGAATCAGCCTCGGATGAAGACCTTCTGTATGCACAGTGATGAGAGTGGTGAGCCGCGATGACGGAAATCCGGGGAACATGAGGGCAACACAACAACGCAACAGACACCATCATGCAATATCATCATGTTTTGAGCTTCACGCCCGAGATGCGGACTTTGGCGATGGTCCACACTACACAAGTTGCGCCTTTGCCCAGAGATGATACGAGGAACGGCATATTCCACGGCAAGTTTCGTGAGCTGCCTCCCGAGTGGCGTCTAGACCCTTTACTAATCTGCTACAGATATCTATCAGAGTGGCACAACGTTGAACTTGAACTGATACTCGCGGGTTTGATATCGCCTCTGTGAGGAGTCAGATGGGCCGGGCCGTTGACACTGGGTGTGCACAGCAACATCTAGAACTGGTCAGCAATACACTTTCAACGTTTGCTAGCGGCTGAGTCTACACCGAGCGCCAGTCCGACTGTGCATTGGGGCGCTCAGATGGGGGAAGTTACGAAGTCTGGAGACGTCCAAGACCCGTTCTAGATGTTTGTCATATGTGATGCCACATGAGACGAGCCGTTGTTGCCATACAAATCATGTCATGTACATGTGTGTGTATAATGCACGAAATGTCAATATTGGAAGGCTACCCTATGCTTGCGTGAGATGACCTCCGGCAACTAGCTTAGAGTTTACAAGACGGTAGATAAGCTCCGAGAGCAAAACAGCACCTCCGAGGAGGCCTGCTGGCCTGTCATTTGACCCTGATGAGATGCACGATACAGCAAGACAAACGCGGGGAACTGTCTCAGCAGAACCCTCCCTGCGCTGCACTCTGCTCTGCACTGTATCGTACCTACAGTGAGAGATGCACCGACTCATGAAAGACGCGGAGCAGAAAAGCATGGCTGAGGCGGTGAAGACGTTACCGAGTTGGCGTTGCCCAGAGGGTATGGGATGGTTACAGTGAGACAGCCGTTGAAAATGGTAGCGCCCTCCAGGTTAGACTCTTCTCTTCTGTGGGTGTGGCGGGTGGTTGAGTTGAGATTGTGGTGGCTCACGCTCGACACTCACACTGCGCACCACTACACCACAGTGGCTACATTGGCTACACTACTACACTCTCTGTACGAACGATGTAATGCTGGACGCTTTGGTGCCACCATTAGACTTGGCCTTGCTTCCCCGGGCGTTGGATTGGAGGGCCAAAAGTTTCCAACAGAAAATAAGTGGCAAAGGCAAACCAACAAAAGAAATGGATCTCCACGGTATGTCTCGCCTTGCGTGAAATATTCACATTTCTTATTCACGAATAGCAACAATTACGTAGGGTCAATGAGCGAAAGCGGATAAGGATGAGGGATATTGCTGTTGATGGGGAACCCTCACCACTATCTGGTCAGACCAAGGGAGATGAGGGAGGCAAGAGGCTCCTCTTTTGTGACTGTAGCTGGCGGAGCATGCATGTCATGGGCGGCTAACTAACTTATTTTCTGCTGGTTGACTCCTGGTTGACTCCTTTTTCCCTTCTTCATACCATTGTGAGTCTGAGGATGAGTCGATAGTCCGACGCTGCGGCTCATTCACTATTTCAACAGGGGGCGGAAAGTGGATTCTGGGTTCCAGAGATATTTAGAGGCTCTTGTACGATCGTCACGATAAAGGTCCAATAGCTCCGGCTCCAAGAGATGAAATGCGACTGTAGACTGTGGGTAAGTCTGTAACACGGCAAGGTCTCCTCGTCTAGTAATGCCCCAGTCCTTGGAGAGCAGAGCACTAAGAAGTGGTTATGGCTCCTGCTACGACGCTGTCCTCATTGTTTAAAAAGATTTGCTTGGCGTTGAGATTGTAAGAGGAGCAAAGACCTTGGCCGTAACCGTGCACCCCAGGCCCCCCAGGCACCCCCAGCAAAAGCTTTGGCCCACTTTACGAGACTATTTGCACGATTTACATACTAGACTTCGATGGTGGTGATCACAGTTCCTCCGCTGGATACGTCATTGAGTAGTCATGTTAATAGACGAGACGATATGGGTTCGAAAGGTTTCCCCGTGGGAGCGAAATTCGAGGGGTAAAAGGGTTTTTACAGAGTTGAGAATGCTCCGTCTGGGGAAGCAAATGTGAGGCAGAAAGACTAGCGATGGGTGATATTCGTTGAGGAATGGATATGCTGCCAGGAATAGACAACCAAGTCCCTGTGCCTGGACAAGAACAGAGATACTCTACCCATATCAGAACAAGTTTTGCTGATCAGAGGCCCGAGCCTCAGGTGGTCGGCAACCTTCACGACAGATGGTGGCTGCCTCGAAAAGATGGGCTACTGGGGGCAAGCAGGGCTACAGTCAGTAACTGCATTCGATTTGGATGAGGGTAGTTCAAAAGTGCCATGTTTGAAGCATTGGTCCTTGGGCATTTGAACCTTGGAAGCAGCAGGTAATGCCTGGCAGTCACACTGTGGATTTCGTTTTTCCCCCATGGTAGCGCCATCTTCAAATCTCTTTGAAACCCGGCAGTAGCATATTCAAGGAGAGACCAATCCGGTCGGGTCTTTTGAGGTTCACCGGGTCTTATCAGACCGACTGCACAAGGGGGGAGGATACGCATACAGCGACAAGGGTCGATCAGCGGGGATATTAAACCACTTGGAAGCCTTCTCCAGACACACACGCACGCAGGTTTGGGTAGGTGATTTTTTGCAATCGTGGTGTTGAAGTCCCAGTTTGCCTTCCCCTGCCTGCTATGCCTGTCCATGGTTGGCAGAAATGCAGAGCAAGGATTATTCCAAGGAGGTGTGGAGGAGAGGGGGAGGGGGGTTACCGTTGCTTAGCGAGCCATGATAACGGGCGAGGGGGCGTGCAGGGGTGATGAGGAGGAGGAGGAGGAGGAGTAGCAAAGGCAGGCAAGCATCTCCTCACTTGCTGTAGGAAGCTCGCAATGGAGTTTCAATTCTTACAGAGACTGCCGATAGCTCGAACGGGACCAATTGATGGGTTACAGTCCGGGGACAATGAATCAGCATCATATATCAATATAGCTCTTCATACAGGACGGTCTTGGCAGCTGAGGGCTTGAAGAGTCTAGATTGATTGCCTAGAGAACGCCAAAGCTTCCCCGCACCATGAGTCGATGTTTCTGCTTGGAACTATCAGGAAGCTGTCATACTCAGATCATATCGCATCAGCATCAGCAGCATCCAAGTGTATGAGCCGGCCAAGCATGAACGATTGCCTGCCACACAGGGGGGAGCAAACATTCCCATAATTGATCACATGAGCATCCGCAACGTCCGATAAAGAATGCCTTGGAAATGCCATTCATGTGGGATCGGGTTCTTGGTGTCGGCCGAAAGCTATGGGCAAGGATAGGGATAACAGAGGTGAGGTAACTGTAGCATGACCTTTTTTTAGTCTAGTTGTTTTGCTCGTCCCGATGTGGTTACAAGACGTCTCAGGAATTCGTGATCTGGTGTCCGTAGTGCGTAACAAACATCCCATCCAAAGGTGGCTTGGTGTTTGTAAAGAGGGGGTTCGCGCGGGGTTGGAGAAACGAAAGCTGGGTCGGGTTAGTGAAGAAGCTCCAAGTTTCGCTTTGCAGCAGCAGCAGAGTTGGGTGACGTGCAGCAATCCAGCGGAAGGTAACCCAGAGTCCACGATGCAGTTAATTGCCGTGACTGTTGCTCTTCTGGTGACGCAAAAAGGCACAGAGATATACTGACCAGTAACTAACTTCTCAGCAGTGGCAGTGGTGTTGTAAGCTGGCCCTTTGGCTTTTGCATTCACATCCCCTCACTCCGATTGGTAGCGGACTGCAGCCTCAGTCCGGGGCGGAAGACCCGGCAAAGCTTAAGGTGCTTGGTGCGTATCCGTAGCGTTGGTCCAAGGAGGCAGAGGCTGATCTCCTCCAAACGACAGGTCCAGGTTGGACGACATCTTTTACGTGTGCGTGTGCAACTCCACAGAGCGATAGTCGAGGTACCGATAAGACGAGACGAACGGCGTCTGGAGATGGCGCTTAGTCACTTAGCAGAGCGTCTCCAGAGTTTAATTGCAGATCACAACATGAGAACGGACTTCTTCAACAGGAGAGACCCAGAACGATCCCCGCATTCGCGATGGACCAATTCCAGCCCGCGGGCGCCTCCCCAGACACAAAGATTGATACGGCAGATAAGAAAAACAAGCGAGGCCGCAGGGCGCGAAGCAGCATGACGATAAGATACTATGCAGTTACATACAGCAGGAAGGTGTTGACTTGCAGCACGCCCAAGCACCAGGCATAAACGCAATACAACCTGGTTAGCCATGCCCAGGCGTCACCAGCATCAGCATCATCATGCCTGCAGGCCTCTCGAACGACTGGTCCTCCTGCATCTCATCTTTCTCTGAACGCGGATGTGGCTGCGTATGATGGCGTGGCTATCCCTTCTATTTTCCCTTGAGTCCTTTTTGCAACGAAACGCCAAAATGTCCGCTCCGTGGTAACGTCGGTGAGCGGGATGGAAGTTGAACTAAGTTAGTTTTTGTTTCGGGCGTGGTGAGCCTATCTAAAAGGGTCCCCCCCCCCTTCAACTGAAGCCACAAGAGGGGGAGCGAACAAATCTGGGGTCCAATGCGTCTGTCTTGATCAGGCTTGAACTGCGTAATGTAATGTATGAAGGGTCTTGCTTTTCAGGTTCGACCTTGCCATCGCCACTGAGGGATCACGATGAAGGGTCCTGTTTCTTTCCGTGTCCGTATGCGTAAGGGTGAGGGCGTTCGAACTTGGGACGTGCTAAAGAGGCATACTGCACTGGAGATCGCTGTATATCCACACACACGCAGCGTGAATGGAAAGCCTGGTGGCATTAGTTATCAATGGGCCGGGGATCTTCAGCGACGATCAGGGTAGCAGACCATCTTTTGGAAGGCTGGACCCCTTTGAAGATCCTCTTCGGGATGAAAAAGGTTCACTGCAGAAACACCAAGACGCACGCAATCACCAGCGATGGGGTAATGATGAGCATGTTGTGGCCCCACGAGGCTTGGCCATCATGCAAAACACCAAAGAGATTAAAACTAATCGCAAATGCGCCTCGCTGGGAAAGCAAAATGACATGATTGAGATATTGGCTGTTACTCGGTATACCCTCAACCCCGAGGCTCAGATCATCCAAAGTAAAGTTGTAAACTCTTGAGCGTGGGTCTTGCTAACACCATCTCACAAGCATCAGGGACCCTTAGACCCACAACCGCCGGCGGATGGAGAATGATATGGTATCAAGGGGCTGGAGATAGTTGCATATTCAGGTCTAGCTTCCAAGAAAAAGAGATATATCTCTCAAAACATTGTCTCTCCCTCTGTGGTTCCGCTTCCGACGGGCGTCTAGATTTTGCTGAGTGTAACACAACAATGGGGCCTGGTGGCAAATTGGGCTCCGCGGACAAGAGATATTCATGTTAATGTTCATATCCTTATTAGAGGAGTAATTGATGTTCTTTGGCTTTCGATTGACTTTGACGGAAGCAGGACCCTCGAGATCAGGAGCTGTTGTTGGTTGTTGACTGTTGCTTGCTAAGATAATCAACGCCTCTATCGCCATCATGCCTTAGACTTGTAAATCATTTGTTACTGCCTGGTATACCCTACGCCCATGTCGTGCCATTCGCTGCAAAGCATCTCATCCAAGCCCGTGCGTTTAGCGGGTCGCGGAATACGATAAATCAACATTAAACAACATTTTCAAACACTCAGACACTGACTCCATTCTCAAATCTCGGACTGCAATCAATAAAAGAAAGGCCCACATAGAACTTTCCCTACCCAAAGCTGACTGTCGCCCTTGTTCATGGTCCCCTGTCTAAGCTCATGGGTCGGCGTCCCATCCTTGCTAAGCGAGTCCTCCCCGACCCCCCTGTGAATCGGTTCGGGGCCAATCAAGATACCACATCAGAGCCGTTTTGAAAGGATGCAGAGAAACCACACACACAAACGCAACATCGAGATGCATTGGGATGATTGCTTTTGCAGGCGCTTGTGCGAGCAAGGAACAAGGGAAAAGTTTACCCCCCATGGGTTTGCGAAACTCAAACGCAGGAGATGCTCATTTGCATTGCCATCGCGGGGGAGCGGCCATTGATAGTGGAGGCTGAGTTGCGAAATGTAAATTGAGTGCAGCGCAGCGCAGAGTAGCCTGCTGATAAGCAGTTATCTGCTTTTAGATATCACTCGTTATCGCTACCTCACCGGAGAAAGAAGAAGAAGGGGGGGCGGCTAGTGGCTACCTATCATGCTTTGTGGTTGTGTCAACATCATGACAGAGTTTCGAGGCATGCCAAATCAAGGTAGAAATGAGACGGGTTATCAGAAACGAGCGACATCGGAGTCACTTACGTGATGAATAGAAGGTCTGCCGTGGTTTCTAACAGGTTACACAGATATTTAGAGGTCTCTACGCATACTACGTACAGTAGCGATGCTCGATATCCATTATCGCACCGATATGATCCATGTTAGAGCTGTTGGGAATCTGATGTACTGTAGCTCTCCCGTGCTTTATCGTACCACCAGGGGTGTCGTTTGGAGAAGGCAGCAAATGGATGGATGGAATTGGCCTATTGCATATTCGTGACGGTCGGCCTTGTTCCCAAACAGCTACTCTGGGAGATATAACCCGGAGGAGGATCATCACATCTCGCAAAATAACTAAATTAATAATAACGGTCTCAGTGCGACATGCTGTGTGCAGCAGCCAGCACCGTACGATACGGGGTCCCCCAGTTTAACGCTGGATGCGACGGTGCAAACGGGGTCTAACGTTAGGGGATTGGGGATGGAGGGGATAGAGTTAAGTTGGTGTGTGGGATAATGGAGTCGATGAGGCAAGTTGGGGATGCGACAGGACAGAAATGGAGAAGCAATTCACGAGTTGGTGGTAGCCGTTGACTAACAAGTGGCGATGCGAAGTCTTGGTGTTGTGCTTCAGGCATCGCCCAGTTCTGTATCCGTCTGCCTGCCTGCTGAAGGCAAGGCAAGGCAAGGCTTGCCATCCATTGATGTTCTTGTTGGGAACCACAACTTTTCCGGTGGCGATGCGACGGTCAGCGCCCAGCAGTTGTTTCGTTTACCGTTAAGAAGGTGGCAGCACTTTTAGCAGGGGCACTTTTTGGTTGGTTGGGGGTGAATTCGACAGGGTCCTTTCACACTCCAGTGGCTCACTGTATCCGTGTAATGTAAAGTGATTGATGGGGATAACCTCTTGGTGATAAAACCGGCTGTTGTTTTTTTGCCTTTGGGTTGCGTGGGATTGCGCAAGCGAGAAAAAAGGCGACATGACATGGCTGACATGTGAAAGGGCCAAGCCTCCTATGGCGAGATGCTAACGCTGTCTCACTGAATGTTCTCACAAAATTGTTAAGGGGATGAGCTCAGAAACTAGCTTTTTGCTTGGCATTACGAGGCGTCGATTGTTGGGCCTAGCGCGACCTGTCGGAAAGTCGATCTAATAGCGCCAACTCCAAAACTGACGATAGTCACTCACCCTGGAGTCATCAATCACATACGATTCCACTTCTTTCACAGAACAAGCTCTTTAGGGGACCAGACGGTTCCTGTTTAGCTGCCGTTAGATTCGGCCGCATTTCGAGGCATATAATTTTTTTCAATCTTAAAAGGATGTGATGAGCGTTTTAAAGGGACATGGCCCCCACCACACCTGTCATGCTTAGTCTCGGGAATGTTTGTTTCGATGGTGTTGAAGCTGATATAATTCGAGATCCAACCCTTGGGGCTTGGGGATGGTGCAAAATTTTCTGGGCCTGGGCCAAAACGCCCACACAGCAAGCGAGGAACTGTTTTCCAAAATAGCAATAGCCGCATCCCAGCAGAAGCGAGTGTGAGTGGGCGATCTGGTCTGTGCAGGGCCCGTTATCTCTCTGGTTTCGGACGCCATCTGCGAACTAAACCCAACGCAGACAAGCCTTATCCTGTGGCCTGGCACTCGAGCCTCGATGGTGTTATTAATCTCGCTCGGCGGGTTATCGCTGTTGTTTTTTCGTAACGGCAAGACAAGCTCAAGGCTAACTGTGTAGTAACGTGGGGGATATCCGTTATAAATGCACTTTTTGGATGACATTCCTTTCCCGCTTCAAGCGCGAGGCAAATTGATTAATAAAATAAAAAGGGTCCCTTGAAGAGAAAGTCGCCGTGAGAACAAACCTGACCAATGCCAGTGCAAGGCTACCTCTCCTCCACCTCGCGCCAAATCATGACAGGAAGCTTTGACATGCTAGCATAGTCTGCTTGACTAAGCCGTGCATGTCGGATGCCGTCTCATCTGGGGATGGTGTTAAAACAGTTCTACTAACGTTAGGCGACAAGCAGTCAAAGGTCAACCGCCATCGTCTAGGAGCTACTGAGCACAATTGGTCCCTGGTAAAAGGCGGTCTCTAAGCTCTAAGCTCTCTGACTCTACCCATGACTGTTCCTGTACCTACCTGAATCATGACTCTTGCTGCCCTCAGTTGTCTGGGAGAGACATATCGCGCCATTATTACATAGGTATACCAGAGAACAGTCACTGTATGTATGTGCAGACCTTTCATTTTGTAAAGTGCCAGTCAAAGGGCCAGCCTCTGGACCCCACAGACGCGAACAGGCTGACGAGGCGTTCTTCTGTGTCAGATCTGGGCAAGCCACGAAAGCGTTGAGATGGCAAGGAGGCTTTTGCTTTTGCATTCGCTTTGTCTCGAGTTCTTCCCCACGGGCGCATAATAATAAACTACAACCCCAACCCCAACTCCAACTTCGGTGGGTTTGGCGGGTGGACAGGCATTTTGAGACGTGAGACCTGGGGAATCCATCCGCAGACAAAAGCGAGCGGGCATTGCACGGATGGCAACGGTATCACGGCATGGGCCAAGGCCGCAAGGGCAACATAATAGACTTCAGCCTCTCATGTCTTTTGCGTAGATCTTAGTAATGGAGCCCGTGCTGTAGTTTCACCGGAACAGTCTGGGGTCGAGAGCACCAGAGAGAGGGCTCGCCCTGAGACCTTTCTGTTGGTAAGCTAGTAGGGTATCTCAAGATTAATATGTTGTAGTCGTATCGTGTTTGGTGTTGGTCTCTTGGGGAGAATGCGCCGCGTGGTGAGACAAACGAAGAATGAGCGCGTGGTTTCTGGGACGACCTACGTCATTGACGACCACGATGCCATATCCTTGACATGCATTTGGTATTGTTTTGCTAGTGGATGGTTATGCCCATGGGCCCCCCCTTTTTTTCCTCAACTGTTCTCTAAGCGAATTTGTTTTCTAGCGAAGCATATCGTTTTATTTTTGTATGCAGAGAATGTCATGGCAGCGGATACGGCACCCGGATGCAAAGCTTAGTACTCGCCAATAGAAAACCTTTTGGACACGGTTGACAAACTATCGTGACTCCATCTACCGGAGCTCCTTTGACGTCGATGATGCCCTGTGCGCTATGGTTTCCTTTCTTCTTAGAGGGACAAGGGGCTCTGCCTTGGATATTTCATTTCTAGTGAACTTGAGACGGCGCAAGGAGGCTCAGACTCAAGACTGCGCTGCGGGCTGGGGGTGATGCTCCTACATAGAAGATGCATAATAGACTTTTCGAATAATGTCGGTGAGCGTTGGATACGGAGGTTTAAGCCCTGTGAGGTAGTATGCGCATCGAGATTTCGATTCACCCATTCTTTCATTCTCTGCAGAGAAATCTCATCTACCGAAGATCTCATGGCAGTTGGAGTTAGAGCTTCCAGCTTGTTCCTTTCGTTGCGCTACCGTCCCTGATTCACTGGCCGTAATGGCGCGGCCGGAAGACACGGAGCGAATGATACGGACGTGACCTTGTCCAGGACAGGGCTGCGATATCAGAGATCTTTGGAACCCCACGCGAAAGTGGGAAAAGGAAGCTGAAGCGAAAAGGGCTCCGGGCTGATGATACCGTGCCTGGTCCGTTGAGGCTACTGGTCAACGTCTGGGATTTTTCACGGACTCCACCTCTCAGTTCGGAATTGCCCACACATTCTTTTTGTCCTCTCTCCAATTTCCTCAAATCCATCAAACAAGCTGTTGGGTCCCCACGCCTGTCCGCTAACTAATCCTCCCTCTCGCTTCTCTCTCCAAAAAGGCCGTGCTCTTGCATGGCCACTATCCAAGCTTTTGTTCTACTTTTTTAATTACACCTTTCGTCATCGTCGTGGAGTCGATGCGATACGATACGTATGCAGAGCTGATATCAGCCTTCCTCCGCCTTTCGCTTTGATGGCCAAATAACACAATGGAATAAACGTCTCCCGTATCAGATACAGCTTGACCGAGTGCTAAGCTAGGCAAGCCGAACTGGGGTGTGACATGCCCCCGGTCAAATCAGAGACGAGACATGGCATGCGTCCTGCTTGTGCGCAGCATACATAATAAATCCCAAAGAATGTACAGTACCTTGGCGTTGCGCCACGGGCCCTTCTCATTCGATGATCTGACATGCTTTTCCCGACCTTGGCAACAGGCGAGAGAGAAAAAACGCCATTCTGGAACTCGAAATGGGTGTGGGCCTGTGTGTGTGTCTCTGTTGCTTCTTGTTCCACCGTCGCTGTGGTTCATTGCTTCCATTCTCTGGTGTTGAAGTCTCAAATTGTGAATCCTCACCATAGCGACTGTTTCTCTTTTTGCGACGGACTTTTTTCTTTGACTTGTATCTAGACGTTTACGTCCCCGTCTCCCCAGTTTCCTTTATCCATCTCCTCTTTCCAACGTTTTTCGTTTTCAGCTTTAACACAAAGATTGATGATCAATTTGGTGTCAAAAAAGTCTCTCCTTTTTCTAATTCATTAACCTTCTTTCATTCTCTTGTCTTCCCGTTTCTATTATTTATTTGTTTGATACGCTGTTTTGGACGCTTTTGTTATCGCCAATCATCAAACTGTTCCCAGTCCCCAGCCATTGAATCGTATTGTGGTTACCATCCATCTCCGTTCATCACAGCCATTCGCTAGGACGGTGCACTAAAGTTTCCGGCGCATCCTCAAACTGACAAACCAACCTAACCTACCTAACCAAACCAGCTCCAGCTCCAGCTTCAAGGCTCCCCAAGCACCGGCACCATCCTGATCCATGCCCTGGTAGCATTGGATCTCCGCTTGCTCTGGCACATCCCAGCAGTTCATTTTTATCTGTCGATTCGGTTTTTGATACGATACTTTATTATCTACGCTACCGGAACTGCCTTGCTCAGATCATATCCACTATTTCTCTCCTTCAGGTCTATCAGTCACTCAGTCTGACACAGCCTCATATCATCCATCACGTTCAATCCCATCCATTGCATTGCATTGCATTCAATCATTTCATATCATATGCTTTTCGCCTTTTTGTTTGAGCCAAGGTCAAGGACAATTGCCGAGACATCCCACGCTCCCAAAGTCGCCTCTCTCCTTTGTCCCGCCGCCATCTGACGTTTTCTGCAAAGCATCCGTACACATCCGGTAACCATCAACAGCCGGTAACATCATTCATCTACAAACGTACATACAGATCATCATCATCAAGCTATATCTTTTACTCTTAAAACCTCCAAGCCAACATACAAATTACTGTAAATCATCAGCAATCGGCAGACGCCATCCCAACTCAAAAAGCGTCGGGTCTTCCTTATCCGCAACCACTATCAAGCACCAACGGATATAATTAATATCCGTCTTATTCTAGGTTGGGCTTCATCTTTTCGCCGCCGCCGCTCAGCGCCAAATTCACATCAATTCACGCATTGAGCAACATATCAGCAACGGGAAAAAAGCCTCTTCTCAATAGTAACTCTCATCCTCTCCACTACTCCATACTCCATACTCTACTCCATACAACTCCATACAACTCTATCCCACACCCCCAGAGAAGCATCTCTACAATTGTGGTCTTGTCGGTAGACTCCGACCCTCAACTCCACGGTCCACCGGACTGGAGTCTGTCTTTTTACATTTGGATGCTACACTGCACAAGACAGTAGAGTCAATAGAATACAACCACAGCACCAAAAAGACTGTATTCTGTGAGAACAACAGTTACCGTATACACTCTGGTAAGTGCACAACATATTCCGTACAGCATAGCAAAGCAAAGCAATGCAGAGCATCCATCCATAGCCATAGCATCAACATGATGCCACCCCTTGGCTTAAACCCTACCCTACCCTTCCCAACCAAAAGCTCGTTAGTCCTCTTGTCCCACCCCTGGTCTGCAACTCAAATCCTGCCCATGTCCCCATCCTAACTGATCCCTGCCCTGCCTATTTGCACCCACCTCCACTACCATCACCTACACCATCCGCTATTCCTCCCCCCATCCCATCCCACCCATCCTGGGCAAAGCAACACCACCACCAGACGGCCCATGCCTACGCGGCTCTCAACCTTGTCGTGCTAGCCCATGCCGCTCAGGCCGGCCCCGGCGCTCCCTCACACCTCACTAAACCTCCATGGGCCAAAAGCCAAGGCAGCGCAAGCCCGCAAGGCAAAGGCCAGAGAAGGGCAAAAAAAGAGTTTTTGTTACTGTACCTTGGTTTCCAATTTTTTTTAATTGGGGACCTTGCGCTGCTGCTGGAGAGAACACTCAAAACCACCTGCTCCCCGCAGCCATCCTATCCTCGATTCCCTTCAGCATCTCCACTACCAGCTCTCATTGCTGTCAACGAGTTTATGACCTGCCTGACTGATTGATTGACTGACCCGAGTTAACGTCTTAGTATCAGCAGCAATTTCTTCATTGTCATTGTTTTTGGCTTTTGTTTTTCTTGTTTGATTCATTGTTTGTTTTATTCATTCGGTTTCATATCGACATCCTCAATCGCCATCTGCTCGACGAGACTCCTAATCCGACGACTTTTCTTGCCGCTTTGTCCGACGTTTCCTCCCGGACCAGCTCTGCAGTATCACTTGGCTGTGATACCACCACCAACCTTTCAACTCAACCGTCCGTCAATTGCCGACTGCACCTCGTGGATATCTTTTGCTCTGTTGCTGGAATATTGCCGGAGCTTATCTTTTTCTCGAGTCGCCAGTTTGTTGGGGTGCGCATTGATCAATCAATCGTGTAAGTTGTGCACTGGATTCACCACTCACCCACTGAAGCACACCACTGTACGCCCCCTGTGGATACACTGCAATCAACACCACAGCATACCACAGCACACCACAGCACAGCCCAGTCGTTCTCACTCTTCCTCATCATCATCCGCAACAAACGCAAACAATTAAAAATCCATCATCTTGCCCGTTTTCATTGACAATCTGTGATCTCCTGTTTACTCCGATTCGTCTCCCCCATTTGCATCACTTTTTCTCGTCTAATCATGCATTGCCACAAAAGTTCCCTGTTTCTCAACCATGCTAATCAGTACTTTCCCCGTTATTAGACCTGATCTCGATCACCTCCTGCCTTGATCTGCATCGCATACGCTAGGAGAAAAAAAACCTAGAAACACCACTCCCACGCCCGTCGCGCCCTCTGCGCAACTGCCCTTGATTCTCCTCCACTGCATCTCGGGTTGAGAATCTCATCTCGACATTCTTGTCATTTATTACCTGACCTAACTCTTTTCTCCCTCCACGTGGTGAAGTTCCTGGCAAGCGGCTTCCACGGATAAACCTCATCCACTCTCCCCTTCCCTCTTCCCTCTAATACCACACAACCCACCTTGGGAATGCCTTACACGCCGCCATCACATCGATCTCCCGCCTCGTCAGCATCCGCGTCGCCCGTAGCGAGTCGGCGGTCCTCACTACAATCGAGCCCGAGACCTAACCTGCCGCGATCTGCTTCATATCTTACCAAGCATCGACGAACACCTTCAGCTTCTGCCCTCAGCGATGGATCTACGGGGACGTTGACACCGCAGGGAACATCGGAGGATCTTAAGAGTATGGGCACAGCCGTTACATCAAGCGTGCGGCAATCACCACCGCCTGTGACAGACGACCGCACAATGCCTATGGGTGCCATCATCTCGCCACCCGACTCTGCCTCCTCCGGTAGCGACGACGAGGAGCAAGGTCCAGAAATTCGAGGCCGAAAGCTCGACAAGGCTCTTCGAGATGCTGTCAGCCAGATCCCCATGCAGCGTTCATCTTCACCTGAGCGATCACAGGTTAAGACTCAAAATGCCACAGAACACCTCCAGCTCCGACGCAAGGATTGCGTTCATCTGAGCTTCAGCACAACTGCCCTCGATGGCCTTGCCAAGGGCCGCAAGATGGGTCACGTCCGATCAGCTACTGAGCCTAACGCCGGTCTACCTAAGAGCGAAGACAACTCAATCTCAGTGTCAGAGGAGGAGACTGACGAGGATCTGCTTAAGAAGCCTCAAATGGTGCGAAAGAAGTCTGGTGAGCTTGTCCGACCTGCACTCCGCCCTTCATCGCGCCGCCGCCCCTCAAGTATGCCCGGTACCCCCATCTTCTCCAAGGCTGTCCACTTCGATTCACATCTTGAGCACGTCCGACACTTCTTGCAAGTGGACCGACCTCTCGCTGTGAGTGCTGGCTCTTCTCCTATTGATGCCTATGAGAGTGACACCGAGTATCCCTTCCCTGGCAACGGCAAGCAGACTGCCCGCACCCCTCCTTTCGAGTGGGAGATCCTCACTACAAACTTCCCTCATGACTCTGTGGTGCGTAAGTCGCTGCCCGTCCGGTTAGAAAAGCTGTGGCTCTCCGCCGACCAAAAGACCCTATTGGGTTCTGTGGCTGTTGCCAACCTCGCTTTCAACAAGGCCGTTACGTGCCGTTTCACCCTGGATTACTGGAAGACCACCTCGGAGGTTGCCGCTGACTACAGCCACGAAATCCGCCCACGGGAAACCCCACTTGGACATGACCGCTTTACCTTTTCCATTAAGCTCGCTGATACAGCCAACCTCGAGTCCAAGACCCTCTTCCTCTGTGTTCGCTACACCGTTAACGGAACAGAGTACTGGGACAACAATGCCAACTCTAACTTCCAGATCGACTTCCGAAAGAAGCATCTGCCCATGAACGGCAAGAACAACTTCCAGGGCGCTTCTTCTCGACCGGCTAATGGCCTCCCCCGGAGCAGCCGACGCACCGGCAGCGCCAACCAGCCCCGACCCAAGTCGATGCCTGTAGGCTTCGGCGACTTCGGTGATGATGCAAAGATCACCTTTGATCAGCCCATCCACGAGTATCTCGGCGAGTCTGAGAACAGTACCGGCGGCCTCCGCCTCAAGTCCAAGTCTACCGGAAACCTGGCCAGCGATAACATCTCGAAGGACTTCGGCTCACCCAGCGGTGTTGCCTTCTCTAACCGATACGACTTTGGTGCCTCTTTGAGCGCTGCTGTCCAGGCTGCCAAGGATAAGGAGACCCCTCAAGACAAGGATGGACTTTACATGAAGGCCAACGTCCGGAATTCCAAGCCTACCCTCGCTGTCCCCGAACCGGTCAACAATGTCAAGAGCCAGGCCACGGCCCCCGGAGCTACTTCTCCCAACTCAACTATTTCCAGCTCCTCATACGAAGAGCTGGTTAATAAGTACTGCTTTGTACGTTCCCCTGAAGTCCGCCCTTCACCCATAGCTTCTGGTCCCCGTCGCCGTCCCCTTGGTCTCCCGAATCGTATCATCATTCCTTCCAGCCAATGGGATGGCACGGCAACCCAGAAGCAAAATGAGAGAGTCGGTTACTAACAGATATCGGTGTTGCAGTTTGGATCAAAACAGTCGAGTCCTGACATGAAGGATGGTACACTCAGTGGTGCCCGCTTCGACGGGGCTACCGGTGGTAACAACCACCGACGTAGCCACACCACCTCTCTGGGAAGCCCGATCGGACATGTCCAACACGCCGGGCATGCAGCTCATCACAGCCTGCTGCACGGCGCCTTGAGTCCCCCATCCGGCGCTTCAACACCCAAAGATGCCTTTCTTGCCAGCAGCACATCGCCCTCTCCGAGACCTTCTGCCACGGCGAGGTCCGCCTCTCCCGCCTTCATGACATTTGATGGTACACCGTCAAACGACCTGTCCTACCATGTTCAACAACAAATGATGGATCGGTTCCCTTGGTCGGGCGATGGGCATGCTGCTACGGCGATCCGAGGATAGAATCGTACCGGCGACCGTGGGATGAGGTTGGACTGTTAATGACCGACCAGCAACACGACATCAAGAACAACCCAAGACTGCATTGCTATCTTGATATCATTTCATAACTTACTCTCACACATTACGGGGTTAAGGCAACAACATCAACTGTCGCCGCCCCAGTATCATCACTCTACTCCTGGCTGTTTGATCCGAAACAGCTCAGCCCTTTGGTCCATCACGGATCACTGTGGAATGCTTTTACGGCTTATAGCCACAACTGTTTGGCGTTTATGGTATTGGACTTGTGCAAGCCTGGCATGGCGAGCCGGGCATCCGCATTGGAGTTTGGGAGCCATCGATTACCTGCGAGTCTTGCTTTTTCTCGTTGCTCTTGCGGAATATCACCCGCTTCTGTTTTACCTTGTTTTTAATCTCCTGATCATCCTGGTCATTATCCGCCCACCGTTTGACCCTCGAAGTTGGCTGCTCTCCGTTGAACGGACAGAGACATGCTTTAATGTGGCTTTTGAGTGCGACAAACGGAGGGAAGGGCCTTGCTTGTTTTACGTTTATGTGGAAGCTGAGAGCGAAAGCCTGGTTTTACGCGTGTCACGATGTCTCCGAGAGAGCGTTCCTTTGCGCCTACAACGATGACTTTGATCGATTGCGAAAGACTGTACGATGGCGCAGGGGGGAATGGATTTGGGAATGGATTCAAAAGTTTGCTTCCGCTAAAAGGAAGGCAATGGATTGTGTTTGTGTTTGGAAGGAGGAGTTGGTCATAACAGATATACATTATACTATACACAGAGCTGCCAGAATGCGATGCAGGTACAGCTTAAGAGAATCAATTATCCTCTAAATTTGAGTTTCCCGTGTTTTAATTGTGATTTGTGATAATCTGTCTTGTCTTTGGAGGTTGGCGGGCCTCGAGGTGAAGTAATTGAGGCACTTTTTCTGTGGATTAGAGTGAGTGCAGCTCACACCCGTGAACTAATGATGTTTTACCTGGATAAACTGTCGATACAATAATGAGCAAATTTACGTGTTCTGTTGGCGAAAGAACTCCGTCTTTGTTTGGTATCTGAAGGATCACCATGCTTGCAGAGCGTTCAAATACCGACAAACCTGTTGGTCTGTAGTTAGCCACCAGCAATCAGTCTCACCCTTTGTTAAGCCTTGCCACCCCATGGCCCCATCCTCAGCATGACAAGCTATGCGCAAACATGTAAACGAGCCAAGAAATGTCCGTGAACAAGTGGCTATGGTATACACGGTCGTCTCCTGTTGTTTGTTCTGCCCTGAGCCTCTACACTCAAACTTAAGAGCTGGATGCTGATTGGCTGAGTCGCCAAACAAGGGTGATGAGGTACGCGGACGACAATATTGAAGGATCTTCACTGGGGACGATTGACATGTTTCATCACAAGCCTTCGTCTGAGCCTCATGAGGTGTAATCTTTGGCGAGATGATGATGAATCCCTTGGGGCAGGTAAACGGGGGAGATGGGAGATATAAGGATGCTGTATTGCTGGTTGTTGGAGTGCTGTACTTCAGCTCATTCAGACTCCCTCGTATATTACCTTGATTGCTTCTAATTCACTATGAGATCTACAAAGAGCCTTTTTACCCTGTTTGGGGCTTTAGTCGCTGCCCAAAAGTTTCCGGCAACCCCAGAAGGTCTTGAGATCGTCTCTTCGAAGCTGTTCAAGGGAGCGGAGATTTCCTACAAAGAGGTGACCAAGTTCTTAGTTTTCACTGATCTTGAGTGTTTGCTAACTTATACTCAAACAGACATCTATATGTGAGACCACCGAAGGTATTCGTGCTTATAGTGGCTACGTGTCGCTGCCCAAGACTCTCCTCCCCGACTTTCAAGATTGGGACGATGATAAAGCTGCCCATCTCTTCTTCTGGTACTTCGGTACGATACCATGTCGAAAACTATAATTGACAGTTGCTAACTCATATTTCAGAGGCCAGAAACAATCCTTCCACGGCCCCAACGTCAATCTACCTCGGCGGCGGCCCAGGCGCAACTTCGTTCGACAACACAAATGGCTTCCCCTGCATCGTGAACCCAGACTCCAATTCAACAACTCTCAACAGCCTCTCATGGAACAAACACGTCAATATGCTCTACATCGACCAGCCTCTCGGCACGGGCTTCTCATATGTATCTCTTCTTAATGGTTCCTTCGATGTGCTGACACAGACGTTCACGCCCGGTGATGTTCCTGAGACCAATGCGACTTTCTTGCAGGCGACGCTCGATTCTGGTGAGATGGAGACGGTTCCGAGGACGACTATGAGTGGTGCTAGAACGTTGTGGGCTTTTGCGCAGGTTTGGTTTAATGAGTGAGTAGCATCGGGTTTGTGGCTTCGCATCACTGACAAGTATAGGTTTCCCAAATGGCAGACGACGAATAGTGAGATTTCTCTCTGGACATCATCAGTAAGTCCGCACCATAACCTCACACTTTCCTAGCTAACGACGCTCAAGTACGGCGGCTTCTATGGCCCAAATTACTTCTCCTACTTCCAAGATCAAAATACCCTCATATCTAATGGACACCCGACCTTCGAAAACGCCACGATTCTCAACCTCGCTACCCTTGGTCTCCTTGAACCCGCCATCGACGGCCGCGCATTAGCAAAGGGCTACGCGAAATTCGGTCACCACAATACTTATGGTCTTCAAATATTCGACGATAAGACTTACGAGTCTATGATTGAGAAGATAGAAGAGCCTAAGACGGGGTGCTATGCTCTGATCGATAAGTGTCGTGCGCTCGCCAAGCAGGGTGATCCAGAGCGGTTTGGGAATAACAAGACGGTTAATGCGGCTTGTGCGGCTGCTACGAAGCTCTGCTTTGTTGATATCCAGGGCACTTACGGGGCTCTATCTGATGTGAGTAAATCTTCGTACCAATGGCTCATCTTACTCACCATTTTATGCAGCGATCTCCTTTTGACATCACGCACTCGAACCTCACCCTGTTTCCTAAGCCTTACATCCAGGATTTCTTCAACCAGCGCTGGGTCCAGCAAGAGCTTGGCGTACCTCTTAACTTCACCACTGGGTTTAACAAAATTACGCAGGTCTGGCTCGGTGAGGTGGGTGATGTAATGGTTGGGAGTCTTGAGGCGCTGGAGAAGGTTATCGAGAGGGGAGTTAACGTGGCTCTGATGTATGGTGATCGCGACTACCGATGTCCTTGTGAGTACCGTTTGGCTAACACTTCACTTTTTGGATTTTACTAATATGCATTAGGGTACGGCGGTGAGAACATCAGCCTCTCATTAAACACACCTTCATCTCCCACCTTTCGCAAAGCAGGCTATGCCTCCATCAAGACGAACTGCTCTTCCGCAGCTGGTTTCGTCCGCGAACACGGCCCGGTATCCTTCTCTCGCATCTTCCAATCTGGCCACGGCGTAGCAGCCTATCAGCCCGAGCTTCTGAGCACGATCTTCGAGCGGGTCATGTTCAGGCGAGATCTGGCGACTGGAAAGGTTGATCTGAGGAAGAATAAGACGTACAAGACCAAGGGACCCAAAAGCATGGCGGGTGTGAAGAATAAGGTTCCTGGGACGATTAAGAATACATGCTTTGTTAGGACGTCCGGGATCAGTTGTACGGATGAGCAGTTGGAGGCGTTGGCGAGGGGAGATGCTGTTGTAGAGGACTGGGTTGTTGTTGAGCCGAAGGGGAAGAAGCCTGCGCCTATTGAGGGCTCCAAGAGACGTTTTGCATAGATCACTCTTTATTAGGGTGTCTTGGGATTCTAATTCTTATTCCCACTGTTAGAATATACTTCATTCATTGTATTTAGACCTATCTTATTCACTCACATTGTTTATTCTCTAGACATGCCTACAACTTTCACTTACACTGACTGACTCACTAAAGTGGATCACTATTGCTGACGTCACATGCCAACTCAGCTGTGCCAGCTCAGCTCAAGCTCCATCTCAGCCCAACTGCCCGACATAACCAAAATAACCTTAACTTTTTAGCTTTCCCCCATCTACAAAAACCACCGAATTCCCCCCAGATACAGTCCTCGACCATGTCTTCTCGAGGCGTTCCAGAAGTCCTCTTCAAAAAGGTGGACGAGTACGTCGACTCTCTCGCCCCTCAGATCCAACCCCGCATCACCTCCGAGCTCGAAACCTTTCAGCAAAAGACCATCGATAGCCTGGAAGATAAGGTCGTCGACGCCTTTCGCTCGCTCTTCAACAAAGACAAGGATTCTTCTTCGGGTTCGAGGGGCTTAAATGACTCGGCGCCCGATGCCTACGGTGGCCAGTCGTTGCCGTTTGCGGACGAGATTGCAAAGTTGACCAGGAGCTTTACGAATATTACTGATGAGGCAAGCGATGATTTGCGCGACATTTTCGATATAACCGAGGGACGAAGCGGTGGTGGACAGACTGATACAAGGGCTCTTGGGGGAGACTCTTCCCGTGGTGGTGGAGCAAAGGGTTTCCTATCGTTTGCCATCGACGCCGTACAGGACCATCTCGAGAACAACAATGGCAAAGGCGGAGGCGGAGGTCAAGGCTTCGAACTCGACGGTCTTCTCGGCATCATTAGCGGCACCGTGAAGGATGCAGCTCGCAACCCCGAAGAAAAAGCCCGTATGATCAGCCCCGAGATCAAGGAGCAGGTCGGCGCAAAGCTCCGCGAACAACACGCCCCCATCGCCGAACAATTCACCCGCATCGCTCTCGACCACATCAAGCGCTGGCTTCGAGGAAACACGAGTACGAAGGATCTGGGAGACGGTGTCAAGGGCGAGATCGAGGACCAGGTAAAGGATCTTGTCAAGGGAATTGGTGGGCTCTTTGGGAACAAGAAGCAGTCCAACGAGGGGTCTGCAAGAGGGTTTGGTGATCAAGATCGTGACCGAGCTGACGGTGATGGAGAAAGTGGTGGCTTTTCAAAGGTCATCAGTGATAAACTAAGCACAGGTATCGCACGAGTCCACAGAGAAGTCCGTCTAGAATTCCGCAAGATCCTCGGTGGTATCGAGAAGCAACTATTCGAACTGCTCCCCGACCAATTCCAACGCCCTCTCGAAAAGATCCTCGGCGGCAACCCCTTCGACGCGCAACTCGACCGCGACGCCGGCCCAGGCCATTCAGCAGACCGTGGTTTCGGCGACGACATCAAGGCCAAGCTGGTCAACAAGATCCGCGGCCTCGTTCGAAAAGTCCAGGAGACGCTGCGCGAAAGCATCCTGGGCGTCGTCAACGGAGGACATCGCAAGTTTGAGCGCGAGAGCTGGGTGTTTGTGCAGAAGACGGTGGAGCAGAAGGTGCAGAAGTATCTGCCCAAGGTCAAGATCACTGTTCCTGATGATATCGGGAATGAGGGTGTCAGTGTCGGTGCGCCTACGGGGGCGCATCTAGGTGGTTCGAACCAGCCTGTGCCGGCTTCGCAGGGTGGTCACTCGGGGCAGGGAGGATATGCGCCTCCGCCTCAGCAGGGACAGGATTACCAGCAGTCGTATAATCCTCCTTCACAGTTCCAGCACGACTCCCGGCCGAATCAACAGCAGAGTCAGGACTACAGACCTCAGGGTCACGATGACTACAGACCGCAAGGACACCAGGAGTATCGCCCACCGCAGGGGCAATCTCACCAGGAGTACAGGCCGCAACAAGAGGGATACCGACCAGATGAGTACAGGCCTCAGCAGCATCAGCAGCACCAAGAGTACCGCCCTGATCAATATCCCCCGCCGCCGTCGGGTCCCTCTGGTGGCTACCAGCAGAATCAGGGTTACCAGCAAGACCAAGGGCATCAACAAAACGAAGGGTACGGACAGAACCAAGGATACGGACAGAACCAAGGATACGGGCAAGGCCAGAGCTATGGAAACAACCCTCGCTACTAAGAAGGATAACAGCATCAGGCGATGTTACAAACTATGGCATATTACACAGCGAGCTCAGTTGAGAAGGAATCCTGAGCTGGCTTAGGTAGAGATACGATAGGTTGACGAATCTACGACCACTTCATCTCTAACGACACATTCATTCTTGTGGCTCTCTTCCTGCCGTTGCACTGATACTTGGACATTGCCTCTTCATATCAAGCACCGCCTCATTCATGGTCGAGTGATTTCGCTTACTGATAAGAATCTAGGATATCTACATTTGCGATACCGGGGCCTCGGATAGCCATCACGCAGATCCAACAGTCCATGTCGTGATGCATCACATCATGCGAATCTTGCTAATCATCTACAATACACCCCTTACAAACATCCACAATACTCCAGGGTCCAGCTTCTAGTCTCCGTCAGGGTCCAGCATTCAAAGTCCAGCCTAGGGTCCCGTCCCACCAGGTGAGACTTTCTCTTCAACAACGTACGGATATACACTACTCCTCTGCATGCATGCCTGCAAGACCACAGGACCCTGCATCGCGAAGATCTCTGCCACCTGCCAGTCCGGAATCTTGGGAGACCCCATGTCACATGGTTCTCCCGGCGCTTCGGAAACTTTGGCTTGGCCGGGTGGTCTGATCGTGTATTACGTAGGCGAAAACACAAAAGTGTCGACGGATATGATATGATGCCGCCACGTGCAGGGTCGTTTCGTCACAACGGTACGATAAACTAGATGGTTTTTTAACCTCGGTAGCGGGAAGCTGAGGGTCTTGTTTCGTATAGATTATGATCTGATCGGTCTGGACCTGGGTGATAGACTCACGCCTGAGGGAAGCGCGGATAAGAGAAGGATGCGGTCTAACGGTTCTACTAGATTCACGGCATGTTCGGTATGTCAAAGTGAATTCTTGTCTCGCAGGGGTTTTGAACATAGATCCCTGAGATGGTTGGAAGGTGTGGGTGTTAGGGAATCTTTGGGGGTGGAGGGAAGAGACAACGTTTGGCATTACGGACTCATGTGCTATTGAGGATCTTATAATATTATTGAGGTTCATTGGTTCCGGGCAAGCCGCGGTGTTGTGAAGTGTTTGGAGTGGAAGAGTGGAAGGGTGGAAGAGTGGAAGATGGCGATGCAGAGACATGATAGAGACAATGAAGTGCTGAGATGTCACTAGTTACACGGTATAGTTGCTGTGTTATTTCCGGGCCTCTTTACCTTTGGTCGTAGTTATACAATTCGTCCTCAGAATTTGGATGTACCCTCAGGAGATAGAGTGGTGTACAGCAGTCGTTCGCTCGTCGTGATGCAGCCAGTTAACAAAGCTATCATGAGACACAACACAACCAAAACCCCAAACTATCATCCATAGATCACGCTCAAAGAGAAATTAACATTAATTATAAACACCATCGCATCCACCTCATCTCTAACATCATCTAGCAACCCACAGCCCTCCATTCCCATAAACCTGATCCCTCATAACCCCTCCCTCACTCCTCATCCCAACCCAATGCTTCGGTATCCTATCCATCCCACTCTGCACCGCTCCCGTCACCTCTCCCAACCTCTCCGAGAAGCTCCTCTCGCTCCGTAGCGCCCGCACCGCCGACGCCGAAACCTCCGGGCCCCAGTTCTCCCGCGCCAGACTCGCCGTCGTAGTCATCACGTCCCGCGCGTGCTCGGATATGATTCCTTCGCTGTCGAGCTCCGGCGTCCACGCGTGGAGATAGCCCATTAGCATAACCTTCACTCGTGTCTCGAAGAAGGTCACGTCGAAGTCGTGGATGAAGTGCACGGCTACTTTGTTTCGTTGGACGACGCCGGGTTGTGCGTGCCGGAGAGGCGCGATGGTCACGATGGCTTCGTGCCAGTCGTCGTCGAGGTCTTCTGTTTGTTGAACTGGGACGAGACGTGCCCACGCTGCAAAGACTCCTCCCATGCGCATCTTGACATCGTCTCCCACATCGCTCAAATTCGCCGTTGGTATTCCAAGTTCCCTCGTTGATATCCCCGTTCCGCGAACAACCCTCCCAGCAAACTTGAACGGGAACGGTGCCTCGGGACCTTCATCGTTGCCGATAACTGTCAACGGCTCATCGAGTGCTCCGGCAGGCATCAACGGGTCATATCGTCCAGTCTTTCCATTCTTCCAGCTCTCGTGAACGGCATCTTTTAATCCTGACTTTTGGTACGCCTTAGTCGCAACTTTCTTAAGCGCTGCATTCGGCGCAAGTCGCTTGCTTCCCTGCTCAACCACCATGCCTGCTACACCAGTGTACTTCTTGACAACTTGCTGCCCGATAGTGCTCGCGACTTTAATGCCCATCTCCAGCGGCATGGTGCTCAGACTAGAGCCTCGAACAATGCTGGCATCGGTGGATGTACTCGCTATGCGAAACACGGGACTGCCGCAGAGCACTTTCTTGCCATCTTCACCACTGCAGAGGACAAGGCGGAAGTATCCATCTGTTGCAGCCGCGGGGATACGCACAACGTGAGTCTCGCGCGGAAGATGCTTCTTCAAGCGTCCTGAGGCCTTTTTGACAAATCGCTTGAAGTCTCGCTGGATACCACGCTCTTCAGCTTCGGCGAGGTGTTCGACGCTGGCCTTGGTGGCGGGTGTGACATCAAGCCAGTTTCCGTTCGTGCCCACCATGGCTTTGAGGGTCATGCCCATGTTCCCTGAGAAGCCTTTCTGCTGCAGCCACACAGTCCGTGTGGGAGGCAGGGGTTCATCTGAGAGGATGGTAATGGGGACAGAGGTCTCAGGACCACGGTACCAGACCAGCGCGTGAGAATGCCGTATGATGCTGAAATGCTTTGTCGATTCAATAGGGTGGCTGATAAGTCCCCCAGCAAAATACTGCGCCTCTCCCAACGCACTTTTCCACTTGGACTCATCTTTCGGTTTATCCTCCTGCGTCGACAGCGCAACTGAAAGAGCCGACGAGCTCTTGACCCGTCTAATCTCATGCGCGGGCTGCGGGCTCAACGACGATGGACTGGGGATCTCATCCACGACAAAGTCAACCTGCAGCTTGCCCCTAGGATCCAAAAAGCCCGACTGCTGCGGCGCGTGGGCACCGGTGAGATTCGTCGCCGAGCGGACGGGCCGAAGAGGCCGCTGCGGAGGGGCCAGGCCTGGCGCGTCGGAGCCGGAGCCGAATTCCGGCCGGTAGGGGGTGTATGCCGGAGGCGGACCGGGAGACGGCGGTGCCACGGGTCTCCGCTGGAAATGGGGGTCGGAGAACTTCTCCATTTCTGAGGGCGATGCAGGGAAATAAGGATTCATCTTGGTTTCTCCTGCTGTCATTGAATTGTTGGAAAGAAGAATTATCAAGGGAGAGGCATCCAAAATCAGATGAATACGCGTTCGGTGGCCAAGAAATTGCACCGTGTGAGTGATCAGGGGGTGGAATTTCACACAGTATTCCGACAAAGAGCGTCTCCTTTGAATGTCTTACAAGACCAAGACTGTTTGAGTTGCAGGCATGGGATATTGAAGGCTTATTTATAGAAATCTTCCATTCATCTATTCTCGTGGCTTGTCTTTCATTACATTTCGACTTTTGCTGAGATATGGTATTGGCTCAACCCCTCACTTTAACTTCCAGAAACCAAAGCCTCCATCTCATCCGCCTCCCTGGGAACATCTGTCAGGTTCTCATGGCCATCCTCAGTGATGAGAATGTTGTCCTCGATACTGCCAAGCACGGTTAGCAAATTGCTTCAATAGCGCGACGGTGGTCACCAAAACTTACCGGACTCCACCAACATCCCAGTACTTTTCCAGAACATCCTTATCGATGAACTTGCTGTGCACAGGGTCTTCGAGATACGGATCGATAATAAACTTGCAGAAGTAGATCTGTCAAGGTTAGTCGCCGTCCAACAAACTTTACTTGTACAACTTACACCAGGCTCAACTGTGACAACGCTGCCGCTGGGAATGTTGCCTCGCACGCGCAGGTATCGGAACAACTTATCCTTGTCGGCAAAGTTGGGGTTACCTCCTGTGTCGTGAGTGTCCATACCGAGGTAGTGACCCAGACCGTGAGGGAGGAAGGCAGCGCTGGTGCGAGCCTTAAGAATCTCGTCCTTGTCGCCCTTAAGAACACCAGCCTCGAGCAGACCGTCAATGGCAATCTTGTGGGCAAGAAGATGAACATCATCCCAGAGGACGCCCGCCTTGAGGACTTGTATGCACTCTTTTTGCATCTTGAGGACAGTCTCGTAGATGTGACGAGATTCCTTGGTGAATTTGCCCGATAGAGGGAACGTTCGTGTCTAACGGGGTCAGCTACGTCAAAGGCCCGAGAGAATATGTACTCACAATATCAGCGGCGTAGTTGTTCCACTCGCCACCGGCATCCATCAACAAGTTGAGCTTGCCCTCCAGAGGAGCGTTGTTTCCGACGTAGTGCAGGGTCGCAGCAGCCCTTCCAGAGGCAGCAATGGGGTCGTAGGACATCTTCTTGATTCCATGGGTCACACATCGCTCAAAGAAAGCAGCCTCGAACTCTTGCTCGTTCTTGGCAGTCTTTGCCCTGGCGAAAACAGCGCGATGTCCAATGCCGGAGATATGGTTGGCCTTTCGAAGCATGGCAACCTCGAACTCGTCCTTGACCACTCGGGAGACCTCGATGGCATTCTTCAAGACGTCGAAGTTTTTGTTGTCAAATTCGATGAAGGAGACATGGTCAGAGACTTGTTTCGCGATGGCAAAGGCTGAGGACTTGGGGTTGGCGGCTCCAAGGTGTGCTAGGGTAGCGTTGAGCTCGGTGGTCAGCTTGACCTCGTCGACGTCGTACTGCGCGAGGGCTTCGTCAATGCTAACGGGGAGGCCGGACCAGATAACGTCGTCGGGGTTGATGGGAGGAATGAAGAGGATCGACTTGGAGGATTGGATGTCGTAGATGTAGTGGCTATCGGGGAGGTTGCAGCCGGTGAGGTAGTAAAAGTATCGGCGCTGGCTGTGGAAGAGGATTAGAAGATGTCGCACAGATAAGGTGAGCCCACTCACCGGAACGGCTCAGGCTCGTCGCTATCCTCCATCATCTTGGTCATTTGACTCTCGAGGTAGATAATACCATTGGCGTCAGGGACATCTTTGCGGATGAGGTCGACGACGCGCTTGGCATGGGCTTTGCCTGGGTATTTGCCCTTGAGGACAGCCTCGTAGTTTTCGGCGACCATGTTGGAGGGAGTCGAGATCGCTCTAGAGCTTGTAAAGCGGTGTTGTCTCGGCGGATGCGATGATGAAGCTCGCGCAGGATACGAGCGAGTTTTGGCGATCGGTTTTGTATTGAGGTTGAGCGTTTGTCGTGTTGATCTCAAAGTCGTTGCAGAGAATGGTCTTGTCTGGGAACAAAATCGAGGACAAAGGTGGGATGTGGACAACCCCGCTATGGATATGGACCTCGGAGTCTTGGGTATGACGGAAGCCATTCACAAATTAGGAAGCTCCCAGGATTTCAGTGGTTTCAGTGGCTGCATTCACTAATCGCCTGCCCGTTACAGGTGCGATTTCAGGGTCTTGCAGTGGAGGAAGTGGGGGGGTTTGGCGTCCAGTCGGTTGTCAACGGCTTGTGCGGGTTAAAACAGTGGCAGGAATTCGTAAATGGGCTGACCTTGGAAAGATTCTATCCATGTCTTGGTTCGACTTTGGCGGATCAACAAACGGTCCGATTTATTTTGATAGGTGAAGGTTTTGGTAATGAGACCCAGATAACGAAAGAAATTATGTGAAATATATTAACAGCTGCAAGCTATGTGTCAATGCCGTATATATCCGGCTATATCACTCGTCAACAAAAGAACAATCTATATTAAACCCCTCTTTACATTGTCCTACTCAGAAAGAAAGTCGAAAATGGCATCGTATGTAAGAGTATGCGAGTATCCAAAGTTCAATCCATGGCCCGCGCCAGGAATAACAGTCGTGTTAAATCGCGAGGCCTTTGTGAAGAAATTCTTCGATAGGTCGAGCAGCGAAGGAAGTTCTACGCCTGCGCTTACAGTTGAGTAGCAGTTATCGCCGCAGAAGGGAACATCGCGCTCTATCTTGCTGTTAGTAGCTGTTACAGGCCTAGTTTTGATGATTGGCTTACCGCCGGTCACGATCTGGACAGGACCAGTGTAAGAGTTGTTCCTCCCCGCTGGTGCACCTATTGTGAGAAGTTCACCGGGTGTCACAGGCTGGGCAGTCTGGTACGCCACGTCCAGCATTTGAGGGTCGAAATCACCCTCGGAAAAGAAGTTGATCTGTACACCCACTGTAGACGCCGTGGCAATGTACCCGGCGGGATACTGGGCTGCAAGAGGTGTGTCGGTAATGGGGATGAAGTTGTTGCTGAGTATAAACAGAGACATGTAGGCAGGAGACTGTGAGAAACCCGTCAAGACGATGGCGTCGGTGAGCTCAGGGCTTTCGTTGGCGAGGGCGTAGCTAATCACTGAACCGAACGAGTGTCCAATGTGGATGGTCTTGGAGTATTGGCTGCTGACGCCTGGGAGAGTGCCTTCACGGGCCTTGGTGGTGAGTGCCTTGAGGGCAGCAATCTCAATGAAAGATTGGATCTCGCTCAGAGGGTCACCCTTGGAAGAAGCACCTACACCGAGTCGATCCCAGGTGAGGGTTGAGTAGCCGTGCTCGTCGACTGCTCGCGCAACGTAACTGTAGTTGTATCCGTTGTAGGGATAGTCCCAGTAACTTCGATCGAATCCGATACCGTGTGTCATGATCTGCAGCTTCTCTCCAGGGCCAGCATCGGGCTCGCAGTATGTAGCGGCGAGTTCATAACAACCTGTGATATTCTTGAACTGCTGCGTGTAAGCCTTTTGTCTTGAAGGTACGATAGCATTATACTTACACCCTTCTGCACTTGCTTGACGAAGGGAGGATCCTGTCGAGCAAGATTGACGGCGAAGCTTGTAACGTCAATCTTGGTCAAGGGTGTCTCAAAGTCAAAGACGGCATTTTCAGAAGTGAGAGACACAGGGACGGTGATGTTTGTGCATTTGCGTGCTGAAGCAGCAGCAACGAGGGTAAAGAGGGCCAATGTCTTCATCATGATGACGATGTGGTCTTCTTTAGGGGGATCTTCAGGATATGAGACTTAGTTAAAATAAGCAAAGACATGGAGAGACACTTCGGAATAAGTGATGATATCAACACTTTATATACAAGGCAGCATCACTCTGTCAATGTGTCAATGACAAATTACCCGTCTATCCGCTGACCGAGCTGCAAGCTGCAGGTTGTAGAGCTAAGCTCAATTAAAAAGAGGTGCAGTCTCCATTTTCAATATTTCCGTTGTTCTCTCATCCCAGAAGCTGTCACGACTCCCCGATCTGATCACGGCTCCACCTCACTCTCGCTCATCTCATCTCTCATATGCCGAATATCCATGCCCGAGCATTCTCACCAATCCGCATGCAGAAAAGTTACATTGTCTACTTGGTCGAAGGAGCCAGTAGCAGTAGACGGCCCTCTCTACTAAAGTAGTGCTGCAGTAGTCCGCGTTTGGGGTTGAGACACTACAGCTCAAACGGAGAATTAAATAGAACACACGGGCCCTAAACGTGCGGGTGGCTATTGAGATCTTCGCCCGGTAGAGGCCCTTTCCGGAGACTAGAAGCTAGTGAGTGGTCTGATCTCTTCTTGGCCATGATAATCTTGATGAGGAAAGTGGTGCATGAATTGGGGGGATTGTAATGCTGTCTATGCTGTCTAAAGACTGCATTGCAGAAGTCTTGGATTTGAATTCCCTTGCAGAGCGTCTTGCTTTGTTGGTGTTGATGTGATTTGCCAACGGTGTAATATATCGCTGCGGTGAGAGATCTGTGCAAGGATGTTTATTGTCATGCAGGCAGTCAGACTGTTATTTCCGACAGGTCGCCTAATTCCAGAGATGGTCTGCATTAAATGATGTAACGGTTCAACCATGAGGGTGTCAGCTACAAACTCAATTGACTCTTGACTAACCACACGCAGTATATTCATCACCACTTGAGATACACCATCGGGAAGAATGACAAACTTTGTACGACATAGCTCCCCCTCATGAGTCAGCGTTTGTTCATCACAAACCGTTTTATCCATCATCCATGTCATCCCTTGCATTCATTGTGATAGACAACACAAGTCTCAACTGAGACAGACACACCGACCGGTACGGGGACTTTTTGTTCTAGCGCTGCGGCTTGTATAATTAAGACGTGCAGAAGCGGGACGGGATTTGTTCTTTTCTTTTTTGTTCCTTTTTTTTCTTGCTTCTCATCTCAGACATGGCAGGGCCTGGATCGTCTAGATGCATGGGCCCAAGGTTCTGTCTTGATCATTTGGGGAATTCACCTCGTATGTTTGGCCACTCATGGGTTGGTGCCTAGATAGACGAACGCTCGGATGGCAAATCTTGGGGAATAGTTGATCGTTCTTGGCAGGCTGCATAATTTTACTCATGTGTTGTACAATATGTGCAGGCAGCTGAGATGTCTCACAGCTGCAGGCAAATACTGAGTATCAATCAGCCTCTAACAAACAAGGCTAACACCATGAAGCCATCTGCTCATTGCTGCATTCACTATCTCCAAACTTCTACTAACAGGATCTAGAGCTCATCCTTCTCATCCAACTCACGCTGCAGCTGCATCGCCATCCCCAGCGCACTAAACCCACCCATATACATAGCCTGCAGGACACTCCTCATCATAGTCGCCGCATCCCCAAACGCAAAGCACCCCTTGACATTTGTCTCGTTCCACGGCGCCTCCACCTTGATGTCCCCCGTCGCCGACATCTCCAGTCCCAGCTGCTCCGCGAATGGCGCCGCCTGCACCACCTTGGGGTGGTTGACCACGAAGCCCTCCGTCTTGGAGCTGCCGTCCTCGAAAGTGACTCTCACGGCGGGGCCGCCCTCGACAAGTGCAAAGCTGGTGATCTTGCGGTTGTCGTAATGTACCTTGCTGCTGTGTACCTTGGCGCGCACCGCTGGGATCAGAGAGGCGTCGCCGTTGGTGTAGACCGTTACGGATTGGGAGAGGCGCTTGGCCATTGGCGTGACGTGGGCAAGCATGTCGGCGCTGGAGATGATGCCGCCTGCGAAGACGCCGACTGTCTCTGCGCCGCGTTCCTCAAAGCCATGGCAGTAGAGGCAGTGAAAGCTTCCCGTGTTAGTGAGGTACGTATCCAGTTGCGGAGGCATTACTTACATGCCACGTCCCCAGCAATCGCCATAGCCGTCAGGTTGATCATCAAAGATATCCCTCACGCCGGTTCCAAGACCGAGCTTCTTTCCTTGATACACAGTACCTTGATCGTCGATAGCCTCGAAGATACCTGTATCTGTCTTTCGGACAGTAGCTACTGTTGCGGACTTGAACTCGATGGTCTCATATCGCTTCTCAAGATCCTCTCGGGCTTTTGCGCGAAAAGCAGCAGGTTCCGCATGGTCAAAACCAACGACATTGTGCATGAATTTCGTCGGCGCATTGCGGTATACTCCCGAGTCTAGAATGAGTGCTGAGTAGACTTGTCGTGCGAGGGCTGAGGCCATGGAGAGACCAGCTGGGCCGCCGCCAATGATGAGAACGTCGTAGAGTTTGGATGTCATGTTTGTCACTGATATTGGTGAATTCTATTGTACGATCGCTGTGATTTACTGATCTTTTGATACCTGCTCGCTTTTACTCTTGCGGACTGCATTATATACACATACGGAGAGAATCCATAAAGCTCCGGCCGGAGACTTTGACGATGTATCCTAACTATCCTGCGATTAGATAAAAAGTTGCCGCTGACTTCTTCAAACAGGAGATATCTTTCCGTAGAGTATTGATATCTTACGTTTATGATCATTGGCCTCGGGGAAGTTGTTGTATGCTGCAATACCTAGATAACGATTGGGCGGTAGCTGGGCCAATTCATTACCCGCCAAGGTGTGTTGATGGAGCTGACAGACACAGTGTCGTATGAGTCGAGCCAACAACGGCAAAGACCAATTGATTGGAAAGACATGTACTCGAGATATTGTTCCAAGTTATGGTGAGAATCGTGCTTGGGACTACATGTGTTAATACTTGCACCAAGTCAAGCAAGTTCAACGATATGGCCTGCTCTACTGACTATTCGACTACAATAACACAGAACATAGAGTAGAGTCTTATGACAGTCACAACGAAACATCGCCAATCAATGGGTATAATACAGTCCAGAAGCAAGTCTGGACTTATTCATGTTCCACTATATACATTCGACCTCAGGTATAAGAATAAAAGCCCGCGTCCGGGGAATCAATAGAAGCAAAAAGCAACGCTCTACATGCTATGCAAGCAGGTTTCAAGGACGCTCTCAAATAAATGAGCAACGCCAAGCTGTCGCGATGCTCAAACAATATCTGCGAGCACCGGCGACCAAGCCATCACCCTTCCACCGCCAACTCGTGAGACACTTACCGGTAGTGCTAGTTTGGTGAGGACCAGTCCGCGGTGAGGCTCTCCCACCGGTTCTTTTATTCTCAGAAATCACAACACGGGTGTGATCTCGAGGCGGACTTGCTACGAGTCGTCTCCTAGCACTACCCAGGGCTCAGAGGTTGGCGTGGCTGCACTGTCATGGACCTCGCGCTGCGAAGGGAGGTCGTCGAGCTCGCTGTCGGAGAAACAGTCGTAGTCAGAGAGCATGTCGGATACCAGATCCGGGGGTTGTGAGGTATCTACGTCGAAAGAGGGCTGTGACCCGTCGAGCTCGTATATCACGCGCAGGGGCGCGAAGGAGCGTGATGAGGGGCCGTTGGAGTCGGGCAGTGAGCCGTCGTCCGAGGGGGAGGAGCTGGAGAGGATCTGGGCGATGGTCTGGTCGCCGCCGAGGTCTGTGAAGGAGAGGTCTAGATGCAGGGGTTGGTTGAAGTTGAAACTTTGGGATCGCTTGGTCTTGCGGGAGCGTTTGGCAGGGCGGATGGAGTAGATGGGTTCTTCGTGCTTGATACTGTCAAGACTGAAACCCTCTCCACGATCCTGCTCGTCGTCATACAACAGACCCATACGATATAGCTCAGCAACTTGGTCCTCCTCATTCATGGGCATCTGACGTCCAAGGTAGACATTCCCTCTTGCTGTAGTGGCATCGCGGAAAGCCTCCTCTCTTTCAAGCGTAGGCCTCCTCACGAGGCGAAAGCGGTCGCTGGGCAGAGGGATCTTGCTATGGGCTAGATCCCTGCCCTCAACCTCATCGGACCATCCTAGGCCAGAGGCGGGATGATGGTTCCGGGCGATGCGGTTTCGGTGAACGTTTGTCCACCGCGGATTCGCGCGCTGCAGGTTCCCTGTCGAGATCTCAAAGTGCAAGATCTGCTCGAGCTGGGGCCGGCGCGCACCTCCTGATGTGTTTGTATCCTGTTGACCGCAGCGGTGGCAATGCGATTCTCCCCTGGTTGACGTCGTGCATGGCAAGCCAGTGTCGCGGCATAGATTAGAGCCCTTGTATTGTGACTGGCGCTTGGCTGTTGCGCGGACGAAGTGGTTGCGGGAGGTATGGGCGCGGCTCTTGACGATGCTGGGCGCGGTGATGGGAAAGTGTTTGGCTGGAAGATCCCCAGAGCTGTTGAGTAACAGATCCATGGTGAGAAGGCGACTTTCCGGTGGTGTCTTATACAAAGTTTTGCTGTGTTTTGTGTTACGTATCAGATGATGGGTGTTGCGTGATAGGAAGGGCGTCCACTATGGCGCAGATGAACTAGGAGTTTGCGTGCTTGTCACGAAGGGCGCGCAAGAGGGAAGAAGTCAGGGAATATGGAAGAGTTATCTGGAAGACTCGGGCTCGAGGCTGGTGGTAGTGCTGTATTAATATGGTGCTTGTATCATCTCATCCGGGGGGCGTGTTGGTGCGATATCGCCGTGATTGGTTGCCGGAGGAGTCATATGGGCTACGGATGGCGTATTAGTCCTACCCAGAGCCTAGAGGTACCTAGTCTTAGCATGTTGTATGTATTACGGCTGCTGTCTTGGATGGGCTTAGGCCGAGGCAGCACTCACTACACCCTGATTACTTTCTATAAATGATTTGTGACATGACGTGACTCACTCTTGTTCGAATTGCTTGATCCGGGCGTTTCTCGTCCAAGCTGAGATAGCCGAAGTGGCGCAGTATGCCCTTTGTCCCCGACTCCCCCGTCTTTTGTTGCGACAAAGGCCTGTGTCTGGACTAGTTTGTAGGCGTCAACGAATGGCACAAATGTTCTTTACACCCACGGGCGATAAGCAGGTGTCGCTTTGTTGAGGAATGCCTTATCAGCGAGGCATAGGACGAGGCGCATGATGTGTGGCCATCATTGACGGGCTGGGGGTGCGATATGAACTGGGATTGTTTGAAGGATTGGAACATGAAAACATGTAGATTCTGTTTCTGTACTGAGGTTTATTCAAAATTAACTATTCCTTATTACGCTCTCTTCATCGCAATCACAAAGAAATGGATTTGGAATTCGGATAGAGACGGCGATGCTAATCTGCATGTTCAACCCCAAGACGAAATGTCCAGGAGGGTGGCTCTGGCAGGCAACGTCCTTGTGACTGTCCAAGCAAGACACTCTGATTGGATACTAAACACGGGGTTCTAGCGTTGACTGGAGTGGCTCACGCGCCAGGCCCATGCCATGATAAGCAACAAGGAGAGGGTGTCGTCATCTCCACAGGTAAGCATTCAAGTATCCGTGCAGACTACAGAGTACTCCGTCTTACATCTACAGTGCGTTGATACCTACAGCTGCCTAGAAACAAAGGGGCACGTACGGAGTACTGTAGTTCTACCAAGGTTCTTTCAGCCCTGCTGACCTGCCAACCGAGACATGGATAATGACAAGAAAATATGCCTGGCAAAACCTGAGCAGAGCCGACTTTTGAAACGAGAGCACATGAATGACGATGCATTCGCTATCGTTATTGGTGCAAGACGCTGCGTGACGCCTTGGGTGTTTGATCGTCCTAGAGTCTGTTTTCGGCACTTTGCCGATGGTGCAGAAGTTGGCTCGACCAACGGTAGAGCTGGGATAAGATCACGGTGCTAGATAAGACAGTGTTGCTGAACTCAAGGCATGATGTTGAGCTGCTGATAAGGAATTCCCCAATGAGGTAATCCCGATAACACCCCGGATGCTTCGGCGACGGTTGCGGCTGTCCGACCGGACAGTCCCGCCGAGACACGGGCGACTTCTCGGCTTGGTGGAGTATTCAATATTTCTGCCTTCATTCCGAAAGACAACTTCTCTATAACCTAAAGACTTTCAACGCATTTTGAAATAACAACGGTAGAGAACGGATCAAATGGTATTCAATATCAATATGCATAACTAAAAGAACTATTACATCAACCACAGGGTAACCCAATCGTGCAACATCAGCTACGCAGACAACCACCAATAATCATCACCAATTCACTCATCTGACTCTCCAAGCTTCACATCCAATCCCTCAAGATACCCTCTCACATCCATCATCTCGATCCCCCGCTCTGCATTTACCGTCCCCTCTTTATCCCACGCAACCCCGCGTCCTTGCGCAAACGTATCTCTATACTTGACCATCATGCTGGGGCCCTGCTCCATCTGCCTCTTCAGCTCTTCTGCGTCCCACACCTCCCGCTTGAACTGCGTCTGGAAGTGCTCGTCCAGTAGCGAGGCTAGCGCGCCGTAGGAAATAGTGTCGCCGGCTGTGAAGACAACTTGCTTTGATATGCCCCGCGGATCGAGCACCACGTCCGCCGTCACGCGTCCGATGTCTGCTGGAGTCGTGACCGTGATCTTGTTGTCCCAGCTCCCCAACGCCCTCACAGTCTTACTTCCAAAATCAACAACGCCAAAGTCAGCTAGGAACAGGAAACTCATAAACAGCCCCGTAGACACAATCGTCCAGTCAACCTCGTCCTGCGCCCTTAGTCGCTTCCGCACTGCTAACTGCTCGTCAAACAGGTCCTGCGAGCTTCCCTGCCCAATGACGTCGTAGTCCATACCGAACTGCCAGGGGATGAATCGCTTGACTTTAGCCTGCAGAACAGCTTCCAGAAGCTTGAGCTGCGTTCCTGCTGGTAGCCCCATGCCGTTGCACGAGATGACCATGTCGTACCTTGAAAACACGGCTGCAAGGTCCGCCACGCTGGCGTCTACGACATCGGCTGCTTCAGCCTTGACGCCAAGGGACTGGATGCGCTGGACGAGCCTCTTCTTTTCAGGCGCGGCAGAGTCGAGAGTCGCTTGGCGTACGAGAACTGAGACACGCTGGCGCTTGGGGTGACTGGCCAGCGCCTCCAGGACGCAGAGGCCAAGTTCCCCGGCGCCGAGGACGAGGATATTTTGGGGAGTCATTGTCTTTGCCGTAGATGAGTCGTTGAGCCGGTTGAGGGCTCGAAGGTTCTCGATTGATAGTTCTAGAGGCGTGTCTTGGTCTTGAGACGTCATGATGAGGGAGCGGTACGTGGTATTTAGGCTATGGCTTATTTGTGATTTATCATGACATAAAACGGTTGGCACTCAGCATTGTACGGGTATGATGACAATAGGGTTCAGATCTGCATCTTGGCGGATCCTTTGTTTGGAGGAGCCTTGTCAGTGGACGAATAAGCTTAACATCAGGTAAGCTGCCCTGGACTCTACTTTATCTCCGTGTCAGTTGACACAAACTCCGCGAATTCATGGAACTATTCCCTGGTACAGATTTCTCTAGAAGGATCGGATTACATGATCCAAGTCACATTCGACGAACTAAATCACGACAAACAAGAAGATAGACCCACATAACAAAGCTCCGGGTCAACAATGCCTAGACATTCATAAATTCCAACGACAGGCGATTTCTAAGCCATTTTTAGACCAGGGACAAACATGACAGGGGCGGAGATTTTGAACAAAAGTCTAATTTCGTATATTTCATTTCAACCCGGTGTACCTAGAAATGTGAAAACAGGACGAAAATGGCCTGGTCTGGCTATTAAACTTTCAACTACGATAAAGCCTGGCACCGGTGACCAGGTCCTGATGTCCAACAATAACGCCCACGCTTCCCAATGCAGACAAAATGATGATTCAAAGGGCCTAAGGAAAAAGGAGCTTTTCTGGCTAGTGAGTGAATGTGTTTAGGGTTTAACAACGATTTTGTTGGCAAATCCGACTCGTGAACCCTTGAGGTCGAACACGACAAATTGTGCCTTGAGAAGAATGTCGCCAAGAATGGCAAAGCCAATACCTTCGGAGCTTTGGATACCACCGTAGCAAAGGGTGGTGGTGAGGCGTCCGTAGTTGATGTAGTTTCCAGGGACCTTGCCGCGGTAGTTGCCAAAGCCAAAGTAAAAGCTGGGCAGGTTGGATGTGCAAGGGAAGACCCAGACACCGTAGTCCTGATGAACATACGAGCCCTTGACCTTGCGGTAGTAGAACTGGACCAGATAATCGGGCAACAGAAGCAGAGTGGTACCAGTGTCAACAATGGCCGAGTAGTTGTACTTGTGCCAAGGTGCGCCTTGGGCAACTCGGAAACCCTCAACGTTTATTTGCCACCAGGGACTGTCCTTCTGCACTTTGGCGAAGCCAACAGATCCATAGTACTCGCTCTGGTTCAGGTAGCCGAAGTTGTAGTTTCCAGCTTTACCCTTCTGGAGATTGGCAGTAAAGATAGGCTTTGCGAGTTTGTCTTGGACATTTTGGAAGTATGTCTTCTGAGGGGTAGGTCGAACGGTGTTGAGATTCGACATGGCAAGGCCCATGATGCCGTGGGAGAACTTGTCAGAAGCAATCCCATCTGAAACCTCAGTAGCAGACTCCACAGCTTGCTTGTTGACGTAGGTATTGCCGACTTGAACCTTGTCGGTGTAGACAATGCCATTGGCGCCAGTGCCATCACCGTACTTGATACTCCAGGTCTGACCATTCAGTCTTCTGCTGGTCGTTGACTTGTCTGGCTTGTAGAGGATATGACCTTCCTGGCTAGGCTGGTAGGTGTCTGTGGAAAACACCCAACTGTGCAATATTAGAACAAGTCAAGCTGAACAAAGGAGGGGACTTACAGGTCGGATGAACCAGTGTCAAAGTTCAGATAGGTAGTCTGAGCTGGAGTACCAATCTTGACAGGCACGACATATTGCGAGTCGTAGTATTGCGGAGGAGTTGCCATAGCACTACCCTTCATCCCTGGAAATGAGTTAGTAACTGTAATTGGTTGCAAGATAATCCGAGACTCACCAAGTTTGTTCTTGATCATATCAGCTTCGAGTTTGGCAATCTTCTGGAGCTTCTTAGGCAGTGGCTTGCGGTACTTGTTATAGACGTGAATGAGGGCAATCTCGGCATGCGGCTTCTTGTATTTGTCGTTGGAGAGTTGATCAAGCATGAACTTGTCTCCTTTGGCTCGAGGTACAAGGTGAGCCGAGTCGGGGTCAGTCTCTGGGTCGACAGCTCGGCCTGGTAGGCTTTGATCCATGTCCTCGGGTTCAACAACTCGCTCCTCGAGGCGAGACCTGAAAGCACGCCTGGCCTCACCACGAACCTCAATGGTGGGAACGTTGGCAAACTCGTCCCTGGAGTCTAAATCTCGCTGTTGTACCCCTTGTACCCCTTCTTCACTTGGAGTCTCGGGGTCAGGCCCGAAAGCATCCTCCACCTCATAAACTTTACCCGGGATCTCATGAGGAATCCCCGTACTGCAGCCGGCAAGAAGAAGGAGGGAAACCGTGCTGAACTTCATCGCTATTGTGATATGCTAGGAAATGGTTGTGATCGTGATCAAGAAGCCTGATCCAGAGAGCCGGGGGGTTGGGGCTTGATATATCAAGCCGCTGGGCGGCGAACGATGACGAGGATGAAGAGACGGGTGAAAGTATTCCGGATCGAGGGTAAAGCCAGATTGCCAGGCACTTCGAGGTCCCCTAGCATGGTATTCTGGACAAGCCTGGAGCTAGGTGAAGCCATTTTAGGAGCTTAATATGGAATGTGGCCCGCGAAGAGGATGGTTTTGCGTGGAATGCTCCTGGATACAGTATAGTGAGGCATGGCATTTACATTCCGAGGCCTGGGGCTAGACACTTTAGGCCCTAGAATGGATGCCACGATCATGGCAGAGGAGCCATGACCGAGACATGGCTGAAGTCGGCTTGGCAAATTCCGTTCATGGTTCCTGGTTCCTGCGTCTGATTTGCTCGGGTTTGTTGTTAGGGGTTCCTCTTGACGTTGAGAGCGCTCAGTCAATTGTCAGGGTCCCGCCTTTGTGTCCATCGGCACCCGATTGTCCTCCAGAGATACAAGGCTTAAATCTCATACCAGGCAGTGATCGGCGTATTGCCAAGGGTCCTTTTTGTCATAATGTTCGGTCGTGGCAATCAAATTATTGGAATTGTCCCGATGTCGATATTCCTATTCTTGATCGATGCCCAGTGTTGAGCCTGCATTTTTCGATGGATATACCGTCGGGGATGTCCAGGAAATAAGAAGAGCCTGGCATTCCCATTCCAATTTCCCATTTCCGCGGGTACTGCCGTAGGCAGTCAAATCCCTCGTCGGCCCAAAAGCCAAATCCGTAGACCACTTGGTCTGCTATACTGCAACTTGCGGGGACCATCCGGACCGCCTCGAGTAAACAACCTCGGGACGGCACTCGCTTGACCGGGCCGTGGCTTCAAATGCTACGGTAGAGGAATGCACTGACTCGATATCGTGATGTTAACGATGGTGGAGCTGAAACGCTATGCGAAATGCCATTCAGCATTCAGCCTCTGGGGAAAATCCTCCGAAAGGACATGAGTGGCTGCTCATTGCTTAGCAAAGGCTGGCTGGGTTCATTCCACTTTGGGAGTGTGGGCGTTATTGTGTGTTGCATTGTTGCTTTGTATGTACAACACCAAACTCAGACATCGTCAGTCAATATCTCATCTTGTAGATGGTGACTGGAAATGAGTGACACATAAAGATAGTGGGGAGATGATGTAAAGTGACAATCTATGGCTCATCCAATGACTCTTCGACTCAAAATTACCCCTCCATGACTCACCCCAGTCACCAAAGATACAGCGACAAACTCCACTGAAAAGTCCCTAAAACCCTCGTAAACCACCTGATAAGATAACGTTTTTTTCGAACCCCGCGATAACTTCTCAAGGTTGCACAAAAATTCCACAACGCCTCCCAACTCAAGTTTGTTCACTGCCAAAGAGAATAGAGACAAATATACTCTATCTCGTGTTATATCTCAGCATAAATCATTCACCATGGACCCCTCGGCAGGTGATTCTCCTGCCGCTCCTCACCAGCCGCCCTACACATACACGGCAAACCAGGGCTACGAGCAGACCGAGGAAATTCCCCGCGAACTGCAAACCCAGAAAGACGGCGCTGTTCTTGAGAACCAGGACGACGAAAATGACCTGGACGATATCTTTGACGACCAAGACTACGACGATGAAGAGTGGGGTGCTGATGGCGGAGACCTGACAAAATCATACAACCGCCAGCGCAACGCGAACGACGGCGCCGTTCTCCCTCGCTCAAACCAGCAGAAACCCACTGCAAACACCTTCCACAGCGTCGACGACCAAGTGTCCGCCCTATCCAAGCACGCCGCCAAGATCCGTCTCGACTCTGTCAAGCAGGATGCCGACAAGGACAAGGACAAGGCGGACCGCGCCACCAGCGAGCAGGTTCTGGATCAGCGTACTCGTATGATTCTTCTGCAAATGATCAACCGTGGCTTTGTCAGTGAGGTTCACGGTGCCATCAGTACTGGTAAGGAGGCCAACGTCTACGGCGCCGTACTGGTGGACGATAGCACTGGCGAGGCGACCCACAGGGCTATCAAGGTCTACAAGACAGCTATTCTGGTCTTCAAGGACAGAGAGCGTTACATCACCGGCGAGCACCGTTTCAAGGGCGGCTTTGACAAGGGAAATAACCGCAAGATGGTTAAGCTCTGGGCAGAGAAGGAATTCCGTAACCTGCGAAGGATCTACAACGCCGATATTCCTTGTCCAGAGCCTATCAGCCTTAAGCTTCACGTTCTCGTCATGGGCTTCCTTGGTGACCGCAAGGGATGGGCCTACCCTCGCCTCCGCGACGCAACTCTGACAGGAGACGATGTTGATCATCAATGGTACAAGCTTTATGTTCAACTCCTTGGCATTATGCGCCGTATCTACCAGGTCTGTCGTCTTGTCCACGCCGATCTGAGCGAGTACAACATTCTCTACCATAATGAGAAGCTCTACATTATCGACGTGTCACAAAGTGTGGAGCCTGACCACCCTCGGTCGCTTGAGTTCCTGCGAATGGATATCAAGAACGTCGGCGATTTCTTCCGCCGAAAGGGTGTTGATACACTTGCTGACCGCGCCATCTTCAACTTCATCACAACGCCCCAGGGTCCTGTGGAGGAGCCAGAGATGGGCAAGGCGATCGAGGTTCTCTACGAGACTCGGGGCGATGTCACAAATGAGGACAATGCCGCTCAACAGGAGGTTGACAACGAGGTGTTCAGAAACCAATACATTCCTCAGACATTAGAGCAGGTTTACGACATTGAGAAGGATGCTCAAAAGGTCGGACAAGGTGAGGGTAACGACCTCGTATACAGCAATCTATTGCCAGACCAGGTAATTGCTGGTAAGAAGACCAATGGTGATGACGATGACGGCGAAGAGGACGGTTCCACATCTGATTCTGACGACGACGGCGCCTCTCTCTCCGGTGACGACTCGCACAACGAGGCCGATTTCGAAAAGGGCACTCCTCGTGGCCGCCGCTTCGAAGACAAGGATGAGAAGAAGGTTTGTCTTTCATACCCCTCCCCGAGAACTTCACTGACCTATACCTCAGGCCCACAAACAAGCCGTCAAGGAAGCCAAGCGCGAGAAGCGCAAGGACAAGATGCCCAAGCACCTCAAGAAGAAAATAGTCGCCAGCTCTTCCCGCCGTAAGAAGTAAACCCACTTGCTATGACGAATCCTAGAGGGCTACTACCACCCTTCCTCCCCATTCCGGCTGCGGGACCGTTGGGTCGAGACGCAGGTACCAGAATGAGGACCGAGCCCTTTCGGCCAGAGGAGGAATAACCTAAAAGCTTATATCAACCCTTGTTTTCCCCTCCCCCCTTGGGCGCAATTAGCATATCGAATGATGAAGACAATGATTCGTCGCGGAAGAGCCTCCGGCCAAGACGGTTTAGCATTCCCCACTTGCGGTATGTGTAACCTCCGGCCTCTGGCTCTGTAGTGCGATCTGAACGCTCCTCACGGTGCGTCCTGAATGATCAAAGAGAGCTCTGACGATTGTTTTTTGCCTCCCTGTAGCTTCTCTTTGTCTTTTGGCACAGAAACACGGGAAGGGAACTGTGGGGGCACTGGTCTAACAAGTGGACAGCTCCGGATGAGGCTCGTCGATATGAAGAGCCTAGGATATTTGGCCTGGCTTTTTGGATCCTTGGCGAAGGACAAGATTCATGAGTTGAGCACACCGGAAAAAAAGAGAATAAAGACCTGAATATTATGTATGAAGTGTCTGATGACCGCTCAGTTCTTTTTCACCCTCAATAAAAGTCAAGTGCCCTCTCAAGACTGTTCGTATGTGACATGTTACATATCGGTACAATCAATCTGCCCATAAATCCTCTGTTCAAAACATATCAAATATTTCAGTCCCACTATCGGCTGGGGCTGCTACAACAGGACTGGCAGACCCCGTGAGTCAAAAGTAAAACTGCTGCTGAGGCTGGCCTGGTGGCGGCTGGGCGAGAAAGTCAAAGTTCAACGAGTCCACGCCCGTATTCCATGGGTCCGGTGATTCTGCCATGAGTTAGTGTCGGGCTGCCAAGCAAGTATGACGAAAGAAAGGGAGAAAGAGGAACTTACCACCCCAGATAGATTCGTAGAGGTCCATGGGAGCCATGTATTGCGTAGGATCGACGTTCATTGCATTCATGTTATCGAGGTTCAGAGTTCCATTAGCCTGCATCTGCTGGAGGTACGGGTGTCTGGAGGAATCATCTTTAGAAACAAGTACATCAAATGGATACAGATAGGAAAGCTTACGTAGGAAAGTCCTGTATTGATGCACCTCCGTTTTGCATTTCAGCCATGGCGAGCGCAGCGTCCTCCCTCGGGTCAGCGCTTTGCGAGACGTTGCGGAACATTGAGTTGGCATTTCCAGGAATCTGGTTCGCGTTCCCAAAGGGGAACTGAGGCGTCCGGCTTCCACTGCCAGCGGCAGAGGCGTCTCCCTCTTTCTTGAGGTGTGATGGAACAATGGAGCCATGGTCATAGATGTTCTTTAGGGCCGTCAAAGCTCGGTATAGTGGTCCGGAAAGCTCAATATCCTTGTCTGTAGTCATAACATGCGGCTCGGGGGAGCTAACGTCCTTGGCCGCGGTAGCGGACAGTGCAGCGATCAAATCCCCCTGCAACTGACGAACCTCGGGATCTGTCTTCGTCTCACAAAGTATACCGAGTAGCAACGCCGATGATAGGCCATGATACGTAAAGGCCCAGCTTCTCGTGGGGATAGCGGATAGCTGGTGCATTGCCAGAAACATTCGGACGGTTTCGGTTAGGTTGTCTTTGCAGCGTTCTGCTAGCGTCTTTCTTTGGTCAGGTTCGAATTCGCTGTCCTTTCGGAGTGCTGGGCGGCAGGCAACAGAAATGACAAATGATGTGTGCAGGCGGATAGCATAGTGTTGCAGACGGTCAAGGGCTGTTTTGCAACTCTCTTTGATTCGCAACTGAGGTGCGGTGCGGCTTCGAAGAGTTTCTACTGCTTCACAGTCTTCGATAATTTGAGCATACGATGCGCTCATCATATCGTCGGGATTAAGTCGACGAGAAATTATTTCCATGAGATGGTACATGGTTTCGAGATATGAGTAGTTACCGCTCGGTGTCGGCGACATGACTGGGATCGGACAGCAGGGGAAGTTGGTCATTGGGGACCTAGTAAGTCATTAGAGGTGAGCCATCGACATCCAGCACAAAACTTACCTGTCAAAAGAAAGCGACGTCAAGGTATCGTGCCATACAACACTCCACCATAACCTTCGTCGAACCATTTCTTTCGACTGTGTGTTTGGAGGTGTACAGTCACGGCTTTCGTTGCGCGGTGTTCTGTGGAGACCTAGCGACTGGGCAAGACGACATGTCAACCCCATGAGAGCCCATGATGCTTCAGCCTTCATGTCATTCAGAAGGACGAAACATGTCAGAAGAAGCGCCTGGATCGAGTCAAATGAAGGGCTATCACACATGTTAGTCCAGCTGTCAGAATTGGCACGCAGCACTTACCGAAGAAGAAAGTTGCCTAGTCGAAGGAAATGGAATGATATCTGAATGAATCGCTGGGAATCACGAGTGCGGATGTGGTAAGGAGATTCGTGGTATTGGGACCCGACAGCCAAGACGGCGAAAAGAATTGCCAACCATGATGCTGTGACAGGTTTGGTGGATTTGCTACCGTTGGTCGCATTTCGTGAACGGTCCTCGAGGTAAATCATAAGCTTGCTTTCGAGATCGCCAATGTCCATCACGAAACCCCAGAAAGGCTGCGGTATTTCCTTATATGCACGAAATAGCCTGAAATGCTGGTCAGCTTACGGCCTTGTGCAACCATAGCCGTTGCAGAACAAAAGACTCACTTCATGACCTCGCGGTCAGATGGCAATTCATTAGAGATATCCTGTGTAAGTTTCTGAAGGTGCTGAGACGACATCAATGGAAAAGGCGCTGATGTGTCCAAGCCGAGAATGGACCGCATGTCTTGTCGGATGTCAAGACCATCACCTTTGTGGACTGGTGAGGACTGCTCGCGCAGTAAGGCAGGAATACTGTTCTGTCCGAGATATCGATCTGCTGCCACCTCTGGCTCATCAATACTTGCTGTGGTGTTGTGTTAGTCTGATGGCATGGCCGGATGTCTGGAGACACTCACCAAGGTTGCGTGGCCAACTATCCTGGCGTTCGACTTTGCGCACGGCTTCGTCTTGGTGTACTTCTGAGAATGAATGCGTCCTCTTGCGTGTGGGCACACTTTGGCTGGATTCCGACGGTGCAGCTGACCCCGACAGCTTTGAGGTTGATGAACGATTGGGCTTATAGGAACATAGCCGGGGGTGTTCTCTCTTGACGCAGTTTTCACACGGCTGTTTGTTGTCGCACTTGACTTTACGCTGGCGACAAGGCCAACATGCAGTACCTAACGTGATGATAAGCGACAGTTACCTACTTGAGGTTGTCGCGATGGCATCTCTTACCGTAGCGAACCTTGCGATGGGAGTGTATGATTCGATTGGCCTCTTCTGGAGTCAGGTCATCAATGACAACCCGCTCCTCAGGACTGGGGTTTTCAGCCATGGTCAAGCGGGTTTTGGGCTCAGAATCGAGCCGTTGAGCCAAACAAAAGTCGCGATAGCAATGACAAGGTAATGTTATGATTGCAGATGAGGATTGACGAATGCCGAATTCCGAGAGTCTCCCATACGATAGTGGACAAAGAGGGGAAGATGCGGTTGACGGGGCGGGGCCGGTTCGGCTTTCAAATTGTAGTTAGCAGCGTATTAATAGGAAAGAAGGGAAAGAATGGGCTTGGCAGCAGATCTTTTGGTTGGTTACGCTGGGAGGGGATTCGAAGGGAGGTACGAACCAGTGAGCCTCTCAGAGCCGTCGACCGGATAAATACCCGCCGTATTCCGTGGCAGCTCTAGGGTAAAGAGAGGAGAAACCACCAGATGATGGTGGGATAGACAATTCATAACTACGTAATGAGGTTACTGTGTTTCTGAAATTATAGTTCGCGGTAAAATTGAGAATAATGTAGTGAGATGTCTTGACTAACTAGATAGGTACCTACGCTACATAGTTGTGTTGCTGATAAGTAGCAGACAGGTATTACTCAAAGTCTTCGTGACTTCCCGCCTCTTGTGGGCAAACAAGAAGGGCGAGATTGAAAGACAGACTGCAATATCTTTCTTCCATTTCAATCAACGCCGCTTTTCGACAGTTGTTGTGAACAATCAGTCTATCTTAAACCAATGCAGCTTCCATCGCCACTATGAATTGTTCTTTCTTCGGCGGTCTTGCATCTCTTGTCTTGCTCAGTGTGGGGGACACACATTCACTGCCTAACTTTTTACAAATGCTTCCACCATTCTGCAACATCTTGGATCCGCCATGGTTCACTGTCCAATCACCATCTTTTTGTGATGATCATTGTGTTCTTGCATTGCATTGCATCAGACACAGTCATTTTCTTGTGGTCGCGACTATTGTTGACTGATTGAGCTGAGCTGAGCTGAACTCAACCCGTTGTTGCAGGGTCTGGCTGAGCCTCACCCCCAGCGCTTAGCAGTTGGAGAGAAGAGAGATCGCCAATATCGCTCGTTTGATGCGCGCGCACTAAACTTGACTGCTTTAACTTGTGATCGCAAGCCCAGGACTCTCTTCAACCGTCAACGCCGCGACCGTTGATTTGTTTTTTTGACTTTTGGTCTGCTGGCGCCGGTCGCCATGTCAACCCCGTCTTCTAGAAAACTACAAGTTCAAGATGAGCTCATAAAGACAATTCGCTCCATTAGCTCTGATTTCCAGCTCCAGCTTCAGATCCCCGACCCAACATTGTCGCCCAGTAAGCGTCGGGCGCAACGCCGCACGGAGGACGAAGCGTTATGCGACGCGATCTACCTTTGCGCTTATCGACTCAAGTTCCAAGACCCAAATCGCCTTGCCGTATGCTTTACCCGCTTCCGCGAGCAAGCCGACGACCACCTTAAGAATTGGATCAGGAAACCCCACGGTGACCCTGATACTACGCCTGTCAAATCTTCTTGGAATGACCCACATGGTCGTGGTTATCGATTGACCTCGCAGGAACGGACTGAGCTTCAGACCTTGCTGCTGCGATTGCTCAAGGATGATAATATCGCGAATCAACCGCGTCCTAGGCACTCGACTTCAAAACGCAGGTCCGACGAGTTTTCGAATTCTAGTTCAAAGAGATCTAGAAATTCTTTTGATGGCTCTCCTGCCTGTGATAGTATCGACGATATCCCAGTTCGATCCACAGCCATCGCCTCGAGTAGTCTATCAACGGGACGGCCCGCTCGCGGCGCAGGTACAACCTCCTTCACCAATCGCGTCGCCGCTTCCACCACGTCATTCTCAAATACGCAACCGCTATCTTTTGGTTCAAGATCTTTCAACTCCAGCAAGGCTTCGTTGGCTCCGTCTGTTTTATCAGCCACAAATGACACTGCACCTAGCACGCAAGCTACAGTCCTGACAAATCCTTCCTTCAAAGACCCTCGAACTTCATTCCGAGCTACTCAATCTTCATTCAAGTCTCAACACTCGAAGGACATCCAGGTTCCATTTTCACAAAGAATTCGGGAATTCTCATATCAGCCTCCAAGTCAGGCCGATCAGAATGATACTGATCCAGCAAAGCCACGCTCGTTTCACCAGCATGGGTCCCAGATGCAGGCCGGGTCTAGCTATAAGCCTATTGTTGTTGATGACCCCGTGGACGATCCTTTCAATGAGCCTGTCCTCCCTGCTCTGGAAATGCCCCAGCCCATACGCAACCAAACCTTCGACATAAAACGACAAGCAACAATCCGGTCCAGTAGCCCCGCGACAACATACTCAAGTAATATAGATGTGAACGAGTGGGAAGAGGCATTTCTCAGTGTTCCAGGCCCTGTGATAGAAACGCCTTCATGCTCACTGACGGATCGCCTGCGAAACATCTGGCCAAAGATTCCCATTCCTGTGTTGAATCAGGCACCTTTGATTATCTTGTGGGAACTCACACGGGCCGCGCTCTACTGTCGCGTGGACCTGTCGGAATGGGATCTCGAATACAAACAAGACGATACCTGGCGGGATCAAACCAAGTTCCGAGGCCAGATAGTCCGACACCGTCTCTTTGTTGGCCAAGGCCTACCTCCGGCTTGCGATCGTGTGGTGTGGGATGCGGCCTTTGGCTCCTTCACTTCCCAGGATAGAACTATTGTTCTCACGGCGGAATTCGTAGTGAATACTGATAATACAGGTCCTCTTTACCGACTCAAGCTTCAACCCCCTCGTCTTGAGCTTGGGCATCGACTAGCCCGTCGCTTTGGAGCAGATCGTTTTATGGAAGTCATCATGCCTTCTCCCACTTCCAGAGATGCTCCTGAAATCATCAAGCAAGATCCGCAGGGGTCGGAAAAAGTCATCAGATGGCTGACTGACAACCACTACTTTGCTGGTCGCCACTGGGCATCCTTCTATAATCGTGAGGCTAAAAGGACAACCAAAGATCCTCAACCTCCCTACAAGACAATCACCATCATGCAAGAGCGTGTTTACTTTTTCGCAACCGATGGCAACAACTTCCGGCTTCCCGAGGATCAGTTTCCTTCTCAAGAAGAGGCAAGGACTCCCGAGCATCGCACAAAAATGCGACGATCCGATCTCCTGACCTGGGCAATCAACGTCGAAGGCAATGCTTCACAACCTGTACCGAAGTTGTTCTCAAGGCTTGCCCTTAGTACGTATCTTGATAGTGGTTATGTGGAATCAGCTAATTCTCATATGCAGGTCTCAGCAAAACCTTTCCCACAATTGTCCTTGAACCTCACCAGTTTCGGCACCGCGACACTATGCTAGGCTTCCGCCCGCACATGACTGACAAAGAGAAAAAAGAACAGAAGGATATGGGTGATGGTATTGGGAGAATGTCGCGAAGTCTCTCGCGCAAAGTTGCCACACATTTGGGCCTTATGGAGGCACCGAGTGCGTTCCAAGCTCGTATCGGCAGTGCCAAAGGAATGTGGGTAGTTGATGTTGAAGATGATGGATTGGATGACGATGACTGGATCGAAACCTATCCATCCCAGCGCAAATGGGATTGCGATTTCTCGGACATTCACCATCGGACATTTGAAGTGCGAGAATGGTCAAGGGAGTTAAAGCCTGCTGCACTAAATACACAGTTCATCCCTGTTCTGGAGGCACAGGCCCCGGTGCCTCAGAACATGCGGGATGTCATATCCCATCACTTAGCTACCAGCCTTCAAGAAGAGATCGGAGGCCAACTCGCCGCCATGACACATCCTACCAACCTTCGTGGCTGGACACATCGTGGTTTTGATCGATCGACATTGGGCACCGTCCCTTTTCAGGGTGGCTTGCCAGAACGAGATGAAGATACCATTTCATTTATGCTTGATGCTGGATTTGACGCTACCAAGTGTAGTTTCCTGCGCGATCTCGTGTGGAAAAGCCAGAAAAAACAAGCGGAACAGCTCAAGGCAAAGATGAACATCAAGATTCCTCGATCAACATACGCGTTCATGACGGTAGATTTTACTGGGACACTGAAAGAAGGCGAGGTACATCTTGCATTCTCTTCAAAGTTCCAAGCCGATGGCGAGTCTGATACACTGCTGGATGGTATCGATATACTGGTCGCTCGAGCACCAGCCCATTTCGTCAGCGACATACAGAGGGTCAAGGCTGTTTTCCAACCGAGCCTGAAGCGGCTAAAAGATGTGATTGTGTTTTCGTCACAGGGAAAATCTCCGCTCGCCGACTTACTTTCAGGTGGCGACTACGATGGTGATCAAGCTTGGATTTGTTGGGATCCTAAGGTTGTGGCCAACTTCAAGAACGCGCCAAAGCCTGTTGAACCAGATCTTATCGGACAGGGATACCTCCGAAAATTGAATCCAACTTTTGGATCATTACTTGACGCAAGTCCCGGCCTGGAAAGCGCCTGTGCAGACTTTCTTCGCTCAGCAATTTCGTTCAACATGCAGCCAAGTTATCTGGGCATAGCTACCAAGTTCAAGGAGAGGCTCTGTTACTTAGAAGGTGGTGTCAATAGTGAGCGAGCTGTTGCTTTGAGCACTTTGGTCAGTCTGCTTGTTGATCAAGCCAAGCAAGGACTGCTATTCAGCCGCGAAGACTATGACAGGTTGAAGCGTGATATGAATATGCGAGGTAAAGATCTTGAATATGAGAATGAAAGAAGTTCTCGGCGTAGCTACGTGAACAGAGATGGTTCTACCCACATTCTTGACTACCTCAAATTCGAGATTGCAGAGGATACAATTAGCCACGCGCTAAAGATATTCTACGACGCCCTTCACGGGAAGGATGTTCCGGTTTACGCGTGGGACAAAGACCTGGCTCGGCTCTGGGACGATTTTGAGAGTCAGAAAAGCGATTCGAGAATCATTGGCAGGCTTATGATTGCTCTTCGTGCTGAAATCTCCGACATGAGCAGCAAATGGAAAAGGACAATGATGAAGGGCAAAACCGACACCATGACATACGACTTTACTGTCAAGGTCAAGGAGCTTCATCAGCAATGGTCATCTTATCTGCCATCTCCTGACCTCCTGGCTTCGAGGCAAGTCAAACCCCTCCTCGATTGCTGGAACGGAGATCCAACCTTGAGCAAATGGGAGCTACTCAAAGCCTCAACTTTGTTCAAGATGTGTTACAACGAAATGTACCACGGGGTCTGGCATCTCGCAGGGAAGCAGCTCGCATGGATGAAGGCGATGCAGTCGCGAGGGGGATCAGATACAAGTGCGATAGCAGTAACGGCAGAGATGTGGAGCATCCTTCGACCAGACAACAGGCGCATTGCTGCACTTAATGCAAAAAGACAGATTGGGCACGACAATGAGAGTCTGGCTGCCTTAGAGGAGGTTACGGAGTACGACGAGAACGGAACGCAGATCGATGATACCTAGAGGCGCATTGACTCGGACAGTTCAACTCTCACAACTAGACGGTCTTTTGGGAGTAAGTACTCTTGACTAGATGGAGGAGACGTTGGATGTAGAAGGGTTTGGACACGGCGGTCCGCATTGTGTAGTCAGGTCTTGGGGGCTTTCTTTTCAGGCCGAGATGGACATGTCACGTCACGTTTCCGCGCAAGAGGCGTTGGATTTGCGGCTTTGTATTTATGGACTTGTTGGTTGATACCCTGGTATGGCTTAATGCGTATATTACAGTTCATTGTGCCACTCAGTGACCTCGAAGTTTGTTGGCTAAGTCCTGCTTAGACAGGTATGACTGTCGAGATTGACTCAAGACAAGTGATTGAAGTTGAGATCTAACAACCTTTACCCAATGCTTGCATGTATTCGTAAGGATCGTAATCGTTCAAATCTCCAGTACCCCATCCGCGATCGCTAATAGTCAAAATACCAATCATGAATTATTCGTTGCACACTCATGTCCAAAACAACCGGAAACTCCACTCACGCCATCCCATCACAAAGGCCTTATCGCAAGTCTTCGTTGAGATCGCCGGAACAATCCATCTCTGAGATGCTGCATTCGGCTGTCTTGGAGTCATCGACGGGAATGGCCTTGATCGATGTCAGAAAGCTGACCACAGGGCCCATGACAAGATCTAGTAAATCATCGTCGTTCTGGCCAAGTTCGGCAGGGAAGATTGGTGCAAGCTTGATGCTCATGTCGGATGCGGCGCTGGGATAGGTGGTGGCGATACTCTCGAGCATCTCGGCGAGCATGTGGCCTGCACGAGACAAGGATCGACCTCCTGATGATCCTCCCAATGTGTCGATGAAATCTTTGGTGGTCTTGTAGAAATAGCTGTTTATGGTGTAAAGATACTCAACGAGTTCCTTGCGCTCTTCCTGGGTGAGGTCTGCATTGGAGGAGTCGCCGAGACCAGAGACTGTTCCGAATAGCATCACTCGGATGTTGTCCATCATATTGAGTCCTGTCTGTACAGCTTGAGCATTTGTCATTGTGCCTCTTCTGGTAGCTTCTAAAGCCGATTCTACTAGATGTTAGTACACGTAAACGAGTGAAAGGACGATCGATCTTACCAATGTCATTGCATCTAGTCTTGATAACCTCGGCTACACGTCCCATGCCGATGACCAGACTCTCATGGCGGTTGATAGCGCTGCTTCGACGACAGATACATTTCGTCGAGCTCTTTCCCTTGGATGTAATAGTGACACCTATGCGAGGCAGAGCATAAACTGGCAGGGGCAGAGGTAGTCGACGGGCGTCAAGCTTGGCATCGTCGCGTGTGCCGATATCGTTATCAACGGCCGGAGCGGATAGGACATAGTTGACGAGTGTCAATGTGGAGAACAGTGTGAACTTCATGGTTAAGATGTGCGTAGGATATGAAAATGTAGAAGAGGCTTGTTGGTGGTGAGCTGAGATGGAGATATTTCTTAAACCGGGATTATCACCAACTTATATGACTCTCTTGTAACAGACCTCACAGCCTGACAGCCTCGATACCAAGAGTCAACCGTCGACGGAGTCTTAGCTCCCATCATCGTCTTAGTGCCGATCTTTCCCCTTGCGCTTAAAACCTTGTTCCTTGATGCAGTGCACATGTAGCCAATGGAAGGGAGGGAGACTGAGTGGTTAACTTTTGGGGAGCATTCCCCCTGAGAATAAAGTGGTGTTGATCGTTTGCGGACGTGGCATTTTGTTGGTTCTTGGTATTTGGGTGGTGATCTATGGGACTAAGAGAATTGGGTGTTGTGATCTTTGGCGGTGGGATCGATGAGGCGAGTTTGTGGTGGTTGCGTGTTGTTCTGATCAGAGCAGATTAGATATTATGGGAGTAAGGCTGAAACCATCAGGTCTATTATAACTGCAATATGAGACTCCAAATAAATCTCAAGATCCTCATGAACGCCTTCTTGCCCTGTGACAAGATTCACTACCATAGTCTTACTACAGCCAAGACTTGGTTCACCACCAAAGGATATCACATCTCATCCCCAACATCAGTGACAGATAACGGTCTTTTCCAATTCCCGGTCCCAGTCCGATCTCCCACGATCGTCTTCCGCTAAAGAGCCACCAAATCTAGAGGAACGCTATCGGATTCGTCTCGGTCCCGATAAGCTTCCCCTCGACGACAGCCAACATTCCGCACGGTCTCACCTTTATCGACTCATAGTCTGTTTTAGTCATCTTCTTCCGCTTTTAATACGTTGTTTGCGCCCGTAGGAACCGGTTGTTTCGGCAGCGTTAGTTGTTTTCTTAAGGCTTGTGTCGCTTTAGGTTTGGTGGCTCTCGGTTGTCACAACCGGACGGCGGCCGCCAGACGGGGAACTGGGCTGATGGGGAGAATATGATCTGATCTGGCTGAAGATCTAAGCCTTGCTGGGTGGAGATAAGGTTTATGGTTCCCGGTGACGCCGATATGGTATTTCGTTGAAGAGTGGTTGATGGTAGGTAGGGCTGTGCAGAGCTGAAATGGTAGCTTACAAATAGAGAACTGGATCATTACTACGTACAGTGACTTGATCTTCAGTGTCTTTTCTTGCCTTCGTCATTCAACTCGAATTGTCTCATTTTCCTCATGGACTTTCAGGTAGGTAATCGTTGTGAAACTCGATAATAGTTTAGACCAGTTATCGGTGACTCACTGCACAATGGACAGCCAGTTGCACTCAAAAACAACCACAAAGATTTAAGAATGCAATACTTAGACTTTCCATTGCTCCAAAACTGTAATAGATCATCAGAGACTCGTCTAGACTGTTCTGGGGCTTTCCCAACACTTTGGTTGTTCCTTGAATCCGTGGCATTAGTCCCAAACCAAGGTTGAGATGTATATTCCTCTTTCGTCGTGTGAAACCACCGTTTTCAAGGTGGTGAACTTAATATCATGCGATATTTCACTCTATTACACGCACATTAGATATATGATGACGATCCCCATGGATATTATACTATGGCTCTAAAAGTGACGACAGAGCTTGACGATCGGTCCTAGGTCTTGAACGCATTGTCAGACCGTTAACGTCTCGCTAGGGAATTATTGGTTCTGTATCGTATGATTCCTTCAGACGTTAATAGGCAAGCGTGTTTGGGTTGGATTGTTACGGCTGTCTTGCAATGCATTGAACTACTGGGTTCGCTAGATGGGTGACACTACCTTTTGGTATGTAAGTGATCTAAAGCTGATGTAATCACTATGCCATGCCTTATTCTATTAAAAATCTGCAATGATAACTTGATGTTAGTTAGAAAAAGGAACCTGGCTGAAAAGGGTAAAGGTAGATGCATTCAAACTGTAAGGATAAGAGAAGGTGCCCATCCGATTAAAAGACTAAAAGATCAATCAGTTCAGATATAACATATCTGAGCTGCCTTCTATATCAGAATATAAGGAGCCTAGGTCTTTAAATGTAGTAAGTCTTACAGGCCTTATACTATGTCATTTACTTTACTTTACTTATACAGTTGGGTCTTTGCTTTTAAGGCACTACTAAACATAATATAAATACTTTACGTTATAAAATATATATCAAATTTATAATATTCTATTCTTCTTATAGTATATTTAAAGAATATTATATATTTTACTAATATTTCATGACTAAAATGTAGTATATCTCTAATATATTTATTTCTTTATATATTCTTCTCATAGTATATTAGAAGAATATTGTATATATTTCGAATATCCTGGCAGTAAGACGTAGTATATTTCTAATGTATTTATATATTTCTCTTTATATTATCTGGATTGGAATTTTAGAGTTAGTATAGTTTATAGTAAAATATATAATATAATAAAAAAGGAGAATTACTTATAGAAACTAAAATAAGCAGTTAAATATATTTATAACAAGAATATTATATTACTTACTTTTATACTTACTATGAAGGAAAACAAAGAATAAAAAGAATATAAAACTTAAATACTTAGCAGTAGTGTATATAGTAGGCTTATATTTTATTTATTATAGTGTGCTAAATTAGAGTGTTCATTACAAGTTAAACAAGACAAATATACATACAGCTATCTATAACTAGCATTCATTACTACTTAGTCCTAAAGTGGAATAAACAATAGCGAAGTGGTTCACTAGTAGAAGATTACGCTATGAAGTCTGGCGTCTGTATAGATTGGCGTTGGGCCGTGGCTGTTACTAAATCAGGTAATTATAGAGCATAGTATAAGTTAATCAACTCTATCGTTTCTTAATTCACAATTCAATAAACACACAATTCACAAGCACAAGCAAGACACATATGTTTTCCTCAAATATCTCACAGTTGAATTTACCTCCACAGGAGGGAACTCATAACTAAATATCTACATCAAATGAATAAATATCCTTCTCACAAAACCACCCTGGAGATCCTAAGCAATCAACAGTAGGTCTTGGAGTCGGATCCGAAGCTTCCCTCGCTGGAGATGCGCTTAGTAGTCATCACCCTCATCAGCAGGGCACTCCTCGTCCTCATCACCAGTAGCGGGCTCCTCGTCATCGCAGTCCTCGTCCTCAGCAGACTGGTCAGAGACAGGGGGCTCCTCCTCATCGTCACAGTCCTCATCGTCAGCACCGGTAGCGGGCTCCTCGTCATCGCAGTCCTCGTCGTCGCCAGAGACAGGGGCCTCGGTGGTGGAGGGGACAATGGAGGTGGTCACGGCAACAGCCTGGAGAGTGGTGGGGACGGGCTTCTCGGCGGCGGCGGAGGTGGCAACGGGAGCGGAGGTAGGCTTGGGCTGGGTAGAGCCGGAGCCGGAACCACCGACGACAAAGTCAACACAGGCCTCGTAGGTCTGGTCGATATCAGGAGCATCCCAGAACCATTGGAGAACACAGTCACCAGCCTTGGTGCAGTCACCGCCGAGGCTCTCGGGGAGAGTGACGCTGAAGGCAGTGTTGTTGGCAGCGGTACCGGCGTTGGAAGCGTAGTTCTCGAACTCAATGAGGGGCTCGCCGATCATGCTGTCGGAAGAGGTCTTGACGACAGAGACATTGGCGTAGCCGGTGTGGGGAGCGGCGATGTTGATCTCAAAGGGGATCTTCTCGCCCAGCTTGTAGCTCTGGACGTTGTCCTTGTTGTCGTCGAACTGGAAGCCCTTGCAGAGCCAGAGGTTGCAGTCGGTGGCGTCGAAGCTGTTGCCGACGACCTGCTTGATGCCCTGGACGTTACCGTTGATGTCGGACGACTGCTGGTAGAAGGGCTGCTCGCCACAGGCGGCCTTGAAGGCATTGCCGGGCTTGCGGGGGGTGGGGGACTTGATGAAGCCGTGGGCGGCGACAAGGGGGAGGAGAGTAAGAAGGGCGGCGGCGTTCTTCATTTTTGCGGTAGTTGATTGATGGAATGTAGATATAAAGATGTGAATTGGTTTTGTGTTTGTTTTTCTTCGAAGAAGTCTCTGGGACCAGATTTGTGTTTTAAAGAGTGGTAGTTTTTTGTTTAAAATTGAACGGCCGTCAAGGCTCGAAACGAAAGTTGAAGATAAAAGGTTGGAAAGAAAGTCAAGTACAAAAGTGTACAGAAAAGAATGTCGAATCTGGTCCTTCGAGGTCCGTGAAAAGAAAGAAGTTGAGGAAGTAAAGAGTTAACTGAGAGAGAGAGAATAAGCCATGAGGAGGGCACTCGAGTTTGGATATATACTCGAGACGTGCGGAGGAGGACTTCTACACAGGGCTTAGTTCGTTGGGTAAATGGATTATTGGAGGATCTGATACTAGGCGAGGCGGTGGGCCTGGGTTCACTCCGTGGTCAATCTCGTTTCTTGTTCATGGGTTTCTACCCCTGGTCTCTCGTTGTGGCATGGGATGATGGGACTGACGGCGGCAATGGAAGAATTATGGTTTGGCGTGTCTTGACTTGACAAGCGCCGGCCGATACAGATAGAGTAGGAGGAGTTGAAGGTTATTGCGGTAGTTACAACTTTATTAATACTATTAACATATTAACAGCACTATATTATAGTTCAGCTTGTCATGGTAAACTAAACAATGTGTTTGGTTTATACCATCGCAAACACCACCCTCATCCCGTTTCGTCTCCCCCTTCCAAACCAAACACTTCCCTTTCTTCTCGCATCGCTCCCCTCTAAGCGAGCAATCCACCAAAAAAAGCGAAAACCCATGCTATTGACACCGTTGCCAAGACCCGACCTCACCGGAATTCGAGGCGGCGCCTGTCAAACTGCTTTTCGTCTCTCTCCCCCACTGTTAGTTAACATCGGATGTCTTCCCCCTGGTCGCGGGAGGGGAGGGCCTTGTTTGGAGCCAGCGCAAGGGGCGGGATTTTAATTGGTGGGAATTTCGAGGTTCGTGTTTGAGCCTCAAGACAAGCAAGACAAGCAAGACGAGACGATGGAAAATGTTCTTTTGAGCCGCCGAGATTAATTTAGGTGTTGGCGAGGGAAGGGGATGGATTATTCCGATCGGGTTTCTACCGTTATTTGCAGGCATTTTTAGAATGAGATCTAGACCACCTTGTTTATTCCAAGGCTATAGCACCATAACTACAGATCTATCTAGTTTGAGTTTCCAGTAATTACCTACATGCTACAATACCCTACCAACAGCGTCACGAATCACAGCACGCAACTGTCAACTCAATTTATTTACACTCTCGATCTACTAAACCATATCGCAGCACCATAACCCCTGCCCTGCCCTGCTCTGCACCTACAAACCCCTGCTCTGGTGGATCTCAAGCCCTGCATCCCCTCTTCTCCAAACAAACGATTTTCATCCATGGAAAAACTATCCTCCCAAGAAACCCGAAACTGATCTCCGACAAACACACCAAGGGCCCGTGTTTCAGGACGATAATGCGACCAAGGTACGGCATAATCCTTTCTTTTTTTTCCCTTTTCCTTCCACTTATTATGCATAACAGCAAGAATACAATGACATGACCGGCTGACTAGGCGTCTGATATTATCCGTACGGCATAATGATATGAGGGGTTCTTTTCCTGTTCTTTGTTACATTTCGCTTGTCATCCTGGACCAGTCGGAAAACGGCAGCAAGAACCGTGCCATGCACGACTTGTTCATCTTGGCAGGGCCATGTGCAGTACGCGGATACTCAGCTGTCAATATCCGTAGGGTAGATAATTAACCCGAGTCGATTAAGATCTCCATCAATTCATCTATCCATGCAACTAATAAACGTAACTCATTATGCTTCTGCAACACCACCAAGACAAGTAGGTTATTTACAACACCAGCACCACTTCATCATGATCCCATCATCAAACAAAGAACAAAGCCCTTTAGGGGCATAAATATAGATACAACATTTTTGCTCCAAACAGGCACGCCATGCAAATATGCGCATCATTTAGATGGGCTCATCACGAGGCTCAATTAGAACCTCATTGACAGCAACATGAGGGGGTTGGCACACAGCAAACACAATCGCGTTGGCAACCTCTTCAGGCTTCAGCACCTCGGCACCTGTAGGTTCGCCGTATTTCTTGAGAGCCTCTTGATCCGTGGACATGCCCAGAAGGTCCGTCGCAACGTTTCCTGGCTGGACAGCGGTGACCCGAAGGCCAGAACCCGCAGTCTCGACACGCAGGGCCTGCAGTGTCGCCTCGACGAAGAACTTACTGGCAGAGTAAACGCCAAGGCCAGGGAACACCTTGCGCCCAGCGTCAGAGGAGATGGCGACGATATGCCCAGCTCCGCGAGACAGCATGCCAGGCACCGTTGATGACAGGCAGTGCAAAAGACCCTTGCAGTTGACGTCGACAGTTTGCTCCCACTCGTCTGTCTGACAGTTGGCCATCATGGTGAAGTACATAACACCCGCACAGCTGACAAGGATATCGACAGGGCCAAGCTGCTCAGTGGCCTCCTTCATCAGGGACTCCACCTGGGCCTTGTTCGTCACATCCGTCTTGTGGATCAACACTTTACCACCGTAAACGCTAATCTTCTTCTTGACGCCTTCCAGAGCCTCGGTCCGGCGAGCCGCCAGGGCCACATGGGCACCCTCCTTGGCGAGACCAGCTGCCACAGCGGCGCCAATTCCAGAAGAGGCACCAGTAACGACAGCAACCTTGCCCACCAGACGACCCTTGCGCACCTTCTTGACACAGCCGTTGGTTTGCTCGCGTCGAGGGGGGCGAGATAGCCAACCGCGGGCGTAGAAGTGTCGCATGTAAATCTCGAGAAGTCCATCGTTCATCTTAGGGCGGGGGACATCATACTTGTCGAGTGTAGGCTGTGTCTTGCCATCCTTGAGCACAATGACCGACTTGAGCACCTCGACACTGGGCATTCCACCGCGGAGAATGTCGACTGTGAAAGGATCATCTCCAGTCCTTCTATTGCCGCGCTTCTCCCACCACAAAGCAACCCACTCATCCCACGATAGAGGCTCAGTGGGGTAACCAAGCTTGGCCAGAGACGCAAACAGGTCCTTGGAAGCAACGGGAGAAGGATCACCTAGGTGGTACATAGTCTGCTCAGTGTCGTCGGTATGGTTGGCGAGGGTAACAATAGCGTCGCTGACAAAGTCAACAGGAGTCATCTCTAAGTACCAGCCCTCGACATCAGGAGCGCGTCCAAGCTGAAGAGACTCTACAAGAATAGCATTGATCAAATCCCAAGCGTTGGTCGAACCAGAGACACTGTGGCCGGTGATAGTTCCAGGACGGTAAACCCGCACGGGGATGCCTCGGCGGCTCGCCTCATCGACAAGCTTCTCGGCAACCCACTTAGTCTGACCATAACCATCCAACAGCTTGGTGGGAACATCGTCAACATCGATGACAGTGTTCTCACACCAGCCTGTGTGCGAAGGTGGAAGCACACCGTTGGTAGAGACATGGTGGACAGTGGCACCGCTACGGCCAGCAAGTCGAAGAACCTCCCTGGTTCCCATAACGTTGGCATTTCGAAGGGCAGCATAGGGGTAGACCAAGTTGACAGTGGCGGCGGCGTGCACGATAACCTGCACACGGGTCGCGAGCTCGTCGAAGACTTCAGGGGCAAGACCAAGGCGCTTTCTTGTAAGAGTACCGGGCAGGATCTCAATACGCTCAAGTAGGTAATCCTCCCAAAGTCCAAGATCGATCAAGTTCTTTCGGATTCGAGCCATACCAGCAGGGGCGCAATCCTCCACAGGCTCAGGGAATCGCACGAGGCAGATAATCTGAGCGTCAGTAGAATCGACCAGGTTCTTGAGAAGGAAAGCCCCCAGATAACCAGTAACGCCGGTAAGAAGGATCGTCTCAGCGTCTCTCAGAGCACGCATGGGAGTACCGTTGCTCTGGATGTCCTCAGGGAGTACAGAGTCTGCGCGAAGAACAGCTGGTAGATCAGCCTGCACAGCAGCGGTGTGACCGTCGCGAGCAGCCTTGATGGCTGTGACATGTCCTTCTAGAGTCGGGTTTCCGGCCAGAGGAGCCAGGGGAACGGGGAATCCGAAGGTCTTTGTGAGGCGGCCAGCGAGGTCAGCAAGTGCCAGAGAGTGGCCTCCCAGGTCGAAAAAATCGTGCTTTGGTGTGATAACATTGGCAGGCATGTTGAGAGCCGCAGCCCACAACTGGATGACAGTCTCCGTCTTGACCTTGATGTTTTGCTCCTTCTTCTTGGGGGTAGGTCTAGGAGATCTTGGAGATGGAGGCGCAGGCAGAGCCTTCAGATCTGTCTTTCCAGAAACACCATGCGTGGGTAGCTCGTCCAGCTCAACCCAGACTGAGGGAATCATGTAGTGAGCAAGATGATCGGTCAGGGCACGGCGAGCAACAGGACTGTAGCCATACTCGTCAACGAGGGGAATGGTTCGGTCTCTGGACTCGCCCTCCTCTCGGACAATATAAGCAACAATTTGTCTCTCCAGACCTTCACCGTGGGCCACGACTGCGCAATCGCGGACAGCAAGGTGCTTTCGGATAGCACTCTCAACAGCACCAGGCTGGACAGTGTAACCGCGGGTCTTGATCATTCCACCCACTCGGCCAGTAATCTCCAGGAGTCCACTAGGAAGTATCCGAGCCAAATCACCAGTTCGGTACATGCGCGCCTCCTTGTCTCCGGCGAAAGGATCCAGCTGGAACGCCTTGGCTGTTGTTTCGGGCAAGTTGAGATATCCTCGTGCTAGAAGGTTGCCACCAACGTAAAGCTCGCCGCTCACGCCGGGGTTGACTCTATTACCAGCTTCATCGAGGACATAGGTATGCTCAGGATCTGTGGGAAGGCCAACAGGGCACACCTGCGTATCGAAATCAACGAACGTTTTAATATCACCCACAGCAACCTCGTGAGTCTCACAAGCACTGTAGACGTTGAGAAGGCGCGTTTCAGGGAGAGCATCCATCGCGCGGTGGACGAGATCTGTGGTGACGACCTCGCCATTCAGCCAAAGCGAGCGGAGGTGGGGTAGTTTCTCGCCAAGTTTGGGGTGTCGAGAAAGGACTGTAGCCAAAAGGGTAGGAGTCATAAGGGTATCAGTGATGCGCCATGAAGAAAGGAGCTCAACAAGAGCAGTGGGGTCGTAACTGGCGTGGTCGGGAATAGCAACAGTTGTGGCACCTCGAATCAGAGGTCGGAGCATCTCCCAGATGAAGAAGACATTGCAAGCTACCCTGTCACCAGGCTGAAGGTCGCTGACTTGAAATCGCAAGTCGTAGGAGCGAATTGCGGCTCTGTGTGGGTTCATGATACCCTTGGGCTTTCCAGTAGTACCGGAGGAGTACGAGACGAAGAGCAATCGCTCAACATCGTCGTCCTCTGGCAATGACCGCCTGTCGGCTAAATGAGGTGAGGTTTCTCCTCTGGCCAATTTGTCGGGGCTGTCGACGACAATAACGGGAGTTTCAGATGTGAGATTGGTGGAGTGCTCAACTTGGGTGAGAATAACAGTTGGCTTCGCATCTTCAATAACATCTCGTAGAAGACCTGGAGGGTAGGCGACCTCGAGGACGAGAAAAGCACCACCAGCTCGAAGGGCAGCGAGAGCGGCGATAACGTAATCAGCACTTCTGCCCATGAGAACACCGACGAGATCATCGCGACCAACTCCGTAGTCACGCAATCGCTCGGCTAGAGCCCAGGTTTCTCTGTCGAGCTCTGCATATGTGAGGGATCTCTTCTCATCTTCAAGCGCCACAGCATCGGGAGTGGCTGAGGCCTGCTGCTCAAAGAGAGCAGCGAGATCCTTGTTGACATCAACAATGGCCATGATGTCGAGAATGTGGTTGTGAGGTGAATGAGGCTCAATGGGAGGAGAGAGTCTGGGTAGTGGTATCTTTTAAAAGATATGGAAGGAGAGCGGTGGGTGGGTCACGCGACCACTAGGAGGAGATGTCGGTGACGGGTCCGGTAACGACCAATCCCCAACAATTACTGCACTGACGTGCCTTGAACTAGGCGGAGTGGATGATTCCTTTTCTGGGGTTCGGTAAGGCTAGGTTATGTGTGAACTGAGTATTAAGCCGAGATGGGCTGAGGTTGCTTCTCGTCGTGCACGCAAAACGTCTCTCAAATTTCCATATCGTGAAGGCTTAAAGGGTCTCGCGGGGTCAATTAAGGTTGTGGGATAAGGCGTCTTGGCTGTCAAACGGATGCCACAACGTCTCTCAAGAGCAAGCAGATACGACAATGAAGAATATTATGTTCCGCAAGGGTATCACCAAGACTCTGACCTGTTTATGAACCGAAACGTACGAAAAGAGGCCACCTGGAAGCCCAACGCTCGCATTTTATTTACGAGGACGGTGCATCTTTACCTGGATGGTGCCAATTGACATGCCCCCACGAAGAATTGCCAGTTGATGATTGGGCTAGAGCAGCGCTATACCACTGGGTCTAGGGACAGTTCAGGCCTAGTTGCCCGCCAATTTTGGAGCAGGAGGCGGAGGGAGGGGACTGACTCCATTGTGGTCCTGGAGAAAGCGTCAACATGGAGGGGAAGTTGTGCAGGTGGTAAATAGAGGGGTATTTTTACATTTCCTATTAATTCTTGTTCAATACATAAATTTAATATAATACAATGTGGCTCCCATGAAGCTCTATCAGTTCAGCAAGATGTGAAAGAAATTTCATCACTGTCGATCAAGAAATAAGCCTGCAAGGGACCTCTCAACCAACCAGCCGGGCCACTTTCACGTGCTAGAAGACTCACTGCAGTACCCCTGTTTTGGCCCTGGAGCGCCAATCGGAATCCCCCAGGAAGCGTTCTAGGGTAACCTTGATAGTATCACAATTCAAGACGTTCTCAACATTAACTCCCCGTCGTTAACCTCGTGTTTAAACAACTATACAAGGTACTTTTGCAATGGGCTTTCTCTGCATTTCAATGACACGTATCTGCAAGTTTACAGCCATGTGAGTTTGTTGTAACGGCATGACCATACACATATGTACATATATGCACAATGTGCTAATCCCAGCTGCCCAAAACCTGCATCTCCTCACTCAGCGTCTCAAACCAACACACCCACCCATGGACTGCGGGATTAATTAAGAATTTGACTATTTTGGTTCCATCTCACGCGAGGTGGTGCAGAGCCTAGCACATCATTCGGATCTCGCAGGGCAGAATTATTCTCCCCGTTGATATTATCAGCTCATGAACGTTCCTTTTCCTCTTAAACAGCAGACACACAACCGCGTCAGCTCGCTCCTCGCCAACTCTACCAACTCATAGCCCTTTTCAAACTGAGAATCGGAGCAATTGATCCTCCTGGAGACGCGTTGCATCGCGATTCTCCCCGTCGTGCGTGGCCCTGATTGGCGCCGACGACCCGAAGCAGAGGGGTCGGGCCATCGCCACCACCGTCGAGCATTGCCCTATTGATCTTGGCGCATGACGCCCCGGGGAGTCTATTTCTTGGGGGCCCGACGAATCAACGGGTTTGTGATGAGCTTGTTTGGGGCACAGGATTCGTGGCCTGGCTCTTTCATTCTTTCCGCTGCCGTGGTTTGTAGATGATTGGGTATTTGTTGGGGTGGATGTGAATGCGTTGTGAATAGTATGTACCTGCAAATACGCCAAGATATGATATCATGAATATTGTCAAGTTTTACCAGACAAGTCATAAACGGTATCAAGGCATAATTTGGCAAGGCAAGTTTTCATTTGGCCTGGAAGGTCTCATCCACCTCCATCTTCAATGCGTTCCATCGAAAGAGGCCTAAGGTTGGGCGGGACGACGTCAGCGACTTTGTTTGCACAGAACCGCCAAACACCAATGATATGCCCTGGACCGTAAACGAATTGTTTGACTTGCCTTGGCTGGTTATCAGGCAAGGGTTTTCTTGTTCAAAGAAATACTAAATTAGTTGGTGTACAATATGCGTGCGATAGCATTCACTCTGGCCCATGGGGGATGTCTTTATTCTCTTTCACCATTGGCTTGCAGTCAGGAAAAAACATGCTTCATTCTTGATACTCCTATTGGTAAGTACGAGTACTAAAATGATGTTGATGACAAGGCAAGATAAGATAAAATAATTCTCTTCTACCATTTTCCGCAGATAATGTTTATTAACTCACATTGCTGAAGTGGTCTCTCTGTTGCTCACTCGATATCTTGATTACAACGTGACAGGCGCAATAGTTATGGAACCATCTGGCTCATAACCTCGAGATAACACCAATAAACACCAATAAACACTACATTGACTACCTAGTAGACACTCACACTCACACAGCTACTCGGAATAACTTCCAACGCCATACCCTGGAAATATCGGCTATAACAAAACCATAACCATGGTCTGATCTCTATTAATTTTCCGGGCCCGCAAAATATTGTCAAACGATAAGATAAAAAAGACCCGCCAAAACAACGCCCTTTGTCATGTCGTGTCATTCATGCCGGGCCCCATCGTGTCAAAACTACGACGCCCTTTGTCATGTCTTGACATGCTGCTAATAAAAAATTACCAAATAATTTGATGCTTTTGGCGGTAAAGCACCCTAGTTCCTCTCTAACTCGCTGTCTCCTGCCACTCTCATGCCACGGTTGACGTAAAATAAATTCATTATGCCGTCGTAAGGTGACATGCCAGGACATTAAAGTAACCGATGCCCCCTGGGATTTCTTCCGTCTACTCTTCTCGAACATTGTCCTGGCTACGATCCTGATTTCGAGCGAAACCGAACCGATTTCATATTACATTCGACTTCACACACGTTCGAGGACTTAAGTGTTCAGGGTATCATTCGTCTCATTACAACTATTCCTGCTATACGCTCAAAAAAGGGATACAAAAAACTTTTGCTACTTTTCCAACACCCAAAACTCCAAATCGATCGTCGTTTACATCACTTCTCGTCCCTTGCTCAGATCAACCTCAGCCAGCGGCACAACCTTGGTGCGGCAGATGAGCTTGTGGCCGATGTACAAAACGGCGAAAAGCATCAAGCTGATGTAGTTGGAGAAGAAGTCGGCCACGCTCCAGTCAATGAAGGCTGTGAAACCGCAGGTGATGGTGATGAGGGCTACGAAGAAGGCGCCATAGTATGACAGGTAAGGCTGGAGAGGCGCAAGGTAGGGAAGCTCGGAGCGAGGAATGCCCTGGACGCGCATGATCTTCTGGAAGCGAATGTGGCAGACGTTGATCAAAACCCAGGTGATGAAGCATGAGGTGGAACTGACGTTCAGGAGCCAGTTGAAGACCTCAGCACCGCTGGAAGAGAGGTTGATGTAGGCGATGAGGCCCATGACGGAGCAAGAGGCCACGGCGAAGTATGGGGTGCCGTACTTGTTGGTGCGCTTCATGAAAGCAGGGGCAAGACCATCCTCAGCAAGAGCAACCATGATACGGCTACTGGAGTAGACGTTTGAGTTGGCAGCTGTGAGAATGGCGGAGAGGAGAACCGCGTTGATGATGTCAGGGAGCACCTTGACACCAGCGCGCTTAGCGACAATGACGAGAGGTGAAGCAGAGGCATCCTGAGCACCGCTGTCAAGGTTGGGATCGTTGGAAGGCACGTTGATGCCGACGAAGAAGACGGTGGCCATGAACAGGCTGAAAATACCCCAGAAAGTCCAGCGGATAGCCTGGGGGATAGCCTTGCGGGGGTTGGCAGTCTCACCGGCACCGACACCGACGAGCTCGGTTCCCTGGTAGGAGAAACCAGCAGTGACGAGGACAGCCCAGAAACCGACGAACTTGCCGGTGGGACCATCAATGTCCATGTAGGTGTTTGTGACACCGGGATCCTTCCAGTACTTGAAACCAATGTAGCCCTCGTCGCCGACACCAGCGTTGACGCAGATGGAGAAGATGATGAAGCCAATGATGGTAACAACCTTGATCATGGAAAACCACATCTCAATCTCGCCGAAAATGCGGACAGGGACAAAGTTGAGCGCAGTGAACATAGCCCAGAAGACGCTGATCCAGATGGCAATGCTGAGGTCCTGGTCCCAGTACTGGATGATGATTCCAGCAGCGACAAGCTCGAGGGCAAATGTGATGGACCAACTGAACCAGTATAGCCAACCCATGGCAAAGCCCAACGTAGGATCAACGAAGCGAGCGGCATACGAGGTGAAGGAACCGGCAATGGGGATGTAGGCGGCCATCTCGCCCAAGCTGACCATGACAGAGTAGACGACAGAGCCCATGAAGGCAAAGGCGACGAGCAGAGACACGGGGCCGGCCTTGACGAGAGCAGGGCCAACTCCGAGGAAGAGACCAGTTCCAATGGTACCGCCAATGGCGATGAACTGCAGGTGACGAGAGGTCATGGCCCGGTCAAGGCCAGCCTCGCCGTTCTCGACATCCTCCTTGTCGCCCTTGTGCTTCTTCTCGTTGCTCACACGAGGCGACTTTTCGTCTGCCGAGGATGAATCGACAAGCATGATTGCTGTGATGTTCTGAAGCCACTCAGACCAATTTTATATATATATCAATTTGGAGTGAGGCTGGCGGTGATGAAGACGGAAAAGGGCAGTGAAAGATTAGATGGTTCTCGCTTGAAAGAGGAGAAAGAAATCAACCGAGGCGAGAGAGAGGGAATAATGATGTGATGAGATGAGAAGGCCGAGAGACCGGAAGGCCAAGTGGGTTGGAAATGAGTCTGTTATGTAAAAAAATGGACTTCAACTGTCAACGACGGTATGGGGACGGGCCTGGGAACAGGATCGGGAATGGCCCATGGGCCCATTACGAAAAATTTCGATATATCGGAGCCAGAGCCAGAGAAGTCCAGTCCTTGTCGCTTGTCAAAAAAAAATTGGTCTGTGTGAGTGGATGTGTGTGGCCAGTCTTAGTCTGAGTCTCAGTGCCAGTCTAATCCCGTCGATGATTTTTGCCTCTTCGGTGATGAGCGAAAACTGCAAACTCCAAGGACAGATGCTCAATGATGATCATTTTCGGCCATAATTGATCAATCACACGTGTTTATCCCCCCAACTTCCTCTTTCAATTCTATATCACCTCACGCAATTACCCCCCAGTCTTTTAACACAAACAACACGTGGAACCCCCTTGGTCAAATGTTACAGTAGGAAATATCGCGAGATGTGACATGTTTAGTGCTGCGGTTTCCGGCTCGTTGCCGAGTTAGGTTCCCGGGCCTGTCACCCTAGGAAAAGATGGAAGGGAAAGAAAAAAATCAACGTCAGGGGTATTGAGGCGCCACTAATACATCCTTGCCACGGGCTTGGCCGCTGAGAGAATTATCGCACGCGACCAATCAGCTTGGCTCTCGAGGTTGAAAAAAGGACCAAGACAGAGATTTTTGCGTGCAGATCACAGTGGCTTGATAGCTGCAGCCACCCGATCCCAAGAGTGTAACTGTAACCTGCACTGGTTGTTGTTAAAACAGGCTTCGATTTGTTCCATGCAGAATTCTTAAAACCTCTTGCGGGATGTGAGTGGCTAGAGTGGCCTGACAGCTTTTTTCCTTGCAGGTCGGGCGATTTAGGATGAGCAAGGGGTGCAATGCCAAGCTACGCGGCTCTCACAGTCATAGCTTCAGTAACTAGCCCGACGACAACCTCCCATCTCCGAGACTATTCCTTCTGCCCTGTCTGCCTGTGACTCTTTAAATCCAGTCATGACTTCAATCTCCATTATCGGAGAGAGAGCACTGGCCAGGGTAGATAAGCAATCGGCGTAAACGGTGAAACTTGCTGGGAATAATGGATCTCGTGAAACTGGGGATAATTACATTACACTGGGGATCCATCCTGGGACATGGGCTTCTTCTGTGTTACGGTTACGTACAGATATGAGATGCAGAAAATAAGCATTCTATGGCGTCAAACGGTTTGGTAAACCAGCTTACTCCGTATTGAGGAGAACCTTGTCGTTGCGATTGGACTTTGTGTGTTTGCATCATGTACGTTTAGTTCCGCTCGAGATCCAAACGCTCGCTGTTACTGGGGTTTGGGAACGGGCCGAGAATTGATGATTGAGTGGTTGAGTTATTAGTGATTTGTGTTTCGATGTGACGGGACTCATTGGCATCATTCAATCGGATGTAAAGCCTCAATCCCCAGTCAAACCTCACAGCTAATCCCCGAAGTAGCATTCCGTAGCTCGAGTTGACCCTCTTTGCGAGCCAACACTACGGCGTAGCTGATATCCCTCACAGCAACATCAAACGGATCATCACTGCATAAACACAGTCAATTTCCCCAAGAAGAGACTCCCTCCGCGATATCCCCATGGTTCGACAATCTCGCTTGGGTCCCTGCTCCTACGGGTCTCACCACCGTTCCAGTGACACATTCTTTTGACGAACGTTTGTGCAATAACCCTCTCAGCTTGCGACTTTCAGGGCTAGGATCACGATAGGGATAATAATATTAGATCCGGGAGATCTTCCCGCAAGGACCTGCATGAGCTGAACTGGGCTAGTGATAAAACATCGTGTCGTTCTAGGCCTGTGTCTGATAGGCTTGAGTCGGGTGTTCTTATTTTTATCCTCGACAGCTTTCATTTTATTAGTGTTGTTGGTTCTGAAGACTCGAAAGGACTTGTACATCCATGTTTGGTTCCATGCTGGTGAGACTGAGGTGAGAGTGTTGGTTGCGGCGTAGTAATGGCGCCGGAGCCTCAATGTCACACCACTAACGACATGCCATTCCCACGTGGACGGCGAAATCATTCAACAGTGGAAGATTATCCGAGGGATGTGCCCAAGTCGTTTACCCTTTCCGACTGGTTGGTTGTGGATGTGACTTTTGATGCAAGATGGTCCATTGAGTTACTGACTTAGATGACTGTATCGTGGGATGCGATGGGATGCAATGCGATGCAAGATTGCACTGCAATTTTAGCCCTTGGCGTCGGCTTGCCTCCCCATCACGTGCGCATTTTATATGAACCCTCCAACACTACGGGATGATAATGAAATATGAGCAACTTCACTACAATTTTGAACCACTTTTTAAGAATGCTCAGTCTAACAAAGACCAATACTGATATTCTATCCATTGTTCATTGGCCTTGACCTCACACAAAGTCTCGGCATTTCACTATCAATGATATTCAAAGGGATAAGAGGTCGACTTAACCTTTTGATACCATATTCTAATGAGCGCCAACGATATGCCACCTTCATGTGGACTGCAATAATCCTTTGAGGAGCAGACAAGATGACCCCAGAAAGAACATGCTCATCGCGCGAACCAGTTTCGAGGCAGCACTTTCTGACTCATTCCCTTGTCTGTGGTTGTACCAAGGCTACAAGTGCAACTTGTCCAATACTCCAATCAAGGCTGCTTTGCATCCCATTGATAGGTGGAATGTTCAGTTCAGCAGGGATACGACTCAGTTCACTGCAATTTTAACCCACTGCGGCCCCCCAAAATCTGTTCACTGCAATTTTAGATCACCTGATTCTACACCACTTCGCTGCGAATTTAACCTTATTTTAAGGCTTACTCTTAATCTGGAAATCCATCCACCAATCACCCTCATATATGTCTGCAGTCGCTTTGCATCACGAACAAGATAAAACTATCATTTTATTGTTCTCTCTCAATTAACCTCCCCACACGCGCTAATCCCGGACATGGGAATTCATGACAATATTAGAATGTATTAAAACAAGGATTTAATACTCGTTGGCATCTTGAAGCTATTCAGAACAGCTTATAAGAACATTATAAGTATAACCATAAACCCCTCTTGATGGTCTAAACCTAGTGGTCACGGATGACCTGCTGAACCTTGGGGTACACCCGGACCATCTCGTTGTACAGCTCAGGGTGATCGCGCCACAAAACCTGAGGATCCCAACCGGCCGCAACGAAGATAGTCTCGAGACCGCTTGAAATGGGCGTGGTGATGATGTTTGCGATCTGGAACCCGATGAGGAAGGAAAAGGCCACGACGACAGCGGTGTATTGGCCCTGGCTGTTATAAGCAGGGTCGGTGAAGTAGAGGTACAGGTAAGCCAGAAGAGCACAGGCGTACGCGATGAAAAGGGCACCGAAGGAAAGGACAGGTCCGATGAGGCAGTCGTTGATGAGAGCGTCGATTCCACGGTCCTTAATCATCTTCCAGGTATCCTTTGCAGCTGCGAAGTATGGCTTGCCGTAGAGGGCAATGTGGCAGAAGGCGTAACGGTTGAGGAATTCGACAGCCCATTCCAGAAGACCAAGCAGGCAACTAACGCAGCAGAAGACTGCGTAACCGATCATGCTGCCATCGGAAGCCTCCTGGTTACGAGCAGCGTTGCAGAGCTGGCGCAGGAACTGCACGATGGCGACCAGCAAACTGCCCAGACTGATGGAACCAAAGCTGTAGGTCAAGGCACGCTTGGCGGAAGCACGAGTGGCATCCTTGGGGAAGTTGTGAGGGTTGAAGTACCAAGAGCCATAGACGCCGGCAATCGTTGTGTGGATTGTGTTCTTGAGCCACTCAGAGAACCAGTACATGGCAAAGGTGATGAAGGCGATAAGACCGATAACCTTGCCCTTGCTGCAACCTCCGTCGGCGCAAGAAGGATTGTCGTTGGAAGGCTGGTATTTGATGTAGACAGCTACCAGAGTGATCGAGTACCAAGCGGAGAAAGCCGTAGCAATGATGCCCCCAATAAGACTGGTGAGATAGACATGGCCGTACTTCTTGCTGACATCGATGGTGGTTCGGAGCATAAGAGCCGAAAAGGGAATTCGCGAGATCCAGGTCCAGAAGCAGAAAGCCATGAAAAGACCAAAGATCAGGAACACTATTCCAGCAGACCAGTATTTGCGGTACAGGTAAAAGATAGCCGTTCCAATTGCGAAGCACACATTGAGAATACCGGTGACCCAGATGAATTGCTTGGGGAAGACTCGCGCAAGCCAGATATATGCGAAAGAGAGGACAAATGCGACGGCGAGGACAAACATGAAGAGGATGACGGTACTCGTGTTGAGAGAGAAGTCATTGCGATTGCCATAGATTCCATTACCAGCGTTGCCCTTGTTAGAAGCGTATCCTTGAAGAACGAGACCAGACACGGCGGCAAAGCCGATCATGACGGCGATCAGAAGGATGCCAGCCCAGAGATCATTGTACTTTGGCTTTGCGATCTTGAACTGCTCGTCGAAAGAAGTCTTCTCGTTGCCGTTCTCGTAGCCCTGGGAGGGCATGTAGCCATTGCTGGCATTTTGAGGGGGGCCTCCTTGATACTGCTGGGGTGGCGGCGGTTGGTACTGCTGCTGCTGCTGATAAGACGCAGCGGGCTGTTGAGGCTGGTACTGTTGCTGATAACCCCCGTTGGAGTACGGTTGCTGTTGGTTTGGCGTGTAATAATTGTCGGCTTCGCCCATGGTGGCGACGACTCGATGGAGTTCTTGATGAAGCTTGCTTTGTTCAATGGAGTGTTGAAATTAATTCTCAGAGGAAATTCCCGAATCCCTATCGGATGTTTGTTTTTCGCGATCGGAATGATGATCGGCGCAGGGATGCGTGGATACGAATACCGAATGCGATTAATCGTTACCGGCGGTCGCGACGGGTGACTGAAAAAGGCCCGCGACGTTAATTAATTAATTAGAGTATGGCGCTCGATAAAATCGATGATAGGATTAAAATCGAACGGGAGGGACGAAACCGAGTAAAGGGTGTAGTAGCAAAAAGATCATGACCTCTGGTAATTAACCATCACACATCCAAGCGGGGCCTCCAAGATTGGCTCAAAACAAAATCAAAGACATCACGGCAGCTTGGCTCGACTTGGTGATGTCATTGAGGCGCCAGCTTTATTAAGATGTAACGGAATTTGGCTTAGCCAGAACCTCTCAGCCAATGAACTCGAGAGAAGACGGAAAGTGCCCTGTAGCTACGGTGCCTGGGCAGCTGAAGCCTATGCTGGGCCGAGACTGCTAAGACCCGCTAGAGGCTTGTCGAAGTGCCGACATGCCGTGTGCTACCTTAGTAGTCTTGTCCTATTGAAGATGGTTTCAATCATGCAGCTAGACTTTTCTGACACTGCCAATTGCTGTTTCTTATTATTTCTTATCGAAACTGCTTCAAGAGATTAGGCTGATTCTTTAGCTTGCCGCGTTCCTACCATGTGGACAAGGTGATGAATGCACTGCTTAGAGAAGCACGATATGTTCTTCGTTATCGTACAAGCAACGAAAAGTTGGGAAATCCTCTTTGGGTCAAGCTTACTTACTCCGTCCATAGCACATATCCCAATGCAGAGTAAAGTGGTGTTTGTCCTCTGTAACGAATGCAGCTCGCCTAATGTTGGACCATCAAGATCGTCGCGCGTATCACAATGAGACACGGCTCTCAGATAACATTCCAACAGCAGATTATGCCAACTAGAATGAATACACATGGTATTGTTTCTTCCTTAAAAGTAGGATGAGTTGATCTTTGCATTTAGGGAAATGCCTGTTACTCTGAGTTGGGTATCTAGACATTAATTATAACAGTTTGTTATCGGACTCTGACGGTTATATCATTGTGCGGTTCTTTCAACACCATGATCGTTTATACGATATAAAACGAAGCTATTCAATGTTAGTTCAGGGACCCTCGGAAGAAGCAGTGCTGCAGTCTCTTTATATATACATAAAGATTAAAATAGCAGTCCCATACTCTAGTCAGGAACCACCCAATCTAGTCGCGAAGTCAATTGCAATGGGACAACGTAAGAGGTGACAATGAGCAAACCATGAAATACAAAACCTAACACAGCCACTAGAACAGTATAACAGTTCTTAATAAGGCGATGCATAGTTTTCGTGAGGTTTGGATCTTAATGACTACGAGATATTCACTACCATACATATAGTATCTCCGCCACTTGGGCTATCGCTTCAAACACCATCGTGGTTGACACAACAATTAACGACTTCCAAAGACATGGGATTCAAACAACCAAAATAATACCCTAGAGCAATTGTCTCATGTGAAAGAGTAGTATTGTAACTAATCAAAGCTATCCATTCCCAACCCAAACGCCATGTTCCCAACCGTTATTCCCAATTGCTATTCTCAATCGTACAAATTCTGTATCCTATCTTACTTTACTGGCCTACTGCACCTTCTCATAGATCAGCTCACCGCCTCTCTGCTTTCGCAAGCCGCTCCTTGGCCGCCTCGACAACACTCTTTCGCAGCGCCGGTCCCGGCACATCTCCCTCTTCACCATCAGGAACAACTGCCCATTTCCTCGCGGATCCTTGCATTCCTGCCCAAAGATCCGTTGGTAGAAATTCACCCACGTCTTGTCGGAACGTGTCACGGGATTCGCGGTCGGCGTCGAGAAGTTTGTCGGCGCTCTCTTGGGCTTTGCGCCAGATACTCCGGACCCGATCGTCTACGGCGCGACGGCGCTCGACTTCGAGAATAAGGCTGTCGTAGGCGCTTGCGTAGCGCTCATAGAATTCCTTGAGTTGCTGCATTTCTTGCAGCTTGGCGAAAATGCTCTCTTTCTCCATATCCCACCGTGTTTTAAAGTCTCCCTCGGCGGCGACGTAGTCAGCGAGTCGATCGCCAATCTCTTGGAGCATGACATATGCCATCACCATGCCCGAGTAGGCCCGCTCCGACGTCTCTTGTTGTTCCTGCAGCACGATGTATCCCTGCTCCATCTCCGCAAGGCGTTCCTGTATCTCCTGGACGACGTCGTCTACCTCGCCTGCGTCTTGCACAACAACTTTTAGCATCTCGGCCCGATCCTTAACCGTCTTCGGCTCGAGGTCTGGCACGTTAGACTCTTGCTCGGCGATGACGCCTGAAATAGAGACGCCGTCGGTTCCTGGAGACTGTGTAGCTTCGGCCGCTCTACGACGGGCGAGAGCGACGCCACCTTCTGTCGTCCGGACGGCGGTAACGCACATGTCGAAGTGATGCGTCAGAGAGGCCAATAGATGGGCCATATTGGCTGAGTGGTCGAACAAGCTCTCAAGTAGCTCGGCGGAGGGCGGATTGCTACCATCCCGAATGTCGCCCATTAAGCTTGGGGTATCGATAATGATGTTCTTCAAGTTGCGAATGTCGGTATCCAGGCGGAGTAAGTCTCCGTCAAAGGACTGCTGAATGGCCTTTTCTGAGTCAGCAGATGATTTGCGATAGCTTCATCTGGGAGAACTTACCTGAAGCTCCTGTATGCTCTTCTTCATAGCCTCCCGCACACCGTGTACACCGCCTTCATCAATAAAGTCGAGAAGGCTTCGCCTCTCCTCGCCCTTGGGTCGGAAAACACCCTCCACTCCTGTATCGCGAAGCATTTCCATGGTGTGTTCCAGCTCTCCATCAACCAAATCCATCGACTTCACCAGCTTCTTAAAGTCTTTCTTTCCCCAAGCATAAGTACTTTGTAAACTCCTACGCACTCGAACCAGTATCGCCGCCTGGTCGAGAGTAGAAGTTCGTAAGAAGCCCGACTGGGCAGCTAAGACGGCGATATCTTCATGTGATTGCCGAGCATCGTTCGCGATATCGTGGGCGCGCAAAACAAGGGTCATGGAGGAAAGCGATCGTTTGGCGAGGAAGAGATAGTCGACGAGAGTGTCGATGGAGATGGAGTCCGCGCTGGAGTCGGCATCTTGATGTGTGAAGGATCGCGACCGTGATGAGTTTGAGTTCCGAGATTGGGAGGCTGATTGTGGGTGCAATTGTCCGGATGAGGCTCCGGACGAGCCATGGCTGCGGCGCAAAGAGGTAGCAGGTGAGGATGCCATGTTGAATGAAACGTGATTGATTTAGATACTAGTAATCTCCCATGACTACATGGTGGGAGGTAAAGAAAAGAATAGCACAAGAAGAAGAAGGCTGAATGTTATACGAGATGCAAAACGAAGGTACAAGAGATGAAAGAGAGAGAGACGAGAGACCGCAAGTGCAGTGCGACGATGACGGAACTTCGCGATAAGCTAAGCTTCCGTTATCGCATGGTTCCATTCACTGTAGGCTCTGCTCCACCCTTTGGTCTAGGCTGACGACTCACCTACGGCTATACCTGGAGCTGACTCGTTATTCCAGGGACTAGCCCGGCTTTGTTCAGGCGCCTTGCAGTGAGTCTAGGCAGAATTAGTGCCACCTTGGAGGCTGTCTCAGGTCCCGGCGCTGTCTCAGTCGGAGTCAGGCCTGCAGCTTTGTTCTGTTTGCAAATGGATGTGTAATTCATTCCTGCTAGGCACGTGGAAAGGACATGAAAAGGATGGGTCTATTGGTTGCCGCCATTCGGGTCACTTCTGTCGCAAGAATATCATCTCACTGAAAGTGAGGATGGCGAAATAAGTGGGTTTTATGAGAAACGTTGTGGCTGAGATGTGTACTTGTAAATCAATTGCTCAAATCAATCTTGATATCTCTGCTAAAGTAACAATAGTTCGTGTCGTCGTTCCTAATAGAAACCAATCCCATACGCCTATCCTCCGCCCAAAGTCATCAATTACCCATAATCTAAACAATCATCTCGATATCATATGCTTTCGAGGCGTGATCTCCCAAGAATCTCTAAAGCGCTCTCTTGAAATGCAGTTTCGTACCCTACGCCTCATACTCAGCGGCTGGTAGGGGGGTCTCCAGGCGACGGTCATGCTCATATGGCGTCGGTGCTGGAGAACTGACTCTGGTTGTGAAAGCAGAATCGATGTGGAAGTAACTCTTGATGGAAGAATACTTCTCTCCAGTGGTTCCTTCGTCTTCCACGTACTTGCCATCCTTATGAATGACAGCCTTTTGAATGACAGGAGTGTAGATTTTGCGCTCCTCGGATCTAGACTTGCGGGCATATCTGTCTCCAGCTCGGCCACCACCTGCGTTGGATTGAGCGTTATCGAGGTCACCGGCGCCCTTTGGCCCCATGCCTCCCTCCAGGAGCTCACCACCCTCCATAACGGTGCGAAGCTCAAGGTTCTCGTCCTTGGAGTAAACACGAACACCCACAATGCAGATGGCATTCCAGGGTTCAGGCATCTTCTCCTCTTCCGAGTCCCATTCTTCATGAGCTCCAGCCGGATTGGCTTGTGTCAGACGAGGCTTACGGGCCATGTCATCGCTGCTGTAGAGAGCCTCCCAGTCCTCAACAGGAGAGTCCGAAGACTCGCCGGCAGAATCGTAAGCAGGTCGGGAGCGAACAGGAAATGGCTCCTCCTCCTCAATAGGAGCTGGGGGAGGTCCTCCACTGACAGGAGGTACCTCCTCTTTCTCGCCAGTGGCATCTGCAGTTGAATCGATGCTCTTGGGTGTGAAGTGAGGAGATCCAGTTGAAACAGAGATCACAGCGTCGTCAAGATCCTTGTGGTGTTCGTTGACGACAACAGGCTCATCCTTGTCTTCAGCCGACAACTTCATATCCTCAGCCTTCTTGCTCAAAGCCTCGTCGTCAGCCTCCTGGGCCTTCTTCTCAGCTTCAGCAGCCCTTTCAGCTTCGGCCTTGGCAAGCCTTTCCTTCTTCATCTGTTGTCGCTCAGCCCTGACCTTAGCGTTGAACTCCTCATCGAGACGACTCTGCTCGGCTTCCCACTCTGCTCGACGACGCTGCCTCTTCTCGAGGTTCTTCTTGTTCTGTTGCTTAGAAACTTCGCGATTGGTGATACGCTTCTCCCACATCTTGCGACGCTCTTTTTGACGGCAGCCAGAAGCCTTCTGCTGATCCTTCTTCTGGCGGAGCTTTGTAACCTTGTCCATGTGATCCCAGGCCTTGCTGTGAGCAAGATCATATGCGTAGCCAACTTGAGAGAGCTTCTCGTTCTCGGTTCTCTTGGAAGCTTCGCGCTTGACGACCTGCTCAACTGACTGGGCACTAGAGTCTCGCTCGGCAGTCACCTTAAGGTAGACGACATAGTTGCCAGCAGCCAGGTCAGGCAATTCCACAGACACAGAGCGCTCCATAAGGTAATTGCCGTGGGACCGGACGATATAGTCTTCGGCATTGGGGCTATCCTCGTAGTGGAGTCTGAAGTGTAGACGGAATGAGTATTGTCCTTGAAGGCCCTTGAAGTATCGACCATCAAGTTGCGACAAGACAAGGACGATAGGGGAGTCTTGGGTAACCTTGATGTGGAACTTCTCATGATAGGCTGCCTTCCAAGGGACATCCACGCCAATCCAGCGTTGGCAGCATCGCCAGTCCCGATCACGGAAGAGTCGGGTGCGATCAAAGTGGGAATACTTGCGGATGAGGTCCTCATAAGAGATCCAGAAGACTGAGTCGCTACCGAACTTGTGGTCTATTTCCTCCTGGACTTCGGCTGTCCACTCCTTGGAGCCATCGCTCCAAGCTCCCTCCCAGATGCCCTTGCGAACCTTGCCCCAAGGGTTGCGGAGCTTGACCAAGCGTTGGCCGGATTTGAGAGTACGTGCCTCCATGACGACGTAGGCGTGTCCTTCGGAGATACCATTGCGCTCACCGTAGCCGTGCTCAAGAAGACCAGTGGAGGCGCCAAAGAGGAACTCATCGTTGACTCGCGACATCTCCTTGTCCCAGAACTCATCGATATCGAGGATATCAGAGGTCAAGAGCTCGGTGGTCACTCCACCAGAGAGATCCTCGACACCCTCTCCAATCCAACCACCAGCTAATGACGCATAGTCACCGTGCGCTTTGGCATAGGCCTTCTCGAAAAGGGGGACCCACGTTTCGTTCTGATCTCTATTTTGAGCGAAGAAAAGAGCCTTGGAGCCAGTCTGGTAAGTCTTGCGATAGACGTTCTCATTATCTTCGCGATCGATCTGCTGCAGAAGATCTCTCTGCATGCTAGGGGAGTCCCAGCATGGTGACTTGAGATAGAGTTTATCGTCGATGATGGAGTAAATCCACTCGCCATCACGGCAAAACACAAAACCGTAAATGCCGATCTTTGTGTCATAGGCGACGCAGATCCGTTGCAGACCATCTGGAACGCCAGCGAGGGCTGTTAGGCCCGCCATGATCCAGCAGTCACCTAAACTTCCCTGCTTGACGTCACCGCCACTAACATCCTTCATGAAGGTGGGCTTCTCGAAGATCTCGTGCACACGCTTGACAGCTTTGGGAACAGAGGCTTTTGAGCTAAGCAGTGTTGTTCTGTTCAACTCGAACTTTTGTGTCCCCAAATTGTTCAGGCAGTGGCCCTTCTCATACTTGAGATCCCAGTCCTGGTCAATGCATTAGCGTCGCATTCGTGCGCATTTCGGAGGTTTTCATGACAACTTACCAAATCCCAACCAGGATCCCTATAACGCATATTCACGCGCTTACACTCTTTAATGATCTTTTCGACCTTTCGTCGACATTCCTCTGCAGCTCTCTCATAGCCAGCTGATAGGATCTCGTTGGCGTGGTAGGCCGCTGGAGGCTGTACAGGGTCGAAAGGAAGGACAGCAAGAGCCTTGTGGAATTTACGCTTGGAGAACTTCTTCCAGATACCATTGATAGTCTTCTGGGGTGGAAGCTTCTTCTTTTTCTTCTTCTTTTGGTCGTTGTTGTTACTGTTGGTGGCAGGTTGGGCGCGAGGCCGACGAGGGTCGTCTGACTCTTCTGAGGAGCTGTAACCGTGCATGTTGATATTTAATGATGGCGAGGGTTAGAGGAGATGAGTAAATTCCCAATTAAGGGTGGGTGGATGTTGAGGATGAAACCAATGGGTGTTGTGTATCTCGTCAACGCAGGTATGACTAGACATACACAGAGTAGATTGTTATAAGAAGTAGAAAGGAACAGAGGTCCCGTAAGTTTAGGAAGAGAATGGAAGGAAGAAGGGGAGCGAGGTCGGAAGGGAGGTCATCTATATATGATAAGCTTTGAGTAAGGAGACGGCAATGTTATTGACTGTACTCCGTATGCACTAAAGTCAATCGTCCGCCACCACCCTCGGTCGAAGCCAGTACGAGACACGGTAAGAATCCAGCCCTGCATCGTGTACGGTGCAGCTACACCGACAGACAAAGGAGGCCATGGCGAGGCTCGTCCTGTTCCTTGCGAACTAAGGTAGGTTGTTGAGGTCGAGGTACAGTATGTACAGTGCAGTAAGGGTACCTACTGACATACATTCTCGAATGGCACCATTGATGCACGGTGCATTCGGGGCACCGGGCATCGTCTCTGCCGGAAGGATTGGCGGAGAACAACAACATGGGTCTTCTTGGCGTCTTGAAGCGCCCTCGGAACTGGAAGTATAGAATGTACCCGGTACAGATACCACGAGGAAGCTGTTGATTATGTGCTGGCTTACCCCAGTAATTCAGTAATCTCACTTCGAGGCGGGGAGGTCGTTTCAAACCCGGTTGCAAGGCACAGGGCGCAGAGCATTCCCCCTTCAGGCTGTTTCCTCTCTGTTGATTCCAGACCGCTCTATCAGATAGGAAATGGCTTGGCAGACTCGACGGTCAACCATGTGGCCTAGTTTGACACCTTAACCAGAGTCCATGTGGCATTTTCTTGCAAGACGGACAGTCCGATGCCGCTTTTAGACGTGGCAGTGACAAAGAGAACAGTGCTGTGCTGTGCTGCAAAATACAGCATGGCCCACCGAGTCTATCGCGAGTCAAAAACCCGTTGTCTTTGCCATCCACCGTCACGAATGCTTCTAGCTTCCTTCGGATCCGATTCGTTAAGACGACGAGGCTTGAACTCCTGAGTCGTTGACACGGAAGAAAGGCGGACTGTGGGTCGTGTTTTTGTAGGGGTCCAACCTAGAACCCGTTTAGTGAGTTCAGGGTCCTGGGGACATCCTAGGACGTCTCCTTTAAGGTACTTTGGCGAGGCAAACAGTGTGGGGCCCGTTGTCAGGGCCAGGGCTGCAGGCTGTAGCTGCAGCTACAGTCCCCGAGGTGTGGTAGTTGTAGGTAGCGGTACAGTAGCGCTCAGCGCATAGATGCAGGGGCCTTGGGAACACAGACCGACAGTAGGCACAATACTGTACTGCGTACTGCGTACTCCGAACCCCGTACTCCTATCCATATCTCCTGAGGCCATCGAGGCGGGTGATTGACGATCAAAATGACTGGTCACGGGCGTCTTGTGAATGCAGGTGGTTGGTAGCTGTGTGATTTTGCCTAGCTGAAGGACAATCCAATGTCCATTGAGTCAAGAGAGCAAGCACTGTACGAATATGCATCCGCTTCTGGAACAAAGGGAACAAGCGTTATCAGTACCCCGAGGTACTTTGGCGATAGCGCGATAAGCGATTGACCAATGAGCGACTGCAGATTAGCCTAGTTCGGCGAGGTAAGGGAAAGCGTGGCAATGCTTCCGAGAACGGGGCCTGTTGAGATGCCAGGAGCGCATCTGACTCAGGCTGGAGTCAAGGAGTCAAGAACTGATTGACAAAAGAGACGAATAGGAAACTACCCCGCATTTTCGATCATGAGAATTAATCTCGTTATCCGCTATCGGGGGCCTCTTGTTGAAGATAACGATGGGTCTGGTCTTTGGTGCTCAAACAGGCAACAGACATGACAGAGCCTCAAAAGCGCGTGCAGGGGAAATAGTTGGGGGCGGAGCAATGCGATACAGACCGGGACTGGAAAAACAAACGTTTGCGGGCAGCTGGCCGACTGGGTACTGTACCATTAGGTTGACAGGCTCTGGACATGAGATTTATTAGTAGATATTACTAAGTATATAGGATTTATACACTAGAACATCTACTACAATAGGATAATAATTATTAAAAAAAGTGTATTCACTCTTATAGTACTTCTTTTTTACTTCATTCTTAAACTTTATCAAGCTTAACAATATAGACAATAAAAACAATCGCTTCCGAATTTTATAGTACAATGTAATTGAATAGACAGACTTATTCAATATTATACTCGATACAAGTCATCTTGGTAAGAGACTCCCGTCCTGGCCAATGCTTTATTTCCCTTCAATAGATATCTAGGCAGGATGCCGCTTCGCAGAAGGGTTGGCAGGACACCCCATAAATTGACATCCACGAGCAGGATGCGTATTTGTTGGGCAACCTTTGATAAAGCACCCATTAACCGGGCACCTCTTCATAAGGGACCCCGCGGCAGGACAGCCAGTAACCGGACACCCGATGGCCGGATACCCATTGGTATGACGCCCATTGGCAGGACACTTTTCCACTGGACACCCAGAAGTAGGATGCGTATTTGCAGGACATCCCCGGACGAAACAACCATTGATGGGACACTTGCTAATGGAAGACCCATAGGCAGGGCATCCAGGAACCGTACAACTATTAATAGGTTTGTCCGTAACAGAGCCTGAATATGGGCGGTTCATAGCGGGGCTGGCCATTGAAGAGTTGCCCTTAACCGACCACGAATGTGGCCGGCTCAAGACGGGACTGTCTGTACCAGAACCAGGCGCACCATGTCGTTGGTTGACCGAGGGCATGCGGTTTGCTGAAATCCCACCCATTTGATATGTGGGAACCGGAGCAGGAGCTAAAGCCGGAGCCTGAGCCTGAGCAAGGGCAGGATCCCAAGCACGATTCAACGCGGGACCCAGAGCAGGAACAGGAGCTTGAACCTGAGTCTGAACCAAAGCCAGAGCGGGAGTGAAATCAGGGACTTGATCGGGCCCTCCGTCGTGTTGCTCATTTATCTCGTTCATCATGGTGAGATATTGTACACTAGCCTCGACGAGGTCCTTACGAAGTGTCTGAAGATTCACGCCAGCCGGGATGCTGGTTACAGGCCCTCCTTGATCGGCCCGCTCATCATACCTCTGGTTCTCCTCAGGAGACAAGTATGGTACAGTCACACGATGACCACCAACTTCCATGGTGAACTCATGGGGATCACCAGTTTCGACTTTCAAGTTATACATGGTTGGAAGAATGTGGCTGACGGTAGAGAAACAGATATATGTTCTGATTAGAAGAATGTGGTTGAAGGTAGAGAAGTAGAGATCTGTTAGGGAGCAGAGAGGAATAGAAGATGTGAGCGCGGTTAGTGAGAGATTCCTTTCCAACTTATCTGATAGCACAGCGCTTTATATATGTAGGCAAAAACCGTTTCTTGAGGGAATTAGAAAGGGATGAAAGTGTATTCGATGAAGAACAACCTCCTTGGCCTTCCAAAAGCCATATATTATGTTTATAAAAGCTCTCAAACTTTCCTCTACACCCTTCCTGAGTTGTATGATAATTTATAAAACTTAGATGTCGTCCCTCCTGTCATGATAACTGTAGTAGAGCTTAGTATATTTTATTTATTAAAATCTTTGGACGGGTCTGCACTTACATGGCCAGAAATCCATTTCAAATGCTGAGCGAAATCGACAAAGTCTTTCTAGATGACTCTTGCCACATCAACATATCCGGATGGATCACTTTCTGCGGACGGCGAAATAGGAGAAGGCCCGTCTCCGAATAAGCCCTCCTGCTCCTGAACCAAAGCTTGCTGCTTCCTTTCCATACGTCGTCGCCAGGGTTTATAGACGAATACAGAACCTAAACCAACAAGGAGGAAAACGCCGCAAATGCTGCCGCCAACAATGTCGAAGTGGTCGCCGATGTCTGATACTCCGTCCCAGAAACGCCCCTGAGGGTCGGCCACATTTTGCACCAGTGAAAGGACCTGGACGATGCCGATAAATGCCGAGACAACCACTGTGATTCCAGTGAGGACGATGGAATAGTATAGAATAGCGACGACGTCTCTAGAGAATGCTTTCGAAGTGTAGAGAGCCATCATGAGCGCCCCGTCGGTGGTATCGAGCATACACATGCCGGCTGCAAATGTTTAAGTAAAGTATCTTGGACACCAGCCCCTTACTGACCTGTGAATAGTATAGGGAAGACGAGAATCAACCAGATGCTCGTCCCTTGAACAGCCTGAATACTAGCAATACCCAGAATAGCAATTTCGGAACTGGTATCGAACCCAAGACCGAATACCACGCCGAGAGGGTACATCTTCCACGGCCGGTCAATGACACGGAAAAGTCTCTTGAAGATTCGTGTCAAGAAACCCCCTCCCTCGAGCGCAAAGTGATCCTGGATTTGACTTTCTTCCTCGACAAAACCTTCGAGTCGCACTTGATTGCGTCGCTCTTGCAAGACTTCCTGCAGACGTCGCACCAGCTTATACAGCACCCATCCATTTCCAATACAGAGGATGATTAGAAACGTGGCGCTGACACTTGTTCCGACAATGTTCCCCACTCGTTGAAAGCCGTCAAATCTCTCCCTGAGAGCACCACTCGTGGCGGCAACGACAACACATGTCACTATCACGATTGTGCTGTGTCCCAGTGAGAAAAATGTTCCTACAGTCGCGGGGCGTTGGCCTGATGCGATGAGTCGTCGTGTCATGAGATCGATTGCTGCGATGTGGTCGGCGTCCAGGGCATGGCGTAGACCAAGGACGTATGATAGAGCAGCGGGTGAGATGAGACGAGGGTGGAAGTGAAGGACAATAGCGACAGCGATCCATACGACGACGTTGATTCCGATCAGAGTGGCTATCATGAATATGCTGTTGTTGGGGATCCCATGGAGGAACTTGGGCTTGGTGAGACCCCGGAGCTGAGGGATCGTGAAGCCGGCCATTATAGGTCAGTGGTGATGCCAAGATTGGTGTTGTGCTGGTGTTGGTATTGAGCACCTTGACCCAAAGCTCATAAAATCAAGGGCTCATCAAAAGATGTGTGCAGGAATACTGAACACACATGAGCGTTCTCTGGCTTGATGAAAAAAGGGCTTCAATTTTTCAAACCCCCACAAACATTCTAGACCATGCAAAGCCGTCGTTGTACTACCATCGAGACGCAGTGAGGAGACCAACCGGCGTTAGGTTTGATAAGCCGGCGGGCGGACTCTCCCCGCACGGGGCGGGTCTGTCTTGGCCGCCGGCCGCCGGCCTATGGATGTTTTGTAAGTGCGGGGGATTACCAGGGATATAATCGGCATATTTCGCACTAAGCCTGGTGATAGAAATATGGCACCAGTTGATTGCAGGGGAATCGTCGAATATATTTTGTCACCTCATCCAATGTTGTGGTAGAAGAGCTTTGTATTCTCTGACTTACTGGATGCATCTCCTACCTTGAGGTATTTGATCTCGAAACATTCATGTTTTATATCAGTTAGACATGGCTATATGGTTGACTTGACTGCCTCCTGACTTTGACAATATAAAAGGTATTTGGTTTGGCATAAAACCGGGGGGAACACCAGCTTTTTATCTTACAAGTTTGGGTCAGCTGTTCATATTGAATAAAGTTTGTTGAGGTTGACAGCTCCGTTAATCCGGGGACAGGCTGTTTGTGTGATATCTCTACGAACTTTGATGGACTTTTATTATGTTATCGAGTATTGTGTATAAGGCCTCTTATTGTGTTAAAAGAGTGGCTGTGTCAGCATCACGGGGAAGACTTGTGGTGAGCTTTGAAGGGTGTAAAAAAAAAAAGTATTGTTGAAGTGTCTATAGAGCCAGGAATATCTATTCTAATGCTAATCAAGTGGAAAAGCCAAAGCTACGCTCGAATGTATCTTCATCCTTCTCATCAACTTCGAAATCGAACCTTGTAACATCCTCTGCAAAAGGCCAGAGATACTGACTTGTTACCCTGCAAACATTAGCACGAGTACATTATCTTTTGGGGTATATTTACCTGTGATGCTCGCTGCTCGCCTGATACTCCGCCAGCGCTGCAGGGCTGTCGTGGAAGCTCAGTAGACAGATCTGGAAGCCTTTGCTCCGCTCAATGGGATCGGTGATCGACGGCCCTCCTACCACGAGACGCTGGTTCTTCACACATGGTAGGTCCTTGAGGGTTTTGAGCTCACGCACAAAGGTCTCGCGGTGAGACGTGTCGACGTCGGAGCGGAACTTGAAGAGGACTGGATTGGTTAGTGGGATGAAGTGTGAAGTGAGGGTGATGGGATGTATACCGATATGAACAACAGTCATGGCTTTTTTACTTATGGATTAATTGTTTAGAGATTGTAGGATATATAGAATTAAGTGTTAAATAGTTACGGGTTGTTGTTGAGATGCAAGGCGGCTTTACGTAGGACGGACTTGTTCCGTTAGCTTGCGCAACGGGAGAAACCCGTATATCTGAATCGGTCCCGCAGTTTGTTCGAACTGAGGATGCGTTGAGAATACTCACAATTTGGATTCACCGTGGCCTGTGCCCCAAACTCTATTACAATCTCACATGGGTACCGTATTGGAGGACAGGCGGGCCGGCATGAAGATAAATATTATTCTCAAGTACCCCATTATCGTGCGTGACATGGACAGGCCCGAGTTGTTTATGGAGCTTCTGTAAGAATTATCCTAGTTGGATATAATTTTGTTACTCTCAATGGGCCGAGGAGTCTTGAAGTACGCAACAGAATCCATTCTTCGTCGCATGTAACAAACAATCATTCCTTCAACCATAGAGATAACTCATAGTCTAAGCCCGCCCCGTCGACGATGTGATCCCTCCGTCAACAACAATCTTCTGCCCGGTGATATACCTCGCCTCCTCCGCCGCCAGAAAACCCACCGCATTCGCAACATCCCACGCATCCCCCATCTTCCCCATCGGCACCTGTCCCTCCCTCGTCCTGCAGAACTCCTCATACCCGTTCTTCGAGAACCTCGCAGCCAGACTCTTCGTGTAAGGCGTGTCCATAAGGCCCGGGACAACGGCGTTGAGCCGCACGCCGTTTGCTGCGTAGATGACGGCTGTGGCCTTGACGAATTGTAGGATTGCTGCTTTGGCCGTGTTGTATGCTACTTGGGGCTTGCCGATGTAGCGCAGGCCTGCGATGGACGAGATGCACACAACAGAGCCGCTTTTCTGCTCTGCCATTATGGGGAGCACGTGGTGACATGCTAGGTAGACGCTTTTAAGGTTGATGGCCATCTGCGAGTCCCATATGTCTTCGGTCATAGATCCAGGGTCTCCTGGTTGGGATTGGCCAACACTCGTCACCAGGATATCAACCCGGCCATGTTTAGCCATGCAAGCGTCGACAAGGGCTTTGACAGACGCAGAGTCTGTGGCATCTGTAGCCAGGATATCGCACTGACCCCCTTCTGCTTCGATGGTTTGCTTTGTCTTGGTGGTTGATTCGACTGTTCGGTTGCCTCCGAAGATGATGGCCCCCTGTCTCGCCAGGGTCACGGCACAAGCTGCACCGATACCCCAGCCTTCGGTACCGCTTTGACCAAGGCCGACGACAAGGGCAACTTTATGTGAAAGATCGAGCATGATGATGGATTTTGAACAAGTTGAAGGTAACGAAAATCTTCAATAAGAGTGCCTATCTAACTGGACGTTGACTTATATGTCTTCTAGTCTACTAGTCTACTTACTATTGTCTTGGTATTGCGGTGTTCCTCCGTCTTGAGCTCCGTCGGCAAGATTGCGTGATAGCCGACGCGGGGTTACCCCGTCTGCGGGTGCCAGTTTGGAGGTCGAACCTTGAGATGTCATCATTATACTCCTACTATTTCATATAAGAAGTCGTTCTATTAACCCTGTTCCCATATTCTTACACCTATCAAACTTGAACAAAATGAACGCCGATTACGATCTTGACACCCCCATCACCTCAAAAACCGGCCTCCGTCAAGGCTTGGCTTCATACGGAGATCCTCACTTCTCACTCTTCCTTCGCAAAGTGTTCATCAAGGCACTGGGCTACAGTGAAGATGCTCTTTCCAGGCCAATTATCGGCATTGTCAACACATACTCCAGCTTCAACCCCTGCCATGCAAATGTCCCGCAGCTCATAGAAGCCGTCAAGAGGGGAGTTCATCTCGAAGGCGGGCTGGCTATAGATTTCCCGACTATCAGTATCGCTGAGAGTTTCTCGTCGCCGACGAGCATGTATCTTCGTAATCTCATGAGTATGGATACGGAGGAGATGATCAGTGCACAGCCTTGCGATGCTGTTGTGTTGATTGGCGGTATGCTCCTGTTTCTTGATAATGGGTCGAAGCTATGCTAAGCTGCTTAGGCTGTGATAAGACTACTCCTGCCCAATTGATGGGTGGAATTTCAGCAAACAAGCCCATTCTTCATCTAGTTACCGGCCCGATGATGCCTGGCAGCCATCGCGGAGTGCGTATAGGAGCCTGCACGGATTGCCGTAACAACTGGGCCAAGTACAGAGCAGGAACTATGGATATTGAAGATATATCAGCTATCAATGAAGAGCTAGCACCGACAGTAAGCCCCTCCCTCCTTTCAGCATATATTTCCAAGTCTGACAGTCCAAAAGGGAGGAACTTGTGGAGTCATGGGTACGGCGTCTACCATGGCCGCCATACTTGTTGGTCTCGGTATGATGCCTTTCGCTGGAGCGACAGCCCCGGCTGTATCGGCAACAAGACTTCGCATTGCAGAAGCCACAGGTGGATATGCCGTCGCTGCATGCAAAGACGTCGAGCGTCTGAGGCCGCAGGCTCTGCTAACACGAGAATCGTTTCTGAACGCTATTGTCGTTCTGCAGGCAATAGGTGGTTCGACAAACGCTGTTGTGCATCTCATGGCTATTATCGGACGCCATCCTGCTGTAGCAGGTACAATCACTTTGGACACTGTCGATGAAATAGGTCGAAAAACACCATTGCTGGTTGATTTGAAACCGAGTGGTGATAATTACATGACCGATTTTCATAACTCAGGTATGTCCCGCACTATGATCTTGTTGAACTAAAGCTGATGATCTTAGGCGGTATGCTCGCATTGTTCCACGAGTTGAAACATCTTCTTCATCTCGATGCTTTGACAGTCACTGGGCGTACACTTGGCGAAGAGATTGCCAACAACTCTCTTATCCCTGTCCCTCGGGAACTTAGCGTCATCCAGCCATTTGACAAACCCCTATACCCAGCATCATCCCTAGTGGTACTGAGAGGTAACTTGGCCCCGGGAGGTGCTGTAATGAAGGCCAGCGCTTCCAAGTACAGAAAATTGCTCCAGCATACCGGAAAAGCGGTGGTCTTTGCAAATTCTGCGGATATGGCTGAGAGGATAGACGACCCTGATCTCGACGTGACACCAGACAGTGTTCTCGTTCTTCAGAACATTGGACCCATCGGAAATCCGGGAATGCCAGAAGCTGGTATGATCCCAATTCCGAGAAAGATTGCATCGCAAGGTGTCCTGGATATGCTGCGCCTGTCGGATGGTCGCATGAGTGGTACAGCAGGTGGAACAATTGGCCTTCACATATCCCCAGAGTCAGCTGACCCCAGGTCCCCTCTGGGTATCGTCCGAAACGGAGATGTCATTACATTGGACGTTGAGAACAGACAACTCTCTGTTGATCTTTCTGATGGCGAAATATCTCAAAGAATTCAGGAGAGACTCAAAAGCTTTCAGAAAGGCGAGGCTGCAGAGGCACCATGGATGAAGAGGGAGGGGATGAGAGGATATCGTGGGCTATACATGCGCAGCGTGAACCAAGCGGAATTAGGTGCCGATTTTGACTTTTTGACGGCGGAAGGGCCAAAGAAAACTGAAGATTGATATGTACTATAGTCCACTTTATAGTCCATTTGGGTATGTAGGAATAAAGTCTTGAAACAGTTCGCGAACAATGTTGTCGACATTGATAGAGTCGGTCTGTTCAAAGTATCCAGCGAATGAGTCACCAAACAGACTATCATCGAATGGGTTCTGCATGAAACCCATAGTGTCGCTCGTATCCATTAAAGATGTCTCGACATGCGTATCGGTCAAGCCTGGGCCTTCCAAAACCTCTCTCGACAGTGTTGTCGGGTCAACACCCATACCATTCGCTCGGGATGTTGAACGGCGAACGGGACCATCTTGCCGGCTGTTATTCTCCCGGACATATCTAATTGTAGATTTGCCAAGCTCATCTAAGATGTCACGACTGCGTTTTGCACCAGACCAGTGCTCGCCTGTAGCACTTAACACGCTCAGCGATATACTCAAATTAGCCATCAACACATCTACCTCAGTTGAGCGAGTGATTTCAGGAACGACTTTAATGCAGTATAGGAGTGTTATGGTGCTGAGAACAAGCCCATGGAAAGTAGTCCAACTGTGAACGAGAAGGTCTTTCTTGTATAGCTGATCAAACAGTTGAATACATTCATGAGCGCTTTTGTGGCATTGGACCAAAGCTTCGTTAGAAGGCTTAGGTATGCCTGGACTAGGTCTCAGGAGAAGCATCCGTAAGCCGTGATATCGTATCTGGCAAGTTGTCCGTAGATAGAGCTCAGAAGGGTTATCCAGGCCAGGTATCTGACTCGCCCACTCGTCTAGTTGTCTCAACATGATGGATTGCCATTCATTAATATCAACAACCCGAGGATAAGCATATCTCGGTGAGTCTCTGGTGATACTCTGAGCGATGTATTTTATCTCAGAATTGAGCTTCGCTGCCTTAAACAAGTGAATGGCGAATGCCATCTCACCTGAAAGGTCTGCAGTTTGCTGCTGGTAGGGGCTGGCAAGCTGTTCATCAGATAGTCCTATCGGCATCTATAACTGTTAGTTCGATACATAACCCACAGTGGTTGAAGCACTTACCCGAAGTTCACACCCCTCATCTCGAATTCCAATAGGCCGGCCCATCATAGTGGCGATAACGCGGTCAAAAGAGTAGATAACCCAGAAGATCCGAGCTCGCATTTCCTGTTCCAGCAGGGAAATCTCGGCTCCTACACTGATGTTTCTCTGCAAGCCTAGATCGAGGAGAGCCGCAATGCAGTGGTAGTTCAAGTACCAAACATTAAGGCGAACGAATGGGTTGTGTATGGTAAACACAAGTAGCAACAGAAGACACTGAACACCTTGTAACGAGTTTTCGAGGTTGAGTTCATCTAGATACTGAAGTGCTGAGAGACAGTATGACTCTGCTGGAATACGAGCTCTGATGCGGCCTGATACGACGGCAGATCCTATCGCCAGAACCATGAATACCTGGAAACTGATGACCGGATCTTGAGTATCCTGTTCATAAACTTGATTCAGCATATTGTTGAACGTAGGTTGGTGCAAGATTGGGTGTTGACGATTGATGGCGCTGAAATATGCGTTGCATAACTGTGTCGCCATGCCTCTTGGTGGAAGTGGGAGCGGTCCCTGGATGGCCTCGACGAGCTTAGTAGGAAAGGGAGCATTGCGACTTGCGCGGTCAAGTCTTTCATCCTGTTTGGAGACCGAGTCAAGCATCACCCGTGCTAGAAAGTAACCGCTGGAAGGGCCGATGTATCTTGGATCTTGGTTTGTGCCGAGGGAGACCAATCCAATTTCATGGGTTATCGCGCCAGCTCCTGTTGGTCCGGGAGCGGATCTTACAGGCTGGTTAGGTGTTTCAACAACTGATGTTTCATGCATAGTGTCCGAGAGAGTATCCAGATTGGACTGCATAGGCACCGAGGACTGGAGTATCGACACTGTTGCATCCTCGAGGATAGTAGTATCCAAGGCTTCATGGTCTTCGGGGGGATCTTGGGATAGATCCACATCAGGACATCTTGACCTCACGATCGATTCTAACCACGAAATTCGATTCTTGAGAGTCGAGATGTATCTGTTTGATATGTCAGCAGAGGTCTTGGTGGAGTAAGATGCATGCGCACTCTCGAGGTAGGTCTTTGAGACGAGCTGATTCTCCATCAGTACATACAGCACCCGCATTACGGCAATTCTTGCACGTGGGTAATTCCCCATCACACTGGACATCAAGTTAGAATAATATCTAAAAGTTAATCGTGATGACCAGGTACGTACTTTGATCTTTCGTCGTTGACAGCGGAGACAGGCCAATCTCAGACGGGGATTCTTCCGACCAGCCTGAGCACTCCTCGTACGTGATCGCCTTCCATTTCTATCCGCATTGTCATTGTCGGGCATTATTCTAATGTCGCCGAGAACACGGAAGTCCTGGGTGGAAATGATTTGCAAGGTGGAGGAATGGCGAAAATCCGTCGAGGCGGGGAGATGCCGCTATTAACGTCGTCAGAGAAACGGGGTTTCCCCGCTCGTACGTTCCCTGGACGCTGAGTATCAAAGCTTGAGCATTACTCTTATATAAGAAAGCGTAACTTAGCAATAGGTTCAAAAGTAAGAAGACATAACAAGACGCAATTGAATTCTTGATAATCCATCTAATATTTGACCTCAATAAACATTATCCTCCAAAATACCTCATCATGGCTGAGGACGCAACATCTCAGAAAATCCCCATCGCAGCCTCAGAGGCAGAGCGTTTCATCAAAGACGTCCTCCAAGGCAATGGAATTCCCGCTGAGAATGCTTCCATCATCGCCCGTTGCCTCGTCGCTGCCGATCTACGAGGCGTAGATACCCACGGTATGAACCGTATTCCCTCTTACATGGAGCGTATCCGTCAAGGCGTTCTCAGCGCCACCGCTCAACCCATCTTGACACAAGTCACTCCCGCCGTTGCCCAAGTTGACGGCCAGAACGGATTCGGCTTTGTCTCTGCTCATCAAGGCATGGCTGCTGCTATTGAGTCGGCGCGAATTTTCGGCATCGGAATGGCGAGCATTAAGCACTCTAACCATTTCGGTATGAGTGCTTGGATTGTGCAGCAGGCTCTGGATGCTGATATGATGAGTCTGGTCTTCACGAACTCTAGTCCAGCACTTCCTGCTTTTGGTGGAAAGAGCAAACTTATGGGTGTTTCACCCATCGCATGTGGTGCACCTGGCAAAGGTCCCATGGAGAACTTCATCTTGGATATGGCGCCCTCTGTGGCAGCACGAGGAAAGATTTACAAGGCCAAGAGACGAGGAGAAAAGATTCCGTTGGATTGGGCTCTTGACGCCGAGGGGCGACCAACGGATGATCCTGAAGCTGCCTTGGGCGGAGTCATGCTACCAATGGGTGGTCCGAAGGGCTCTGCACTGTCCATCATGATGGATGTATTCTCGGGAGTTTTGTCAGGCTCTGCATTCGCCGGACACGTCACTGGCCCTTACGACCCTTCCAAGCCTGCAGACGTCGGTCATTTCTTGGTGGCTATTAAGCCTGACCTCTTTATGAGCCTGGATGAGTTCCGTGAGAGGATGCAGTACCTCTATGAACGTGTTGTGGGATCAGATAAAGCTGCTGGGGTCGACAGAATTTATTTCCCTGGCGAAATTGAGCAGCTGAATCAGAAGGAGAGGGAGAAGAACGGGATACCACTTGTTCAGGCGGAGATTGATGCTTTGAATGCTGAGGCAGCGAAGGTTGGGGCACAACCACTGAAGATCTAAGTAGTTATTTAATTTGTATGAATGAGGCTTTATTTATGTATAACATGTTTTAGTTCATTAGTGAAGTCTGATGAGATAACTGGTGCATCGAGTATCACACGTGTTCGGCAGATGTTCAAGTATTAAATCACTCTCATACAAAGGAGTGAGCGCCTCAGAGACAAAGATAGCCTTCCATCTTACTAAGAGTTTTACATCCATTCTATCATGCTCATGAAGCCTTTGGCTGCGCTTGCTTCACATACTTAGTATGCTGCCCAAGGGTCACCGGCTTCAACGACCCATCACCCTCAACCTTTGAAATCCGAATCGACGAAAAAGCCACACTCCCACCAACCTTATCCGCCGTCGAAAGAATCTCAATGGTATCTCCCAAGTGCGCCGTGCTCAGATAACTTATGTGCATATCCACACTCGCACCCGTCTTGTCTCTCAGATCCCAACTCGCAATGGCCAGGCCGGTGGTGAAATCGATGATGGTCGCTGAAACGGCCCCGTGGAGAGTGCCGCTGCTGTTGAGGTGGTTCTCATTCAGTGTCATGCGTATTGTGGCACTGCCTTGTGTTGTGCTGATGAGCTGTGCGGGTGCCATTATGAAGGTGTAGATGGGGCTTTTGGCGCGGAGACGGTCCATGAGGCTTTGCACGTGGGCGGTTCTTACGGCCTCTGAGGAGTCGACATCTGGGGTTTGGACACGTGTTGAAGGTGGTTCAGACATTTTGAATGATGATGAATATTTTCTTGTAAAAATCTCTCTTTGCTCTTGTTTATAAGATGGTTTATGTAGACTGGCTGCTTGAGTCTATTTAAGAAATTTACTCAGCGGGAAATTCCCGCCCCGCTTTGATGAATATCCTCTGTTCTCGCATACACCTTAGACCTTCTCGAAAACATCCTTCAGGTAATCAAAAGCACCCAGCGGAACACCCTGCGTGCGCATGATACAATACGCGCTGGTGAGGTGAAAATGGAAGTTGGGGATGGCGTACTCGATCACGTATCGTTGTCCCGTGAAGCGAAAATTACCCATCGCGGATTCCATGATGATCTCCTCATTCTCCTTGCCATTGATGATGTCCGGGTCTACGCTCTCCAAGACCTCGATTGTTTTGGTGATGCGAGACTGGAGCTGCTCGAATGTCTGTTCGTCATCCTCAAATTTCGGGATGTTGGGAGCGCCAAAGCGTGCAGCTACGAATTTGGCCGTGTTGGAGCAGGATTGGACTTGGTAAGGTAGTCTACCAGGTATCAGTAACGAAACTATCGTGGTACCCGTTGACTTACCCTCTCATGTCGGATATCAGACGGTATGTAAGTAGGTCTTCATGCTTAATATCCTTTTCCTCACAGAATTTAGCACCCTTCTGGAGCATGGCAGAGAGGCCCTTGAGGTACTTGACCATCACCGGGATGGTCTGGTTATAAAGTGTAGTCATCTTGCTTCTTTCACAATAGCGGTTAGCTGAGGATAAATGATACAATATCTTTGTTCAACGATGGTGATGTTCTCAGTTTATATAGCGACTTCCGTGCTTCCGGCTTACATCACCCCACCTTCAGGTTCAAGCGTCTCGCATACGCCTCGTTTAACTCCGGTAGGATCGACTACCAGGCATGTATAAGCTGGGCTACGATGTAATAATCCTTCTTAGTGCTTATATTGAAAACAAGATAGCCGCCCAGGAGTTGATCTTACATGAGGGCTAGCTGCTTGCTCGCTCACAGATGCCCTTTTTAGTGCGTGACTTGTTAAATGAAGAACGTACGGCTGACAACAAATGGGGGTGGCATGCAGGCTGACGCGCAAAGGATAGATATATCTCATCTGCACTCCAGTTGGATGTATAACTTCCTGGTTCCTAGCAATCCACGTTACACAACAGATTTATGTTGCTGAATCATATTAACACTACCAACTTCCTGTATCCTAATTAAATTTAATTCGATCGCAGCCCGCTGCATATTCTTGTATAAATAACCTCTTAACTCTGCCTCTTCGTGCAGGCTTGGATGAAAGCAATATCTGCATCAAAGTATGAAATCTCCCGTAGGCGCGCCCAAGACTCAAAGTTCTCGTCCTAACCTTCCATAACTTGATCGTCTGGCTCGGATCTAAATATACCCATGGCCAACTCAAGCTCCTGGAGATCAATTCCATACCAAAAAGTAGTGGCCTTGGTTGCCCATGTCTTCTTGATAGCACTGAAAGCAGTTTTTAGTTCCTTTGGAGTATCAACACTTCCTACCCATTTGTAAGAGCCATATGGATGAGCAGGCTCCATTAGGGGTTCAACATCGCGGTGCGACTCATAGTAGACACCTACGTGTTGGTCTTCTTCCAGCGCTCCGGTCGTGAAACCATAGATCTTGGAGTATTTGCGTATTGCTAATAAGCCCTCGTCCATTTCGCACATCGCACATGTCAGCGCAGGGAGACCACCTTTTAGCAAGACTGGAGGAATCTGGGCGTACTTCTCAACTGAGGTGGGGATCATTCTCCCCATACATATGTCGCCGCATCCCAGGTGGTCGTGTATCTCGATGGCGCAGACAGGGCATTTGTAATACCCTCTGTTTGGGTTAGTTCTATCGGAGCACTCGACCCATCTGGACAGGCAGGAGTATCCTACCATATGGCCGCAGGGCTGGATCCATGCTTCGTGGTAATTGGGATCAGAACTACGGTTTGGTTGCGAAGGACTGGTGATCATCAAGTCTTTACAGATGGCGCATGTGAGTTGGACAGATCGAGGTTGGCTGACTGGGATTCTTTTGAGGTCTTCTTCGACTGCGCGCTTGAATTCGGGCCAGTAAATTTCAGTAATTGGGTCCTCGATAGAATCCTCGATGAATTCTTGGGTAGAGCTCATAATTGAAAGTGATTGAGGGTGAGGAGTTGACTCTTGTTGGCTTTGAAGCTTGGCATTGGAGAATAGTTAGGCACACTACCATTGTTAAACATGAGGTATCTTGCGATATACATCTTCTCTTTCAAACACAGATTGGTTGTTGTTTCGATGCCAGCTCATTTGACTGTTCCAGTGTCCAAGTGTTTGACTATTCAACTCATTGTCTTAATGCTTGAGTGTTCGCTTCTTTGTATTGGGACTTCTTTGAATGGCTTTGTTCGCGACAACTCGTGTGGAAAGAACATAGATCAGATATGGATCATCTACGCTAGGATGAAGTCAGGTACAGCCATGGAAGATGGGAGCAACACAGCATAGACAATTAGTTTTCCTTTCAGTATGTAGAAGGTTCTTCTTGCTAATTGTTGACTATTGTTTAGGTAGGTTAGCATGAAACTACAGGGAGGAGCGAGGAGATCCCCTCTTGATTATTGACTGATATCATTGCGCTTGAGCAATTCCTCTATTCTCGTTTTAGTAGGTATTCAAGCTCATTTCTAAATTTTGAGACGTAATTTTGGTCGGTTTTGTTGTTATAAATGATGAAATCAATCGTGGTAGTCAACTTACGCTTGCCATGCAAGACGTCCTCCGAGTCAACCCCGAACCCCCGCATAACTCCTCATATAAACGCAAAAGGCAACTCATCAACAACATCACAAACACTCCATTAGCACTTCACAATGTCACTTCCAATTCTCGACCATTTCGCCATTTTGGTTTCGTACCAAACCCTCCAAACAGTCACCGAGAAGCTTAAAGACTCTCTCGTCGTCATTGACGGAGGTGCTCACGCCGATGGTCTTACAGTCAACAAACTCATCCATCTCGCCGATGGAACATATCTCGAGTTCATCGCTTTTGTCAAGGGCGTAGATCCTGAGAAACGGAAAGCTCATCGATGGGGGAATCTTGAAGAGGGCAAGATTGCGGATTGGGCTCATACGCTGCACAGTGAAGCCGACTACGCCAAGCTGCAGAAACGGGTGGCTGATGCTGGGAATGGAGTTACTTACGGTGATCTTACCTCGCTCCAGAGACATCGGCCTGATGGTGTATTGATGAAGTGTCTTGTTTCAGTGGCACTCAACCCTGAGGGTGGTCGTATCTTCCCAGGCACGATTCCTTTCTGGTGTGTTGATGAGACGGAGCGTCATCTACGATCCCCATTCAAGGCTGAGAACGGTGACGGTCTGCATGAGTACACAAAACACCCTTCTCACGCTCAGGGCGTATCGAAAGTCACGGTTCTTCTGCCTGAAAATGATATTGCAACCTACAAGCTTGTTTACGATGCTATTCACAACCAGAGTGCTACCTCCGGAACAGATGGATACTCTTGGCCATATGAACTCCCCGCTGGACCAAACTCGGGTAGCAATCAAGTTGTATTATCAACACTAAATGGTGGAAATGGCAAGGCTGAGATCAAGCTGACACTTTTGGGCACGAAGGAAAGCCCCGAGTCTATTGAAATTCTTCCAGGATTGGTCCTCGATTTTGAACATACTGCATAAATAGAAAGGCTATAGTCTATACATGGGTATCTAAAAACCAAACTCCTAAATTCATTTCCTTCCATAAAATGACACTTGTGCTCAGACAAGTTGATGTTGAGACATGAAATAGTTCACCGTCCAGCGAATGTCTATCCGTCCAGGCCTATCCGACGCCGCTGAACACTCAGCTCGAACCCTGCGAGATCCAGCGACAACCAAGTCCTGGTAGCGTTATCACTCAGACGGGCCTTGATCTCGTTGCAAACTCGTTTCATCGCCTCTCCCATGGGTATCTCCACAATATCGCTATTCATCCCTCCAGGTCGGTTCGGCGCGATGCCCCAGTTGCCACCAAAGGTAGTAGCCGTCACGCATAAAATCTCACCCTCTTGTATCTCGAAAGGAAATAGAAGTGTAGGTGCAAGATAGTTGATTCCCACAAGGATCTCGACTACCTGACAATCACCGCACTTGTCTGCTATCACGGCACCCTCTTCTAGAGTCGGAGGGAAATTCTTTATCGCTGCGATGCTGGTGGGCATAGGCATGCCGGTATGAACATGTTTGCAGTCCCGATGCCAGGAGAAATCGGCACGGCATACTGGACAACGAATAGGTTTGTCGTCTCTGAGATCTTCTTCGATCATCTTGTGGACGCATTTGCTCCCGAATATATGGCCGCATGGAAGTACACGGGCTCGGTGGGAGAAATGCAACATGTCTGGATCGTAAGTATGTTCGTGAGGAAAATAGTCATCTCATCGCGACATATTGCGCACTCGAGATGAAGATTGTTAAATTGGCTTGGGTCTTTCAGAAGAGCGTCCCTAATGTTTGGCCAGTGGGTCTCGTCAATTTCAGAACCGGTATCAGTAGGTTTCGAGTTGAGTAGGCTGGCTATCGACAACACGGCTGTAGATTGTAGTGACATGATCAATAATATTGGTCTCTGGTATGATAGGATGTGTAGGTATCTGGAGTTGAAGATAATCTTCAACTCAACGGTTTCGCCATGGCTATATACTCTGATTCAAGTCTGTTAATAGTTATTGTTCTTCATGAACATCGTCCTTAATCAAGACATCTGTTATTCACTTGTCCTTTCAATTATATCTAAGAATCATTGAATGTGGCTGTTCTTTCCAGCGTGAATATAGTTGCCTTCTTCAACAAAGGAATGTTGCTGACATCTCTGAACAGTCGTACTCCATTGTTGAACAACAAACCAGTGTTGAGCTTCTGCTATCAATGAACAGGTGGAACATTCATCGACAATTCGTCTTGAAATGAAAATTAGTAATTTTAGCTATCAAATTGGTTCAATTATCGGATCAGTCTCCATACAAAGGGCAACTGAGCTGTGATGTTCTGATCGAAGTATATGATCCAGGGGATCCTACTCACTAAGACTGGACAAACATCCTTCATTTCCAGCATCTCATCATGGACCCCACGATAGATCCCGTTGTAGATGACATCCCCATCACTAATATCTACTGGCCCGAGTTCAAAAAAGCAGTGGAAGCTGACACAGCCAGAGTTCGTCCCATCCAGCTTGAATGCGTGATTTGTACCGAGCTGATGACTACAAGTCCAGACGAACCAGATCATACCTTTGTCGGTATTCCATCTCATGGTGCACAGATCCTTCCATGTGGCCATATGATCGGAGCCAGCTGCTGGTTCAAATGGATTGCTTGCGAGGAACAGGCCGCTTCTGGGAAGAAATACGACAAATGCCCCTGCTGCAATACGAAGATTCACTTTCACAGCAAATGCGGCCACAGAACCCCAGGGAGATTCATCCCCGACACAGTGGCTGAGTATTCCACAGTCCCTGCTGTTTTGCGCTACGGAGGTTGTATTCCACAAAGATGCCTGTGGTGCGAGCTCAGGCGTGTGATGGAGATGTTTTGCACTTCAGCACGAGTCCCCAGCCTTGAGTTACAGCCAGGAGAATACCCTTCGATGATCTTCCATGTTGAAGGCACCCCGTTGCTCCAGCAGTATGCTCACGGTCGCCAGCCCAACCAACTTGACACAATTGTGCGTGAGCTTGAGACTCCGCGAGAATTGGTTGCGCTCTGGGAAGTGATTAGCTTAACCTGGAAACTCAACTCTCCGAAGCTCTGGTATGGAAGGAATCTTGCGCAAGTAGATTTTTCTATCTATGTTTTCCGCTCTTATTCTCCCATCCTGGAGTGTGGGACGAAGCCCATGTCGTTTTGTTGGACAGGCGAGAGTGAGCTGTAAGAGATGAAGCGCTGGCGCTATGCAAAGACGTGAGATATCATACCTAGATAGGAAGAAGGAATGGACTGGATTTTGGAGAGTTAACGGTTGATTTGAGGTAGGTTGTTGACTGGGTCTATTTGCTGAAAGACAGTACCGTACTGGAGGATGGCACTCTGGTGGCTGCCACGCAGCCAAGAGATAAAGATAGATCATGTACACAGTCTTTTCAGGGTCATTGGACGGTGATTTAATTTGAAGAAAAGTACAATGGATTCACATGCGCATCTTCTCAAGTTGATACTATAGTTTCTTAGAATTTCCCATAGTGACCAACGTGATTTGTAACTCACCCCTTTTCCTTGTCAAGGCAACCTGTACTTCTTGTCAACCGCAATCCTATGTTTTAGTCATTAACCTTGGTTGTTTCTGCGTAAGCTGCTTCACTAGTTGACGAGAGGAAGTACGGGCAAACCGAGGGTGGTCTCTGACAAGAAGTGACCATCACCATGGCGGCTTTTTCAGACAGTTACACTTCCTCGAGCTTGACACAAATGAGCCAAGCTCACTATGGTGGAAGGCTTGGCGACCAAGTTGAACGCCAAAGGACCAAGCCAGTAGCCGAAATGATAGGTTCTCCTTCACTCTATTCTGACTGTATATCAAACCCACGATGTAGCTCTCAACCCAAAGTGCTACCTCAAATCTGATATACGTCACCTGAGAGCGCACCGAGGGTACCGGCGCGCGAGAAGCTCGTCCTGCTGGACGACAAGACTGGCAGCATTAGTTCGGTTTCCATCCCGATGTGTTGGATGGAATGTTATGCGTTCGGTGTCCTAGAAGCTCTAAACGACGTTCATAATAAAGTAGACTTAATAAACATACCACGGGCGGCAGTTAGAAGACCCAGGCCCAACGGTCCTTTCTTCTTATCTTGAGAATGACCGCAGTTGGCGGTCGTGTCAATAACACAAGCTTGGTCTTATAATACAAACGTGCGCCCCTAGATAACCCAGGAAACATGAGAAATGGTGCTTGAAAAGTTGGAGTAGCGTAAATATCGCCAGATTAATCTCTCCGACGCACTTTTGTTTACTCGGCACGCGAACCACTGCTGTGGCGGGCGCGTTTTCTGGTGCTGCTGGTGGCAGGGTGCATCTTGTCGTTGCGCTCTCGCTTGAGCTTGTCGTCCAAGACGCGGGCTGGTCCTTGTTAGCATACATATGGCGTGGCGTGGAGTCTACAAACATACTGAGAACATCGTATCCGAATTGAGGGTGCTCCAAGCACAGAGCCTTGAACTCTGACTCGGCCTCGGCGCGCAGGGTGTGCGAGCGCGTAGCCCAGAAGCTCGCGACGGGGGCGCGGATTGTGGTATCGTCATTGCTAGTAAAGGTGTAGACGTAACGGGCGTATGCGATCTCGCCCTTGGCGGTCGAGTTGACGCAGTGGATCTTAGAGCTCGAGAGGGTCTTGAGTCCGGCGACACCAAACTTCTCGGCAAGCGTGTAGATACGGGCATGCTTGAGGAGCTGGTCGCCACTGTCGTCGACTGATGGGATTGCGGGGTCGGATTCGAGCACGCGTTGGCCAGGAAGCTTCTTGGGGAAGTATTCGCCGGTGTAGAGGTATTCGAGGAAGCTACCGACAGTGGTGATGTCGTAGTCAGGGAGCTCAATATGGCGCGGCTGCGGGGTGTTAAGAGGAGATCCATGATGCGAGGAATCGCTGGCGCGAGGGCACCGAGATACTTACGCTGCCGTCCTCGACAAAGGTATCGCAAATATCCTTGAAGTACGGGCTCTGCGTTAGGAGACCCTGATGCGCAGTGAGAATGGATTGGTCGCCTGATCCGATGAGCAAGGTGACAACTGGGCTCATGAGGTAATCGGCGAAGGTGACTCTAGGCTCAGCGATCTCAGAATTGGCGAAAGGAAGCTCGGTGTCGTTGGCGTTCACATTCTCGTTCTCTTCAACCTCCTGGGTGTTCTCTGGCGCAGTCTCTTGGGTGTTCTGGGTCTCGGACATCTCGACGTCGCCGGCGGGCTCGACTGATTCCTCGTGCTGATCGGTAGGCATGATTGCGTTGATTTGAGAGTAAGTAACGAACGGGTGTTTAAATTTCAACCAAAAACGAGTGAATATTGTCGCTGAAATTGGTATCAGAGGAATCGCAAGTGATGAGAGCTCCCGCCTGTGCTGTGGTGGTAGTCTACGACTGCGCGATGAATACCGCTAGTCTATATACGGAAACCAGCTTGGTTTCTTGATGCCTTGTGCGCAAGGCATCTTTGCATCCGTCCGTCCGACTACCCTATACAGCTTCACACCGTCACCGTTTCAGCCGCTATCGGGGCGCCCCGCCCCCACTAAGATCTGAGACGTCGTCAATTGGCAATCGCTAAAACGTCTCGACTAGCAAACATCACAGACCACCAACACAATATCCCATTGTTCTGTTTCTTTGTCCTTTAACCACCAAATTTCTCCGGTGATCAGAACTTACTGCTATAAAGATGTGTGCAGCACAGGTAAGAACATCATTGCCACGGTCATTACCATTCATTCCTGCACCGAGACATCCGCAATGGATCATACTAAACTTTTACGCCAGCTTGACATCCGGCCAACTGCCGATGAAGCTCGAGATGCCTACAACCAAGAATGGACAGACTCAACACGACCCACGCTTCTCCCCGTCTGCGCCTCTGCTCCCGCCGACCTTCTGACCCCCTCTGCTATTTACCTGAAGCTTTCATCGGGGTAGGCTTGCTATATTCCCATGCTGGAGCACATTGGCTGACTCACACTTACAGAGCAACTGCCGAATACTCGTTTCTCCTCGAAAGTGCAACTGGTAGCACAGAAACCGTTGGACGATACAGTTTTATTGGCGCCAGTAAGCTTCTTTGAGGTTTATCATGCCGGACAATCTCTAAATTCCTGTTCTAGACCCTCGAAAAGTGTTGGCTACTGGCGATGGCTACGAACACTCTGGTGACCCTCTCAAAATCCTTGCAGCCGAGCTCGCTCAGGATAGAGTTCTCGACATCCCTTCGCTAAGGCTCCCGGCACTAACCGGTGGTGCCGTTGGCTACGTTTCATACGACTGTATCAAGTACTTCGAGCCCAAGACGGAACGACCTCTCAAGGATAACCTCAAGATCCCTGAAGCTTTGTTTATGCTGTTCGATACTGTTGTCGCTCTCGACCACTTCCGTTCGACATTGACTATTGTCACACACATGAGATTGCCAAAGAACCCAACGGACGATATACAGCCTGCCTACGACGAGGCCTGCAAGACCCTCCGAAAGACCCTCGATATTGTGTACCAGCCTGAAACACCTCTACCTCCTCAGACCCTTGGTACTCAATCCGAGTCAGAACAAGAGTACTCTTCAAATGTTGGTCGTAAAGGTTACGAGACATTTGTCACAGAGCTGAAGAAGTATATTGTAAAGGGTGACATTATTCAGGCTGTGCCTTCGCAACGGTTCAAGCGAAGCACTAAGCTTCACCCCTTCAACATCTACAGAACTCTCCGAACACTTAACCCCTCGCCCTATGTCTTCTTCCTTTCTTGCGCCGATTTTCACATCGTTGGTGCTTCACCAGAGTGTCTCATGAAGACTGACGGATATGCACCCCTGCCCTCTGACTCACGAATTGCTCACTCACCAGCTGAGGCCCGCTCGAGACCCCGTATTGTCAATCACGCAATTGCTGGTACAATTCACCGTGGGAAAAACGCCGCAGAGGACGAAAGATTGGCGGCTGAACTTCTGGCTTCCAAGAAGGATCGCGCTGAACATGTCATGCTAGTGGATCTTGCTCGAAACGATGTCAACCGAGTCTGCCACCCCATGACGGTCAAGGTTGACCAACTTATGAAAATTGATCGTTTCTCTCATGTGCAGCACATTACCTCTGAGGTTTCAGGCGTGTTGCGTCCAGCATGCACTCGTTGGGATGCTCTGCGATCCATCTTCCCCGCAGGAACGGTCTCTGGAGCTCCCAAGATCCGTGCTATGGAGTTGATTTACGACCTGGAGAAGGAGAAGCGGGGTATCTACGCTGGAGCTGCAGGATGGTTTGGATACGACATCGTGCGCGTGGGCGACAACAGCGAATCTGGTGACAAGATTTACGTTGATGAGGGTCCTATGGATACATGCATTGCCATTCGTACCATGCTTGTCAAGGATGGCGTGGCATATATGCAGGCCGGCGGTGGCATTGTCTATGACAGTGACCCTACGGATGAGTGGATGGAGACGATGAACAAGCTGTCCGCCAATCTCCGCTGTGTGGAGCTGTCGGAGAGATACTTTGGTGATGGAGTCAGCACCAAGACAGTAGAGGAGATCATCGCTATCGAGCGGAAAAAGGGAGAGGAGGAGGTCAAGGCTGCTGAGCAGTGAGTATATTCTGAATCAGGTTGACCCAATCTTAGAAGATAGACTAAACTAAATGGGAATGATTGGCTATGATCCTATCACATTGAGGACCCTTGCGTGTTCTTTGTGACGATGTTGATGGTGTGCCTGCTATGTTGTCCCTGCAGCCAAAGTTCGGGAACACCGCATTGTGCTACGAGAACACACATGGCGATGTTCAGTATTGTGGCTTCGAGAAAAGATTGCATTTTTCGGACTGGGCAAGTGGAAGTTCAAGTGTTTGAACTAAAACATAAAGAACAAACTGTTTAGTAAACTATTGAGAACAAGATGCAATTAGAACAACCTGCATGCTCCGCGGTCTGGTACAGTTGAGCGCGTTAGAACATCATGAAACATATCGTTCATCTCCAACTTCCTCATGCAGAACATCAAGAATAATCGTTTTACTCAGTTACTGCTTTAAATTCGAAGAGTATAAATCAGCATCATGGCCTCGACTCTTTGGCCCATTCTCATCTCATCACAGCCGTCTCATAATCATCTTCAAGCACTGAGTCTACGATATCATCAACATCGAGTTTCAGATTTCATCTTACACACATCGAAGATCACTTCACGACAATTACAAGTAAGTACCAACTACAACTCGCAATCATGTCTCACGAAGAAGATTACTGGCCCAACATCAGAGAGGCCACCAAAGACAACACTTCTTCCCAATCCAATGAGGTGACCAAGGTTCATTGCCCCATCTGTTACAACTTCTTCACAGTAAGAGCCACTTCCACTGAAGTATCCAACACAGAGGCAGGTCTCCATGCTAACGAGAACCCCACAGTAGGCGTGCTCTTGCTCTGCGGCCATATGATCTGCCAGTCATGCCGCCGTCAAGGCGAGTCTACGGAGAATCACTCGATGGCTACATGTCCCGTGTGCCGTGCAGAGCTGAACTGCACACGCTGCGGCGCACATTCCATGCTATGGCCCATCACATCGACTGTTGTAGCTGAACAAATCCCTTTGACCTTGACTAAGCGCGAGGGTGCAGACCACGGGGGCCAATGTCCTGAGTGCAGGGCTAAAGTCCAGTTCCACGAGACTGTCGACAGAGGTGAGTGGCCCCAGGGTCTTGATGAGACCGAGCCTGGCTTCGTGCAGCTCTTCTACCACACCCTCAACAAGCTCGAGCAGGAAGGCCGTAATGTGGGCAAAGCGGAGATTAAGTTTGCTCTTAACGCTATAGTCAACGAGGAGTTCTACACGCTGATGTCTAAGCGCGAGGAGGCTGCGGCGGAGAAGGCCAGGGCTCTTTGGGAGGAGAACGAGTGGTTCACGAAGCTCCCGCCAAGGTCTGCAGCTGTGCGCATGGAGGGGATCTCAACAAGACGAGAACGGGGACGGGTGCATCCGGATGATGTTCGTCCTCTCTTGCTCGAACTTCGCCAAACGTCACCCATGTTCGACAATGAACGACAGCTATACATCAGGAATGTATTCGAGGTGCATAACCCAGCAGCTACGGAAGACGACTCTGAAGATAGCGGAGTCTCCAATCGCTAAAGCGCCAAGTCCCGTACCTCTCGTCTCTGGAAGACGCGTGTAAGTCGAAAGCTTGGGTTTGTGAACGAATAGGTCCGCGGTAGTTTAGCGGTTGGCCATGGAAGGACGCTCGGGCCATGGATGGAACGGCACGGCAAACGGCATAGCAAATGGAGTTTTCGGGGGTCGTGATTGATATGGTGGATATGTCTTTTCCATCATCAGCATCTCATCTGTTACGCCGTATCCGTAGACGGTGGTGAAACAGGGCACAGATATCCCTACAGGAAAAAGGTTTAGACCGGGGTTCAGGAACAGGAACGACAGAACAGAGCCGCCGCAGACGGGAATAAACAAAAAGGATTTGCAATTGTTCTTGTGCCGTCGGAGCCGTTTTAGCTGCCGTGTCGGTCGATCTTGTAGTGTGATGCGATGATGAGTAAAGTGGCATCCACTCGTGACCACGGCTGTTTAGTTGACAGCTTGGCGATGTGCAATTTTAGGCGTCAGCCTTTCATGCTATCATACGTCAGCTAAGAGCTATCGTCTATGGATACATATAATTAGATAGTGGTGCTTTGTAAATGAATAGACACGATGGCTTCTGCACAAACGAAAAAGGGTAAGCGATGTAACTATTTGCAGCCACGCAACACATGGCGCGTAGTGTAACACGTAAGATGGATGGATGTGATGCAAAACAATTCTCGGATATCGGCTCACGAAAGACAACAAAAAACACAATATCAAATCATCATGACTCAATTCGCGAGTCAATATAGTCAGATCGCGGGTGGAAATGAAAATCCGGGATATATATGCCGAGAGGACTAATACTACGTTCGTACTATTGAAATTGCACGGAGAGTATAGAACAAGACTTTTCTATTCGTATTCTCAATAGCAGACAGGTACCTCACCATAGTAGGCAGGCAGCAAAAAAGACGCTGTGAGAAGGGGAAGGGAAGAAAGAGTGGGCATAATAGCATCATCTCACCGCGCCGTGCCGGTATCCGATCGCGGCCAATCGACCCCGGCAAGTCGGCACGTAGACATCCACCTTTGTCAAACGCCCAGTTTTTTTTGGATAGTCTGGCCTTGAGGAGTATGACTGTGAGAATTGATGGACAAGACAAGGAGAGAAGGGGAGCATAGAATAGAAAGACAATAATGGTCTAGACAGTAGATATATCTTTATGTCTATTGTATTTTCTGTAATTCCCTATTTACATGCATGTCACTCACTCGCTTCGCTTCTTCGGCATCCACAAATTCCTTTCAACCCACCCCTAGTGGCCTAGCTCTAGTTCCCTAGTCCCCTAGTCCCTAGTCCCCTACCACCAATCCCAATCACACCCTCCACCCGCTATCCGTAGTGGACAAGCCCATCCATTGCTGTCTCGGAAGTGCGGCTTCATCTTTTGCCTACCCATTGAAACTCCCGTCTTGGTGGCTTTGCCGTCTCTTCCAGATACATTGCATTTTCATTTGGTTCCCCATAGCTGATCCATCCATAACTAGTCATATATCGCCTTGACTCTATATGTAACCCGTTCTAGACTAAGAATAGACCTGCTCGCTTTGCTTGGACGCATACTTCTTTATTCCCTGCTTTCCCGCCTCCATCATCGTCGACTCTTACCTGTGGTTCCTGGCCTTTTTGAGACCACACACCCCCTCTAGTTTCTGAAGCCCATCTCCTCTTGCTCTCTTCCCGCCCACCTCTTTCTTTTTTCTTGCCTTGTACTCCCGTTACATACCTACTTGGCCAAAGTTCCATTTAAGCCTAGAAGCCGTCTTCTGCCAAGATTTCGAGCTCCCGCTTTTGTCTTTCACTCTACATCACGTCGCATTTTGAGCCTCACTACTTGCCGGCCAAATCAAATCGAATCGAATCAAAGCGACCCGCCGCAATTGATACCATACAACAAGCACGATAACGAACGCGATACATCACATTACCGCCGCCTCTCGATTACGTAACCACGCCTCACCTCGTTCTCACCTTGAATGATACCGCGATAGATGCCTTCCGCTCTGCAGGCCGACATGGATCCCGCCGTTGTCGGCCTCCCTACCATCGCCGCCATCACCGGCCTTCTCGAGGTCGGCGCCGCTGCCATCGACATCCTTAGCGACCTCAACATCTCACCCCAGCACGATACCCTCGTCCTCAACATCCTCCTCCGCGAGGTCAAGGAGTGCCGATCCTCCGTCCACGCCTTCTACAAGACCCTCAACCTCATCGAGAACAGCCAGGTCCCCTTCCCTGCCCGCGCGGCCTGGATCTCGCTCGAAACCCTCGTCGCGACCCTGACGGATACCGTCCTCGCCTTCTCCCGCCTCTCCACGCTATGCTGCACCGTCGACGAGGAGGCGTCGCAGTCGAGCCCTGAATATGCGGCCAAGCATTTCGAGAAGCGCATCAAGGCGCTGTGCGCGAGGATCCGGTGGCATAACCTCTCAATCGCCATGATGATGACAATAGTGAACTGGTGAGTCTACAAACGAGGCCTACCCTGTCCAAAAAGACACACGGACCGCCGCCACCTCGAACAAATTGAGCTTTTTTACTGACGGACAAATTCAGTCCCGGAGAAAAAGACGCAAAGAACAGCCGCGACGAACTCGCGCACCGCGTGGCCAGACTGCTCACATTCAACGTTGGCCTCGCAGCTCGATTGCGACACACCAGCCGGCCCGGATCCTCGGCTGCCAAGACGACGAGTTCGGGAGCCCAGGCCCCCGACACCCCCGAGATCACCCCCGTCAATGTGGGGCGCATATCCGCACCGGCGTCTTGGCCCGCCTCCGCGTCCCCCTACTCGGGCACCCTCGCAAACCTAACAACACCAAAGTCTCTGTCCCGCATTATCCTGCCGATAGAGTTGAGGGAGCTGCGTGATGACTATGAGTACTACACAGCCGTGTTCCCTCAGCAGGTTGGTGGCTGTGAGTTTCCTACTGGTGGTGTGCTCATGGGCACTCCTTACGATATCGCATCAGCACGATGAGAGATGGGACAGGAATACTGAATGTTCTCTGATCCCAGGAGGATCTATCACTTGTCATTAGTCGGAATGACATTATGTGAAGTTGGTGTTTGGGCCGGAGTGTAAGGCAGCTTGAAGCTAACCCCGGTCACATGACAGCTGAGCTGGGGGGACTAGACGGGCATTTTCCAAGGGGTATTACGTGTAATGATTTTTATTTTCACAAGGAGTCGATTCATTCAGCTAGGCATTTGCATTTTCAATCCTCAAAGTAGAGATATCCATCCAATCAATTAATCAACCATTACTAAGTTGCTCGTGCTGCGCTATGTCGTGCTATGTATGCTATGCTACGCTTTACCTACATGAAGAGCTTGCTGCCGTGGTACTTGGTCTTACCAGAGTAGGTCTCAGTCTGGACAGTGGCCTCGGTAGATCGCTCGGGGAAGCCCTTGAACGACTTGGCATATGTAGCGACGGAGTGGGCAATAAGCTGTGAGATGTTAGTGTACGCGCTCGAAACACGTCGGTGGATGTCGGTGATTGTGACTTACCTTAGTGTTCACCTCCCAGGCGGTGTAGTTGAGGTTGGTCAGATCATCGCCAATCTGATGGTAGTTCTTGTCGTACCAGACACCTGCTACTCCGCCAAACATCTCAGCCTCACGCTCGGTCTTAACTCCCTCGGCACCAGTGGCGATACCTCCGGCAGGAATTCCACCACGGATAAAGCCATCGTAGTCACTACGGCCGTCAAAGGGAATGAAAGTGTAGTTGAGGCCCTGGTCCTCGTACCAATCAACGTAAAGGTTGCGCAACTCCTCGGATCCCTTGGGGTTTGCAGCGTTGGTGGCATTGTAGATCTGGTAGGCAAAGTTGGGACTGGCCATCATGTCGTAGTCCATGAAGAGGCGGATCTTGCGGTTCTCCTCCTCGGAAAGAACGGAGACGTAGTGATCGGATCCGAGGAGACCCTCCTCCTCGGCGGCCCACCAAGCAAAGCGGACACAGTTGTTGACGCGGTACTTGGTCAGCTGCACAGCAACCTCGAGCACAGAGATACTGCCAGAGCCATCGTCGTTGATACCAGGGCCCTCGGTGACACTGTCACTGTGGCCGCCAAGCATGACACAGTTGTCGGGGTCACCGCCGCGTGTCTGGGCAATGATGTTGGTAGTAGTGATAGTCTTGACATCAGAGTTGATGTAGGCGATAGCATCAACCTTCTCGCCATCCTTAAGCTTCTTGGCAACCGCCTGGCCCTCCTCGCCGCCGAGACCGAAGGTAGCAACGTGGTTGGGAGAGGGGGTACCCAGAGTGCCGTGGACCTCATCCTTCTCGTAGTTGTATACAATAGCAGCAATAGCGCCCGCTTTGCCAGCGTTCTCGGACTTGGTGCCGAATGGGCAAGTACCACGGAGCACGAGAGCGATGTTGCCGTTGACCTCCTTAGGGAAATCGGACTCGTCGCATCCTTCATTGTTGACGAGAATAACGTCGCCGTGAACAGGCTCCTTGTTCTTGGTAGGGGGTCAGGCCCATAGGCGAGACCTGCTTGGGTACAGAGTCACCGAGAATGAGTCGAGACTCATAGACATTGCCCGAAACAGCAGGGAACTGCTGGTTGGAGACGGAATAGTATCCGCCCAGCTTAGCGAGCTCAGCATGGATGTAGGCCAGCGTGCCGACATGACCTTGTCGCAGTCAGTCACCTGAGTTCATGATAAGGCCGATCTCGGCTGACTCACCTTCACTGCCGATAACACGAGTAGGATGCCCATACTCCTCCTCGCCATTCTTGGCAATTTCGTACAGATCCTTTGCTCTGGCCTCGAGGTTCTCAGGCTTGATGCTCTTCTGAAGGTCCTTGGTGTCAATCAAGGGCAAGTCATTGCCCCAAGGACTCCATGAGAGCTTAGGAACCTGGAGGTTAAGCGGAATCTGAAGAGCTGAGACGCCTGAAAGAGCGGCCGTAGCGGCGACGAGACAGAGTCCCTTTGTTGTCATTTTGACGATGTTTGTGATGATAAGAAGAGAGAGAGAGAGAGGATGGAGAGAGGAAGGGAGGTTGCAGAAGGAGAGTTTCACTCAGGCCCCCCAGGTCCAGGTGATACAAGCAGCCTGTGACGTGATGATGCTGGGAGCTCTTAGCTCACTGTAGCTTAGCTTGGTTGCCCTGCCAGGAACCCGAGCCACCCTTGCTTATCTTGGTGTCTTGGCCTTAGATCACTCCGCCCCCGCGCCCTGTCTCAGTTGGTGTGTCTTGGCGATCGGCGACCTCTACCTACCCTGGACATTGTTTCCTGACTTGTCGCATGCAACATGAACACATGAAAGCTGTCCACAGTAGTCCTTCCAGATACAATATTACTTTATAGTTAAGTGAGAATTATATCAGACATATATATCCTCTCCCAGCGGCGTGTAATTGATCGTGGTGTTTGTTATGGGTTATGAAACTGAATGTGTCTATTTGACTCAAACAATAAAGCAATCAAGGTGTGTGTAAGATTGATGAAAGTATGTGTCTGAGCATTTTACTCCCTTCCGAGTTACGATGCGAGCTAATAGACAAATGATGAGCTTCGTAATTTGGCGCGTAGTTTCATTTTTTGATAATTGCGCATTCGGTCGGACGACAGCAGGTCAACTGGCCAGGTTGCTGGACTATGAACGAACCCTTTAACAGCAAACATTTGTACTATCACCAGATCATATCCTATATAACAAAACACGATTCTACATACACATTTTCTATTGTCCATTCTACGACACTCTAATTGGCTGAGCTGTACGTTGGCGTCGAAACTATTTCACCAACCAACCATCATTTTTCTGACCACACCATACCTATACAGATATTGTCAGCTCACTCAGCGAGTGAGAATAGATAGGGTGCTTACATGGCGCGAAACGATGAGACAGCAGAGCGACAATGCTGACGCTGACGCTGACATGATGGGCTAGAATAAACAGTTAAAGTGAACTCAACTCCCCTTCCACTGCACTCGTGAGTTCACGTCTTGTCAAAACAAAAATAGTTGTTCAAGCCCTGAGCTCAGAAGTGATACTTGATCACTATGCATCCCGCCTACACACTGTATATCGGCCTTGAGGCTCAGGTGGTAGAATGGAAGAATGACATGTACGCCACCGTCAGCAAAGCTTTTACAATGCCAATCGATACGCGGAATCAGGTGAGTCAAGTTGCATTAGACCGCGGAAAAGAGATGCTGGCTTACACTGAGTACAGGTCGATGAGAAGAAACCTCTCATCATTGAGAAGCAAGTTGAAGAGGGATGGCAAAGATCAGAAAAGGAATGGGTGGAAAAGAAATAGTGGCATACGAAAATGAATCTCTTATATTGCACTATCAAGACGTATCATACTGGTAAACAAAGACAGGGTTTCTATTTTCTAAACTCTATGCTATAACTCCTCTATCCCATAACTAGTCACTTTTCCGTTCCATTAGAGGTTAGCCATCTCGACATAATCCTGCTTCTTTGTCGCCCGGCCTCCAAATCCCCATCTAATCTGATTCGCAAGCTGGATCTCAATATCCAGATCCTCTGCCCACGCCCACACCAGGCCAGGGTTCTTCTGGAACATTCGTCCTGCTGCGATGAGATCAACCTGCACATCATCCTCATCCTTTCCGCCTGAGATGATCTCCTCTGCTTGAGTGCCGGTCTTGATGTTGCCCACGGAACTCACGAGGGCCTTGTCGCCGACCACCTTCTTGATGTGCTTGGCGAACTTGGCCTGGTAGCCTGGGCCGCCTTGCACCTTTTGCTCGCGGTGGTTTCCGCCGCTAGACACGTCGATGACATCGACGCCGCGGTCGGCAAGGAGGGCAGAGAGCTTGGCGGCTTGGTCGACGGTCCAGCTCTCGCCGCTGTAGTTGGGGTTGGTGTCGAGCCAGTCGGAGGCGCTGAGGCGCACGAACAGTGGCATTGTCTCGGGGATCACAGCGCGGACAGCATCGACGAGCTCGAGGGCGAGACGGGTACGGTTCTCGAAGCTGCCGCCGTACTGATCCGTTCGCTTGTTAACGGCTGGTGTCAGGAATGAGCTGACGAGGTAGCCATGGGCGAAGTGCAGCTCAATCACATCAAAGCCAGCGGCAACAGCACGCTTAGCACCCTTGACGAAGTCCTTCTTGAGCTGTTCGATTTCACTGATGGTTATGCTGCGAGGGGTAGGGTACTCGTCGTCAAAACGCTCAGTGCTGGGACCCACGACATCGTCGGGCCAGCCGCCGGCTTCCTCTGTGGCAACGGCGCCAGCGCTGATCCATGGGGCAACGCAGCTGGCTTTGCGACCAGCGTGGGCGAGTTGGATGGCGATCTTGGCGTTTTGGCTGTGGGCGAAGTCGACGTTCTTGCGGAGAGTGTCGACATGAGCATCGAGCCAGATACCAGCATCCCTTGGTTCATTAGCATCAGGAAAATAACGTAGGACCTGCCGAAGTTGACTTACTCAGGTGTAATTCGACCATTGGCCTGCACGGCAGTAGCCTCAATCATCATAAGTCCAGGCTGCATATTCCATTAGTCTCAGGTCCTTAATATTATGGAGAACACCACTTACACCACGCTGAGCCATACCGCCGTAATGCGCAAGATGCCAAGGCGTCATGAAACCCTCATGGCTTGAGTACTGGCACATGGGGCTGACCCAGATTCTGTTCTGCAAAGTAACATCTCGAATCTTGAGTGGCTGGAACAGTCTAGGGACAGGTCTTCCGTTCTTGGGCTTGATGGCCAGACCAGCGGGAGGATCTTGCTCTGGCGAGAAGAAGGGAACGCCCTTGGCCGCTTTGTTGTATAGAGTATCGCTCTTTGCGGGAGCAGGTGAGATACGGGTGGTGAGGTAGGCGGACATAATGAATTAAGCAAAGGCTAGTGATCAAGAGAGAAGGAAATATTGTACTGGATAATACTTCAAACACTTGCCATGGCTTTGCGACAACAGTTTATATATCGAAGCATTATGGGTCTCTGACGTTGTGATTAGGAATCACATCTGTAAGAATTCTGTGTGGAACCTCTATATCGATCTACAAATAGCGGCAATCTGAGGGAATCGGCTTTAATCTCGGCCTAGGTAAAGGGCATTACCTGATCAAGGCATTTCAAAGACTCCCTGTAACGTGAAGACGTGATGGATCACAAAATGACTAAGGAATCTTCTAGGTCTGGGGAAACTTTTCTTCTTAGTGGTCAGAATGCGGGTTAATACCCACTCACGTCTGCAGGCAAACTTTGAATAACGTTATCCAGAAAGTGGGTTAAATACTGTGTACAGGAAGATTTGGTCCGCTCCACAAGTCCAAATCTAAGTACTGTAGATCAAAAGATATTATACAATTATAAATACGCTCGCCTCAAAAGACAGGTTCGACCATCCAACTCCAGCAACTCCCCGCGTTCATGTTGATCATGGGTCAAGCAACCGGCTGTTTACCCTGCGCAACCTCCCACTCCTGCGGCGGTCCGAATCTTGCTCTGTTGCTGAAGCCAGCTTTCCGAGTAAGCCACTGGTGCTGTATCGCTTTCGTCCTCGTTCAAGGTCTTCCGCTTCTTCTGTGCCTGTCTTTGAAGCTCCAAAACTTCTGCGACCCCTGACTTTCTGCTCATCATCAGGATCCAAGAATCGGTTGATTGTGCGATGATCCAAGATCCTTTGTTCTTTATCATGTGGTCCAGCCTTCTCCGTCTTTGGCCAGATGTATCCGTAGAGCTTGGAATGCCGTTCGCAGCGGGGACATTCCTTGCGTTTAGCGTATGCGTTCTGTTGTACAAAGTCTTCATGGCAAGTTTTGCATTCACGCCAGGCCATCTCAGGTTCCGATAAAAGTAGCGGCGTGAGGTGATAGTCTCCAGGAACTCGTAATCGAGACGGCGGTGTGTCTTGCTTGTAGACACGACGTTGGTATTTCTTGCGTTTTGGCTGATTGTCCTCCTCAGCCGCTTGGCCTTCCTCCACCGTCTCGATACTAGTTGTAATTGGCACAACTGATGGAGGAACCACCGTTACTGGCTTCATCACTTCGAGCTCAGGGTCGCTCTCCACGTCGGATTCCATCGGAGCGTTGAGTATGGCCTGAATAGACATACTGTCCAAGCCGCTTCGACCGCTCGACTGTCGTGCCGTTGTATCTGCCTTTTGTTGTGGTGACCGTGAACCTTCAGTACTCTGCGGCGAGACGGGTGCGATCCCGCTCCGTTCATTGTTCTGCTTCTTCATCGTGCCTTTCAGTGGTGTCTGTGCCATAGGCTCCGGGGTCTCTTTCTCAGGCGAAGTGGCGTCTGTCTCTACAACACCGCTCGACGTTTCACTAGCTGTCACAGATGTGCTGCGCGATGATGAATCGTCTTTGGAGGCTGAAATCTTAGCACGCTTCGCTGGAGTCTTGGGCGGTGTTGCTAGGACGTCGTGTGGTCGTTTGCGGCTGTTCATTTTCTCGACAGGAGGAGATCTGGCAGATGACGAATCACGGGCTAGAAGTGATCCTCGTGAATTTGCTTTCGTGATTCGAGTCCGCATATCGGGAGTGATCGACGGGGTCCGCGAAGAGCCAGACATGCTATCGTCTCTACGTCGCCGTCGTAGTGAGTACCCATCTGACTTTTCCTGCTCAATACTCGTCTTAACTGGCGCTGCCCCCTCTTCTGGCTCCCATGCGTTCCTCAAGAGCTCCTCGCATGTCCTGCAAAGGCATTCGCAGTTGTTGTCGCCGAAGTAGTTGTCTCCATAGGTAACTGTGATTTCTTCTCCTGCTTCAATTGCTCTGGTTGCGACGATCTCGATCCCTGAATGACTCGTCCTCATAAGTTTGGCGTTCGCTTCGCAATCATGGTTCGCAAATCGAGCAGGTCCCATGAACAGACTGGTGCACTTGCTTCGTGAGCTGACAACAATGCTGAAATCCTTCTTCTGAGACGAAATTGCCTTTTCCTCCTCTGGTGTAATGACAACCTGGACGCCGGACAAGTACTTGATGGCTTCGTTACGTCGAATCGCCCGCCGAGCTGTGACGGCAGCCTCGTGGCTGACAATTGTATATCGGTTCGTTGAGCTGACCTCCCAGGGACAATCGGGGAGGTAGATTTGCACGTATCGCCTCAGGTGTCGTCGGAAATCCTCCTTCTCCTTGTCGGTTTTTAATCCATTGTGAAATCTCTTGAGTCCATTTGTTGTCAATAATCGTTTCTCAGCACCATCCAAATCCTTCTTCAACACCACCTCCTCTTGCAGGATCTTTGTGATTTCCTCCTCCCTCACTCCTCGAGAGGGTGATAAGATGTGCGGTTCTTGGGAACAGTTGTCCAGTAAAACACCTGCTGGCGTTAGAGTCGCATTTCTTCACATGCGATGCTCCGTCATAAACCACTCACATGATCAACCAGGGCGTCGGTGAGAATGTCATCATATGCTGACACCTGAGCCAGCGTCATGCGCGGCTTCTTCTTGGCCGCATTCTGTGATGGAGGCATTTTGCCGGGTTCGAGGTCTCTCCTGAAGACAGTCTTGCTGTGTAAAGCTGCTGCTGAAGAGACAAAAGAGAGTACGTGTCCCTCGAGAAACTAGCTGTGAAGCCCGAGCGAGAAAAGAGCGGAGATGCCGATCCTTGCTTCCTGAAACACAAACCTCGAGTTCCAAAACCACGATGGGAGTTCCTCAGCTCTCGATGAGCAATGATGTTGGGGGTGAAAGAATGAAAACCAAAGTCAATCGTTGTTGTTAATTTCAGCCCATCCGGTAGCGCAACGTCATAGTCTGAACACACAGGGGTTCAATCTCTTCAGTAAGGAACGATAATCACTGGAACGAAGACCACAGGCTGAGACTCGAGTGAGATAAAATGATTGTAAAGTGGTGGCCTCTCCAAGGAATCGGGCTTGAAGGAGGGAAGTGTTGATTGAGGTGGAATGACATGGTATTAGCTCGCTTTGTCTCTACGTTAGGGGCTTGCTTTGTTCCTCTTCCTTGGATCAAGGCCGGTTTGGGGCATTGGCCAGGCGACGGGTGGGGGCTGTCCCTTTTGTTGATATGGGGTGTGGCGCTCTCAGCTGTGGCTGTGAGCACGTGATCCTGGTTCGAAAAGTTCAACTGAGTTGGGCAATTGACGATATCCTGAGCTGGAGTGGTGAGAGTTGAGATATTGAACCTCCGCGCGCGGAACCACAGTCAAAATGATTCAATTAAAGGTGAGTTTCTCAAAGCTATAATCGCATATATGTACTGACTGTGGTAGACAATGCTCAACTGCATTGACAATTCGGGCGCTGCCCTTGTCGAATGCGTCTTGGTCGTCGGCCAGAAGCGACATGCCCGAATCGGTACGGCACCTCCCCTACGATATCGAACTCATGCGACCCACTCACCTTGGTCGACATATCATAACATATAACTAACTTCCTCCACAGGTGACCGTGTTGTAGTTGTCGTCCAGGAGCAGCGTGGTAGCTCCTCCGGTGGAATGGCCGGTATGTCTGCCGCCAACAAGGTCAAGCGAGGTGACATCCGCCACGCCGTCGTCGTCCGAACCCGATATCCTACCCAGCGCCGAGACGGCTCCGTCGTCAAGTTCGACGATAACGCCTGTGTGTTGCTAAACAAGGCTGGAGATCCTGTTGGCTCACGTATCAACGGCGCTGTTGGTGCTGAGCTGAAGCGCAAGAAGTGGAGCAAGATTCTGTCCATGGCACCTATGCAAGCGTAACGGATTGACAATGGGAGGTTGGGCAGTGAAAGGATGGGAAGTCATGTATAAAAGACGCAGGATAGATCAGGGGGGCTAGGTTGGCTGATAAAAGCCGTGTACGAGTGGAATACTGTACAATTACGATTACTATACTGGACATTTGCAAGGCGTTGATGCGAGATTAAAGACACCTTTCAGCTCTCACAATTTCACTAAATCGCTATAACATATCACAAGGGGACAGTTCGTGCAAGTATTAATAATTCATGTTGCAGAGCCGCGAATAGCAGCTCATCCAGTTCAATTTCCTTCTCCAAGACTTAATCACTGCTATATGCAGTATAATACGGGATCTTTGATAGAATACAGGTGACGTCCCTTCTAAAAATTCCCGGCGCCGGTGACATATCCTCGCCACAACCTATTGTAAACGCCATGCCAAATTCAAATGATAACGCGAGCCTCCTCCACATCTTAGGCAGCAACGTGTCGGTGCCTGGGTATCGATACAAGATCTCGTTCAAGTGAAAATGTGACCGCATTCGCAGCAGACGTAGAACAGTTTCTACCGTGCTGTTAGTGAATGACCATCGGTAGAACAAGTGATGTGATTCACTTACCATGCCAGTTTCGGCGCTTCGCTGCTGGGATTGGAAGAACACGGCTTCGGTGTGCTGGCAACTAGGGCAGGTCTTCGTAGCTCGCGGGAGCTGCAGCGCGCAAAAGAAATAAAGTCAGCCAGCAGTCTTTAAACGATGACAAGCGGGTTCCAAAGAAGACGCCAGACACGCGTGCTCCAACTGCTGTTTCCAACTTATATACTGCGTCAAGTCATGGTTGGCTGCAAATTGCTCACCGCCAGGCAAAAATACCAGAAAGCCAGAGCATGTGCCAGCCCAAGTAATAATATGTTCGTGCCAGTCATGTCGTCATGTCCATACATAATCGTCGTAATACAGTTTAAATGTGGTCGCGGGTCGATCACGATTCAGAGAACATGGAAATGTCGTCAAGGAACTCTTCACTCGCGTCGGAGAAGAAGTCATCAGACTCGGTCTTGTTATCGTCCGAGTCCTCGTCCATCATCTCCTCGTCGTACTCGGCGAAAGGGTCCTCCCATGGCAAGGTGAACTGGCACATGCCCGTGATGGGCAGACTGATCTTGTTGAAAGAGGCGACCATATGGCAATCGGGCTTGCCGCATGAGGTGCAGTAGATGACTCCGCCACAACCGTGACAAAGAACAGGTGGAAGATCACTAACCGTTGGATCGGAGCCAACATCCTGGGTGACACCGGCGGTCTCGCCGGCCGAGGTGTTGAGATTGTTGCGGAAGACGCAGGTAGACTTTGCGTCTTCTGTGTACTGGCAAGTTCGGCAGGTAAACTGCAGCTTGTGAGCATCCTGGTCCTCCTTGGGGTACAGCATGTTTGAGCATTCGGAGCAGAATCGGAAAGTAATCTGCTCGAGCTTCTTGTCGGCGTCGTTGCCCTCGTAGGAGGTGGTAGACTGGGGAGTCGCCATTTTATCGGTCGCGTTGTGGTTGTAAGGTGATTTCAAATCGATCAAAAGCTTGATTGGTATTTGAGAAGAAGCAAATTCGTAAGCTGAAATAAATGGTATATTTCAAGCTGTGAATACGGAAGATGAATGTGCAGTGTCGTTTGTCGCTCAGAGCAGAGGTCGAAATGTTGATGGAAGAAGAAAGGAAGAGGAAGAAATGATGAAAGGCGGCAAGCGCTGGAAAATAGTGGGAGTGGGAGTGAGGAGAGGGGCTCGCTTTGGCAGGTCTTGTCCCACTTTTTGTAGAAAATAGGTTTGCCTTGGGCTGTATTGGCTTTTGCAGGCAGCCACAGTTTGGGGATTTTGAGGTAGTGAAATAGGATTCTAGTTTGGGACAGATGTTCAGATCTTGAGTGCGGTTTGTATGAGGATGTATGAGAGGAGAATTACAGAAGGGAGAAAAACGGAACAAAGTTACAAGGCTGGCAGTGAATCGAGTTTTGTATGGTATGGCTCAGCAGCAAATGACTTGAACAAACCACAAACCAAGGCACAGCCGTCGTTCTGACTTGAACGTGCACCAGTTTATCCTTCACTGACCTCGCTCGTGTGGGCGGACAGTCACACGTGGGCGATCTTTAGACAGGAGGAAACATACATCTGCATTAGCGAACGATGCCTGCCAGAATACTCCGTAAGCTTTACGAACGATGTAATTTACTATGTATGAATCCATAATTAGATCTAAATCGTTCTGGCTTACGGAGAAATTACCAGACATTTCCCTCACAGTATCCTAATATTATCACATTATCTTAAACATCTCGCTTCCCCCTACCAGTGTACCATATTTATTAGTGTACGGATTTTAATAATAACCCGCCTGATTGCTTACTCCTTTCTCCTCCGTACATGTATCTACAAGTGGCAAGGCAAAACACTGGAGATAAAGTGTTTTCGACAGGGGTGATTTATGGTGACTCACGGCTTCAGCTCTTGACTGTGAGGCGGTGATGCCTTAGAGTCATCTTATGAGGCAGCCAGAAATCCTCGCAGCGTGCATGAGAGAACATCACGATCAAGGCTTGGAAACAATCCATGATTGGCCATCAACCGTCCAGCAGAATGAGGTGGAGCAAGCAATACTTGACCTAGGCGTAAGGCTGGCCGTGCGTTAATCAGGCACAATGTAACATCCGTCACAATAACGATTGAACTAGAACGATATGCATGCGATAAACACGCATAAGATGGCGTCTTGTGAAAAATACCTTCCTAGAAAGACGCAGGAACGTGGTTCTCTACCCATTCAAACATCTTTTGCCGGATAAGGCGCAGACAAATGACCAATAAGTGGCACATGAAAGGCTGGGTGAGGTCCACGAGACCATCACGATCGCACGAAAGCGGAACTTGAGGCACGATCAACACGAAAAGGTCTCAGATACGTCCACGTGTATAAATTACATACGTAGTCCATGCGAATTCCTTGATTGGACGAATACATGCACAAAATGTGCTGGCCTAGCCAGCAAGAAGTTATCACTAAGCTTCCCCTCTACTGTAGATAGCTGGACCTTTACGTGTTATACTCCAGTAAATCGTCCGAACCGTCCAAATACTATCAAGTATCCAAAGATGATACCTAAAACAAATTCGAATCTTCCAGCCTTCAACTCTCTTGTTCTTACCTGCGCAGCGCGTTTTCCGTTGTCCAACGGATCAAGCGTCTACCCCGTCTAACTTAGTAGTCTCCCCGTAACGAATATGAATATAACGCAGTGCACATACTTTCTGAAGCCTCCACTACCATCATCATACTATCGGTCAACGCAACCACAGCCTGAATCCTCACAAGTCATGCGTATGGTGAATGGCGACTATGGTTGGTTGTGTCGTGTCATGTCATGGCCGAAGTCCTTTGCGGGCGTATTCATAAAGATATGGTTAAGGCTGCACAAGCATGAATGCCCTACCCGCAATTCAATCCCACATCCAGGAACGAGTTCAGTCTCGTTATGCCACAGCGCTAATTCATGGTGTTTAAAAGCTGTCTTAGCTTGGAGAATTGTGTAAGTGGAGGACAACTCCAAGCCCCCAGCTGTTTGGCTTGCGGAGGCGGTTGGAGTTAGAAGCGCGAATTTAATGCTCACCAGGCGATTGCCTTTTCCTAAACAATCCGCACCAATTCATGTCTGAATAGTTCCGCTAGTTTTACATATCCTGGAATACTGCAAAGGTATTACCGAGGTGAAGCGTGCCACGGATTTGTGAAACCTCGTTCCATGGAGGCCAGCCTACTCTAGTGTAATGGGCAACAGCACACACAAAACACACTGTAAGTTCGCGTTTTCTTTAATGCCAAATCTTTTCCGTTCGCAGCGGTACGGAATATAATATACGAGCTACCTAACAGCTCTCAAGTTTAATACACGCAGCGTATTCCACATGGACTTGATAAGAAGCGACCGACATCTCCGGGTAATATTGGAAGCCTGACCAGGTACAGGGTTGGTGACAATTGACAGATCTGCATCTTATTCCGAGTTGATCAAGGTGCATCTTCCCGCATCTTCCATACGACGCCACAACAACGAATGATGCAGAAAAGTAATACCTGGGCATAAGGCAAACACACTCCAGCTCCAATTGCCAATTCTATCAGTCAAATTTCCTAGACATGGAATAGAAAGTGATTCAGCTCTCATCGCAAGGTCTAGTAACAACGAATACGCGAAACTCCACGTTTAAACATACACTACAGCCGATCTCATGACAGCAAGCATGCCTTTCTATTGGACTAGACACATTGGAAATGCCAACCGAATTGGATATATCCCTCGCTAAGAGCCAACCTCAACGGGAGGGGCCAGAGTTCTTTGAAGGTTAAACCGCTGCAAGGTCAGAGTGTCTAAGCCAATCACATCCCATGACGATTTCCTCCTCCACTGAAGCACCCCGCGTCAAACCCTGGCCGCCTTAGCAACAACGCCATGGCAACAGCGCGCGGGGACTGCTACTGGACGGCACGTCATTGTTCCAGTTGAGCCCAGGAAGGGCCCAGCTCCATCAGCTCCAGCTTACCATACCTTACCCAACTGGTAGACTCTCCCGTCCATCTCATTGCACATCTTTCTGATTTGCAACTTTCACCTCACTCAAGACGACGATTGGAAAACGATTGATACTGCAGCAACGAGGCTTCACTCCCACTTATATCCACTCAAAGTTTTCAAAGCGATCATAAATATGGTAAGCAGCTTGCAACACTAGACCTCTCCATTGCAGATCGCGAAACAGCCTTCGCATTGTCTGCCCCTCTGGATTTTCATGCCTCAATCTTCTTCAGTCCAGCAAACTAACGTCCGCCCTTACTAGTCTGACACCGGTCTTCCTCCTGGCTGGGAGGTCCGTCACTCCAACTCCAAGAACCTTCCCTACTACTTCAACTCTGTTGAGAAGCAATCGCGATGGGAGCCTCCCTCCGGCACCGATACCGAGAAGCTCAAGCACTACATGGCCACAAACCACAGCGCCGGCTCTCGTCCTGGTGCCGTCCCCAGTGTCCCTGAGGGCAAGATTCGCGCTGCCCACCTTCTGGTCAAGCACCGCGACAGCCGACGACCCAGCAGCTGGCGAGAGGTACGCGCGCTCCAATGCGATACTCTTACATGACTACAGGCGGCTGACTAACGCGATTACTACAGGCCGAGATCACTCGCTCCAAAGAGGAGGCGCTCGAGATCATCCAGGAGCATGAGCAAAAGATCAAGTCAGGCAGTGTCACCCTGGGTGAGCTTGCTTTGTCCGAATCTGACTGCTCCTCCGCTCGCAAGCGAGGCGATCTTGGATACTTTGGTAAGGGAGACATGCAGAGGGAGTTTGAAGAAGCTTCCTTTGGTCTCCAGCCTGGTCAGATGAGCGGAATTGTGGAGACAGCCAGTGGTCTGCACTTGATCGAGCGGTAAGTTAACCCTTCAACAATTAGAACTTCTTACTGACTTGATTTAGCCTGGAATAATTGAAAAAAATGTAATAATTGATCTAAAGATGTAAATTGACAAAACAGAGCCCAGTTGATGTCCCTTGCGCGATCTTGCCAGTCATCTATCGAAGACAGTCTCGTTTGAAACCGTGACACATACGTATTGGTTGATTTCGGTGCGCCGAGGCCTGACATTGGGTTGAAAGGGGTATCGTTAAATATTGATTGCTTACATTATCCTGTCAGGTCTAAATCTTTACAGTACCCATCCACGACTGGCCTCTACCAGGCTTGGTCTTCGCCTGTCTATCTGTCTTCCTAAGCAAGTATATAACTCTAAACACCAGGCATAATGAACGCTACCACGTCTATCCTGTCAGCCGTCTATAGGTGTTTGTCTTCAGCTAGCCAAGCTCAACACCACTCCCTTGAAGGGTTCGACTGTCGTAAAAACCACTGTCATGACACCTGATACTGTCATTGCGAGAGCAGCGTATGGAGCCGCGCGACTTCTAGTCTCGTACAGATACGACACACCCATAGCTGCGCCGTTGATGCCAATAGCGATGCCAGCAGATATTGTAAAAGGGTCGTCGCCACTCGCCAAATCTTGTTGAGCTGTTTTTAGAAGGGGCCTGAGGCTCAAGCGTGATTCTTTTCCATCAGAATCCGGAAGACTGACGCTGGAACAGCTGATCTTATCTTCTCGCTTGACACTCAGCTTGTCCAACACAAACGGATAGCAAAGCTGTCCAAGGATCCCGTTGCTTACCACCAGGGCAGCATTGACGCCGAGATTCCCACCCAGTGCCGCCATAGCTGGCTTGGCAAGTGCCAGGGTTGTACTTCGTGCAGCAAATGCCAATGCCTCAGGCGCGTCCAGACCGACGAAGCTGCCTGCAAGGACCGACAAGAAGACATTGGCGGCTGCGGCGGCTATTGCCAATAGGACCGTGAGCAGACCAGCCAGGCTGAAGAGTTGGCGTTGGCACTCGTACAGTTTGAAGCCCCATATCAGGATACCACATTCGAGGATTGAGAGCGCAGCGTCGCCAGCGCCAAACCATGGGCTCCTCCCATCCGGAAGAGGTGCTCCTGTTGCTACAGATGTCCAAAGAGCGTAAAGCGGTGTGCCGCTGCTGAAGTTGCGCAAAACCTCGGGCAAGCTATCGAAGCCGTATGCGCAAGTTTTGGCTCGAGTGTAGGCCGTCATCATAAGGGTTGTGAACAGGACAGGATTCATAAGAGTGACTAATGCATTTATGAGTTTTGACGTGTCGTTACATAGGCTGGATGTCTTGAGTTCCCGTTGAAGTCGCAATGTTGAAGCCCAGACAAACCACAAAACACAACCATCGAGAATGCGATCTTCGTTAGCAATAGCAGCTACTGGAGTTCCGATGATGAAGATTCCGAGAAAGGAGGCGATCAATGGAAAGTTGGAGGTCCACAAGTGCCACGCACGAGAAGAATCCACCGGGTCTTTTAGAATGATTGAGGACCTTTGGCTTGATGCTGGCGACGGTGACTCTTCTCGTCCGGGAGTCGTTTGGTTTGGCAATTTATCACGGCGACCAAAAATGGGCCGAGGCGCCTGGTCCAGAGTTGAGTCGGATAGCCAGCTTGTTTCGACTCGCGGCGGACTCGATGTCAGACGTTGAGGAAGGCAGAAGTCGTCGGGAACCTGAGTAGTCATGCGAGCTGCACCGCTCATGACGAGAAGGGACAGAGCAAATACAACGGCCCAGGAAGCAAGGTTCGTCACGACTGGCGATGAGGTCAGCAAACACCCGACATTGTTTTACCCATGGTACTCTACCGAAGTTGCCCATAATGCGAGCAATGTCATGGCCACCAAGAATATCGCTCTGGTTCAGCATTACCAGAGGAATTGGAAAACCCAAGCCCAGATGGGCGTTGATGAAATCTACCTGCGAAAACAGTCAGCGCTGCCAATATTTGAGAGGTTTGCGACCGTGGTACCTTGGACTTGATGTGTCTTTGGTATATATCATCAACACCAGCGAAGCAGAAGAAGGCAGCAGCCATAAAGCAGAAGATCAAAACCATGCCAAAAATGGAAGAGAAGAACTCAAGATGCACAGGAGCCAGCGCCCTACTCAGGCCCCATATGGTGAGCTCACTCATGAGATATATGACGACGACCCAGCCAAACTCAATCACACTCCTGGTAACGGTGGTCAACCGCCTCCTCCAGAGGTTTGATAGCGACATGTCTCGGGCGAATTGAAACAGTGTTTTGGCTGAAGGGATCCATAACGGCCTCGAGAAGAGCGGATTGCGAGCTTCATTTGAGGGTCTGAGACAGCGGAGGATTTCAGAAATGTTGTTCCTGAAGGTGGACATGGTGCGACTGGAACTGCAACTGCAACTGCTACGTGATGAGCACAGCCAGCTTGGTGAGGTCGAAGCACAGGGTCGGTGGTTTGGGAGGCGTAACACATGAGTGCACCCTTTCGCAACTTACGGAAGGGTGGAGGATGCTTAAGAAGGTTTCGAGGATCAAGCGAGAGGTGTTGTGGGAAGAGAGCAAGTGAAGGGCCTGCGTTGACAGTGACAAGGGAGCTTTGCGTATAGCACCAGGCAGTGGTTTGCACTGGCGGATAGCATTCTGGAGTGCATGGCGTCATGTTCACTGCTGCAACTTCGTTTACAGCGGGACATCACTTTATTTGATAATGTGTGCAGCTCTTTTGGGCAAGATGATGTAGGGACCCGGTCTATCAAAGCAAATCTACAATCTAGATCGGACTGTTACCGAGTCACTTCAAGGGAAATCTCACATAAATGAGAGATCTGATGATGCGGAGATCAGTTTTAGGTTATATCTCGTTTACATTTGTTTGTCCGATCCAACGGGAAGAAAAACGGAAACGGGCTTTAAAAAAGCCCTCCCGCATCGAGACCCCAGGTGAAGATATCCCCGTTTGAAGGCTTTTCTCCGATCTTGTCCCATCCTCTCTCCCCAGTGCGAGGGCTTTGTTTGACATGGGACGTCATGAAAAAGAACGGAAATAGCACTGTAAGGTTGAGACACGACTTAAAACCCCGGTGGGGATTTTTGATGCGCAGACAAGACTTGGAGTAGAGAGATATGGGGTGACGCCCCCTTGGTCACGACATTAGGAGGACGATGCTGGGAGACGTGAGACGGGGGTGTTCAAACGGATGATGGGGGGTGTATCAGATATGAAAGTGACGGGCTGTTTGTTTGTCGCAATGCACCAACGCTATACTATTGAGACTTTGCTTCTTTATGAGACATGCATTGGATTGAGACTTCATTTCAAACTGGAGATGTTCGCATGGCAATGTACTAAGGTTAGCTTTTAGTATCCCCTGCATTAGGCTGGTATAGAGTATGAAACATATGCATTGCCGTCACAGCCTCTGCGTATGTCGTCTTTACCAATGATTATATTCGTAAAGGACTATGAAAGCATCTCATGCAAGATGCGCTGTAGATGTCGCATGCTGTGGCTCATAGTACGGCAGACGACATAGAGAACTGGAGTTTGGGGATATGACAGTCTTACAGTTGAAGGATTGGTCATTGATAACTTGGCAGAGCTATACCGCCAGAAGTTGTGAGTAGTTTCATTCCTTGGCTCGCAGATTGGTAATGATGGCTATGATAACAAGCTCTGTGATACTCTTCGCAGATGGCTTTGAGGTATTGTTAAACCTCTGCCAAAAGCCGATTAGATAAAGCTCCGAGTGTTTGACAGTAAGTTAATCATTACCAGAGTTCTCAATGAATAATATGAAAGTATCCGTACACACATAGTACAGTAACACTACAAACGAAGGAGTATCATTATCCCAAAACTTCGTTTTACATGCAGTCTACCGTGGGACACCCCACATCCACTAACCTCCCAGGGCTGTGTGTCCCCTGAAAAAAAGTGCCGCGCAGGGCCCGGGGTGTTTGACCGCCCAATGTCTCGGATCTTGGGCCGACATGTCATGTCCTTCCATGTCTTTTTGTTTTGTTTGATGTGAGGTTATCTTGAACATCATCACCACGAGATACGGGAGTTGCACCACGACACAACAGAGAAAATTGACAAACAATTGCAGCGGGATTGTTTATTAATTCCTTCTTTCTTTTCCTTGTTGCTTGTTTCATTCTCAGCCGAATTTGAGTGTTTGTTCCTGGAAACACGATCTTCAGTACACCGTCTCATTGAGTTCTCTCACAACATCTAATTTTTATTCTTAATCTGAGTCTTAATCTACTCTCGACGTTTCCAAACAACCTGGCACGGATCTTTGTTATCGCGTGCACAAAGAAACCTTCCATCGACAGCTGGAATTGAACGTTAGCTGTACCACCATCACCCTTACTTCAAAAACGCCACCTCGCTATTCTACAGGTGCAAAATGGATATCAGCTCCAGGGACCGCGCAGAAGCCCTGCTGCTCAAGGCAGCCCGCGCGCACGGCATCCCCGTTGCAAAGGACGACGTGCACAACGCCCTGGCCGACACGGCCTTTGTCGAGTGGGCGAATCTGCATCTCGCGACCGATCATCTTCTCACGGATGATGAGCTGGCACTGTGAGTCGTTACCCCTCGTGTTATCCTTCATCTCGGCTGACAGAGCCCTCCCCGCGATCTGTAGGTATACCGCCCTGGACAAGAGCGGACAGGTCGATCGCTTGGCCGATCTGCATGACCTGGGTGAGGTGCAGGCGGTCAATGAGGAGGACATTCGTGCTGCGATCGAGGAGTTGAATCGGTCTACGGTGACGATCTCCAAGCAGACGGAGACGTTACGACAGCAGCAGGATGCCCTTGCACGTCTTGTTGGGAAGCGGGCTGAGGCAGAAAGTCAGCGTAAAGATCTCGAAGAAGAGCGTCTGAACAAGACGAAGCATTCTTTGAAGAAGCTGATCTTTGAGGTAACACAGATTAACACCTGCTTTAAACATTTTCCCAACTAATGGCTTTCAGGTCGATGGCGAGGCGCAGAGTCTGGAGTATCGTGTTGCGGATCTGGAGCAAATCGCTAAAGACTCACGCTCCAATCTTAAGAAGACCACCGATACCGTCTTTCAATCTGATGATAAGTTGTTATCCAGCCTACAGAAACTCGGCTGGGAACTCGAACAGCAGGACCCGGAGGAGGAGAAAACTATCGAGAAGTTGCGAGAGACATGCATGAGGTATGTTACAACCCTTGTGTTTCACTCAGTCAATACTGACTTGGGTGTGCAGATTAATCAAGACGACCGTTGAAACGCTACGAACAAGACTAGATAGAATCTATATTGAGGCTATCCTTGCAGCGGAACGGTCAGGCGATGTCAAGTCTGCTACTCAAGAGGACGTCAAAGCTCTCGAGGAGGAGCTTGAGTCTCTGTACTCGGAGATTTTACCTGTCGCTCAGATGTCAGCTGAGCAACAGCACCTGGAACCAGCCTTGAAGTCAAAAGAGTCTCAAAGCGGGCAAAGCTTGCATCGCTCAGCTGTTGCGGTTTCTTATGTATGTCCTAATGCTATATTCGAATGTCATTGGTTGCTAATTGTCTAGGTCAACGAATGTCTTGATTATCTCGTGGAAAGGATAAGCCTCCTCACAGAACGGGTGGAGACTCTCAAATCACACAACGCTGCGGCATCGTCTATCATTGCTACCGCCAAAGCTGAAGTATCCGCCTCGCTCTCTCCCGAGAAGAAAAAGTCTATCAGAGCTGCTATGCCGGCATCCCCTATCCGCAACCCATCACCCATCCGTATGCGTGCCAACACAGATGGTAATCGCCGCGGCAACAATAACAATAGACGTCGCTCGTCAGGTATTCTCGATGAGCCTGCCATAGAAGCGCTTCTGCGCGACCTCGCTCTCTCCTTGCCGGACTCTGAGGAAGCATCTATCCAAGACCAAATCGCTGCTCTTAGCCAGGCCTTTATCGAGCGTTCTGGAAAGACAACAGATGTAGTGCGTAATGCGCAGGATAGTTTCGAAGCTAGCGTCACATCTCGTCTCGATGATGCTCGCTTGGCCATTCAGCTCCTGCGCGATAGTGTACTTGCCGAGAGCCCGTATGGAGAGATCAAGCTTGTTGATCCAGAATTTGAGGGATCGATACAAGTGCTGGCTCAAGAGGTGAATATGGTCAAGGAGAAATTAGACGGTGTGGCGGGGAAGAAGGCTTTGGCTAAGAGTGTGAAAAAAGACGAGTTTGTGCAACGGTGGGCTACATAGAAGAGGACTTAAGTCGCTTTGTAAAACAGGATCTAGGTTTCTGCATACCATTTATGAACATGGCTGTACATCTATCCCTGGGGGGTATAAAAGAAGTTATCTATACATGCAGCCAAGCATGATCAATGAACATGGGTTGCGAGAATATACTATCCAGGGAATACTGCTCCAGACCTTCATACAGATCAACCGCGCCCGTCATCGAATCACCCATCAGGTTCTGGCGATTATCCGCCCGTCTTTCACCAACTGGGTGAACAAACGTCGTCTGTACGCTAACAGTTGTTTTTGAAGCGTCCGACTGGCCACCCATTGCGCCGTCTGTGGTTGGCTGTGGGGAAACAGCATCCATGATATCAGAGTCAATGAGCTGCCAGATCTTTGAAGGCTGGAAACTAATCATGTTATTATCCTGGGCTTGGCTGGACATTGTCTGTAGTTGATGGAGAAGTTCTCGCTGCTTTCTGTTAATTTAAGCTGATTTACAAGGTTCTAGTACCAGACATACCTTTTGTATACTCCTTGGAGAGGGATCGGGCACGGACTCTAGAAAGTCTACGCATTTTCGATAATTGTCTTTAGATGTCTCGGAGACTTTTGTGTCTCTTGCATATTGGAATAGCCAAGGAATAGTAGCCGTGGCAGCAACCAGATCGCTGATCAATGGATCATACACCATCAACCCCCGATCAACACAAGTTTGCACCAACCGCGCAACCCATGCTGAGTGAAACATGGCCTGGTCGACGGTCTGCTGGAGGAATAAACGAGGTTGAGAAGGCCGATTGGCTCTTCGCAAGGTAACCAGATGAATGAACGGGTGGTTCAATAGTGCCTGTGTCGCATGGGCTGTTATCTGGAAAAGCAGCCACGGCGCCCAATACTCCCTATGTCTTTCAAACTCCTCCGGCGTGCGCTCTGAGAAACCTACATTGCGAACAAAGTGTATATGACCAAGCCGAGACTCAAGGTCGTAGAGTGTGTTCGTCAATTGGTAGAAGTTGGAATTTGTATCAGCCGGATTATCCGCCTTTCCGATGTGAAGCGCGTGGAGATACGATATGACGTCGCCGCAGAACGACACGGCGCGCACTGCATGTGAAGTGATTCCAGGGTCTGTTCGTAAATCGTCCTGGATGGTTACCAGGTCAGGCGCGTACTCCTCGTCGCCCAAAAATGCTGGTGGCGAGGGCTCACGCGCACTGCGAGGGTACTCGGGTTTGATGTGGGTTTGGGATAGGAGTGTGAAGCGTGGGGTAAAGCCTTTTTCGAGAATGGAGACGCTCCAGTAGCATCTGAGACTGGCGTCGCTTTGGGAATCGTGAGGGGATCCGGAGTAGCCTACTCCTCGGACGAGTTCGAGTCTGCTGGCGGCTCCTATTGTCATCAGGGCTAATGCAGGTCTTCCCTCTACATGAGAATTAGTATTGGTCTGATGAAGAGGGAGGCATGCGTACCAAGTATATCGCCCACAGCAAGTAAGCAAAGGGCTTGTGAAATCTCGAGCTGGGCGGTTCCTCGCATAGCAAGTTCCAACACTGTATCGCGAGCAGATCTTGCGTGAGAATGGATTATATCGGCTTCCTTAGCACTACTGGAGTCATAAGGAAGATTGGAAAGAGCAAGCGCGAGAAAGATCCATTGGAGAAACATTGGGAATCCCTCAATGCGCTCCCGTAACCCTTCTGGGTCGAAAAGGGGCAGTGGTTGGAAGTACAGCCGTCTTCTATACTCTTCTACTGCACGGTCGAGAGAATCTGGTGATGGGACCACGCCGGTTGCAGAAGAGGCCCTATTCGATACTTAGTTGAGCGCATTGTGTAGTTTGCAGGGAAGGGCTTACCATTGTGCTGAGACTCTGTCGTTGATGCTTACTACATTCATACGTCGTGAAGTACTCTCCACCATAGAACTTGTCCTGTTTGTATGCCTTGGCAAGGAGTCGGGGGTCAAGACTGAGCCATTGCTAGAAGAAGGAGCTTGAGGAGCCCTATATACCACTGTCAGCCGTTTGCATCTAGAATTGCTCGTAAGACTTCTCACTCATGAGGATTATATATATCTCCGGTTTGATAACCAAAGCTTGAGGCTCTACCTTTCGACCCTGTCCTGTTGTAGTTATTAGAAAGATGCATATTAACAAAGAATTGTGACTCACGCTCTGGATGTCCTTCTCCTTCGCTTCACCGTCTCTCGGTTACGAGGCAAATACTCGCAAACCTGCTGCAGCCGCTCACAGAATGAACAAACAGGTCTTTCTCCAGTACATTTCGTCTTCTTCCGTCTGTGCATTTAGTACCCCAGCTTTAATCCTGGTCCGTGGGACATGCCACTTACCTGCAGCTTTCACAGGCGCGTCGAACAGCCGAATCAGGATTATCGGACATTATGAAGTCGACAGTGGGCCCCTGGTAGACAATCACAGTAAGAGCAGCAAGAGACGTTATTTACAGTGCAGGCGTGGATGATGATGGATGACGGAGGTGAGATATGCTCTGTTCTGTTCACATCTTTGGCTTGGGGGAAAATACACGTGACTCTGATTCTGAATTTGGAGATAACTCGGAGTAATCTTGGCCTTTAATCCTCAGTCCTCCGTAGAGAGTTGACAATTGTAAACTTTTATCGTTCATATCGTTCATATTTGGAAACCATCGTTAATGATACGATTAATAAGGAATTGTAGGGCCGGAAAATTGTCACAATAGTTTTCCGTGTTCGTGGGTTAGATACCGTGCTATACGATTGGTCAATGGCTCTCGACACGGAGTTTTACACCAATTCTCCGTCTTCGAGGTTGACTTACACATATCGCCTCGCTACTATAAGATGGACAGATAATTCCTTTATTTCAATTCTATAGTCACCATCTTACTCAATCTTTTCGTTGATCATAGCATCCCATACCCAACTTCATAATGACATCCAGAAAGCCTGTGGCCAAAAACGAGCCCATCGTCATCGTAGGCGCTGGCGTCTTTGGTCTCTCAACTGCACTCGAGCTCAAGAAGAGGGTACCAAAAAGTCACAGTCCTTGACCGTTTTCTACCACCGGTTGTAGACGGAAGCAGTGTCGACATCTCTCGTGTCATTCGTGTAGAATATGCCGACCCTTTCTATGGCAAGATGGCCATGGAGGCCCTCGATGGCTGGACGGGCAACTATTCAGACCACTATCACGAGTCAGGCTTCGTCATGCTGACCAATGCCGAGGGAAATTCTTTTGTTGAACAGAGCAAGAACTCCAATAAGTCCCTCGGTGGTACGCTGAAGGAGTACGAGAATGCCCACGATATCCGCAAGGAGTTCCCGGCGGTTCAGGCAAAGCTTGATGGCAAGAAGGCATACTATAATAGAAGTGGGGGATGGGCTGATGCGGAGTCGGCCATACGGCAGCTAGCCATGGAGTGTTCTCTCGCTGGGGTGTCTTTCATTACAGGTTCAAGAGGCAGAGCTGTCTCTCTACGCTACAGCGGATACAAAGTCACCGGCGTTAACGTCGCAGAAGGAGAACCCATCTCAGCAGCACAAGTGATTCTATCCACCGGAGCGTGGTCCAACAGACTCCTACCCATTAGCCACGCCTCATCTGGCTCTGGACAGCCAGTTGGGTTTGTTCGTCTTACCCCAGAGGAGGCAGAAAAACTCGCAGATATGCCGGTCATTATCAACCTTAGTACAGGAGTTTTCATCTTCCCCCCTACACCAAAGACACATATTCTCAAGATTGCACGTCACGGTTATGGCTGGGCGACAGAGATTGAAGTGACGGACCCTCTAGGTCAGTCTCGAACCGTATCAACTCCGAAATTCGAAAACAACGCTGCTGCCAACTATCTCCCTGAAGACGCTCAACAAGCTCTCCGTGAGGGCTTGCAACAGCTTGTGCCCGAGATTGGCGACCGCGAGTGGCTACGAACACGGCTATGCTGGTACTCCGATACCCCCGAGGGCGACTTCATCGTTGATTATCATCCTGTTCGCGAGGGACTTTTCCTAGCCACGGGTGGTGCTGGACAGTAAGTTTACTTAATCTGAACAATTACGACGAGACACTAACATATAGCAGCGCCTTCAAGTTCCTCCCTGTTCTTGGGAAATACATCGCCGATTGTTTTGAAGACAAAGCCGCCAAGGAGATTCGACACAAGTGGAGGCTACGAGCGCCGACTGGACAAGAAATGGTGAAGAAGGGTGATGGAAGTCGAGGTGGTCCTCCCTTGCGCAAGTTGACGAGAACGGAGCAGGCCAAGCTGTGAAAGCATATAAGCATTTAATTTGCTATAGAAACTACATGATAGATAGAACAAGACCTTTAAAATAGGAATTGGATAGTGTTTGCGATATTTAACCGTTCAATTCCTTCAAGATCGTATGATTATGCGCGAGTCTTTGGAGCCGTAAAGATAAACTAAGACTATCGCCTCAGTTACGCGAAGCATTTACGTGGTCTGTCGGCGGTATAGTGCGGCACTTACAAGTCTAAGTACATGTCACGTCTACGTTTACGCATGGCCCCTACGATGGTGTTTTGGTGCTGTATTATGTGGGATATGGACATATGTGTAACATGGAGTATCCCGTCGCTTGGTGACTGGCCCGAATTGAGCCAGGCACTCTCATGTCAGTAGACCTCTCACCAATGTTTGGTCTAGGTGGACTTTTAGCCAAGAGGCGCACAGGTGAAAGCGCTCTTAACGGCTCCCTGGTCGTACTGGTGGATCTGTTGAAGAGATTAGTTTGTGCTACGCAATAGGCCTGTGCGGATGGACTTACGATATCAACGACAGCGGAGTATGTTCCGGCAACCAGGAATACGAGACCCATCACGAAGATGATGATGTTGACAATGCTTATCAAGATATTCTTCTTGCTGTACCATTTGCCCTCTCGCAGCAACATGAACCACATAACAGCAGGCCAGTAGAGGGTGAAGCCAGAGTTCAAAAGACTCGATGTAATGGCGATCAGATCGCTGAAGAAGGGAATAGCCTCTGCAACGACGAAACCAATCCATGTGAAGATGGTGATGAGAAGCAGCCAAGAAATCCATCCCTTGGGGGTATTGATATACCTGGCGATGGAATTCTCATGGACGCGACCGTGAATGTACCGCACTGCAACAGTTGTGTTGATCGAACCGCTGATAAAAATGACAGGCAAGGCGACACCGAAGGCGACCTTTGCAACTGTATGGCCTGCAGATAGAAGAGCTGGAGACTTGACATCCACACCCACGAACGAGTAGATGAGCGCGCCGGTGAGCGTGTAGATGACGATTTCCAAGCCGCCGAGAGTCCAAATGGCCTTCATATAATCGGTGGGTGTATGCATCTCATCCATGAAGCTGAACTGGGAGATGGAGAAGCTGTAGGCAAAGAAGATATTGCAAACAGCAATGAAGGCCTGCGCGAAAGTGATATCTGGCTTGGGCCAAGCAGACCAGTTGACAGGCTCGGGCGCCTCACTAGACCTGATACCAGTCGCAATGATGGTGATACCAATAGCCGCGATGATAGACGCAAAATCAATGTAGCCCAGAATAGCCACCTCGGCGAAACTAGGAGGCACCGCAAGGAGCAGCAGCAAGATGGCGGAAATGACACCCCAGACCAGGCTGCAGACGTTGCTTTCAGTAAGAGTCGAAAAGGCAATGGTCCCCGTCAGGCAATGCGAGGCCGTGAGGAGCAGAAGCTGGAGGGTAACCATGGCTCCAAAGGCCTCCGCTCCCCAACGCCCAAACATCAGCCCTCCTGCGGCAGGATAGTGCTCTACCTGCGGGTACTTGACCTTGACCTGGCCGACGATCCACGACGTGTAGATGGCGATGAGTCCGATGCCGACAGAGCAGATGACGCCGGCCACCATGCCCAGCGTGGCGAAGGCGCCGGGGATGGACAGCGAGCCGAGGGCTACGGCCTGGACAATGAGGACGATGGTGAGGCGCTTCCAGCCGAGACGGTTGAACTTTGCCTTTCCGTCGAGGATCTTGCGCTTCTCAAACTCGGTGACCTCGCCGATCATCTTTTCGCTGGTAGAGTCGTCGTCATCCTGAGCAACGGGCCCAGAGAGAATGTTGTTCTCTTGAGGTCCCTCGGGCTTGTTGACCGTGTCCTTGTTCTTGTTCTTGTTGCTGTTGGCGGCGCCGACCGCAGGAGTAGTTGTGGGGATCATTTTGGGTGTTGTTTTGTAAATTAGTCTCCCATGGTCACACAGACAGTTTCCTTTTTCTCAAAGAACTCTTTCAGAGGTATTCGTCCGTTTGTAAGAGAAGATAAGACGTAGTGAGAGCAAACAGGTTTGTGTAAAGGTCAGGAATAGAGTCGAAGCGGGCCCCATGGGCAAGCTTTGTAGGGCCACACACAAGACATGACTCCCCTTTAGACCGACGTCGGACGTGGAGATTTGTTCATCTGGGAAGAGGCGAGAGAGAAAAAGTTTGTCAATCCAGGCCATGTCATACGAAAAGGGCCAGGCAAGGGCCATTCCACGATCCATGGTGGATGGAGTACTCCGTAGAAGTGGGACCTTTTCCGTGGTGTTTCTAGAAAGATGGACAGTAAAGCTTCTTTTGGAGTCTTTCAATTGGTTAAAACTATGGGACACTATTGATAAGCGAATCAGCTAACGTCAGTAGACTTCTCAACCAAGTGAACAAGACAGAGTTTTACAGCAATTTTCATCCTTTTTTACGCTCTTTTGAAGTATTACCCACGCAAAGATGACAATTAGAATCACTGACCCTTTCACCGGTACAATCCTCGAAAGCTTTAGTCAAAAGCAACGCACAGTCTTGCCGGGGAAGCTGAAGAGGGTCACCAGAGATCATCTTATGTGGATTCTGTTACTCAAAAGTCGGTCCATTTTACCTAATGCTTCTGGAGACGCCGAGTCATAAGACAGAGCGAAATGGGCTGTCGCCCCTTGAATTTGATGTCCTAGGACGCGGAGCCGAGGTGAGCTGAGAGCTGAGAGCAAAGAGTATGAGAGCGTTACAGGGTCCAAACTTTATATGGTCTCTCCCGCATAATGAGGCCAGCTGTATTGGCGGATGCATCATGACTTGCGCTTGTGGTTCTGATTTACTCTGCATAAACGGTTAACAACGGTACACTATGTATCAGTTGAACTGTTACAAATGGTCTAGTATTAATATAACATTTATTCATGATTATCACCGCTGTTCCTGTTGGCTCATCGGAAGCGCTCCTCGGCAAGGTTGCTTGCGTGCCGGTTCCGAGGAGCCGCATTCCACGGACACATCCAGAGATTCGTATTCCGAAGACCCTTCTCATTTCGTTTTCTTTCCCCAAGTTTTCTCCAGGATGATCTGCCAACTCAATCATTCCCCCCGCGCTCACTTTCTTTGATTACTTGACCCGCTATGTTTGACAGTTCAGCGCAGGCACATGAATTGGTCATGATTTTCGCCTATTACGTACTGAAGTTTTGAGCTGGGGAATATGCTAGTGCCAATATGCGGACGTCTTCAGCTGCTCGCACTTCTATTGATAAATTTCTTTTATTGTCGGTTCTAAGTATGTCTACCTCTATTTGTGTTTTGTAAGCACACGTCCTTCGCAACTGGGATACTGTCTGAATAACCCGGCGTTGAAAGCTCTGGAATCTCAGTGGCCATGGTTCTTAATAAAGTAGACCGTAGGAGCCTTCACCTAAAGACTTCTACCTTCATCCCTTGAATGATACCCATTGCCGTTCGTGATTCTCTCCTCCTGGCGAACAACAGCCTTGGGCAGTCCAAAGCCAACACCAAAGAATACAAAGATGGCCCACTTCCATCGGAATGGATTGATAACGACACAGAAGAAGAACCACCAGACAAGCTCCAGATACGTAAAGAAGTCAAAAGCGCCAGTTGGGCTGGTAACCTTGAGCGCCTTGGTCATGTCAATCCAGCGCTGCATCCAGAACGGACTAGGACGCGAAAAAGGGTCCATGAGAAACATGAGGAGGATTCGCGTGTAGATGCCGATGTGCCAGTTGCCCACGCTGCCGATGGCGTTGACGTATGTGCAGTTGATGGCTGAGACGGAAGGGTGAGCGGGCGGGAAGGTCTGGAGATACCAGTTGGGCGGCGGGTAAGGCTCTTGGAAACAGTCGTTGGGCAGGAATGATAAAGAAGGCCTCTTGAAGCCGGTTGCCATTACGACAATGTCGGCGTCGATGACTTCTTCATGGCCTGGACCACCTTGAGGAACACCCTTGGCACGTCGATTAACGAGGATTCCGCGATCGACGAACTCATCGATATCGCAACGGATCCATTCGGCCTTGCCCTCACGGAGCTTTTCCATGATATCTGAGTTGACCATAGGTGTCTCAGTGAATAATCCGTGGTTCTTGTCAGGTGCAATGTTCTCGAGGTCTTTGTAGAAGAACTTGCGGAGGAGGAATTCGGGGATAAACGATAGGATTGTCTCCTGGCCGAAGATGTTAAAGCTGAGAAGAGTGTCGACGACAATGTTACGTGGTATTATCCACTTCTCTGAGCGGGAGAGAATGGTAGCTTTGGCGGCGTCTTCGGAGAAGGCAAACTCAAGAGATTCAACTGCAGAGGCACCTCCCCCGATGATAACCATCTTCTTACCCTTGACATCTTTTCTGCAGGGGGTCAGCAAACTTCATTGTGAGTTGTTAGATTGAGCGACATACCCAGTCAATTCACTAGAGTGGTAGATAGGACCATTGAAGTTGTCCATGCCAGGAATCTTGGGCATCTTGGGCGCACCGCAAGTACCCACGGCAGCAATAACACCACCGAAGCGTCCCATAGAAGGGTCGTTGACAATCCATCTTCCTTGTTCGTCTTGATAAACGCGATCAATCTTCGTGTTGAAGCGAGTTCTCTCTTTGAGCCCGTAGCGTTCCCAGAGCTGGCGAACCTGGCTGAGGATCTGCTGACGGTTGGGATAGCCACGGTTCCATTGAACAGAAGGGTGGAAGCGATACATGACTGAATGGATCTGAAGGCCCGACGTCTCATTGACTCTCTACTCAGATGTTAGCTTTGAGGAAGTACAAGTCTGGCGGGTGTGTAACTTACACTCCAGATACCGCCGACGTTATCCTTGGTACCGGCCTCGAAAATAACAACATCGAAGCCATGACCGATACAATGAGCAGCCGAAGTAACACCCGTGATTCCCGCACCGATCACAGCGATTTTAGGACGATTATGCCCAAGCCTCGCATTCTCACCCGGAGGCTTAGGCGAGAGAAGCTTATCAGTCAACCATTGGAAGATCTGGAAGAGGAAAATGAAAGGGTGAAATATGGGATTGACGAGGCCTTGAGTCGAAGACATGATTTCTCACGGCTGCTAAGAAACTTCCTTTTGAAATTGTTGTAGAGTGAGTTGTATTAGGCCTGTGGTTTTTACTCATAAATCCTCGGTGTTGGATGTTTTCATGTGAAACTCAATTGGGCATGACGTCAAACTTTCACATGTTAAGCACGGCCATGACGAGTCAATGATTCAAATATCAACCTTGAACAGGGCAGTTGAGATAAATAATACCGCGGTGTAAGAACACAAAAGAGGGACACAGACACGGCTGAAACCGGAATATTATACCTCATTCCAATCTTGTCTGGCTGTTTTCCGACAACTTGTGTGTTATTTTACCTTTGCTCCTAAATTCGACCTTGTTACGAAACCGTCTCACAGTTTTATCCACAAAATATCATCCTCTTGAAGAATACATCCCTCGTCTAACTAAGACTACTAACCATACAATATTTTGCACAATGGAGAATCCAGGTATGGCCAAGAACACAATCATCTCACCATGTGGTCAACTAATACGCCACCAGTCAATGAAATCGCTGGCGTTATCAAGTCTCTCACCCAGGGCGCACCAGATGTCCAAGAATCTACTCTGAGAGAATATTTCCTGCCCAATGCCTCATTCTCACACCCATACTGTCGCGTTCCGTCCATATCCAAAGGGCAAATTCCTCTGGCTGGCGGTCTTGAGTCCATCCAATTGATCTTGGGCATATACCGGTGGTATCGCACTTTGAGTCCGCACATTGACATCAAAATCGACTCAGCAGGTAAGTCTCCAAATGCACCATGATTGCTTTGATGCTAACTTCCCAAAGCATTCGATCAACATAGTGGCCTCCTTTACGTCTCAATACGCCAAACGTTCGCCGTCTGGTTCATCCCTTTTTACAAGGCACCCGTACGGCTCGTCTCAGTTCTGCAGCTCACGCAGCTATCATCCGAGTCATCGTCGGAAGATGATGAGCTGAGCGAGAGCCAGAGCCTCAGCCCTCGGGGGCAGACCCCAAAGTACTACATTGCCAGCCAAGACGATCTGTATCCAGTAAACGACTGCATCCAGTTTCTGTGTCCTGGTCTAGGTCCGTTCCTGTGGACTATCTGGCAGCTTTACAGCACTTGTCTCTGTTTTGTGGGATCTCTGCTGTTTTTGCCGCTCTACTTATTTCTCAATGGGGCTTCGACTAAGGCGAAGAAGATGCCTAAGTTTTAAATTGGGATGTCGAATTGGCGTTTTGGGGTAAATGTTATGACCAAGTACGAGCGATGTGGGATTTCATGGGACATGCTCGATAATACAACTAATGACAGCGTCTTGAGGTATCACGACGTACTTGCTTGACGTTTGTGGGGGAATGTGGATGTTATTACTGGAGTCCACAGACTTAATTGATCGGTACAGGAAATGAGAAATTTATGAAACCACGCTCGGGATGGATCAATTGAAGTGGACTATGATATTCCTACGCTAGAATAATGGCGCCAGACAGTTTTCTTGGTCATTCTTCTAGCAGTCATTCCCTAGTATGTCACCAAATAGAATTCTTTATATGAGCGTAACGCAAATACTTCACGCAAGATTAATGTGGTTTGCCATGTTTCGGTCATAACTTCGTAAATTGATAAGATTCTATGCACAGCATGAATCCTTGATACTTCTAAGTAGGCTTTTACGCTATTGTCTAACGCTATACTTTCTCTGTGCAATACTCGCAGACGTGGTGATTGGTCAATGCCAATATTCCTCATGGTTTGGGCTTTGCCTCTTACACTCTCGAATATACGAGAGGTTTCCTTCTCTTTCATGGATGTCCTTCTTGATCGTCCAAGTCCGATCTTGTACCATCCTAGAAGGTTTCTAACATGCTCTTGAGAGCGACGCGGTGCTGAGGAGAAATATGATATGAAGTGCTTCGAATACTAGATTCGGGAACTTAATCTCCTATGTGTCCTTGGTGCCATAGGTAACGATGGTCTCTTTAGTAACCGAGATACCTTTCGTGCTTTGACTACGCATGGTGGAGAAACCAATATGAGCTGGGTCCGGACTGGTCGGCATATGCAAACCCCTATCAGGAAGGCTCTCGATACTGTCGCAATCCTGTTCCGCACTGATAGAATTTCGGACGCCGTTGGGTGTAGGTGACACAGGCCAAAGACGTGCCTCGTCATCTTGAGGGTTTCTATCATCAAAGGTTTCGCTCCTTTCAGCCAATTCGTATAATTCGTTGGCAGGCTTGTGGCTTTTACGTTTCTCTTGACTTTTGGAGATTGTGTTTCCAGAGCCTGTGTTTTTTGAGCTCTTGGCTCGTGATCGAAGACGGGATTGGACGATGAAGGGGACGTATCGCATGCAGAACGGCTTGAGGGCTGGAGCTGAGACACAGACGAGACTGGTGTTGACTTCGATAAAGCTCAGAATGAGTTGTTTAGGAAGAGCCCAAGTGTAATCGGGTTCGTCCAAAATAGGAAGCGTGATGGTGACTCTCCTAATTGTGACGATAACGATGGCCCCGCCCGTCGCGAAGAGTATACAGAGTCCAATCTTCTGACGGTAGGGGATCTGGAGAGGTTGAATGATGCGAATCGGTAGAAGGAGAACGAAGACGTCCACAGTAACAGAGCACACCACGAGAAAGATAATAAGGACACTCAGGGGAATACATTCTCCTTCAATGGTGAGATCCCATCCTGAAACGATTGGCCGACATCGAAAGACAGCGAGCATGGTGTATACGAGCATATAGGCGCAGACAAGAGCGATGAGGACATAGACAGCTCGACGGACCCATTTGTCTGGAGAGATTCGGAGGTAGAAGGTGAGAACCGAGAGCTTAGCAAGGTTGATGGCGGCGGCGTAGGTGAGAGTGGCCCCGATGCTGGTCTGCCAGAACTTGGGGATGTATTTATGAGCTGGGATATCCCACATGTGGTTTCCGGCACCAAGGTTGAGGACTGTTGGACGTCAGATATGCAGGCTGTGTTGGTTGGAGATGGGGATGCTACATACGTGTTAAGCAGATACCAAGGAAGATAAACGAGAAGCACATGCCAGCTATGCATAGATCTAGATAGCTCAGTTAGCTTCCCTTCCATATCAACAAACTTGATAGACTCACAATCGTCAATACCCAACACACCCTTAACCACAACCTTCCTCGTAAAGATCCGAAGACTAACGACGATGAGGGCAATCGCTGTCGTAGCAATACCGCATGGAAGGACTCCGCCTGCGCTGCTAGGAGGATTGATCAAAGTCCGTACCTGGCCTTCGGGAGGCTCCATGAGATAAGTAGTAGGCGCCATTATGACTTATGAATTATATGTATGTATCTTTTATATCAAGATATTATGAAAGGAAAAAGGGCGGACTGAAGCTGAGCAGTCAACTTGGCTGTGTCAGCGAAGGGGCATGATCGTGCAGAATAGTTCAACAACACAGACGCTTGTTGTGATGGGATATGCAGTGGCTTATATCTTGAGCAAGGAGCCGGGATGTAAAGAAGTCGAGATGACAAGTTTGACTCCACCCTGCAACGCCATCAAGATGAGATATATCGAGATCTGCATCCAACTATTCGTACATATACCCCGGACGCTATCTCGCAGGCGTATGTTCTTCCTGTCTCTCCGAATCAAGCCAAAGACCCAAGGAAAATAAGAAAATACTTCGACTTTAGGAAGTCTCTCCCGGAACCGAGGGTGGGTGAGAGGGAAAAAATGATGGCTCATTCTTGTCTGAGAGTAGTGAAACCTGTAACCAGTGCAGTATGAAAATGAAAAAGCAAACCCTTTTTTGCCCTCTCTTCCCCGTCTTGGTCGATAAATGCCCTATGCTTCTTCCCCTAGTCGCTTTTGCTTCTTCTCGCGCTTCATGCGGTTCACATTCTAGCGCGCCTGATATACCCTGACAACCTAGGAACCCGGAGTGCCCTCCATCAACCAACCGGGACCCGCTGCGAGGCGTGGGGATGGGAGTTGCTCGGACTGCCGAAGCGACGGGAGGCGATTATACTCTGGGGCTTTGTTACTCGAGATGAGTTGCTGGTCGATACCTCGGAATAACTTGTGGCTGTCATGAGCCACTAAGAGGAGATGAGTGGTCTTGTTCATCACATGCAGCAAAATCTGAGGCCATTATAATTTCTTGGCATAGGCGTTCCTTGTCCGATCAATAGCTAATGCAGTGTATCCGGAACTATCCAAGCACCAAGTAACAGCCAACTGCCGTATAGTAGTCGTTGAGACGTGTGCTCGGATCCCCAGGATCTATTCCTCGAGATGACACAGACCCAAATCCCACGTGAGTTCTGTTTAGCCCAGAGACAAAAGCCAAACAAGGTTTACTTATAACGCGCTATGGTATGTTCAATTGTTTACGACGGATGCAGCACCGTGATCTTTCGAGGTCAATATGGAAGGATCTTATTACCGTCAAGCCAAGCGAGTTTGACCGTCAGTACCGCTTATTCGAACAACACCAAACCAAAAGTGCTAACACTAACACGAATTCCGCAATATGTCTGCACGGAATTTGTTCCTTAGTGTCCTGGCTTCCCTTCTCCTCCTCCTAATCTCGCCGTTTGTTCATCTCGCGCCTTTTTGCCCTTTTGGTATCTTCGTGATGGATCCTTCGATGTGGGAAGATTGAGGATCTGTTAGTCTGATTTACGACAGAAAGCGGGTAATATGCTGTCAAACTTGCCGAATGGAACCTATTGAAGATCCGTTGTAACGTAGTTGATGGACGAAAGGAAACGTAAATCCCGTGATTCCGCGGTACAAACATGAGACAATAGTAAAAGCAAGGTTCCTGTCCCAAAAGGCAAGATGACAAGGGTCCATCTAACTTAGCTGATGAGCAAATCGCAAGCCACAGGAAGGCCTCAGTACTACATCGCTCAAGACTTATAGCCACTTCCCTGCTGCATTCACTCGCCTGCTTGTTTAAATTCTTATTTTCCTCCATCTTCCTCAAACCACACTGAAATATTGAGGACTAGGACCCATAAAATAGAAAAACGACAGCTCGCTACTCTATCGTCATGGGTGATTTGCTTTTTCGTATCTCTTGCGCTTTTAAAGGGTTTATATCACCCTTGTCTCTCTCATAGGGCATTGACACACTCGACGTTGAATGGCTCTTGGCTGATTTGTCCTGGACTAATCACTCGGTCTGCTGTGTTTCCTTTCTCTTGCATGAGAGACATCGTGATATCTGTCGCCTTATGCCTTACACATGTCTCAGATGATTAAAGAGATCGGATCATTTTCTCTTAACAAGTATACCCAATTTAAGGCGAGCTTGATCGGAAATACAATATCCAGTTTGACTTTTGTTTCCGCGTTGGCCTTTGAGTTGATTTATCACAATAAATTCAAGACTGACTGTTATGGGACCCATCGCTCGTAGTAGCCACCTAATACTGCCCAAACCTGGTAGCAATGCCAATTGACAGGAGTCATAACTATCCGCTATCCGAAAAAGATGATTTAGCTTGGGATGCCTATGCAATAGTCGCTGTTCTCTCTTGTCCCCAGAACTGAATAGCACACACCGAAATAGCTGCAGCAGTGACATAAGTGAAGGGGCTGCATTCTGGGCAAGAATCAGACCATAGATCTTCGAGGCCACTGCACGACAAGAGAAAAAGCAAGCACATATACTGTATAGTGATATAGTCAACGCCTTGGCACTAACGTGTGATAGTAATGCAGGTACCAACGTTGATTCTTGCATCCGAGTCAACTCAACGCCTCCTGCTATGTTATGCAGCATATTAAGACGCCACATACGACTCTCTTTGATGTTGCTCCTTCAGCCATCACCGTCAAGTGACTAACTATTCGAGTCCGTTCCTCAACTATGATTCGGCTGCTGCAAGTGGACGATGAAACAACGGCCCGCAGTCCGTCGTCAATCCTTGCAAAGCCGTTAGAAACCAGGTCCAACCTTGTAATTCCGGAGTGTTTCTCTTCCAAACCTACAGTTATTGATTGCTTCATGCAGAATCAATAGATCTACATACCTTGCGGCTCATCACATTCTATCTCATACATACACACAGACTTTTCTCACATTTTGAAACGCCAGAGCACAGCCCCAGCAATTGTCTACTGACAGTGAGCGACTCTTGGAGACAAAAGAATATGCTTCGTCACATATCAAATTCGTCAGAAAAAATAAAACCTTGCTTACCCACCTCCTCGCAAACATGACTTGACCAGGAAACCCTTGCTGGGGGCGAGGGAAACAGGCACTAGAAGAGCATAGTTCCAGGTGCTAGATCTATGAATTTTTAGTTACAGGTGATGCTTATAGTTATTTCCTCCTCTCAGGAAGGCAAAGCCTGGGAATTAATCCTGGGCATTTATCATGGTGCAGCTGCATATCATATTTATATCTCACCTGTCATTTCTCAAAGTGTCGTATTTTTCTTCCCTAACACCTGGACCATGTCGCTGCATGTTCAATACTACCATAAAATGCACCATCTTCGTCTTCACTCTTCACCTTGAGATCAAAGACCCGCTCCGCATGGTAAATGAGACTCGCCTTCTGGATTGGTAGCCGCAATTGGAAGTGTTTGAAAACGGAATTGGTATGTCATTATATCATGGCCTCGGTCATTGGTTGTTATACGACTTGCTTGTCACGGCAGTTCGTCCACAACACATCCCCTCGGCAGGCACAGATTTCAGTATGCCTCTTGATGGACTGAGAAGCGGTGAGATCCTCCGTTGCGAGCATCTGACTGCACCTATCCGATCAAACCGAGCTGTTATTACGTTCTTTGTGGCTTACATCTCGGTTGACAGTGTCTTAGATGCATGCAGTTCGTCCACCTTGATCATGCCACCCACGATGACATATGACAGCTCCGAACTCGATTTCCTGAAATCCAACGTCTTATTCTAAGCGCCCCTGCCCGTTGGTACATTAACATTACATGATACATCCACAGCTAGTGTACAAGCCTTGTCATATCCCATTCTCTTTCGTCTAACCAGATGCTCGCTCTCGCAACAAATAGTATAGTCGTGCTCGTAATGCGTCATTCTCCCATCATGTACTACCTAACCTGGCCAGTGCTGGTCAATTCGTTTATCACATAACCTGCTCCCGGTCAATGACTCCCCGCTTCTCAAAAGCAAATCTTGTCATCAACTCAGACATCTTCGGTTCCCACTGCTTCGTAACCTCCACGCTCTCTACGACCTGTCAACTGCATCAGACCAGGGCTCTCATACATAGCCGTGTAATCAACCCTCTCGCCACCAAGCACAGCAGACCCGTTCTCTCTCTGGCCAAAAACGGGCGCAGGATCACACCAAAAGTCCTTGCAGTTGGAAATACAGCCTCTGCTATAGGGGTTCTTCTTCTTGCGCTTATTCTTGCCAGATACCGCTCCGCGGCCGGTAATGGTCTCGATGAAGGGGTCGACACCGAGGATACGGCTCCACTGCTTGAGCATACCGCCCTTGTGTTTATGAGAATGAGCAGAGGAGGGTGTTGTCGCGGACAGAGATGGGTGGTTGGGGTCAAGAGGAGCGCCAGTTGATGTGAGAGCAGTAAGGGTTGTGCCATCTCTAACACCAAACATGTTCTCATATGTGGTCATGGCCCGGGCTACTTGAATGAACTGAGTAAACAAGAGCATAGTGACCCAGAGAAGTTGGAGCGTAATCCAGACAGCCAAGACTGCCGTGTACGGGTCGGCATTGATGAATTTGCACAAAGACGGGCTAAGCACATTGCAAGTTTCTGATGCATTCGTACTGGCAGTTTCGAAGTCTGCCCGGGGTCAGTTTCATGGCCATAAGTATTGGTGATCAACTTACAGTAGTACAGTAACCAGTCGTACGAGACAATACCCAAAGTAAGCGAAATGAGGTAGAAGAAGAAGTGTCGGTGGTTATTGATACCGATACAGTTGTAGACCCACGGGCAGTGACTGAAGCTGGTTAGTATTGGATGGCAACTTGAGAGGCGGCAACTTACTGATCATGTTTGGCCACACATCGCTGGCAGCGACGGCAATGCTTGCTTCGAAGAGGAGTCTGAATCATGCAAGTAACACAGAAATTGGTCTCATCATACTTCCACTGCGCAATAAGCCCATCAATGACAGCCTTTTGCTCCGCGATGCCCTTCATCTTTGGGACAAATCCAGGATCATATCTCATGCATGCGATGTAGAAATACACAGTGAAGCCGAAGAAGATGGCAAAAAAGAGGTTGAGAAAGCTGTGGCCATGACCTTCGCTCGCGTTCAGTGTTGTCGCAAAGAGAACTGTTGTCAACCAGTTGAATCCTGTGAGGAAAAGAGTGGCCGCAAAGATACCGGTAAGCCAGGGCTATGATCAGTTAGCATCCATTTGCGACAAGCAAAACCACCTTCACATACCGTCTTGTGGAAATGTCGCATGTCTGAAGGCGCATACTCCAACACTTGCTGAGCAACCCACTGGATACCATAGACAACAGCCAGTCCGAGAGGCACACCAATATACACGGGCGCACTCGAAATTGTGACGAGCATTGCCCAAAGTAAAACAAATGGCCAGAGGAACAAGAATCTGGTCACGAAAGTTCTCTTGTCCTTCAAGAAATAGCTAGCACCAGGCCATGGTGGCACCGCGGGATGTCCGTCTTCGTCGAAACCACACTCTTGAAGTGCTCTGTGCCACGCAACTTCTGTGTTAAGCTCGCTGGCCGTCACAGCAGGGGTCTTGCCCGTCTGTGTCTTTGCAAATCGATCGGCGCCGTACTCAATAAGCTTCAGGATGCATCCTGGGCTTCCCTTTACCAGAGCCCAATGCAGGGCGGTAAATCCTTGCTCATCTGTCGCATGGACGCTTGCGCCCCAGCGAAGAAAGAGGTCGACAACCTGGGGAAAGCCTTTGTAAGCAGACCACATAAGCGCCGTATGGCCGAAAGTGTCCAGGACGTCGACAGGAATGCCCTGGTGAAGAAGGAGGGCGATGAGGAGGACATGGCCGTTGAAGGTCGAGATGTGGAGGGTATTGTAGCCTTGAGCGTCGGTAATCAGAGGGTCTGCGCCATGCTGGAGGAGTAGATCGACGGTATAGTAATGGCATCGCTGAGCAGCCCATTGGAGAGGGGTTGCTACTGATTCGCCGCCCTTTCTGTTAATCTCGGCGCCGTGTTCGATTAAGAATTTGCACATCCCATATTGATTGTTAATTGCAGCCCACTGGACGAAAAAGAGGTCAGCCAAAGTCCTCCTTTTACCCAAACTCGTCGTTGCGTCGCTCCGCACTCACATGTAGGGGCGTGATGCCCTCATCGTCGTGGTAGGTCGCGTCGAATTCGCCCGACTCGAAAATCTTCTCCATGGCTGGGACGTCTCCTATCCGAGCCACCTGCATAATATCATCCTCTTGGCCTTGGCCGTCTCCAGGCAGACTGCCCATCTCGACCTCGCTGTTCAACTTGGGCGTGGCGGCATTCGACTTGTTCGACATTTGGAGAGGCGCTGCTGGGCCGGCTGACATGGTGCTGTTGGTGTTGATGCTTCCCATGGCGATTGTGCCCATCGGCGAAGATCGTCAGGTGGTTGCGCGGGGAGGAATAGGGTTCGACTTCAACTCGAGAAGGAACGCGATGAGACAAAAATATGATTGACAAGGTCGGTTATTCGTACAGCATAAACATTATCGAAACGAATCTTGCGCGAAAGAGAAGCAGTGAAGAGAAACGAGTTAAAAAACCTCCTCGAAATGTCTGGGCTTGGCTTAGTCTTGGCTGGATTTTGGATGAGACAGCGCGTGGAGTAGGCCTACGTATTACCTGAAGCCGTGATGCCGAGCGCGGCTGAGCTTAGACCCCAGGGGCCCTCATCCTCCTCTACGGGGGAAGCCGTCCGCCTTAAACTTGCCGGCATTGCCGTTTAATTGAAGGATAAGGACAGGGTCTTGTTGTGGCTCATTACGTGCCATTTTCCCCTATCCGCTTTCTGTTGCAGTGGCTTCAGTCATTGGATAGCACGTATTTTGTCTTTCTGTGGCTGAGGCTGAGCCTTAGCCTACCTAGCTAGTCCTGGTGGGCAGGTGGGCTGGACAGATATCATCTCGCACAGCTTCATCAAACTGACAGCAAACGGTCTGTTCGGTAATTGATATCGTCAATCAACCGGTCGCATACGCAACGACGACTTGAGGCTGTACGGAACTCACTAAGGAGCCCTCACATACGCTTTGTCTATTTCTCCAGCATCGACACCTCACCAGACAACACCAGGCGCCGGTCGGTGCCGCATTCCTCCCACCATGGTCAACCTCGTTGAAGCCTTCGAGGCCATCATGACGCCCTCGCTCGCCACAATCATTATCGGCGCACTTATCATCCTAGGTGCTCCTGTCATTCTTCACCTCGTCCTCGCCTCGTCAAGGACATACACCGTCCCGCCCAGCGTTCTCCTCATCGGCCCTGCCAACGCTGGCAAAACCGCACTCCTCACGCTTTTTGAGCGCGGCGCTTCTGGTACCGAGACGCACACCTCCCAGGTTTCGCACGATGTTGAGCTCAATGCGTCCACCGACTCGGATACCAAGCATTCTTACCGGAACCACGATGCCACCGATGGCACCTACACGAAGTTCTTGCTCGTCGATACCCCCGGACATGGCAAGCTGCGAAATGTGCCCATGGGAAAGCTGAACACTACCGAGAAGCTCAAAGCAGTTGTCTTCGTCGTCGATGCTGCCGCTATTGGAGAGCCGGAGGCCCTCGCCCCTACCGCTGCGTACCTTTACGATGTGCTGCTCCTGCTGCAGAAGCGAGCCACCAACACAAAGACCAAGACTTCGATCCCTATCCTCATCGCCGCTAACAAAATGGATCTCTTTACTGCGCTGCCTTCGACGCTCGTTAAATCCAACTTGGAGGCTGAATTGTCGAGGATCCGTGCTTCGCGAAGCAAGGGACTCCTTGACTCAGGTGTCGGATCCGACGATATTGGCTCTGAGGAGCAAGATTCCTGGCTGGGCGAGTACGGCTCTTCCAAGTTCAGCTTCAGCCAGCTTCAGGAGTTTGACATTGATGTTGATGTTCTCCCTGGAAACGTCACTGGAGATGGTCCTGGCGCAGACAAGTGGTGGTGGTGGATTGCTCAGAGGATATAAACAACAGCTATGTAATCGACACAATTCACGAAAAGAGGCGCACAAAGGGGATGACACAATTAAATTAATGACAATTTTTAATGCTATGCAATTGGTTCCTATCGTAAATGCCATGTAGATGTTGAGTCTACCGCCCAGAATTCTATCAAAACCGAATCCACCCAAATAAGTCCATCTTTCTTTTCTATAAGGTATCCTGGAACGCCAGACGTGAATGTCGTTGAAAACATGAGTACTCGTTCCCGCCTCTCGCGAAGTTTCCTCTTCTACAGCTTCTTGTTGATCATCCATGTGAGGAGATCAACCTTTGTGATCACAGCAATGGGCTTAGAAAGCGACTTGGAGTCGTCGGACTTCTCAGTGACGACGGCAGCACTGTTCCACTCGAAGAACTTGCTGAGCACAGTGAGGGGTGTGTCCTTGGTGATCTCGACAAACTGTCTGCGCTTGCCGGGGTTGATGGGGGAAGCGAACTCGCGGGGATCGGTGACGATCTCGTCGAGGCGCGCAAAGTCGAACATGACATCGGACACGGGGCTCTGGGCCGTGGCGCGGCCGCTGGAGATGTAGCTGAGAAGGTTACCCAGTGTGACGAGGCCGACGAGCTTGTTACCGCTGGCAGAGAGGACGGGGAGCTGGTCGAAACCCTTGTCGCGCATGGTCTCGATGGCCTCGGAACATGTGGAAGTAGCACCAACGGATGTGACTGGCTTGAGACGCAGGTCGGCGATGGTGGCACCCTCGTAAGGATCGGAGGTCTTCTTCTGGCCGTTGCCGTTCACGGTGGATTCGACTCCGTTCACGGGGAGGAGGTTGTTGGCGGCAAGCCAGTCGTCGTCAGCGAACTTGGAGAGGTAGCTTCGGATGCTGTCGGGCAAGACGACAACCACGACATCTCCCTTCTTGAAACCGTACTCCTTAACAGCGAGGATCATAGCAGCCATGGCAGAACCGGAGCTGCCACCAACAAGCAGACCCTCCTCGCTGATAAGTCGGCGAGCAAGATGGAAGGATTCCCGGTCATCAGTCTTGTACCATTTGTCGACACTCTCGCGGTCAAGGACGTCGGGGATGAAATCGTATCCAATACCCTCGACCTTGTAGGACTCGTTGACGTGTTCCTGGTTCAGCAGCTCGGGCAGGGCAAGGATACTGCCGTGGGGATCCGCAGCGATGGCCTTGATGTCCTTGTTGTGCTTCTTGAGGCCGCGAGCCAGGCCAGTGATAGTACCTCCAGTACCGGCGCCAGCGACGATGGCGCTGATCTTTCCACCAGTCTGCTCCCAGATCTCCTCAGCGGTACCGAGCTCGTGGGCGAGCGGGTTGTTCTCGTTGCTGTACTGGTCGAGAATGTGGGCGTTGGGGAGCTCCTTTTCGAGACGTCGAGCAACTCCGATGTGAGACTCGGGGCGTCCCAAGCAGCCTGTGTAGGTGTGCGGATGATGGTAGCGCCAAGAGCTCGGAGGACGGAGACCTTCTCAGCTGACATCTTTTCGGGGAGAGTAATGATGGTCTTGTAGCCCTTGATAGCTCCAACGAGAGCAAGACCGATACCACTGTTCGGAACACAGTCAGCAAAGTTTCAATAGCTTTAGATAATGGTGATCTTACGTGTTTCCACTGGTAGGCTCGATCAGAGTGTCACCAGGCTTGATCCTGCCGCTCTTCTCGGCCTCCTCAATCATGCGCAGGGCGATTCTGTCCTTGACACTACCGCCAGCGCTGAAAAGCTCAGGCTTGACGTAGACATCGCACTCGATGCCCAGCGACTGGGGGATCTTGTTAAGTCGAACGAGAGGAGTGTTGCCGATAAGCTCTGTCGCAGAGTGGACAGTAGCCGCGCGAGGCGAAACGTGGGGGACCTCGGACACCATTTTCGCAAGGTTGTGATGCTTCAAGCAAAGACAGACAGAAAATATGAAGAAAAGGAATAAAGAGAGAGCAAAAGAAAAAATAAGATTCTCATACGAGAAAAACGACCACCTAATTAAGCACGCCACGAGAACAAAACATTGTCCAAGTGGCGGGGCCCGGCGGTATGACAGAAACTTTGCCCCGCCAATGCCGAGATTATCCTCTGAAAACCGTTCTAGAATGCAGCTAGAAAGCATGGATGAGGAAGGCGGTGAGGGATCAGATCACGAGCGTCGGTTCTGCGAGAACCGAAAGCCGGTGGGTTACCCGGTAGCATGTGGTCATGATGAACATTTTGGGGCGTGTTAAGCTATTAAGCTTAAACATAGAGCTATCGAGTTGGTCTTTATGGTACTAGGGGATATTGTGACCATTAATCAAACAATTTGAGTGAGGTACGGGTGTTTTGTGTTTGTGCATACTCTCATTGCGTATCTGTCAATTCATAGAGTTTACATACAACTGTTCGGTCTTCACTTCTTGACCACACATTACCGTAATGAGATGTGGTTCTGTAACTTGAATTTACAGCGCATTACGGATCATCATGAGAACTCTCATCTGATAATGTTGCTGACTCAAATTGATCGACAGTGCTATCAACGTTGATAAGACACCATCATCACCGGCCGTTTATCTCCTTTCATCTCAAGTTCTTACATTCCCAGTCTAACCAGTCTAACTCCATTCTCATACTCTCACGACTGCTCTTCAAAAGTCCTCAACCCTCTTACAATAGTTCCTCGCGCCACCGGCTTTGTAAGAGCTGCGAACCTATCACCATCGCCCCGGACCTAGCTTCCCCCCGCACCCGTTCGCCTACCTTGTAGATCTTATCTGCTCTGTCGTCCTGTCATGGTTAGCTATCATCGCGCCACGACAAGGGTCCAGTTGATGCCAAGACCCCGATTGTTGCGACCTGCCACTTTCGCATTCCCTGCCGATAGCTTCGACAGAGCTTGGGGCTTCCGTTTGGGGGAAAAGTTGCACCGTTTACACTAGACAGACGTTGCATTGGTGCTCGTGTAGCTGCAGATATGGTTGGGATAGTGGGAAATATGATGTTGTTTTGCTATATAATGGACGGCCTGTCGCAACATGAAAAATCTTAGGTTGCACTTTCATCTTCACGGTCGAAGGCATTGTGACTCAATTGCCTAATTCCTGACATCATGAAGTTCCTCAACACCTTGCTTTACGGAGCCCTGCTCTTCTCGGAAGTGTCAGCTACTAAGAAGCTGACTGCCAGTCAGGTTGAAGGCGACATCAAGAAGTCCAAGTATGTCAACCACCATTCAATTGACCACACAAGTCTGACAATTGTAGCCTCCGAAAGACTCTCAAGGATCTCGACTCGATTGGAAGGAAGAACGGCGGCAACAGAGCCTTTGGTCTCCCTGGTTACAAGGCATCTGTCGACTACATCCACAAGGAGCTCAAGAAGTACAACAAGCACCTCAACACACACATCCAGCCCTTCAACTACACCTTCGAGCAAACGAGGGACATCTCGGTGCGAGGACCTGATGGCGAGGATGTCTATGTCATCACTCTTATCTACAACGTAGGCACGCCTACTCCCGACGGTGTGACTGCTCCTCTTGCTCTTGTGCCAGTTGATGACACACGTGGCTCCGGATGTTTCGCGGATCAATGGGAAGGCGTTGACGCCAAGGACAAACTTGCTCTTGTCAAGCGTGGCTCCTGTGCCATCTCAGACAAGCTCAAGCTTGCAAAGAAGGCCGGTGCTCGCGGTGTTATTCTTTTCCACAACGCTCCTGGTGAGGGTATCACCAGTGCTACCCTCAGTGCTGAGAACCTTAAGCTTATTGTGCCCGTTGGTGTGATTCCTCTTGAGGTCGGCACTGCGTGGAAAACGCGCCTCGAGGCTGGCGAAAAGCTCGAGGTCACCCTGCTGGTGGACTCGTTCTACGAGACCCGAGAGACCTGGAATATTATCTCTGAGACCAAGCAGGGCGACCCCAAGAATGTTGTCATGATGGGTGCTCATCTTGATAGTGTCCAGGAAGGTCCGGGTATCAACGACGACGGTAGTGGAACTGCTGGTATCCTCGAGATTGCCAAGTCCTTTACCAAGTACACTGGCTACAAGAACAAGGTCCGCTTCGCTTGGTGGGGTGCCGAAGAGTAAGTACAGCAATGTATTCTATCGTAATTGGTAACTGACATATGATACAGGAGCGGTCTCGCTGGTTCTTACTACTATGGCGAGCAACTCACTGAGCAGCAAGCCGACCAAATTCGATTCTACTTCAACTACGACATGATCGGTTCCCCCAAGCCAAAGTACTGGGTTCAGGCTACCAAGCCTGCTGACCGAGTCGGTGGAGATATCCTGGCTGCTTGGCTACGCAAGAAGGGCAAGACTGTCGAGTGGGAGTAAGTACAAGAACACAACTACTATAAGAAAACTACTTACCAGTAAAACAGGGAGTTCGGCGAATCCTCTGACTACGCCGCCTTTGTCGAGCTCGGCATCCCCTCGTCCGGCATCTTCACCGGCGCCGACGCCGAAACCGATCCTTGCTACCATTTGGCCTGCGACACCATCGACAACATCCACTGGGGCGCGCTGACTCTCAACACCAAGGCAGCTGGTCGTGCTGCTGCCCAATTCGCCCTCAGCCTGAAGGGCGTCCCCGGGCGCGACAAGGTTACGCCCAACCCCAAGAGCAAGAGGGCTGTCGCTGCGCGTTTCGAGCAGTGGCAGAAGAAGAGGTCACTTGCGGGAACTGCGCACAAGTGCAACCATAAGACAAAGGAGGTTGTCTAAGGATTGTAATGAGAATGTTTGGGCTGTGGAAAAGATTATGATGTGATGAGAGATCAGTAATGATGAATTGTTGTTTGTATAGTATATGTACATGTCTGTCTATACTGATTGGTTGAACTCTGGATATTGGTTTATTAAATTATCTCGTAAATCGTAAAGGGAATGCATGCTCGCTTGATCACTGATATCATCATAAATGCCCTGGTAACATTATAGGCTCTTCCAACAGGCCTTATACCATCATCGATACCTTCTCATAACTCATCGGCATATCTTCGCTGGTGGAGGGGTTTGGAGAACGACCCTTTCCTGTCGTCTATCGCCAATAAGGGCGGGAATAAGTGCGAGGTGGATTATCGCTCCGTCGAGGATTGGGAATAGGAATCGCCCTGTAGGTCGGAAACTTCGGTCCTCCAGGAATCTGTTCCCTTGGCTGCTCTCTCATCTGCTCCCTCATTCTCCCCCTCTGAGCAACCGGCGATGGATACTGCACCGGCGTAGGTCCCCGACCAACTTGAACAGGAACAGGCACAGGCCTCGTCCAGTTCTCATTTGGCAACGCCTCAGACCAACCATCTGAAGAGCTCCCGTAGTAGCTACTCCGATCACTCCGTCGTCTCTTCACCTGCTTCCTCGGACGACGGCAGCAGCAGCATATCACGACAAATGCAAGGATGAACACGCCGACGATAGAGCCAGCGATGGCCCCGATCTGAGTGCTCGTGAGCCCATCGCCGCTGTGCTGGGATGTCACGACGACGGGTCGGTCCGTGGCGGGAGCCGTAGCTATGCCTAGCGTGACAAGCGTGGTGTAAGTGGTCGTGGGGAGGTACACGGTCTGAGTGATGACTTGCGCCTCTTGGCGGATGGCGTTTATGTGGGGAACCACCATGGTGAGACAGCGCGAGAAGTGAAGGTATTCACAGATGGGCAAAAGTGCAAAAGCAAAGGAAGAAACACCAGCGGAAATCGGGGGCCATGACGCCCTTTTTGAGAAACATGTTTTAGCCGCACCGTCCCGTCCCGTTCAGTCTCAGGCGAGGCAACCATCCTGCAAGAAAGCCCGTCTGCTGATGCTATCTGGTTCCACGGGTCCTCGATTAAGTCCAGCCCTGTGAGATAAAAGTTACCAACAGCCCCCAATGTTTCCTGCACCAGAACTGGAAATTACAAGACCCTGTATGAGCTAACTGGAAGCTTGAGGGGGTTTGATGTAACTATATCTGTATCCGTTCTGGGCTTGAGTGGTCAGTTGGTCGGTGTTGGCCAATGGCGAGTGAGAGGGATGAGTGAGGGGGTGTGGTGATGCAGGCTGGGCTAGGCTGCCGCAGCTCTTAAGGATGACTGCATCGCTTTTTCTTTCTTGCGCTGTTTTCTTTCTTGCGCTGTTTTCTTTGTACTTTGGTGACTTGCGTGGTTCGCAAATGTTTGTTATCAACTGGTAGGTTTGCCTGGGACTGTTTGGAAGACTTACATGAGGTGATTTATGTACCGCAGATGAAGGTTCATCACGCCGACTATAGTTTGCGACAAGTCGTTACATACGAAGCCATGGTGTTGGCATTGCATTTATATGACTTTGGTATGTAACTGTGACAAGTTACATTGTCTGTTCATTCCTCGCACTGCTTTCCCTACTGGCAATTGTATGTAACTGCTATGCATAAAACACTTAATCAAGCAATATTCATGACGCAAGCAGCATTGTTAGCTAGCATGAGCCAACAGCCTCTGGGCTCTCTGTATTCGTTCAACTCCATGTTATCTCAAAATCAAGTATTACAAGACTATACTCAATATACGATCGCCCAGTGTTGCATGCAACAAGTTTACGCTGGCCGTGTCACATATCTACTTTTCACTGTACTTGAGTGATGGTGGCGATACGGATATGAGATAAGCGAGACCGATGACTCCCATCTTATGATACTTAAAAATGACAGGATTGCGCCCTACAAGTAACTGTGACCCCAGACTTCACATCCCATCCATGGACCCACCAGTGCAAAAAGAAGGTAACAGTCTAAATGATACGAAGATGTACTCATAAGGCCTGGTCCGACCATGATAAGTCATACAACAAGTTGAATGCTCCAGATGTGGTAGATTTGGAAATTGGAAGCCCTGTGCTTCTTTGACAAGATAGTCATGGAACGCTTCATCCATATTAAATGATTACTTTGCAACAAGAGACAAAACTTTCAAGAGCTATACGGCTGTGGTAGTATAATTGGACGTTGAAGCAGTCAGTAACGAACCATGTCAATAGATCTTGTCCCCCAAAAGAATTACATGGCTCCCATCACCTCTCTCTTTCGAATCACAATATACCTAATAAGTATTAAAAAGATGAAGCGTTACAACATTCCGACGCCAATACTCAGAGGCCACCCCCTCTGGCTCAACAGTTCACCCCCATCATTTCTTCATCAAAATAATGAAACAGTTCATACGTCCCCTCGCAATCGCATCTAAACAACTCTCTCAAGCATTCTTTGAACGTCCTGACAAACACATTCTCGCCAGGCATCCCCGACCCCAGTTCATTGCCGACCATAATACACCTGACAATCATCTGCCAGCAACCCTCGAGATACCGATCCATTTCGGCTCTGTTGCCGGGGTGAAATGGCTTTCCGGCAATTGGGAGGCTTCGTGTAGGGGTGTATTTCGCAGTCTTCATAACCTGGTCGGCCAGTTCTATCGGTAGGCCCTTCTCGCATAACATGTGTCTGACGTGGGGAATATCTGTCGAGTGAGGTTGGTAACCAACTGGGTTTTCGAAGTTTAGGAATTCTTCGTATGACATGAGCCCATATGGGTAATATTCCAGATTGTAATAGACTTCCGAGTTGAACATAGATTCATTATCATCGTCATCGCTAGAATCGCACTCAGAACCCCTTGGTGGCTCATCACAAGAAGCCATCATTTCCTTGTATAGTCGGACACGGTATTCGTTTCTCTTCATAAAAGACTTCCAGCGGGCAAAATCGAATGGCTTAGGATACAAGTTGAATTGCCCCTCCTCGATGCCGAAAAAGTCTCTGTGTGGGTATGTCGCAACATCCGATAAATCTCCAGACTTTGTAGAGGAACGGATCGCCAACTGATATGACTTGATATTGCGGTAGTCGTCTTTCAGCCCACCTTCCTTGTCCCATGTCTCGGGAAAGCAATATAGGAGGTTTAAAATCATGAACATCCTAAGGGCGTTCTTATACATCACGTCCCACCCCATATTCCCAATTATGCAAGAACACTCCGTCTGCTCCCACCACGCTGGCAGTCCACACTCTTTGTAGGCACAAGAGCGAAGTATTGGCTCCATTTCGCCGTGGAGAAGTAAACTCTTGAAAACCTCGAGGTTATGAAACGCTTCTCCATTGACTTCCTCGAATTTGTAGCAATCGTTATAGGCCCATTTTCGTTGGAATGCAGCCATCTTGCGCTCTTTGAAAGCCAGAGCACAGAAACACTGCTCGGATTCGTTCTCATGAGGGCACAGGTTTCCCCGATGGGGTATCCTTTTTAATTCGATATTAGTATTATTAAGCCTTTTTCCCTCCGTGTGCCAGCGGCGAACTGTTGGCGTTATTCTTTCAGCAACGTCGTCTGTTATGATAACCTCGTTCACATTAGGAACGTCGTATTTTTCGGGGTATTTTTGGCGTTCGGTGATTGCATCAGCAGTTGCGTTCTGCATGAAAGCATTGAGAAATTCCGCCAGCCTTTCCTTTGTATCGGGTTGGACTCTTATGTGAAGGTCGCGAGCCTCACGTTGACAAGGGTTGGTCTCTTTCAACTCAAAAGCTGAGGCAAGATCCTTCCAAGGTAGTTTCTCTGCATAATAGGCCATGACTTATGAATATGATGATGTCTTAAGTATAGTTAATTTGCGGATATAATTTGTTTACACCGAATGTAAGCAGAGAAACTCAAATATATTTGTATTCTTGTTTGAGTCACTCACCTTGCAGAGGGCTGAATGCGGCTGTGTGGGAGCCTAATTGAGAGCAGTCATGCTCGTCGAAAATACGACGTAAGCAAACAGAAAAGGGACGAAATCTCGTAAAGAATTTGGTGCAGGACGTATTGACTCATTATCTCGTATTTCGAATTTGTTATAATCTATTTAAATTGAGTTATCAGTGCTAATGATTTCGACCATTGGTGTGGTCTTACATTCTACGACCCAGCAGTTTTTGCTTCGCCAGTAGTCTAACATATCATGGGACATGGAGAGAACTAGCGCTAAAATTCCCTTACACGATAATCTACAATTGACGAAATAACAGGATTGAAGCGATTCCTCGGCCTAGTGAGCCTATAAATAATTGACGAGGCTCGCATCAAGCAGAGGCACGATATGCATCGTGGCCGGCTGCCTGGATTCTGTCAGTGGGCTTTACTCCGTTTCTTAGTCACAATGTCAATATAGATCCAAAACCAGTATAATATTTAAGCCTTGAGCACTCGGGTGAAACCGTGAATAAGCTCAAGTTGATGACAAGACCATCATAAGAATGTTAACTACCAGGCAGGCATGTTGAAGCCAGACCATCGCTGTATGAAGCAGTGTTGTAACTACCCCTTGGCGGTAGGAGTTGGTGTTGAGACCATCTCCAAACCATGTTGAATCATAAACCTCCCCTGAATCTCAAATGAGTACAAATTTAACAATCTCAGTAATCGCTTCCACGACTAATAACCTCCTTGGTCGATTCCCGAAGTAGGACCGTCTACAGAAGTCAGCACCAGGTACGAATCTGAAACAATTATTGAACTTACGTGTTCGAACTGTGCCGAATAAGACCCCTTGATGTCCGCGAGCGGTTCGTACGCTTCAAGGATTCCGTGAGAAACCAGGGAGTTCAACTAGACAGTTGTCAGTCTTTGCATTTCTTCAGGCTGATGGAAATACTTACACCGGCTAGATATCGATCGGCACCGAGACGCTCTAGATAGCGACGGCAGAACACAATAGTGCCGAACTGCTCCCTGATGACCTTATACAATTTGTTGGCCGACGTAAAAGGCAGATTAACCTGCTTGGGCGCATCATGCTGCAAGCCATAGCCGTAAATGCCGACCTGTAGCTAGTCAGCGGCGTTCTCATATCATGTAAAACTCGACTTACATCGTCATGCAGCCGTCCGGTGCCGGTTGTACCAAATGTCTCAATGGCAAACACTTCGCCTTCTTCCATCTTAGTCTTATCGCGGTTCTTGATGAACGGGATCGACTTTCCGCCGTGGATCTGGTAGTGCTTGATATTATGCGCTGAGATATTGCGGACCGGCTTGACGGGGTATGTCTTGCCGTTGATCTCCACCTCATAGCTCTCCATGGCTTCTTGGATAGCAGCGCTGACGTCGCAGATACGAACATCGATTCCAGTGGCCTGCAAAGATGTTAGATGTAGTTACTGGTAATTGGGTTTTAAAGGACATACCTTGAGTCCAGTGTTCGTAGCATCCTTGACCGCAGCCAGAAGATTGTCATACGTAGGATCAAAGGACATGGTGAAAGCACTATCGACAATCCAGCCATTGATCTGCACGCCGAAATCTACCTTCATGACATCCTCATACTTGAGAACGACATCTTTCTGGCCGGGATTAGGCGTGTAATGCGCGGTTTCATGGTTCAGACAAAGGCCCGTTGGAAAACCCATTCCAGACTTGAGGTTATCTCCAGGCTCTATTCCCTGATTGCCCAGAAGTGCGCGCACGCCATCCTCGATGCCATTGGCGATGTCAATCAGCGTATCGCCAGGCTTGACGTTGTCTTGAGTCCACTGTCGGACTTGACGATGTACTTCAGCAGCTTTACGATAGTCATTCAGAAATGCAGGATCCTCAAGCTGTCGACGGCTTTTGTAGCGTACTTCCTCAGCGGTAGTACGAGCCGTGTTGAAGTTCTCAGAATAGCCCTGAAGTTCGCCAGTCGGATAATCCTTGTTTGCAAAAACATCGCTCAGGGGCACTCTGGGAGGCGAAGACTGCTGGGTAGGAGCCTTCTTCTTCTTCTTCTTTGGCTTTCTCTTTTTCTTTTTCTTACCAGCACCATCCGCTGTTAATGGTACGGAGGTGGCATCGTCAATGTCATCGTCGTCGTCGTCCCCCCTTCGCCGCCCAGATCGCCGTCTCCATCACGGGCGAGATGTACACCGCGTGGCTCTCCACCTGCGGAGGAGGCTTTGGAAGAGAGTGGTCCTTGACCTAGCATATATGAGCATTCATCAGATATAACGAGAGCTATGAGTGTTTTGTACCATTTCCTCCAGATTGATCGTCTTCAGATGTCTTGGCGCCCATTTCGGCATGAACGCTGTTTCAAAGTTTATAGTGTAGGATTAGTGGATGAGTGAGTGAGAGGTGAGATGATGATCAATGGTCTCATATAAGTTGGGGTTGAGCGGTTACTGGCGGCAGAAACGAATATGGAAATGCTACGCGTGCATCCCTTTGTGACCAGTAACTAACTGTTGGCACATGTGCTGATGGTCCAAAGAAGGATGCACTACCTGACACTTCGTTGTCTTTTGCTACCGACTGTCAGAAAATTATATGAACTGTAGCGTTGGGTGTTGCGTTCCTCAAACTGTAGTTAAGGATGCTGTATGTTCACGATCCCCTCATTGAAGTAGTTAGGACAACTTCATAGTTAGAGAATCGTTTCGTCATCTGATTGTTGGTAATCTTGCAACACCATTTCCTAGCTTTATCCGTAAATGGCAATAGACCGAGTCGTGCAAGTATGGGGTAGCGGGTCACGAATGGATTCGATAAAAGAACCCGGCCGGAAATCCTTTAACTGCGAGTCAAGTTACCTTGGCAGATCAACATATCCATCTTGGATCGACAAGAGTCCATGGAAAAGTCTGAGTTTACGGGCGGATCAAGGGATACAGCCATGATCGCCTCTTATGATATACAACTACCACAAAGATATGGGAAAATGTCACGAGAGACTGAATAGGTCCATGTAACTTATAGGAATTTATCATCATTTATCATAATTCAAATGATCCTTTCACAATTCTTTGTATATACCACAATAAAACTTTATGAACGTATTGTCCGGTCAAATTCAGATGTTGTTGTAATTAGCCAGTAGCTCACTATCTACTTCTGCATGTCTTCATCAAATCTGGGTATAAATTCATGATTCACTCCAACATATATGCATAACCACTCAATGCTCCGTTTAGACTATGTGCCAAGTATAATCCAAGTACATGCTCATGCCAAATACCCTCAAACTATATGCATGCCTCAGAAAGAGAAGAAAAGAAAATGACATGCACCCCCATGCATTGATATGCTCTCAAAACGTTGATACATCAAAAGTTATGTGTGATAATTGAGCCAGCTCGTTGTACTCATGCTGCTGGCTGGGCTTCACCGCGCGGGCGTAGCTTTAGGTTCAAGATAGGAACGTCTGCGTTGCTAAAAGCATAGCGGGCCGTTTTTTCCTTTACTCGTTCGTAGTGTTTTTGTAATCGGCTCTCGTCAACAACTAGCTCGAATCCAACAAGGAAACAGAAGCTTATCTCCAGTCTAGCCAATTCCGCTTCACTGACGCCGCCAACTTTGGCCATTTTGGCATGAGGATAAGATAGATCTTCAAGGGCTTTCATCGCAACTCGAAGGCCAGCCAGGACTAAACGGTGTGCGTTGCGTCGCGTGACCGGAATGGCCCGCTCCTCAACGGCTAACCGGTGGATGTATAGAGATGTTGCCAAGTAGACTGCGGTGCTCATTGGGCAGAATTGGTGCAGACGTTGAAGATATTGGTTGATACTAATTGGAGGCTCATTCTTGCTGTAAAATTTGCGTGTTATAGCGCTATGTTGCAAATTGACAGGTTGAGAATCGGCTCCGACGACGACATATGGCTCTGACTGAGGAGGCGGCGACATCAAACCTGGGTGCGATTTTAGGCGCACACCATCGATGTTTTCAGACTCTGACTGAGGGTTATGGACAGGCTCAGGTCTTGATTCTTTTGCGGCTAATCTCTTAGCCTCAAGCTCTGCCTGTTTTCTCAGTCTCGTCAAACTTCTATCCGAGTATGATCGCACGATATTCTCCTTCTCGGCCTGCATGCCACTCATATGCGGTACGGTGGGAGACTTTGGAGGTGGTGTCGGAGGCACATCCCCAGTTATTCTGACAAGAAGCTCAACGCCAGCGCTCAGTAACGAGAGAGCTTCGGCAGGTGCCATCTCGAAGAGGCCATGATCGGCAACGGGCTTCGGCGCGGAGGCATCATCGTCGGCGATCAGATGGGGATCCGAAGATGGGACTGGAGGAGGCGGCGGTCGATCAGTCGAGGAATCGGGATGTCGCAGAGGAATTGTACCGGCTTGGGCCTCGGTCGCTATAGCCGTCTGATAAGACATGGCTTGGGAATGTGTTGTGGTTGTAAAAGCTTGTCGTCAATGGTCAAGATACAGAGCTGTTATCGCGTCTCAATCTCTTAAGGCGCTGCGCAAGATCCGGCTCGCCGCCTTTCATGGTCTCTCGTGAATCGAGACGTAGTGACTGTATATGAGACAATTGGGTTGAAGTTTTCGTATCGCAAGCTAGGCCTGTTTTTGCGGTTGCTTGTGCTTGGGCTTGGGCTTAGGTTCGGGTGTAAAAGACGAGCGCAAACTTGCGACCTGTGGGACGAGAGTACCGAAGTGGGCCTGCGATCTGGACCTGGGACCCTGGAGAAGCTGAGCAAGGTCCGTGAGGGCGAGGGCCTTTTATATCGAGTTTTAGCCGTATCAAGATCGTAACGGTCGAGAGGAAGACGATACAGAAGCCGGACCGACTACTTTAGCGTGGCGTTGTTTTAGGTCAAATGAAGGATGAGATGAGTGAATGCGAAGTAGCGAAGGGCTCGTCTCGCTTTGGCCTGCTGCAGCGAACAGAAGCCAGGACAATGATCGACGGGTGATGGTGAGATTAAAAGCAGAAGCTCGCAAAGAAATGAAGTGATTTCTTTGCTTTTGTATTTGTAGACTGTAACCGTCGGCGGCTGCCCAACCTAAGAGAAGGCACCTGCCCGCACTTGCACCTGCACTTGCATTTGCCGTACGCCTGCCTTAGCAGGTACGGTACACCTTATCCCGATCCCACCTCCCGAGCTTCATTTCTGCCTGTCACGAGCACGTGGTGCGGGGGAGTTTTAAGATGAGATATACTAAGATATGCCTATCGTGATCAACCGATGTTTTGTTCCCCTGATTTTCACCATACTCGGCTTCTACATCTTAGTTTCGAAAACTAACCATGTTCTAGTTCAAGAATGGAATGCGATGGTTCCTGTTTTGTCGAAATTGGTTCAAGATTGGCCTCTACAAGATTTAGTATCCGTCGGTGGGAAAATGGTGTTATTCCACGGTCGCCTCCGGATATGAAAACAGCATTTGTCGTGTTATCCCGGCAACATTACGGGATAGTTTTACGCTTACGGGTATGCCCACTGATCCTTTGCCCACTCTAGCCACTGCCTCCCCATTTTGAAGATTCTAGACCTCAGGGTCCTCGGGTTAAACTACTGCATGACCAGCAGGAGAGAAGAGCCGCAAGAGATGATGATCTTCCATGCCAAGCCACCATTTAGGCGTCTTGGGCGTCGTCTGATGTTTTGCCGGCGTCTAATCACGGCGCTACGCTACAGGCGGACACCCCGGATTTGGTGCATTAATTCTTGTGGCCACGAGACACAGATATGCGGGAGAAACAATGAATAACACCTGCAGTTACGCGCTTGCTTTGTGACGATATCTGTTTCCTCATTTCTCTTTCTTCTTACTTACTACTCAGACCAAGCAGCAGGATCAATTGTTGTGGATTTGATAAGTTGGTGGCGATGGAGGCGAATCACTTACTGATCCTGGTTAAAGCAGATACGGGTTTGTGGGAAGGCATCCGTTAGCCTTATCAACGATTATGGATAGTGGTTGCTGCGGTCGTCTCGGATCAAGATGGATCTTTCACTTGATACTCGTATACAGTTCTACTCCGTTTATTTCTTTGAAGAGTAGCTATCCGTATTCTGCTCACGGTCCCGCCAGATAGACTGTAACAATTTCGTATAGGAATGGTTCAGTTATGGATACGACGAGGAGAATGTTAAGACCGTATTGAAAAGACTTACTAACAACAACATGAAGGCATTCGACAAGCCTTGTTAATGTTCAATATAATAACAAACATCCGTATTTGTATTACTAAATCATCGTAAAAGGATTTTCTTATAAGTTATAACTCGCCTGCCAGCGTGTCCCGCACCACGCACCGAAGATCCATGCAGCCTAGTCCCGCATTGCGGAATTGTGTCTGCTGATCAAAACGACAGGGACCAGCATTGGACGGCTTACAGAATATCACGCTTCGAAATCTCCGTTCTGGTGAATCTCTATCACTGTTATTCGAAAACCCGCTCACTTGGATATCACAAACTTAATTATGAACAATTGACTTGACTATATCCTTTTAATGCAACCATCACATGCTAGTCCGATCTAAAACACTGTAAATTTGACCTTCTCAGCCAGTGGAGCTTCAGGGTCTAGAATAAACCTCCATATTATATCTTATCGTCATTTATCATGAGTTTGGTCCTTAGCAGTCGGGTGCTACCTTGACGTCAACCACTGCCGTTTGTCCTGCTTGGACCTTGGCGATAGCCTCTTTCAGCACACTCTCCAGCTCAGATGCCTTGTCTACTCGGGCAGCGTGAATGTCCCCACCGGCAGCAGCCTTGGCGATGCCGGCGTAGTCTGGAACTGGGTCGAAAGAGATGTTGATCTCTTCGTTGGTGGCCTTGGAGCCGAGACCGTCAGGGTGGACCAACAGCAGAGACCTGCGAGGCGCATTCCATCCTGTTATTTGTTAGCGACTTGATATTCTGGATTCTGTGAATTCATTTACCTTTGTTGTTAAGCACAATAGTCAGTACCGGAATCTTGTATCGTCTTGAAATCCAGTACACGCTTCCAGGTACTGTGAAGAGATATGTGCCATCTCCTACAATCTGCACAACAAACTTGCCCTTGTTGGTGCCGCCGTTCTCAGCATCTGTGGCCAGCTTGATACCCAACGCACCACCGCCAGACCAGCCAAGACCGCCACCACCGCAGTTGAGCCACGATCCAGGGATGGTGGGTCGGACGTTGTCGTGTACGAAGCCAGTGTTGGTGACAGCCTCGATAGCCCAGATTGTGTCCTCGGGGCACATATCACGGAGCTTCTTGCTGAGATGTCCAGTACCGAATGTGTCATCGGCGAGAGGTTCTGCTGCCTTCTCGATAGTAGCCAGCTTGTTCTCGTAGACCTCAGAGCGCTGCTTCTCTGTCTCTGCTGCGTTGGCCTGGAGCTTGCTGGCGTATTCCTTTCTTTCCAAGGACGCAGAGATTTGCTCGACTGCCGTCAATGCATCGGCCTTGTAGCGTGCGTCGGCCTGAATGTAGTGGGTAGGCATCTGCTGCTTCAGGGGGTCAACATCAATGTGGAAGATCTTTGCATCCTCACGAGGCTTGCAACGAGTTTGCACCCAGGGAACATCGCAGTCCAAGACAATGATCGTGTCAGCAGTGGTAACAGTTTCGTGAACGCCAAACGCCAGACCCACCCAAGCAGGGTGATCTGCTGGGAAGCACATGTCGCAACCACCTGTATCCAACACCCGAAGTCCCTTCACTTTGTCCGCCAATTCGACAAGAGCAGCAGGAATCTTGTGGTTTCTTCCACTGTAGCCTGTCACTAGTAGAGGAGCCTTCGCGCCGGCCAATGCCTCGGCAATCTTATCAACAGCACTGGATGGAAGCCCGCCAAGCTCCACCGACTCCCAATGTTCCTGCTTGAGGGAATAAGGCTTGAGATCAGCCTCGAGAATCTCTCGTGCACTGCACAGATACACTGGACCCTTGGGGTCTGATGTGGCGAATTGCAGGGCGCGGTTGACCATTTGCTTGACGTTGGCTCCAGTCTTAATCTCACCTGTATATCTGCAGTACTGGGAGACGATTTGCTTCTGGTCTGGTACATCTTGAATCCAGTGGATGTACTCTGTACGACTTCCGCGGTGCTCACCTTCTTGTGTGAAGGGTGATAGACCAGCAAATACCAGTACGGGTGCTCGGCCAGTGGAAGCATTGTGAACAGCTGCTCCGAGACCTTGCGTACCAACATCGACATGCACAATGACACATTGAGGTTTACCTGTTAGCCGGGCGTATCCATCAGCCATGGACATGGCTACCATCTGCACATGCTGTCAGTTTGAACTAGATAAAATTAATGAGGAGCACGCACCTCGTTTGGACAAGTAATGATCTTGGGAAATTTCCCCTTTGCTTCCCTTTGACCCTTGACCATAGCCTCAATAATACTGGGGTGGTCAGTACCCAAATTGACGAAGCAATGGGTGATACCTGCGTCCCAGATAGCCTCAAAGAAGGCAAAAGACGCGGTATACATCTCCTCACTGGCTGTTGAGTAGGGACGAGCCATGACCGCTGTGGGTGAAGCATTGTGAAGTGCAGTGGAAGCCTTTGAGTGGCTAGTTGATAAAGATAAAGAAGGACTTCGTCCATCTCTTTGAGAAACAGAAGATGCAGCGGCAACGCTGTTATATCTGCGTACTGTGGACTGAACCTGCCCGCGACACCTCCAGAGGCTTGGAGCAGCCAATCTTGAGCGTTGTAGCAGCGCCATAGTGATTTGATTTTTCTGTGGTCAAGTTAGGATATAGAATTTGGCATATGTGGGGGAGGATGATGGGTTAGGGGACGGTTGAATAGGGGTGTAAGTGAGACTATGCACCAGTCCACTACGTCTTTTCCAAATCTTACCTTGTAACAACAGTCGTAACGATCTCGATCCAACCAGGTTCAATTAGACTGTAGTAGGATTATAAGTGCTGCACCTGTTTAAGACTTTGTGAATGTGGTTGCAGTCGTAGTTGAAGTTGTAGTTGTAGAAGCCTGGAACCAATACAAGCTTCCAAGCCCGAGTTTTGTTGCCCCCTCCCCCGCAAAAGCCCTCCTTTCACAATCTATCTCCTCCAGCCAGAAACTCCATTCAAAACGCCCTTTGTTGTGTCAAGCGGGTCTCTAGAAATGCCGTGTCTGGCCGTGTTGTGCTCACGCGGAAGGTGCTACAAGTTGGTCTGAGTTACAGTGACAAGATAATGCGGGGTTGGGAGGGAGGCTAAGGTCAAAGTGTGGACATAGGGCGTTTTTGACAAGGTTTGGGGCATGTCAGTGAGATAGCATGACGAATTTGGTTACAGGGTTGGTAGCTTTAGGGGGCAGTTGACATTGGAGATAGAAGTAGTTTTCTTTCTGTTATGCACTTTCTGGACCACTTGCGACTCTGCTGACGACTTGTTAACCACATCATATTGGAATCAAAGTGTCTGTGTTATTACCCCAGATTTTGAATAGAAGCTCCCCACTCTGTAGTTTGCGCCAGAAGCTCTGGAACAGATACGCGGGGAAATCATGACACCAGAAAACTGAAGCGGGTCCTTAATCACAACCACTAACAAGAACAAGTGTATCTAATGATTAGATAGTATGAGCCTAAAGTGAACAAGAGTATCGGTGAAGAGAACTCTCGATTGTCCATTGCAATTGCATACTTCTGTGTGCAACTCCAAGCATTGGCAACACCCGGCCTCTATCGGCACCAACACGGCATCCATCGGGGCTCGGAGCCGTCAGTCGACACTCTCATTCCCTATTCGCCCGGCATGTCATCTCGTGACAATTGTTTAATTGAATGGAATTCCGCTCTAGTCAGCCGGCTCGACGCTCTGTGGATTTTGAAAGACATCCTCCGGGTCCCACACCTTCTTTATCTCCCGTAATTGTGGCAGATTGTCCGCCCAGTAGAGCTTCTGCGCCGCTTCTCGGCCAATCCACGCATCAATGTATCCGGCATAAGTGGAGCGGGCGCCCGGAGCCGACCGCAGGATCCGTTCATGAACTCCGTCCAACAGCTTCCGTGTCGCGGCCGATACCTTACCCACTCCGACGCCGTAGGACTGATACATGACGACACTGTCCCGGTGTGGGTATGCAGTTGCATTCGCCGGTATATCCATCATAGCGCCGCCCTCAGTGTTGAAGATGATTGTGACAGGCGTCTTTTCGCTGTGAGCATCTTCAAGATAATTGAACAAGTCCGTAATGGCGGAATCATTCAACAAATCCTGTTTACTGAGTGACAGTGACTTGGAGTAAAAGGCGTTTGGCATGCTGCCAAAAGTACAGCCAGCTACTTCGGCTTCATGGAGTAAATGGCCTACCCAATTTGTCACCCAAACGTCACCTTTGCCAACACCAGGGAGACGAGCAGGGATACCTGTGGTTTGGTATTCGTCCTCTGTACCGAAGAATGTACCGGTGATAAGGGCCCCCAGAGGGTGAACGACGAATAAGCTCGCAAACTGTCGGTCCAGTTCTGGGTCTCCTACCAAGGCCTGCCATTCTTTATATAAACTTGCAGTATCATCTTGTGAGCCTAGGGCGATGTTGTAGGCGTACTGGACGACGTTGCCGGGCTCTTCCCTAGTCTTGACCACAAAGTTGGTCACAATGCCAAAACTTGCTCCAGCGCCGCGCATTGCCCAAAAGAGGTCAGAGTTCTTGTCTTGACTGGCCGTTTGAATCGTACCCTCTGCTGTTACGACCTCCATTTCGATGAGATGATCGAGAGCGCTTCCCCACGTTCGAGATACTGGTCCAAGGCCACCCTACAAGTTCGATGTGAGATAACGCCAAATCTGGGGGTCAGAAAACTTACCACCGTCAAGTGTCCTCCTGTACCAACACTTGGACATGTCCCATGAGCAATGGCTCGTTTCCCATTTGCGTGCAGATGTTTATCCAGTTCATCTAGGCTGTTCCCTGACCCGAACGAAGCATACCATGTCGCATTGTCCATCTGGAAGTCCTTGAGATTGACGAGATCGATTGATACGGCCCCGTCTACTCCGCCTAGGCCATAGTTGCTACTTGATTAGCCTTTGCCATGGTTTGCATAGATAACCCACCCATAGGAGTGCCCCCAGACTTTGCTTGCACTTTGAATCCATGCTTTCTGGCACATTTGACGGTCTCAGCAACCTCAATAGTGTTCTCGGGTCGAATAATAGCTGCAGGGATGACTGGGAACTCTAGATTGAACGGTTTCGCCCACCAAGCGAAGATCGGCTCATCTGGGTACGTGACACAGGCGCTGCGATTAGAACAGATGGCGTCGAGACAGTCTCGGATAGGAATGCTATTACGGTTGCCCATTTTGGAAAGCGATGGTAGTTGAGAAGTCCCTTGAGTGGGAAGTTATCCGTGAAGTGGTGGAAAAGGAGAGTTTCTCGCACGGAAAAGGGCAAGTTTGTTAAATGTTTGCAACGTGAAAACACATGATGAATCACGCTCACGCAAAAATTCGTCTTTTGTCTAGGAAGGTAAGTTGTCCTGACTGTTTATCAGGTTCGTTACTTCCTTCCACTTCCTCCGGTGTAGCACAGCGTTCTTGCGAAGCAAACATTGGCAAGTACTACCGGCAGTTGGCTAAACATCCCGATGTTGTCTGTGTATCACGAATGAATCACTTTTTGGTATGAACAATTTCCAGTTAATAACACACATGATTCAGGCCAAGCATACGATACAGGATGTAACTTCATGGTGAACAAAATATTATTATATCATTATGTACTCGATTCCTACCCTGTACCTACGATCAAAGTCGACTTCATCTCTATCATTACAACTGATAATTCTTACTCAAATTTGGGCATGTCATACAAATCTTCGGGGTCTGATATTCTGTTAGCGCTGGAAATATCTGACTCGTGATAAATCAACTTACCCTTGCCCTCATCCTGGATGAACTTCTTCACCTCGGAAACCTTCTCGTCGATCTTCTTTAACATCTCATCAAGCTTGGTCTTCACCTTATCATTGGACTCAGCAGCACCCTTCAGTGCACGCTTGGCAACATCAAATCGGCTGACCCAGTTGACTAGCATCATGTCGAAAGGTGTGGTGGTGGTACCCTCCTCCTTGTATCCCTCTACGGTCATGCGGTGCAGACCAGGGCGTCCAAAGAGGAGGCCCTGAAGCTCGGCAGCGTATCCATGGTAGTTGAAGCAAATTGCCTTGTCCTCTGTGAACATGTCAAGGAAGTCAGCTCGGCTGAGAGCGTGGGGGTGACGCGACTCGGCGGCTAGAACCATAAGATCCGTGACATTGACAACACGGACTCGAAGCTCAGGGAACCAATTGCGCAAGAGCTCAGCAGCCTTGACAACCTCGAAAGTCACCTCAACACCAATTCCAACAACCACAACATCAGGCTCCTTTCCGCTGTCAGTGGACGCAAACTCCCATGTGCTCGCGCCCTTCTTGCAGTGCTTCGCAGCTTCCTCAGGGGAGAGATAAACACCAGTGGGCTGCTTAGAACCAATCATAAGGTTGACGTAGTTCTTTGAGCCTAAGCAGTGGTGGATGGTGCTGAGGAAGCAATTAGCATCAGGGGGAAGATACACGCGAGCCGCCTCGGCCTTGAGGTTGAGGACGGATCCGATGAATGATGGGTTCTGGTGGGAGAAACCGTTGTGCTCCTGGCGGGCCCAGGTGCTTGTTTCAATATAGTTGATCGAGCTGAGATCACCTCTCCAGTTGGTCTCGCGCGCCATCTTGTTGAACTTGGAGTACTGCACCATCATCGTGTGAATGATGCCCAAGAATGACTCATAACTGGGGAAGAGTGCAGTTCGGCCTGTGAGTGTGTAGCCCTGACGGATATTAGAAAAGTTTGCTGCATCATGCTTGTGTACTTACCTGCATCCATCCCTGGCAGCAATGCTCAGACAGGATCTCAATAACTCTGCCACCCTGACCACGAGAGAATTCATCCCACTGGAAGTTTCGGCCGGTGTTTTCGAATACGGCACTTAGTTTGTTGCTCTCCAGCTCGTCGGGCGAGAAGATACGGAAACTCTTGGGGTTTTCCTTGATGACTTGGTTTAAGAAATCGCCAGTTTTCTTCATGCAGCTATCTTGCGAAAACTTCTCCACACCAAACTGCTTCCAGTCCGGTAGTGTTAGCTGTTGGTAAGGATCATATGTCTTCTTGAGTTGTCCAAGTCTCTTCTCCTTTTCAGGGATGATCTCAAGAATACTTTCAGCAGGTTTGCCATCTTTAAGTAAGTGGTCTGTGCCGTAGGTCTTGAGCCAGTCCTCCAGAATCTTGACATGCTCCTCATCCTTGCTTGCGTTTGGGACAGGGATCTGATGAGAGCGGAAAGACCCCTCAATAAACTCGCCGTCAACCTTTTTGGGTCCTGTCCATCCCTTGGGAGTTCGAAGAACAATCATGGGCCAGCGAGGCTTGATAATAGGCTTTCCATCTCGCGCAGCTTTCTGGATCTTCTTAATCTCACTGACAGCCCACTCGAGGGCACCAGAGAGTTCAGCGTCGATCTCATCGAGAGTTTCCACAATGGTTGGTTGGTATCCGTAGCCGGAGAACAAGCTTGCAAGCTCCTTGTTGTCCATGCATCCGAAAATGGTTCGCTCGCTAATCTTGAACCCGTTGACATGAAGAATGGGGATGACGGCTCCAGACTCGGCAGGATCGATGTATTTGATGGAGTGCCAGGCACTAGGAAGCGTTAGTTGGGGACTCAGTAATACCACGAATAACTCACGCTGCAGTAGGCCCGCTCTCAGCTTCTCCATCACCTACGAGACAGGTCACCAGAAGGTCTGGGTTGTCCATGACAGCACCGAAAGAAACAGCTAGCGAATAGCCCAGCTCACCACCCTCATGGATGGATCCCGGAGTCTCGGAGTTGATGTGACTGAAATAGTTAGCTCCTAGTCAAGTGATCGAGCGATACTTGTCTTACCTTGGAAAGCCTCCAGGTACCGAGAACCCGGAAATCAGGTTTTGCAACCCATTCTTATCAACGGCGTACTTCTGAGGGAAGAATCGCTCAAGAGATCCCTCAAGCCAAAGCGAGGCCAGAGCGGCAGGAGCACCATGCCCAGGCCCGATCACAAAGATCATTTCCAGGTCATGGTTGCGGATAAGGAGGTTCAAATGAGACCAAACCAGAATAATGCCAGGACATGTTCCCCAGTGGCCTTTGAGCGGTTAGTCAAGCACAACTTCGTAGATAGAATCGCATACCCAACAAGCGCGGCTTGATGTCTTGGGCCTTCAGTTCTCGCTCAAGTAGAACATTATCTCTAAGAAAGATCATGGCTATATCTTGACGTTAGCCTCGTGCGCCATACCCGTACAAAGGCTGATCTCGCTTACACCCTGCCAGATAGCATGCCGCATGCTGAAAATCATTAAGCGACTGGGCGATCCTCTTGTCCAATTCCTTCTTCGGCGGTGTGTAGGCCAGATCGAGAGTGTTATCCGGAAGATGGCTGTCCAGCGGAGCCGGGTTGGGCCGATCGATCACTTCACCAGGCATCCTTGCGTGTTGATATCAGTGTCGATCTGTTGGAGGGAATGGTAAGCTACAACTGAATGTAAAATTAGATAATTAGGAATGGAACAGAGATGTCAGTCACAAAGGCACAGGGAACAGAATCGGTTGAAGACTCGGCAGTTTTGTGTATTCATTGCGTTTGAGCTGTGTGATAGTGACGCCGAATCAAGCAGGGAATGATGCTATATCGATGACGTATATTGACGTCGCTTTGACAATTGCCCCACGTAACAAGAAGTTGAATCAATATCAATACGGATATGCCGGATATTGAGACGACATGTGAGAGCGGAAATCGGCGTGAACTTCAATGTTTTAAAAAAAGAAGAGGCTCTGTCTGAAGTTCGTGTGCACGGGAATATTGAAAATCGATCCGGCAATATGGGATTCTCAGTTTGTCGATAGACGGTTGACGATCAATTACCCAAGTATCGCGCAAATCCATAGAAAGAAAACCACCCCTGTCTAATTGTAAATTGTAGCGGTCATAAAGCTCAAGATTCCACATCAATTCCCCATTACAAAGCAGTCGTTCTCGTGCTAAAATTCCACGTTGAGATCTTGTCATGTCAAACTGGGACCAAGAAGGAAGATGTGGGGTTGATCTTTTCATCTTCGGAGCTTTTAGCCCGCTTTTAGCTCGGTGCACCTCCCAAAAACACAGATCGTGATCGCATCGCCCGTTTCAAATTGATAGGTCCTAATAGGCCAATTCCCGTTCATTCTTGACGAAACATGACGATGTTTCCTCAACAACTTTTGTCGTTTTCAGTAATAATCCCCCCGCGGCGGGGGACATTGAACCAATATGACGTAAAACCCATGTGGTACTCAAAGATATTCAGATTTCTATAAATCTCTCGTCGGGAATCTCTTTCATTGTGTGCGATCTCTCATCTTATTACCGAAATACCTACCAATCCAAGGGTAATTTGAACACATTCGACATGAGTGATAAAGTTACTGGAGCTATCAAACACGCAGTCATGGGTCACGCAAATGACAAGATCGATCAGCTCAAGGCCAACACTGTCGAGCCTACCGAGAACTCAAGAATTACATCGGATTACGGCGTCAAGCAGAACAATACCGATGAGTGGCTGCGCGTGAGCACCGAGGATCAGACCGGTCCGGCGCTGCTGGAGGATGCCTTCGGCCGTGAGAAGGTAAGTCACTGCGGCACTACACCGCGACCCAAGAGCATTATCAATACTAACTGTATGTTTAGATCCACCGATTTGATCATGAACGCATCCCTGAGCGTGTTGTCCATGCCCGAGGCGCTGGCGCTTTCGGTACATTCAGACTTTTCGAGTCTGCCGCCGATGTGACTAGTGCTGGCCTCTTTACCGACACCTCGAGAGAAACTCCTATTTTCGTTCGGTTCTCTACAGTTCTGGGAAGTCGCGGCTCTGCTGATACTGTGCGCGATGTTCGCGGTTTCGCTGTAAAGTTCTACACTCAAGAAGGTTGGTCCCCATCAAAACACCAAAACACAACATCACCACATCACCCCATCATGAATTCTCTTCAAAAGAAGATGCTAATAAAGTCCAGGAAACTTCGATATACCTGGGAACAATATCCCTGTTTTCTTTATTCAAGATGCCATGAAGTTTCCCGATTTGATTCACTCTGGTAAGCCTGAGCCGCACAATGAGGTCCCTCAGGCGCAAACTGCACACAACAACTTCTGGGATTTCGTGTACGGACATTCAGAAGCAACTCACATGTACACATGGGCCATGTCTGATCGCACGATTCCCCGATCTTTCCGCATGATGCAGGGTTTCGGTGTCAACACCTACACACTCATCAATGATAAGGGCGTACGATGCTTCGTGAAGTTCCACTGGACCCCCGAGCTTGGAGTCCACTCACTTGTCTGGGATGAGGCTCTGAAGCTTGCTGGCCAAGATCCCGATTTCCATCGCAAGGATCTTGAAGAAGCTATCGAGAACGGCGCGTTTCCCAAGTGGAAGTTCGGTATTCAGGTTCTGGAGGAATCGCGCGAGCATGAGTTCGATTTCGACATTCTCGACGCTACCAAGGTTTGGCCCGAGGACCTTATCCCAGTTCGCTACATTGGTGAGCTCGAGTTGAATCGCACTGTGGACGAGTACTTCACCCAGACCGAGCAGATTGCTTTCTGTACCAGCCACCTTGTCCCTGGTATTGGTCACTCGGACGACCCTCTTCTCCAGGGTCGAAACTTCTCCTACCAAGATACCCAGCTCAGCCGACTGGGTATCAACTGGGAGGAGCTGCCTATCAATAAGCCTGTCTGCCCTGTCATGAACTTCAACCGTGACGGTGCTATGCGACACACTATTTCCAAGGGCAAGGTCAACTACTGGCCCAACCGTTTCAGCACCCAGCCCCCTGCCAGTGCCCAGGAGGGTGCTTATATCGATTATCAGCAAAAGGTTGCTGGTATCAAGACTAGAACTTTGAGCAAGAAGTTCAAGGACCATTTCTCCCAGGCTCAGCTCTTCTACAACTCCCTTTCTGAGATTGAGAAAGCTCACGTTCAGGCCGCTTTCTCCTTTGAGTTGGATCACTGTGACGAGCCCATCGTCTATGAGCGCTTGACTGAGCGCCTTGGTGAGATCGATGGTGAGCTGGCCAATGCCATTGCCGATATGGTTGGCGGCAAGAAACCTACTCAGTCCAAGCCTAACCCCGGAAAGAAGGCCAAGAACCTGAGCCAGCTGGACTTCCTCCCTGAGACTCCCACCATCAAGTCTCGTCGTATCGCTATCATTATTGCTGATGGTTACGATCCCATTGCCTTCAACGCCGTTTATGGTGCCATCAAGGCACAGAGCGCCCTTCCTTTCGTGATCGGACCTCGCCGCTCTGCCATCTTCTCTGCTAGCGAGGATCCCTCATCATCTAAGGGCACAGTTCCTCAACATCACCTGGAGGGACAAAGGTCCACAATGTTCGACGCCATCTTCATTCCTGGTGGTGAGAAGTCGATCCAGACCTTGTCCAAGAACGGTCGAGCTCTGCACTACATCCGAGAGGCTTTTGGCCATCTCAAGGCCATCGGTGGTACTGGCGAAGCTGTTGACCTGATCAACAAGGCTATCCAACTCCCTGAGGTTTCCCTCTCCTCCACGGACGGCAGTGGTGTCGTTGATAGCTACGGTGTTGTGACTCTCAAGAACGCTTCACCCGACAGCCTCAAGGAGATTGTCACTGTTGCTTCTGATGCCAAGGGCTTCCTGGAGAAGTTTGTTTACAACATCAGCCAGCATCGTAACTGGCAGCGAGAGTTGGACGGTCTGAGCACCCAGGTGGCGTACTAATGAGTTTATGGCAAGATACCTATTTTATGAATCAATTTGAGTCTTGAAGTCAATACATTAATTACATAAACATCTCATCCTGTGTACAGTGAATTCTTTAGTCCCTGCTTGTATTTATTGCCAGTTTTCACACCTTATTTGCTATACTCGCCAACTTGTAAACTTGCACAACTGAGTAAAGCCTTCATGTGAATAATGGACCTCTTCTGCTTTGACCGTAAGGATGATTGGATAAACAAGAAGTTAAATCACATTTGTGAGGAAGTTGTCACAATATCTCTGCATAGAGTCATGAAATTCTGACAACTCTTCGTTTTGAACTCCATACAATTTAGACGAGTTTATATCATTTTTGTCAACTCAAGATAAATTTATTTTAAGACTGGATGAATTTGATGAATTTGGCATGATTTCTGATAATATTATGATGATCTCTTCCCCTGAAGCTTCTGCTTGAGCTTCTGTATGCCTTTTCCCGCCTTCTTTAATACAAAAGCGGCATACTCCCCGTGCCCTTCCATATCCCTTGAGGCTCGCTTCTTGATATCTATATACTCGATTCGATCCTCTTCAGTCTCCCCTATCGCCACTATAACACCAGCATACCGAAGGAGGATCGCATTCAGGATCAAGCGACACATGCGTCCATTACCATCTTGAAAGGGGTGAATTTCGACGAATTTGAGTGAGTATTTCGAGGCCAATGAGAACGGGTCTAAAATCCCTCGGGTGGCCTCGCCCTCTTCAAGCTCTCTCCGCAGGTCGGCGCACATCTCAGCCATCTTAGCAGGGACGAACTTCGGCATGGTGAACATCGTATTTCCGGCACCCACAGCGACATCGCGATATTTCCCGGCATATTTTTCCCAGGGCACTTCTGGATGCTCTGGGTCAATGATCGAAATGTTCCTACACAATATCGCGTGCGTATCTTTGATGAGCCCTTCCGTCATTTCACCACTAGCAGTGACAAAGTTGTGGATAATATGTTGGAAGGCCATCATATGTTGTGCAACTTCACGATAGCCTCGGACAAGCTCATCACGGGACTTCCCACGCAATTCACTATGGCCAGCCCATGACTCTCTGATGTCACTATACGGGTTTACCGTATATTCCCCATTTTGTCTTATAACGTTGCGACAAATCTGAAGTGTGGGTTCCCAATCAAAACCGGCCCGTTCTATCATGTTGCTCCCGAAGATAGCATGAATCACGGCCTCGTTGATTTCTCTGGCCAAGGTATTTTGCTGCTCTTTTGTGTAACTTGTTCTCAAGGAATCCAAATAACGTGTTGCCTTTTCGAAGAGGGCTTGCGGATTCTGCTCGTCTTTATAGGTGCGGTAACTGTTATCTGATTGAATGGACACTCGCACCGGAGGCCATGCAGATATTGTGTTGTTGGTGTTCATCTTGCGTAATTTCTTGAGTAGGAGGGTGCCGGAAGGATGTAGATGTATATGCGAAATAGAGAAGGAAATAACATATTTAAGTCAGGGTTCATGGAGGCATATCGAGACAGAGTTAAATTCACTGAAAGCTTATAATGTCTGTACATGTTGCATAGTGGATATACCGACAACCTTCTTGAACTTAAAAGGAGATGAGAGTAGTTTGCATAAAATAATTATAATTTAGATAAATTATTATAAATATTCTTCTAACCTAATGATGAGACTGATGCTTTAACCTTTTGGCGTTTCTACCAAGACTTTCTCGGGTACCAACAACCAACCAATCCGCGTCGTGAATATACAATTGATCTTCTCACTAGCGAGGTGACGATGTTACAACAAAGTAATGAAGTCGTTTTTGCAGCGTTGTTGCATTCGTATCACGTACATACATCACGGATAGTTCTTGACAGGGGTTTAAAGCTATCAGGGGTCAAGGTCTAACTTAGACCAGAAGAATGAACCAATCAAAAGGCTTTCAACCGGCCAATTCAGGTAATTTTGAATCCTTTGGTGGGGCGGATACGTGATACGCGATACGCAATACGAAGGCTTCAGTAAAGAATAGAGAACAAGAAGTCTGATATAACCCGTGCTCTCCCTTCAACTATGCCAAATGTCAACTTTTCTCTACCTTTCATTGCAATCTGGTTACTAGCTTATATCATCGATAATGGCAGCAGGACCTCGAACTCTTTTGTCCTTCCGTCTCCCCACCAATCGGCTTATTTCGTGGGCTGAATATGGTTCACCAAAAGGCCGCCCTCTTATCTTCCTCCATGGAACACCCTCATCCCGTCTAGAGTGTGCTGAGTTCCACAGCGAACTCAAAAATCGCAACATTCGAATCATTTCTCCAGACAGACCAGGCTTCGGCCGTTCTGAATTTCTTCCTGGGCGCACAATAGGAGGATACGCCACTGATGTCCTTGCACTCGCAAAGCATCTCGATTTGACAAAGTATCATGTCATGGGAGGAAGTGGTGGCGGCCCTTACGCACTCGCGTGTGCAAGACATCTCCAGCCTGAAGATGGATTACAAGGCGTATGTGTATTTGCAGGCATGGCACCTTACGATTGCGGTCTAAAAGGCGTGAACTGGCGGCTTTCATTGAGCTTGGGCATGGCCAACTGGACTCCCAGGCTCTTACGCTTCATCATGCGTTCGGCTCTTCCTGCGCCTACGGGTGATTTTACTGGCCCGATCGATCAATGGACGTTGGATCCCTCGGCACAAGAGAACGCCAAGAAGAACGTAGACGCGTTTGTCAAAACTCTCAAAGGTCGTGAGAAGGAGGTTATGAGTAAGCCTGGTGTGGCAGATTATATGGTCGCAGCGACAGTGGAGTCACTGATTCAAGGTTTTGATCCATACATGCACGAGGCAAAACTTTTTGCACAGCCATGGGACTTTAAGATCGAGGATATCACATTTGCATCCAAAGGCAAAGGACCAATTTCCTTGGTGTATGGAACCGATGATGTGAACACTACGATCCACATGGGGAGATGGATTGCCGAGAGGGTTGGAGGGTCTAATCTCAAGGAGGTTGAAGGCGAGACACATTTCACAATAGGGGAAAGGTTTGTAGATTATTGTGACGAGTTCTTGCAGATGACTTAGAGCTGAGGGATATGGATCTTTTTGATAGACTAGTCGCTTTGTACCTATGACAGAATCTCCCCTCGTCGGATCCGAATTCATGAGAACTTGGCACCTGCTTTCCAAATCTCCCAACGATATCAACAATAAACCTCCTCTATAGTCAAAACTCAATGTAATTAGAACAATAGAATTCACACACGGCAATTAAAGTCTAATCAAGTAAACACATATGACAGCCGTACACATAAAAGATGGCTTTTTCCCGCACACCCCTCAACTTATTCCACACCACAAGCACACAATCGAACCCGTGCAACTGCCTGAAAGAGGTCAGAATCAAGAAGCAAAGCACAAGCCAAGTCACGAGGAAGGAAATAAGATGGAGGTGGAAAATAAGAAATTTACTTTCCAATGTAAGCTGATGATCACCCTTGACTGAAATGTAATACTAATTATACTCCAGGTGGAATGGGGGAACAGGCGCGCAACATCTGGATCCATTATGCCAAAGGGAACTCGCAGGAAGCATACGCCATGGCTAAACAACTCCTGCGTAATCATGAGATCTCGGTCATGGACCGGGCATACCTGCATCTCCTGCTTGCAAATGATCCTTCCCAGAAAGGAGTTCCTCACGCTCAGGTTACAGATATTATCTTGACCGCCAGCAAAGCCGAACTTGAGAAGCAGAAAAAGACTTTGCACTTTGATACACTTCTCCGCCTCTCCAGGCAGCTATATGGCGATGCCAGCTCGGCCAAGAATGCTGTAAACAAAGGCGACTAAGAGAAGTAGTAAGGCACATCGGAACATGTCGTATAGGTTTAGCTGATGATATGTTGCAGGGCAGACCTGACTTTTAACGATACTTGGTGGCATTACATTCAGGGTTCGTTTAAAGTTTCCCATATGGCGAAGTCTAACCGTCCTCTTCCAGCAAGAAGTACGATTTCATGGCTGTTTAATAGATAGGGTCAACGCTAATATATTGACTGATCGAAGCTATTTTTGTCTTTGATAACAACGAAAGATTTAGAAAGGTTCGATTTATTTCCACTGCACATATTCGCCCTGCAGTTGCCTAAAAGAGTCAATCAGATGCCAATGGCAAGACGTAATGAGAAATAAAGATGCTCATGATCTTGATTAAATCAATTACTGTTATTTACGACATAGTGTTGCTATTTCCACCCAGCGAGGCTGCTCGTTTTCTCCCATTACCCTACAGATCGCCGCTTGCTGAGATTACTATATTAATAGTCCTGGCAACAAAATAACTTTCGCCGACAAAATGAATTAAAAAGACCCAACATGAAAACTAAAACAACAAACAGGCTTTTGTCTCATAAAAGAAAAGGGCGGAGCATGTTTGGTGAATGTTCCTTCCAAGACGGACGAATCCTACTAGACGCAACTGCGAAGCCAACATCTCCATTCAAACATCAGACACACCAACGCTCTACCACGACGCCTTGAACGCGGTCCAAAACATCAAAATCTAGACCATCTTGACGGAAAGCAACAATGATCATATCAAAGTCACGCTCAAGAGCCTCAACACTCCAGTCAGCCTCAGACAAGCGCGCGATTTGAGGCACTGCCTCTTGTGACACCAATGGATCAGCCCAAGAAACATCAACCTCCTGGGTCCGTACAAGACTCTTTGCTAGCTCAAGACCTGGAGAGTTGGCAAGATGTGACTGTCCACGCTTGAAGCCAATTCCAACAACAAGAACTCGAGGACGCTGCCCATCCTTCTCGTCGCGGAGACGCGTAACAACGCGCTTTGCAATCTCGGAAGGCCGATCATGCATCTTTTCAGCCGCCGCCCGCAAGAGAGGCAGCTTGCTGTTGGAAAATAGGTACCATGGGTTGACGGGGATACAATGTCCACCAACACCCAAACCTGGGGAGAATGGCTGATAACCAAAGGGTTTGGTGGAAGCTGCGCGACAAACCTCAAATGGGTCAATGCCGTGTGCGCCGCAAGCATCGGCCATCTCGTTTGCGTAGGCGATGCAAACCATGCGTTGGCAGTTTTCGTATAGCTTCATCATTTCGGCAACCTCTGGCTTTGACACAGGAACGACGTGATCGAAGCTCTTCGAATACAGCCGAATAATCGCGTCGAGCGATCCTGGAACCACATCATCCAGTCCAGAAACGATCTTAGGAATGGACTGTGCTGGAGGCTCAACACGACCTGGATCGACACGCTCTGGTGACATGCCCGCAAAGAATCCACACTCTGCAGCAATGGGACCAAGAAGAGCACGAGTCATTCCTACTGCCACAGAGCTCTCTACAACAACCACGGCGCCCTGACGTCCATAAAGCTTGACGACATCAAGAGCGCTGCAGAGGTACGAAGAGTCGATGGTCTTGTTGGGAAGTAGAAGAGTCGGTACCGAGATGAGAAAGTGAGTAGCCTCAGCCAGATCGGAGGCCTTGCATGTGAACCTCGCTCGACTGTCAACAGACTGTTTCTTGGACAACTGTGCTGTCCGAGCCTCTGATACATCGTACCCAAGCACATCGTGGTTCTTCGAGAACACATCGACTAAATGCTCTCCGACATAGCCGACTCCGATGACAGCGACAAGTGGTTCAGTGGTTGCGTCAATGGGCTTTGTGACATGCTGGAAGGCATCTTCTGCCTCCGAGACCTCACTGGGTGGAGTGATGTCGTAGTATTCTCTGGTAGAGATGTTCCACGACTTGGTTTCTGACTTGTGACTGTCAAAAGGCAACCCCTGAACAAGGAGACTCTCTGAAAGAACTTGGGCCATGATGATAACGATCGACAAGGTAACGAGTGAATTGGAGTGGAGTGATTGAATATTCTAGGAAATCATTGGGGCTCCAGGGCAGCATTTGTATCCATCTTGGAGCAACTCTGAGCTCGTATCAAGACATCGATCTATTTGCTCCAGCCATCACCGTACAGCCGATGAATCGAACGCTTTGGCACTTCTGAACCTTACGCCAGTTCCCTTACCGAGAGGCGCCAGGCCTCAGAGAATGGAACATTTTCTTGTCACTTCACTTCAGCTGAGCCTACCTAACAGAAGCAGGTTACCCCTGATCAAATCGATCATACGAAATGCATCTGGCCACGCAGAATCTTGTTCTAGCATAGTGACAACTGAGAGTACGTGGAACTCGAACTATCAACCGCCACTTCACGATTCTGATTGAAGGGAAATTACAAGGACCGTCACAGCCTCACCATTCTTTGCCTTGATCAGTTCCCTGTATGCTATGCAGGAGGTAACTAGACTGGGAACACTGCAGATCATTGAGCTGGCGCGCTCGACTTGCCATCCTGTCTTAATTCAGCTGTTGCACAGAGCCGTGGGGATGTTAAGGTTGAGGGTGAGTTTAACCATTGTCTGCAGATACAATCCAAATGAAGATCTTCCCACCACCACACATCGACGGGGAAGAGCATCCCTGTCGAAGACACTCACAAGGATCATCTGTGGCTTACAGCTATATTCACAAAACTCGAGCTTTTACCCGTATATTTCGCCACTTCGAAGGGAATTATGAAAATTTCAACTCAAGTTTGCGGACTTTCGAGAAATAGTCCGATGCCAAGACGGGTACCACATGTATCGGCAGGATTGTCAATGCGTCCGGCAAGAAAAATATGTTCAACTGAGACAGCTTGGTTGTAATAAGCAAGAAGAAAGGCTCGATATGGTAACGTGGAAGACGGTGGCAAGGAACAGATCCTCAATTTGCATAGTAGTGGCGTTAACGAGTTCTCAAATCAACCCAAAAGCAGAAAACATAACAACTGAATCTGAGAAGGCTACCGTTATCAGGGATTCACTACGAAGCAATAGTACGTTTCAGCTGGAGACTGTATCACCAGGCTGACAGACACGTCAATCATCGTTCCGAGGATCATTAAGCTCAACGTTCCCCTGTATCGTGTCACTCCATTCTTGGCTGTACCCTCATGACAAGGAAGTGAAGGTTGCTGGGGTTTCTCAACGGCAGTGTAGCTTTGCAACCTATCCCGAACGTTGTGTTACGTTGTACAAGAGAAGTAAAACTGGACGAATACGAGCTTCAAACGGCAATCGAGTATTCCGAGTGGGATGCATAAAAAAGAAAGGAAAGATGCAGGTGTTCCGCCCGTTCGGGTGCCCCCAGGAATATGATTCTGGGTGTCTTGGCTGAAAGGCCTCGATGTCTTGAATGTCGAATGCTGCCAAGGTCAATCACCTCATGCTTGTCAGTATTCAGCTCAACAGGCCCCGTTGATAAAAATATTGGAAGTTAGTGACGACGCGAGCATCTCGCACATGAAGCCATTAATGACCCAATGTCTGCAGGTTGAATATGGTTTTTCTTTTGTCGAATCACAACATAAAGCTTTAAGCCTTACCCGAAAATAAAATGATAGATCAGAGACAACAACCTCACCTGAAAACTGCTTGCTTATTGTTGGGACATGGCTGCGTTGCTTTTGGCATGGGTTTGATGGGCCATTAGATAACATGGAGTCCTGGGCGGAAAACTTACCCAGGATGCCGAGCCAGTGCATTTAACCTGGCTAGTTGAGATTCTCGTGTTTAGGGCATGCAGAAAATGGGCGTTCAATACAAATCTTGCTATGAGCTGTTGTTTATCTGACTCAAAGAGCTGTAGCCACGCCTAACCCATATAGATAAACTCTTGCTCCGCTCGCCGGTTCATTGCAATTTACCCATCGGCAGCTCGCATCGTCATTCATTCACAATCGAGCTTACGTTGAAAACTGTTCCAAGTATACCATTATTTTGGCTCTAGTTCTATTGTTCGACATGAAGACCAGCGCTTCCATTACCCTTGCCTCCCTGCTGCTTCATGCGGGGACCGTCCTGGCTGGACCGGTCCTCGCAGCCGATGACCTCTTGTCATTGCGACATTCGAGGTTGAGGAAGCGTGCTGAGTGTGGTCTTGGGATTGGCTCATGCAATCCTGGAGACTGTTGTTCGGAGAGTGGCTTTTGCGGTACAGGAGGTGACTTTTGTGGCGGATCCGCCTGTCAACTCGAGTATAGCGACTCGTGTGATACCTTGTAAGTGCTTTGAAGTTATGGATCGTGAGGGGTTTCAAGCTGACATGAATCCAGCTTCGGACCAAGTGGTAGCAGCACGGAAAACGTTTCTCGACCAAAGATTGGTAATGTCCCGTATGGTATGTCTGCAATGCTCAATGTGTGTGCATAATCAGATTGCTTACGAATTTATTGCAGGAAGCGTCATCACCACTTGCACAACACCCGGTGTGATTGCTCTCACATTCGATGATGGCCCTCTTGACTACACCAACGATCTTCTGGATCTCTTGGACGAGAGAAATGTCAAGGCAACATTCTTCGTGGCTGGTAACAACAGGGGCAAGGGTCACATTGATGACTCGTCCAACCCATGGCCGGCTGTGATGAGACGCATGTACGCTGCAGACCATCACATTGCCAGCCACACCTGGACCCATCGCAATCTCAACGAGGTCAACAGCACAATCCGACGATCTGAGATGATCTACAACGAAATGGCCTTCCGTAACCTCTTTGGCTGGATCCCGACCTACATGCGTGCACCCTACCTGGAATGCAACTCTGGATCTGGATGCCTCAAGGAAATGTCCGACCTTGGCTACCATGTCGTGGATCAGAACGTGGACACCAAGGACTACGAAAATGACAGCCCTCAGTTGATCCAGAACTCAAAGAATAGGTATTCTGCGGGCATCTCTTCTAACTCGGATAGCAACCAGTACATCATCCTTGCGCATGATGTGCATGAGCAGACCGTCCAGAACCTGACGGCCTACATGATTGACACCGCTCAAGACCGTGGGTACAGGCTGGTGACAGTTGGAGAGTGTCTGGGTGATCCTCGGAAGAACTGGTATCGACCTGCGTCTCGAGGTCGAGATGTCACCTCGACTTCGGAATCTGCTACTCCAACCCGAACGACGCCTCCTACTGTGTCTATGCCCACCAGCACGGCGAGTCCCACAGGTGGCCTCACTATTTCTCCGAATCAGAGATGCGGTGGAAACACAGGCTATACTTGCCAGGGGTCCTCGTTCGGAAGCTGCTGCTCCTGGTACGGCTATTGGTACGTATCTTCTCTCCATGTGCAGGCAGATGTGCATCTCGATGATCCCATTCTAACATGATACTAGCGGCTCGAGCTCGAGCTACTGCGGAACGGGCTGCGACGCAGACTTTGGCTCGTGCTCTCCTCCCGATAGTGGAGATGTCCACGACACTACCAACGGTCTTTGTGGGCCTGGAGTCAAAGCAACTTGCGAAAACTACGGATCAAAGACCTGCTGCTCGCAGTACGGATACTGGTAAGGATGACCCCGGAGAGGCGGCACATCAGATCTTTTTCACTGACATTTATGGATACACAGCGGCAACAGTGCTACCCATTGCGGAACAGGCTGCCAGGGCGACTTTGGCCAGTGCACTTGAGGCGTGATCGTCCCGTCAATAGAATTGTCTTAGTGCGACTCTAACGGGAGAGGCTTGCGGGAGCCAGGGAGATGGGCAATACAACGGAAACGCTGTCGGGGATATTCTTGTTTACTTTTTTGTAATCCTATAGGTCCGGTTGACATGTTCTAGTCTGTGGACCCCTGCAGGATTACTTTTTATAAATAATACGTACCGTACAAAGTCCGATTAATCTGACACGTCGACTTCCATCAACTTCTTGTTTACTCTTCTCTTCAAGCTTTTGAAGCTTACCAATAAGCATATGTCGCCCCTGGCCACAGCAGCTGTAAACATGGAAATTCCCAAAATAGAACCCCTCTTGCAGTTGATCGTCATTATTAACGCCATATCACCAAGTAGACGCGTCATGGCCCTACTCTCCCACTTGCCGCTGCATAACAGATGCGCATCGAACGAGCACAACTTGCTCAACGAATAAGCATAACTATAAAACCACCAACCAAAGCTCAGTGGCGCGTGGGGGGCTGGGCTCTCACGACGACGGACTCGCCCTGGATTCCGAGGGTTACACAACGGCTCGGGACAGCAACTAGACCACATAAAACAAGGCCCTTTGTCAAGCGCAGACCAGGCGTATCCCTGCTAGTCAGCTTGCTTGATCAATCGGGTAGCGTAGATCTCTCCGCCCATCTCGCATATCCTCCCGTGCCGCTTTTGCTCAGTAAAAAGCAAGGAAACTAGGGATATAAAAATAAGTGGAAAAAAAGAATACAAAGGCGAGGCTCGAGTGGCTTGCATAAATGTGTTTTATATCTGTGTGCTTGCGGCGTAGACTACTGCAGGTCCGGCCTTGCATTTTCTTTTCCATCGGAGGTTGCGGGCTGGAGTTTAAGCTTGTTGAGATGGATTGAACGGGTGTGTGAGTGGGCGTGCTTCTTACACAAGTCACGGTGGATGGGTACCTCTGCAAGGGAGGTTCCAGAAGACTTCGTGTGGATGCTACGGTGGGAATCCTTTGGTGTGTTGGTTTGAGATAAATGGGTGTTGAAGAAAACGTGGGAAAAGTGTTCAGTGCACCGACAACATGTCTGAGCTTAACCGGATATCTCGAGATGAATGTCTTTGTAGACTGGACGATTAAACTCACGATGCCCATTACCGCCAAGGCTGAGAAAAAGACAAAACAAGATAAACATAAATACCCTGCACCTTGTAGTGACATCCTGCTGCATCAATATTCCAAAGGCCGGTGTGATATCCCAACTTGGACTACAATAGCTGAACTCCAGTCGCAAGAACTTCACGATACGGAGTCTCAGCCCGAAACAGCCAGACCCATGGGAGAGCCAGCAAACAAAGCAACAAGCAAGCTTAACTTTCGGGAAAAGATTTACAGTGACACGATTTACCAGATGCCAGCAGCTCAGGCAGCTATCCCGCTGTCTTGGCTGCATCTTCCCACGTCAATGCCCCCCTGTCGAGCTGTCTCCCCGCGGTTCCCAGGATAGAAAATGCAAGCATATTCAAGCATCCGACACCTTTTTGCATGTTATTTCTTTGCAAAAATAGCGACATCGGCTGAAATCAGGGATCCTTTGCCGAACTAGTAGCTGCCGTCGATCATGGGCATCTCACTCAAACGAGCCTATCCCAACGGCCACCTCGTTGCTGACAGGCGTATGCATTTCCACTTCCGGGAATTTTTGATTAATCTGTGTCCGAAAGAGATGAATCTTTTCTTTTTTCTGCTCCCTCGTGGCGTGAGGCATTGGCCAGCGGTGAGTCCGCGCTGGCCATGCCTCGTATCGTGGGTTTGCTGCTGTCGTGCCATGCTGTCCGGGCACTCGTGAAAAAGAATATACCAGGCACAGTACGGTGAGGCGCTTTCTTGCCCGGGACTAGGTACCTAGTATTATGAAGCCTGTTTGTATTTTGTGGCATCTATTGTTTTTGTCTAGCGTGTGCTGTACTTTATTTCTTCCGGGGTGTTGGTCTGTTACTGGGAGGCGAAAAGGATCTTACTATAGCTTCAATAGTCCCCGACTTCGAGGCTGTTTGAATCTTTCTTAGATCTCAGGTCAGTCGATAGCTATCTCTCGCTTGAACTATCGTTTGAAGCATTGGTGTTGGAAGGGAAGCACGATATCCTCACTTCTCACTTTGGTCTTTGGCCTTGTCACTCGCTCTTGTCTCTCGCTACCATCGTCGACGTTGCTCTATAATAGCTGCAACAATTATTCAACGACTATTGGTAAGTCTTTTGTACCTTTGTTCAACTGCTGAGTGATTAACGGGTTGAAGTGTGATAGTGTTGTTGAAACTCGGTTCCAATATGCAGTCAACCATCACAATGACCAATTCGATGCCTTCCAGCGCCAACAGGGCATCCTCTTCGTCTTCCGATAGAGCCAACATGGCTACTATCCAGGAAGGCAAGAGGCCCGACCTGCCAGTTGATCCGTCTCGGCCGTCTACTTCTCAGAATCAAGTTCCTCAGTTTCCACTTAGGCCAGTCGGCGCAATGTCCAGGGACTCGGTACGTAATTTCTACGATGAAGGCATCACATCTTCTAACACTCTTAGTCTATCATTCGAGGTATCAATGGCGACTTCCACCCTGGCGCCCAAACCCCAATGTCGGGCGTAACACACGCATCCTGGCTCACCAACAACGGAAACGAATCGAACTCGTCCTTCACATCGTCCATCATGCAGGAAGAAGCCAAACTCCGCTGGGACTCGGACGAGGAACTGAAGAAGATGTCCAAGGGCATGCTCCGGCTCCAGAAATGGAGTCTGATCATTGGTCTCGCTGGTATCAACGGTGCCCTCATCTACGTCGGATGGAAGTACTACCAGGTGTACTACTTCTTCCTCGTCCTTCTCAGCTCAAACACCGTTCTTCAGACATTCATGTGTCTCTGCATTATGCTCCATTGGTTCTGTGTCAATGTGCTGTGCTTCTGGTGGAAGCCCAAGGAGAATATTCCTGCCGAGCCGGAGAAGATGGTCTTGCTTTTGCCTTGCTACAACGAGACCTACCAAGAGTTGACGCGCTCGCTTGATTCTCTGATTGCGCAGAAGAATATCGACAATCATCCCCGTGTTATCTTCATCGTTGTCGACGGCAACGTACGAGGCCCTGGTATGGAGAAGACTACGCAGGACTACCTCCTCGAGGATATCCTTGAGCCAGGCCCATCGCGCACCTTCGAGAACGCATACCGTGCTCGCGACGGATTGTTCATGCCTGTCAAGACACAAACTGGCTTCTACAAGGGCATCCCGTATGTGTTTGTCGGAAAGCGCTACAACCAGGGCAAACGCGACAGTCTCTGCTTCGCGCGATCTCTGCTATACCATTTCAAGCAGCGCTCCGAAAACGTCGTCACCATGTTCAACAACGACCTCTTCGAGTACATCGGCAACAACTTCATCAACGCTGGTCTTGATGATATCACGTACCTTGCTGGTATGGACGCTGATACTGTGTTTGACGAGAACTGTATTTGGGAGATGATCAAGGAGATTCGCAAGAACCCCAAGGTCGTCGGCGTGTGTGGCCATGTATGTGTCGATTTCGATGGCCACAACTGGGGCTACTGGTCTCTGTATCAGTCTGTCGAGTACTCTCAAACTCAAGGCCTTCGTCGAATGTTTCAGTCTCGCATTACAGGAAAAGTCAACTGTCTTCCTGGATGCTGTCAGCTCATTCGTGTTGATGAAGCCACCTTTGGCGATGCCGTTCTCCGCGAGCGTTTTGGATATTGTCCCAAGCCCAATGATATTATGACACAACACATCATGGGTAACTACTCCGAGGATAGTATCCACGCCTCAATTATCTTCAGTCTTCACCCCGGCAAGCAGACGGCCCAAGCACTCCGCGCCAAAGCCATGACAATTGTTCCTCAAGACTGGAAGGTCTTCCTCTCACAGCGCAAGCGCTGGGCTCTGGGCAGTATCTCCAACGAGTTCGTCATGATCTTCCGCCCCGGTATCATCCTCATCGAACGTCTTCAAAGTCTTGTTGCTGTGATAACCTGGGCCATCACACCCTTTATCATCGCCGCCTTTGTCGAGCTCCTCATTGTCTTCGCCAAGCGAGGCAGAGAAGTGATGTCAGACCCTGTGTTCCTCGGTCTCATCTGTGTATTATTCTTCCGCTACGTAAGTTCTCATCCCTTGCAGCGATCTAGATCTGGATCTGCTGCGCCAAGACGGCAAAAGGCTTGGCTAATCACACCTCACAGCTTTACTCCTTCTGCATTGGCTTCTGGCTACCACGCAACAACCTCGAGCGCGCCCAATACTTCGTGGGCTACGTCATGCATCTTTTCACTTCACCTTTCATGAACATTATTATCTTGGTATACTCTCTCTTCCATTCGGATGACTTCAAATGGGGCAAGACCCGCGAGGTTATCCGAGGGGACAACGAAAAAGATGGCGACGATTGTGGTGGTCGCGGTACCCACTAGAGTCACTCTTTTGTATCTATGACTTTATCTCCAACACTTGTCCTTAGGAATGTTAGCTTGTGTTTAATTTTGGAGGGTACAAAAAACGGGCGTTGGGCTGGAGTATATGAGCCGGCCATTTAGCATAATGTTTATTTCTTGTTATCAGGTAACATTACATAAAACAACTGATTATAGAACCTTTTTTGAACATGCAAGAGACTTGCAATGTTAAGCTTATGTGCCGTGTTCGTGTTGTATTGGTTCTGAAACTGGCTAAGATTAAGAGGTCTGTGGCGTACATCACCAGGTCCAAACCTCCACGTGCTGACCAGAACGCCCTGGCATTAGAGTATTAGACGCATACTAACGTAGATTAATCTGGGTTGCAGCTAGAGACAAAAGAGTAACAGTTTTGACCAGCTAAGATCACCGTTGTCAATCCGTATTTCTAACCAAGATAAGCTGGGCCAGCTCTGCATCCAGTATCATTGCGATTTCCCAAGAGGGTCTTATCACGGGTAGCTCAATACGTAGTAATTACGCGTCAAGGTTTATCAGCAAGTAAGAAGCATATGCAAATAATCTATTCATTCAGCAAGCTGTTCTCATGATCACTTAAACCACTTGATAGCAGTAACACCGAGAACCCCGCATAGATAACAGCCGGGACTTTTTACCTCATTTGGGTATAGCTTCATACGCCGATCTACATAACAAAACGGTTCCATTCCCATTGGCTCCTCGGCACATGCCACCATTTGGAAATCCGGGGAACTGGTTGCCAAGGACGCTATCAAATGCCCGGTTAATAGTTCCTCTTTTCAATGACAAGCGCCAGGAACTCATTTCTGACGACCTCAAACGTGGAGACATCACCCAATCCAAACATTCCCCATGAGTAATATCCAGTATGAAAGGACAAACCAAGTCCCGCTCTGGATGTCAGGCGTGCAAAAGTAAGAGGGTATGTATGCCCCGTTCGGCCAAGTCCACTTTCACTAACCTTGTGAACACAGCTCAAATGCGACGAGGCTAAGCCAAGCTGCCATAATTGTCTGGCGAGAAAGGTTTCTTGTCCGGGATATCAGCAGACGCTCAAGTGGTCAACCAAATATGAGCGTCGAAAAAAAGACAAATCTAGCGACCCTCCTGGCTTTGATCAACTCATCTCTGCTGCATCTTTGTCTGTGCAAGAGCGTCGTAGCTCTAATGTTGAGATAAGTCACCATCGAAACAGTAGACGATCGTCTAGCTCGTCAAATCAAGCAAACCTCTCCCCTGCGCTTCTACCCGCTAACACATTCGCTTCTCTCCACTCAAGTACCACACGTGAAGAAGTCGATCGTGTCGGATGTGCTATCAAGTCAATATCTAGTAACTTACTACGTGCCGAACCTTCTCAACAAGATTTGCAGTTAGCCACGGCAGACATCGAGAATGATGTGAAGCCCTCAAACAACATGCCTCTTATCCTGCAACCACAAAATCCAATCCAGATAGGCACCGATGATATCGAAAATGAAAAAAGATGTTACAGACGAGGCTCGTCATTCTACACAAACACAGGCACCCCAATAACAACCATCTCCGAACCATCCTCGTTTCTCATTGAGCTCTGGTTCAAATCAGTGTGCGGTTCATGGGCAGCATACGACTCCCCATCCAACCCGTTCCGCCGATTGGGATCTTCTCTTTGGGGCTCATCGCGACCATTGTTCTACTCACTTCAGAGCATGGCAGCTGCATCTCTAACAAAGCGACAGCCTCAGATCCAAGAGATCGCTACATCTGCACCACGTGTTGCAACCGAGGCTATAATTCACGAGCTGAAATCCCTTTTTGATTCGCCAAACTCCGTTACTACCGTTCCCCATGCGCTGATTATATCCTTGTTCTGTCTCAGCTCGTCGCTGTGCTGGATGGACCATAAGCAACTGGGGCTGCAATACCTGCGCCACGTCCGTGTGATACTGGCACTTTTGGAGATGCGCTCCGAGTATCTTTCCAAGCAAGATCAAAGTCTTGTGGGCTTCTTCAAAGAATGTCTTATCTACGAAGAGTCTGTTCGAAGCATTGTGACCAGCGCCAGAGACGATATCAGCACCCTCACAGAATGGACACCGGCAACATATCCCCCGTACGACTTTGTTCTGCATCCGTGGACCGGCGTGCCGCCAAAGATAATTGCTTTATTTGGGAAATCCATGTCTCTGTGTCGCAGATCACGGGATACGTGGCGGAATTGCACCGCGCCGACATACGAAGTTATGTGGCAGACGATGCTGGACATCAACGAAGCGCAAATACTTGAAGAAACACTGCTATCTGTGCAGGTACCTAATCTTATCAGCGATGCGGCAGATGTGTACACGAATAAGGGACAGATAAACCTTGACTTGCATCACGCTGCCGAGGTCTTTCGCCTGTGTTCGCTTCTACAGCTATACCAGACATTTCCAGATCTTGTTTCGAGAAGACTTCCAGAGAGGATCAATGGGAATATGACAAAGATTACCTGGTCCACTTCACTTGCTCTTCATATCACAGGGCTTCTCTCTAGTATTCCTGCAGAGTCAATTCGCTGTCTGCAACCCTTATTGTGTCTAGGCGTTGGCTCGGGACTGCGATGCAAGACGGTGTGCACGGAAGAGAGCGCCCCCAAACTCGAGCTCTCGGACACCAGCTGGATGAAGTCAACCCAGGCAGTAGAAGATGAGTTTTCCTTCAGTGCGGAAGATTCCGTGCAGCAACATTTCGTGGACGTGGACTTGGCCAGGGGATTCATCATGGACAGGCTCAAGGGATTTGGACATGGGCCAGCTGCGGGACCTATTGTTGTGCTACGGGAGTTGCTACAGGCTGTCTGGTCTTATTACGATAGTGAGACAGTGCCGGGGTCGGTCCATTGGCTTGATGTAATGGCTGATTTGAAGTATGAGACTGTCTTTGGTTAGCATGGAGTCAATTTTGTTAGTTTGCCGGGATGTTTGCTTGTATGATATTAGATACCCAACCCCAATAAAGACTTTACACCCTGTATTCATTTTTGTATTCCTATCAACTATCAACTGTCTATTCTGACCTTTGCCAATTCTGATGAGCCTATCGGATGTCTTGGATATTTGAAGTCCATGGCTTTATCTCACCACCTCATGAGTTACACAGACTCAATGTCTTATCTCCACCTCCATCTACAGCAATGTGCCACCAACACCAACCATTCCGCATCAGGTCTGAGTTACCGTCGCTCGCGATCCCTGTTCGCATCATCAAATCAACCCAATAGATCAGCTCCAAAGCTCAAAGCGGGCGGGGTAACGCTCGCCCCACGATAGCTCCCGGGCTAACACCTTCTAGGCAAAAAAGTCCCGCCTAGAATCTGGGGAAAATATCAGGGCGTTTGAGCTAGGGGTGCTTGTGATAGCAGATGCTGAGCGCGTCGTGCTGCAATGGAGGCGTCACGGTGAAAGGCTAACTGATAAGGAATGTGTGGTTTATATAGGATGCGGCCTGCCGCGTGTTTTTCGTCAAACTCAATGACAGCTCTCTGTCTTTGATCACTTCCTTAATTAAAGTGTCTTTTGTTGTGTCGCCATTATGAACCCAGCTTCAGAGAAGGGAAGCGATCATGAACATACTAATCCCAAACACATAGAGCATGGTGCCAGTGGTGATGCTGCCGACCTTACGGCTCTAGGCTACAAGCCTGAGCTTCAACGAAACAGGTCCATGTTCACACTGCTGTTTCAATCGCTAGCAATTGCTGCGGTAAGTTGGCCTTTCTAGGGATAGCAGACATTGGTAATTGAACGTCGATAGATCCCCTACGGTTTCGGCGCACCTCTCATCAACTCAGTCTATGGCGGTGGGCAGTTGTCCATGTTCCTCGGCTGGATTGTCGTCTGTCTCCTCGACGAATGCATCGCCATCTCTCTAGGCGAACTCGCAGCCCGATGGCCCACGTCCGCAGGTCCATATTACTGGTCTTTCCAGATCGCATCACCAAGATACAGAACCGTGCTGTCATTCATCACCGGATGGACATGGCTAGTCGGTAACTGGACCATCACGCTATCCGTCAACTTCGGTTTCGCGTCTCTGCTAGCCGGGGGCGTGAGCATCTTCCTCCCTGACTATGTCTGGCAGCCCTGGAAGCTCGTCTTGATCTTCTACGGTCTCTGCGTCGTTACTTTCTTCATTGTCGCGTACGGCAACAAGTTCCTCCCAACTGTGGATACTTTCTGTGCGGCGTTCACAGCGATTACCATCTTCATTGTCTGTGTCTGTCTATCGAGCGAAGCGAAAGACGGGAGACACTCGGCAAGTTACACGCTTGTGAGTACAGAATCTACCAATGTTCTTACAGTGGTTAACCAGTCTAGGGAAATTTCGACCCAAATCTGTCTGGCTGGGGAAACTTTGGTTTCTGGATTGGAGCTCTGCCTTCGGCTTATACGTGAGTGGCCACAACCGCATATATGACTTGTTCATTGCTCTTACATTACTCAGGTTCTCAGCCATTGGTATGATTACATCAATGGCCGAAGAATGCGGCGACGTTACCGTCAAGCTCCCGAGAGCTCTTGCGCTTTGTGTGCCTGTTGGTTGCATCGCAGGCTTATTCTTTGTAAGTGGTCGACAACGTCTCAATGATGCATGTCAATCAGCTAACAAATCTAGATCATCCCAATTTGCGCAACACTTCCTCCGTTAGAAGAGCTCCTCACAGCGCCGCTAGGCCAAGTCCTACCAATGATCTTTTACCGAGTCATGGGAACCAAAGCGGGAGGTATCGCCCTGACAGCCCTAGTTCTCATCATCACCCTGTTCTGCTCCATCTCCATCACAGTCGCAGCTTCAAGGACAACATGGGCCTTCGCACGAGATCGAGCCATTCCGCTATCAAGAGTATGGTCTAAGGTCGACAAGCGCCACGGCACACCCATTATGGCTCTCCTCCTTACCACCATCATCGAAATGCTGCTCGGTCTCATCTACCTCGGCTCAAGCTCTGCATTCAACGCCTTTATCGCTGTCGGTGTCATCGGTCTCGCCTCTTCCTACGGTATTCCCATTCTTCTATCCATGCTTACAGGGCGTGCTGGTGTCAACACGGCGCCGTGGACTTTTGGAAAGCATTTTGGCTGGGTCATCAATGTTATCGCTTTGGCGTGGATCTGCTTCGAGATGATTCTGTTCACTATGCCGGTTGCGATTCCCGTCAATGCCGTCACGATGAACTATGCTGTTGTTGTGTTCTTTGGGTTCATGGCGATTTCAGCTGTTTGGTATATTGTCCATGCTCGGCATGTATACAAGGGGCCTCCTGAATCCGATGGCTTGACGAAGTGAATTGGGTCTGTTGGGTAGTGTTGTTTTTGAGGGTAGCGGGTGTTAACAACTGTATATATGTAATGCAGTCTCTGTGATAATTTCGATACTGGAGCAAATTTCTTAACCACGTCGTACACTCGCCGTCCTGTTGTTCTTGAAATTTACGACGGATTTATTCCTATTGACTCATCAAATTCATCAGCCAATACAAATCACCATACTCAGTACCGGCCGTTATCTTCTCATCCACTGCACTCTTCCAGATCTCCATTCTTTTTTTCATTTGACCAGTTACCTCCTTACCGTGTTCGTTGCGATTGAGCCGTGGATTCGAATATTCTGCCAAGTCGTAGTTTTGATGCTTGGCATCCGAATTCATTTAACCCGGTCTTCGAATTGGTTGGCCCAGTTGTCTTACAAGATGGCTCAGTAACAATCCCACGCCATCATGGCGACAGCTCAAATCCTCCGAGCACCCTCATTGGATAGTAACACATGTGGTGCAGGAGCGACATGCAGGTGCTCCCATAAGGCAGCCGGAGCCTGATTCAAAATCAGTCTGTTGGCTTGCGCAGACAGGCGCATCTCAGAGCCTCGAAAACAAGGTCTATAGTTGGCAGGCACGACGACTATAAGCATTAATCCGCCCCGTAGCTCCCTCAAAGCCTATACGAACATGTCGGAAGATGCTGAGATCTCGTCCCTAGGATCGATCGAAGACCGTATAACACTCGTAAGGAACGCGGTGGAGGTCAGATCGTCGGATGATCCCGATTTCTACTTGACAACGGCTTTGTTGGCCAACCAGTTGAGGAAAAAGCACCAATCCGCGGACTCTGACGAACATCTGGATGCTCTTGAGGAATCAATTTCTCTCTTTCGCGAGGTACTCAATAATACATCCCACAGCAACGCCAGTAGACCTGCATGGCTCATCGAGCTTGCATTCAGCCTTAGCCTTCGATGCGACGCCACAGGGTCCGAAAGAGATGCTATAGAAGCCTCCCAGTTGTCGTTTGAAGCGGCCAACGCGGTGCAGAAACATGACCCGCAATATGCCTTCATCTTGCAATCCGCTTGTCATTTCATCGGCAAAAAGATCATCAGGCTACATGACAAAGATGATGCGGAGAATTTGTTCAATATGCATGTTTCTATACTGGAAGTTACACCTCCAGATCACCCAAATCTCATTTCACGACTTCGCAGCTACGATGACTTCTTTTTCAAGATGTACTTGGCTTTCGGGGATATAGACGTCCTTGGAGAAGCTATTCGAGTGTCACAGCACATCGTTGGTATCTCAGAGCAGGGTTCTGATGAACATGCCAGGCATCTTAGCCTTCTTGGGGGGCGTCTCGTGGAGAGATATTTGCGCACTGGAACATCAGCCGATCTTGATGCGAGTATAGAAGCTTGCCGAGAAGCCGTCAACAAAACTCCGGCCACTTCTCCAAGTCGCGGGCAGAGAATGCAGGCTCTCTGCGATCGTTTAGGAGAGAAATATCGGCAAACAATGTCAGAAGCTGATTTCCAGGCTGTCAAATTAGTCCTGGACGAAATTCTTGATCGGTTACCTACAAGACCCAAGAGTCGAGCGCGATCACTTGGTAATATCGCCATCATTCTTAGTCTCAGGTATGGACAGACGGGAAACGAGGATGACTTCAAACGAGCCGTTGATACTTTCCAGAGCTCCGTGGACTTGACGCCTGTTGGCGACCCGAGGCTTGCTGGCCGTCTAAGCAATCTTGGTGCTATATATTCCCATGTGTATTCTAAAACCAACAATATGGAGAGACTTGAGACATCCATTAGCATTACAAGAAAGGCCGTTGAAGCCACTCCCGAGAACCATCCTGGCAGAACTCAACGATATTCTAATCTTGCAGATAGCCTTCAAGCACGGTATCTGAATTTGAACTTACCTCAGGACCTGGAAGAGGCCATTTCCTTTTACCGACCTGTCCTGTATCAGTCCAGTGCCTCAATATTCGTTCGTGTTCAGGCCGGCTATTCCCTTATGCAATGTTATACTTCGAAACGCAACTTTGATGAAGCATTCCAGGCGGCCTCCCTGTCGATTAATATACTCTCTGAGCGAATACCACGATCTCTTCTAAACGCCGACATACAGCGTGAGTTAGGACAACTGTCAGGGTTGGCAACTGAGGCGGCATCGATTTCGCTTTACTTGGGACGTTCCCCAGTAGTTGCTCTTGAGCTTCTCGAGACTGCTCGTGGAGTAATGGCTGCCTCCATTAACGTGCTACGCTCTGATATCCAGGACCTTGCAAGAGAGTTCCCTGAGCTGGCCGATCGATTCAGGTGTCTTCGCGACCAGTTGGACAACGCTCCCAACCTGAGTTCCCAGTTGTTAATGGGAGAGAAAGAATGGGCTGGCCAGACGAGCCAGAGGTACAATGCTGGTAAATATCTATCTGAAGTCTTGACTGAGATACGCTCAAAGCCGGGTTTCAAACGGTTCATGCGGCCTGAAGACAAGGAACGGATGAAAAGCGCAGCTGCTCTCGGCCCTGTCATTGTGGTCAATGTCAGTCAATATTTTTGTCACGCAATAATCATTCAACAGGACCAAACAAAGCTGGTGTTTCTCCCTTCATTGAGCAAGCGTGATATTGACTTAAAGTACAAGTCTCTAGGCCGAGGCAGTCTTCGGGTGCTCGAATGGCTCTGGGAGGCTGTTGCTGAACCCATCTTGGAGGCTCTGGGCTTTAACGAGCCACCTCCAGAGGGCAACCTAAAAAGGGTGTGGTGGATCCTGACCGATTCGTTGAGTACGTTTCCCATTCATGCCGCAGGACGACATACCAGACGAAATGGCGAGACAGTCATAGATAGAGTCATATCGTCGTATGCTACCTCGGTCGCGGCCATCGTGCAAAGTCGCAGGACTCGAACAGCTGAGCATGAGTCTACCACAAACGAAGCACTCCTGGTTTCTGCCGCTGAAACCCCTAGCCATTTCGGGTTGATTTTTGCAGAGAAAGAAGTCCATATGCTACGCGATGTCTGTCAAAGCATGAACCTCAAGCCTATTGAGCCGGTGCCGCAGAGAGATATCGTTCTCTCACATCTACGAAAATGCAAGATATTTCACTTTGCGGGGCATGGACACACAGATATGGCCGATCCTTCAAAAAGCCAGCTGTTCCTAGAGGATTGGCAGACTCACCCTTTGACAATTAGCAGTCTGCTGGAGTTGAACCTCCAACGCGAAGGCCCTTTTCTAGCCTATCTTTCAGCTTGTGGTACAGGACAGATCAAAAGTCAAAACTTGTTTGATGAGGGCATCCACCTTATCAGTGCATGCCAGCTAGCAGGATTTCGGCATGTTATTGGTAGTCTATGGGAAGTCAATGATGAGTCCTGTGTCGATATGGCTGCCATGATCTACAATGAAATTCACAAGGGAGGCATGTCAGATGATTCGGTATGTCGTGGTGTCCATGTTGCTACCAAGGCAAAGAGGGACCAATGGCTCCAGGATATTACTAGCTCTGGGAAGCCCGCAATTGTAGTGGCGAGCAAAAAGGAGCATATGAATGAGGACGGAGGAGAATTCTCAAGAAATATTGTTGCTTGCGATGATAGTGACGAAGAGGAGTTTCTAGTGGGAGGTAGGAATATGCCATTGCATTGGGTGCCGTATGTACATTTTGGTGCATAAAGCACTACCAGTTCTAGAAAGGATTTCAAAATGGAAGTGATTTTTTGAGACATCAGATGCTACTATTGGACCATTCAAGACGTGGCCTGCGCGATGCTATCGTGAACGATATGGACAAACTCAAGGTACGTATAAACAACATGAAGATATGGGCATGCTATGGCTGGGTAAGTATCTAACACTATTCTACCATCACTTATCAAGAACGATTCAGAAGCAGATCTACAACTTTATTATTCATCAACAAATTCTAAACTTATCTTCGGCCATTTCCCAAAGAGTATGCTATCAAACATTCCATTCAATTCCCGTCCTGCCAAACAATGACTCACAGCACTCGCACTCAAAGGATGCCCAGCCTTGGACATGGCGAAGATAAGATACAAGGTACCTCAATCCAAGACATGCTTCCGTGGCTAAGGTTAAGAAAACTCACCTTTCCCACGGGTGCCTGCGAGACGCGGTGTCATGAGGCCCCAACGGCTAATGTCTCGATCGGCATGTCTCTGAGCGGGGTTGATGCGTTACTAGGGTAGGACCATTTTTAGGCAGACAAGGCGAACAAAAAATCAGAATGATTGTCGATCCTGATGCTGGTGATTGCGTCAAACCTTCGTTTCCTATCGGAGAGTTAGGAATGATTCTGGTTTCTTTATTCTCGTGACATATTATTAGCTAAACTCTCATTCCTGATATTTCACACAAGGCGTTCGTCCAATGCGCCCCGGACTTGCATTCTGCCACCCCGTCTTGAAACGATTTCTCATGCATTCATCACCTCGTCAATTCAGGTTTGCACGCAAAGGCCTCAGAAGTGAATGAAGCTCTACCAAAGTCCCGAAACGACCCCGTCTTTCAATTCATGGTGTTGTCTCCACTCCCCCGAGGGGAAAAAGGACTTTGGTCAAACATCCCTGCATGATTCTAGACGTGCATGACGCGATACTTCAACGGGGATTTGTGGTGATATACGTTCGGATAGCGTTTTTACACTTTGGAGCCGAGGCAGTAGGAATTTCGTCTCAGTTTGGAAAGTGGTTTCTGTATCAAAATGCGTGGTTCGCAATTTACATCTCTCGTGTGTACTAGTTCTTGCCGCTTTCACATACGCCCCCTCAGTCATCCCGAGAGTCATGAGACAGGTCGAGTTTTTCCATTTGTCGCACATTTGACATGTCTTAGTTTGTACCTGCTTTAGTGCTCATGATCATGATCCAATTCATCGAACTAGTTTGCTCTCCCATAGCTTACTGACGAGTGTTTACAATGGTCTGAGTCTTCATATGCACAATTCACAAAGCAGGAGGAAGCTAAATTGTTCAAAACCAAAAACCCATTCTGAGTTCCTTTTTCTTTGTTTTGTGTCTCGTATCTAGTGTTCTGTAGTCCTTAAAAACGGCTCTTTTGCCGTGCGAGTAAACTTATCGCTGGTATCCTATAATCCCCAAGAAGACGCGTATACAAAATAATTCCCAAAATCTAACAAATCCAAGTCGCTAATTGTCCCAAACCCTTGCTCGATAACTCCGTGTGGTAAAACAGATCAGAAGTGATACAAGACCAATAGATAATACAAATCAAAGAATTCCAATCCACGCTTATTCGTAGCGGTATCCAGATCCGATTGTCACACGGCGTTTGGGCTGCATTCGCTCGCGGAGACGCTCTCGCTGGGCTTCCTCCTCCTTCTTCTCCTCGCGGCGGGCAATGCGACGGACCTTGTCCTCACGGCGCTCCTCCTCGAAGCTCAGGCGGCGGAGCTGGTTGACGAGCTCGGCCTGGCGGCCAACGACCTCGACTTGAGGTCGCTTGTAGGTGGATGAGCGTCTGGGAGCAGGTGGTGCAGGGGCGACAGGACGGCTGGCGATCTTGGCATTGGCCTCAGCGATGCGGCTGCGAAGTCTCTGCTCTGCCTCCTCGCGACGCTTCTCCTCGCGGCGGCGTTGGCGGCGCTCTTCCTCCTCGCGGTCTGAGTGTCGGGAGCCGCTGGAGGTGTGGCGGTGGTGCTTGGAGCGGTGCTTGTTGTCGACAACCTCGATCTGGACGCGGCGCTCATCGACAATGACAGGTGGGCCCCGGGATGAGTTGACGAGGTAGGTGTTTGCGTTGGGAGAAGCGGGAGCAGTGTGAGGAGCAGACCATGTCTGGGGAGGAGTAAGGGGAGAAGAAGGGCCGTCGACCAAGACGATACGCTCCTGGTGTCGAGAGCTTGGTCGGCGCTCACGACGGTTCAGATCAAGGATCTTCTGGCCGTTGATGTAGAGTCCTGATGATCTCTTCTTCTGGCTGGAGGAGCTGCCGTATGAACGGTCCGACTCATCTCCAGAGCGGTATGAGCCCGACGGTGTCGAGGGCTGAGGAGTAGGAGGCAGCTGAGTGGCATACGGGTGCGGTGATGTGGTGTTGTAAGGAGCAGGAACGTATTGAACTGGGTGCTCAAAGAGATAGTTGCTGGCGCAGACCTGGTTGTGACGAGAGTTTGCGCAGAGCGTGGGCTGAGAGTACTGCTCACGACGTCCGTCGGGGTGGACGTAGGTGTAGATGTTTGTGGTGCACATAGTGTCGGTGTTGTGAGTGAGCTGGCGCGGGTTGCGCTGAGGAAGATCCTCTTGGATGATCACAGGAGAGAGAGAGTTTCTAGGACGGTAGTGTCGAAGAGTCTGCTCAGGCTGTGGAGATGTGCTGCTGTTGTTGCGGCGATGGTTGTAGACGATGTTGTCAATGATAAGTGGTGACTGTTGAGATGGCAGTTTGTCGAAGTGAGAAGCCAATGTGAGTTTGAACAGGAGATATCAAGCTCTTATAGTTATTGCTGATTGAGCTTGTGTGAGATGAATTGAGTGTTTTGTTTGGTTGCTGTGAAGAAAGGTGCAGATGGTGGTGGTTATATAGAAAGCCGACTCAAGGTGGGTAGTTTGAAAGTGTGTAAGCCGATAGTGGTACTAGTACTTTGGTACTGGATGCCTGGGGACTAGATAGTTGAGAAAGTGTAAGTGGAAAATATGGGTATGGATGCCTGGGATTGGTGTGTATGTGTGTGTGAGTGTAAGTGTGTAAGTGAGTAGCCTTATTTCTAGTCCGCCAACTGGTTCGCGATATATACAAAGTAAGTACAGGACGTTCCTGAAGGTGGTGTTCCCTCCCAGAGGCTTGGTCCCTCCCAAAAGAGTTCAAAAGGCAGCCTTGAAGGGCAGAAGGGACCGTTTCTGCCTACCGAGCAGGGGGTGTGGGTGTTAAGCGTCTGCAACCAGTAGAGCACCCTTGTTAGCCCAAACCCATGCCGATGACTCCCACTATCTCAGCCACGGCCCAGGGGGGACCACCCCTGCACGAGAAAGGAAGGGTTCAAAACCACCAAAAGCCGTTGTGGCCGTTGAACATCACAGGTTCTTTTCTCCCATAGGGTTGTGAGGCTTAGCAGTTTTTTAGATCGAGGGAGAATTACGGGGGAGGGACGGGTATCGATGCGGGTGATGAGGGACGTAGACGAGAAGTGACGAGCCTCATAGTTTAGTGATTGACGAATGTAAGGACGAAGGCGAGGAAATGGAATTGTAAGGTGATCTAGGACTTTGATGTTGGGTGATGGTGATGGCTACAGAATACGCGGCCATGGTTGAAACATGACCCCTTAGCTGTTGGTTATGTCCCAGTCCTGTTCACAATTGAACTTTGGGAAACGAAACCTTCCGAATGAAATTTAGAACAAGCCTGATACTCCGGAAGATATCGCTAGTCAAATGTCCTTTGTTCTGCATCATGCGATCACTTCTTGAACCGGCATTGAGTCATCAAGGACTTGCAGTGTAATGGTCTGGTCTGCAGACCGAAGACCGCACTAAGAAGTCCGACCCTGTTCAGGACTTTGAGCCAACAGGAACTGGCTGTCAAATCAAAAAGTCGAAGGTATCTGTACGTACTCTACTCATGCAAGTGCTTCAAGTTTGTGTCAAATGGTTTGCATACCAAGCCCAAATCCCCATTCGTCTAAAATGCCCATCTTGAATTCTCTACCTCCACTAACTTTCCAGGCCTGACTCAACAGTGAGTCTGTGAGAGAGGCCGGCCCCTCTCTGCGGGCTGTGTCGCGGCAAGCTAAGTCCAGAGGCCAGAGTGCCTATCGAGGCTTGGGCCCCCCTAAAATCGACGCTTCTTTTTCCCTGTCACTTAGCCTTTCGACTAATTATTGTCTCCACTACAGCCTCAGCCCTAAGCCAGGGTGTTTTGCTCGATCGTGGCTGTTCAGCCTCGCAGCTGTTTGATTACCATTTCCTACAGTACATACATCGGTTTCAATTGATTTGATCATCGTCAAGGATCGATTGGATGCCTCTTCCTTCCCAAAATCTGTTGACATGCATCGCGTCAGCCCAGCACGGGAGCTAAATCGTACAGGAACAGGCACGCACGTACGACATATGCTTGTCAATGTCAATGTCAACGGGAAGGGCACACGCACAGTTCACTTGCACAATGATGCGCGTCAATCTTTGGGAAAAGAAGCTACGAGAAGAAGCTATGGTCGAAATCAAGGGCGCGCGCGACGTGCGTCAGTCATGTCATCGATGCTAGCCCTGTACAATTGCGCATATCTACGTTGCACTACTGCGAATGGCTTCAGGTTGCTACATGACGTCTACATGAGACCAGTCACCCAAAGGCATACCGAACCAAAGATCCAAAAATTGAGGTTTTATTGTGTTCTGGCCAAGGACTTTCTGAACCTTGTCTATATTATTTGAATGCCTGTGATGCTAGGTCGAGGCTGCGGCACGGCACGGTGGTCGTTGAGCAATGGACATGGTCGTGTATCCACTAATAAGCAGGCCTCAATTGGTTTATGGTACTCTTCGCTGGGGATAAAAAATGCTTTTATTATCGATGATTTGAGTTCCTCATATGGACGTACGGTCTTATCGGTGCCGAAAAGTGTCTTGTCCGACGGACAAAGCATTCGAGAAATGGCCCCCAACGGCCCCCAAGCCGGGGTCGTTACCTAAAGCGATTGCCTCTGGCTGCCTCTCCAAACTACCAATCAAGACTGCTTTGTTTCCTCTGAACGGAGTCTTATGCATTCAAATACTCATTTCACCGTCCAGGTAAACGCGTTACCAAGATTGGCCATCGTCATGCCCCTTCTGCATTCAACCATGGTGTTGAAGAAAGAAAACGGCTGAGCAACAGACATGGGCCAGGGCCAGAGCGCATTAATCCGGAATAGGAAAGGTCTTCTTCCAGCCCTGTGAGGCAGGCCTTGTCTTGACCTTTAACCCCCTGTCTCCTCTGATTGCTGCTGTAGACACTCTACAGCACCGCCTCCTCCACAGTAGGCGCAGCAGCTTCCTTATTCAAAAATGATGATACCACATGCGATATGCAATCCTTCCCATTTTCTCTCGCTTGCTTGACGATGCTTGTTTAAGGATGATAAGAGCCGCACCGGCATGGTAATCTTGTTCCTTTGGGATGCCTCTTTGTGTTTGTTTTCGTCGCATTCGACCCGCCTGTCCTGCTCGCAATTGACCCGCACACGATTTATCCGCGCGCATCTACGGAGTATGAACTTTGAACTTGGCTGCATGTTACCTGTCTGAGCGGAAGTGGCATTTGAGAGTACCAAGTTTCAAGCTGGGCTGCTTGACGGGCCAACATAACCATATCCTCGGGTCCAACTCCAAGCGCCGAAGCAACTCCAGGGTATGTCGAGCGATAGACTCTTTGACTTTTCTTCAACACCGGCCGCATACAAACGACCACGCGTCTAACGAAAGTCTGTTCTATTCCTAATAATGTATTTTTGGGGCTTCTTGTGTTTGAGATCACCGCGGTTTTCCAATTTGGTACGAAATGATTGGGTGTTCATAAGCATCCTTAGTAATCTTGCATCCTCATGACCTGCCTATTCATAGTAGCTGCTATTTCTAAACACATCCTACCAGTGGCAACTTGTCGATCGGGGCGTCTGTTCGGCCGCTTGATGTGATGCTTCGCTATGCGCGCGCGGCTATTAGGCAGAACCATTGATCAACTCAAGCAATTCTATCCAGAGGCAAAATTGTCTGTAGATCCCCTTTGACTTTGGTCTACTTTAAAGGTACTTAACATCATGTTGCTATTCTTACCGGTCCTCCCAACCAACATGCAGCAGCCTCTTCACCAGGCAAGTCCAACAGCGAAGTAACCATTCTCAGGTACCCGAAACCTCGAACACATGACGGCCTGTCCGTGAGCGTAGTTGAAGTCATGTCTGTCAGCAACCCCGTTGTGCGGTCTGTTCTCACACCAATCCAGCATAACTCTTTCGAGCGCAGTGAGCGGGATTTCAAATGCTGTTATGTGCCTTGCTGTGCAGCACAGAGACTTCGTCAGCGTGTACGCGTACCGCCCCCAAAGGCTGCGTACTGCTGTTCTATGAGATTGAAGAGGAGTGTTGGTCTAGGACTACTCTTCCCTGCAAGCAGGACAGGAAAGTCTATCCTATGCTGAAATGATCCGGGCCACTGAATAGCGACTAAGATGCGTTAATGGGGTTGACAGTGCGGTGAGATTCTTCGATTCAGGCAAGAAATGTGGCCCGACAACTCTTGGTATCACTGATGACATGTGTTTGTGAGGACAAGTGAAGCAATTCTTCTGGTGTACCTGGCATATATTACTCACGTCACGGGGTAACCAGTAACTCGCAACTAACCCAGCAAAGCTGTCTATACTGTTGCATCAACCTACCGTTGGTAGATCTTGACATAGCTGTCAACTTGTAATCACGGGCTGTTGGGAGACCCATTTGCAGACATATAGCGACGCATGCTGAAGGTCATATTGAGAATCGACTAACCTTCCAGCGTGGTCGCTAATCACCATGGCTAATGCATCCATCGAAAGCTCCATATCTGTAACAACTATTAGTGTCCCGATCAGAACTTACGAGATAGTCTTGAATAACCAGGCTACACCATCTCGTATAATGACAAACTGGTAGCCCAGAATCTCATTAAGTGAGTATGAAAGACGCAATGAAGATGACAAAGTCCCACGTTCCGAATATGAGAACACTAAACGACTGTGCTCCTTGTCAAACTCATCATCTCGTGATCTCTGGGACCACGAGACTTGTATTCAGCTCATCTTATTTAGTGTCGGGTATACATGTGTATTAGAGTAACGGCATTTGTCGAAGAGGCAGCCGCATACTTGATCACTTGAGTTGATGTCACAAGGGAAACACCGCACTCGTGGTATGTCATCGCGTTTGGGGTGTAGCTATGATATTGAGCTTTAGGACCTGAGTAATGGCCAGGGCGTAGGGTCCGGTTACAGCTTTGTTACATGTAACACTTACCATGGTCGTCAATAATGTGCTGCCTTCATCGAAAGGTCCAGATTTGGGAAAAGGAAATATTTGGTAGTTCCATGTGGTTACTGACTTACTAGCAACAAGCCCAAGGCAAAAACGGCAACCAGGCATGCGCTACGAAGGATCAAAAGCAGGAGACGAAGAGGAACAAAGGTGCTTAATAGAGTCTCACATAAATGCGAGTTCTATTGCTAAGTGGAAAGCTCTCTCATTATTTTCTGGTAATTCTGGGTCGTTGGTAGAATCAACATCTTGGCCTTCAGGGTAGCCAAGACTATTGCGCATTAGCTCACCTACACCTGGAATTCTGCGAATTGCTCGCAACGGTGGTAAGCGGCACGGTTGTGTTTCCGTTGGGAATGTCGTTGCCATATCAATCTTAATTTGCCTCACTAAACTCAAGTCTTCTCAAGTTATGTGAGTATGAAGTAGGATGCGGAACTATTGTTGAAGGAAACACATATGTCTTGTCAAACAATCTTCAGTTTACTCTAGAGAAATAGGTTAAATCTATAAGCTAGATGCTCCATATCATGAGCAAACGGTCATCCTCATGGGATGACCGAGCAGGGTATAGAGGTTCTATAGGACATCCGCCGCGGTTATGGTATAAGAAGGACTGGTTCCTGTACGGGCGTCGAGCTCATATGTAACAAACCCTTAAACGCAAGTATCATCGGTCAAGATCCCTCATGAGTAGAAGAGACGTAGTTTCCGGGCTTTAAGGTGACAACTTGATGCTGAAAAGATTGATGTGCGGTGTGATTTGACCATGACGCTATGCACGTAAAGCTTGGGACCAGTATTGACTGCAAGTCCAAGGATTCCTCGCGTGAATATTTTGTATGCCATTTGTTTGTCGCAACCCCAAGTCGCCTCATGACGATATCTCGTGGAAGACCTTCAAACCCCAGTCGAGATTAAATATCGTAATGTCCATGGGAAGGCTTGCCGTTTCTTTTTCGACCCGGTCCAAGCTACTCATCTGGAATGCTCATGCAAACTCTTTCGAGAGACTCTTCAGTGACTGCTGCGAGTGATGCCATCCTAGATTTCAGCCAGTAAATCCTGGGTCTTGAAGTAGCAGTCCCAGAGGTCGTCCGTCTCTCTAGAGAGGACAGGGCAGTCGCAATCCGAGTGGTTGGGCTCCTTCATGCCATACATCATGATCAGGGCCGTTGCCACACCAACGTCAAGGTCGTGAACGATGTTTCGTTGAACTGATTCCAAAAGTTCCCAATTCGATTATTTCATTTGCTGCAAGTACCCCATGTCGTATTAAGCAAATCGCCGGCAAAGTCTATCGCAAAAAGTCGATTGCTCAATTCCCAATGCGCCGTTTGAATGCGTGTATGTCTCGAATCATTTCCGTAACACGGCTGTCGTATCATAATGCAGTTAACACATATATCTTTTTCACAGAATTCCCATCTGGCGCCAGGGATCATTTTGCCTTCGCCGTCTTTGCCTCCGCGCTGCGGCACGTCTGGCATCGCTGGAGCAATCCACACAGCCCCAGACGGCAAATATTAATCTCCAGCCACTGCATCACTGTTATCAGAATCACGACCTTTTGGATGCGAAGTGGGGAAATGAACTTACATGACTGCGAGCACAGCCCATAGGGAAGCCATCAGCCACATGTACTGACGCTTCTGCTCGGCGTCCCTGTCGGAGATGTTGATGGTGGACACCCACATCATGATGATGCCACCCACGCAGAGCGCCAGAGCAAAAAGATCGTGAAGAACTCTTCGCGAAGTAGCTAATCTGGGAACTGTGAATGAAGCATCTGTCACGGCTAGAATCTCCCAGCTGTCATTGAGCATTGCGATGGCGCACTGCAAAGCGCGTCAGCGTCGTGTAACCAATAAACCCCAAATGAGGAGGAAGGATAGCAAACTTACACCCACGGCGCCCGCAATAATGACCTGGCTCTTAGATGACCATTCTTTGCAGACAAATGCGAGGAGGAGAATGGCCGCGAGGCTGGTGATCCAACCGAGCAGCCTCACGCCCGCGTGGAGCAGGGCATAAGGCCTAGGAGGACGCTCCTGGTGGTGATGCCGCCGCCTCGAAGGCATGGCCACTAACGGGGGGCGGAGGGGGACAATGCTCAGCGTTGAAGCATCAAGAGAGACAATTTCATAGAAACAAAACAGCAGAAGAAAGGTCTGCTGGTGGATGGACGATGGGAACGAGTGTGAGGTGAGGTCGCAAACAATGCGAATGGAGGTGATGGAAAAAGAAGTGGAGTGAGGAACGGAGAATGGAGAATGGGGAGTTTGGAAGGGTTCAAGGGTATGGAGTGGCCAATGGCGAGGCGCAGAGCTAGCCCAGGCGAGTGTAGTCAAGGGGAGCTATCGACGAGCCGGAGGATCAGAGAAGGTGGAGAGAATTGTTTTGGATTTTTGCATTCCAATTTGGTCTAGGTCGAGGGGTGGAATGGAGAAGCATGTGAAGAGTGAGGAGGTTATTGTGATGAATTGGCGTTATTCAGGAGTTGGGCAAACCTTGTTCCAGTCAATGCACACATCATCATTCGTCAAGCGATGTACCGCATTGTTTGATGGCTCCCTTGTTGCGCCGTTGGTTGCGCCGTTGGTTGCTATAGCACACAGGCACCACTTTAACCGCTATGGACGACCCCTGTCAGCACTAACATTATTCGTTCAGCCTTGCTAATTCCATAAATATCATTTCTATCGCAGCGATACTAAAAGGAATATTCTTCAACATGAAGATATATCCCTTGTGCACCAGTTCCCTTATGTACAGCTCTCTCGTCACTCAATCTACTCACGCAATTCCTCGTCCGTGCCACAATCTCCCGCCCGCCGCAGACAAATACCCCTGTCTCCCCCAAGCCTGCTCTACCGGCTCGCGAATCATAGCGTCGATGTCTGGGCGGCATGTGTATTCACGAATGAGCTCCGGAGCTGCAACTGCGGCGGCGGCTACTTTGCCACGACAGGGCGAATCGCTCGGACACCCTTTCTCGGCAGTTCCTTTCTCTGTTGGGCCGCTGCAGCAGCAGCCTGTTGAATCCTTTATTGGCTGTATATCGTCCAGATCGCTTTGACTTGATGATTCTGAGTCGACACGTGAAACAAAAATAGGACCTTCGTTTTTGCTGGATCCTGTTATGGCGATGTGGATGCTCACAGCCACACCCTTTGCTCGCACCATTCTGCCGGCCTCCTCTGCTCTCTCAACATAATATCTAATCTCCTCAGCTGTTCTGGCGACAAGAACAACGTCGACTCTTCGCGTACAGTTTGATTTCTGGGCCGCAGCAACGCTCTCGAGTATGGGAACCACAAAACTTGCTCCGGTAGATGCTCCGATTAGCACCAACGTCTCGTAAATGTTCCATTGTGGGGGAACACCGTATGGTCCTGAAACGAAGCCTGTAAGATCAGTTGTTGAGTTCTTGGTCGCGTATTCGTGGATTCTTTTTGAGAATCCATTATGAGCACGCACGACCAGCTGGATGCTGTTGCAACAGCAGGTTCCGTCGAGCTTGTGCGCACAAGCGATTGTGTAAGGATGCGCTTCAAAAGGGCCAAGGCGTGGGAGCCATAAGTAAATATGCTGTCCAGCCTTCCACTCGAAATGCACGTCTTTGATAGTAATGACTGTCGTTGCGGGCCCAACAACACGGGCGGCGACTCGGTGACCAAGGTGCTTCATGCCTTGACAAGCTGTGCCTTGAGGCCGTAGGCGAACATTCTGCCATAACAAAAGAATCCATCTCATGGCACGGTCGAACACGAGGAACGATATACTCATCCACAGAAGCCAACGAGCGTTTGCCGGAATATGCTTGTGCAGCAACCATAGCATGATGATACTGGTGAGCACATGCTGGGCCACCCAAACCTCATATGAAAGCCTACGGATGGGAACGATCCCAGTGATAACGTTCCAGAGTAGAATGGCCCAAGCTGCAAGCCCATACTTAACCAAGGGCATGATCTCGAGGGCGTAATCGAGAAACTCGGCGCGCACCCACATGGTCCAGAAATGAAAGCCGTGGACTGTCGCAGTAACGAACATGGTGCGCGCAACCCATCGATGCAGCCAGTTGAGTCTCTCATGGCTGGTTCCTGTAAGAAATCCGATAACGTTGACCTTTGTAGATAAGAGGTAGACTAGTGGGAACTGGGCCAGAGTAACCCACGCGTTACGATAACCTATGCGTTCCCAGTAGTAGACGTCGTTTTTAGAAACGTTCCAGCTCATCAAGTAGACAACAACGACCCAGTAGCACGCCAGGATGATGCAACGGCCAAGAGGGAGTGGCGTGGCCCATTGAAGGCCTTTGGTGGTGATGAGGTACTGCGGATGACCTAGCTCGCGAACGACGGCAGTTGCTGTTGCCCATGCTTGACTTAGGGGTCCTCGGGGACGGGTTGGGTGATCTGTTGAGGGATCGCGAGATGCTTTTAATCTTTTGAAGTGTTAGTGGGCATATCGAAGAGGTCGTCGTTGGGGTGTACCTTTGCTGTGCGTCCAGGTAGTTTATTCCGCGAATGGTTGCTAGTGCGCCGACAACACCGGCTATGGTATACCAGTATCCACGAGCAAAGGCATAGTTAACTTCCATACCCAGGCCGGGATCATGATGCATGTGGTCCATATCCATGATGGATTATGATGCGCCGACAGCGCGGGTGGGTTGTAGAGAGTTGTTGTAAGGTGGCAGCAGCGTAACGGAAATCGAAATCTTTCTTATTTTTCACCTTCACAGATATCGTTGTCTTACTTCAAGACATCGTGTTGTCCGTATAACTACCAGCTTTTGTTGCGATGCGACTGTCAAGTCTGTCTGCTATGCCTCGATGACTTGTCGAGGCACAAATGGTGAGATAGATTGAGCAAGTTGATCTGATGTTGAAACCACTCTTGGCTCACTCGGATAATGGCTATACCGAGACGAAGAGGGGTGAAAGTGAAATGATGACTTCGCCGAAGGGTGCTGATGTTGGATGGTGAGGAAGTCAAGTTAGCCCCGCGACGCAAAGTCGTGAGACGGGAAGTACGTGCCCGCCCAGATAAGCCACCTGGATCGCCAGTAATAGCAACTGGTCGCTTCCAAATGGGCGTAGAGGTTCAGGTAACTTGAGACGCACTAAGTTCAATGCAATATCGACGTTTGAGCCCGCCAGTCAAGAATGCGCCGAGTCAACCTAGCATAGCGTATCTTCTCTTCCAACACTTCAACATTATCTATCCGTGCTATCCGTCTCATGCCGCATATCCGAAAGAGTGAAACCTTCTCTCCCAACGCCTTCCATGAGCTCGTTTGAAAGAGTAGATGATAATAAACCCTGATAATCAACTATTCCGTAAGTAACAAAAAACTCGCTCACTAACATGAGGGAAACTTGCTCAAACAACCTCAGGGCCCGTGCACGACGCCGTCTGATTGGCTCCTCCGCACATCCAAGGGGGGGGGACCCCTGTTTTTTTGTTCTAGACTTTTGGGGTAAACGGTAAACGTGCTCTCGAGTGTTTTACTTTTGCTTCTCCACCACTAACATGCATGAGCATTTGGCGATGGAGGCTTACACGGGTGCAAGTCTGGCTGCATTCTGTATATACTCGCTATGATGGAGGTTTATGGCTTTTGGGGTGACTCTGGGGTCATTTGGAGATGTAAATAGCGGGAATTGCATCTGGCTAGTGGAATGGCTTGCATTGACTTGGGTCTTCATCATGGGAACACAGAGCCTCAATGACGTAGCTTTCATGATGGGGAATTGGCTTATGTTGTACATACCGATGCCATGGAATTGGAATTATTTGAGACTAGAGCTCACTACGTTGGATGAACTGTGAAACCATGTCAAAACATGAATTACATGTCCCCGATATTGAGGTGTTGTTTCGTATACTCTTGAGGCACAATTACCTGCGTCTTCTTGTTAGAGCAACTGACACAAGCCCAGCCTAGGCAAATTAGTTCAGCCTCTCCCTCCTTCCCTTGCCGGTATCCGCAGCTGCTACAAAAGCAGTCAGCCGCCCACCATCCCAACGCCCTCTCACCATCGATTCTTTCACCTATAATCCCACCAACACAAGCGCCCTCACCATATACCCATCCAAATCTCTCACAATGCGCTCCTCTCTCCTCCTCTCCACAGCAGTCTTCTGCGGTCTTTCCCTCGCTCACTTCGAGGTCAAGTACCCCGATACCATCGGCTTCAAAGACGACGACGAAGACAAGTCTCCTTGCGGTGGCTTCACACCGGATCTGTCAAAGAACAAGCTTGTCGATTTCCATGTTGGCGGCGAGGCTATTGCTCTGAGGTCTACCCATCAGCAGGGTAACTGGCTCTTCCGCGTTACGCTGGATGAAAAGGCCGATGGCGATTGGGAGCAGGTCTTTCCTATTGTTCAGCAGAGCGGTCTCGGTGACTTTTGCCAGCCGCAAGTTACAGTTCCTGAGAAATACGCTGGCAAGAAGGGCTGGGTGAATGTTGTGTCATCAGCCGTCGATGGTCTTCTCTATCAGGTGAGTCTACCCCAGTCTTGACCCGTGAACCAGCTTCAACTTTTACTAACTGTGTCCGTGCCAGTGCATCGCTGCCAACTTCGTCAAGGGCAAAGCCGATGCTCCCAGCGAGTGCAAGAACGCCTCTTCTGTCAAAGCCTACTTCACCGACGACTCTACCCTCTCAGCTCTTGTAGACAACGGATCCAAGTCCGAGTCCTCCTCGACAACTGGCACAGCGACAAGCACCGGCTCAGCGGCTTCCTCGACAGAGTCTGGTAATGCTGCAGCGGCTTGGTCGGCGAACGGCGCGGGATTGATTGCCGGCTTGGCCATGGCGGTTGTTGGAGGTGCCGTGTTTATTTAAATGCCCCTACCATTGTGTAGAAATTGCGCTGATCAACAATGTATTCTTTTTCCCCTCTCGCGATTATGATGGAATGAGCAACAAATAATTCACTTCTTTTACTCGCTGTGCCGCCTCACTGCAGGGTCGTCCGGGCATCACCCTCAATTGCAAACACTGACATGGTATCCCCTCCTACCACCTTTTTACGTTTCTCTCATTAATTGACATGCAACAACAACTGTACCAAACCGTATCCGGCGAATGATCCACGCTCAACGACATGACTCTTCTCCACAGGATCGACGCAACGTCTCATTGGGCATTGCGGGATTTGGCTGGGGTCACTCTGATCCGATGGCCGAAAGATCACAAAAAAAGATTCACCGCTACCACTAAATTCATTCCCTCTCTCACTCACCACTTCACCGAGCTCACCTGTGTATTCAATTGACATCCCCTAATCTCCCATTGTTTGATTCATAAAATACAGTGAGCCAATGGCTGGCATTTCGTCATTTCATGTGTCGTTTTCCACAACCCGCGAATAAGGTTTCATGTGTGAATCGCCCAGCCCCGACATAACAAACGCCATCCATTTGTATGTTTTGTTTTCTCGCGTTTCTGTTTGTATATCATACCTAGTCTCTACTCCATTGTACCTCGGTTAAGACATCTATCATTGCCAAGGCTGTTTCTCGAAAGTCCCATTAAGTTTCATCTTACATGTATCAATCAACCTTCCAAGTCTCACAGTTCTACTCACAACAAGCTTCATAAGCTAAAAACCTTAACCAGCCTCATCTAAACGCCCTGGATAGTATTGGAACCTACAAAGCCCAAGTCCTAGCTGCTCAGCCAGTATGGCAGCTGTAGATCTATATCATTCGAGCTTCTCGAAGCAACTCTTTAGCTACCCGAGCGACCATACAACTGATGCGTCGCTGTATCAAACATGGGTCGATGCATGGCCGCGGCGTGAGACGGCCGTTATGCTCAGCCTGAATGTTGTTTCTGGTGTGATACTTCTGCTTTACCTCTGCCGCAAGCCGTTGCTGCACTTTACTCCACGCTGGCTGAAGCCATTTGCGCAAGAAGTTGCGCCGTTTCAGGCCAAAAATCGGAAGTGGACGTTTTGGACGTTGTGTCTGATGCTTATTTCTCTAGCTGGGCTGGGATTGGCTATCAGCTCTGCTGTTGTTCACTCCCGCCGTGCGGCTTCACTTCTTGAGCTTGTGCCATGGACGGTGGCGGCTCTTCTTACCGTTGTCGATCTACCTGTCCAAGCTCCGAAGCTGTTGCTTATGCAATATCTACTCATGACAGCGACGACCCTTGTTCTCCACGCAATGCAGTATCTAAGCTTCAGAGCGAGCTCGCTCGATTTCTTCCAAGCCGGCCATTTTACTCTCACATTACTAGCCATTGTGGTCATTGGAAACATGCCCCTACGAAACCCATTCTGGGGAGCTTTGGATATTGGAAACGCCCGCGTTGCTCCTTCAAATCGTGTCCGCAGCCCAGAAGATAATCTCACCCTGTTTCAGTTCTGGACCATGAGATGGGTCAACCCTCTTTCGAAAATTGCCAGCAAACGTGAGATTGCTGTCGAAGACGTGTGGCAGCTACCGTATGAGTTCCAGCATTGGAGACTCTATATGGCCTTCCGCACACTCAAGGGCAATCTTCTCCCGTGCCTGATCGAAGCCAATGGCCTGGACCTTTTTATCGGAACCTTTGCTGGCATTCTAGAGCGTGTTGCTGAAGTTTCCAATCTTCGTCTAACAAGCAAGCTATACCAGGCTCTGGACAAGAATGACCCTGAAGAGGCTGGTCTCTGGTGTGTGGTTATCCTGACAATCGACACAGTCCGTCAGATCGCAAGGACCTCGTCGGGATGGTACGCACGCAAGGCCTACGAGCGCAGCCGTGGAGAGACGTTTATCGGTTTGTTTGGAAAGTTACTCACAAGAGCCGTTCCTGGTTCTGAAATGACCGAAAAGGACCCTTCAGCGAATGTCCAAGAAATAGGCACCTCTTCTGGCCGCTTTGGAAAACTCTCCAGGGTCTTTAAATGCTTTGGACGCAGCAAACCCAAACAGCCAGAAAAGCCCACCTCAGACCACCAGGCCTCTAACGCGAAAGTCGTCAACCTGATCCGCGGAGATACCTACGAGATATCTCAGCGATTTTGGGAGTTCCCACGCGTAGTCGCCACACCGATCAAAGTCATCGTGACAATCTACTACCTCATCGACATAATGGGCTGGCCATCCTGTGTCGGCTTCGGCTTCATGGTCATCTTCCTCATATGCAACTCTCTCCTCGTCCGTCAGGTCATCAAGCTGGAGCGTCAGCGAACCGTCCTCTCGGATCGGCGCGCCCAGGCCGTTGCGCATTTTGTCGAGGCTAGTCGCCCGCTCAAACTCAACGGGTGGACGTCTTCATGGCGTGATAGAATCTTGAGGTTTCGTGATGTTGAGATGAGGAAGAGGCTTCACATCTCGATCGTCAACGCTACTATTTCCACAATCAATGTCTTTGGCGGTGCGGTCTATCCCTTTGCAAGTATCTGTCTCTACACGCTTGTTCTCGGCCGTGGTCTGCCCAACGATGTCATCTGGCCTTCACTGCAGCTGTTCGCTCAGCTCGAGTCTAGTACCAGGGAGGCATTCGATCTCATCTCTGCAGTGTGGAAGTGCACTATTCCTGTTGAGCGTGTCAACAAGTACATGGCCGAACCCGACAGAGACGAAGATGCCTTCAGCGGTTCTCAAGATCGTGATATTGAATTTGTCAAGGCCTCTTTCTCGCGACCCTCCACGGATCATCTTGTTCTGAGGGACCTTACTTTGAAATTCACAACTGGCCTGAATATTATACGAGGAAAGGTCGCTGCTGGCAAAACCAGTTTGCTACTCGCAATTCTCAATGAGATGGAGCATCGAAGTGGTCTGTTTTCCAGAGCTGATGAACCAATTGCGTATGCGCAGCAACTTCCATGGCTACAGAACAAAACCATTAGGGAGAACATTATCTTCCATGAACCATTCGATGCCGACCGCTACCGAGAGGTTCTTATGGCTTGTTCACTTCTTCCCGATCTGATGGCTTTCCCTATGGGTGATCGAACCAAGCTTGAAGAAGGCGGCATTGGTCTCTCGGGAGGCCAGAAAGCGCGTGTTGCTTTAGCTAGAGCAGTCTACAGCAGTTGTCGTATCCTCCTGCTAGATGATCCCCTCGCAGCTTTGGATCACGATACGGCCAGTTACATCGTTCAGTACTTCCTTCGTGGACCTCTCGCCAAGGGCCGCAATATCATTCTTGTCACGCACCGAGATGATCTTGTTCTCAAACATGCTGATCAAGTCGTCGATATCACCGATGGTTTCGCACATGTGCTCACTCCACAAGAGGTGAAGGGGGAACTCGAGCATCCCCATCACGTTAACTCAGGTCCTGCTGAAGAAGTACAGCCACACGAGGCGTCTCACGATCACGCATCTGAAGATGTCGCAGAATCCAAAGATGTCCCCGAGGAGGTGACTGAAACAGGCTCTGTTCCTGTCAGTATCTATCTCAAGTATATGGGCGCAGGAGGCTGGCACTTGTGGCTCTCCCTGGCTGCTTTCTACGGACTATCTCGATACTGCGATATTGCTCGCGCACGGCTGCTGGAAGCTTGGGGCTACGAATCTACCAGTCTTGAAGGGCTCGTTGCAAGCAGCTTCTGGGGTCTTCCCAATCCCAGTCGCCACCCTCTGCCGTGGTTATACGTTCTAGCTGGACTTTCGATTGCTCAGGTCGTGGCATATGCCTCTGCCCAGGTCCTCCTTGCCTCCATAAGCATTCGCGCTGCCCAGACACTATTCAGAATCGCCATCAACAGAGTCAACAAGGCATCATTCCGCTACCACGATATCACACCAACAGGCCAGCTCAAGAACCGTCTCATATCTGACATGGGCATGGTCGACGGCGGAATCCTCGCACCACTTGAATCCTTTGTGTTCAATTTCGTCGCTCTCATCCTTAGTCTCTTCGCCATCATGACGCACCAGGCCTTCCTCGTCATAGTCGTCTTCGTGGTCGCTCTGCTCTTCGCGTACTTTTACCGTATATACGTCCCAGCTTCGCGTTGTCTGCGCCGAATGGAGATGCGATACCTAACCCCTATCATCGCCAACATCGGGGTCATGCAAGATGGACTCGTCACCATTCGCGCTCTCAAGGTCGAAGGTCGCTTCCAGGATAGACACTTGGAAGCTGTCGACGACTTTCAGAAGCACGACCATTTCTTCTGGAGCATGACCTTTTGGCTCGACTTTAGACTCGGCATGTCATCAGCCATCATGCGGACCATCCTTGTTCTCTCCATGGTATATATGGGTACTCCAGCCAGCGCAGTCGGTTTTGTCCTGACTCAAACCAACATCGCCATGATAGCTGTCCAGCAGCTATGTGAGAAGTTTGCAGCGCTTCAACTCGACGCTGTTTCACTTGAGCGAGTTAATGCTCTGAATCGAGTGCCAGAGGAACCCAGTGGCGACATTGAGCCTCCCCAAGACTGGCCCAGGCCTTGTGACAGCGTGTGCTTCAAATCCATGTCGTTTAAATACGCGGATGACCTTCCCTCCGTAATTGACGATGTATCATTCGAAATCCCTGGCGGTTCAACGTGTGCGGTCCTCGGTCGAACAGGATCTGGCAAATCAACCATCGCCAACGCACTACTCGCAACAGAAGCACCATCCTCCGGTACTGTGACGATAGGAAGCATCGATCTTGCAAAGGTCAACCGCACAGCGCTGCGCAACCGCGTTACCTTCATCCAGCAAGACCCTATTCTCTTCCCAGGCACGTTGCGCGACAACATCGATCCGGTGTCCAAGTTCTCTGAGCAAGAGTGTACAAACGCCATCCACCGCGTCCTCGGTGCCGACTGGGGCCTTGAATCTCGCATCGATGCGGGTGGCAAGAACCTCAGTCAGGGCCAGAGGCAGCTCGTGGGCATCTGTCGAGCTGTCCTGCGACGGAGCGGGCTTGTCATCCTTGATGAGGCGACGGCGTCAATCGACCGTGGCACGGCTGCTACGGTACAGCGGATCCTCAGGCAAGAGCTGAAGGAGAGCACTGTCATAACTATTGCGCATCGTCTTGAGGCTGTCGAGGATGCGACGTGGTGCTTGAGGCTCGACAAAGGACGAGTGGTAGAGTGTGGGCCGGCGATGAATCTGGGGAGAGGACCCAGGGAGGCGGATACATAAGGCATTGGAACAAAATGTTATAAGAATTGTAAGTTTATATCCGAAAGATAATATGGAAGGTAGTTATTAGACTGGACCAATACATAAAATAATCTGGTACTCAGTTCAGGATGCTGAGATCCAGATGGGTTGTTCACTATTATAGAAACAGAGGGCTATAGTAAGCTTTTGTGTCAAACTTCTTCAATAGTTGAATCACTGTTCTTATTTGGCATGGCATTTGTGAGTCAAGGGTTGACAAATATCATCTACCAGGCTTGCCTTATCAACTGCGCAACGCAAACACCTTTTGGCAAGAGTCGGGGCTGACACTGAGGTCATTTGAATAACGTTCCAATCTTGGATAAGACAAACTTGGCTCTTTGCATGTCTTTGCTCCAACTTCAGAAACGGTATGACCAACAAAGGCCTGACATTAAGCCCACAGACAACACCCAACATCAGCACATGCTATCCGTATCTCGGCTACTTATCGCTTGTTGCGCTTTGCTTGACTGATCCTGGCACCAGGCAGACACTTGTTCTCCAGAAAAGTCATAGTCATGCTGCAGGTATGGCCAGGTAGATGGATCCATTAGACCGCATCTGCAAAGCGAGGACAACCAGAGACGAGAAGGAAAGGGAAGGCCCCTGCGGCTGATAGGACCGATGAAGAACCAACGCTGGGTCTGTATAGCCTGGAGAGTATGACCCTGTCGGTAAAGTAGATATGCTTAAAAATAAGGTAAAAACACAAGGCGGAGATTGGAAACAGACAGATAGTGCAATAGACGCGTTATCTATTCCGACTCAGCAAACCTGATGCAACATCTTTGAGCTGTGAATTAGCAAAATCGGTCACTCTCTCAGAGCAGCACTGTAATCTTCAGCGGCTTGGCAAACCTGCCGTATGTCTCAAGTGCCAAGCCAGCCCTGGATCAGAGCGCTTTGGGCTCGATGTGGTTTCTCGGTATAAGCCTCTCCCCTGTATGTTTTCGATTGGGTTCTCTTGGTCTAGTCTAGAACTGATTTTGGATACTAACACCAGACTCAATCCACTTATATAGAGAGTCGTCTGCTCTAGCTGTTGTGCAACCAAGGATGTCAAGGTTGAACCTGCATTCAACCCATGCAGTTGAGCCGCTTCGCGAGCCGTTCCGCTGGTTTGACAGGCTTTTTAAAGTGCCAGACGAATAGGAAACCAGTTCCTATCTCGTCGTTGTTGTAGTCTACAATGACTCCGAGACCTTGAGGGAATTCAGAATCTTATGCTCTTATATAGCCAGAGTTTTTGTTTCTTCATGATTCATATGACACATCTGGCTCCGCCAGAGTGCTGGAATCAGCATCCATGTATGGAGTCAGGATGTCTTGTGTTGTTGGTTGTGCACTGCATCGTGGTGGGGACGAGGCTACATTTTGCAAGGCTGCGCTGGACGCGGAGCACAAGACCCTTGATATATACGAGCTGTTGGTCCAAAGTTCCGCTTGGGCAATATTTTTCGTTTAGAGATTGGGTGCGGTGCGCTCCATGGGCGAGTGACAGCTGTTCAGCGGGTGTTTTGGAGAAATGTTCATGTTGCTCAACTAGGAATGATACCACCTCATCTGTTGAGTTGAGCTCGACTTCGAACAGAGTTTGCAAGGACTCGTACATTACGTAAAGAACTCTTTTTGGAATATGTATCTGCTGGTTCCTGCTGAGTATTCGACTTACATATGTCATGACATTGTAAGCTTACTTACTCTGCAATGCACCATAGCTTAAATCGCCTGCCGGTTTCCTTTATTCGTTGAATATGGCATTTGGTACTGTGACCTTGACTTTTGTGATCGAACGAAACCCTCCGAAAAACTCGAGTAAACTGAGGGTTTAAGTCAAGCTAGACATCATGATCTGACGGATCGAAAACAATACAATCTCTAATCTCTCCACCCTCAAACCTGATCAATCAGATACTCCACCGGCTGCTTCAATCTCCCAACGACATGACATACATATGATCGAATGATGAACACTTAACACTACATTGAGGCCCAGAACGACATAGTATAGAGGAGCATGTCTCGGCGGTTTCCTTATCCACTCAGTAGAACCAACAACATCCACACGATGTCCTTCCCAGCGCTCTCTTCCTCTCCAACCACTCTACCACATGTTTATCACCCTCTGGCCCGCTTCATGGACCTCCATTCAGGCTAGTAGGTACTGGCTTGGGTACAGGGGCGGCTGACTATGGAATGTGTAAAGAGATAGGTATATAAACCACCTGTCTCCTTGCCCAGTTTTAACACAACCATCTACCATCGACACCAATATCAAGATCAAGACCACAGCTGCCAAACGACCCCTGCATTCTCCATCGTTCACTATGAAGCTTTCGGTCACCCTCCTCAGCCTTGTTGCTGCACAGGCCACCTGCAACGCAATCCATCCCAACGATGCTGATAAAGCTTGCTTTGAAACCCCGGAGAACTGCCTCAAACACCCCACCGAGCTTGGTATCAAGAGCCCTCTCTACGACTCCTCTCAGGAAGAGACAGAGTCCTCTGCAGACGACGCCAATGTTGATATGGGCCTTTCACCCAGGGATGATGACGGGGCCATGTGTCCTTTAGGCAAAGGTCGTGGTGAGGGCCCTGAATATGACTACGGATGTGAAGAAGGGTGGTGTTGGAGAAACTGCCGCACCGGGCCCAGCTTTTCCATAGCCGCTAAAAGAAAGCCATGGTGCTGGTTGAAGTATGAGGCAGGAGTGGGAGGATGGACCCCCTGTGGAAGGTGGCAAGACTGTAGATATTCATATGACAAGAAGAACGCGAAGTGCGCCAAGAAGAAGAAGGGTTGTGGAGAGTGCGGATGCGGCTGTTAAACCTCGGTCACTACGCTTTAGCTGTGGCTCGATGGGCTTTTTCTTCCTCTTACATCACTAGCTTGTTTGACTCGACTTTTGGGTCCTCCTAAATACATAGACAGGAACAGCTACCATATGGAAATAAGTTGAATGGGTATATTATAACTTTTCATATTCTCATCTAATGCGCCAACCGTCAAGATATAACTCGACGTACCCATGTACCATATCCCTCTTTTCATTCCATCAAATACTCTTTATTTTCTTGGTTTCACAGCTTACATTCTATTCTTTGATTAGCAAAGGATCACAATTGACATGTCGTGGGAAATACATACCGCTCAACAGGGGTGAGGCCAAGCAGGCTCATACCGTTGTGGAGCACAATTCGGGCAGCATCGTACAAACCCATACGGGCCTTCATCAGCTCTCGCTCGCTGCCGACGATTCGGAGATGATCGTAGCTGGAGCTGAGGACGTGGGTCATCTTAAAGAGGTATGTCAGGATAGTAGTAGGCTCGAGTGTCTTGAGAGTGTTCTGGACGACATCAGGCCACTGGCTTAGAAGTCGGACGAGGTCCGTAGCGTGCTTCTCAGTCAGAAGGCTGAAGTCAGCAGTTGCCAAGTCATCATCGGTAAGCTCAGCTCGTCGGCGGATAGAGCACAGACGAGCGTGGGCGTACTGAAGGTAAGGGCCAGTATCGCCCTCGAAAGACGTCATGACGTCCATATCGAACTTGTAGTTGTTGATTCTATTGTTGTTAGTGACTAGGTTCTTACTGAAATCTTCAGGAATACATACCGCTTGCCAGACATATCCTGAACCATGACACTGCTGATACCGAGAATATCGGCAACAGCCTCGGGGTTCTCAACTTGAGCGTACTTGGTCTCGTTCTTCTTCATGACCTCGTGCATCTTTTCGGCAACATCCCGGAGAATATCATCGAGGAACTTAACATTACCCTTTCGGGTGCTCATGCCCAGCACCATGCCAAAGTTGATGTGCTGGCACTTCTTTACGATATCCTCATGGCCCATGAGCTCAATCGTCTTGAAAAGCTGCTTCAAGTGGAGATCTTGTTGAGAAGCAATAACGTAGATCATATGGTCAAACTTGTACTTCTCTTGTCGGTTGAGAAGCTCGCTAATGTCTCGGGTAAGGTACAGAGCAGTGCCGTCCTTCTTTCGGAGGATGACTTTCTCAAGACTCTTGCCGGCCTTGCCAGGAACGTGCTTGGAGAAGTCGATAAGGGTAGCGCCGTTAGCGTCCTCAGTGAGTCCCTTCTCAGCAAGAACCTTGGCAGCCTTCTCCATATCCTCTTCGGGGACCTGAGACTCTCCTGAGTACTCGTCGTACTCAATATTGAGTCGGGCATAAGTCTTCTTGTATCGAACAATGCTGAGGTCTCGGAATCGTCGCCACAGGTCAACCGCATCTTTGTCACCATCTGTCATTCGTCGGAAGTACTTTCGGGCCTGCTCATCAAGAGAGTTGGCCTCAAGAGCAGTAGTATCCTCACCAAGACCCTTTTTTTGCGCAATCTGCTCCTTCTCAGCAGACAGGTCGACGTTGATTCGGACATAGAGGTTGAAAAGGTGGTTGATAGGGTCAGCTTTCAGAGCTTCCTCATCACCCCACTTCTCCCAGGCCAAAGCCAACAGACCATACTGCTTACCCCAGTCACCCAGGTAGTTCATTCGGGTAACCTCCCAGCCAGCGCTCTCGTACAAACTCGCGAGGAAACCTCCGATGATAGTACTTCGCAGGTGACCAGCATGGAAAGGCTTGGCAATGTTGGGGAAGAAAACTCGACAATCATGCGCTTCCTACCCGAGTTGGGGTCGTTGGGGTCTCGGAGACCATTGTAAAGGCTCTTTCCGTAGTTGTCGGCTTGTTTTCGGATTGTAGGGATCAACATGCTAGTAAGCTTGCCGGGCTTGAAGAAAAAGAGATGAAGGGGCCAGCGGCAGTGGGCTTCTCAATAAGAGGAGACTCGGGGAACTATGTCTTTGTCAGTATTGGTTCAAGTAATGCCAATTGTATGCGACTCACCTTGGAAACCCATTCTTCAGCAAGCTCTTGGGGCTTCCTGCCCTTCACTCGGAGGGCAGGGACGGCAAGAATAGCATCGCCCTTGTCAAGAGTCTGAGTCCACTGGATGGCGGGGTAGATGATCTTGGGATCAACACCAGTGATGGGTGCCAGGAGGCTCGTGATGTGGGATCGGTAGATGTCGACAGGGTTGGTGTCAGGATGGCATCCAGGGAAAGACTCGACGCCGTCGATGCCGAGCTGCTGGAGCTGGAAGGCGAGGGCGTTACCGTCGGTCGCCATGGTGCGTATACGTCCAAAGATGGAGGGGTACTTGTAGATGTGATCTAGGGATTGCTGTCGCGGGGACTGATGAGTCGACAATATTGAGAGGGCGCGGTTTTTAATCAGAGACCGTCGCAAAGGCGAAGAGGAAGTAGATATAGAACTAGACGTAAGAGAAGAAAAAAGGTTGGAAGGAGCGAAGCGCCGCGCGAGCATCAATGGCGATTCAGAGTGTGAGTCAAGTGGGTTCAAGGGTTAACAAAAAGGCTTTGACTGTTTCTTGCATGCGGCAGACTGCGGGTCAATTCGCTGCAGAGCTTTGAAAACCGCGGGGCACGGCTGCCCTGAAATTCCGGTCCCGGATCGATTTTTACCCCTCCATGTCAGGCCGGACACGATAAGATATGGCAGCTCATGACAACTTCAGTCATCATGTTTCTTGACTCACGTAGGCCGAGAACGGGGGCAATGACTGCACCAAAGTAGCTTCACCGCATGAGTCAAGGATTTGGCCAAGGATTGGGTGCAAGCGAGCATGTCGGCGAGAAAGATCAACTGACTGATAATACGTTATATCAATTTGAATTGTAACGATCGAACGACCTTAAAACGCTACTGCTAACCACTTAAAAGCCAGAGATATTTACCAAACCATTTCACACCTTGACTTGGAGATTCCCTTCCAAAGCCTTTGAAAACAAACTGTACCAAATTAAAGAACCGAACCTAGACAGTCGATATTTTTATGCGCCGTAGTTGTGGGTCAACTTCCTCGAAGCCCATGCAACATGCATTACAAAGAATAAATGAAAGAAAGGCTCTAGACGTTGTGATCGCCAGGCTGAATCTTCATGTCGTTGGTGCCAAACTTGCCACCGTTCATCTTCTTGCGGGCAATCTCTTTGCGCCACTCAAACATGGTGTTGGGCTTGTCTTTGATGGTCTGGCGAAGCTTCTCATCGCTGCGCTTCATCCAGGCATTGGACGAGGCAGTGCTGACAGGGTATAGAGGCATACTGTTGTGGCTAAGGAGGAATGCATCCGGCTCGCGCTTATCATGAGACGCAATGACATCCATATCAGCAGAAATTTGGTCGCAGTAGATCTCGAGGGGAAGATCGTTGACATCTTGTCCGAAGGGGTTCTCAATCTCCTGGCCGATGAACAGAAGGCCGAAAATGATATAAGCAGCGACAATGGAAGCTGGAATCGTAATCCATTCAAGCAGAGCGACAAGCTGGAAGGGAAGGACAAAGACGTAGATGAAAGTAATCTGACTGATAGCGATGGTGTAGGCGATGGGAAGTGGTGTGTTAAGAACTCGATCGCAACCAGTCATGCAGTCGTTCATCATAGTGAGGTGGTTATAGGCAATGGTCTGCTGCATGGGAATATCAAGCTGTCCTTGAGAGATCATGCGATCGATGGTGACGGCGAGATGGTTGAGGATTTCGAGAGGAAGGTTACCAAGAGGCCTGTCGGTCTTCTTAAGAGCCTTTCGGGGGTTGCTCTGGGCGAATGACACACCAAGGTACTCTCCAACAGATTTGAACATGTTCTTCTTCTTGATGGAAGGGGCATCCGGATCGGCCGTAGTGGCATCCTTGGCAAAGGTGTTCAGATGGCCGATAAGGTGCTCCAGATCAGGGTATGCACTGTAAGGCTCAAATCGCAAAGCGTGCTTGAGCGAAACTGCGAAAGCGACAACAAGGTTCATAGCGCCAATCTTCTTCAGGATAGTCTCACGAGGGTCTTGGCCCGGGACGTCCTTGGCATGAATCCAAAAGACACGGCCGAGTGTCTGAGAAGCCATGGTAAGCATACCCCAGTATCGACGGCCTTCGGCATAACGCTCGTATGCAGTAGAGGATCGGAATGATAAACTCAGACCGACAACGAAACCCAGAATAGTAAGTAGAACAGAGTTAACAGAAATATGATGAACTCGCATGTGGATGACTGTAATGGCGGTTGACCAAGCAGCAATTAGAACGAGAGGAATGACAAGCTTGGGCATGATAGAGCCGTGCATCTGCAAGACAAGGGGCCATTTCGAGTGCTTTTGAATGTCACGAGGACCAGTGAAATAATCGTCAAGATCGAGCGAAGTTTGCTTGCGAAAGAGGGCTGGGTTGACGCCAACGGAAGGAGAAGGAGGAGAGCGAACGTTGTCGAGGGGGATTTCGAGGCTGTGGAGGCGCTTCTGGTCCGCGTTATCCATGCTTTGAAGACGTGAAGGGTCAGTGGTTGGTGAGTGAGTCTTCTCTTGTGTTAGAGAACTGGTGTCAATGGTAGGTCGGTTGACGGCCGTGGTGGCAGTAGCGCCAGATGTGGCTGAATAGCTGTCGCCCATGATGCCGGTGAATGTGTTCGATGGCGATGTATTACACGTTTGAGAAAATGAGATCCTGCCAGCAGGCGTACAGATGTGAATGTGGAATCTAGATCTCGCGGTAGAAAGACCAAGACGAGATGTGAGTAAAGAGAGGGGATGCTCAAGGGAAAAGAGCGAGAATGAGTTTCTAGCAAACGAGAGTAGAAAGAGATCAGATGAAAGAAGGTACCAACGGGGGAGGAGCCAAGAATTATATTGGAGAATGAATCAGTGGAAGACGAAGGAAGCGGATGCTCCTGGCCTCATATGGAGATTGAAGCTCATGGGGAGCACAGGAGCAAACATGGAACCTAGAGCGGATGCTATTGGTCGGGAGAGTCAAGTGGAGGTGGTCTCAATGCCGCCGCCACTCAGGAACGCTTACACGCCAGGCCCCCAAAGGAGAGTCCCCTGCAACGTCCAGGCGTTTCGTGCCGCGATTGGCTGATGTACACCACACCCGGCGCCGCCGCCTCGTTCTGGAGACTCACTTTTGTGGTCTCAGCGGCAGGGCCCGCCTGGGCGAAAGCACTAGGTGCCCTGTAGCCCACCATTCGATTTGCTGCAAGTTCCATTTCGTACTGTGCTGTCCCGTCGTCGTACTCGACTCCTTGGCTCCATAGTGAATGACTTGCTGTCAGCGCCAGCGTGCTCCAAGCCTGGCTTAGGCCTCTACACGCCAGGATCTTCGAAACGAAGCTTGCCCCTTCTAATGCATGCTAAAGTTTTTTTTTCCTCTCCTCGGGATTGGTGGGCGGCAACGGAGTGAATGAACAGATTCAGGGCAAATGGTGAGCACAATTCGTCACAAGTCTCAACTTTGTTGTTTTGATCGCCAACGGCTAAACCTCCTTGCTTTTGCGCCGACATTCAAGCGCCACTGAGACACGACCACACAAGCATGACACTGCATAAGATGATACACTCAAGCAGTTCATAACGGGCAATGCAAGAGGACGATCGAAAGTTCTGGGGTTAGCAGATGGCGAGACCTGATCGTTGTTACACTGTATCGATGATGAGAATGAAGAATGCATGCGCGTTTCAGGGGGCTAAAACCTAATTGGCGCCCTGACACCTTATTCGCACCTCCATTGAGTCAATTCACAACAAACCGTTTTGTCTGCTCTACGAATATTCTCGCCGTCGTTAGAAAGCAAAAGCAGGGGGCGCCTAAAGCGAAGTCATGTCATTCAAGGAACATGTCTAGAATGACTCTCACCTTAATCTCGATTGGCTCTTTTATAAAAGGAGGTCCGTGACGTGGACAAGACTCCACGATGTCGATGAGTGACAAACCCTATCCCTTACAAAACAATGGGTCCTTTCCGAGAGAAAATAGGCTGCACAGCCCCGATGGCCATCAGAGAACATTTGAATCCAATTACAGCATACGGTGAAAACATTCATGGCCTGTTGTAGTTCTCCTTTGCTGAAGTATGGAGACAGCGGTGCAATTAGACTCGTAGCTAGAGTTCACATGGCTCCACTGGGACACTGGTTGGTAGCCGTCTAATTTTATACACATTCGTCATCCCATTGATATTGAGTTTTCAACCATTGCCTTTGTCTGTTTACTGAAGAAGATAGTTCTTTGTTGGCAACACAACATCTTCACCAATGGTCTATGTACTACGTTCTTTGATGGATCATCTACCCACAATAGCACTCATTACCATTCCATCCATCGCGCACAGTATCCTTCACAGTCCGACACAGCCCGCAGACCCTTGCGGTGCCAATTTCTGAGTTGCTGGGAATATCTCCATAGTCTCCACTGCGGGATACGCGTTGCACTAGAGTACCAAGCTTTTTTCTGGTTGTTGATCGGTTCTGATAGTTTATTTGGGGCGATTCAAAGCCAAGTTTATCCTCTGTGACCTGGCTTTATAATTAGTGTAAATCATCATTCGCGTCGATGCAAGTAAGATTCTTCGCGTGTTACTCCAGTCCACAACTATATGCGCCTAGACCTTGGCAGACGCCCATTCTGGAAAATTCTTCGGCTTAATCACTTCTTCTGGGTTATAATTTTCGAGCTGGACGCCGCAGTAGCTCACACTACTGCAGCTATTTGATCCTACAGGAAACCGGTCGTGTCAAAAATGTGAAAAAAGAATTATGTAAAATATACGGAGTAGTGCTGGCTTGCAGACGGAAATTGTCTAAGTATAACCATCGCCTAATCCAAAGGGGACAAGCTTTTTCTGTGACTCAACCCCGTAGCCCCGATTTGAGGCGACGCCAGGCGGAGGACCAGGACCCATGTTTTGCAATTGTCTTTATTAAGCAAGGATCGTGGCATGGATATCCATTGGATCGGGTTCATGCCTTGCCAATGTGCGGTCAAGAGCGAGCTGAACTGTAACTGAAAGGTAACCAGCTGTGATCTATTATCCTTCCATTACTAGCATGGATGGTAACCGTGGTAAAATCCTATAATCCCTTCTTGTCTGAGCATCCTCCACATTATACGGATAACCAGTCAATTGCTAAGCGTAAAAAGAGGGTCGTTATTGCTCCCTAGCAGTGTCCAGGGTAATGACTTCCATTCTTTAAACGTTGGCGTGGACGCATCATAAGATTGCGCAAATATATTATGCGAACGACTACGGAGTAGAGCTCAAGTACTTGTTTCTTAAAAGGGAATACATTATTCCACCTTCTCCAGCCAATACAACAGTGACATGTTACTCACTATTGTTTGATGTTTGAACTGCAAACTAGGAATTTGAGACTTCACATTGTCGTTTCATGGTCAGCCTCAAACTTCCCGCAGTTGCGCTACCGCAGATTAGTCTAGCCGTGGCGCAGAGGATGCACATGGATATCTAATTGAATGAGGAATAGCTGAGACGGGAGGGCATGTGGTTCACAGTAAGATTGGATTTTACGATGCTGCAAATCGGGGAACACTTCCGAAATACGGGAATAGCCTCTTTCGTTTACGATATTACTGCTGCGCATGTACCAGGGCCAGGCAGGAAGAAAGCCCGAGAACGGAATAGGTAGGAGATCAACGAGTTTCCGTATTATTATTCCCTCGAGGCCGAGGTAGGTGGCTGTGTCCTCTGTCTCATTGGGAATCGTGTTGTCTGTGATGGCACGCACTCCATTTCCTCACATTGACTGTTGATACTTTTACGATATATGTCCACGTGAGAAAGATTCGTAAGATCATGCCGAGTGCCGAAAAGGTTCGTCTTGAGAGACAAGAAAGCTCCAAATGAGGCAGTGTCGGAAGATATATGCCGAATATCAAATTTTACTGGAGTTTGAACCACTGAGTATGTAGATATAAGGATAGTAGTGATGAATCTAGAAGACATGGCTCTCCGAACTCGGTGGGTTTCATTGGTGATTCAGTCATGTTCATGGTTTCATCTGAACGTTCTCCCTTGCAAGCTCGTATACTGTTAGCCTGTGGCACGCTTCGCTACTCTGATGAAGCAAATAAACGATAGGAAAAAACAAAACTCAAGCTCCAACTTTCTAAGTCACTGAGTTGTTCAAATCCCCGAGTCTTAATTGAAAGTCAGCGATGATCACGGACGATCATAGGGCTGATGATGTGGAGGGCTAAAATATCGTGGATATTATTGAGACGTTGAGCGTGCGCATCAATGGCGGATTGCCGTCCATAGATCAATGCTCAAATCATCAAGCCCCAAATAAAGATTGGGTTTCTACACCATATTGACGTTGGGTGCCAATACCGAATTTCCAAGTTAACGATTTGCCAAACAGCACCAAGGTGTCCACTGATGTTTATTGAAGCTTTTGAGCACGTGTTGTCAGACGGGTCAATTCCATTCCTCATGCCTGTTGAGAATCAAGGTTCAACAGTTGCTGCAATTGACGATTTTTAGGCAAATGTGGAAAGTTTAAGTCAAAAGATCAACGTTTATATCATTCCAGTCAATTTCAATGATGCTAACGACACGAAATCTGAAGATAGCACTCAGATCTTCACTATTGAAGTCAGTGGCTCTCAGAAAGACACTAATCCAGGGGCAGCACCCGATGTGGTCCACCATATCCGGCTAAGCCACTGAGCTGCGGCGTTGAAGGGCCTGGGTCTGGGTCTGACAGCCCCAGCAAAGGGCGAGCTGTCACCCTATTCAAGGGATAATCTGGACTGGAGGACCCCCTAAGAACAGATCAGGTCCCGACTGCTTCGAGTATCGAGCATCATCAACCCTTGCTCCAGCTTCAAGGACCTTTCTTTGCGACTCTCTTTTGTCCTCTGCCGCTGGATCAACACCTTCACTGCCCCCGGGTATACCTTCAACCTCCTGTTTCGACCGCCATCGTCTCGCCATGGCTGGTCATTGGACCCCTCGACAGCGGACGAATCGCGCCAACACTGTCGGCGCATTCATCTTCTTTGTCGTCTTCATCTACTTCTTCCGCGACAGCATCCTCCCCTCAAATACGCCGTCGCGCAAACACAGAAATGACTATCCTACGTTGCACCTTGGCGATAACGATGTCGAGATGGTTGTAGCAAGCATGAAGCATGAGAACGTCTCGTGGCTTGACGAATATCTCCCTGAATGGAAGAAGAACATCTACGTCGTCGACGACAACAAGGCCAAGCTGACCGTACCCATGAACAAGGGTCGCGAGGCCATGGTCTTTCTGACGTATGTACTTCAACATCAGATGTGATCTCCTCTTTGCTAATGTTCGCGCCCGCAGATATATCATTGACCGATACGACTCCCTGCCCGGTAACGTCGTCTTCCACCACGCCGAACGCTTTCAATGGCACAACGACAACCCCGATTACGATGCCCTCCCTCTCCTCCAGAACTTCCGTTTCGACAACCTCAAGAAGGTCGGCTACGCCAACCTGCGGTGTGTCTGGGTACTTGGTTGCCCCGCTGAGATCAGGCCTATCAAAGACGAGGCTCCTGCTAAGGAGGGTGAACCTGTGCACGCCCGCCATGTTTACAAGGCCGCTTTCCAGGAGCTTTTCCCCAGTCTTGAGGTTCCTGAGGAGGTCGGTGTCACATGTTGCTCTCAGTTCGCTGTTCGCCGTGAGACCATCCACACACGTCCTCGTGCCGAATATGTGCGATTCCGAGAGTGGCTGATTGTATCCGCACTGGGAGATGATCTCAGTGGCAGAGTCCTCGAATATTCATGGCATAGTATGTTTTGGAACTCCTACATATCGCGATTAAATATGGACATGCTAACCCTATATTACAGTTATTTTTGGCAAAGATGCGGTCAATTGTCCAAATGCTGCCGATTGTTACTGCCAAAACTATGGCATGTGCGACTTGAAATGCGAGGCAGACAAATGTGAAGGCCAATACACCCTGCCTCCCTTCTCAACTCTTCCCAAGGGTTGGCCCCAGCTCGGCTGGAAGGGAGAGAATCGCGGTTGGAAGGGGCAGCCTTAAACGGGAGGTGGTAAATACTATGGATTCGCGTCACCTATGTGGATTTTACGATTGAAGGAGTTTCATCATGTGTTTTCTCGAAAGTCTGCACCGTATGTTCGGTTTTGGAGCAGTCACGGGCCACGTATCGACGTAGGGAAACTTAAAACTGTCCCTTGCCTCTGGGTTTTTAGAATTATTGGTTATGATTTGGGCGTCTGGGATTGGGGTTGGGCAATCTGTTATGTCTGCACCGACTAGAGTATCTGTAACATCATTACGGATCAGTTAAAAAGCCAGGCAGAAGAATGCGTGGCATATGTATCCAAAGCAATAAGGACTTAGGTTTAATCTTAATACGTTGAGCCATCATCACATTCCAGTCCTCAAGATAAGAGATTAGGAGTTCTTCGAACTTTGGCTAAGTCAGATTTTCGGTCCCCCACCTCGGAACAGTAGCCCCACCCCCACTTCTTTCCAGCTTAAGCCAGCAGCTTGCAGCTCATCTCTATCAATCAACATATCCATCACATTTCAATCGTCATCAAGATCAGCTCTTTTGTACATCACAGATATCCAACTCACAGCTCCCTCTACTCATAATCTATCACCATAAGCCTCATTCATAATGGACACAACGGCCCCCACAAATTTGCTAGGTAAGACGGTCGAACGCAAATCATCAACACCGCTAATGCCATTGTAGACAAGCACAACAAGCTCATTTTCGAGGTCCTCAGAAGTTATCGTGATCTCATGAACTGTGCTACAGTCCAGGCTATGGACAAAAATAACAGGCAAGATCAAGAAGCCCAAGTGAACAAGCTCAACTTCAGAGATCCCGAGACAATGGCAGCTGCTGGCATCAGGACACAAAGAAAGTTTGACCAACTAGTCAGTTGTCAATCTGTTGCATAAATGTGCATCGACTGACATGGCATAGTACGATAATATTAAGGAACTTCTAGCGCTATCACGCACGATTAAGGAGCTTTGGGTATTTGGACCTCTGGACCGAGCCGATACCCAACGTAAGGAGAAGGAGGAGCGCATTGACCGCGACGTGAACGAAGTAGCGCGTCTCCTTGACAATTTAGATGCAAATTCTATGCGAGCACTTGCCGAGGGCAACGGTGGAACATGGGAACCTCAAGGAGAAGCTGCTTCGTCATCGACAGCAACGGCGGCAGCGGCAGCGCAAGCATCGGAACCGGTGGCCCCAGCTGGAAATTAGAGAGCGACAGCGGCAGCGGATGAAAAAGAATTATTCGCGAGTTCCAGCCCGAAGGAAAGCCCTCAGAGTCGCCATGTTGAACAGGAAATGGAATTTTCGACAAGCCCCAGCACAATGAAAGCTTCGCCTAGCCCTTTCGTTCAGGACATAGTTACAGATAGCCCGAGTAGGAGTTCTGAGGGTTCTCCGGGCAGCTGAGAAGTGACGATTGACGGCGATGTTCCTGAGGCGGTGGTTGAAACAGTGATATACCCAGAGACTTAATGTTCTCGCTTTTCGTTTAGTCGTTTTGCAAGTCCTAGATAGACAATGTCTGATTCGACGGTGACTTGAAGATCTTTAATTGTTCTACGTTGAACTCGTGGCATCGGGGGTTGAGTCGATATCACATCGAAGTCCTACCGGTGAGGTCCCAATTTCTCATCAAACCCCAGTATGCTCAAGCAGACAAGTCGAAGGATATCAGCGAGCTAAATACTGGTAGCCTTTTATACAAGGCTACCTTAGTAGGTAGTTCTTAGATCACACAGCCGTCTCTAGGTTACCTCAGGGCCGACGTTGAGGAAGGTGCGGCCACAACACCTGCCTTCCACTGCGACCAGGAACCGCATCTGCCCTCCTTCCATTTCCCCCTTCGAACAGGGACCACACATCTACGTCCTTCTTTTTCCTTCATTTCTCCTCTTCCACCCTCTTCTCACCATTTCTCGAGATACAAAACGATCAATTTAGCCATCATCACGAGCCCAGCCCGGCACATTTATCTTCTCAAGTCAGCCTTTCTTATGATCCTCGTTGGCCCATGATGGTTTCCCTCCTTTTGATTGCCGTTATTGGTATCATGACTGTCCTCGGCCAAACTTCCTACGGCGCGGAGCAGTTCGAGTACTGGGGTTGTGCGACTGTTGACGCCGCCGGGTTCAGTGCCCCTGTGCAGCTTCCTAATGGTGTATTGAGTCCTGAATCATGCCAGGCCGTCTGCACAGGTCATATGTTCGCTGCTCTCTCCCCGAGTAAGTCATAAGATGTACTCATACTTATCTTAACATTACTCTGACATGCATAGTGGTTGTCGTTGCGGAGACGATCCCAATGCCATCAAGTCGATCGACGAACACTCTTGCAACTACCCATGTTCCCAAGACCCCAACTCTCCAAAGTGCGGAGGAATCTGTCCCCAGGGTACACCCGGCATCTCGAATCTGTTCATCATTCAACCCGCGTTGTTGCAAACTCAAGAAATTGTACCCGAACCAAGCAACCCAGCGGATCAACCTGTGCCATCTCACAATGTTCCTTTCCCTGGAACGCCAGAGGCATCATTTGAATCAGATGCGCTTCCATGGGCAACAACTATGTCACCGCCAAATTCGCCCACTATGAGCGTTTCGTCCACCCTTGCTATGTCACCGCCACATTCGCCGCTTACTCTCCCTCAAAGCGAGCCCCCGATGGCCTCGGCAGGAGATATTCAATGGTCGACACTAGAGGACCCCGGTTTTCCGCTCGAGTCTCAAACAGTTACTGCCACAAGGGAGACCTTGGTGACGGAGACTGGACCTGAACCCGTTCCTTCAGTAGCACCCAGCCTCGCGGGCGTGTCAGACTCAGGGCACTTGGAGATTCCGATGCTATTTATCCTGGGCGAGCTACTTCTAATTGCCGCCGTATTCGTCTAGGGCTTGAGAACACTATTCTTACTCAAAATCATGTGCTTCATGGAAGCCTCAGAGGGAAATGTGTACAGGTGGACAACAGTCTGGTCGAGGTGGAACAAATCTTGGGGCCATCAATGGTCAACAGTGTGAAAAGATATGTTAGGGCTAAAGAAACTGAACGGGCTTTCTTAGTTGCGAGATTGTTCTATCAACATTGTTAATTCTCACCTAGTAATGTGCTGCACACATCGAAGTGACCAAATTTTGACACACACGAATAAGGCATTTGATCCAAGGTTTGAGCCACAACCTCCCTGAATTGTGTCAACCGTTGCAGATTTATCAATTCAAACAGTAGATGGATACAATGATGCAGAAGCAATGTTGAAAGTTGACTGACTTTTTGTTAAATACAGGGTAAGCCAAACAGCAAGACTCGAGGCAAGAAAGACACGGAGCTCTTGAACCATATCCTCAAATTTTATCTCAAATGATGAGAAAAAGAAAACATAAGAGAAAAAACCAGAGAGTATCTGATATTAGAATAAGCCTCCTAAGTATTTGCTGAGAAATTCATTTCCTTGACGGACAAGAAAGAGATATCTTCGTAGTGGTCTGACGTAGACCTTTGTGGGCATGAATCGCGGCCCCACTAGAGCTCCGACCGCCAACACCAGGGGAAGTGGCGGGGTAGGTTTGACAACGAAGCAACCAAGGGGAGAATCAACATCTACCTTTACAACCTATATCCTTAGACAAGATGCAGTCAGGAATAGCAGGTATGGTGCATGAGACTTCAACACGAGCTGAGGCTAACTATCACAGCTTCCCAAGAGCTACAGAACGAGTTTAACTCGTTGCTGTCCTCGAGCAACACCTTCGGTCTTCTCGCAACTATCGAGAAGGAATCTATGGTACCTGTTGCTACGATTCCTTCAAAGTCGAGCTCTTTTTCCGACAACCTTTCTGAACTCGAGCCTCACCTTAAGCCTGATGCCGCCCTTTACATTATCCTCCGTCGTTACGACACCGCTCCTCGATTCTTAGCCATTACCTACGTTCCCGACTCGGCAAAGGTCCGCCAGAAGATGCTCTTTGCTTCGACTCGCTTGACCTTTGTGCGTGAGCTAGGAACAGAACATTTCCGAGAGACGATATTTGCTACGACAGCTGCGGAGCTAAGTGCCAAGGGCTTCGAGAAGCACGATGCGCATAGCAAGATGGATGCCCCTCTCACCGAGGAGGAACAGCAGTTGGGTGAAGTTAAGCGTGCTGAGCAGGAGGCGGGATCGGGAACTGGAGCCAAGGAGATTCACTTGAGCAAGAACTTTTCCATGCCCATCTCCGAAGATGCCGTTGCTGCGCTGAAGGAGGTTGGCCAGGACGGCGGACGACCTGTGACTATGCTGGTTCGTAGTATTGAAGTAACTGCTTTTTGATGGAGACTGACCGCTCGATAGAAAATCAACCCACAAACCGAGGTGGTGGAGCTAGTTCCCGAGGCCCCAACTCCGAGCGGCATTTCGGAGCTAACCCAGGTGATCTCATCGTCTGAGCCGCGGTTCACCTTCTACCGCTTCACCCATACGCACAATGGCGCTGAATCTAGCCCAGTTCTCTTCTTCTACACCTGCCCGTCGACAGCCGGAAACAAGTCTATCAAGTTCCGAATGATGTATCCCCTGATGAAGCGTTCCGTTCTTGAGGCCGCTGAGAAGGTCGCTGGGCTCAAGCTTGAGAAGAAGTTCGAAGTGGAGGAGCCTAGTGAGATTACCGAGCAGTCGGTCTTGGATGATTTGCATCCCAAGGCTGCGGCTCGACAGGGCTTTAGCCGACCCAAGCGACCCGGTCGATGAATTCACGAGAGATGGTGTATGGATAGATGATGAGTCTACAAAAAATTAGATAAAAATGGTTTCAAGAATTGTCTTTGCTTCCACACGCATGCTGTTGTGGATGGGAATTACAGATACAACTTATACTCAAGAATGACGATACGATTGATACTCAAAAAAAGTCAATTGCTTAAGCTACAAACGCTGGTATTTATCCATAAATGCTTAGGAAGAACACAAGCCGCCCCTCGACCCTATGCGTGGTATATATGCCTCTTCTATGCTGACCGAATTTCTTTTATTTCTCCTTCTCTTCTTGTGTCGCCCTCACCAAACAAGCGCCAGACTCAGATCGTCAGTCGGCTCTCTCCCACAGTAACTTGCGCCGTTAAACAAGTAGAAATGAGGTAAATGTCTTCTTGCTATACTCTTATCTGATGGCATGGTTGGTGTTATCAACCAACCCTCAGATCAGAGGGTCCCTTACTAGTACATAACCTCAGATGTGGGGTTGATGATGTTAATGTCGGTCTTGATGATATGCAAGCACTGCATTATTCCTCATACTTGCCGCCAACAAGGGAAATGTTGCTTCTTTCTAGCTTTTCTCTGAGGTACTCGTAGACAGTGAATGTGACGGCTTGACCAGGGGCAACACGCATGATTCGAGGGGTGATACCTCGGTAAAAAGCGTGGAAACCTTCTTGCCTGATAAGGATGTCAGTATGAACAAAACCTTCTAATTCCGAGAATTAGACTCACTTGAACATGTCAGCGGCAATGGCAGTAATACGGGTCCAGGCGGTAGTTCCAGGCGCGGCGGTCGCCCTTTGTAGACGAGTCTTGATGGTATCGATAGGGGCGTTGCTCAGAGGACCCATAGCTCCAGAAACAAGACCACAGAGAGTAGTTTGGTAGTTGGGCAGGTTTGTGTTCTCGTACTGAGGCTGCCAGATCTTGAGCCAGTCCTTGAAATAGCTGTATGCAGTGAAGTTGACGGCCTGGTTGGAACCCTGTCGTAGGGCTGTCAGACTCACACCGCGGTACAGCGCACCAGGACCCTCCTCCTTAACAACAGTGTACAGAGCGTGGGCAGCGTTGCGGTACTTGGGAATATCCAGAGGATCGGCCATAGAGTGGTGCTGGGCCTGCAGACGGATCTTGATAACCTCCATGGGCGTCACGACGGCGACAGCTTCTGTGACACCAGCCGCGAGACCAGCAACGAAAGTAGCCTTCCCTGAGACGACGCCCGTTTCCTTGTCGGAGAGAAACTGCTTGTATGCCTCAAACGATGTGAACCGAATGGCCATCTTTGGCACGATACCCGTGACAACGGCGCCCAGACCCTTGTATAGGCCTAGGGGTGTCTCTTTTGCGACGATTGAGGCGCCGGTCGCGATGAAGCCGCGCCTGGGGGTTCCTGGTTGGCGTGCGCGCTTTGAGAGCTGCATACGAACCTTGATCGTGTCTTTTTGTATCATCCACATGTTAGTTTTTGGAATCAAGGTTTGCGCCTGGTTGCGCGGTTGGCGCATTGTGGAGGAGCTTACCGAGGGGATGGCACGCGAGAGCCTCCATCATACCAGCGCCACCACCGGCTACAGTTGATGTTAGTATCCTTGCTCATATTATTTTGAGGAACTCTCTTCCTGCAGGAGTACGATTCTTTGGATATTTAACATACCAATAAGGTTGACGGCCGCTGAAGGCGGCGCCTTCTTGCCATTGCCATTCTTAGAAGCCATCGCGACAAATACGAATATCGGGCGATCTTGCGCCGAGCTTTGTTGTATTCCGATGAGTCACTATTGTCAACTCCGAGAGATTTGCGCTGAGTCGTAAGAAGAACCGAGGTTCGGAGTGGTGGGTGAATGTTTAGCAGACGTTCGAAGAGACCAACACCAAGAGGGACGAAAGCCAGAAATGAAGAAGAATAGAAGACCAGAGCTAAGAAGGAGAGAAAGAGAGAGGGGAGCGGAAATCGGAGGAGGGGATGAGGGAAACAATTTAAACAAGAATAGAAAATTGAATGATAGCTAACTAGCATATGAAGATGAAAGGAATCCTTGTCGGCAAGGGACCGAGTCTAATGTTAGCTCTGCTTTTACGGATACTTACACACCTTTTTCCCTTCGAATGTCAATGTCCGGAGAACCCCACATTGTGCGGATACGGGGAAAGTTGGAGTTTGGGGATGGAGTTGGGGGTAAATGGAAGACCTCGGAGGAAGTCTTGGCAGGGATTCCAAAGGGAATTTGAACGGTAGTTGTTGTTTGGTAGGAGGTGGTATACATTGCGTATATGGAGTTACGTAGTATAGTAAACATTGATCGTTTGCGATATTCTGTTTATTAGGAAGAGTATATACTTGTGAAGCTCATCCAAGTTGTTGACTGGTTGGCAGAAGTATATCCATCACCAGCCCAGTTGCTCGCCGCACACCCTCTCGTCAGATGCCGTTTCCAATGGCTTCTCACATGCAAGTCTTGACCAATACCACTACAACACACAACAATTTACAATTCACAACGCCCATTTCTCCACGAACACTGACGTCCAGCTTGCTTTCTGTGCTTTCTTAGACCGAGAGGCCCCACCACTGGCCCGGGCAGGCGGAGAGCCGGGGTACGGCGAACCATCCATGCGGCCGAAGTTTGGAAGACGGATTTGATCAGAAAAGGAAGTGACACATGTAACAGAAGGTCTGATTGTTGATCACGAGCTTTAAACCATAGCCTTATGACTCAATTGAGGTCCAGGCTGGAGCAGCGAAGCTCGGTGTAAAGAGAGCTTGAGTGACGTCGGTGTCTTTACCGACGGGTAGCCGAGCTTGTGATTTTGCGGGGTCCCGCACCTCTTTCTTCTGTGAGCTGAGGTACCTAAGCAACGTTATTTATGAGAGCATCATGAAGACAGAAAATTGTTTGCATATCCCAAGCTAAGCTTATTGTTATAGGTCCTGGCAATCAATTTGACGAAAGTTTGCTACTTGGTATACAAGCAAAAGAGTCATCATGAGTTGAATCATCAAGTTGCTGTACCACCAAATTAACATCTCCCCCACAGCTTTGACCTCCCTACCTACACGCCATTGATTGCATACACACCCTCTCCAAACGGCCATCGTCCGTCGTCAAACTCAAGGAGAAATAGCAAAAAGGTGAAGCGCATGACCGAGCTTTGCCGAGGTCTGTGATTGACTCAACGATGATATCCTGCGATTTTATTCCTAGTTTTCATATATTGAAAGTTGTAAATTCGAGAGAAATTATCGGAAATGATTCACCGAGAATGAAAAGGGTTTTCGGATACAGGATTTAGCCCGGTAATTACGATCAAAGTACTACATTGCACGGTGTCTTATCCGACTTCTTATATATATAACCAATTGCCGATGTTGGGACATCAACCTCATGAAATGTCCTAAGCCGCGGAACATTACCAAAATGCAAAGCCCAACTCCCAAGCCTTCCGTACTATTCCGTTAGATCTCCAGACAAAACCGAATCCATTCGTCGACGTCCATTGGTATTCCTTCCGTGTTCCCACTATCGACTCGGAGGTCGCTCGTCGGTAGACTTCATAGCAAGCTCGGAGCTTCGGAGAATCGGAAATGGATAGTTGATTGGTTCTTGCTCTGGGGAGAGGCTAAAGCAAGGTACGTGCGCTTCCGATGGCCATTCCGGAAGCGGTCCCCACTTCGCGGAGCCGCGTCCGGGTGAAAGTGGTAGCCGAACCGGCGAGGAAGGCCTCCGCTGAGGGAGACGCGGTGACTCTTATTTCAACGGGCTTGAGATCTACAGTGTTGATATTGTTGTCCTTTTATCTGCTGTCCTGCTTCTGGAAGACTTCAACCAGTTGCTAGTCTTCAGAAAGGACCACGGCATAAAACGGAAGACCTCCCTGTCGTTGAATCACCCCTGGTAAGAACCCAGTCCAGACGATTTATCGCCAATTCGATAAATTTGATTGGTTCGCATAACTCAAATCGTCCAATATCCGCCGCGCCCAAGGTCTTGTGGTGCAGTTTAAACCCCCAAAGTCTTGAACTGTCGAGACCGTTGCAACAGGGGTCGGTATTATTTTCATTTCCCTGTGGTAAGATCTGAAGTCATGTGCAAAGTTTTGGTAATGTGAGATCGTTCCGTTGCTTTAAACACTTGCGGTTTATTCTATACTCTTGGTCATGCCTTTCGTTTATAAATGGAAAGTAACACCCGGAAAATACACATTGAAATCGAGAATTCGCTGCGATGGAGTAACATAGACACTGTGAGCCTGAAAAGCATTGGCAAACGATCGTTTCTTAATATACTACCTCGCTGAGCTAAATCAGGATCAGTGCTAGACCGCAACAGTTCACGTTCTCCGGTTAAGTAACTGTTCGGTTGTATATCCTGCGACTGCCTTGTCTCATGGAGTGCTTGCGAAGCGTTCACATACACCCCTCCATACATTCTCTCACACAACTCGATGCTATTGTCGTTCACATTGCGTGGTTTCCTGGGAGTCGAGCTAAGCAATGAGCCACCTGATGAAGTTGATTGAAATGGATTTATCTCATATTGCTGCCCACGGCTACTGATCCTTCTTCATCCAGTGGCCTTTCCACATTAAGCTCAGCGGATTCATGTCAACACGTTCGAGCTTGAGCAGAATCCGGATCCTCCTGTAATTACAAAGTTGTAGTTTCTTTCCGATCGTAACGTCTCGTGTTCTAGCCTTTTCTTTTCTTTTCGTCTTCGTAGTCGTACAGTCATATCCTCTCTTCAAGTCTCCATTTTCTACTGCTGAATGAAACAGAGACGCATCGTTATGCGGCCCAATGGTTCTTCCCTTCAATCAAGCTTAAGCCGAAACCTTTGTCCTGATCTGAACGCCGTGCCAGCTCTTGACAAGATCGCCGAGAGCAGCGTTGACCATGCGCTGCTGCTTGAGGATAGTTTGGCCCTTGAATGCAGGGGAGGTGATGTCGATGGCATACATGCTCCCGCAGCCGCCCGAGACATCCTGGACGAGCAATTCGGTGGGGGAGAGCTTCTCGGAGAGTATTTCGGCGATGGCAGACTCGGCGGGGCTCATGGATGGGAGGTCGGGCTCTTCTTCGGCGGCGGCAGAGAAACGGGGAGTAGAGGTCGAGAGAAAACGTCGAGGTGTTGCTAAGGCGGTAGGTGCTTGTGTTAGGCGGGTGATTGTTGTGGGAGCGCGGACGAGGGTGCGCAGAGGGAGACGGGCGGAGCGCATTGCTGCGCGGCGACAGGTGTTGCAGATCATGGTGATTGGGATTGGGATTGTGGTTTGGTGGTGTAAATTGGGGGTCGGATTGATCAATTGCTGTGCTGAATGAAAATAGCAATGGACTGGAGAAGTTAATGACGATAGGTGAAAGGTGGTGGAGTTTGCTGGGCAATGGTGCGATTACTTAATTGGATGAATTGAAAATATGTGGAGGGGTTTGTAATCCAGCCTCGACGGTTAGTTGAAGATACTGAAGAATGGAGGTAGATCTCGGTACTGCTTTCTCAATTTCGAAGAGGCATTGTTTGCACAAATCAATTGCTTTTTATTATACAACTTATGTTTAATCTGATGAACGAGTCTCAGTGACAAAAGAGACACAGAAGCTCAAGGAAAAGTGGCTGAAAGGTTCATTAATAAGTTACCCAGTTTGTATTAGAAGCTGGGCTTCGGTGTGGAACCAAAACTACTGATGTGCAACCTTCAGCTCTCTTTGGCGAGAGAATCTTTTTCATCCCCATTCGACCCATGTCCACAACACGGGGGTTTACCCAGTACCATCGCATCTCATCCCAATTGATAAGATAACACACCATCGTCATACGACCTCATCATGCCGCGCAAGGTAAGAACAAGCTCGACCCGGCAAATCCGTCAGGACCAAAAAAAAGACACATGCTTACCTAAAAGCTAGACTCGAACCCCAGAGTCCCTCGCTCTCAACCGTGAGAACCAGCGCCGCTCACGCGCTCGGCAGCGCGAGCTGGTCGATGAACTCCAGACTCGCGTGCGTGAGTACGAACGTCGCGATGGCCAGGCTACGCTGGAGATGCAGCGCGTTGCCAGGGCTGTTGCTGGCGAAAACGCGGCCTTGAGGGGCCTCCTTGCTGCGAAGGGAGTGCTTGCTGAAGAGGTCGAGGCTCATGTTGAGGCTGTGAGGCGTGAGGAGAGGGCGGTCGTGAGAACGGGAGTGTCGTCTGTCACACCCGCTTCAACACCGTCTTGCACTGCATCGCCTGTTGAGGTCGTTTCGAAGCCGATGCTGTACCCTCAACCTCAACCTCAGGCGTATGGTCCTGTCCGGGAGAACAGCAACCCTCCCCTTTCTTTCCAGCCCAAGATGTACTCGCCACCAACGCCTGCTACTACCGCCACGTCATGCACAGAAGAATCAGGTTGCTGTCCTAGACCACAACCTCAGTCACAACCTCAGTCACAGCTTCAGCCACAGCCACACTCACAGCCGCAACAACTGGAACCACAGGGGTCAAGATCTCCAGACAAAATTCACTGCATGGAAGCTGCTACAATTCTTGCTCAGATACGGGGCCATTCGGATGTTTCCAACGCTAGGGCATCTCTTGGATGTGCTAATAATGACAACTGTATGGTCCGAAATACAGATTTGCTCAACTTGATGGACGAAATGACCTGATATCAAACGCTGCTACCTTATTCTACTATGTTTCCTCAGACCCTCCAGTTCCATCTATCTGAAACCCAGCGAAGGAGATACACCAACCCTAAAAGCACCGGAACCTCGATCAGCGGCCCAACTGTTGCCGCAAGTGCCTGGTCACTGCTAGGTCCATATGTGGTGATTGCCACCGCTATGGCAAGCTCGAAATTGTTGCTCGCGGCTGTAAAGCTTTGTGTTGTCGAGAGCGGGTATCCGAACCCAGCGCGTCGGGATACGAGAAGCGTCGCAAAGAAAATGATGATGAAGTAGACGATGAGAGGTGCAGCGACACGCACCACTGATACAATCTGATGAACCACCTGATGGCCCTGCGAGGCAAAGAGGATGAGGATGGTATACAACAGACCGATTAGAGACCAGGGGAAATGATGCGCAGGAAGACTCGCTCATACCACTCGGGTCCAACCATCTTGCGCAGGGAGAAGCGAGTGATGATGGCTGCTGCGAGAGGGATGCCGAGAAAGACGGCCACACTGGTGGCGACAGTCGAGTACGACACATCAAGAGAGCCCTTCTCTCCACTGATGACCCGGATGAAGAAGACGGACATGGGCGCGTAGAGAGCCATCTGCAGGATCGAGTTTATAGCCACGAGGATAGCACAGTACTCGCTGTCGCCACCAGCGAGGCCGTTCCAGATCAATACCATGGCGATGCACCGTGCAAGACCTACTAGGATGAGACCAATGCGAAGTTCGGGCTTGTCTGGGAGGAACGCCCATGCCAGGCCGAGCTGATGCGTGTCAGCGTATTTCACAACATGGCGAAGGGAGGTTATAACTTACCATCAAGAAAGGCGCAACAATCCAGTTGATGACTATACTGAAGAGTATTTGCTTCCAGACATCGCGTTGAGAGAAGATTTCGTGGAGGCTCTCGTATCGGACTTTGCAGAGGATGGGATACATCATGACGAGCAGACCAACCGCTGAACGCAATGGAAGTTAGCAAATACTGCCCATGTCTAGAAGAGGGGTTGGCTTTATGCTTACCTATGGGCACCGAGACTCCCACAAATTTTCCCTTTTCCAAAGCTGGACCTGTCGAGGGGACGAAGTTGCCTAGCAAGATACCAACGATCATGGCGAGAAGAATCCATACCGCGAGGAAGCGGTCGAGCCAGCCGAGCGACTTGAACGCTGAGACATTGTCCTTCTTGATGGGTTCTTCGGCTGGCGGTAGGTTATTCTCGGTGTCGTGAGCAGACGGTTGCTCTTTCGAACGGTGATGGTCTGTGTCGGACATATCTACTTAGACCTTGAGGACTGTGTTGAGTGTTGATGATGCTGGCAGAGCGTTTTCAATTTTGCATTGTAAACGCGACCGATGAGTTGAAAGAATAAGGTTATTGTTTTTATTTAGAGTTGAGTAGTAATGTCACAATAAGTTATCTGATTATCCCATTCTTGTCTTTTTTAACATTTTAAAGCAACATGTTGCGATGGACCAATCACACGTAGGGCATGACACGGTCCTTACTGTCTCCGGTGATGGAACCGGAGGTGCGGCGGTAGCCTCGGTATTGGCTGTATCGCCTGGTGGAAACTTTTCTCTATATTCCGGGCCTCAATCGGAGCAACAAAATATCATGTTTGGCTTCGACTCTTGTTTATATACCTGGACACTGTTTCGTACTCTGTACTCAATCATAAATTATTTCCTTGTGCATTTGGCTGCATGCCGCCGTTTACGTAGAAAGGAGGGATTTTATCGGGTACAATTACAGAGCCGTATTGAAGGTCGGCAGCGTGCATGCACACGGGAGATGTAACGACGTTGCCCGTTACACAGATATACCTTACCGTGATCCAAAACGTGGTGGTTATATTACAGCCCGATGTCTTCTGAGCCGAACACGGGAATAAAGAATTAAAGGATGAGCGGGAATTAGCTTTTGAAACAACGCCAATCCGTAGACGTCATACCATCTCACATGCGAATGGGAACCGTCACCGCACCAACGCGGCTCTTGTGGAAAAAAAGAAAGGAAGGAAAATCAAGATCTTAAAAAAGGAACAACCTTTTTTGCTCGCCCTGCATATGGCGTTTTTTTGGTGAGTCGAGGGGCCCTGTTTTAGCTACGTGTACAGGCTAAGATAAGCTAGCGGCCCAGCTTTTATGTGCTGCCGTGCTGGAAATACGAGGTTCAGCTTGGTGCAACACGGGAGTTGGTGCATATGGTCTGGTCTGGTCTGGTCTGGTCTAGAGCGGAAGGGAAAGATAGCATTTTTGTGATATTTTCAATTCTTGACAGAAATGTGTTTGTGCAATTGCGGATTCATGGACACTCCTTTTGATATTGGTTTATGCAAAACGTTGCGCTGATGATCTAATCTCGGATCAAGGGTCGTAGGATCGTCTCCTGTCTATCGTGGGGCAGATTGTGATGCGCAAAAGGATCATGAAAGGAATGAGGATGCTGTTTCACGGTGTTTTAATCCTGTTTGTCAGTGCTAACTAAACGTGCAAGTGGTCTTTTCACTGCCAAGAGCTTGGTGGTTCATATTTAGATGCTGCAAGCCCTATCTTTGACTCGTCGAACTAGACTGGATTGGAGTCAAGAAAAAGAACAAAAAAGATTCATGACCCTGCACATGCATGTAGAATATGCACGTCCGCGCAATCGCCTCATGCAGGCTCCATCGTTCAGCCATGAGATGAGCTATGTTTAGCGACGGCTCATGAATGCGTTTTGCCCAGTATTTACGTAGCAGCAAAACAGGGTAATCCGCGCCGTGCCTGTCGATCTCATGTTGAATGGCCTGTGTCGTCTCATATCCCAGCTTTTGTCATTGTGCTGCCATGTCTTTTTTATGCCCAAGGCTGAGCACCAACCAAAATGAGCCTAATTCGTTGGTTCAAACTATTCGAGACATTGTTTCCAATAGAAACCCCTGTTTGCTATTCCATTCGTCTTGGTTTCCCAGTGATTCTCTAGTTTGCTCTGTGGGTGCACATCCCCAAGATATCCACCCGCTATCCCGCAGAAACCCACTCATTCAGTCTCCCGTCTCCCCCTAGTACGTGGATAGAATAACAGTCCATGTCCTGATAGTGACGAAGGACGAGCAATATGGGTCCTGCCATGACGATGATCGTATATAGCCCGCTCCTGCCGGTATCCAAGCTCTTCCTAGACTGGCCTTCCACCCCAGGCTCTCTCGTTTAGCCCTTTCTTCCATATCCTTTTCCCTTTTCATCTCTTTCTCTCTTTTCTTTCTCGTATACCTTGTTGGTTCTTCGTGATAACGGAGACGAGATAGCTTGGTGTTTTATTCTTACATCATGGTGCGCTTGAGTGTGGTTGCAGCGCTCTTTGCTGCGGTGGCGAGCGCCGTCGACTTTGATAAGCTCTCCGTCACAAAGGGACATAGTCGTTTACCAGGTGCTTACATCTTTGAGTTTGAAGAAGATCATGTGTGTATAAATCCCCGAGTATTTCCGGTCACGAACTAACTGTATCCCAGGACTGTGCCGACTTCTTAGCAAAGGCCTCGACACAAGGAAAGACTCGTATGCAGTACAACTACAAGCTGTTCAAGGGAGCTTCGATCCAGTTCACCGACATTGACAATGCCGAGGACATCTCAGCAAGGATGGCTATGCTGCCTGGAATCAAGAAAAGATGGCCCGTCCAGGTGTTTAGCATCCCCAAGCCAGAGATTCATTGGACAGGCACGCCGGGCACGGATTACACTGCTATCAAAAAAAGAGGGTTTGAAGAGAGGGATCTAGCGAACGACACTTTCTCGCCTCATGTTATGACACAGATTGACAAGCTCAGAGATGAGGGTGTCACGGGCAAGGGTCTCAAGGTTGCTCTTGTTGACAGCGGTGTAAGTCATCTTGTCAACCACCTAATCTGTTCAAACTGACAAAACCATACAGATTGACTACAAACATCCTGCACTGGGAGGCTGCTTTGGTCCCAAGTGTCTCGTCTCCTTCGGCACTGATCTCGTCGGCGACGACTACGACGGCTTCAACAACGCCAAGCCTGACGACGACCCCATGGACTGCGCTGGCCACGGCACCCACGTCGCTGGTATTCTTGCCGCCCAGAAGAACTCAATGGGGTTCACTGGAGCTGCACCAGGAGTTAGCATCGGAGCATACCGCGCGTTCGGCTGCAATGGCGAGGCTGGAAACGACGTCCTCATCGCAGCCTTCAACCAGGCCTTCGAAGATGGTGCAGATATCATCTCTGCTTCTATCGGCGGTCCGTCCGGTTGGTCAGAGGACCCCTGGGCTGTGGCTGTTTCTCGTATCGTCGAGCAGGGCGTTCCTTGTGTTCTTGCCGCTGGAAATGCGGGTGCCACAGGAATGTTTTACACTAGCACAGCGGGCAATGGAAAGAGGGTTACTGCTGTTGCGTCTTTTGACAATACCAAGTCTCTTTCACTTTTGAACGAGTCGACATACAGCGTGAGTGGAGGACCACAGCATGAGTTTGGGCATTTGAGTGGTAAGCCTGGCACCTGGAAGGGTGTCAAGCTTCCTCTATGGGCACTCAACTACGACACTACAGTTCCTGACGACGGCTGTGATGCGTTTCCCAAGAACACGCCTGATCTGAGCAAGTATATCGTTCTTCTCCGACGAGGTTCATGCACGTTCGACGCCAAAGCTACCAACGCTGTGAAAGCTGGTGCGAAGTACATTATGTTTTACAGCAACAAGGAAGACCTCTCGCCGTTCGATATCTCAACCGTTGACGGCGTCAAGGCTGCGAGTATAGTGTCCCCTGCACAGGGCAAGGACTGGATCCAGGCCCTCAAGAGCAAGAAGAAGATTGTTCTGAGCATGTCGGATGGCAGTGACGGCGATGTCATCCTGGAGGAGAACCGCAACAACATCACAGGTGGTGCTGTCAGTGCCTTTTCCTCTTGGGGCCCAACCTGGGAAATGGATGTGAAGCCTCAATTCGGAGCACCAGGTGGTAAGATCCTCTCTACATACCCCCGTAGCATTGGCAGCTATGCTGTCCTGTCGGGCACATCTATGGCTTCACCTCTCGTGGCTGGGATCTTTGCCCTCATTGCTGAAGTCCGAGGATCTCGCGATCCAGCTCTGATCGAGAATCTCCTCTCAGCCAGCGCAAACCCGCAACTCTTCAACGATGGCAAGGCCTTTTATGATTTCCTCGCCCCAGTTCCTCAGCAAGGCGGCGGTCTCCTGCAGGCCCATGATGCCGCCCACGCAAAGATTCTGCTATCCCCTTCAAGCCTCTCCTTCAACGACACGGATAACTTCGCCGAATCTCTCAACTTTACCCTCAAAAACACGGGGAAGAAGCAGATTGATCTCCAAATCTCCCACGTCCCCGCCGTTACTATGTTTACCCTCGTTGAGAACACTATCTACCCGGATAACTTCCCAAATGACTTCGCCAAGGAGCAAGCCAGTGTGAAGTTCAGCGAGTCCAAGGTGACAATAGATGCAGGCGAGAGCATCGTGATAGAAGTTCTCGCCACACCTCCCAAGGGTCTCAACGTAACTCGTCTGCCTGTCTGGTCCGGCTACGTCGCCATCAATGGCACAGACGGTACTTCCCTGTCAATCCCTTATCAGGGCCTCAGCGGTTCGCTCCACGACTCCAAGGTCCTCGGACCCAACGACGTATGGATCGCCAACTCAACCGACGAGAACCGTTTCCCTATGGCAGCCAACTCAAGCTGGGTCCTCCCCAAGCCCGGCACCGCAAACAACTTGACCGACTCGCTTCCTGGGCTAACCTGGTTCTTCGCTCTTGGTTCAGCCAAGCTCCACGCCGAGATCATGCCTGCCACCACCGAAAAGCCATCTGCGTCGAAGAAGCCACGTATCATTGGCGAGCCTGTCGACTTTCCCCTGCTGTGGAACCCAATGGGTGCCAACTCGCAGGCTTTCACTGGTGAGCTTGCGGATGGAAGCTTTGCGCCTGCGGGTCAGTACGTTGTTCGATACAGAGCACTACGGATCTTTGGAGACGAGAAGAAGAAGGATGATTGGGACGAGGCATACTCGCCTGTTTTCTCAATCGAGTACGAATAGCGGCTTGTCTTTACATTCTGCAAGTACTTGTAGAGGGTTTTCTTTCATGTACAAATACGTCAAAACAGCACGGTTAGGGTTTGGTTAGGGTTGCGTTTGGATAATGACCTGGGCTTTAGTTAATGATCTGATGTCAGACATAGATTAGAATACATAGATGTAGTCAGTAGAACTGCTGCATAGATAGACTTAAGAAAATCATTAGTTCATCTGCCAAAGAGTTGAGAAGTGAAATGGTTGATCTATTGTATGATCAATGGCTCCCTAAGCCGATTATGCTCTACTATATAAAGCCACTTTCTGAGGCTGTAAACATATGGCATTCATCTGGAAGGATCTTTTTTTCCTGCACGCATCACACAGCTTAACAGGACATGCTGCTATACAGTACCAACAACTTTTACGGGCTTGCAAAGAAATCCTGCACGTTTATGTACTGTGAACCGCCAATCAAGACACAGCAGATTCGCCGAAAACGTAATGTCGTTTCTACGACTCATCCTCGTTCTCCTCATCGTTGCCCTTGGACGGCCGCTTCCCCTCGGGGATATAAAAGCAAACCACAGTAAATGCCATCGCAAGCGGGATAAGTATCGCCCATGCGAGATGGCCAGAGAGAATCTGGCCTCGAACACCAATTGCATAGATGGCTGTCGCGGCACCAGGCACAACAGCTCTGACGGCGCTTGCAAAGCTCATGGCTAGAGCATTTAGGGTGCCCACGACGTGGGGATCGGGTGCCGCGTCGTTGATAGCAAGCTGCACACCTGTAAAAGCCATAGAGACACCAGGCCCGACGACCATGATCACGAAGCCCAAGATCCAGAATATCACCATAGCGGCGTGGGTGTGTGTGCGCAAGAGCAGGTTGAGGATGATGAATCCAAGGAAGAACCAAGGATACGCATATCCACATATCTTCATAACACCGCGTGTGCCAATACGGCGATGGAGCAGCGGGAAAGCAACGAGTAGCCAAATGGCCTGGCTAGCACCCTGTACAGCCATGTAGATGGAGATCTTGAACGCGTCGAAGCCCGTGCCGCCGAAACGAACAGGCGTATACAGAGCAACGGGGAGAATGGCTGTGAAGGCGAAGGCCAAGAACATAGCATGGGCATAGGCCCAAAGGGAGATACCTACTCCGGGAGATTTCATGAGTTCCCACATCGACCGCGAAGGTTGCTCAACAACTTGGCGATGCGTGTCTTTCGGCTGATTAAGTGTTTCCTTCAGAAACAGGATGCTGGTGATACAACCTGTCAAGCTGAAAGCACCGACAACAAAACCCTGTAGTGCATAGGGATAATCGATGAAAAATTGAACGTGTCCGAATGCTCTTGGGAACTGATGAGCTGGGTCTGCGAGAGCACCACCGATGAGAGGACCCAAGAAGATTCCCACGTTTCCTCCGAAAGCAAACCAGCTGAAGGCCTTGGCCTGTGTGTCAGGGGTGCTGAGTTCGGATATCATAGTCCTGATTACAAGACCAGAACCAGAAAATACGCCTGCTAGACATCTGAAGAGGATCATCTGTCCGATAGTCTTGGACATGCCGAAAAGCATAGGACCAATAGCTGTGCCAATCAAGGTGATGATAAGCACCGGCTTGCGACCAATACGATCTGCAAGTTGACTCCAGCCAAGGAGAACCAGCATCTGCGTAGCCGAGAAGAGTGACTCAATGAGGCCACTGTAGAAGCCAACGTCGGTCTTGGGTAGATGACCATTCTCCTGAACCATCTGCGCGATGAAAGGGAAGATGGAGAAGAATGCAATAGGTTCCATAACCCGCGCGTAGCAGAGCAGCAAGATCTGGAACTTTGGCATTGGCTTGGGCGCTGCCTTTGGGTCCGGGGCCGCCACTATTGCCTCCGCAGTGCCATCGCCGGAGGCACCGATTGCTCCATAGTCTCCGGACACGGACACGGCCCCAGGACCGGCTTCTGAAGACGCGGTGCCGAGTAGCTTGCCGACCAGAAGCGGCGTGGTCGCGGAAGCATTGCTAGCGTTATGCGCGCCGGGGGTCGGCGATTGACGTGATGATTTTGTCATGATGTCCGTTCCGTCAGAAGTAATCAATGCGCGTTGCGCTTGGCACTAATGAGATTGGGTGGTATCAGACGTAAGGATCAGGAGCACATTGAGTTTTGGTATGATGTGATTTATGCGTGTTGAAAGAAACATCAGGATCCTCGGAATCTGGTATGAATAGATTTGAGTGACTGCATTCGCGACATTTCTCATGGATCTCACGTCAACTGTCAGCACTTTCCTTTGTTGTCGAAAGCTCGTCATCTATCGCGGGTCACGTGAGATAAGCTATAGGGTGAGCCATTTTATTTATTGCCCGCGATTTTAGAATACCGAGCGAAGGACAAAGTCAATTGCCAGGAAAAGTGTGTGAGAGTGACAACTGATAAAACGACCATAAAATGCCTTAATATGCAACAATAGAGAGACCATTCTAGCTGAGCACTATGACAAATGAGCTACCTTGACCCATCGATATGCGCAAATCAAATGTCTCCGCGGAACCCCGTTCGCCGAAAAGGCGCCTAGCGGTAATGTCACCCACAGATGCTACGCTATGTATCTGACACACTGACAGTGACAGCTCCATTGGGTTCGGCCACTGCATTTGAAGACAAATTGAGACTCTTCTGCATGAACAGTTCCGTTTCAAAAACACACCGAAGCCCTTATTTCAGAGCCATAGTCAAAGATTGGCAGGCCGGTGTGTCCAAACTGCCGCGATAGTAGTACGCCTTTATGCCGGGTGATGAGACCTGTCCAGTTTGAGATCGCCGGAGATCCAGAAATTAGTAAATTGATTGGCGCCGAAATATTGATTTACCAATGTCTCTACAGTGTGGTACGTACCTTTGTGTACAGATATACATTCAACATCACGTTGTTTTAATGCCTTAAGCCAATGGATGATAGAGCATGGTATTATAGAATATGATCTCAATACCATTAATGCCATTTTGAAAGTAGGCCGATCCACGATCACCCATGTATAAGACCGTTTTCAATAGAGATGATCACCTATTGCTCATGGGCCACTATCGCACTGCATACCTGCCTGAGTAGAATATTGTTTGTTATGTCAGTCCTGTTGGTGATTCATAAGTCGTCATGTTGAAATTGATATGCCCAATCGGAATAAATCCGCCAATGGATTTTGTCTCAAATATGCCAAGTAAGTACTGTTGATGCCACGATCACAGGCAAACACTCCCAAAGTGCAAAACCACACCGTCCATATATGCGAACGAGGTTTAACCAATGTAATCCCAGGCCGATGACCGGAGAGATATGTCTGATGCATAGCAGTGATGGGCAGACTTAGTGACATCACTGCTACAGCGAACCCTGGATAATGCATGCTTTGGGGTTACATGCCATGTAGGGCTTCGGCCGTTGGTAAACTTTCAAAGACTGACAAGCCAGGGTCCAGGGTCCAGGGTTCAGGGCTCAGAAGGTGGCAATGGGCGAACTTGGAGATGATAGAAGGATCGACGGATTCTAGCTTAGAAATAGATGACAGCGTGGTGCCCTGGAGTATTGCACAAGTCAAAGTGACGACAGGGGATCTGATGGGTGTGGAGATTGTAGCAAGATCGCCTGCAGTGTGGTTCTGGAAGCCTACAAGGACACATGAATAATAAAAAATCGTATTAAGTACATATTGGAGAAGTGAGACCTTGCGTAGCACTCTAAGATACTACGCAGTAACATAACACCCTCGTGCTTTTTGCTCTCACATGCTATTGCAGAAAAGACAAAAGTTGTTCGCCTGAGACGTCTGTTTCTTTCAGCCGAAATGGATTGAAAGCTAAGATGTGCCAAGACGGAGAGGACAGACTACTACGTAACAAAGAACTGTTGAGTGCAACACTATTCATGGCGCAGCGGCCGTCCTAGTGAAATCAAGTGGTGACAGATAAATTGATATTAGGGTACTAACACCAAAGGGACTCAATAGGAAATGAACCCTTGATACATAAGACCCATGCATGGCATGATTGCCCCGGACGAAAATCAGTTGGGCATGATATCCGCTCCGTGAGGTCCCACCATCCAATGGTCAATTGTTCTTTTCATACAGATTGGTAGCCCGCTATACGCGGGTTTGCGGACCCTTGTGCGGCTAAGATATGCGGCGAACCAAGTCATAGTTCACAACTTGTCATGCCGATAACCCCGAATGGTATACAACAAGTGACATATCAAATTCTGGGGCGGTAGAGGGGATCTCTTGGCAAAAGAACAACTTCTATGCTCATCCCCATGCTTATTCTGTGGCCCATGCCCTGTACGTAGTAAAACTTGCGCAACTAGGCAACTAAGCCACCTTCTCTTGTTGGAGGTACATTTGGAAGCGACGGCGCCGACACTTACAGGCTACAAGGGCTCCAAATGTTAAACTCCACGATAAAATCGGTATCTTTGCCACTGCAAAAATATCTAGAAGATATCTTGCTGAGTACCTCTGCTGATTACAATCGGAAAACTGGGCCATGATTTTGCTGATCCAGACAAATTATCCAATAGAAGATTACATGATCAAACATTTGGAGCCTTTGTAGCCTGTACAGCCACTAGTCCCACGAGGGGAAAACTAGAATCGACAGTGGCGTGATTCTCGAAGCTGGTGGCTAAATGGGCTTGTTAGTGGGGAGAAGCGTCAAGCGAACCAGGCTGGAAACCAGGTTTTTGGTTAAAGCGTTGAAGCGATGGGAACCGCAGTCGTAATTGCAGCCGCAGCTGATAACAGGCATAGTATATACCAGCAGAGTAAACATATCTTGCCCCCGACTCGATAGCCGCGCAAATTATGGTAGAATAGAAAAAGAAGTTCATGCATGTCCAGAATTTGGCCGGCTCGAAACTCCGATAGTGACTGTAACTGCGCCGTGGCCCTGCAGAGCGAACTGTGAAAATAATTCTAGTCGGTAGGGCGAGTGGGTTCAGGGTCCCTCCCCCCTGTCACAAAGGGATTGGTGAGGTCCCCCTTGCTGGGGATCGTGGTTTCGCCAAAAAAATCCCCGGCTGCAAACTTTGACGCTAATAGCCAGGAATCCGGTCGTGGACAAAGAGGACAATTATTTCCGGAGAGAACCGGCACTGTATCCGTAGATCCTGGCCATAGGTCCCGCCCTTACGCATAGGTAAAAGCTAAAGGCTGATAAAGGTTGAATATGTATTTTGCTGTGGCTGGGTAGACTAGGTTGACTGGTGTTAGGCAATTGATGAGCTGAGTGTAAGCGATCTGCGGAGTAAACTGCCGCTCAACCGACCGAGGGGCAGTAGCTACCAGGCTAGAGGTGTCTAGGTTACAGCAGGTACTACGTAGACCCAGTCGGCCGCTCTTGCCAAAAAGAAACAGCAACAAGAGACTCACTGCTTGACCTCTGTTGATGAATGTATCTTGTTCTCTCATCTCTTTTCCCTCCTCCTTCATAACAAAGGTACCGTGGACGCATATTGTCAAGACCCTGTATCATCATGGAGATTCAGCTTTGCTGCACGGACAGTTGGTGCTTTTTTTTCTTGTTTCTTTTTTGGCATAGCCGCTTCCAACAGCCTAAAACATTCATTGCAACCACCAACCACAGACGTCCGATCCGCCGAATCGAGGACCCTTCTAGCCATCGCGCCACACATGTCTCAGCCTTTGGCCCCTTGTTTGTGGCATTCTGCACGTGGCTGACTAGTCCACCACTTTGCAGTATTAGGTACCGCCAGAGGGCTCTCACTCGGGTGACCAAAAAGACCGACATGCCGACGCATGTCTACGGTTTGGTCCACATCGCTGAGGAGAATTAAGACAAGGAATAAAGATCGACCCAGCTCTTGGTCTCGTACAGTGGATCTTGATTACTGATCAGGTCTGTTTAACCTATCTTTATCCTGCGATCTCAGATCCTAGGGCTCAGCTAGACAAGAGGATCTGCCAGTTGTGGCTGCAAGCTTTTTCGCCATTGAGGCTTGGAGCTTTACTATGCAAAACTAACGGTTACAACATTCCATGTTACTGTGAGCTACAAATACTCTACTTGAGTTAGACGTGGCTTACAGTACAGTTCTACGACATGATGACCCTCTCTGTCCATGGCCCTTATCTTATTAGTGAACCCGACTTATCGGGCTGATGTATATGTGCGCATGGGCCGTTGGGACTATCAAATGTTGATGCCCCCCTGCCCCTTGTTACTCCACCTCTAAAGGCCAGGGCCAAGGTGACAGGGTAAGGACTGTGAGTACGAGGTGAGGCTGCTACTCGCTGGCTACAGGGATCGGCTACACTGTCACTGACACCCGTGGGGGACACAAAATGGTTCTTCTCACACATGGAAAACTGCCGAGTTCCCATCCCATCTTAATGCAGCTTCGCATCACCCCTTGTACCTTTCGCTGAGAGAAAAAGATTGCCTCAGTTGCCACACTTCGCCTCGCTTATCTAACTTACCACAACTACTACCTACGTAGGTACTACCAGATCACAGCTCACCACATTCACATCATCCAACCCTCCTCATCTTCCGCTTTACGATCGATCGAAACCAACAAAACCAGACCGTACTCCCTTTTGGGACTTGCAGTTTCTAGCTACTGGGCCGCCGCCTAGGTAGCCTGAGATACGTAGGCACTAGACAGTACAACAACAAGAAACACGGAATAAGGGCACCACTCTTCTCTTGATTAGGATTGCCGTGATCGCATCCTTCCGCCATATCTGATTTTCGCCTTCATTCTCATCCCTAAGGGCGGCGAAAAAACACGTCAACGGCACCAGGACCCCCGACGAATGGTTGGTCCTTGTGGGTTGCTGTTCCATCGCATTGGAGACACCTGGACGGGAAATCACCGCGAAGAAGGTTTAGTGGGTATATATCAGCGCTCTCTAGCCATGGTTATAAACCCTTTCCTGGTTCTTTGATGAGGTGGCATATTAGTGCCATATATACGAAACTCAACCGAAGCAAAAGTATCCAAATTTTACAATTTTTCACAACCACGACATGCCAAACCTTGATATTGCCGTCCAACCGCCCTCCAGGGCTCAGGTGTCGACGATGCTGTGCCCACCTCCGGTCGCAAAGCTCACGTTCAAAGGGTCGATGCCTGGGTATCACTTCTTCGCCATGGCCCTTTTGACAACACGTAACGGAGACATCGTGGAAGGGGGCTTGCTAGGGACTACCACCGTGTCAGGCCTGGATCTGACTGCAGCGTCAGGATCTTTAAGAAACACAATATACTTTACGTTCAACGAAATTGCGATATCTCTCGAAGGGGTTTTCAAGGTCAAGATCGACGTGTATAAGGTCCCCTACGAGAATCCAGATGGTTGTTCTTTCCATGCGCAAGAGAAAACCAGTCGAGTCACTGTTGTGAACGAACCTATTCCGGCGGGCTCTGCAGGTAAGTCGCAAAGAACCTGGGCATGTAATGTCTATCAAACTCACTTCTTCTAACTAGCATCGGACGAACGTTCTACAGTACGACTTCTGCAGAGTGCTGGTGTTGCTATATCTTAATACTGCCATTTAGCAAAGGCCCAGAATACCGAAGTCGAAACTCAAGAAACAAAAATATTGACGAGGATACGGCAAGCTGAATTTAAAATCGCGCAGACTCAACTGTGTCGCAAATAAAACAATTCTTACATGATGGGTGGCAATCTACACCCAAACCAGCTTATATTGGGAGGTACCAGGATCTGGATTTTTGGAGTGAATGCTTGGGTCAACTTTGTGTGTAACATATATCTGCGCTTCTAATAGACTTCCAAAAATGATTGATCACCTGTCATCGGTTCAGCTTATCCGGTCAGGTTTTAAAAATCATACTCTGACGCTGCCCTGCCCCATGTTCCAGCCCCAACTTAACCTTGCTTGGTTAAACGCTGAATGCCACGCTTTGACACTGCCCGAGGCACTCTGGAGTAAAATTTAGTATGAAAGACATAGAATTTGTCTAAAGCAGGGACTCCAGAAGCATCTTGTGATGTGGAGATACTTTCAGCTGATATTTGGGTGCATCGACAGAGGAGGGGCTGTAGTTGACGGGTGCCGTTCCTCCACCAGACAAGATCGTCGTACCTACGCTATGAGCCTCGGCTGTTACGGAGAATTAGTTCCGCTATGATGCCAAGAAACGTTTTGACAGTGTCTTGGCGCCAATACCAATTTGGAGTACTGTGCCGTAGATGCATTCGCGGGAAAATAAGACCCGATTCTCTGGAAACGTGGCATTCATTGGTTGAAACATGACTATTAAAGGCTCAGGCTGAAAGTGAGAGATAAAGAAATGAGAAAGGGAGATCCTACGTAAAGACCAAAGTGCAGTCCAACTCGACTCCCTGAGAAGTCATGATATCTACCAACATGCCACGTCCATTGGTACATTGCCCCACCCACCATACCACAAACTACCTAGGTAAGTATGAACTATATGGTATAAGCACAGGTTCAGCTACGCCAAGAGCGTTATATCTGCAGCGTGAATGAGGCGCACAAGAACGCTTTGACATGAAGTGGACTCCCTTGATCCCTTCCCCGAACATGGACCCTTACGGGTAACTGCAACCCGGTAACCAACAGCCTTACTCTGCAGTTTTCATTGCATTCCTGTTCATGTAAGACATCCGATAGGTTACAGGGTGCAGCATACCCTTTTAGTGAGGAGGAACAGGGGAGTAACAATCGACCGCTCTAGCCTTCGTGATATGTGTGGTGTATATTCATAATTAGTAGCATTGTCAACGGAAGAGAGGATGGCGTCACCCACTTGTACTTTTGCAACGTTGTTTGAACAGATGCTGCAGATATGTGCATGTATTATACATTTATTGTTTACCTTATTACAGGGTTGCTTTGCGTGAAGAGAACCAACTTCCCCGGATATCACTGGACGGCCCGACTTGGAGATAGGTGCCTTGTCGGCCTCTTCGCCTGCACATTGCTTTGTTTGATGGTCAACCTCGAACTAATGCAGCTATGTGGCAATTCTTGCAGTTTGGTTATAGCCTAAGCAGTGGTATTTGTCGTGTAAAGAGATGTAGATGTCTTTGACTGATGTTGAGGCATGATTCAAGTTACCTTTGCTTTAGCTTCAACATGAGTCGTGAATCCAGGCACAGGAGCTGAGATTTACTACATCGCATGAGGAGACGGCGTACACAGCTCGAAAGACAGGGGAATCCGGTGAGTGAAATTATCTATTATACTGAGATTAGAAGAATTCCCTTCAAATATTTAGTCATGTAACGGAAGCTGGAGATGTAATTCGAGAATGACTACTCTATCACGTGACTCAGAATTTGAATTTTGAATCTGGGAAGAAATGAGAAATCGGGGTACTCTAACGTTATCGCGTAGGGCTGATCATCCACTATAACAGCCCCTATTGACAGCGCCTGGACATCTATCTCTGTTAGCGCTCTTGTACCCTCACCAGACGGAAATTTCTGAAGATCCCCTCATCAAACCACGAAGCTCACCTACAGCCTCAGCCCGCCCACGGCGATATCCAAATTCTTTCTATCTATTCTATACGCTCGTAGTATTTCTCGACCTGCGGGTCCCTTTCAAAGATGGTCTACTACTTCACCTCCAACGTCGTCGACCCGGCGGGCTTCATCTACGTCGGCAAGGACAAGTTTGAGAGTATGTCCTAAAAGCGCAATATGTAATCAACCCATCCCGGATCCAGGCTGAGACTTGATGCTAGATGAGGACTTGATCAAGTTTGGCTGGGAAGAGGACGTCTGGTAGGACTCGGTGTGGAAATAGACGTGTGTGGTTTGTGCTAAATTACTCGTAGGGTGAGATAATACCAATGAGCAGAGCAGGATGAGTTTCTTGCTAAATAGCCATGTCTAGTTCCACGCGGATAAACTCTCCAGTGCGCATATCTACCTTCGTATGCAGGAGGGTCAAGCATGGGACTCCCTCCCCGAAGATCTCATCATGGATCTAGCTCAGTTGACAAAGGCCAACTCCATCGAGGGTACCTCACCCCTTCTCTGTAACACCCCTTACCACGGCAATATCTAACACGCACTCTCGGAAAGGCAACAAGAAGGACAATGTCACAATCATCTACACACCCTGGTCCAACCTCAAGAAGGACGGCAGCATGGAGGTCGGCCAAGTCGGCTTCAAGGACCCGCGCAAGGTGAAGCGCATCCTCGTGCCCCAGCGCGAAAACCCCATCGTCAACCGCCTCAACAAGACAAAGGTGGAGAAGAAGCCCGACTTCAAGCAGGAGAAGGAAGATCGGCTCAAGGAGCTGCGACGGCGTGACCAGGCGGCCTTCTTGATCAGGGTAAGTGACACTCTGAGAGTAGAGAATGTGTTTTGCTGATAACTGTTTGCTGGTCTGTTGCAGAAGAAAGAGGAGGCAAAGCAGGCCCAAGAGTGGAAGGAGAAGAAGTGGCAGAAGGATCACGCCTATGACGACCTTTTCACTGAGGATCAGATGGCTGGCTCGAGTAACCAGGACCGTGATGAGAACTGGGAAGACGACTTCATGTAAAACTCAGAGCATACTGCAGACAATGTTTCCAATTTTATCCAGGGCCAAGATCACCATGGAAACCTATCATGGAACTAACAGACTATCGCATTTTTACCAAATTCCCAACCATCGCTAACAGGGTATTTAAGACAACTTCTTGTAACAAAGTAAACGAAAAGAACAGTTACTGTCGTTGTCAACCGCTAACGCCTATCCCAAAACTACCACTCATGCTCATCTCTTCAAGGCGATTCGATAGCCCTCCTATGTCGCTTGATGTGTCAAGTCGGATCGGACTCGACGAGCTCCTCTCGCTGATGTTGGTGCAGCTTGAATGAGGTGATTTGCGCGCACTTGCAGTACCTCCGATGGGATCCGGAGAACTAACCAGCTGCGGTGGCAGATCCTCTTCCTCCTCGAGGAGATCCTCTAGGTCATCTTCAGCAAGCTCAGGGGCGTCTTGTTTCTTGGAAGCCGCTCGCTGGGAACTTTCTAAAGTTACTACGGCCTGTCCCCCAGGAAGTTTCACCTCATAGGCCTCCAAGGTTTCTGCAATGTCCTGGAGGAGGACGTCCATGGGGCATATGTATGCGACTCGCTTGCGCTGACTCCATGCTAGGACGTGTCCGCAAAGCTGACCGTCTTCGCGGCTCACAATCCACGCACCGCTATCGCCTGGGATTCCGAGAGGGACGTTTTTGCTACGCGTCTCCTTTTCTGATTCATCCACGCTGGTGACTTGATAAGCGTGGCTGGGTGAGACCCGACCGTAGATCTTAACGCTTGTCAAGGCTGGGAGAATCTTGCCGGTTTGCAGACCGCTTGTGCGTGCCATGCACTGCACTTCCATATTTGGCAACGAGTCTGAAGGAGCAACGATTGTCGGCCGCAGCATGGATGACTCAGTCTTCTGTTTCGAGTCAAGCTGTTGTGTAGATGAGCTGCCGTCGACTCGGGGAATAGTGTTGTCATCTGGTAGTCTGTCGTATGCAAATTCGAAAAGTGCCCAGTCAACCTCATGCACGAGGCCAAGGGCTTGCTTCCTCCGGATACCACTTGAAGCGTAAACTTCGCCAACGCTGTATGTATCGATGTGATCTTCATCTTGAGTCTCTGGATCAGGGTAGAAGCCGTCTTCCACATCGTCCAGGGCTGGCTGTGTGACGATATAACCGTCACCACATCCGGGTTCAATGCCAGGAATGTCTCCAGGCTCGTTGTATTCTTCATCTTCGTCATCCTCATCGTCATCTTCATAGTCGCTTGTAATGTCAGAATCGGAGTAAGCCTCGGATTCGGTGTCGGACAGCTCATAGCCAAACTCGTCATCAACAGTGCTGTCATCGCCAGACTGCGCATACCAGTCCATATCAGGCAACGCACTGCACTTGAGGGTGTCGCTTGGTCCAAAATCACGATCTGGGTCGTCGAGCATGTGGTGGACCGTCATTCCGTATGGCTTGTCATCGACCATTACCAGGCCTCCGAGACTAACCGGAGGCAAATGTCGGTCTCCAATCCAAGCCCCGATACTTGCACCATTGCATGGACGCTCTTGATACTCCGGGTTTATGGCGTCAACATCATCGCCGTCTTGGTTATAGCCCTTAGCGCTCCTCCGAGCCATTGATCTAAGGACTGAGTTTGGTTGTCGACGGGATCTCAAGACGTGTCCACGACAGACTTTGAGGTCAAACCCGGTGCTTCCGTCGAAGAGATCACCAATCCTTTTCTTGAGAATAGCTCGGACCTTGCCGACGGAAGTACATACAACAAGCACTGTTGGCCGAGTCTTCTGAGGACTTGGGCCGACTGACTCAAGCGAAATTTCGACGGACTCGGGATGCTTACGGTAAAAGTGGCGCAGGGCATGGTTGATCTGAGGCATAAGGATTTTGTTCCACCTATCGACGACTTCTGGGGAGAGAGGAACATGGGGATAAAGGCGGATCTTAGCCTCGGATTGTTTGTCGAGGATGTCTAGAAGATAATTAGCATTTTGCAGAGCGTATAAAAGATATCAGGCATACCATCGTTATCAGCAGTACTTTCCACCTTGGTAGTAGGTCTCTCTACCACCAAAGCCGGCGCTGATGCTGAGATGGGTTTCTCGCTTGTAGTTTGTAGCGACTGTTTGAAGTCTCTGGCGTCCTTAACGTCTCTGTTTGTCTTGTTGATAGGGGCATCGATGGCAGGCGCAGTTGTCTCAGTCTGGCTCAACTCCTGGTCGAGCCTCTCTTCCAGTCCGCTGACACCATCCAGAATACAGCAGGCTTCCAAGAACCGACTGCATCTGACTTGTACTGAAGACAGAAGAGGTTCGCCCGATGAGCGCCCCGCCAGCTCATCGTCGACAGCGGCCCAGCAAGCCTGAACCGCCTTCATATACAAGCTGCCGCATCTCACAGCAAGCTCTTCTAGTGCGGATTCAGGGATGGCAGATGAGCTTTCTGGAACGATGTTTTCAAGTCTTTTCCATAGACCAACTGAAAGTAGAAGCATAGCTAAGGAGTATAGGTCGAGAACCCTTTGGTCAGGGTTGTTGGCGAGAGGTGAGGTTTGCGCATTTCGTGGATCTAACGGATGGCGGGATAGAATTGGTGATGATGAAGGGGTATCTTCAGAAAAGAGATCAAAAGAAGAAAGCAAAGGTCGTCTAATATCGACCTCGCCATTAGTAGCGTTTGGCTGTGAGGTTACTGCATTGCAGAACGAGACGGTCGTCGGCACAATGTTTCCATGCGTGATACCGCGGGCATGCAGATCGAAAACAGTGTTCATAAGATTATGGGCCAGTCTGAACTTGGCTTCGAGCTTGGGCTCTGATCCTGGTAGCAGGAGAAGATCGCCCAATGTTGGCAGGTTGTAGGAGGGGTTCTTTGTCAGACGTTCGAATGAAACGGCGTTGAATGATGGAGGAAACCGGTAGACAAGACCAAGTCTTGAGTTCTCGAGGTCTTCGAAATAACCCAGAAGACGCGGCAGCCCAGTCCATGTCCCTGGTGATCTCTGGGAGTCTTGTTGCAACCCGGCAGACAGCTTCTCGAAGCGTGCCATAGGAGGCATGATGCCTGTCATGGCATAGATGGAGTCAAAGGTAGCATACTCGAGAAGTAGTGGTGCCCATGGCTCACGGGTAGTTCCATGAGTAAGCTCAGAGTAAGCGGTCTTGCTCATAAAGACTACTTCGCGAGGAGCCGAGGCTTCGTCACCTTGCTTGGGTCGGAGGTGAGTTAGAGTTTGGGGGTTGATCTGTTGGGGCGTCTGCATGCGACTGGATTCAAACGGTCGGTATTCATCCGTTGAAGCCATTGTTTTGAAAGGTGTTTTAGATGATCTTCTAGGGGCCCCGCCAGCTGCTCGTGTCCGAGAGAGGTCGTAGAGTGTGTCGATTGATGAAGTGAGGTCATTGACTAGATCCTCGAAATGCTTCTTATCCCATTGTACCAAAGGTGGTTTTGTGTCTTTGGATGTTTGCGGTCCTTGCATCATACGCTTGGAACTGAGCCAGAGAGGTTCAGCTTCTGCCAGGATGTCCTTGATGGTGGACATGATACTCCCGACGACCTCGCTCAATCCAGCTTTTGATAGAGTGTCGTCAATCTCGACAGACTGGGTTGGATCGGACCATTCGAGGCCCCAACTGACCAAACGATCTTTTTGGATACGGAGCTTTCGATGCAGGGCCTTGATTTCTGGATCCTCCTCATTTTGAATGGGCTCTTTGACGAAGTCACTTGATTTCTTGGTGTCGTTGTACAGCCTGCTGAGTCGCTTTTGAAAGGGCAGCTGGAAGCCGCCCATGGGGAGGAAAGATTCCATCTTTGTTTTGTTTTGTTGTGCGAGTATAGTGGCCGTTATTTTTGTAAGATTCTTTATTTAACAGCAGCTGAAGAGTGAGTGCCAAGCGTGATGTGATATCAGTCTTGATGATGGATGTCGATCTGATGCGGGGATCTTAGTGTTTGTGTAGCAGTATATGTAACAGCAGCCATTGGCATCCTTGGCTTGGCTTGGCCTTGGCGGGTAATTAAAAGCCAACAGTAAAGATTTCACATGCAAATAAAAAGGAGAGTGGGATCAATATTGTTATCGTGAGAGAGAGTGCCTCTGACCATGGTCGGTCCTTTTCTGTTGAGAGGAGCTGTTTATTTCGTTGCCTACATAAAGCGGATCATGCTGAGGTTGCGGCGCGGCCTATTTGTGGTTTCACTATGGGAAATGCTGCTGCCTGAAAGATCGTCATTATTTCATTGGTCAGTCGGGAACCAATAACAATTTTATCCCCCATGTAGTCACATGATCTTGTTTAATTGATGCATCGAAGAATAAAGAATTCGGCTGCCTATCAAGATTTATCGAGATTTATCTTCAATCTTACCATGTGGCTTACGCCATGGCATGGTCAGGATAAGAAGCTCAATATTGTTATAATCTCGATATTGTGCTCAAGTCTCTACACACGTAACTCAAACACGAAGTGTGCTTTGAGTCAATACATAGAGTAATAGCCACATCAAACACTACATCCCCACCAACAACTTATAAATTAAATGTCACTTCCACCCAAAAGTTCAAGTTACGTCCTCGAAAGAAAACGTTGCTTACCCGACCACATACTCAGTGACGCTATCAATCCACATCCCGAATCTTCCATTCCCATGCCTCAACGAATACATTGCCCAGGTGAAATTCTTCGAAACGGAAGAGCAGATATCCCAGTACGTAGGCGTAGACCCCAATCATGGGTTGAGGACGACTACAGTTACGCACGATTTGAACTAGCTCAGAAAACACATCAAACTTCCATCTTAAACAATCTGGTGACGACGCTAGACCATGGAAGCAGTATGTGCTCCTTAATCTGTGCTTCTAGACCTCATAAGGCTTTTTCTGTAGTCCAATTGCTTCGCTTTTGACAACCTTCAAGCACATAGCCGGACAACGTCGTATCTTATCCACGTGGTACTGACGATTCTTTCACCCATCGATGGTCAGGTATCTAGCAGACTCCTCCCAAGTGCTTCAACATGTGTAGTTGCCTGACTCTACTAAACCGGAATACGCCGTTCATATGGAAGCCTGGCAACATCTCATTGCGAATAAACTCATCGTGCCATCGTTCTGGATAAATTATCCACCACACGGCATTTCGATAAAATACATCAAAGTACTAGGCTTCTGCGATCATCTAGGCATCTCTCAAACTTATGGGGATGCCGGTCTGGTTTGTTAATGACCGAGTGAGGCACCGATATCAGCAATGGTTCCGAAGACTCCGAATCGAAACATGTTTCTAAGTACCCTCACCAAACCCCAAACATGGCCTTTTACGTATGTAAAGGGGAACGTCCGGTAAGAAACAGGCTTCCATTAATGAGACCATCTTTGCTGTGCCCTCGGCTGGTGCTTTAAACCAAATTGATGCTGGCATGCGTGTTTGCTTACAACAGTGACAAATAAATAGCTTCACACACTTGCCTGTCAATCCTACATTGTTCTTACAAATACAAACCCGCTGCCAGATTAAAAGGGGAGAGGCTTGGGTCTAGTTAGTCGGGTGTGGCATAGGAGTGTTTGCCATTCTATGTCACCCCTTATCTTCACCTGTTTGTCGAAAGGTTCTGCTCTCATGGGCAACAGGCACATAAACATAAATCAAATGAACATGAACTAATAAATTGGATATTGAAATCAAACTAATCCAGTACCTGACGCCTCATAATACACATTCGTCCACTGTCTAATGTCCCTCATTTCTATTTGCCCTGATGCTTTGACATAAACCATGAGCCACATAAATTGCCAATAAAAGCACACTGGGAATCATTCCCATCTTATAAACCCTCCTCATACGTAATCTCTTTTTCCTTACTGCTGGAGGTACTTGAGAATCTGCTCCCGCTCCTCAACGGGCATGACTCTCAACACCTCACGCACACCAGTCCATCCGGACTTGGCATGGCTTCGTACAACGCTAGCAACCTCGGCTGCCAGCACCTCAGACTTGAGTGTCTCAACCTTCTCGCTGATAGTCTTACGCTCAGTCTCATACCACTCAGTAACTGCCTGATCATCCTTCTCCCAATCAACAATGGCGGACCAGCTGCGGAGAAGGTGCAAGTATCTGTCACGAGTCTCCTTGTTCTTGGTAGCAGTCTGGTTGTGCGAAGTGCTGATAATGGTGGAGGTCATGCGGCGCAGGATGTACTCCTCGTTAAGACGGCGGCGAAGACGCCAGTAGAAGAAGCGTCGAGCGTTGGTCCACTCAAGGACATCACGGACGACACCCTTGGCCTTCATGCGACCAGCACGATCGTGAAGGTCAGCAAACTGCACAGCAATCTGAGAGTACACAGGTAGCAGCTGCTTCTCACGAGCGGACATCTTCTCCTTGACCGCGTCGATCTCCTCCGCAGACAGGGTAGAGTCCTCAAGCTGCTTCTTAAGACCAGCATAAACGGGGTCCATGCGGGCCATAGTCTGTACCTGCTTGTCCTTGCGGTACTTGATACCAACAATACCATCGGGCTCAAGAACACCACCTCGGGCCTCAGTATCGGCATACATCTCCATGGCGGTGGGGTTGATGGTAGGATCGACGACGACCCAAGATCCACCACGGAGCTCGCCGAATGGAGGAATGTAGATGAAGATGGGCTGCTCATACTTGACAAGGGCATCGACGATGAAAGAACCGTACTTGAGGATCTCGTTGTACATATCGCGCTGACCACCAGAGAAACCACGCCAGTTGGCAAGGATCATCAGAGGAAGCTGCTCACCGTTGTTGAAGTCGTTGATAGCTTGGGCAGTCTTGAAGGCAGAGTTGGGGTACCACACACCACCAGCCTCGTTGCTAACCTGCTCGATAGAGTCAGGGTTGGCAGGATCGGCGGGAGTGATGTTCTCTACTGATCGGACCTCGACGGCGATAACACCCATAGGGATACCGCCGAGACGAGCACGACCGACAACCACAGTCTTGGCCCAGCCACCGAGGGCCTCGACGAAAGAGTCCTTGTCAAAGAGACCAGTCTCGAAGCCGTCCTCGCCCTCGCGACCACCAATCATCCATCTGACATCGTAAGGCTGCTTCTGGGGAGGGAAGTAGGTAACGTCACGGTTCCAGTCATCAACGCTAGGGCTGACGGGAACGGGGCTGTTGCGCTTCTCGGGAACGAAAGACATCCACTCGACGATCTTGGAAACACCAGCGAAGTCGTCGTTGGCAGTCATGTGAGAGACACCATTGCGGTACATGATCTGAGTGCCACCAAGCTGCAGGTTAGAGGTGTAGACCTCACGACCAAGCAGGTTGTTGAGAGCACCGGCACCAGTCAAGATAATGGGCTGGCCCTCAATTTGGACAGCACGCTGACCGAGACGAACAAGGTAGGCACCAATACCAACGGATCTGCAAGTAACCAGAGTAACAGTGAAGATGTCGTTGTAGGCACGGCTAGTGGCACCGGCGATGAGACCAGAGCCTCGCAGACACTCAACACCGAGACCCTCCTCTTTACCAATGATGGTAACGATCTTGTGTCGCTTCTCACCGTCCTCAGAAACCTCCTCAGTGATGACGTCCTTCTCGAAGCGAGTCTTCTGCTCATCATTGAGGTAGAGGTACTTGAAACCGGAATCTTGCTTCTCGGGGTTGTTCCAGGCAACCTTGAAGTGACCCATGAGCTCATCGGCAAGGCCAAGACGAGCACCAGAGTTGGCAGACAGGTAAATACGGGGGATACCCAGCTTACGAGCCAGCTCAGTGCACTTGTAGAAGAAGTCGTCCTCCTTGGGTCCGAAAGAGCCGATCTTGTAGGTGATATCGTTGGCGATGACAATGAAGCGTCGGCCGTTGGGGTACTCAGGGGTGCGGGCCCTGAAGATCCAACCAACCATACCGCAAGTATTGGTACCGGGCTCACGGTTCACCTCATCAAGGCTGTCCTTGTCGTCAAGAACAAGCTCAGTGAAGCTAACGCAGTCACCAACCTTGGGCTGCTGGGACGCCAGGCTAGGCTGAGCCTTGACGGCCTTGTTCCAGGTGTTCTGGATGGCCTGTCGGAAGAGCTCAGGGAAATCGTAGACGTACTGAGTTCCCATCAGATGAGCCTTGTAACGCTTGGGCTGGAGCCAGTTCTTGGTAGGGTAAGGGGTGGAGACGGGCATCAGATGCATAGGACCCTTCTCGTGAGTGCCACCAATGCTGTGGAAGACCCACTCGCCCTTCTCCGACTTGCGCTCGGCGTACATGTCGACATCAACAACGTAACCAGAGGTGTTGATGATGACGACACGAAGAGGGTATGGCTCGCCAGTCTCAGGATCCGTGCAGATGATACGGATCTCGACCTGAGCGATACGGAGTCGCCAAGCACGGATACCGAAGCGGTCAAGGAAACCCTGGAGACTCTCCTCAACCTCCTTAGGCTGGAGCTGGAACACGGGAGAGAAGTTGATGAACACCTGGTTCAAATCGGAGTTGTTGTTGCCAATAATCTCAAGGGCGTCAAAGATATCGTTAACAACGCGGTCGGCCTCGGAAATGAGATACTCAGCAGTAGGGATCTCATCTCGAAGACGACCAGGTCGAATGACAGCACGTGTGAAGTATCGCTTGTCAGTGTCCACGGTCTTGCCAATACCCTCGTAAACGTGAATACTCTTGTTCTCAGTGAAAACGGGCTTGATGTGGAACTTGTTCAGACGAGCAAGCTCAAGCTGGAAAGCAAGGGCGGGTTCGCTGTGTCGGATACTGTCATCTTCCTTGTACTCGGGGCCACGGAAAGTGTAGTATCCAGGGTAAGAACCATCACTGTGGCCGCAGATGAATGTCAGGCGGCGGACACCTCGGGCAAGAAGGTCATCCTTGAATCCTTCAACAATAGGCAGAATATCATCCAAGACCTCTCGGTCGTCACGGCTCTCAACATCGCGGATAGCGACGTTGATAACAGCAGAGAGCTCCTCCTGGGGCTGCTTGAGCTGAGCAGGCTTGCGCTTGCCGCTCAGGTCGGGGATCAGACCAGGGGTGTTCTTCTTCTTCTGCTTCTGCTCGTGACCAAGAGCCTCAAGGGCCTTACCAATGAGGTCCTCAGCCTCATCGATGTACTTGCAGGGAACGATAACACCCTTGCGGGTAGGCTCGTCCTCCCACTTGCTGGTGAGGTAGGACATATCGCTGATCGAGTGGATTCGCTTGAAGTTGAACTCACCTCCGCTGGGTGTGGCAGGGGTAGAGGGGGCAGCAGACTGAAGAGGAAGACCGAATTCGGACTGGCCAAGCTTTCGGAGCTGGAAGTCCCATGAGACGAACTGGGGGGCATCGTTCTCATCCTGGTGGTACTCGATCTGCTTCAGGATGTACGCACGGTAAGCACGGCGGACGTAAACCTCAAGAGCAGCCAGAGACACCCAAGGGTCATCGTGAGCGAAGAACATGGTCAAGACGTCGAAGACTGTGTACTTGGAGTCAACAACCTCCTTGATGATGTCAAGGCTAGGCTCTCGGTGATCCCAACCAGACTCGCCATATCGCGACTCAATGACGGATGAGCGAAGGATGTGCTCCATCTGGGTGGTACGCTCCTCCAATGAAGGGAGAGCACACTGGATCATGATCTCACGAGCCTTGAGGGAAACCTTGGATGTGGGACGCGACTGGAGCTCGGTGAGAAGGCGGAGAGTCTCACGAAGGTTCTTGGCGATGCTGCCAGCCTTGGGCTTGTTAGGGCGGTACTCATCAAGAATGGCCAAGATGAGAGAGCTCTTAGAGCTCACACGGCTGTGAGACAGAACAGTGTGGACGACCTTCATCATGTCATCCTTGTGCTGGTCACGCAGCTGAAGGATAACAGCATCCTCCTGGGGCTGGTTCATGAAAAGGTTCTCAACCTCCCAGTACTGCTCGAGGAGTCCCTTGATAACATGAAGCTCTCGGTTCTTCTGACCCTCAGCGTACATGTCGAGAATCTCGGTCAGAGGAGCGAGAGTACTCTTGAGAAGATCAACATCGCCGGCATCAACGTTGTCGTCAAGGAACTTGTGGAAGGCCTTGTTCAGAGCCTTGGCGGGGAACTCGCCATGTCGAGACTTGCTACGCTCAACAATTTGAGTGAACTGGGCGTCAAGCTTCTGAGGCATGCGGGAATGGAGGGCAGAGAACTGAGCGTTCCACTCGCTGAAGGGCAGTTCGTTGTCTCGGAGAACCTCGATCAGTTCCTTCAGCGTGCTGTTCATGATGACAGAGTTGTCGTAACCCAGAAGGATGTTCTGAAGGGTGTTGTAAAGAAGGGAGTATCGCTGAGCGGGCTTGGCACCAACAACCACAGGCTCGCCATAGGCAGGAAGCTTGTCAACGAAAGCCTGGGCCTGCTTCACGCGGCTAGGATCGTCGAGAGCGAGTATACCCAGAATATCACCAGCCTCGAGGGTAGCTCCGGGCTGCTTGATAAGCTGGACAATACCATCTTCTTGGGCAACGAGAGGCATGTACATCTTCATGACCTCAACTTCGGCGAAAGCCTGGCCAGCACGAACATGGGAGCCGTTCTCAACGGAGTACTTAACGAGCTTACCAGGGCTGGGAGATCGAAGCTGGGTAGGGTCGTTCTCCTGCTCGAGCAAGCAAGTCTTGCTGTCAACTGACAGACGGGTGGCGCCAACCTCTTCCTTCCAGTAGACGTTGTGACTTCGCCCGTCAAGGAGAACGAGGAGACCACCATCGCTCAGAGAACGAACACCAACGGAGCACTTGGAACCGTTGATGAAGAGGTGGTAGCTGTCAACACTGGCGCGTGTGGCTGTGAACTTGTAACGGTAACCCTCGTAGATGAAATCGATGGTGAAAACCGTCTTGAGAACATCCTTAGAGGGTACTTGACCCTTTTCAAGGCCAGCTCGGTAGGAAGTCATGCAAGCCTCGCTGGCAATGTGGGCCTTGGCAACAGCACCACAAACGACAGCAAGCATGGTCTCAGGTCGCTCAGCAGTAAGACGCTTGGAGATAAGCTCATCCAGCCAACCAGTGGAGATGGTGTTGTCTTCAAAAGCCTCGGTCTCGAGAAGCTTGATGAGGTACTCGATGGTGGTTCTGAAATCACCACGAATGCTCAGCTCCTTAAGAGCCATAACCATATGTTTCCGCGAAGCAGAACGGTTCTCGCCGTAGGCGAAGATGTGACCAAACTGACTGTCGGAGTAACTGTGGATACCACCCTGAGAACTGACAGAGAAGTAACCCCAGACGTTTGAGCTACTCCTGAAGTTAAGCTCGTGCATCACACCGTTTGAAGGCTTGAAACCCTCACCAGGATCCTCGGAAGTGATTCGGCAGGCGGTGGTGTGGCCCTTGGGTTGAGGTCGTCGTTGGCTCATGGAAGTGTCCTCGTTCTTGAACTCGAAGTCGATATCGCTTGAAGTCTTGGGGTCAACTCCGTAGAGAAGTCGGATATCACGGATTCTGTGGAGAGGGATACCCATGGCAATCTGAAGCTGGGCAGCGGGCAGGTTGACACCACTGACCATCTCAGTGGTAGGATGCTCGACCTGGAGACGGGGGTTGAGCTCGAGGAAGTAGAACTTGTCGTCGGCGTGGGAGTAGAGGTACTCAACAGTACCGGCGGAGACGTAGCCGACGAGCTTACCGAGACGAACAGCAGCATCCTCCATAGCCTTGAACGTATCGGCCTTTGCGATTGTGACAGGAGCCTCCTCGATAATCTTCTGATGACGTCGCTGAACGGAACAATCTCGACCAAAGAGGGAGATGTTGTTTCCGTACTGATCAGCAAGCAGCTGGACCTCGAGATGTCGAGCGTTGCCAGCGAGCTTCATGATAAAGATGGGAGAGCCGGGAATTTCGCTGGCGGCGGCCTTGTATAGGGCCTCGAAGCCTTCCTCTTCGACAGCCTTTCGGATACCCTTACCACCACCACCCTCAGAAGCCTTGATCATGACGGGAAAGCCAATCTCCTTGGCTTTCTGAAGACCCTCTTCCCATGATGTCACGCATCCCTTGGCGTATGTATCATCGGCAACGGTAACAATGCCCTTGTCGTCAACAGCGACATCAGCAACACCTGTTCCTGACCAAGGAATACAGGGCACCTCGGCGTGTTGTGCTACAATTGTGGAGGAAATCTTGTCACCTAGTGATCGCATGGCAGATCCGGGAGGACCAATGAAGACGATCTTGTTTGGTGAAGCAGCCAGAGACTCTGGCAGCTTGGGGTTTTCTGAAGCATGGCCCCTGGTATCTCGTTAGTCCAAGGATACAGACTCGCATCGTAGCAAAGCTTGAGGAGCCAACTCACCATCCAGCCCAGACGGCATGGACGTTCATGCGCTCGGCAATATCCACAATCAGCTCGACGTTGGCATAGTTGTGGTTGTTTGTGCCGCCGGGAACCTCGACGTAGTGGTCGGCCATTCTAATGTACTCTGCATTGGCCTGCAGATCTTCGGGGTAGCCATCACTGTGAAGTGAATGGCTCGCTCGTCGCCGAACGTCTCGTACGCCCATTTTCGGACTGATCGAATCTCCTTAACGGCAGCGATACCGTTGTTGGCGATGAGAACCTGTCAAGCAAATTCGTTAGCAAGATTGTCACGATGGTTGCAAAAGTGGCGGGGTTAAACGGAATCGGTGCAAATATCGTCCCAATGCTATCAAGTTTCGCCGGCAAGGTATGTTCTTACGTTGGTGATGACAGTGTGGCCATCAGTCTGGGCAACAAAGTCCTTGACCTTGCTCGGGGGAGCATTCTCCAATCGGTTGCCGCCGATGAAGTGGTCTGCGATACTGTACTTCTCTGCATACGACTGCTTGCCATTGACGTAGGGCACCGACCGCCCATTGGCACCCTCCTGGGCACCAGCTGAGATCTCAGTCATGGCTGCTGTGATATGTGTGAAGGGAAGAAAAGAGTGGGGAGGAGAAGAGGAGAGGAGAAGAGATTATGGGAGGAATCGAAAAAGAAGTCCAAGATTCGAATGTAAAGGAGGAGTTTGATGGTCTCGCTCAGGTCGTCATGAGCCGGTCAAAGTGGCGGGCGCGCAAGGGCAGACACGGGCAGGGGTAGCTCCGGCCGAAGAAAAAACGAGACCCGACTGGGGGAGCTGAGCCTGGCGTGTTGTGTTGTGTTGCTGTTGGGGATAAAAAGTCTCCCAGGTGGTATAGGCGCTAAAAAATTATAGAAGGGTGAAATGGAGAGCAATTAAGATGAGGTGGGAGGAAGACGTTCTGGCGAGGAGGACCAGAATGAAATTATGTGAGTAGAACAAGGTATGAAGCTTGATCTGTCTTCCGTAATGCTTCCACGATGTATTCGACGACAGGTGAGGAGTGAGGAGAGAGGGAGAAGATCAGGGACAATGAATCAGAACAAGACCTCTAGAAGAAGAAAAAAGAGGATGTGGATGAGCCCAAGTACAAAAAGAAGCGATTGGAAAGCCCAGCTTAGGCTTGCACGGCTTGCTTGGCTCAGGATGTCTAGGATGTACAATTCAATGGATCTGCAATGCTCCCCACTCCATCTTCCCCTTGTGGGTTGTTGACCTGCTCCTGTTGACTGCTGTTGGTTGGTGGCAAGCCTCTCTCGGCACCTGGCGGGGAAGAGAAACGTGGGAAAACTAGAACTGTTGGGAGACATGGAACCTCCACCATGGAAGGGACAAGTAAATTGACCCCCTTGAGGCCTGGGGTTATCCAGTAACAACTACGATGTGGTGCCTGGTATCCAGCTGCAAGACTGCAATTACAGTACACTCAAGCTACACCCCCAATGGAAAATATGTCTACTGTAGAGAGGGTGGAGTTTCCACCCAAAGTTACAAAGTTACTCCGTACAAAGTTCGGCCTTGAAAAGACCCGGAATGGCAGTGGAGGGGGTTCTTTCAGGGTCCATACTGGGACAAGGGTGGTGGGAGGTGGGAGGTGAGAATCGATGAGAGATTGAGGGGCCGATATTTTCCAACTGCGGGCGGAGAGGTGGGGGCCGTAGCCGTAGCCGTAGCCAAGCACCGCTGTACCGGGCAGTAAGGACCTCGATAGAATTACCTATCTATCACATTCTCAGCAAGTCAAAGTGGCTCCGGGGAGCAATTGATGGGGAGGGGCAGGATGCAATGGTCATATTGTTTAGTACCAGGCGCATTGGCTTTGGAGCTTTGGCATTGAGTGGTTGAGAAGATTGTTATGATACCGAGACCTGTCGGTCTTCGGAAGCCGTATCGGAAGCCGAAATTGTCATGCCGTATACAGGGTTGTGATTCTATTGGTAGAGAGAGTGTGTTATGACGGCAGAGACTGATCTATACAGCCTGTTCCTGATCTGATACGCATGAGAGGGTAAGCTGACGGCTTGCTCGTGATCGTTGATACACCATCCGTTTAAGTCGAATCAAGCCTACGCAAATGTTCAAATAACTAGTAACGACAATTATATGGTCAAGCGTGTGCAAAGCATATTTACTGCGAGTGTAATTCATGTCGAGCACTGGGGTGGTATTTCTACTCGGCGAGGGCTTCTGTTATCTCAGTCGGACAGTTTCGGTGCTGGTCGGAAGTACATCATCATCTGAAGCGGCTGACATCTTCGGAGCCCGACCTTACATCTGCATTATGCTCCGTGGCGAGATCGCAATTATACCATTCTCCTCCAAAGGCCCTGTCCTTGATCTCAGCTATATAATAACCCTACAGCTAGACACCAATTCCTCACAACCCAGGACTCCCATTCCCTTCACACGATCACAGCCTCGTAGTCCACCCACAATCTCTCACCATAAGGCTGGCATATCCCTTCTCGTATGTGAATATCTGCACACCCCTGCCCCTAGCAAATCTCCAAAAGGGCCAAAGCCACAGATGCGAGCCGCATGTTGGGGACCAGGCGGGAGCCACATCGCCTCGTCCGCGTTGAGTGACAGTTTGCACTGCACGTAACTCCAACGCTTTTCGGTGACGTCTTGCTTCGACCTTCCTGTGATCCGGATTGCCGTTGACCTGGGCTTCTGCCGAGCGGGAGTGGACAAGCGAGGGCACGGCAGAGAGATCTAAGACAAGGGGTTTTTGAACTACAAGTGCGTCACGGAGGAAGTGAAGTCTTCAATCAGCTAGGTCAACGTCCTTTGGGGATATCTTTGCATATCTCTTGAGCTTCATGAACTATGATCTATACGAGTGATAACTCAATACCACCGTCTCCAATTGACACAAGCTCATTCATTGAGCCTCATGTAAACCAAGACAACATAACCTCCACTTCCCTCGTCCACGCACCCCTGTCTGGGCATCCTCATCTGTGCACAAGCTTATCTTCCCCAGCATTCCAAGCTTCAAGAGTGCTGATATCACCCTCACGTCGTCATCTCTACTCTCGATCATACTCACTCACAATCTAAGATACAGTATCTCAGATTGGATTGGATTCAACAACCTCCAACTTCCATCTCCTTGTTAGAAACCCCCCACTTCCCACTAGCGTCCTACCTTATTTCACCCACACCCCCTGAAGGAAGGAAGAGGAAGAGAAAGAAAAAAGGGCCATCCCCAATTGTTGAGTTCCCCAATCCTTCACCCCCCTCCACCCAGTTAAATAATTCCCTTTTTTTCATTCGGGGGTCCTTCAGTCTCAGAGCCGCAGCCTCGCAACCCGCGGCCATCGTCCGAATTCCCCAACATTGTTTCCGTTCCGTTCCTTTTCTTTTTCTCCCGGAATGCCGGCATTGCTAATTATGCCAAACCTGGATAGAAATTGGGCTTCAGGAAGATGAAGTGGGTTGAGTCGAGAGAAGTATGCGGGCGTCCAGCGGAGCCGAGCTTCACCGATATGTCGGTGTTAGGTAGCACCCATCTCACAACCTTTTTTATATATGTTGAGTTGTTTGGAACCGTGTAACTCGTGGTTATCAAATAGTAGACCAATTGACTAGTGTTCTCTGAGTGGATGAAGTAAAGCGCAGGATCAATTATCGCGAGAAGCTATCTCACAATCTCAAACAGCCAAAACCTTTATCCTAGGCTTTGCAGGCCCGATGGCTATCAGCAATAATGCACATTAGCTTAGGACTTGACGACAAGGTTGCATCCATCAATCCGATCACTCTATCTTAGCTTGACGCCTGTATGACCTCAACGGCTCCTCCCCTAGTTGAGATAGCTTACGACTTCAGTTACAGAGTACTTACGTGCTTGGAGGATAGGTTATCAAACTAGGTTCTTACATACCTTACCCGTTTACTATCTCACTCTCTACATCACACATAATCACTCAGTGAAACTGTTGTAATGTTATCAGTATGCATTGGGCGTACCGAGGCCGGTCGTCATCTCTAATGCTCCCGGTCCTCAAGCTTAAGTTAAATGTATATCGTACGCCTCCATAACCTGTATCTACACCTCCCTCCCTCTACTCCAATGTACAAAGGAAAAATAATTCAAGATGTGGTAACAAAGGCAAACTAGCCCGCGGGCCGTTGCCTCAGCCTTGTCAGACATCGTACGACTCCCCACTGATGTCCGTCCTCCCCGCGAGCAACCTTACTCGAGTGAGAAAAGGTAGCCTCGCATCAATCTTCCCCAGTATTACCCGCTCCTTTTTAGCAAGCCGTTTTTTTTAAAAAGACCATCCAAGCAGCCTGCCTGGTCGATGACTCGCTTTCGAAGCAGTACACCCCCGTCTCTTCAGGCCCTAGCTCAAATAGCATGTATGTGACTCGGACATACACCTACCCAGCCAGGCCTTCCCTTCTAGAAACACAAAAGAAAAAAGATAAAATGCCATCCATGTCTTCATAACGTCCGTAAACCCCGGTGCCGAAATCCCATGTACCCAAAAAAGCAGCAGTATTAGTAACGAAGTCTGCCAGAGAGCAAGAAGTGGAATTCCGTAACCATCGTCAACACCGTCTTCGCCGTCTTCAAGCGCCAGCCGTAAAAGTATGCCGAACCGTCCCACCCCTGGGTTTTGGAAAATGGATATCAATGATGGGGTGGAAATGCGACCAATTTGTATACACCGCTCGAACCGCTGTAAAGCAAAACCAAATCAAAGAAATATGAACGACCTGGAACTGTCGTAGGGTTGTTTGTAGGAGAGACTATTTAGTACGTCTCTCCCAGATCGCTCAGTTGTTTCCTCGGTCCGGAAATACTGGATCTCATCGTATTGGCACTGATTCGTCGGCTGGTGCTCGCGCGACGCATCGATGGCATAGGAATGCCGGTGCCGTCAGCGTTCGAGTGTGTGCCTCTACGGCTTGGCGTTCGGTATTCGCCTTCATCCTCTTCCTCGAGGTCAAGTTGACTAATGCTGGCAGAGTGGCCATGCATGGGACCTGCCATGGATGAACGAGGCCGCGCCATAGGTGTTCGTGTGCCTGGAAGCGATGCCCTTGAGGCGGGTCGTGGAATCATGTCTCCGGCGGTTCGTGAGGGCGGTCGGGCGTAAGAAGTGATACTAGCACGTGAGCTTGGCCTGCTGATATCCTCTGGGCCTCCACGGTTTGGCAGTGGTCCAAAAGATAGTCTGCTGACTCCAGACGTGCTAAGGCGGGGCACATGGCTTGATTTGGACGCAGACGGAGGAATGCTGCTTGGCGTATCGTCACCAGCTATCGAAGATGCGGCAGAGCCACCAGTGCGCTTGCGAGAACGGATCGTAACCGACGCAGGCATGTTGGTGGCACTGTAAACTGAAGTCCGAGGTGAAGCTCGAGGTGGCGTGCGCGACGGCCCGGGAAGCTTAGATCGCACAGAGTGCACGCGGGCCTCGAGACGCTGCATTTGCGCCGTCAGAGTTCGAATATGAGTAAGAGAGTTGGAAGCAGGAAGCTTGTTTGAAGCCGATCGGGGCCCTACAGCACGGCTGGCGGGCGTGCGCATCGTCGTGGCACCGCCTGTCGAGATGCGGCTGCCAGGTGCACGGGTCGTTTTAGTAGGAGGCTTGGAACGAGGCTTGGGAGTGGTGCTGTTGTCGGCTGAGGGCAAGCGCGAGCGACTGACTGTCCTTGCGTGAGACGGGGTTCTCGCGGATGCTACCTTGGGCAGATGCAGAGAAACGTCAGACATGGGAGGCGAAGGTGGGTCGGGAAGCTCGGAGAGAGTATCGCCATCGTCATCTGGTATGGGCGACTTGGAGTTGGGAGGCGTGGTAATGAGAGGAGAGCTGGCGGTAGAACCTGGAGAAGCAGGATGGGTGAAAGTTGGTGAGCCAAGGACAGAAAGGTCGGTCGAAATGGTGGACAAATGGCGAGACTCTTGCTTCTTGATCTTGTCCTGAAGAAGCTCGGCCTCGATCTTGAGGTCGCCCAACTCCTCGCGCAGGCGCTGCGATTCGATGCGCAGCTGTTCACGTTCCTGCTCACCCATCTTAATCTCCTCTTCCATCAAAACAGCCCTCTCGATCGCCTGGTTGTACTTGGATTCCATATCCTCCAGCGATGAGGTGGTGTTGCGCGCCTGTCGCTCAAAATCATCGTTGGCAACCTCGATATCCCTCAGCTTCAATTGCAAAGTTCGGTTCGTGTCTCGAAGGGTAGTGATCTCTTTCTCGAGCGTATTCTGGGATGCGCTAGCTTCGGTCTTTGATTCTCTGTATTTTCTCTGTGCGACGAAAAACGAAGCGCTTGAGTCAGCCCTAATATCCGCCCAAACAGACTTCTCTGTGGCTTTGCCTGTGGAGAATGAGTGAGTCGACATACCTTCCACTCTTCCACTTCGTAACCGAGAGTTTCGGCTTTCTCTTGATGCAGGCGCTCCTGCTTCTCTGCGCGCTCGATATCCTTCTCCAGCTCCTGCTCCAGCTCCCTGCTGGAATCCCTGAACTCAACAAGCTCAGCCTCTAGTTGTTCATATTGCGACTTGTACCAGTGAAGGGTGTCCTCGGCGCTGGCCCCGTGGCCTGGCGGAGAGGAGGGGGGCTCTGAAGCCATATTGGGTGGTTGAATTGAGTTGCTGGTCTTTTATTGTTGTTTATAGTCTCTCTCGCATTTATTCGATCGTAAAGGGGGGTGATAATTGGCGATGTGAATGTCGGGAGACGGGATAAAAGATGGCGCAGTGGAGAATGCGTGTGTAAGAAAGATAAAAGTCGTCGATAATGTCGTCGAGTGACTTAGAGTGATCACTGTGCAACTATGGGCAGGGTCAGTCGTGCTGTTCGTGAGCGAAGTGGCTGGTGAAGTCGCTCACCGATCCCAGAGGCCCCAACGTTGATCCGAAGGGAAATAGACTAGAGGACTCCTTGAATATAGAATGGCCCTAAGTCGCACTTACACTTACCAAAAGGCCTTACCTATAGTGCAGAATTGCTGCTGTATGCTGTTAGTGTTAGTATTCGCGGCCGCTCTCGAGCGGAAGTTCCATGGGAGGGAAACGTCGCGCGATGGTCGAGATGCGAGGTTGTTGAATGTTGAATGTTTGGCCTGTGACCCTCGCTGTTGATGCGACACATGGTCCCCCCATTCTCCTTGTGCCAGCATCATGCACTATGCCTGTCTAGGAAAGGTCTCTGGCAGCCATGGGCAACAAGAGCGTTTTCGTTCCTTCAACGACCCCACTATTGGACAGCAATAGCATGTCTCAGATACACGTGACTGGTATGACTCTTCGTTTGTGCCTGAATTGTGGTCGTGGTCGTGGCCGTGGTTATGGCCTTACGCATCATCCCTTCTATGCGTTGGCAATTAATGGGTCTTTTCTCTTCCTACTTTGTCTGTCAAGCATGTCCATGTCTAGTTGCCTTCTAGATCGTGTCGGGGTGCATTGGTATCGGGATCGCGCACTGTTACTCTGTGACTCTGCCAGGGGTCCCGCCGCTTGTCTTAGACCCGGGTTTCAAAATTGTCTATGAATAGATGCCAGTGCCGGATCAATATGATGCACACATATGTAGCACTTTTACATGACAGCTACTAGGTGACACAAACACTGAGCTTGATGTGATAACCCAAAATAAAAGAGGCATTTTGAATTAAGGTAGCAACGCAGATGCATCATCTGCACGCACTCATTGTTGTCTTCAAACACTAATGTATATCCACCTTCGTGCAGGGTAACATGTTCGTGGCCTCATTCCACAAGCACTGACATCACTGCACGCTTATGCACTTTAATTGAAATGATGAGTGGTTCAAATGGGCACTAAACGCTAAATATCAAAAGAGCCTCTAAGATCTATCACATACCGATGCCGCCTCTTGTCTTCTCATAGTCTTGCCCCTCCAGCTCTCCATGCCCCTCTAACTCTTCCCGCTCCTGCAGCAACAGCACCAAAATTATGCAGCCTCTCCCCAATCAGGTAAGCCTCATCGCGAATGCGCGCTGACCAGCCCCTGAACACCTTCACCAACCCAATTGTATTCTTGGTCAGCAAAGCGATCAGTGCAACAGCTGGGTATGACTGTCGATATATGATGGCGAGCCGTGCAGCTTCCGCCAATTCATTCTCTCCCGTTTCAATGCCTGAAATGATGTTGTACTTGATAAGACCACCAGTGATTGCTGGAGGTCCAAAGATGGCAGCTCCTGCAATTGCCAGACCGGGGAGAACGAAGGCTCGCGTGAAAACACCAATGTCGGGCTGCACCCATCCACCTCGCAATACCGTCTGGACAGCAATGGCGAGGCGAGTATCAGGAAACATTGATGTGATCATCCTAGCACTGAGTTTCAAGTAAAGCAGGCCAAGTGTCCAGGCCTGGATAACACGCACCGTGTGGCGGCTCGCCTCGGGCCCTCCCTCTCTTGATGCCTGAACCGATGCTGCAGTAGGGGGATACATGTAGGTGTGGAGAGGAATTGTAAGATACAGCTCCACGAGTCCCGAAGCGAGCAGCGGGAAAACAACAAGGAGGAAAAAGTAGGTATAGACCAGCTTAAGTCCTTGTAGCACAACCGCAGCTGTTCGGCGCTCAAGATCTCCGGCAGTTAGCGATGCTCGGACAGCAGAGAACCCATCCTGAATCTTTGCCCATACACTGCGGACGTGGAAGACCAAATAGGCCGAAGAGCCCAGTAGGTAAACACCGATGCTGAATGCATAAATATCATTAGTACGAATGTGTTGCGGAATCAGCATTTTGAACATCCGTCGACCAAAGACAAGCGGGATGATGGTGAAACCAACTCCAGTGACGGCCGCAAAGACCCAGATGAAAAGTATAAAGAGGAATATTCTAGCGCGGAAGTGAGGCGGGATATAGACCATCTGGTACTGATTGCTGGCGTATAGATCGGTGTCGTCCTGTCCGTCAACTCTTCGTCCATTTTCATCCACATCAAGAAACACCCTTCTGCCCTTGGGAATTTTGACACGGTCGGATGCAGGTGCGCGAACAAAATGTCCGCTCTCAACGAGTTGGTTCGCATCCTTGAGGTGGTTTTTGTGTCGCGTAAGCGAGCGGATCTCACTGTTATTGAGAGGCGCTCTGGGTTTGGCATCACCGCCGTCGAAGAAGTCGACCCACGTTTTGGGGATAACATGGTACCTAGTGTTGAGCTCCAAAAATAAGGTCTTGTACCAAGGGAGTCGCTGGTACCTGCGAGCATTGCCCAATTGTAGACTTCCCTCCTCGTCGATCTTTCGTTCGCCAAAGAGGAAGTAAGTGAGTCGCAAGCCCCGGGCACAGGTTCTGAACCACCAAGTATACATGGCATGAAGTCCATCCCCAGGTTTGAAAAAGTTCACAGCAAGCGGCATGAGGAAGTTGTAGAAAAGCAGGTCTACGGGGAACTCAAGCACTGGCTCGTTGGAAGAGTAGTGGACTGGGAGAACTCCAGGCACTGCATATGAGAGACCCCATACCACGCCGCCCAGGCAAACGATGACCAGGGCGCCATACACAAAAGCCGAGAAGAGAATCTTCCTCAGCTGTGTTGTCAGGTTTCTCTCCAAGACATCACGAACAGGATGAAACTCAGGATCATCCGGATCGCGAATGAAGTCTAAACGATGATATTAGTAACACATTCTTTATAAAGAGCTCAGCCAAACTTACAGAGAACGCCTTGGCGCATTATCTTTCTGCACATTGACACAAAGAGGGCGAAATGGAACATGTATCCAGTACCAACAAACCAGTGAACGAAAACCGAAGTCATGGGGTAATTATAGGTAAAGAGGAGACGAGACTTGAAAGTTGTGTTCTCGAAGAGAGGAAGGAGGGCGCCATCCAGGAGAAGTCCGCAGTAAAGCGGGAACACAAGCATCTCGATACTGATAATCATGATAACTTTCATAATGCCACTAGCTTGATGCAAAGTATCGATGATACCGGCTTCCCAATTCTGTAATATGTGGCCTCGAGAGAATGGGCTTCCACGCTTCAAATACAGTGCGCCGAAGAAGAACAGTGTTGCATAGCCAGCTATGATTGCCCAGAAGCGATCCAGACCAGACCAATGCGCTAGCTCAGGGTTAACAGAGAGCAGTCCGTCAGGCTCGCCAAGGTTGATGACCCATGAATTAGGCTTCAAGAGTGCTGATGAAATGGAAGCAATCTTCGGCCACGCTACAGTACTGGCGAATGTGATGACTTCCGCTGGGGTGCCACTGGTTAAAAAGCTTCCACTGAGAATAAAGCCCAAGACTTTGCTGATGGTCGTGAAGACGGTACCAATATTGCTCTTCACAGCGAGAAGTGCACCATGGCTGATAGCAGAGAAGTTTTGCATCTCGGCTGCTGACATGGGAAGATCCATGAAGGTATAGTCCAGAACTCGGGAGCCAGCACTGGTCCAAAGGGACCAAGAAGCCTTCCTCGCGAAAAGGACATGGGTGCCAATGACGCCTCCAATCAGGCCAGTGAACATGTCGATGATGTTGATGATGACCCAGAGACCAAATCCAGCAGCCATGACCGCCGCATCCTGCAGAAGCTTCGACAACTCAAAGATCAAGCGAACAAGACGCATGGGATTCGCAAGAACCCAAACACTTACACGCCCAAAGTTATAAGGAACGAAAATGCAAGCAAAGATTGTTACAGAGACAAGAACTGCGCAGAAGATGGCGTTTTGGAAGAGTCCTGCAACAGGCCCGCGCATGCCAACCAGTTCCATGACTCCCTCAAAATCTTCAAGGTCTTCCATAGCTTCTTGATCAAGTCCCGCACCAGGAGCATCACCCACATCTTCAGGTTCCTCGGGGTCGTTGGCTACGCCCACATCTGGAGGTGGGGCTTCATCATGAATCTCATCAAGCTCAGTCTCCCAACCATCAGTGTCTTCTGGAATTGCTGCTAGGTCGCCCAGGTCGTCTGCAGCGTTTGCAGCATTTGCAGCATTTGCAGCATTTGCATCTTGTTCATTTCGTTGCTGGTCATCCAGGTCGCCCCACATAAAGTCTGTTACTCTGTCGACCAAGCCAGCAGGTCGAACATTATCTGGGCCTGCGGCGGTAGCACCCTCCAGTGTTCGCGGTTCCGGGGCTGTTCCGAAAGTTCCAGTACGTCCGACCTGGGGAGCGAGCTCGTGGAGGTCATTTTCTATCAAGTCAAGGGAGTCACGTCGACTAGACACCCTAGGATCAACCGGGAAATCCTCACCATCGTCGGACATGAACATAGACTGTCTAGAAGCGATCTGGGGCTCGTTTGAACGCTCTGTATCCTTAGTGTCTGGGGGAAGTCCTGCAAATGACCAGCTATTGTTGGCTAGAGGGTTAACAGAATCATGCGGCCGAGGACCATCCGAAACAGCGCGAGGTCGAGATGTGCTTGGAGAGAAGCCTGACCTCCATGAGCCTGCCTCAAAATCTTGATCAGGAAGAGGTGGTACGATTTCTCGCTCCTTTCCTTTGCTGGAAGAGGATCCGCCAGGCATATCCATTGGTGTAGGAAGGCCATCAGAACCAGGCGTGTAGGCCTTTCTAGATGAACTGGCAGCAGTAGAACCAAAGCTTTCTGTGCGCTCTCGGCCAATTGATGGATCTTGAGGCACACTAACGCCCGGGGTGTCATCACCATCTTGAAGAGCCCGGCGAGTGACATCAACCCAGTAGGATAGTTTTCTTTCAAGTCCCTCTTCGTGAATAATCTCCAATATCCTCTCCGCATCTCCGTCGGCCTGGCGGTAGATACGCAGATAATCGTAGACGCTGGCACGTTCTTCGTTGGGGTTGATGTCTGCTGGCAGATCATGTTCAGCAGGGCCTGCCTCAGAAGACTCAGTATCTACAAGACCCGTCGGAGCAAGGAGCTCAGAGTTCGTTCGCCTGCGAAGAGGTGTGTCGGCTTGGACCTGAGTAGCGAAATCTACATCGCTAGCTCTCGCAAGAGGCTCACCAGTATCAAGAGTCTCATCGTCAGATTCATCCGGGCCCTGCAAGTCGTCCACATTCTCAGGCCGTACAAGCATTGGTTCTTGTTGCGCCATGGGGTCTTCGGGGGCTGCAAAGGCTGCGCGCATATTCATTTCGGGCTGCTGTTGAACAACATAGTCCCTAACAAGTATGACCAGAATAAAGCAAACGATGACCAACACAGTAATAATTTGGCCCTCGAGAACTGATGTTATTGTTCGGTTAATGGTGGGGTTACGAGTGAGGTTGTTTAAAAACGCCACTTCTCCAAGCAAAGTGGGTGGGATAGATCCGGATCCAGATGAAGTCGTATTAGCAAACTCAGGGGTTGAGTCAGATTTGCCAGAAAGTCCCCAAGGGCCCATAAACATGCGCACAAAGAAATCCGAGATGTTCTGCTCCGATAGGCCTTCGAGCAGCGCCTTAGCGGCCGAAGCAGGAGTGGTTGTACGGACAAATAGGGGACTTGCAGGACATGTGTCGATATCAAAGGCTGATGCAGACATTTGATATGTCGAGTTTGCTGCTGTTTCGTTGGCTTGGGATGCCATAGGGGAGTTGCCGAAGCCCTCGTCACTAATCCAGAACATAAAGGACCACACAGATCTCATAAAATAGGGCAGCCAGAAGAGCCAAACGCTAATAGCCATAGCAGCACGAAGCCAGACTAAGACATTCTGTAGGAAATACCGGGCCATATGCCCAATGAAGATATGTACTGGCAAAGACTGGGGCATGTCGGGCGCGTATAGCTTGGTGAACCGGAAGGACGTCTTGCAGAGCTCGCAGTATTTCTTTTGCGAATGGGAGAGCCATTCCATCAAACAATCTTGGTGCACATATTTAATGCTACCACTGCACTTGCACGGGTAGAATAATGGCTCCTCGGGAGTTCCTTCGCCTCGACATATTCGACAAATGCTAGGGGTAGCATCTTGAGATTGGAAAACATCGTCGGATCGGGTCGAGGTTCGGTGAAGGCCTTTAGCCTTGGCAATCGAAGCCGGATCTTCCATGGCGATAAAAATATTTCGGCAACGGCGATTCGGATGAAATCGATCGCGCCCACAAGGGGCTTATTATAAGGGTGTTGCTGATAAGAGCATGCGCCGGTCACCGAGTAGTATCCGAGGGGTCTGAATAGAGACAAAAGACGGAGTTGGAGATGGAGAACGTGCCGAGGAGCGATACAGAAGTACAGACGGCTCGGTTTCGGAATTAAAAAGGAGATTTTCGGTCTAGTGGTGTGAACCGTTTGTGCTTCCCGCTTCGGGGGTAAACACTATCACACGTCGTCGCAAGAGTAAGGTTGAGGTCTGAAGTTCAACCAAGTCAAGCCAAAGTGTTGAGAGACGAGACGTGGTTGTTAATTAATGCCCTGTTCGTGGAGTCGAAGGAGCCAGCGACCGCCACCCCACACTTAACCTAAACCCAACAGGAGGAGGTGCCTGGTTGTCTGTTTCGTCCTGACCTGACGGGTCGGGGCACAAATATTCCGGGCGAAGACTAACAGCAAAAGCTCACGTGTCAACGGCTGATGTCACGGCGACAAATACGCTGAGGGAAACCTTTCTGCCGAAATGCTACAATTTCTTCTTTTTTGTGTGCTAGAAAGAATAATAAATATTGGGTATGAAGTATAAGTAGAATGCTGAGATCCTTTCCTAGGCGATGTGAGATTCATACTGGGACTTTGAGGCAATGACTGTCACAGATCTAGGGTAACTATTTCACATTTTCCACAGCTCAACCTCGAGTGAGTGAGTCGCTGTCACATGGGAAACAAATATCGGCTACAGAACTTGCAAGCCTGGCTCGGATCAGTGCGTGTTTGCACTGTGAACTCTGATGCAAAGAGGGTTGGGAGCTGTCAATGTCAAAGCTTTAACGACGATCCTTTTCATGAACTTAGCGCACGATGTGATTGTTCTTGGCAAAGTTTATCCATCGACGATATCCGTTCCCTAGACTCAGAATTCAAGAAGAAGACGGAACAGGCCTCATCTCTTACCAGAATTGCACTGAGATAACGACTGTTTTATCATGAGCATGATTCTCAGTAGCTGTCACTACAATTAGTGTCATTTTTAGAGACACACTCATAAGAAACATCAGCATCAAATGGTGGAACAATTCCGGAATCTTTGTTATACCCTGAGCCATTGTTGACACCACTTAAGCCTCCCTGACGTATTATTTGGCTCTGCTCATGTGTTATCTATTTCGTGTGTCCAGAGTGAGCCAATCATTACGCGCACTGCTGTCTCTGACATCAAAGGGCACTTGGGGTAAAGCAAGCTTATGCGGTTCGCAATGACGTCGCAACCATGCAACTGTTTCGAAGCTGCAGGAGAGGAAGCGAACTGCTGGGCGCAGCTTATCTTTTTTGCTGGCCGTGAACCGCTAAAACCTGGCGGGGGTTCAGAATACAGTATGGCGTACGGATGGATGACACCACTGTACAGATGGATTGGCTGTGATGTGATGTGCGAAGCTGCTAGGATGTCAACGTGCTAACGGTAGGTATTGGAGATTACACCGTACGTACAGTTTAAGATTCCAGACCAAGGCAAGGCAGCTGAAACGACGTCAACCAGTGACTTCAGTTCTCCAGTTCTCTATTTCCTACCTTATTTTTGTTTTCTCCTAAATACAACACCATCAGGAGCCAAGAGTCTGACATATTCGCTTGGTCTGCAGTGCTTTAGGTTAACTTCGTTCCACCGTCTCGCTTTTGTCTCGAGTCGTGTTGCAGAAGTGCTCCTTATTACCATTCGCTTGCTTCACTGTAGTACACACTACTTTACAGCACGTAACCCCTGCAACTTACTGCACCGCACCAGGTAAGCCAGCTTCATTCATCCCGAGCTCCAAGTTCCAAATCCTCCCCAGGTCGAATTTTCTCTTCAACCCTTGACCTTTGGCTGACCTGGTTTTGCTCAAGGTTATTTGTTCACCACAGCGACCTCATCTGTTCCACGGTGAATCTTCCCGCGTAGCTCGTTGCTGGACTCTTGCTACCGCTCGCTCGCCTATCCTGGCTCTCGTTTCTCGCTGTCTTCCATCATCGATTACCTGACCGCAGCGCGCGTTTAGTTCGTTATCATGGCCGAGTCCGCCGGCTCAATCATGAACGGCAATGGCCACATGAACGGCAAGACCAATGGAAAGGCTGTCGCTGGCCGCAGAAGACCAATCAAGCAGAGAAGAAGCATTTTTGCATGGACTTTCAACGTCGTAGCTAGGTAAGTCTGTCGTGCGCAGCGATGCGCACCATCTTGCCACTGGCTTGATGCTTTCCTTATCCTCCACTCTGGCACCAGTGCATCAGAAGGATGCCGTCTTCCAAGTCCAACCAAGCTGACCATCTCTGTTAGACTCGCGACATGGGCCGCCATCCTCACTGTCCTCTTCCGATGCCCCTCATCTATAGAGGAGTGTGACGAATCCTCACCCTCAATCTGCAAGCCATACTTCCAGCTCAAGAACAGTGTGCAACCTCATGTCCAACCCTACTACGATAACTACGCAGCGCCATACGTCGAGATCGCCCGCCCCTACTACAACACCGTTGATAGCAAGGTCTGGCAGCCTACTCGTGCGTATGCTGTCCAATATGGAGCTCCTTGGGCCGAAAAGGCGAGAGCGCACACTGTGGCTCAGTGGGAGAAGAATGGACAGCCTCAGCTTGCCAAGTACCAGACTCTTGCGAGTGCGCATTATGACAAGTCTGTTGGCCCTTACGTGAACCAGGCCGGCCAAAAGCTTGGTCCCTACTACGAGATCGCTCGCACCAATGGCTTGCAGGTATACTACGAATATCTGCAGCCTGGTTATGAGTTTGTTCAGCCCTACGCTGCCAAAGGCTATGGTGCCGCTTCCGACTTCACCACTACCACTGCGCTTCCTACTGCTTACTGGACCTGGAACAAGACCTACTCTTTCCTTGATAGCAACGTTTGGCCTCACATTCGTGCTGTGTATGTTCAAAACGTGGAGCCACAGCTTGTTCGTATTGGCGAGCGCTTGGGACGTTACAAGACCAAGGCCAAGCCTGTGCAAGACAACTATTCCTCAACGTAAGATATATCTTTTAGCTCCATAGTATTAAAACTCTTCCTAACCTTTTGTAGCTATGTGACCGGAACAACCGCCTCGTCCTTCCAGAAGCCTTCTCAGAGCACCACATCTGTTGTGTCCTCTTCTCAAGCTCCTGTTGCCACTAAGAACCCTGAACCCGTTGTTGAGTCTGCTCCCCAAGATTACATCAACCCTGTGCAGGCCCCTCCTGCCTCCGAAAATGAGAGTGAACAGCGACGCAAGGCCCGAGAGATGGTGGCTCACGACCTGGAGTCTTGGCAAACTAAGTTTGCTGCTCAAGCCGACGAGGGTGCCACTGATCTGGAGGAGCGTGTTGACGAGATTGCTAAGCGTATGATCGAGGAAAACGTCAACGTCAATGGCAAGAAGCTCTATGACGACCTTGAAGCTACAATTGATCAGGAACTCAAGAGTCTCCGAACCAAAATCTCATCTCTCGCTGGATCCAACGAAGACAGTGCTGAAGTTAACGAAAAGGTCGTTTCCGCAGTGCGATCGTCCGGTATGGCCATCAAGCAAAAGGCTCAGGCCATCCGCCAATGGCGCCAATCTTATGATAAAGAGCTCCAAGAGACTGTGGTCACTGTTGCCGATGTTCATTTCCAAGTCCTGGACGAGACTAGAAACCTCGCCCTGCAACAGATTGGTATGAGGTGGGCCTGGACTGATGCTATCACTTACAAGGACTGGGCCAAGTACCACGAGCTCAAGGCCACGCTCAACGAGTGGACTGAGCAGCTCAAGCAATTGATTGTCACACATCCAGCTCTTCTTGAGGCTCAGGATGCCGCCGCACGAGTTGAGGATGAGGGCATGGAGATTGCCTCTACGGCTGCCAAAGAGCTGGCTCGACTTAAGGAAGTTGCTCGCTGGAAGGTGTCTGCAGGAGACTCAACCGACAATTTTGATAGTGACGCCATGAAGCTCGCCGCCGAGCAAGCTCTTGCGGCAAGAGAAGCTGACGAACAGACCCCAGCTGAAGACGACAATGCGACCTCTAGCCTCTCGGAGGCCGTTGAGGAGGCCACATCACAGGCTTTTGAGGTTGAGCAAGAGTTGGAAGACTACGTCGCATCGGTTGCCGAGCCTGTTCAGGAGAAGGCTTCTGAAATCGTCGAGTCCGCCAGCGACAGCATGTCTAGTGCTTCCTCTGTTGTTGATGAGCCTAACGTTATTGAGAAGGCTACCTCAGCTGTATCCAGCAGTGCCTCATCCATTGCTAGTGACGCCTCCAGCGTCGTTTTCAAGGGAGAGAAGAGTGCCAGCAGTGTTGCAGACGAAGCATCGGAGACTGTTGAGTCCCTATCTTCGACAGCCTCCGAGTCTGCCACCAACGTTATCGAACAAGTATCAAGCGAACTCTCGGAAGTGATCGAATCAGCCACCAATATTCCAGAGTCTGATGACAGCAGTATGTCGACCCCCCTTGCCTCGGAAGCATCTGATGTGCTTATCGGTGACACCTATTCGATAGTCAGCAACGGTAGTGAAGAGCCCCTTGCGGTCGGTGAAAAGGAACCGCTTGTCGAAATCGAGGAAGACCATGTTATGCATCGCGACGAGACCCCCCTATCTGACCAACACGAACGTATCAAGCCTGCCCTGTTCGGCGCCGCGGCTCAGGATGTGCCTCACCGACAGATTGTCCTTGATGATTACGTGGACACAGATGCTATTGCAGGTGCCACCGATGCCGCGCAGTCAGTTTACAACAACGCTGTGTCTCGTGCTTCTGAGCAATACTCAAGCGCTCTCTCAGTCGTCTCAGCTCAGATCTACGGAACCCCTAAGCCAGTTCACGAGAAGCTCCTGTCCTCGGTCTCTTCTTCTTACGACCAGGCAGTCTCAGCCGCTGGTAACCAGTTTGACAAGGCCAAGCAAGCTGCCACCACAGCTGCTTCACAGCTCCCTGCTACTGCTACCGTCCCCAACTGGCTTGATTGGGAGAGAATCGAATCCATCGCTTCCCAAAGACTTAACGAAGGCCGACTGTGGGCTGAAATTCAGTATCAGAGTGCTCTCATCGCTGCTGGACTCGCCACAGCTACTCCTTCCTCAGTCCCCGAGAAATATCTCGAACAGGCTAAGCTTAACTATTATGCTGGCCTTGGTCTTGCCCAGGAGCGATACTCTAGCTTCATGGCTGGTGTGACATCTGGTCTCTCATCTTTGACTGCCACCCCTACTCCCACTGACCTTGCCGGATCTGCCTCCTCTGTTGCTTCCGTGGCTCGCGAGTCAGCTGCTTCCGCGGCCCAAGCTGCTCGAGATTCGGCTGCTGCTGCCGCCCAGGCTGCCGGTGACGCAGCTGGATCTGTCTACTCAGCTGCTGGTGATACTGTCAAGTCAGCTGGTGATGCGGCTGGATCTGCCTACTCCGCTGCCGGTGATACTGTTAAGTCAGCTGCTCAGGCTGTTGACGATTCGATATCTTCGGTGGTTGAGGCAGCTAGTGAGCAAATTTCAAGTGCTGGTCTGGCTATCGGTGATTCTTGGAACAACATTGTTGAGCAGATCAGCGGTCAAGTCTACGGCGAGCCCACACAGATTGCCTGGTACGAGCATGTCTGGGGCGATGCTACCTCATACGCATCAAAGGCTACCGACGCTGCTGCTGACAAGGCATCTCTCGCCTCCGAAGCAGCAGCTGCATCCGCCTCTACCGCCTCCGCTGAGGCACTCAAGCAATACGAATCTGTGAGCGAGCTTGTAAACGAGCTCATCAGCGGCAAGGAGCCCTCTTTCACCGAGAGCGTCCTGGCCCGATTCCAGAAGGCTTATGCCACCGCTGCCGCCAACGCTGAAAGCCTTAGAAGCCAAGCCAATGAAGCTGCTTCGTCTGTGGGCCAGAAGGTTGGCAGTGCAGCCAGCGAGGCCACCGAAGCCGTCAAGGAAACCTTCCAGCGTGGGAAGGACGAGCTGTAAGTGCAATGGCCGGACCAGGAAGAACATTCTTTGGACGATACCCTAGATGAAATGAACGATCGTTTAATGCCATGGATGATGCGGAGGAAACTACAAGAATGACACGAAAAGAAGGTGGAAAAGGTGCAGGACACGAACAAGAATAAGGACAGGACGTTGGTGCGTTTGATGGGATTTGGATCTCATTTGTTTTTAACGATGATCGGCTGTTTATGTATTTTTATGATTGGTAGCACTAATTAAGATGCATTAATGCGTTACCGAAGGCCTTGTGAGTAGGACACTGGGTCGTTGTTTCAGCCTGGTTAGAAGGAGCAGAACCATCGTCTTTTTATACCTGAACCGCAGCATCTACAGGTCGCACGTTGAAATGTAGGCACGACGCCTTCTGTTTCAGCATTACTACTGCCAACCACATATTTAACATCACCTGAATATTCATCGTAAAGAATCCACCAACCTCTTTATTTCTATGTATATTACAGTGGGCATGTCAGAGTTCCGATAATTTCCTCTATTCCGGACTTTGAATAAAATTATTTAAATTATAATAAGCTCTCTTAATTTATACAATCTTCTATAATCTTATCCTAAGATTATGTAATAATTCTTCTAGTAATATTTAATTATATATATATATTCTATCGTATATCTCTCGTTAGCTCATTGTCGGGACTTTTGCACGGAGCTGTAGTTCATAGAATTAGGTAAATGATGTCTAGTTTCAAACATCCCTAACCCTTACTTATGATCCTCATATACACATTGAATCATGCAGAATTTACAAGGTGACCTTGACGTTAGTTACATCTTTATGAACTGAAGAACGAGACCGCCTGTCAGAGACCAAATTTGTTTATCGACCGAGTATAAAGCCCGTTGGAAAAGTAAGATACCATCCCTACGCCATATGTCCCATATATCAAACCTAATCCCGTTCTCCCATCGTGGTTATAATACCTCCCCATCACGCATCCGCTGCAATATTTGTTTAACGCCCTTCGTTTCAAAAATATTCTGCATCGCAGGTGAAATGATCGTCCATATCGATGTCTGCTTGACCAAAAGGCGCCATGTCCACTTCTAGGGCTAATACCTGTGCCCATTCCATGTTGTCTTCTGTTGTGGCAATGGAGAGCTCGGTAGCGGTCTGGTCGAGGACCTTGATTATGTATAGGTCATCGTCGGTGGTGTCTTGGAGGAGGAAGGCTTGTTCGTAACGGTTGAGCTCGTCTTCGCCCATGAGCGTGTCTTCGGAGTCGAGGAGGCTTTCGGTGTCGGAGAGTAGTTCTTCTTCTTCTTCGATAATGAGTTCTTCGTAGTTTAGAAGGATAGATTCATCGAGGAGCATCTTTTTAGCGAAAATTTCAGTATCCTCGTTGCTGTCTTTGGCTTGGAGAGCAATGGTGTGCTTGACCTCCTCAACACACGTCAATTGCTTCATAATCGAACTCTCAAACTCCTCGTCAGAGATCTGTGCCTCATGTGGCATATAGCATGGCTCAGGTAGATTGTCGTTAGGCCATGTCTTCCGGTTGATCAACTCGTCAGGGACGTCGTGCGGGATCCAACATTCTCTATTGGAAAGGTGTGCCAGTCGACATCTCTCGATAGTCCAAACTCCCGGACCCAGATCGATGGGGTGACCGCAGCCAGGATGGACGTATCGAACAGGTTTGCACATTGTGGTCTGAATAAAGACCATCAGCTTTGAGAATGTCGTGCGAAAATAAAGACTTACCGTGCCGTTGGCTTCAACGATGCCAAGAATGTTGACGAGAAGAAAGGTTCCAGAAGGTCTCCCACGGTCTAAATATTTCCCTTCTTGGATGTGAGAATCATTGCGGTTTGCGGGATGCTCAGTTGTAGTCAAAGGCGTGGCTTGTTTGCCGTTTACACAGCATCACTTATTGACACCGGCGGGAACAGTCAAAGAGATATAATGATCGAAAGTGGGAATCAAACGGCCACTCACATCAGAATACACTCCATCAATGTGTTGGTAGTTACAAACAGATATTAAGGAGCTCAATGGGCAGGAATTAGTTGTTGGATTTTGTATTGCCAGTAACCAACGCATCCCATGATTTGCTGTTCGTTGAGATATATCATCGGACACTCAATGATTCTCCCTACATTATTTCTCATCTACTGCTACATATATCCTTCAAGACAGGGTGACGAGATCTTGATAGAGTGTTGTATTTCTTTTTGGCTCCAGATAGCTATTGTGTAGTAGAACCTGTCGTTTATCGAAAGGGGATGAAGCACTGTCAAGATACGGAGGATGGAGAATAAAAGGAAATGTAGGATGAACAGATGAATAGAACCTTGCCTATTACTGAATAACCCAAAGAGACAGAATCGACAAAAAGTCTTTCATTATTCATAGCTTAAATCCTCTTCCGCATCAGGACTTTCTCACTTCCATGTTACAAACTCCATCAAGCACAATAGCATACACAATGTCACTTTATAAACTTGACGATTCATTGAGAAATATCTTTTCCGCTCCGTTCTAATCTTACGTATAAGCCTAGGTTGAATTGCTTACACGATTTTGCCCGTAAATATATTTTTGAGACCATTGTTATATCTTGTGAAAGAAAGCGCCGTGTAAATGCCATCCAGACAACTCCATGCCAATAACTCCAAACATGTTGAGCCCCATTTCGGTACTAACTCGCCCGAGACCTTGTTTGTTCCCATCCAATACCAAATACCCTTGAATGAAGTCGAGCCCAGCATAACGACCAATGGTCGCAACTTAAGTACTCCCGCTACCACTTGAAAACGAAAACCAACTATGAACAAAATGAGAAAATAAAGTGAGCTCTACCACTATGTGTGACGGCGTAATTGTCAACGCTGCGTTGGGATATCATAAATGTTTGAAAACAGGAACTTTGTGCTCATGAAGGTGTGCCGCGTTCTTCAACACGCTCACCCTCGAAGCTGTACAATCGAACCTCGCCGTCCTCACTGCCACTTGCCATGCGGCTGTCGCTAAGACCAACACAAGTAACAGGGCCAGCATGGCCAGTGAAGCTGCGCTCACACTTTCCAGAGCGAGGCTCCCAGATCTTAGTCATGGAGTCATTGGCACCTGTGACTACACGAAGAGTGTCGCCAACGAGACCCCAAATACCCTCAACATGACCAAACATGCTGCGAATGCACTTGCCATTAGTGGTGTCCCATAGGCGGACAGTGTTGTCCAATCCACCAGTGAGCATGTAGCGTGGGGGCAGTGGTCGGTCAGGATCAGATGTAAAACCCGATCCATAGGATGCTCGAACATCGACGGGCTGTTCAGAAGTTGCTGCAGGCGGGGTGTTGCTTCGGCTACTTGAGACAGACACAGCATCCGTGGTGTCCAAATGAGGCATCTCGTCAGGCTCAAAATCCGCAGGCATCAAGAGCACCTGCTGAACCTGGCCAACGTGACCAAGGAATGTCTTGATACATTGCTTGGAGTCGATGTCCCAAATTTTGACCGAGAGATCGTCCGATGCTGAAAATACAACACGGGAGGGCGAGTCAATGCGTACATGGTTGACCCAGTCAGTATGACCTCGGAGACAAAATGTCTGCTTGGTGTTGAAGCTGAACACCTTGATGGTCTTATCAATGGAGCCCGAAGCCAAAGTACAGCCATCGTAGTGGACTGACAGAACACCCTCAGTGTGGCATTGTAGTGTACTGAGACACTCTCCCGTCTGCCAATTCCATATCTTGATAGTCTTGTCAAAACTGCCACTAATCAACTTGGAGTCGTCGAATTGAAGGGTGCGAACTGCCGATGTGTGGCCTCGCAATGTGCGTATCACTTCTCCGGTTTCAATATTCCAGATTTTGATGGTAGTATCGTAAGATCCAGTGGCAAGGATGTTGTCATCAAACTGGAGACACGTGACGCCATTCTCGTGACCTTTGAATGTCTTGATGGAGCAGCGACCAGTCTTCCAGTTATACCCCACCTTGAATCGGTCGCGATAGACGTCTTTCCAAGGTCGAAACTTGCGCTCTTGTTCAAGCTGCTGTCGCGACTTGCTCCCGCTATTCACTCTCGTGCGTTTGGCAATTCGCTCTTCATGTTCTTGTTCGTCGTCGGCTTGGCGTTTTCTTGATTCGCTCGTTTGGGTCTCAGCCTCGTCGTCGATCTCAACCACATCGGCGGCACGCGGTTGTCGGTGAACTTGTTGATGTCGGCTCCACGCCATGAGTTTTTTTCTTTCAAGCAGAGGGAGGCCCCAGCCACACTTGGTGCATTTGCGATCAATATGTTGCTCGCACATTCGATGCCACACCACATCGTCATCGGCAAGGTTTCTCCATCGCCTGCTGACCTGAGCGGCTTTACAGAGAGAGACTGTATCGAGGTAGGATAGGATCTTGTAGGAGAGTTCGGTGGGAAGAGCAGCAAGGAAATCAATCTTGAGTTGCTCCTGGACCTCGCGCGACACTGTTGACAGTTGAGGGAAGCAACATTGAGTGATGATACCCTGCAGCATCAGCTCGCGATGCTTTGATGGAGCAGCAGAGAGAGAGACCAGACATGGGTGATGGCCTCTTGATCGGCGGATGAAAGACTGTTGAGTTCCTAAGACTTAAGTCAGCATGAAGTTATTCCAACAGTCGCAAGAGGTGATCATGATCAAGGTGTCCATAATGGGGAGGGAGAAGGAAGAATGGGACTCACACTCTGGATGAAGCCCATCTTAGATTCGTCAGCAGCGCGACGACATTTTGAATCAGGCCTGTGACGGTAACAGAACTTGCTGTTGGGATCTCTCTTTCGAATAACGGTAGTATCGTGGGAGTTTGGAGACATAGGCATCGCTGCCTTGACCTTGCCAAAAGGTGCATAGAGGCCGGGAATATGTTCCTTGAGGAAGGGGCTGACGGTCTTGCCGACCAGTTCAGAAGGCATCTTGACGAGACGTGGATTTATTTCTTGATCGGATCGGTGGCGGTCGCAATTGTTTTTGGAGGGTTGGTTTCCGGAGTTGTCGTCGAGTTGTTCGGAGTCAAAGCCGGAGTCGGTGACTTTCAAAGAGCCACCATTGGCAGCAATAGGAAGAGGTGACGAGGTTGAGGTGGATTCTGTGGACAACACAGGATCATTGCGATGTATAGTATCTGCTTTTGAGACAGGAGCAGGTCGAGATGTAAAGGATGAAGTAGACACGGTGGATTGAGGCGGAGTTGAGTGTCCAGGGTTTGCGACAGAATCGGAGGAGGGCCGATGGCCGTTGACGAGCGAGGGGCTTTCCATGGCGCAGAGGTATGTACTGTACTGAGAACCAAAGCAAGGCCCTGGGGGTGGGAGATTAGAGTCGCGCGATGAAATGGCTAGATATCGTAACTCCCGAGTTGCGTCTGGGGGAGAGTGGCTGTCAACTCCTGGGATGGATCTGAGGCAAAGTGACTGGCGGATGGCGTGCTGGGCCTCGAAGCGCTATGTACCAGCACAAGCTGGTGGCCCACCTTGAAAGACTCAGGACCCTAGTCAGCGACTGTGCGACAACAATTCTTGGCTTCAGAAGACGCTAATTGGATTGCGGAAGGAGGTGAGCCAGGTCGTGATTTGCTGCTTTGTCTCCGAGGGTTGTCAGGAGGAAGGATTCGGTCTGGCTGATTGTACTGTAACGAGTGTCGACGCCAAAAGAATTTGTGGTGTGGAAGATGTAAGTGGGAATGGATGTGACGTTTGGTGGAGGCAAAGCAATCAATCAACCTTGAGGGAGAAAGGGTAGGTTCGGGTCGTCGGGGATGGCCCCTCTTCTTTCCGTTTTGTGAAATTCCTATTCTGCAACACCCGAACCAAGATGGCGGGGGAATGACAGGGAAAGATGTCTAGTTTAGTTGTGCTGCTTTCTGCTTTCTGCTCCTTGGCACTAACAAGACGACCAAAGTATCGACTTTGACTGATAGTATCAACTGGCAACGCATTTTGATTTTGGTGCTATTCCCTATCATTGACAATCGTTTGTCTCCCCGAGCTTCCTCTTCAGTACGTCCTCCGTACCTGTTGTGTGACCATATCTTTTTTCATCTTTTTTTCAGACAGGGCATATCGCTCGTTGAGTGTCTAGCTCCTCCGCACTGTTTTGAGCCCTGAGGAGGCGTCTAGCTTGCTTGTTTCTGTTCAACCGCCTTATAAGAAGCTCTTTGAAATTTGGGACCCAAATGGCGTTATCAGCGACCGATCAGCCGAAATAAGCTGACGGGGCGTTAAGAGTGGGGCCTGGACACGGCAGTCGGTCAGCGTGCAACCCCAAAATCGAACATTGGCGGCTCTGCTGAGATGTACAAATTCGTGATATTTGCCACTTCAGCTTCCACTATCAATATCGATTCTGTGAAGATAACGTGATATCGACGAGCTTCAACGATAAGCTTTGTCCCAGAGTCCAGAAACGCAAAGCGGATCCTCACATCGTTTAGGGGACCTGGCGCTATTTACGACTTAGCCTCTACAGAGCACATCATGCATCAAAATGGGGAATAGTCTTGGACCTTTACGGCACAGAGGAAACGCCATTAGCGACCATGAATAGAGCTATTGTTCTTCTGACTCTACAGTAATCCACCTCCCCATATCGACTTGCAGCATAGTTTTCTCTGTTGCTCGGTAGATGAAAAGAAAATGGATCCTCGAGTGCCGGCGGTATCCTCGCCATGTTACATAACAAAGACCCATCGTCAGAACTTTTTCTTCAGGTCTCCTCTTTTTTACGTCTTGATTTCTCTTAGACTTGCAAAACTTGTCTAGCCTCGCTTGTTTGATCTCTTGCTTCTTGGCCCCTGTTTTCCGGCATGCCTGTAGCTGATCTTTCTGCCCATTTACTCCCAACAGGTATAATATCCAGAAGCTGCGCCACAAGCAGCCACCCTGCCATATATCACATTTATCGAATTACGCTGTCAAGGTTAATTACAACTGGATACGTAGGATGCTTCACAAATAGGAACTTGAAACAATTACAAAAGAAAACAGACTATGGCATGTTGTTCTAGAACTTGCCACTCGAAATGATGCGATCACTCGAAATGATGCGATTTCCCCATGACCATTGGCACTTTCTCGGCCGATATCTTGGGAGCTTTGTCATCCAGATCTGTCGCCATTCCGATATCCGAGTCGAGTCATCCTGACAGCTTATCAACCTTGAGAAATCATCACCGAATGATCAAACGAAGAATTTTTTTGATGACTCAAGATTCCGGTGGTCCCGGGTCTTGTGTTGCTTCGACTTCCTAACGTTTAGCCAAGCAATGCCTGGCAGTCTGAGGCCTGATTGCTCACTTGGCTCTCGAAGCACATCATCGCAGCAGGCGCAGTCACGGCGCTGAACTATAATCACGACTGCTCCGTACAGCGAGCCTATCGTTTCTGATACTGGCTTACGTCGGAATTCTTTCGAACTCTATTTCCATTCACATAGTCAGATCTCACTTTTGTTCTAGGCTTCGTGAACAATACAAGGGGGACTTTCCTGCAACTCGAAGGCAGTCGACGACGCAGTTGATATCAAGGATCATCAACATTAGCTCCTACTCATTGATCGCAGTCGATGTTCCGCGCAAATGACAGGGCGCGCTCAGACCTGATTGCTATCTATAACGACTTGTCATAGATGCATTGGCCTTGCCATCATGTCGACCTGCCAAATTGCGCTACAATCCAGTTCTAAAAGTCCTTGCGACATTCTCTGTCGGTGTGGTGTAATCGAAAACAAAGCAAGTATCAGCCTCTGAAGCGTTTCTGATTCGATGTTCGAGTCGCGGTGTAAAAGCAACGGGCGAAGCTATGCAGCTAAGGTTCTGCCCCCTCAATCATGAGCTGGTCGGGCATTTGGTCCTTTGTTTCGAAGTCTCGATAGGCGTCAAGTTGAGTTCGGAGTCATCCCGACTCTTGTGTAGTTTTGGTGTTAACCATGAAGGAGCTTGAGCATGGACAGTTGATCTCATCCCTTGCAGCTTGCATGGGAAACAACGTGCGAGACACCGCCATTCGACGCATCATCGAAACATGACAGGTCAATGCGGTTAGATATTAAATGTATTTCATCATTGTGACATTTGAGAAGCTGACCTGCAGCTTGACTTGATCAGCACACCAGCTCAACAACGATGTGATGCAGATTGGTGTGGCACATTATATACAGCTTATGCAGTGACTCACTCAACAGTTAGTTCTCGGTGAGATGGCCGAGTTGGTTATGGCGCCAGGTTAAGGTTAACCTTAACACCAATTTCCTGGTGGAGCAATCCTCCTGGGTTCAAGTCCCAGTCTCATCAAAGATTTCTTTTTTGCAATTTTTTAATCTGATCACAGCAGTTGTATGATTAATCGTTTCGCTGCGAGAGACACAATTTTGCTGATATGTTTCCCCCTATTCTTCGTTCTTCTTCCCTTCGCAATGATGGACTGAGGTTAGGTCTAGGTATGATTGAGGCATATACATAAAGACCCAGTAAAGCATTGTCCATCTTCCTCCCTTCTCATCTTTCTCAACTCTATGACTTCATCCATGATATAATGGTACCTATAAACAATGCTAGATTAACGGTGGGATCTTTAATTTGCTTTTTTGCAAACTCCTATTCCATCGTCCACTAACGATCGTCCAACCTACAAAGCACTGACCTCGATTCAAAGACTAGCAGCTCACTCAGCATCATCGATTATTGATGCAGCTTAAGAGAAATTGATCATTGTCTCATCAGCGACATCTAAGATCGAACTCCACATATGAGCAAACACCACTTAACGCGTCGCTTCCCGTGTAAGACGCGGATCTTCCACGGCTGGAGACCGCCGCTTGCATCACAGCATCCCAACTAAGGGGTGTCTTATCTTAGATTCAACGCGATTAAGCTCCTGGATCGTAGATCGCCCCTGTGCAGTTGAGAATCCAGGGGTACTATGGATCGGGTACGGAAGTGCTTGCAGCTGAGCTAGCTGTGAGCTGTGCTGCTGGTCCTTGAAAGATGATTCATTGAATCGACAATCGGACAATGTCGTCATGGGTAGGTGCAAGTCATGGTGGAACAATTCTTCTCAGTAAGAGAAAGTGCTGTTATTGAAGTGTAGAGCTGAGATGTATAAGAAGAGCAGTCTTCTTGGTTGAGGACAGAAGCCTTTCTTCACCATCACTCAAGCTCAACCTCCATCTACAACTTACAACTTACAACTTCAAACCACTACCACTACAACCACCGCCTCACCAAACAACCCAAGCAACCAACATGTCCTCTAACGGTGTTCAAGATGCTCCCACTGGTGACTACCAGGAAGATTCTTACGTCTCCCGACCTGGCCAAAAGGAGCAACCCATTCCTGTGCAATCTGACTCCGACCGAGTTGATGACCCCATCGATGCTGAACAGGCCGACACTGACGCTCAACTTGGTATGTACATATCTTTTGTTTCGACATGAAGGAATTACTAACTCACTGATAGAGCGCGATGACAAGGATGCTATCGACGAGAGCAACATCATTGAGGAACGTACCCGAGGCGCTACCCAGCCCGGCGGTACTTACACAGAGCCTGGTGACGAGGAGGGTCTTCCTTCTGACGACGGACGAAGCTCCAACTACTGAACGAGTTTTCGAAGACTGAAAGCGTATTGTTGATAATGAATCTAGCTATATAATAGTATTTTAGAATGGGAATCTTTCGAAGTCTTCTTTGATCAGTGATTGTGCATCATCCTGTACCTACTTCTGTGCCTGCTTTGCTATGTTCACGCCGTTTACACTCCAATCAAGTAACACCAACACTCCCTGTATTCCAATTCGTCTTGAGTGTAGAGGTTTCTGGGTACTTTCTGTACTTGGCAGTTGAGTTGCATGTCCTGTTCAACTGGAATACAATATTTCCCTAAAGGCTTAAATAATACTGAGAGATAATGATAATGTGTCTCACGGGATTCTTTTTTAAGTATCAGATCAGCATGTCCATAGTGATATTATTTTGACAAGCTTTTCTGTCATAACAGTGTTGGGGATTGCGTAAAGATAGAGGGACTTAAGACGAGTCAACTCTTGCCGGTTTTTGATACCAACATCCCAGGTTTCATGACTAGGTAATAAATAATATAAAGCAAGACACACTCTTTACTATTCGACTAATAAAAGAAAGAAATAAGAAATATTGATAAAGCCACTATCATAAGCGAAGTTGTAACTGTATATAACATATCGACGTGGAGATCTAGGGTAGACCCCACCAGAATGATAAGATCCCCCGCCACCGGGACCACAACGGGAAGCCCCACTCGCCCGCATCGAAAATCTCGTCCGTCAAGCAGCCAAAAAAAGTACTACGCGATAGCTGCACCTTTTCTCTTCCACCTACCATTACACTTGTCGCAACAGATGAAAACATGGCGGCAGATAACGAAAATCCTGCCGCGAGCGGCACCAATGGCTCTCGTCCCTCGGGCGACGCTAATGCCTCTCAAAACAACAACTCTGGCAATCGTCGCAACCCGCGCCATGACCATCGAAAGCCTGGCAAGGGACGAACTGAGAAAGGACGCGGAGAATGGGGGTAAGTTTTCACCTCAATTGACGGATTGAGTGCAGTCACCAACGGCGCTAACTAGATGTCAGTCGAGAGAAGGGCGATAAGCGCAAGAAGAACGACGAGTTCAAGGAGTTCAAGCGTCGCAAACTGAACAAGCAGGGCGAGTCTGCAGATGCTGATTCAAGCAACAACCCCTTCTCCAAGGACGAGATTGCTGCTGAGGAGCGACGACCCAAGCGAAAGGTTGCTGTCATGATTGGATATGCGGGCACTGGCTACAAGGGGATGCAAGTCAATGGCAACGAAAAGACCATCGAGGCCGATCTGTTCAAGGCGTTTGTCGCCGCGGGTGCCATTTCTAAGGCCAACGCCGACGATCCCAAGAAATCAAGTCTTGTTCGATGCGCCCGAACTGACAAGGGTGTGCACGCAGCCGGAAACGTCATCAGTTTGAAGCTCATCATCGAGGACGAGGATATTGTCGAGAAGATCAACGCGGAGCTGCCCGAGCAGATTCGAATCTGGGGCATCCAGCGAACAAACAACGCCTTCAGCTGCTACCAGACCTGCGACTCAAGATGGTACGAGTATCTTATGCCCAGCTACTGTCTCCTACCTCCCCATCCCGAGGCCTTCTTAGGCCGAAAGTTGGTTGAGTTGGCCAAGGAGCATGGTGTCGAGGATGAGCTAGCAGCCAGGATGGCGGATGTCAAAGATTTCTGGACCGAGGTGGAAGAGAAGGAGATCAAGCCTATCCTGGCCCGTCTAGACCCTGAGACCAAGGCTATTGTGCTGGAGCGAGTGCACGTTGTGGACGACGAAGAGACTGCTGCGCGGAAACAAGCTGATAAACAGACCGAGGAGAGCGCGCCAACAGAGGAGATGCCTGATGCTGAACCAGCCGCTGGAGAGGCTACCGAGCAGCCTGCGGACTCTGAGGCTCAGCAACCTGGCCTTACTCTGGAGAGCCATAAGCCGAAGAACCGTGAGCTTGGCCCAGTTGATTTCGCCCTCCGCGATATCAAGGCTGCTTATGTTGCCGCCAAGCGACGATACCGTGTCAGCACCGAGCGCCTGAACCGCCTTCAGGAAGCTCTCGACAAGTACAACGGCACAAGGAACTTCCACAACTACACTGTTCAAAAATCATTCTTTGATCCTTCAGCCAAGCGACACATCAAGTCCTTCATTGTCAACCCTAAGCCAATTATCATCGGCGACACAGAATGGCTGTCTCTCAAGGTTCATGGACAGAGCTTCATGATGCATCAGATTCGAAAAATGGTTGGTCTTGCCAGTTTAATTGTTCGATGCGGTACACCCATGGTGCGCATGGACGAAAGCTACCGCAACCAGAAGATGGCTATTCCCAAGGCCCCTGGTCTTGGTCTGCTGCTCGAGCGCCCCGTTTTCCACAACTACAACCGAAAGGCGACAGAGTCACTAGGAAAGGAGGCAATTGACTTTGGAAACTACGAGGAGGAGATCCAGGCCTTCAAAGATAAGCAGATTTACTCTCGCATCTTTAGCGTGGAGGAGAAGGATAACTCGTAAGTACTGACGCATACTATAGCCGGACAATGCTAACAGCACAAACGCAGGTTCCACATGTTCTTCAACCAGATCGACCAGTTCAAGACAAATCACTTCTTGTGGCTCACAGCTGGCGGTATGAAGGCTGCCGAGATCGCAAGGGACACTACAGGTGAAAAGGTGCAACAGGATGTTGACAAGCAGCTCGGTGATGAGGACGAGGAAGACCCCGAGGGCGGTGAGGGTTAAGTGTGTAACATTAGAAACTGGATAGAGTCAAGCCTTGATACGATCTGTGTAAAGGAAGCATTGTTTCATTATGAGCCTGTTACCGGACCTTTCGGAGAGGGTTTCTACTATTGAAGTTATTTGGTAGTTATTGTACAGCATTAGTTACACTACTTTCATGTCTTATATCCGAGCCTGAGTTGCTTTGAAATCATGAAGAGGTTTGAGTGTGTGCGCTCGGAAACGCTGTGTTTCCAAGTTACCTCATGACTTCCAGTCGCATTAAGCCGTGAAGCACGAGACGTCGTGTAAGTGAGGTGTGTTTCCGTTTTGGGCGTTGAGCGAAAAGGATCCACCATTTCAAGGTGGAGCTCAGTAACAATGGATACCTCAGGCAGAAAGCGCTAGCGGCGCAGACCCGCGCACAGGGTTTGGAAACCCCAATTTAGCGACCTCTCGAATTGCAAGGTACTCAAAAATATCAACAGGCTTTTGCAACAGCATCAACTTCGTCGTCGTCAATCACGTAGTCGCACCAACCGTCAAGATGAGCGCCCAGGCCCTTAACAAGATCGCTGCCAACAGCCCCTCGAGGCAGACCCCCTCCGAGCTCGAGTCGAGCATCGCCCAGGCTCTCTTCGACCTCGAGTCCAACACCTCCGACCTCAAGGTTGCCCTGCGACCTCTGCAGTTCGTCTCTGCCCGTGAGGTGAGAATACCGTGAAAACATACAATATGAACCTAGGCACTTCTTTCGAGAAATCCTGTTCCCACACAAGAAAATTGTCTTGCAATGGCATCGTGTCCACTCCGTTCCCCCCGACCGCGCAACGTCGAGAAGATTATCGAAGATGAAATAATTTTTCGAGAGATTCATTGACTTGACCGCGCATCCCCCGTGTCGTCGGGGACGGAGGCGTGCCCAGCCGGAGTATCATTGACTTCTGTGGAACAGGACGGGAAGCGGTCCAAGGTTTTGTCCTGGAGCTCGCATGCTGACTTGGGATCTTAATTAGATCGAGGTTGGCCACGGCAAGAAGGCTATTGTCATCTTTGTCCCCGTCCCTTCCCTGCAGGGCTTCCACCGCGTCCAGCAGCGGTAAGATAACCCCCTCCTTCACGAAGCCAAAGGCCTCAGTACTAATTACCCCTCAGCCTCACCCGTGAGCTTGAGAAGAAGTTCTCTGACCGCCACGTCCTGATCCTCGCTTCTCGCCGCATCTTGCCCCGCCCCAAGCGATCTGCCCGCTCCCGCAACACCCAGAAGCAGAAGCGTCCCCGTTCGCGAACTCTCACTGCTGTCCACGACGCCATCCTCGAGGATCTTACCTACCCGTCGAGATCGTTGGCAAGCGCGTCCGCACCAAGGAGGACGGCTCCAAGACCCTCAAGGTCATCCTCGACGAGAAGGAGCGTGGTGGTGTTGACTACCGCCTCGACACCTACTCTGAGGTCTACCGTCGCTTGACAGGCCGCAACGTCAACTTCGAGTTCCCTCAGAGCGGCCCCGCTGACTACTAAGTCTGCGTTGCTTCGAGATGAATAGAAAATGACTATTTTCCCTCATAAATTCAAGGGACTGGGAGTGCTTTTAACATCGTTGGTTGGTCAAAAAGGGGCTTGGCGTCTTAAGAGAGTAGCTTGATAAATGGTACAAGCTGCGTATGATTTGACAAGACAACTTAAACACTTCTTCCGTCCATGAACTCGTCCAATTATCTGGGTATCTAGATCTATGTGTCTCACGTGCATGCCTATTCTATTTTATTCGTGACTGATTCGGCCAACTCCTAACACACACCAGTAAGCTAGCTCTCGCCTCTCCTGAGTATCCTTTTCCTTAGTAGATGTCGTGCCGACATCTTGCTGGGAGTCTGGCTCCCACTCCATCCTCACAAACATGGGTATCTCCAGGATATCCTCGTCTTCCTTCAGTGGGCTCTTGTCCGTCTGGTGGTCAAGTCCTAGTGATGCGGGAACCACCTCTAGGATGATGCTGACCCAATTGCGCCCCCGTTCCCAAATCTTACCGGCTTCAGGCTGGCCACTGCTCTCTTCACCTTTGCGCTTCTTGTCCCGGTCGTCGTCTTTCAGAGCATCATCCCACATATCCGTGTTGGCATCGACGTCAAACTGTGGACACAGGATAGTGACTTTGCTGGAGAACCTGCCAGGCGTGCTGTTTGGCGTGGCAAGTGTAACCTTGATGCCGTCGAACAAGGGGTTCTTGAAGGTTATGATGTAGTGATACGGGGTGAGAGGCTTGAGAGAGCGCTCTTCTTGCAGCTGAGGACGCTGTGTGGTAGGAACAGGGCCGACCGTAGGGTTGAGAGGTTTGATGGTAATGGTAGGGATATAAGATTTTGCAACGAGCTTGATCTTGAATCGTGTTGACGTGACCTTGTTTTCCGGCTTGGAGATGATGTGTCGGCATACAGAGCAACGTTTAGAACGCTTTGTCCGGAGGAGGTATGGAATAGGCCGTAAACCGTCCTGGAATCTCTGACCCTCTGCTTGTTGCAGGTTCTGCTCTATAGAGGCCGTCGTGTCCCAGCCCTCTTGGTGTAGTTTCTTGATCTGCACGGATTCATCCAGGTCGGCCACCTTGAGTCCTTCCTCTGTCGTAAGAGCCTCACGCATCACATCTGAAGGACCGTTGCGCTTGCGGGTATGGCCGTGCCCGGTGTACATAGCCATGATGCGAGTCAACGCAGCAGGTGACCCAAATCCAACATTTTCGTTGAGCATCGACGCACCGCCCAGAGAAGCATTGGTATCTGCCAGCTGCGTCTGGTAGAATGACTTCAGATTGGCATACTGCAGGTCTGTATCGACGTCGCTGTCGGCCGGGGGTGGTTCCTCTGGGTTCTCCTTGCGGCGCTCCTTGAATTCTCTCGATGTGAGTTTGAGATCACCGCCGTTGTTGATCTTGGAAAGCTGCGAGTGTATACCGCTGGGCCGGTCGAAGTCGATGCCTATTTCGGTGGAGGTCCAGTTACAGTACTGGCAGTACAGGGCATATGGGCCGCCGTGATGCGATGAGGGATCTGTACCCAACTGTGATGCATCCGTAGGGGCCAAGGCCATAACCTGTAGAGGTCCGATACACACAGGACATTGGTAGCAGCTTCGAGTGCATCTGAAGGCGCATACTGTCAGGCTCCATCATGAATAATTTCCTCGGGCTGTTTTTACCTGTTACCCTCGCTCCGCAAGTTACTGCTAGGAACCTCAAAGAGGCAATTGGGGCAGTAATAAGTAACGACTTCTTCGTTGACGCATCGCGGGCAGCGAATCTGCTGACAGTCTTCGCAGTAGAGGAGGTACTCGAGGGGATAGAGGCTGTAGTTTGCACGAGGATCGCGGGGGTCAAAGGTTCGCTCGTCGGAGGATTGTGTTTGAGGCGTTTGTGGCAGGTCGGGTGAAATATCGGAACACGGACATTGGATGTACGTGTAGGGTATCACGGGCGACATTGCGGCGGTGATGTCGTGGAGTTTGCCAGACTCGATTCGGGGAGCTGTCTCGAAACTAGGGTCTTGAGTTCGGAGGTGAGCACGGTGAGCTAAGGTGAGGGAGTGGGATGTTAGATGGTGAGGAGCCAATCATGAGAACGAGTATCTTACAGTTCAGTATATACCAGATTGGATAACAAGATATCCTCAAACGTGGTACGCAGTACGCAGTGTTTACGACGAATTGGTATCCTGGGAAAAGAATATGATTTTTTTAATATTCAAGACATCCTTCTATTTTGAATGCAGGTGAGAGACAATTGCGGCATTCGGTAGTACACTGTTTCTCATTCTCGTCTCCAGTTACCTGCTTAGTCGATGATATTGGATGGAGTGGAAAGTCAGCTGCCTAAACTATTACTTTGTTGTTTATTTCCCAGCCGTATCATTTCTCATTTCTCATGTCTTGTTCTATTAATCTGATATTCGTTGATGCATATTGGCTTATGTGAACTACAGGTACACAACGCCGAATGGCTTCACTTAGGCCAAATCGGGGAGCGCCTCATCCTGCAGGGAATTTGCTCTCGTTACCAAACAATTCGGACTGGCCATTGAACCCTCTCCGAACGAGTGGCACCGAAAAAGAAAGCATTTTTAAATTCTTCTTTCTTTTTCTTTACGGTGTGGTCGGAGCTTTTGGGTGAGTGAAACACACAACTCAGAGGGGTGGTGAACGCGAATGCTTTACACCCATTCTCACAGTTTAACGTTGCAGCCATGAATGGATAAGTTTTTTCTGTCACAGCCGCTTGACGATTGAGACCAATCGCTGGTCTCAAGTCCAGCTTCTAAGGCGGGAGAGGAAGCGGGAACTGGGACCACAAACGTCGAGTCTAGACCGGTAAAACGTTTGTCATTTGGCCGAACAGCTCAACCTTGTTCAGTCTCGCCTTGCGAAAAAGACTCTGCTCAGCGATGAACCCTTCTGAGGTTGAGGGGTTGAGGGGTCTGTGTTCAAGAAACTTGGACTTTTCAACTTGGGAGTCTGCTCCTCCGGGTCTGAACTGACCGAGTTTGGGAGCCGTTCTCCATCAATGTTTGCCTTGTCTTGTTGGGGCCTTGGTCTTTATGAGACCTAACACGATGTTGGATTTGTGCGGGGGTATTTCTCTGAGTTTTGGAGAAATGGGATTAGTTCACGATGGGAAGGGTGTTGATTCATGATGAAAGAACAGCTCATACTTGGCTCATCAGTGCTTGGCTCATCAATGCTGGCTTACTATGGAGTATGCAGCTAAAAGCTAGAGTGCGTCTGCCACTGTGAGCCTGCCCCTGGCCTGCCCCTTGGTCCAAGCATCCATGAAACTAGGCTTGGCTGAATTGACCTAAAAGGGCCCAAGTATTGAAGTCTCTTGACGCCTCGTCGACTCGGTGCGGCTGAACTGAGTATTTGGATGTGGTTTCGATGGCCACCACGGTAACTTGTTGGGGAATTGAAGGCAACGTAATTGGAACGGTCGCAGCATTTACAGTTGCAGCCGATGAAGATTGATTCGTTGTTCAACGGTCAAGGATGGGCATTGTGTGTACATAATTGTATGGATGATCCATGCTTGTAGATAATCTGTTGTCCCTGGTGGAGCTGAGAATGAGAATCACCATCTCCCAAGCGGGCTAAGCCAAGAGTAAGACAGGACGAGACCCGTGGAGATGGACAAGGTCGACAGAGAAAGAGGGGCACGTTAATTAATTCCCGATATTTTGGAACGTCACAGATTAATTGAGGGCAACCAATTTCGGTGACCTTTTTTACGAAATTAAGCCACTCTCTTACTCTGCGAGAATGGGCGAAAGACTGAAATCCTGCTCTTGCTTTGTAACCCCGGCAGAACCGGTTCAATAGACAATGAGGATCACCATTTCTCAAGAAGCTGTGTGACTGTGGCCAGCAGCAGCGACATGCAGAGAAACACACCTGCACACCTCTTGCTGGCTGTATTGCGTAGCTGTTTGCGTCGAGGCTAGTTGGTGGGTGGGTGTTCTCGATGCTCCGATAGATCGGATCGGGAAGACTTATGGAGGTTCTACAGCTGTCCAGTAATAATAACGAACTTGCAAGTTGGAGGATGTCGTCCGTTAGATTGGCATGGGCTGATGAGCAAACGGGGGTGACAGTCTTTTAGAAGCTTGGCTCTATTTTCCTTCTCGTTCTTTTTGATGAACCCGGTTCCTGGCAGCTGGAGCCTTTTAGAAGCATTTGCTGACACGGGGCGAACTGTAACAAAGACCCTTCATTTTTTGTTTTTTTTTATATAGTTTGCAACGGCATAAACGAAGAAAGCATTGATCATCTAGTGACTTCTATCCCGTACGGCCTAGATGCAGTTGCCAGACCACACGTCAAAAAAGGCCAGCTCAGAGCTGGAGCTCTCGTCCAAGAGGAGCTTATTAGCTCACAGGCTTAGGCGAGCTGCCTGCAGGGATCATCAGTGCTTCTTGAGTTTTACTACGTATTAGACAAGCCTAATGGGCCCAGCGCTAATGCGGTGGCTAGTTGTAGTGTCTCACAAGCCCAAATTCCGACCGCCGGGGCCTTGTCTTCCCGGACAGTGGACTTTCAGTCTTTTACAACGCTGAAGGTTCCATTTGCAGGGCAAGGGTTCACCCTGTTGGGCAAGGCTCGGCTTGGTGCTTTGTTGCTTGGATCTTAGTCCACCTGGGCGAGGGAAAACCAATATCAACACGACCACCCCCCTGAGAAGCGTGATGGGTGGTGATCTGATCTACCCGTTGATGTCTGACCATTCTCTCGTCTCGGCCTTGAGATCTCTTCCATTACGTAGGTAGGACCCGTCATGGAACCCTGCGCCTGACGTCTTGTCTTCTCTTTACTCACCTCCTACCTATCTATAGTCATGGCCGTATCACTCGAGATGTCGTGTTGAGATTTGTTCAGTTTTGTTTTATCTGACAAGTTAAATCAAACTCGCTCGCTCCATACAGACAAGACACTTCTAACCGCAGGCCGATTGGGAACATTATAACCTGAAAACGAGCATCCATAAACGAACAAAGACTTGAACCTGCAACATCCCGACGACACGGCTCGCTGCATCGATTTCTTCAGCCGCTTTCAGCTGCCACCAATACTTCTGTTCCGGTATTCTCGGCATCAACAGCCACACACTCGCTTACATATATATACACGACTCTCATAAGACCTTCTACAATGGCCAACTCTAGTCAGAGATCACTGAGGTTCGATGCCTTTGTGAGCCGGAAAATGGATCACTGTCCAACAGTCATGCGGTGGGATGGTGCTGCAAGATCGTGCTCAGAATGGGACAATATCCGCCGAGTAAGTTACGAAAGTTTCACATGGTGACAATGGATATATCTAATCACACATATAGGACCCTGAACTGTGGTTTCGAAATGGAAATTGTATGGTGCACCTACACGGAAAAGGTCAATCTAAACGAGGCCCTTCATTCAAAGTCCCCTTCTCAGCTCTACTCGACGCCCAATGCTACCCTCTCATTCAAAGATTCCTCGTATGGGATGGGATTCAAACGCCTAACCTTAGGGAACTCACAAGATGGAGTCGAAAGAACCCTGCACGCAAGATCGACCTATACATTCCACCGCCTCCGACATCAGATAAGACTCAGGCATTCAACTACCACTTGGCAACACGCAACTTCTTCGCATGGGTGTTTCGCAGATCAATGGTCGGATGCAGCCTTGGCAGTGCCATCATCGGCCTTCTTCACAGCATGCACGAATTCCGCTCCGGCGTCAACGACAATGTCGCGGATATGATGGACTACTTCGACGAGGAGGGATATCTCGACATGGCCAACCAGCCCAATCACGCGCTTGCTATGCTGCATCTGGCAGAGTTCTTTCAGATGCGCGAGCTGTATATCCGGGCTTTTGCTCATTGCGTAGGCATGAGCGAATACTTGCTAGACAGTCCTGGGTTCGAGGTATGTCTTAACGCTCCGGAATGCTGGCAAGCCACTGACGGAAGTAATACAGGAACTTGGTACCACCACACGCAAACTCCTCCGAAAATGTCATCTTGAACTGGATTGTCGAATGACGCGCTCTTCAGCCATGCTGAGGACGTTCCTTGATGATGAGTTGTCCGAGGCTCATCTGAGTGTGGCAGCGGGTGCTAGGTCACATCTCGAGCGTTTCCGAAGCTTTCTATTATCATTTTATGCGACTAAACTGGGATACTACCCTCCTAACGCTTCTAACCGTCACAACGGCTTATTTGATCCAGCTGTTCTTAGAATTATGCGCGAGGATTTTGAGGCTCTTTACGATCTTGTGGTTGATGACCGGTATACCTCATCCAACACCATGCCACCTACGGCACATGGTGGCATTTGCACTATTCAATTAGTGCAGTCCTTCGACCTGGAGCATAACTATGAAACTCTTCAACACCCCCTACCGTTAATCCCAGAGACTGGTGGTAATAGATCCCGTCGAATGACTTGGCTTTCTGAACGCGTCACTCTTAGATCAGATCGTAGAGTGACGGCGCACGCAGCGCTGATCAACGCCTCTAATATCGCAAAGCCAGGCGTGGCTCAGAACGACCTCGTGCGAGCGTATCGACGGTTCGAGGAAGACTCTATCATGTCGCCCAACAAGGCGGATAAGCAGGATAAGGTGTCGCTGGTGGATGCTCGCAAGGTCCGATGGATTCTCATTTATGCGACGTATCAGGTGCTCCGCTATGCCACAGATTTGGCACCTGAGTTGGAAAAAGAGGAGATTAACGATGCTCACTACAGTCTCTCGACACTGACTGAGAAGCTTCCTCCTTGGGATACACCTCGTGAGTTGAATCATGTGCTGAAACGCCAGACGCAGTTTGTCACATCTGGTATGGACTGGAGCGTGTATGCCAAAGATGAGGCAACTTTAAGAGAAGATTCTTTTGGAAGAATTGAGATCAAACCAGACATCGATTACTTTGCACTTACTCACCAAAACCGCCCCAAAACACAACAAGATAATCACAAAAGGGAGCGCCGAGCATCTATGCCAGCGCAACCATCCCGCTCAAACTCATTCTCTCAAGCCTTAAGCCGCTCTTCGACCATTCGACGCTCCATGGCCATGTTTAAATCACCAAGCAGCACCCCACCGCAGTCCATCACACCACCATCTCGACCGCCCTACCATGAGATTGTTGTCCTCGGTTACGGAAACGGAACCAACGACGTGAGTCTTGAAACAGACTCGAGCGACTCCAAGACGGACGACCCAGGTGTAGCATCCCCCGAGAGCATAGAGACCATCGACGATTCTCTCGAATCACCCCCCGACACCCCCACTGGTGGAATACTACGTCGAGCCTGCAGTTCCCGACGATGTGAAAGCACTCCGCGAGCGGCGTCGTAACGTCGTGTCCATGATGGCGCGCTCAATGTCTGGCCGGGTTTCGAAGCGCGGAGGACGACCCATCAGCGCAATGTTCTCAGACAGCTCGGAGACCAGACGGCACAGTATGTTCCCGCAGCCGCTACGGGTGAAAACAGACATGAACGAGCCGTACATCATGAACGACGACGCGGACTGGGCGGCTATGCAGACGTTTATGGAGAGTCCTGGGGAGATGGGCGAGACGGACGATGATACGATGCCTGCATGGGAGCAGTATGCTGACTTGGGAGGATTGACGGATATGAGGTGATTGAGGAGATTGTCACATCTAGATCTCTTCGATTTTCGCTCGACGCGAGGTTCTTTTTCTTTGTTTTAAGTTATTAGCGAATACCCCCTTTTATTTCTTCGTACGAGATGGCAATGATATGTCCGGATGAGATAGTTTGGTTTATTATGTTTGTTGATGGGGTTATATGGGATGAGTTGAGGGTAGGGTAGTTGAATACTTGACTGTTGAAGTCACTTGGCTGTTATCTTATGTCATTTGCTATTGATATGTGACAGGAAGGATTACTATTGACTTGACAGGTGAGAAGCTACGCTGCCCTGCTAATACCCAGCTTAACTGCCTTATTCCCTTAGTTATATAAAACAAGTCAAAGCCGTGAAACCAGTTCTATATCGTTCTTCATTACCATTACTCATACAGACCACCAAACCATGACCTCTACTCTATGCTCTTCTTCACCGACGGACCAGAAGCAAGTGTTAGGCCATCAAGAATCTCCTTACCAAATAGCCAAGTCATGTAAGCCGGGAGGACAATCCAGAAACCACTGTTGAAATATTAGTGTCAGTTTATCGGGATGTTCGCAGGGTGACTTACTTGGGAAGAACCCAGAGAGTGAAGATGTCGAAGGGTGTGTTGTGCGCAATGTTGTCAAAACCGCTGTAGTATTCGTTGGCCCCTGATGGTTATTGTTAGTTTGTGGTCTAGCATAAAGTATGTGTACATACAGTATAAGACTGTTTTGCTCAACGTCATAACGGCAGCACTGAAGCCAATCACAACGGCCAAAGCACCGTCTCGTCCGCTCAGAGTCCTCTTCGCAGCGCCCTTGCTAGTCTTGTCGGCTCGAGTCCAAAGCATCCACAAGTACACTAGATACATGGCCGACTCGACAACATTGAGAGCCGTCTGGGCAGCTGTGAAGCCATTGTTGGAATCAAACGCCTTCCACCCGTAGATATAATCAACCTTCCCGTACAAAGCATACGGAACATAGATAGGCCAGTGGAGGTACCCGTCTGGCATGGTATGAGGCCGACCAAACACATAGCCTATATCCCACACCACGAGAGGCACCGATATCGCAAGCCACAGCATAATTGCCGACGAGGGGTGGTGATGCCATGTCCGAGACATATCGACCGATACGCGACGTTTCTTGGCGCTGCCTTTGGTAGAAGCCGAGGACGTCTTGTTGATTGCTCGTTTGCGTGTTGATCTCGACGGTGTAGATGGAATAGCAGTGAATTCGAAAGCAGGAGACGAAGATTCAGGACCGACGCTGGCACCGCGGGAACTGGCTCGAGTAGTGACCATCTTTGCGACGACTCAAGGCTTTATTTATGCGTATTGACGAGGATGTCAGGAAATGACCAAAAAAAGAAAAAAGAAAGAAAAGTGGTGCTGTTTGGTTACAAGACACGAGAAGTAAACAATTTGGTAAAAATCGGATCACTTTACATCCGACTGGAAGCTGCAATACATGATTGCCCTTTTCGGCAATTAGCGTGTCAGAACCCTAAAAGTCCCCTGGAGCGTTGGAGGGTGGCGCCGTATTTTAGTGGCGTGTCGGCACTTGAAGTCTGCCACACTTGTCGGGTATTTTGACACCCAGAGCTTCCTATTGGTACAGTTAAGGTGTCCTCGGCACCCGGCGCATAGTGGCAGTTAGTGGACGTATTCGTACGAGAAATAGGTACGCTTGATACGCTCTTGTGACACGGCTGGTTAATTAGCATTTATGACGATCAATTGTCTAGTCTATTGAATGCGATACGCTCAAATACGGGACCGATTTATGCTCATCACCTTACAAGCGCAACCTGCCGTTCCTCAGCTCCCAAACGTATCACCTCCCTTCTCAAGAAACTCCGTCTCCTCCGGCCTCATCTCCCGCCCAAGCGCCTTGTTCCTATGAGGATAGCGCCCGAATTTCTCTATAATCACACGATGCTTCTCTTCAATGCTATTGTTCATTTCCCCGACTGACTTTGCTGTCTCAGGATCTGCCTGCACGATTTCCCGCGCCTTCTTCTCGTACTCATTCGCACCACCCGTTCCCTCCAGCAGGCTCAGGATATCCTGGTTCATTCGCTCAAACGCAGAAACGGCTTCATCGTGCGTGGATAAGTCCTCTGAGTGCATCAATGGCAGGTAGAACCAGTTGCGGTAGTAAAATACCCAGCGGATCTCTGGTGCTTTATCTGGAATGCCTTGCTTGATGGCCTGCTGGGCGATTTGTGAGGCGAGAGGGTCAAAGTAAGTGAAACAAATGAACGATTCATCATCGCGGTATGAGTTTCGGGGAATTTGGTCAAGTAGGATGACCAGGCTCATCCAGTCCAGGGAGCTTCGAGGCTGAACAGCCGAGAGAAGCTCTTGCGCTGATGTAATTCCCGAGCTACGAATAGCCTCAAGTATAGGCTTGAACTGGTTACTGGGAATTATCAACATGAGTCAACCAAGAGAGGGTGACGAACTTACACGCAGGCATCGTCAAATTGCTTATCGGAAAAGAACCATCTCTTCACATGTTCGGGCGCAATAACCACACGACTGGCCCCATCCGGCAAATGTTCAAACCAAAAGTTCCGTAAACCGTCGAGCTTCTCATAATTAAGATGCTCTTTAAGCACATCCAGATTATTCTTTCGAGAATCCATATTGGCGAGGACAGCCTGCTCTTGAGGTTTGAAAGTTGATGAGCCGAATGGCCTTCCGGAAACGTATTGCTTGTAGACTCTTGCTGGTGCAGCGGTCAATGCGTTTGGCGAAGACAGTTGAGAGAAAGTGCCTCGATGATCTGATATCCACTCAGCACTCCAGTAGGAAATCAATATGAAGAATAACAAACAGGTGAGATTGCGAGCTGTAGTGACCCAAGTGGTGGATGCTTTCTGTACTTTCTGTGGTGCTCTCATGATGAGTGAATTAAGTGCACTTGCTCTAGTTCGACATGTTCTAATAAGGGATGGCTTGTTATTGTATTTGCGAAAAGGAGGCTAAAGAATTTAATTGTCTGCTAAACTTGAAGTTCAATCTATCAAACGCCGACTGACAAATCACTTCTTTGTCTAATGCGAAAAGAGGTAGAGTCAATTGAAACTACATGACGATTGGATATCTGACCTCCGGCGATCCACGTCCTGGCCGAGCTAGAGACCCACCTCGGTATTCCGAGATCCCCGGAATGTGCTCCGTGCTTGATTACCTGATTAGGTATGAACCTATTAGTACTGGTCACGTTGAAAGAGAGGATATCTATCAGAAAATAATTATATAGAGCGTATTAAGTACTAGTATAGTTGGACCGGGGGAGTTCTGGGTATTGAAAGACCTGTATGTAGAGGATTAAGCTAGAGAGTACAGACTCGAACAACATGAGAATATTAAATCATCATAATGGCAAGAAGAACAGCCATCAAACTAGCTCCTCCAGCAATAGTCTTGGAGCTGGCAGCGTTAACAACGGGGGTGGCTCCGGTAGGTGTCGCGGCAGCATCATCGGTAGTGGTTGCATCGGCAGTAGCAGTAGCAAGAGCAGAGACGTCGATGACCTTCATGGTTCGGAGAAGCTCAGGGGTGGTGTAGGTCTCGCTCTCAGCGGCGTAGCTGATGACGGAGAAGGGGAGCTTGGAGACGGGTGTGGCATCAGGGAAGGCCAGACGGTCGGTGGCATCAGCAGCGGGCTCGAGATCAGCACGGTCGAAGGGAGCATCAGCGGGGTTGAGGACACTATTCTAATCAGTATGAACGACTAAGAGCGAGGAGAAGGTATGACTTACGTGTCGATAATGTGGGCAACACCGTTGAACAGCAGAGTATTGGTGAAAAGGATCTTGGCACCGTTCACCCAAGCACTTCCATCCTCAGCAACAGTAAAAGTCAAATCACCGCCCTGAAGGCTGGGAACGCTGACGTTGGCCAGGCTGGTAGAGAAGAGGACATCGTCGACGATGTGGTACTTCAGGACCTCCTGGAGGGTCTTAAGGTCAGCGCCCGCAAGAACGGAGCCAATGTTCTCAAAGGCAGGGTCGTTGGGGATGAACACAGTGAAGTCAGAGATGTTGAGCAAGTCGGAGGAGTCGGTGCCGATGTTGCCAAAGTTGTAGGGCAGCTCGGCAGCGTTCACGGCGGCGTTGAAGTTGAGCAAGTTGTCGCGGCGTGTGAACAGCTGGAGAGGAGGGCCGAAGCTGAGAGGCTTGTCGACCTTGTGGATGATGACGGAGTCGCCAACTTTGATGTCCTGGGTATGGTTAACATGAATCAAGTGAGCAGATGTGAGTGGAACTTACTGCTTCGGTCACATAGGAGAGAGTCTGCTCGCCAGAGATGACAACAACATCGTCACCGTCCTTCACAATACCGTTGTACTGACCGCCAGTGAAGTTGCCAAAGGGCTGACGATAGTTGATAAAGCTGGAGTCGAGAAGAGACTGCACAAAGACAGGAATATCGCTAGCAACCTTGGCGGGATAGTAGCCCTTAAAGACGTGGTTGGACAGAAGAGCGCCGATAGCGATGGTGTCGTTGCGCTGCTCGATGGCCTCGCCCTCGGGAATGTCTCTAGGGACCGAGTCGAAGGCCTTGTTGGTAGGTGCAAAGATGGTGATGTTACTGGCAGAGGCAAGAGTCTCGGCGATATCTGGGACGAGAGCCAGGAGCTCGGCTAGGGTTGAAAGATCCTTTTGCGATGAGAGGATGCTGGCCAGATCGCTTTGAGCGGCGACGGCGGTTGCGAGAGCGGCGAGGTTGAGGAACTTCATCTTGATGAGTCGATGCTGAGTGTCGAATCTGAAGCGGGATGAAAGCTGTGAGGTTGGTTGTTGAGAAGCTGGGAGATGATTGTGAAGCTGATGAGTGAGATGAGACTCTTACACTGAGACTCCCTCCTCGCTTTATACACAACACCGTCCATTGTGAAGCCTGTCGCCTGCGACGATACTACTCAACCCCTTGATCAATATCCATCTCTTCCAGGAAAGAAGACAGATTCCTCAAGTCAAAGCATCATCGACTCTGTGAATCTGTAAGCATCGTGCTCCTCCAGCCTGAAGTTGACTCCAAAAACCAGGGTCCTGCGGGTCCTGCATACTGTGTATAACCATGCTTCCCCCGTGGCAGACAAAATTGTCGGGGAAAATTAACCGTCCCCATAAAAGACCCTGAGGAAAATCATAAATGTCAAGCTTAATTGCTTAGCACAGCCTTAATTGTGTTTGTATTTTGCACAGCCTTACACTAACCGAAGTTGAAGACTTGAAAGGTCTGACAAAGAAGAGTCGTGTGCGTCATAGGTAGCGGCTTTTTGTAAATCGTATTGATCCCTTCACCATTCAACAGACTTCTAGACCGTTTGGAGTCTGCAACGCAGGAAGAATGCTACTGTGACAGAATACGCAGATTATGAGACGATAGGCAAATATTGAGACAAGGAATGCGCTTCAGAAGTGTCCGTTGGGGCTGAGCACTCCAATTTCATGTTCGGCTACTTCTCTTTCCAGATTCGTCTCATATCGCTGAATAATACCCTCGTAGTCATCCAACCAGACACCCAGCCATTCGACAGACCCTATGATCCTGGTGTTCCAATTGCCCATGTGCGGATCGAGCTTAAGCAGCGTTTCCTTAACGGAGACAAGTTTCTCCATCGCACCCCTGATGCGCAGAGCATCGCGAGTCAAGATCTGGCTGTAGGTATTACCTGGCGCGGACACTGCCACAAACACCTTGACGAGAATGGAGAGCGTGTAGCTCACCGCTGGGCCGAAGCACAGGGCCGGCTGGCCGAGGATCGCGCTGGGCTCCATCTCGAGAACGATGTCGATGGCCAAGTGGCACGCTTCTACAAGGGAGCGTAGAGCTATTGCGGCTGTCTCGGTCACCTGTAGTGGACAGGCAAAGTCGTTGACTCCGATCCTCATGGACAGATACGGCGATCCGAAGAGGATCTTGTTCGTGGCTGTGTGCAGGACTGGCTCGTTGACAAGGATGGCGACTTGCATTCGCCAGAAACGAAGCTGGACGTCGTGTGCGAGAGGTCTGGAGCTCAGTTCGTTGAGATCGCTGTAGATCTGAGATCTTGTGACCGCAGCGAAATCGGAGTTGATGTCGTGGAAGGAATGGCTGTTGCAGAGATCGAGGGCACTGGCAACTTGGGCATGAAGCCTGACCGTATGGAGCATCTCTAAGAACATTGGGTCTGAATTGTTTGTTTCCAATGCGTGTAGTGCCTCGTAGTGTGACAATTGCCAGTCGAAGGAATGTTCTCGTCTCAGTGGAATGGCTGCCATTGTCGAAGTCATCCACGAGACTAGCCAAATCCTCTGCATCTCCAATGTAGACGGTCCCTGGATGCGGAAGAACCACGCCGGTGCAGAGGAAGGCATCATCGCACCTCCCAGGCCTAGTTCCACGCTGAGAGTATGCGCCAGTGAAACAAGCTGCAATGGGTTACCGTGACTCATCTCGAGAGAAGGCCTGATCCAGAGTCCGACTATCAGCGCAGCTTGCACCAGGTCCAACGATGGGGGTTTCAGACCGACTGCCACCTTGCCGAGGATCTCAAGCGTCTTTACCCGTATATCTTCTTGGGTCTGAGGATCGATCTCTGCATCTGTCGGCGCCATAGCACAGGCGATCATGGCCATGAGTTTGACTGGTGTTTCTGCTCGGATGGAGTCGAGCCACGACCTCGCCGAGCTGCTGTCGACCAGAGGAACAAGAGTCCAGAACTGCCCGACAGTTCGCGAGCAAGCCTCCAAACATCTCAGTTGCGACTCATAATCAAGATGGGCATCCAGAAAATTGAGATCCGATGGCAACGCTGTGCCAGACCAAGATCCCTCGGCTGAAAACACCGAAGTCGCCCTCGTAGAAGCCGCACAAGTCGACAAGCCCTGCGTCGAAGCACCATCCAATTTCTCCTGTAGGTTCTTAACCTGCTCCTCCAACTCAGCGATTCTATCCCTCTGCCACTTCCTCGCAGCAGGGACACAGGTGATTGTGAAGCGGGCGCATCTCTCACAGATGGATTCGTCGGGAGAGGGCTCGCACTTGACTTTGAGGGCCTGGCAGGCTTCGCAGGCACGAGATCTTTTCTTCATGGTAGTATGGCATTATTGCTGGTGATTTTGGTTGTAGTGGCCAGCGGAATTTTGAAGGTGGGATTTAAAGGTGTTGGATGGTGGCTGTGTATGGTCTGGGTTGTATTGTGATGGTAGGCTGTGAGGATTGCGGGGTGGAGTACGGATAGAAGCGTCATTACTGAATGAGTGTGGACGATTTTTCTTGTTAGTCAGAGGATGAATGTTTGTTATAAGATGTTGTAAGATGTTATATTTCGTTGTCTTGAGATATGACATGGTCGGTTTATGAGCGTATTTTAGTAGAAGGGCATACCTATGACACTCATGTCTACCTTGTATTCTCGTATAATTAAATCAACACATGTATTGTCAGACACCCATATTCATTTACCTGCTTCTCTATCTATCTAGCTTAACATCGAACGAACTGATTAAAACCAAAACATTAGGCATATTTCATTCCTTCAAACATTCAGTGATGTGTATCCGTGCCTGTGTTAATCAAAGAAAGCGACGACCCCCAATTGATGCACATACCCTGGAATACTGACATTGACAGATGTCATCCATGCTATGCCTAGGCATCCGTAGGCAGCGGACGTTCGTCCTTATTATCTTGGTGGAAAATTCAGTGACGTCAATTACGTTCGACCTGATGTTTCAAGGTTATGTTGCCTCGAAATGCAATATCGGAGCGACCGGCACCAGCTTCTGTTGGCTTTTCTTCATCTTAGACTTCTGGAGCGGAGCCGAAGCATGGCCCAGGCTCTAGCAGGCCAGGCAGGCCAGGCAGGCTCTCCAGGTAGAGATCGCCTATATAACAGTGGCAATCGTTTTATATAATCCATCTAATTTCCGCAAGGTTTTCCGTTTCTCCATGACCAGTTTGTAGCGAAGCAGATCCTCCACATCGCTACATGGCTCACCAGCTGAGGCCGTAGGTAGGGCGACAGTGGCGATCTACACTAAAACCCACCCGAATTTAACAACAGCCCATTGAGCCCCCATAAACGGACGCTATAAAATAGCGTCTAAAAACACACCGAATCATTGATGTTTCACGTTCAAGCACATTGTTATTTCCAACGTTGGGCTGGGTGACGTCCAAAATGATCCGTTCCGCCGCGGATAATTATAGCATCTATGAATGTGGACAAAGCTCAATTTGTGTTGCGAGATCTGGTCACTTGTGATGAGTCGATGTCATGGGTGATGTGCGGGATTTGATCTGTTGCTTGCTTTTGTAGGATCTATAAAACCCTGCTGGAGTGGAGTGTTGGCCTGCTTGTTGAAGATATTGATGTTTGTTGGTCTCTCCACAAGATAGTCACTTATGAACCAGACCTTTCTATCCCCTTGCACAACGTTTAAGTGGTCAGCTCATATCGCCTGCAACCACGGACATTCACCGAGAAACTCTTTTCACCCAATAAGTACCCTCAGCTCATAAACACCCCTGCTACACCTACAATATCGTTTCAACTCAGAGTTCGATGGCCTCTGAAATGCCTGCCCTCTCCTGCATACTTAATTGCTTTTTTCTGTTGCAGAAAGTAAGGATCTGGCTGATATGTGCGGCCGTCCACGTGGGCCCACCTGGATCTGTATCTGACTCGTACTTCAAAGCAAGTGTCAGTCGTTGATCTGTGATGCGACTGGAGACAAGCTACTTTCTCTAGACGACCTTCTGGAACACTATCGGGTGTTTCGTCTTAATAGGGCTGCAATGCTGTTTTTGGATATTGGCTAGCTGCTGATATCACGACCATTCTGCAGTGCAGTTTTGCCTGTCTGCAACAATCTTGACCGGTTACAAAACCCACGCAAAAGAAACGAAATATGCAGACGCAGACACCGTCACCAACCAAGAGAAAGCCACATAATAATCTCCATAACAGACTTTTCCGGGATGCCCGTTGCCAGCTGATACGCAGCCTCGAGGATCTTGAGCTGCTTACTTGCCTCTGAGCCAACCACAATCTGACGAGCGGACAAATGGATATCATCCGCCTCATGCCCCGGGATGCCCTGTCCAATTTAGATCTCTACGGATCCGATGAATGGGTTCTTGATCTGTGCTTTCTCACCCTGGAATATATGATCACCAACAGCTGGAATAGGATCCGCAAGATCGTGCCCTACTAGCGTCGATGTATTGTATCAAATATGTATGCCTTCTTCCCCATCTTTACGTCTCGTGTCTCAATCTATTCTATTATTCTTACACTCTCTTACCAAAGTTCAAAATCTTGTTCATTTCTTTTGTCGAATTCCGCTCGTTTCAACATATCTGCCCCAGTAGCAGATTCACAACACCGGCAACATGGTGGACTTATGGAAAGGCCCTGGGTTCAAAGAGGTCAGCGCGGGCGCAAACGACATGAACATTGCAAGTATCGCTTGGGGATTCTCGCTTGGTGTGGCTTTGTTCACATTTACCAAGGGCATGCGACAGACGATCAAGTCATGGCTGAGGGGACGCAGGATGAATCACTACATCATCTTGTTATGGCTTGAGTGGACAAGCAGTTGCCTCATGAGCGCTGTCACTTGGTGTTATCTACGAAATTACATTCCCGGCGGGTTCCCGGTCTTTTTCGTTCTGAGTAGGTTGCTACAACACATAGTTCTCCCTATGGTGTTGGTGATACTCTTGGCACGGCAGCAGCTAATAACTCGCAGTTTTCCTCTGGTGCATTCAGATTCAAGCACTCATTCAAATCATCATCAACCGAATTGCGATCCTCATGGTTAACCGACAGAGTGCCAAACGACTAAAGATATGGTCTTTCGTCATCATCTTATGCATCAACATCAGCGTCTTCACAATCTGGATCCCAGCTAGACTTCAAGTCAACGACACCTGGGTTAGTATCAACAAAGTCTGGGATAGAATTGAAAAGGTCATCTTCCTGCTTGTTGATGCAGGACTTAACCTCTACTTTATCCATCTTGTGCATTCGAGACTTATTGCGAATGGCCTTACAAAGTATACGCGCCTGTTCCGCTTCAACTTGGGCATGATTGCTATCTCGATGGCTATGGACGTAAGTCCAACCAGGAATCCAGCTATCGTTGCACAAGCTAACTTCAACTTAGGTCATTCTCATTGCAATGATGTCTCTTCCCAACGACATTGTGTAAGTCTTCCAACCCGTCCATCGCTTGACAACCGCTAACTCAAATTTGCAGCTATGTACAATTCCACCCCCTCGCATACCTCGTCAAGCTTCACATCGAGATGAACATGGCCGACCTCATCATCAAGGTCGTCAAAGCCAGCAACAACGGCAACTACCCCGAATACTCCGGCTCCAGATCCCACAGCACCCAACAAAAGAAGAAGAGTTCTGGCCAGTCTCGCAGGAGCAAAATGCCGTCGGCCATGTTCATGGGTGGTAACACTACAGTCATCGAAGCGGGCGTAGAAGATATCGCGATGGTGGATATGATGGAGGGAGGCATTCAGAAGACGACAAGGACTGAGGTCTCTGTCAAGCATACCAGACGGTCTGAAGCTGACGATCGAGATATGGTCAGCGATGCAGGCTCTACAAAGCAATTGCATAGGGAGCATTTCACAGTATGAAGAACGTTCGCAGTGGAAGAAATTGCTTGACGAGGATGGAGGCATGGGTGCTCCTGGCTGCAAGATTCACCAGCCTTGGGCAGGATAGACTATATGATACCCTTTTCTTTAACAAAAGTAATGTAATGATACAATTCAAATTGTTTGATAAAAATAACCGCTTGGTGTCTCAATTGAACCTATAGCGGCCTAGTTCATGAATTTGGCAAACCATTCCAAGAACTGATCCGGCTCCCTCTGAAAGTACGTATATCCATCCCATCGTTTCTCCGTCCCCTCAATCCACTTCAGCTTCTTCTCCTCCATCGGGATATTGTCGTAAACCGACTGAACATCCTTGGGAGTCGTACAAGGATCATCGCGTACCTGGTACAAGAAAGTCGGCACATTAACGTGCTTCGCGTCAGTTGGGGGATTTAATTGACTTATGTGAAAGCTGGTCTTCATGAAGAACATCCGATCAGCTTCCTCCATGTACGAATCCGCAGCACCCATGCTCTTGAGTAACTTCCCGATGGAAGATCCAGCTGATATCGGCTGCGGCGCTACCATGCACCGCACGCCTTCGAAAGCATCAGGTCGGTGTCTCATGGCGGATAGCGACGCATTCGCTCCAGCGCAGCGACTGAACAGTCCGATGGTCATATCCTTAGTATCCGGCCGTCCTCGCACGTACTTCAACGAACCAAGAACATCGCGCCATTCAAAGAAGCCAAACAAGCCCTGATTTCCCTTCCCGCTGAGTCCATGGTTGCGAAGATCGTACGCCATGACATTGTACCCCGCGTCGTGGAGGATTTTGTAGTCGGGAATAAAATTGACCTCAAAGTCATTTCCGGGCATGAGTTGACTCCAGGGCTCGAGGTGAGACGGGATACCAGCGCGGTTGAACCAGTGAGGGTGGTTGGCGATGATGATCTTGTCGGAGCCTTTGCAGGGGATGAACCAGCCTTCCAAGGGAACGCCGTCGTCGGAGGGGAAGTAGATGTCTTCAAACTCGAGGCCCTCTTCGTCTGGGAAGTGCATAATTGGGGCGAGAGGCCAGCCGCGGAAGTCGTCGACGACGGCTTTCAGAGTGGCCTTGATTTGTTCGTCTGAGGCCATTGTGGACTGATGATCTGGAGACGTTCTTACTTGATATGAAAGAGGTTGAGTATATTCTGAATTGGATATGTATTGACTGTCTTACCAGGAGGTATTTAAGTCAATTGGCACTCAAGTTTTGATGATCTATTGTCGCCCCGCCGAATCCTTCGCTATGCCCCAATCTCCATATCCTCCAATTGATGAGTGGTGTTTTGTTCAACGCTCGCTTTTATGGACATTTTGGTTCCGGATTGCCGAATATCGTATCTCCATGTTGCTTAACTCCATTAGGTGACAGGGTCCTGTATGGAATTGGGGATTGTGCGCATCATAGACAGCTTTTACGAATCCTACGACTAAAATGTCCTGCGATCTACAGCGACCAAGTTAATATTGATAGAGAACAAATAAACATGGTGCAAGCGAGTCGGCTCAGCTCATAACTAACATTTCACAAACAGTTCGCCAGGCTACATAGTCAAATGGTGTCAAGAGTGCTATTTTCACTGGACTAGCATTGTCCTGCTTATGCTTGATACACCGGTCCAGTAAGAGGATACCCTGTCAGCTTTGAGTCAGGCCTGAACTTGGGCTCCTTGCACACTCTTATGCAGTCTGCAAGTTTCTTGACCTTTGAGAAGTCGAACTGGGGTTGATCTAGAAGATCATGGATTCCTTGCGCATAATCTTCTGAGATGTTTTACACCTGCGAAACATACTTGCTGTGGAGTATGTTAGTCTGGCTTTATGCGAAAGTGCGGTTGTAGGAACTTACTTGGATCTCAGGGGACTTTACACGTCGAAAACCCTTGGATATGTCGTAGTAGGTGTTATTCTCCTGTTCGCTCATAGTTCTTGTCCATGACCCATTGGCCTGGTCGTAGTCGTCCTTCTTACCCTCATGCCAATGGCGGCTCAAACTGCTCACGACGTTGTCGTTGACCTGGTACGGAGCCTAAGCCACGTCAGGTCTAAACTTGTGAGCGAAACTGTTGGTGCCGTATTGCTTGTTTCCCGCATGGTTGGTATCAACGCGCATGGGGCCGTTGAAGCTGAGTGAGGCGTAGGAATTTGCCATGAAGGGATAGTTGACGGGGATGTGGTGCAGGTTGACACCAATGTGATGGTACTGAGAACCACAGTAGAAGAACATACGGAACTGGAGAAGAGGGTTGGGCGGGTCTTCGATACCAGGGACCATGCTGCCTGGCGAGAAGGCAGCTTGCTCTACATCTCGGTGGAAGTTCTCCGCGTTCTTATTGAGCACTAGACGACCGAACTCCTTCATGGGGAACTGTGATCTTGTCCAGACCTTTGTGACATCGAAAGGATCGAAGCCAAGCTTATCAGGATCGGCCTATCTGGGGGTCCATGACCTGGGCATGAGCAGTCCACTCGATCTCCTCACCCTTCTTAATGGTCTCCCAGAGATCTCTCTTGGAGTAATCTGGGTCTTCACCACACATCTGCATGGTTTCCCTGTCCGTGAACTACTTCTGGCCATGCTTAACGATGAAGTGATACTTGGTGTAGACGAACTCCCTATTTGCATTGATCCATTTGAAGGTGTGGCAGCCGTAGCCACGGTTGAAGCGCCATCCTTGGGGCGTTCCATGATCACTGAAGAACATAAGTCCGGGGGATTGGCCTTTGGGGTGTTGGAGAGTAAATTGAACAGGGCGTCGTGGTCCAGAAGGAAGTTGGCTGGGTTACGGGACTGTGAGCGGATACCATCTGGTACTTGGATAGGATTGCGGCAGAAGATTATAGGCTTGATGAAGGTTAGCGTTGACATGATTGATGAGATAGAAGAAAGCAGACAAATTTCTGACCAACGATGTCGTAGCTCCCTTCTATGGTGCAGAGCTTGATGGGTTTCGAGCCTCATCAGGGAATGCTTTTCCAAGAGTTACAGTAGAGAACACGAAGAAGGTAGGCGTCTTTTCTCCCACAGTAAACAAGTAGTTGGATTTCTGAGGTTATCGTTAGTGACTGTTGCTGTTCAGGCTGTGTATGCGAGTAGCTTACAGTGAGCTCAGTGACCTCTTTAGTCCACTCGAGATATCTGAGAGCATCAGAACACAGGCATAAACCATTCCTAGGAGAAGTTAGAATATATTAAGGGGCTTTGGGATGATGGCTATCTTACCTTCCAAATTCTTTGATTTGTTGAAGTGTTGTTGGTTTCTACCACAAGATCAGAATTTGAAATAACGCAGTAACGGCCAAGACTTACCGCGACAACAATATGTCACTGATCAAATAAAGCCGCCAATAGTCTTGCTATGGGTACTATGTACCTATTATTCAATGGTCTTGAGTTCTAATTTCAAACACCTACGGATCGGGGAAAGGATGGTCCTCGTTGTTGGTACAGTAGAGCCCATCATCCTCCATCTTCCCTCCAGCCTGGGCACCAGAGACCTTGACAATCATAGCCTGGTCCTTCGTTTACCCCTTAGAAACGGCTCAAACCAGGGGAATATCGTTCTCCTTAGGTACCAGCGCCGATGGCCATCAGAGGATGTTGACGAGGGTCGAGCTAGTTGGAGTTGAGAGACATGCTGGAACTTTGCTGTCAGTCAGCTTCGTTTGAGCCGAGAAATAGGAAGGGATATAATGTGAGAGAGATATCGTCTTGTGATATAGAAATATTTGTTGCCATGCAGTGCGATCTCGCAACCACATGGGAAGTGGAGGTAGCTCCGGATCATCGATCTGTTGGTATCCATAAAAATAGTTTATGTTCGTTGAATTGCGAAATGATGATGCTTGACACTTATTGCGAATAGGTAGGAGTTGAAAGACTGTTGAGGCCCAGCAGAACTCGATGTATTTGAAACTGGTTGAGAAAAGTTGGGCTAGAGACTATTGATTCAACTGTCAGTAAAAGTATCATGGAGATTAATTTATGTTGAGCTGATGAGGCTGCTTGCACTTGCGTTTCAAAGGACACCGTTCGTGATAGTAAAATTAACGAAGCAATTAAGAAAAACATGAATGTGCATATGGGGTGGCTGCTTGCCGGAGAGGATATTCCGATAGATTTGTCATTATCCGTAGATCTGAAAGAGATGGACAAAGACAAACAGCAAGCCAAACACAACAAAATACTCTGGGAAAAGCAGCCGTCGAACTGCTCCTTAGTAAGCAATGCAGGAGAAGGTAAGCGTGCCTTTGACGATACCTTCAAACATACAACAGCCCTGACTCAACGCAAGAACTGAATTGTTGTGAGTACCACCATCACAGTGATATTTTCGATTTGGATTTGGATTCTCTGCTGAATTATGAGAGATTCTCAGGAAGAATGTCTTTTATTTCCTCAGTGGAAGCGGGATGAAGCATCTTTGTCGAACCCCGTCATGTCGGCTTGAGACAGTCTCAGTCTTCTCAAAGCAACAAACAGCAATCAAACTTATGGTCTCATCACAGCGAGACAAGCTCTTTGACAGTTACCCTGTATTCAATGATCGAGAATGCGTATCAGCCCATGAATCTAACTACAGCCACAGTGACAGTGGAGGCTTTGAGGTGAACAAACACCCAGCCATATTACGAATTTCGCAAGCCCAAAAACTCACAAGTGGCGGATTGCGCCCAGGGGCAGCAGAACAACGGCATCATCGTGTTCCTGGCCTGAATAGTCACCAACCTTTCTAGCGCAAAATCGATCTGATCTGGATCCTCCCGCCCCTAGATGGAACCTTATCCGATCCTAGGTCACGATGCTGACGTGGTGAGACAGGCACTGGAATTCAATAAGCATTAGCAGTGGAAAGAAACTTACCCAATGCGTATTACTTCAGATCGGGACTTTTGCACGAAATCCTTCGGCCTCAGGCGTCACGAGTGATATTTCTGAGTAAAATCGAAATGTCTTGTGTTAACGCCGAATCGGACTTAAACACGGAGCCATGGCTGAGCCACGGTCTTGCAGCATAAGCATAAGCAGAAGCACACAGGGGTTGAACATTGGATCGCATAGTTAATTTGTAAGTCTAATTGAGCTGGAATACGAAAAATAAGCGAATGCTGACAATCAACGGAAATTCGCAAAGGCCTATGTCCGCAGATGCTGCAGATGCGGGAATTAGAAATATGTCAGATTTGACAGCTGTTTAAGGTATATAAATAACTCAACTGTATGAATAAATCAATATTTCGAAATAGCAGTTCATTCTACAACAAACCACTACATCTTACTCTCAATCTTCAAAACATTAGCCATCATGGTCACTATTGCAGTTGCAGGAGGTACAGGTAACGTTGGTCGCTCCATTGTCGAAGCCATCGTTGCAGCAGGAAAGCACCAAGTCATCGTCTTGAGTCGACAGGTAAATAGAACGAATCAAAAACCATCCTAGGAAGATTGCTAACAAATCCTAAGGAGAACAAGCCACTCGAGGAGAAACTCGGCGTTCCTATTCTCGCAGTAAACTCTCAAAATATTGACGAACTCACCCAACTCTTCGAAAAGCACAATGTGCACACCGTCATCTCAACTATCGGAACGAATGGGCCTACGCCACCAGAGACAGGCATGATCCGCGCTGCAGAAGCTGCAAAGTCGACAAAACGATTCATCACGAGCGACTGGGGACTTCCTCACACTGAAGAGTAAGTACTTGATTATCTCCTTGTTAGTCCGGAATAGATCGAGAAACTGACTGGAAATCAATAGACACGCTTCGCAGGCTAACTCTGCCAACAACAAGCTCCGCGCCCAAGACGAGCTGCGAAAGACGAACCTCGAGTGGACGTCGATCCACAACGGCTTCTTCATTGATTTCTGGGGCTCATCCGCTACAAAGTCTCATATGCATACCACAGCTACCTTTGTCGACATTGCTCATCATACAGCTGCTATCCCCGGATCTGGTGATGTCCCTGTGGCGTTTACTTACAGCCGAGATGTAGCACAGTACGTGACTGCGTTTCTTGACTTGGATAAGTGGGAGCAATCAACGTTCATCATTGGAGATAAAGTGACATTCCACGAACTTGTGAAGATTGCAGAAGCTGCTACTGGTAAGAGTACCCCGTTGAGTATGGGAGATAGGAAGCTAACCATTCTGCAGGTGATAAGTTCTCCGTGACTTATGATAGTGTTGAGAAGATGGAAAAGGGAGAGTTGACCGAGTTGCCAGGGCATGTACCGATGTACTCTCGAGTTCCCAAGGCTATTCTGCAGAAAGTCATGTCTGTCTATGGCTTATGGTCTGAGAAGGGTGCTTTCAACTTGGACGAGAGTAGAACCTTGAACCAGAGGTTTCCTGATATCAAACCTACCAGCGTCAAGGCTTTCCTAGAGGAAGCTTGGGGGAGTCAGAAGGAATGATCTGAGATCTTGATAGACTTTTTTTAATTAGAACCTCAAGATACGGGGAGTGTTTCAAAGTTCTATATCCTTGTCATGTTTGTTGCAAGGCCAAGATCGCTAGCAAGGGTGACTTGTTTGTGTTGAAACGACAGGCATACAAAAATACAACCCTGGCTTACAAGCACATGCACCTCTTTTATTTGGATATAGAATTTAGGATACCATTGTTTGTTCCAAGGCTCTCTTCCTAGCAATGACATCAACGCACTCACTTTGAAGAGGCTCTGCAAGATGAAGAAGCTTTCCATATTCCCTACTAAGACCGGCCAATCTTCGATCAAGCGCCATGGAAACAAAGCAGGTTACCATAGTACTACCGAAAACAGCCACCCCAAACGGACGCCGTCGCAGAAAGTAGATTCAGGCAATCTCCCCTGACTATCAAGCCATCTGGAGAGGAAGACGGAGACGGATGTAAAAGGTTCGCAATTATAGAAACAAAAACGTGGGAAGAAACATCGAAGAAAGGTTACCGTCCTCCATTTCTACAGCAACTTCCAGATCCGATCGCTTAAAAATAGATGAGACAGCGCCACGATCGCTGGAATAAGGTTAGACATGGGTACCCGCGATTGGAATCCGGGAGTGATGCTTGCGGGTGGTGTGATGGCTGGAATGTCTCTGGCGTTTTTGACCAAAGACGATGCACTTGACGCCGCACGCGGCATGGCGAGACGAGCAGACTAGGAGACGGGTATGGCAAAATGCGAGTAAATGAGTTCATACGAAGGTGTCTGGGACAAAGCTTATAAACCCCAAGTCTTGGTATGTCTCTCGTTTCCCTTCTCCTCATCACATTCTCACACATACATACAACAGCTTTACATAAATCGGCAGACACAGTCGCTACAACACTCGCTTCGATACTCAACAAACAACACACAACATACAATCACCTGTCGATTACGACTCAACGATCAAAATGAACAAGATTATGCTCCTCGCCCTCTCGGCCTCAGCTGCCCTCGCATCAGTGCAGTACTCGCCCAGCTTTCCCCTCCTTGCAGTGCGCCAGGTCGTCGAGGTGCCCTGCTCGGAGCAGAACCTCAAGGACTGCGGCACCGGCTGCATCCAGCAGGATTGGACCTGCTGTCCCAGCAAAGCCGGCGGGTGTCCTCCTACGGCCTACTGCGAAGTCGGCGCCAATGCGCAGTACGGCTGCTGTCCCAACGGTAGCATCTGCAACGGAGATGGAGGCGGTACCACTCGCGGCTCGACCGATACTTTGACCTTGGCGGGTGGAGATACAACTACCGTCGTCCAGGCTCCCAACACGGCGGCGACGCAGCCTCCTGTCATCGAGGGATCATCCACCGCCGTCATTGTTCCTCCTCCTGTCGACACTGCTTCTGTCCCTCCGGTTGTACCAAGCCCTGTTGCTCCTGTTGTGCCAGCTCCCGGAACTCCCTACCCCGTTGTCCCCGTCCCCACGCCCAGCACGGTCATCGTCAATGCTGGATCATCCAACAGATACAGCTTGTTCTGTGGTGTCATGGCTGGTTTTGCGGCGCTCGTTGTCTAACAGAGCGTTCAACTTTCTTTTGTTGCGATGGAATGTTAGAGTTTGACAGTCTAGAACGGTGGCACTGGAATGGATTGACCATGAATGGGTCGAATGGCTGAGTGGATAACCTCATAGCAAGCCGGATTCAGGTACTAAACCTAGTTTGACTGAGATTAATTATTTGTCGATTACGGAGTAGTTACTGCAATATTGATTCCTTTATTTATGTCGCATGCCCGAAATCTTTGGCCTATCGTCTAGAGGAACCTCAGAAATGAACTGATCACTGATTGGAGACTGGTTTGCAAAAATGTGGTATCTATTAATCCTAATTATACGTAAAAGCCAGCCTCAACAGCCGTGTGGCGTAATTGAGATATGGCGCTATTTTTCATAACTCATCGCTTAATCAATCTTGATGCAGACCTTGCCCTGGTGCTTGCCAGACCACTGGTACTCGTAAGCTTCACGCAGCTGCTCCAGGGAGAAGATCTTGGAGTCAACGATAGGGCGGAGCTTCTCGGGGTTGGCCTCGACAGCGCGGCACATGTCCTCCATCTGGGCCCTGCTTCCGACGAGGAGACCTCGGGTGGTGCAGAGGTTGGACAGGCAGTCGAGGAATCCAGGGTCGTTCTGGCCAGTGCCACCAACGAATCCGATGATGGAGATGACACCGTCGATCTTGATGGCGTTGAGGGACTGCTTCATAGATGAAGGGCCGGCGACCTCGATGATGTGGTCAACACCAGCGCCGCCGGTGAGCTCCTTGGCCTTGGCTCCCCACTCAGGAGTCTCGCGGTAGTTGATGATGTGGTCGGCACCGAGCTTCTCGAGGAGCTTGGCCTTCTCGCTGGAGCTGGTGGTAGCGATGACCTTTGCGCCGGCAGCCTTGGCGAACTGGACGGCGAAGATGCTCACACCGCCGGTACCCTGGGTGAGAACCCACTGGCCGGGGAGGAGCTTCTTGCCCTCGAGGCCATAGAGGCCGTTCCAGGCAGTGAGACCGGCGCAGGTGAGGGTGGCGGCCTCGTGGAAGTCGAGGTTGGAGGGCATGGGGACAAGACCTTGCTCGTCAAAGGCACCGACGGTGCGGAAGGTTCCGTCGGTGACACCGCCGAGGCCGGTCTGGACGCTCAGCTGGTCGAGAGAGCCGCCGATGTGGCCCTGGTTGAAGAGGGTGACGACCTTGTCGCCGGGGTGGAAGCGGGTGACGTTCTTGCCGACAGCGAGGACGGTACCGGCGCCATCGGAGCCGGGGACGACGCCGTCCCTTGCGGGGAAGGGGTACTTTCCGAGAGGGAGGATGAGATCACGGTAGTTGAGAGAAGCACCCTGGACTAGAATGTGTTAATTGAGCTGGTTGATAAGAAAGTTTGTTGTGTTTGGACTTACGCTTGACGAGGACCTGGCCATCACCGAGCTCAGGAGCGGACTCCTCGCTGAACTTCAGACCGCTGAAGTCCTTTCCATCACGGGAAGGGATGATCCACTGCTTAACAGTCTTGGGGATAGATTGAGACATTATGAAGATGTTGTAAGAGGTGTGAGTGTGAGATGTTATTGTAGAGTGATGAGTCGTATTAATGAGGATATTGACTTTTGACGACGACTTGATCTAGTCTATATATATGCCACGACTCAATCAGATAAAAAAGCTCAGATATACTGTTGCAATGCTAGAAAGATACAGATTTGTAAGGAAACAACGTCTGTGCATGAAATTTGTAAGAAGTCGCGTGCGTGGAGCAAGAGAATGGCCATGATCATGTCGTCCTTGAGAGAGTCGGCGACTGACGTAACTCTGTGGATCGCAGATCGAAGCAACGGATTGACGTTGTAATGAACCGTGACAGTGGCGAGTGCTCAACTGCCGTCGAAGCATGTTGGAGACAGGCCAATGGCGGGCTTTGGACTAAGAATTCCGAGGTCCACCGTGTGTCTGCAACAGAAAACGATCATGTTTTTTTCTTCTCTTTTTCCTCGGCCAAAGAGGGACGGACTCCACCGCAGGAAAAAAGACTCCACGCGGATCCGAGATTGTCAATGCCTTCCGGTTGAAGATGTAGAGCCGCCGGTCGAAGTTGTAAAGCTGCCGGTTGCCCGGACGGACGCTTTTGGGCTCTAGAGTGTGCGGATGGGATTTTGGTGTTGATGTTTTCAGGTGGTGATTGTCTTGTCATTGGTGGTTGTGCCACGTTGCGTCACTGACTCAGTGGTTCATGCATTGGAGTGCATGAGCATGAGCATGGGCATGCGATAACGAACATGGTAGATTGACATCACAACAGCTTCATGTTCAATTCAATGGCATTTATCATGACCAAAATAACAACTTCTTCTCAAATCTGATGCCATCTACAGGTACAGGGTATCAGCCGTTGGACTCACTGAAATGCATATGCTGTAACTTTCAACACTGGGGGCCTAGACATGGATATTGCCCCGCTACTGTCACCTGTCATCAGCACACTCTATCTACGATCCCTAAATTCTCCAAAACAAGGACATCTTCGATCACAATCAATCAATCACATAATAACCCCGACCTTCCAATCAATCCATGGCCGCCAATTCCCTTGGGCTACAGCTCCCAAGCTCCAGTGGATCCACGACCCCTAGACGCCCCATCACACCCGGTCCCAGCTCTCTCTCGGTGCCACCGACGACGGGCATCGTTGTCTTCTCGGGTGGTAGCGCCGCTAACAACCTCGTCGATGTCTTCGAGAGTGTTCGAGAAGCGAATCAGTGCACTCTGAGCTACGTTATCCCCATTTCTGACAACGGCGGTAGCAGTAGTGAGATCATTCGTGTCTTTGGTGGACCAGGTTTGTTTGTCTCTTCCCCTGGCTTTCACACGTGGCAAAGGCTAAACCAGGATCAAGGTATCGGAGATGTCAGGTCTCGACTCGTGCGTCTTATTTCCAATGACGGTAGCCCCGAGACCGTAGCTATCAAGCACTTCTTCAACCATCGCCTACCAAAAGCATATGCTGAAGCTAGGTCGGAATGGTTCGAGATCGTCGAGGCTACTCACCCGCTCTGGAACGACATCTCGTCCCCCAAGCGGGAACTCATCCGCTCTTATCTCAACAGCTTCAATCTTGAGGTTGTGAAGCGCATGAAGCCTAGCAGTCGCTTTGACTACTCTGGAGCCAGCATTGGAAACCTCTTCCTCACAGGCGCCCGCCTCTTCACCGGTAGTTTCGAGGCTGCCATCTACCTCTTGAGCTCCATCTGTTCGGTGCCGGATAGAATAGCAGTCCTTCCGGCTCTCAACACTAACTTTGCGAGCCATATCGCTGCTGGTCTTGAAGATGGAACGATAATCACAGGTCAGAACGACATCTCTCATCCGAGCGCTCCAACTGCGGCTGTTCCAGGAGCATCGGCTGGTGTGCATAGCCCAACGGTATCGCGACATGAGCCTTGGGACCATGATCATCATCACGTAGAGGATGCTAATCTCCCCGGAACGCTACCTGCATTGCGCCGACCAGCAATTGCCTTCTCCAAAGATCAAGAAGAGGACCTGCCTGCAAGAATCTCACGGCTGTGGTACATCAACCCTTATGGCGAGGAGATCAAGATGCCTGCCAATCCGAGAGTTCTCGATGCTCTTCGGTCGGTACATAGCATAGTCTACAGTATCGGCTCCTTGTTTACATCATTAATCCCAAGTCTAGTACTCCGCGGTGTCGGAGACGCCATAGCAAGTCCACAGGTTCGCAACAAGATCCTTATTCTCAATGGAACTACCGACCGCGAGACCGGCCCTTCGACGGCGCCTTTCACAGGTCTTGACTTTGTCGGAGCTATAGCCAATGCTCTTGCCTATTCAAGAGGTTTGCCAAACCCCACCGAAGAGGAATACTGCCACTACGTGACGCACGTCATTTACATAGAGGGCCCAACGTCGCCCAAGGTGGATAAACCACAATTTGGGATGTTGGGGATTGATGCAACACGGTTGTACGGTCCAAAGGATGAGAACGGAAGAGGTGGACGATATGATGCCAAGGCTTTGACGCAGGCGCTTGAGACTATCATCGGGAGAAAGGATGCGCGATCAGATAGAAGCCGACGAAATACCCTTGTTGGTTAGAACTACGATAGACAGGCGAACATCATGAAGTGCTGTAGATGAAGCTAGAGACAGACCCGGGTCAATACCTTCTGCTTGGCAAGATCAGCCACCGACAAGGCAGTGAGTCGGGTAAAAGAGTAAGACAAAGAAGAGATTTGTATTAGATGGTATATCATCGTGGTATGCATTCAAACTCCAGGTCTGACCGTAATGCCATGCCCACCACTGTTCCTCAAATGCGCCGTAATCATCCATGACCATAACGTTTCCCATTCCCATCGCTTCCCATCAAAACACCACACACGTAGTAACATCCCATTATCCTTCCTTTACTCGTAATCGGCCGGCGAAAACAGCAGGTACGCCATAACCACAGGCCAGGCCGTCGATAATAGCAACGCTCCCAGCACTGAACCTCCGGTTGTCCGGACGCGGTCGTAGGGGCCCTTCCAGCGGTCGATCAAGGCGCATGTGCTGAAGACCATGGCGATTGCGTACAGAGAGCCTGCCCAGAACACCGCGAGATGTATGTCGGCGTTGCGGTCCTCGGGGCTGAGAACGACGCCCGAAAGGTCGGGGACGAATGTTGAGGAGAGATTGGCGCCCATTGCGGGGGTTTGTAAGTGGGATGTGCGTATATGTATGTGAAATACGTCTAGGTGCGAAAGTATGCGTCTGTTTAGGTGTAGTGTTGTATTGGTGATATAAGGTTGCAGTAAAGGAACGATGCAAGATTAAGAATATTGCGTAAGATTTCTTTTTGTCGGATAAAAAAAAAGGATTAAGAAAACTACTCGCCAGCGAGAATAAGAGAAGAGAATGAGAAATAGCAGGAAAGGTCGTCGGCTTCTGAGAGCGAATGGCGCCAACAAAAGAAGGTAGAAGCTGGAGGTCTCACATCTCTTGATGCATGGGACAAAGCAGGGGTTGTGCCTCACGGCCAATCACAGTGGAGAGATGGCGATTCAGACAGGTCGGGGCCAAGACGACCCGGTCGCGGATGCGTCTCGTTGGTTGAAACATCTGCCACCTTGTGAAGCCGGGGGCCAATGGCGATATCCTCTTAAGCGCGCGGTATAGCATCACCAAGACATTGGGCAACGAGCTGAGCGACATAGCTGAATGAGCCCATTTCACCCAAATTAACATCTACCAAAACCAACACCATTTGCCTATTTTACCACTCACCAACTACCCTCAGCTCATCGTCTTGGCAGGCGTTTTCTCACTTTCTGTTTCCAGACCTGTCTCAGATTCGGGGATGTGACGTTGGTACAACATCCGAAACATCTTAACAGCCGCCTTATGAACATCCATATCGGTACGACCCCGTATTTCAACGACTGATGATTCTGGTTTTTTTTATGTATAGCATTAATTGCTATTGCTTGGCTATTATTCTTGGCGACATGCGAAACTCGTCTTCTCCCCGCCAACGCTCGGATCGGAGACAGCCCGGACTGCCCCGCTTTTCTCGCCGGCCCTATGACCGGTTGTTCGGGACACCATGGGATGAACGATGGGACATGTGAGAGCACGATGACTTATTGCAGATACTCTGACGTTCTGGGGTCAATATTTGATGAATAATCATTCTCTAAATTGCCATGTTTTTATATACTCTGTTACATCAACATCCCCCTCGTTGCATAGTCAATCCCGGTCACACATTTCTTAAACACCTCAGGTGAAGCACGGGACTAAAGCTACCAACTTGACAAAAGTAGAATAGTCTGTAGATTAAGTTGCACTCTATCTTATTGATAATACGTAGTACACTTGAATTGTTCAAACCCTTACAGAGATAAACTGTGGTGCATATCCTTGGCTTCGCTCTAGGGTATGTGGCTGATGGAGGTCAAAGTGTTGTTTAACAAACGTACAGTACCGTGTCATTGATTGTTCCTAACTTGGCTGTCAGCCTTCTGTAAAGTTCTTCGTAGGGTAAATATAGGGTCAGAGAGAACAAGTCAAGAATTTATAGCAACAGATGTACACTTCGAGACACGAACACATGAGATTGGAAGCATAAGTATCACAGGACGTTAACAACTCGTCCTCCATTTATTCCCAATTTCACTTTGCAATACATTTCATGGCGATTGTGGTCTGTCATCTGAGTGTTCACGCCCAGCATACCTTCTGAACCACTGCAATAACTCATCATGGTACGTTTTTCCACAGTCGATCGCCAGCCCTACTTCTACACATGGGTCAGCCAAGAGTTGCACATGTTCCACACCCTGGCTTCACACCCCCCCGCCATCACCGCCGTGGACGAGCTCTTGGAAGACTGGTATTCCAGACAGCCACTTGACTGCAGCATGGAATCCAACATGGACCATGTCTTCTCCATCATGAGGCTCTGTGCTTACGAGCCAGATAAGTGGCCCTATAACCAGCCTAACCCTGACAAGACTACCTGGAGTGAGGTCTCCCGTATTGCGCGGTACTGTATCAGGATGTGTGTTGTACTCCGAGGGATCTTGCCACTTATCTACAGTACTAGTTGGGATTCTTGTGTTCCCATCTTCATGTGGCATGCTATGTTGAATGTCAAGGCCCATTCTTCTCGGGAATTGATTCGTCGTCGTGATGAGCAACGGAGCAGAATTTCAGCCTCTCGTGATAGTGATGGTTCAAATTAGGTGCTTCTATCTGACCAATAAGCTGTCGCTGGCGATTTTGAGGCAAGTAGGTAGTCGTTTTTGCTTTGTGTGTTTGTTTTCGTTTTATTCCCACTCTGAGATTTTTGACACTTATCAGAGAAAATGATGTTTGTTTTTGGGTAAGTAGTCAGAGCGTCATAGACGAAATGGTGTAAAATAAAAAAAGTTTGGTAATTATCCAGTTATTGCGCACGTATTTTCAAATGAGCTTATCTGAGCCTTTCTGATTAGAGTTGACGTGGCATGAGGGAGCTCATGTAAGTTTCTAGTGCCGCCACTAGAGTTGGGCCAACCATAAAATACCTCCAGGTGTTACTGTAGGAAGTGGCTGCAACAAATGATTCGTCTAGAAGTGATAATGAAGTTTGTCCGCCTGGAGTGAGTGTTTATCCGTGCAGTGTTGACCTCGCTGGTATACGGTTCTGAAATGAATACAGTTTGCACTTGCATCACGATAAACTTAGAGTTCCCAGGGCCTAATCAAAACCTGTCAGACGTGAGAGGTTTCTCAACAATTTTTGACTCCTATAAATTTGTGCACCCCCCAGTGTTGAAAGTTCAAACGTATTTACAGTCGTTGGTATCAACTTGCGCTTTTGATAATCCATCACGCCGACTCAACTCAACAAGACCCAAACAGCAGAAATGTTCGCCAACTCAAGACTTACTACCCAAAAGATTGGCTTCTCCGTGCACAGATTGGCTGGCCAGTACGCAGGCTACTCGAGGCTCATTAACAATGGCAAGGCGCAGACCGTCGACACTAAAAAATATACCCTGAAGAATTATGAACGACTCAGTCTACAGGATCAGATAATAGTCAGAAACAGACTCAGATATGCGACCTATACACCATCGAAGGTCGAGAAGATGACTGAGGGAGTCGATGAAAAATCGAAGCGGCTAGAACAAAATACAGAGACAACTGAAGGAGTTGACAAGGCAAACTGTTGAGGCTGTGAAGAAAAACAGAAATCGCAAAAAGTCATCTACCAGCACTGAAAGCTGGAAATTACTAAGACAAACGCTGTTATAAATGTAAGTCATGGTCTTGGCCATTTCAGTACTTTGAAGTAACACATTTACAGCCAAGCTGTTGAAGAATGAAAATCGCCACCCATCTGCTACATAAAGTATAAACGAAATTGAAACAGATTTAAGTACAGAGGCATCCATTGCCCATTGAAACCTTTCATGATTTTCCTTCTCACGGCTCTTTCACCCTTTCAAGACTCATCCGACACTGTGTCACCCTCGGCAACGCCATATGGGTTAACACGGATCATCGAGTTATGAGACATTGGATATAAGCTTATTCAAGATACTAATCTGACGGCCACGGGGTCTGCTCGAGTTTGTATTGTGCAACATGTCTGTACCGCCAGCCACGAGTTTCCATCGCAAATTCCTCGCCTTTATCAGTCCCAATACTTCGACTCTCGAACCCTGAATATCTGTACCGATCAATAAATTGTTTCCAAGAATGTTCCTTGCTTTTTGAGTTCGAGAAAGGTTATATTACATGCACTTGCAGATGTCTATTCCTTTAGCCTGAAAGACTGGTGACTACTTCTCCATTGTATGAGATATCTTCATAAAGTAGACCCAGCTACTCTGAACCAAAGGATCTTAAAATTCCCTACGACATGATGAGTCCCTGTGGGGGAAGCCAACCTATCGCTTAGCAGGTTCCTTGGCGATCGCGATCTGCTCAATTCCGGCGGGTTGGCTGGAAATTTGAGCTTTGCTACTCTCGGATCTGTGTAGGCCCTCCCTTTTTGATGCTTCTGTGGACTTCATTGGGGCAGATGGGTATCTTTTTCTTCATTGCAAAATGGTGCTACCAGACTCGATTGAATTATAATGGACCCCTATCTCAACTTGCAACAAAATCACATCTTATCCCTAGCCTCCCACCTCGCCATTGGTAAGGTCAAGTTGGCTATCCTTGACTGCACTTTCTATCCTCTAGCCAAAATACTTCACCCATACTCATCGTCTTAGTTCTCGACGATACCCTACCTTCGAGCTGTCCGTCTTGGGGTAGAACGATAAAACGCATCGTCCATCTGATCATACGTGGCATTGGCCCCTGGCCTTGGACATCGTCCTCGGTAGTCGTAATACTCGTTTGGCACTTGGTAGTACTCATCATAAGAGGTAGAAGCAAGTCCTCTTGGTCGGTGAATACCGCCCCCATAGTTACCGAATCTGCTGACACGGCAGCTCGGGCCCAAATACGGAGATCCCGATAACGAATAAGACCGGTCTGAGCGATCTTCTTCACTGCGATGATATACACAGAGATCCGAAAAGCGTCGACTCCTTAGGTCCCGAGCTTTGCCACACCCGTCTTTGATACAGGCCTCTTCCACGCAGTATTCGCCGGGGACCTTGGCTGCTTGCTGACAAACTGTATTGATGCAAGTGTGTGTTGGGCAGAAGTAAGAACCAGAACCGGTCTCATTTGCTTTTTTGAAACAATCGAGTTGCTGACAGGTATGTCGGGGACAATTCTTGAGTCGGGAATTAGTCGGATCAGCGATACGATCGTCGCATCCTGCTACAGAGCATCTATCTGCAATGAACCATTAGTCTATCATCTTGGTAAATCGAGATCAGGTACCCACGCTTGCGACACCAATAATTAGAAGCGTCAGATTGGAAGTCGCGAGGACGATTGCAGTTAGGTGTACAACATTTATGATCATAGCAGAGTTTCGAGTTCGGATGAATGATGGCATCACATCCCCCTTTCATCGTGCACTGTCCATGGTTGGCACAGAATGTCTTAGGTATCCTGTTCAAGTCCAGACTAGCATGCGTTGCACATCCTGGAGCAGCACATGGTTGATGACGATAGCACTTTCGTGTATCACGGCCCGCCGTGAGTGTTGGACGGTAGCAGTTAGGTTCCTGACAAGTGTGATTATCGCACATGCGTGACGTGGATGTTCGATCCAAAGGGCAATCTGGGATGGAACATTTGATCTCCTTGGAGTGTTCTGCACAGTATTCCGTGCTGGAGTCCCGACGGGGTAGGTAGCATCGTTCGTTTCTGGTTTTCATCTGACAACAGTCTGGAAGAAGTTAGCATGTGACCCAATATGTAAATGATCAAGTATTGGGAACTTGCGGTCTGGACAGAGCCATTCATCACTCCCTATCCAAGAGTACTGGAAGGATGGTCCTTCGACAATCTCGACTTGTGCTGTGCATCCGGCCTGGGCACATATGGAGTCTAGGCTGGTGAGTACTTGTTCGCAAACAAGGTTTCTATGTTTTACTGACGTTTGTCGCAGAATTTCTCATTTTTCTTCGTATAGGAAGTGCATTTTGACCCAGCATAACAGGTATCTAAGGGATAGTTAGCAGTGTATGTGAATAGCCCCCTTTCATATGCTTACGATCTGGACAGAATTTGGATGGCTTTTTTGTGCTCTGGTAATTCCCTGCCGGCTTATCACATATCAAGCACTTCAATGGTGGGTTGAAAATAGAAAACTTGTTCCGACTGCGGTCTTTTCTATGAGACCCCATTGTGAAGAGGCTGGGAAGATGTTGTTTGGTTGTAGTGAACTTCCAGACTGTTATGGCAAGTTAAGATGTGTTAAAAGAATCGGAGTATTGAGAGATTTGGCGCCCTGTCTAAATGTATCAGTGTCAAGGGATTGTGATGGACAAGATTATGACAGGTTTGGGCTTGCTTGAGGATAATCTCAGAATAGTAATGAACATGACTCAGTCGGAGAGGTAAACAGGCAGCCCTTATATATCCCCAACCTGAATGAAAGTGAAATACGACGCTCCGGACAAAGTTATGGGGTGGATTCGCTTCTACATTTCAAGCTCCCTCTGTGTGCAACTATGGAAGTGTTACACTTCGGCAAGGGAGCTCTGTGACGTCTGAGCCTTTTGGTCGCCTTAAACTTTCTCATAAGGTTGTCACCTGAGTATTGCTTCTATTTCGAGGTTGAATAGGCAGGTCTAGATAGTCGCGAGATCGGAGGCCTGATTTCTGATGTTGTAAATCGAGCCTGCAGGGGTCTTACAGAGGAAGTAATGTTTGGTCAAAGAAGTGAACCCTTCCTGATTGCTTGGACGTTTTCATGACAAGCCAGGAATCAGTCTGCCCCATACTTCTGTTTTGTAACCTGGCTTATCATTGGCATCTTTAGCCCAAGACAAAGCTTTACCATGACGACCCGTAAAACCCAGGTCAATTAAGTCATCGTGCGCCTCTGATCACTCAATTTCCTAATCAACTATCAGCTATAGGGTCTTCTCCTGTTGCGCTTAAATCACAGGCTTGTCGAAGTCCCTTACCTCAGTTCGACAGACAGACAACCGTGAGCTTGTCCGAAGCTTGGCTCGAGGTTTTAGCCTCATGATACATGGGTTGACAAGGTCTTAGCTTTGCATCGGTGTTGTGTTCTGTATGGCGAGACCCACCATCCTGTATCACTACACTTCTAGCTAAAGTGTCAGAACTGATATCTAAGAAGGCAGCAACATGTTTGCTTTGTCTTGATCAACGCGTAAGCAGTTTTCAGTTGGCAAAAATCCCCCCTGAGCAAGGGGGAGTTTGCTGAAAAAGCTCTGGCGCGACAATCACAGACAGTCATTGTGCGATGTGTCTTGTTAAACACAGTATCTGTCAATGGTTGTTCCGCAGCAAAGTGATACTTTCTGGAAGTGAGACGCAGCTCAACATCCACGAGGCGGTGTCTTGACTTACTCGCTAGGTCGAAATCTCGGAGATTTTGCTCAATTGACTCGCATCATGTTTCCTCCCAGGCATGGTGCCTTGCATTTTGAATTGTTCTGTGACTCCATGTTTGTATTTCAACGTTGGAATGGCTCACGGTTGCGATAGGCCACTACAGAAGCAGTGGTATCCAAATAAACGGGACAAAGGAGAAAAGTCGGTTTCTGTTGCAGTGCAAGGGTGGTGAAAACATAGATCTAGATAGTAACTCGGTGGTGTTGAAGAGAAAACTGAGTTTTGGTGATTGGTCACGAAATGTGAGAGGGAGAAATTTCCAGAAACAAATCTTGATATTTTGCTAAGGCAAGTGCAATCAACCAAAACCAACCCCCTTTCGGCAGTCGCAGCCTACTAGCCCTCATATCTCATATGCAGGCAGCCGCCCCCTCTTCTGTCCCCTAAGGATCCAACGTCTTTTCAACTCAACAAAAATGAAGTTGTATCGGCAATTCCGTCGCTTGATCTCTTTTGTTGTACCATTTCTTGCACTACGCCGAATGGGCCCATCCGTACTCGTCTTTGTGCGGCCGTCTTGTGAAAAGTTGGGCAGACGAAGAGGTCATTATTCGATTTTCATCGGGCCACACGGCCTTGGTCCACGTCACCAAAGGTTCGTCTCGCTTATACTGCAGTTCTATTAGCAAGTTACCATGGTCGCCGGCCGAGTGGGTAAACCTTGAGATTCCAGTAACATAACAGATGCTAACATCTGAGTCACCAGAGAAGCCACCGCGGAACCAGGTTCGACTGTTACGACACTCTCGCTTTGTTAACCAGTTGTCCTTCAGACTACCTCGATAGAAGGCTTCTTGCAGAGGTCCGGCAGTACAGCTGCCGATGTTGGGTCCACGATAAAAGACAGAGTTCGAGGTGAGATCAGGATGAACGACGCTCCACTATCGTGGATTTGGCAAGGCAAACCACGATGCGAACCATGGTCAGGAACCAGCTGATGAATATTGGTTCGCCCTAGATCCAACAGAGGTACAAGGTCAAGTCACCAGCCGAGCAAGCAACGACACGTACTTCTGAACCCCAGACAATCCAACGTTGGGACAACACGATCGTCGATGCCTCTTCTCGCCGGACCTACTTCCAGTATCCGTCAGTCATACACAAACTCAATATAAAAGATAACAGAAACTCTTCTCACCTGGGTTGGCACCATCTCTCGACAATGACTCAACCATTGAGTAGCAAGAGACAACCGGATTCTCCGTAACCTGTCTCTGGCTTTCCGAGGGAGCGCGTGCATTTAAATATGACCTTGACCCTTGCACATTGTCCTTCCCCGCCTCTTCGCAAGCTTTACCAGATTAAGAGCTTGCATACCATACTCTTCGAAGGGTGAAGGATGTGAAGCTAATCGGAAGCCCCAGCCAGTTAGGTACTCAAGCCACGCAGTCTTGCCTATAAACGACTGTGTATCCAGCTGATCTAAAATGGCCTACACTAGGGAATGCCCGATTGTTTGCTTCTTGAAAGCGTCGATCAGACCAATTGCTAGGCAGCTATATCCGTCGAGCCATCGGTAGTCATTGTGTTTGCCTATGAAGACTGGACATAGCAGGTACATATCAGTGGACAACGTGACACAAAAGCGTTGGTGTGCTCCCCTCGCTAAGACCTACTCTCCCTGGCCAAGTCTTAGTATTCTGGACCTTTGTACTAATGTATGAATTCTCGGCAGTTGTTTTGTGCTCCCCCTATTGTCCCTCACCCTATCCATGGCCATTTTCAGAATGGCCATCGGGAGGTCCCCAGATCATGGGCCGGAGCTCTCAAAGAGCAAGAAGAAAGTTCTGAAACCATGACCAAAGGATTCCTATCAGCCCACAACTAGGTATCTCTTTGATTGGAGTTCTCAGCAAAGTTGGCGGACCGTTGCCAACATTGGCTGACATAGATTGTCCGGACGTGGACATCTATCACAATTGCAGGTGCCCAAACTTGTGACCGAGTACTTCTCGGCAGATCGCCTTTGTCCGATGTCAACATATTCCCCCTTCAACCACGAGTTCACATCATATCTTTTCCTAGCAAGCTGACATTTCCACAAAGCATCATTTCACAGTCCAAGTCAATTTCAAATTTCTTAGTGTGTCAAGACTTTCAAGGTATGTCATCACCCTTGTCAACATGTGCTCTGTTCATGCATATGTACCAGAAGCGTGAAACACGAACTCCAGGTCGAGATTATTCCATTGACGGCTTTGTCTCAGATATAGGTTCTAGCACCTCACATGTCTATACCTTTCTACCTCCTTCCGGCCACCCATCCGAATTGGGGCCACTTTGGCGAGAAACTGCTCTTCATAGGGTTGCCACATGCTAAGCCAAGCCAACCGAAGGCCAAGCAGGAGAAGAAAAGGGGGAACGGTTCTAATCGGGCAATAGTTCGGTGTGAGATCCGGAAGGGCAGAGCTGTTTTTATTGTCAAGCCTCTTCCCCCGAAGCCCAAGGAAAAGTCATGCCCCAATTGTGGCCACGCCGTATAAGATGTAGTCTATAAAATTCCAGCACTTCTGGTCCAGGTTCGATCCCAGACCATATCTTTAAGCACCGTTCCGATGTCGTCGTTGGTCATACTTGCGAGCCACTTCCTAACGTCTCATTACATAGTTATGACACATCAATGCAGACACATGGCGCATCGATATTACGAGTGTGAAGCTGCATCTTACAAGGGGGATTGTGTTATGAGTCGGCTCCCCAAGACTACAAACAATCGGAAGGATTCAATTGTCGTAATTCGGCATGAACATGAACCCCGGTACCTCCAAGTCCCAAAATGTGCAAAGACCATGTCCACTCATCTTTTACGAGCCAGGTATATCCTTGCTTGCACTCATATCGAGATGGAATTGATCACCTATCTGTGTCACAACCAAAAGCGGCTTATATCATCCCGTTTAATGCTTCCCTCCGAGACTTTAGCGAGTTCTCTCAACCCTTGTTATGATCTCAACTAATACCCTTTGTATCCCAGATAATTCCCCATTGTCGCAATTACTACGCTTTCCCCTCCTCCGTGGCCCTTGGTTTGTTGGTCTCTCGAAACCTGGCTGCCGCCCACTGCATCGATCCTAGGACAGCAAAAGTGTGAACGAACAAGTGGCTCTGGCCATTGAAATCCGAGGAATTGAGGATGTTGATACAATTAAGGTACGTCTCAACATCCATCTTCTGCAATACGGGGCCATCAATTAACAGTTCCGCCAGATAGAAGGCACCAGTATACCCGATCCAATAGTCCACTCCAAATGTTTCCTCTTGCCTTCGTATGGCCTTTTGCTTGTACCTGGCCAAAAACATCCGCCAAGTATCTCAGCTCCAATACCCCTTCCCTCGAGAATTTTCCATTGAGCCGCTTGGAGCTATCCCGCTTCCTTAGACTTTGTCGACCCGGGCTACCCAACCCACACCTCCGTTCAACCACAGAGCTATCAGATCCCCTGGTGCTAATAACATATTTGGATATGGTCTTTATGGTTCTGGTACGTGTTTTATTCCTCATACAACACCTGCTGCATGTCCCCCAAGTCTTAATACCGTTTCCCCTCCCCAGCACAGACAGTCCCCCTTTCCCAAGAAGAAGATAATCCCCGGGCCTCAATACCACTCAGAGTGATGATTACTCTCGGAGAACAACCTAAGAGGGGATGGCCGAGCTAGAGTTCTGTAAGTGTGTAGTGTCTTCCCCTTTTCAGACTTCAGCATTCATCGACCATCAAGCTTGGTCTCATCCCCTCGACACACCGGTGCCTTTGATTTTCACAATTACTACGACCGAAGGAGATACATAATACTTCCATCAAAGATGACCACCAATTCCAATCGTCGACTTTTCAGTCCAACCACTCACTACCAGAGAAGTTGGCACATAGGATGAACGTCTTCATCCACGTACCTCGAAGACACCAGACGTGTAAGCAGCAACCCACTTGCTTCCCAAGGGTGGTCTATCCCTGGGCCATTGGTAATATCAAAAACCCTCTCATAATGATGAAGCAATTTTCTCACAGTCTTCTCTTTGACAGCTATTCACAACCCCTTTTCCCTCTCCGGGACGCGAACGGGCCGATGGATATACCCTGAAATTTGAGCTACAAAGAAACGTGGTACCAGGAGGACTACGACCATAGTAGAGGCTACACGGTTACAAATTGGTTGCGCTTCATGAAGTCCATGTGGCTATGGATCTGACAGATGGGTTGTTGAATGCATTCTTGTATGAGGAGGAGGCCAAGATCCTCTGTATTTATCGTTAGCTTGCCCCATTGACCATAGAAGAACGACCATGAATCCAAAGGGTTCCGATGTTCACTAACAAACTCTAATTTGGCAATGTCTGCGATCTTCACCTTCCACCTACTACAACAAGACATCACGAAGATTGAGACAGTCAGTTATGTACGAATACTATAGTATTCACATGCTTCATGAAAGTAATTACAGTGGCCATTGACGTTACTGGCATTAGGCTATTCCGCAATTCCACATCCGAGCCTTCAATCCCAAAAAATATGTTCATCCCCTATTTCAGACCTACTCCAGCTTGGCGCTGAGAGGCAAGTTTCGAGAACTGCTTCCAACATACACCGTCTTGGCGTGGTCAGTGATGACCCAGTTCTGGGCATCGGTGTCCCAGTTGCTCAGATCACGACGAGTGATGGGAGCGTTGAAGATAACACTTTGGCCAGGAGCAATGTTCTCCAGGCGCTCGAAGCCACGCAGAACGCGAACTGGTTCGTTCTCACCACCCAGGCTGACGTAGAGCTGAGGAACCTCATCAGATGTGACGTTTCCTGTGTTGGTGATGGTTGCAGTGACGGTGTAGAGTACATCCCAAAGTTGAGGGTTGCCACCAGGGGCGCCAGACGCAGGGGAGCGAGGCTGGGCCGAGCCATTGACTGCATTGGGAGGCAGGAACTCTTCAGCGGTAGCTCCAAAACCGGCGGGATCATTCGACGCCTCCTTCGCAGACGAAGAGGTGTTCAGGTATGGGTAGATGAACTTATAGATGTATCGAACACCCTTGGGGAAAACGTAATCGTTCAGGTCGGTGCTAAAGTTGCCGAAAGTAGGTGCAGGAATTGTCTCTCCGGCGGGAGGCTGGTAAGTCGCGTTGCTAGTGGACTGGATGTTGAGATCGGAATACTCAAATGTGGTCCACGACAGACCGAAACCGAACTCGTAAAGGGGAGCAGCGGTATCATTAGTAGCTCGCTTTCCGTTGGTGCCAGGAGATTGTCGGTCAAAGTGGCGGTAGTCGATGAAGACACCCTCGGTGAAGTCGTCTTGGGGAGCACCACGGCCATTATTGGCCTCGTAGAGGACCTCGGTACCATAGCTCTTGCGAGTGCGGCCCCAGGTGAAAGGAGAGCGTCCAGGGCTTGTCTTTCCGTAGAGAATATCGGCAATGGCGTTGCCGGATTCTTGACCAGGGACACCGGCCCAGACGATGGCCGTAATGTTTGGGTTGTTCTCGTACTCAGACAGCAGGACTGGGCCAACAGTATGGAGGACGACAATGGTGTTGGGGCAGATGGAGGAAACGTTCTTGATGAGCTGATCTCCCTCCTTCCACAAAGTAAGGTTCTTGCGGTCACCAAAGTTGCCGTCAACCTCAATGTAGCCTTCACCAGCGTTGGCATTGGCGAAGACAATGGCTGTCACGTTTGGTTGGCTGATAAGGGCTCGTGTCTGATCCCACTGGTTGTTTTGCAGGATGCTCTCGTAGCGAGAACCGTCCTCGGTAGCTTGAGCCTGAATTCCTTGGTCAGGAGTGACCAAGTAGGGGAACTGAGCCGTTCCTGATCCCCAAGCCATGGCGAGGGTTCCGTTGTCACATCCACGGTCAGAGCAGCCGTTAGGTCCAGCAGGGTTTGGTCCAGCATCCTCGCCAATGACAGCAAGGAACTTGGGCTTGTTGAGAGGAAGGGAGCCGGTGTTCTTGAGAAGAACGCATCCCTTGGCACCTGCTTCGCGGATATGCTTCTTATGGTCGTGCATGACGTTCACTCCGAAGTTGACCTTCTCAAGATTCTCTTGAGCGTAGGTCTGAGTGAAACCGAAGGTATCACGAGTCCAGGATGAGAAGTTGATGTCGGGAAGGTCCTCCACGGTCTTGCCGACCTTGAAGAAAGCTGACATGATTCGGAGAGCCATGTCATCGATACGCCAAGCGGGAACTGTTCCGTTGACGACTGCAAGGGTCAGGTTTCCACCCCAGAAACTGAATCCGGTGTTGAACTCGGTATCACCAGGCATGGTCATGTCTAGTCCGGCAACTGCGGAAGCAGCACCAGTGTGTTGAGCCTGCCAATCGCTCATGATGAAGCCCTGGAAGCCCATCTCGTCTTTGAGGATTCCGTTGAGGAGCTTGGAGTTTTGGCAACCGTAAGAGTTGTTGATCTGGTTGTAAGAGCACATGATTGAGCCCACACCAGCGCGAACAGCATCGGCAAAAGGCCAAGCATAGACCTCGTGCAAAGTCTTGTCGTCGATATTGGACGATAGAGACTCTGAGATGTTAAACTTCCGAGACTGGACTTCGCCACGTTGACGGAAATGCTCTGCGTAACTGTTAGTGTTCTGCTCATTGCAAGATCTCCAAGTCACATACCTTGTTCGTTTCCAATGTAATGCTTTGCACAAGCAACAGTACCACCATCTTGAATACCCTTGACAGCTTCCGCCATAGCGTGACCAGCCATGTAAGGGTCGACGCTGAAACCTTCCCAGTTTCGTCCACCAGCAGCAGTACGTCCAAGTGGACCAGTGGCAGGACCGAGGGCAATATCGATACCCTTCTCCTTGAATTCAGTGCCCATGAGGAGGCCTCTCTCGTACCAGAGAGCCTTGCTCCAGGAGGCACCAGCAGTGATACCAACCGGGAAAGCACTGTTGTAGTCGGACATACGAATTCCGAGGGGGCCATCCTGAAGGCAGAGACCTCGCATACCAAGACGAGGAATGGAACCCACGTTTCCTACGCAGCGTTCACTTTGCCATCTGGAGAAGAGGTTAGCTGAGTAGGCACAGAAAGCGTGTTCTCACGGAGTCACTTACCCAACACCAGTGGTCAAGTTGACCTTTTCGAGTAGAGTAAGCTGAGACACGAAGTCCTTGGCCTTAGCATAGGCATCCTCCCAGCCAACAGCTGAAGGATCCATCCATGGAGAAGGATAATGAGGCGGAGAATGAGCGAGTGTATCCCGCGAGACAAGCTTTGGGGTGTCAGTAAGCGGATCAACCACATTCATGGATGCAAAGGCCGCGAGAAGCGGCGTAAGAAGTGAGAGGCGCATCCTGGTCGATCGAAAGCCTCTCTTGTCTTGAGTGACTTAAAAGATGATTCCAAGATCAAGGAGGTAGTCCACGAAAATAAGGAACGGAGCGAATGGAAAGCCAACAGTGAGGCAGAAATAAATGAGGGCAGAAAGGATAAAGATGTCTTCGACGTCAGAGATGAACTCGTAGATATCAAACATATCGATAGAGAGTGATAATGAGAGACTGTCTCGAGAGTTTTGTTTCTGATTTGCAAGTACGAACGAAGGGAAGGAATGTGGTGATGTGAAGTGTTTTGGGGGAAACAGTTGCAGGGGAAGGAAGAGAGGGGAAAAGGAAAACTGCAAGGCAAGGAAAATGGTTGTGGCCTGGAAACTGGAAACTGGAAACTGGAAACTGGAAACTGGAAGAAGCTGGAGGAGAGCAAAGATGAAAATGGCTAACCTTGACACCTGCTAAGGCTCCTGGAACCTCAGAGGCAAGTGCACCTGCGCCATCACTGCCGGCAGCACCTAGAATAAGGGCTGCAGAGAGCCAATTGGTCTTCATCCTTGATCGTCTTCTCCGTTATCGGATATATAATTTTATATATACACAGTTTGACTGTAACAGCATTTGGTCAGCATCGAACTCGAACAATATGGAGCAATGCAGTCGTTTTTAGCATTGGAGGAGGGCACTGACAGGTAGCTCACAGGCTAGATCCAATATCTTGGACTGAAGTGAGACTCAAACGGCCGGGGACGTTGAGTGTAGAAGATGACACACGATGTAAGCCACGACGAGCAAAACTCAATGGTCACAGAGACACGGGTAATTGGAAGACTTTATATAAACATCAAGCCCATGCAAGTTCATGCAGGCTCAAATGCAACAGCACACGTAAGTTAAGTTCAAGGGAGCTTTACCAAAGCGCCCTAGGGCGGCCCATGTCTCGGACCACGCACTCCACCGGCCACTGCAAATCCCTTCCCTTGGAGAGCAACGCTAGACAGAATAACTCAATCCGCTGGTCCCGGGCTCCAGCAAAAATAAAGGTGATGCATGCCTCACATGGAAATCGTCATCAACAAAAAGGACCCAAGTCTCTTCCCCACAGCGTTGGCAAAGGCGCCCATGGACATGGAGGGTCGACACACGCCGGGATTGGACAATTCGTGGTGACCGCGGCATTGACAGGCCCTTCCTTGGTCGTGGGGTAAAAGGGCCGATGTTGGAGCAGCAGGCTTCCAAAAGGATCGTAGGTTTACTGTCTACCGGTGTGTTATTGTTATTGCGACTGCAGACTCGTCTGACCATCAGCTTTTTTACTTACAGCACATGGCCAGGGCCTCGAGAAAAGGGTAGTATTCCACTCAAGGTCTTGACGTCACATCTGTTCTCGGCCAAGGCCATAATCTGCTGGTCATTATGCTCTGGTTCATGGTTTTTTGTTTCCCCGCCTCAAGAGAGCTACACAGGGCTTGAGCTATGGACAGGGATCATCACCATCCAGCTTCTGTGGGCATGACGAGCAGACCGAGTTTATGGCCTCTTAGTCAAGATCATCAGAGCACCACTGATCTGATATGCAGAGACCTAATACGAATTGGAACTCTTGGTGCAAGGCAAAATTCCAAGACCAACGTTACACTACAGCTTTCGGGGCGCTCAAGGTCGGCTGATCGGTCAGCGAGAACTGTGATCGACATAGCTAAATTTGCATGTCGTTGTCCACGGACGATTAAGCTTTCATCTAATTTCTTTATTAGTGAAAGGAGGTAAAAAGAACCATGCCTCCCTGGCTATGCCTCCCTGGCTAATCCCAAATGCTTCCGACTGGAGTCGCTTACAGGTTCTCCTATGCTCACTCAGCCGGTGAATCTGCCCTCAATTGCCGGCTTCAAAGCCAAGCCTCATTATCAACAAGTCTCCGTTCCCCACGATGCCCTTGTAGCCTTGCTTCCCGCCCTCTTTCCCCGCATCACAGCCCCTCTTGGAACCCAGACCCCAGAACTCCAGCACCCAAATGGATATCGAGCGATCGTCTGCGGCCGAAGAACCCCCGCGGAATGTCGGTCCTAGGTCCCGTGTCCCATTGAAACCCAGTTATAGTGCCCTTGGCAATGGTCAGATTACCACGGTTTATCCAGTGTTGTCGGTATGAAGTCGCTGTTGACTTATAAGCGGTGCAATAGCCTTGGACGACCACCTTGGAAGCTTGGAATCAAGTGCCTGCGGGTAAGAATATTCACTATGGGTAAAGAGGTTTGATGGGTGGTATGCATACTGCACATGTTTAAGCAGTCAGATGTTATTAGTTGGGTTATGCAGTAGCTTAATGCCTATATAGGAAGGTTGGTAAGCTATCTAAGCGATTTTATTTTTCCCGGGATTCTTATAATCCCGACGACAATGAATGCCATCATTGATCCATTGTAAGTTTTCCTCTCTCTGACCCGGGCCGTTAAACCGACCGTTCCCTTGAACCTTAAGGCATCATGGAACTCTACTCCTCAACCTCCAGTTTTATCTCCATTTAAATCAGTAGATGCCGGGAATGATTCGGGATCGAACAATCTTGCGGTACTCCTCCCAGTCCTTGCCGTACTTGCGGTGGCACTTGTTATCGTCACGGCGTTCGCGGTGAACAAGAAGAATGCCAAAGTACACGATGTAAAAGTAGGTGATGAGCATGCCCCAACCCTTGGCCTCGCCCTGGATGACTTCCCGACCGTCACTCATCACGTACGCGCCCTCAACGTTAGCTCCGGCGCTCAGAATCTGATAACCGGCAAGGCCGGTAGGGAGGCAGTAAGGCCACGACTGAATCCAATCGCCGAGGTAGTTAATGTGTCGGGCAATACCCCACCAGCCAGTCGTGAGCAGCTTGCTACCCTTCTCGGTCTGGATGTACTTGAGGTGAGAGATTCTGGGATCGTCGGGGTTTGTACGGAAGCGGTTCTTCTCGTTGTTGGCTGAGCGGAAGATGTAGAAGCCAAGACCAATAAGACCCAGCATCGCAGCAAGGCCGAGAGGGCCGAGCGAGATGGGGTGAACCGAGAGGTAGCGTGTCTGCAGGGAGTAGACATACGGCACCCAGACAATATCGCCGAAAGCCAGCATCATGCCGAATCCGTCGGTCGTGATGTCCATTGTGGTCAGAATCGCGGGCTCGTTCCACCAAGAATCGAAGACGTATAGAGCCTGGACAGCGGTGATGAGGATGGAACTATCGGTCACATAACCATAGTTGCGGTACTGCTGGGCGCACCAGGAGCAGTTCATGATGATCCAGCCCATCATTCCAGGTCGAAGCTCCAAGAACTCCTTGAGGTCAACCTCGCCGATAAGAGGAATCTCAACGCGCGGGTTGAGTTCGCGACCGATGAACCAATCGTACAACATGTTGCCCGAGTGGCCTCCAGCAGCGAGTTCGCGGTTCTCCTTGTTTCCAGGCTTGACGCTGAAGCTGCGAACATAGACGAAGGTGGATACGAGGTAGGAATAGATGATGTTGGCGGAAAGGATCTGAATGAAGTGTTCCGACATGAAGGTCCAGACAGGGAATTCGGCGCCTTGAGCAATAGTTCCAGCAGCGAGCACAGCGAGGGTGAAAGTACTGGAGTACAAGGCTAAGAGAGGTTAGCAAAATCCCAAGAAATATCTGAGAGTTGACGAACTGTTGAATCGGTAGTTAAGTCGGCCGCCAGAGCTCAACTCAGTGCCCTCAACTTCGATCGCAGGCAAGACACGGTACAGGATCAGGGACAGCGCATTGTATCCCACAACAGCAGCAGTTCCCTCCCAGCTAACCAAGCCAGCAACTCCATTCTGAGGCCAGCCAACCTCTTGTTTTAAGTTGTCGAGTGATAGGGTCTTGGGGTGAAGAAGCGAGGGCGCGGGGCAGCCAGAGATGTCGTTGCAGACGAAGTTGAAGACGTATACGAGGATGGGTAGGAAGAAGGAGATAACGAAGGCGCCAGGACTGGGATTGTGTTAGTTACGACTTCAGTCAAGAGTCAAGAGTTAACTTACGGGCCAAAGAACTCGTAGCCATGCTGTTCCTCAGAAGGAGGCGCCTTGGTCTTGACAGCCATGATTGAGGTTGTTGTGAATTGAGGACTGGTACAGCAGTTGAGGCAGTCAATAAGGGGTCAGGCCTTGTAGGCTTTGTAAGTGAACTCCTTTACCAGTACGAAAGGAACAGTTGCACAACCAAGAGTTTTGGGGTTTAAGGAGGACAATGTCAACTTTTTGCGATTCTTAGAATAGAACGCGCAAATGATCAGTCTACGGGTACAGGGAGTCGTGACGAAATTACACCAGCTCTAGTTTAATCTACGTGTACCGGGCCCAAGCCAGGGGAGCTAGGTATTCTTTTTCGGGCCCGCTGGACCCTGTCGTATTCGGCAAGATCGTGTCTCATCCAGATTGACAAATCAGAGCTCGAGCCGTATCTGCTCGTTTCAGGAACACGGACGTCGGCGACATAGCCTCCGATAATGCATGATGATGATATCCGGACAATTACTTTGCCCGAACTCAAGTGGCAGCGAAGATGGCCAGCCAATCACGCTTCCGCGCCCCCTTATAGACACGTCCGTCCCATCCCCGACCAAAGCTTGCTTGGAGAGACCCTGAGCTAATTATCCGTCCTACTGTACGCAGCAGGCAGCTAAAAGCAGCAGCCGGAGCACGGCAAGCAAGGCCAGGGCAGGTTTTAGTAATTGTGGAAAAGACAGTTTGAGGTTTGGGATGCAACTGAACCGGGGCCACAACGCGTAATCAGGGAGAATCAACTCTCAAATTCCTCATTACCAACCTTCTCTTCTCTCCAAGTCGAGATTCTTTATTTGTGTTCTATTTCTATTCTGCCTAGTGACGCTGCTTTACTCACTTTCTTTTATATCGCATCCCTCCTTTTACTCCTGGTGACATTCATTTCATGACAGGTCCTATCGCAACCTACAGGCTACCATCCACCACAAGACAGTAGATCTGTCTGCTAAGGCACGACATCCATTCCATTCGACTCCGCTCACTACAAAATACTCCTACGATCATCGACGAGACACGCTCAAATCATCAATATGCGCTTCCAGGCATTACCGTTCATTGCCTCCTTGGCCGCTATCGTCAGCGCACAAGTCGCCGAAGTGCCATCGACCACAATCCCGATCCCGGCATGTACCGCGACATCACACACCGGCATGGGTGGATTCTACGACCTGCGGCCGGACATGGCTGTCGTACCCAATGACAACACCAAGAAGTACGCCGTGACAAAGGACTACTTCTCCAAGGGCTACGACTACGGCAAGAACTTCACATTGAACATCTGCGGTCCCGTCGTGGAGTCAGTCACCAACGTTATTGGCGTGGAGCCTCCCCTGTGGCAGAACGTGAGCGCATACTATATGGTGGGCGGCGAGGTCTTCTCGATAGGGTTGGTTTGAACATGCACGGTATTGCGCCAGAGGGAATTGCGCCAGCTAACACGAGAGTAGTTTCGAGTCAATGGACCTACAGAGCCGCGGTCGCAAGCTGGTTCTTCAGTATACTGGAGGATCTCCTTGCGGCGCCGATGTCAACAAAACGGAACCCATCTACGAGCGATCGGCGCAAAAGGATTCGTACCTCGAAGACGAGAACGATATGACCTCTTACACGCCTGTTCCCGAGCCCGAGGAGCCTGTAGAGGAGGAGCCCAAGCCCAAGGATAAGCGCAGACGCAAGTCTACCACCATCTCGTTCCACTGCGACAGAGATCCAGGCAGCACCTCGGCCAGCGTCTCCTTTGTTGGTACAGACCCTGACGAATGCGCCTACTTCTTTGAAGTCCGATCCTCCCACGCATGCGCCCACGCGGAGCCCCATAAGCCCGGCAGCGTAGGCCCCGGCAGCATCTTCGGCCTAATCGTAGTTATCGCCGTGCTAGTCTACTTCCTCGGCGGCATTTTCTACAACCGAACCGTGACCCATGCCCGCGGTTGGCGTCAACTCCCCAACTACAGCCTCTGGGCCGGCATCTGGAGCTTTATCTGCGTGCGTCACCCCTCGCCGGCTCTAAGTCGGAGCGATACTCTCCTTGAGTCGTCTTTCTCCTTTTTCCCCTCTTGTTCCTTATATATACCCCCTTTTATACTTTTTTTCAGCTTGTTAGAAAAGAAAACGGAAAAGATAGAAAAGACCTGGGGCTGACGGATGGGAATTCTCTTTCCTTTCTTATAGGAACTTTGTTTTTGCTGCTTCACGACTTGTCTGCGACGAGTGGCCTCCCGACGTGGCTACCAACAAGTCAACTCGAGTCCGAGCCGGAGAGAGCAGGACCGGGATGCCGAGAACCGGCTTATCGACCAATTGGATGAGGAATGGGAAGACTGAGGAGGAAAATAGTAGATGCCATATACGGATGGTTTGCGTTTTGTCGATTAGGGTTTGGCTTTGCACCTAAGTCCTTAGGACTTAGCCAGGACATGAACGGAGTTTACGGATTGCACAATAAGGGCCGGATGCATTGTATTAGCTTTGAGAGATGGGCTAGTACCTCAAACGCATATTAAAAGCCGATGTCACTTGTTTTATGATATTGATTGTGTTCATATTGTGATTTCGCGATGTGTAAGTGAGGGAGTGGTTATTTCTATCACGGACTACTTTACCCAAACTCCCAAAGTTACCCTATACCACTACCTCACCATCACAAGGAGAAGCTCTTAGCGTAGAAGAACCTCAGCAATGCAATCTCAGTGGGTATTGTTGAGATATAGGTCTCAACAGCCACTAGGATCCTAATCCCTTTTTGTATTTCAACAGGTATTACATATATTTGGGATTAATGCTTTTTCTACAATCGAATAGCATAGTTACAATACTACAATTGAGCATAGAAACTTGCAGTATTATTTTGAGTTTGAGCATTTCTTCCCTAACTCCAATTGGAATATGTTCCATGCTCTCCAAGGCAACTTGACGAAAAGAGAGACAAGGTGTGAGCGGCACGGCCCATTCCCCGACGTTTTCTAGCGTTAGTTTCCTCTTCACGCACCAAGAAAATAAGCAAATAAGGAAAAGAAACAATACACGAAAGAGAAGCATACCCGGGAAAACGCCACACCCAACCTCACACTGATCAGAGGCTGATCAAAGCCACATGACATCGCAGTATTTCTGAGACACGCTTTACTGCCAATCATTTACTGAAACGAAGTTTACTGATCCGCACCGAGAAGTTGGTCTGATGCAATGCAGTGTCTTATTTAGGGTGGCTGAAGTAGTGGGGGACTTTTAGAGGAGGAGAAAGCCAGCCTGCAACAGTAGGGTCTTTACATGGGACGAACAAACACACATTCGCCATTGACGAACTGTGAGGAGAGTTTTGAGGAGAAAACATGCAGGCGCAATTCAACTTGCCTAGGAGGTTTGTAGTGAACAAAGTACATACTGTGGGGGTCGCGATGAGGTAACGTTTGATAGCCGGCTGCAGACAAGAGACATTCTGAAGCCATCATCAACGCAGATGCAGTAATTACAGAAAAGAGAAAGGATCGCGAGGCGGCCGCCAACACGAGGCTATCCTTAGCTTGGCCACATGGCCTTATGATCGATCTAATGATTCAGATCTGCAGACGTGAGATGCTCAGATGCACCCAACGGGGAGACCATCTCGAGACGCCGGCTTGACCCTGTAAATTACCTTGCAAAACCACCCATGCATAATATCCCTCGAATATGACCGATCGCCGGAGATAAAAAGACGATTCAAATGAGATGCAATCTTGGATTCGATTCCGTGGACCCGGGTTTTGGCTCGATTCGAATATGCACGCAAGATGGCTGGATGCAAGTTAACGTCTTTGGGAGTTTGAACTGTCTACTCCGTTAGTAGCCAGCCACAAGTGGCAGAAAAAAAAGAAACATACCACAACCCCTGTAAGCCCTTGTTGTCTCAACAGTCAGTGTCTCTCTCCCCCTCCACGTTTCCCCCCAAAAGCCAACTCCGGATGTCGTTTAGTTTTCTCGCAACGGTCCTTGTCTCGGGCCCCTGGGTGTGGTAGCGGCAGTTAACGGGAGGAAGCCCGTGCTTTATTTGTACTTTCGTTCTAGCTGAGTATTAATGAATTTGAGATTTCCCCTTATTCTAAATATGGTCGCTCATCGCTATGATGCACAATAGATTACGCAATGCACAACGGATCGATACACGCCATCGCAGTACTGCTGGATCAAAGTGATTCTGCGTCTCATGCATAGGATCTGACATGTTCATGCCTGACTATGTAGTAATGTAGCTGGAGGCCGGCCTCACAAAGTACCACCTCCAGAAAAAGAAACGAATAAATAAGACAGACATGGCTCAGCTCCGAAGCTCCTTGCATATATAGTACAGATTGGTAGCGTGTGATGGCTTAATCGAGTACGATTATCTTGTGACAAGGAGTTGCTTTTGCTGTAAAAATACTTCAGAATATCATTTCCTGCTTCCAATTCAATGCTGTGTTATTCGTCAAAACTTTACGAGTCCCTCTAGCAAAGCAACACCAAGATTGGAAATGAGGCACTGTATCTATGTACATAACTCAATTGGACCCCCTTGATGGCCTTAGAGCAATGGATTTGTACCTGCCGATTACCGGCACCAATGACCCGATCTTGCGAGGCTAATCGTATTTCAAACTGACGAGCCTTCCTATCAGTTAATACCCTTTCTCGTGCATTGTAACCACCCTTGCGTATCGATAATTGTATAACTACAGTAGAAACATAACCTACCAGAATATCTATGAAGTAATAGAAAGCCACTGTGGCCGGTGTAGAAATCGGTAGAGACCCTTTGAATACGGATTGTCAAGAGGATCGTACACGAAGGGAGGAACACTGGGGATCTTCCGGGCCATCATGCAATGCAGGCATCTTGCAGGCTACCCATTGAGATAGGCAATGTAAGATGGCGAACTTGGAACTTGGAATGTGGTATTAGTCGAGATGTGCTCGTTGTGGATGGTCTCAGTCAGAAGTAGATTGGATATGATATGTGATATCTCCCAGCCGGGACGATCGTGATGTCGAAGTCCTGAAGAGGAACTGGATCTTCTGCAAACAAAACCTGTAACCCGTTGATTTCATAACTCCAATCTCCCTGCCGTGGTCTCATTCCTTGTACCGTCATGGCCGTGGCCTTTACCCGTTCCCCGGACCAGGAACGTCTCCCATAAGCACTCTATTGCCAGATCGAAGTGCCTGCATCTCCGGTGCCAAGATAGACGGTTACTAGACAAGGATAAGTACCAGTCACGCCTCATTGCATCTGTGGCTTGAGCCCCATGGATGAGAGACATGGCTATCAACACGCCTTCCCCCACAACCGTTATAGCTAATATGGTTACACCACCCCTTCCAGGACGCCATGATACGGCTTTCCACGCGACTACAGGGCATATGCCGTGAAACGAAGCGACCCGACTAGCTGGATGCAGTCTCGTCTGAGTAGGGAAAAGCGGCCATGCTCCTCCCCCACGGACAACTTTGAAGCGTGCCCTCTACTTCGATGAAACTGGGAATTTCGGCATCAGTTCGAAGAAGAAGTAAGAGGAAAGAGACGACGGGCTCAACGGGTTTAACGGGAGAGAAACGGGCTTGAGTGTGGCGATGTTTGCTTCGAGGCTCTCAACGGGAAACAGGGGCGACGGTGCTTGAGATCATCTGATGAAAACGGAAGTTAGCCACAGGACAGATTTGAGGAATATGGACAGTAATGTAGACACTGTAACTTGAGGACTGCTTTCCCAGCGATCTGGATGGCTGATGAGGGTGGTCTGTTGGAAGCCGTCAACACAGCAGTCACTGGCTTTCTTTGAATTTCTTGGAGCAAATCGACTGGACTCACAGTATGCAAGCATGCATAGCTAGATTATGCAGCAAGATAAAGAAGTAGTGAGGGAACACAGGAGTGTTATGACGCTCTCGTGGCCTGTGCTGCAGAATCTGTACATGCTGAAGCGTGATGTCGGACGGCTGTACTTTGGCATTTATTCTGTTAGTGGAGACTGGGAATTGGGGCAGACTGACGCGTTACTTTCTTCTTGCCGTCATTCCACAATCTAATGCATTTCAAACCCTCCAAACTTGATCGAAAAAGTTTGAAGTCCAAAATATGGTTGCAACTGCGCGATGAATTATCACGATACGGCATTTTATCGATTTATCTCCTTCCTCAACTCATTTCATATTTCCTCAAGTTGTTTCACGGCCAAGTCACTTTCCCAACCTTTTTACAAGAGCTAATTGCATGTTGTGCATATAATTCCGGCAATTACGACGCGGCATATCGACAGGCTCTCTTTCCTTAACAATATTCAAGCCAACGTTCCTCAAATCCCCCTTTCAAAGATTGTCGACCAATACGACATATCTCGTGTACTGTAGCAGAAGCCATTTGATGGTGAACCTTTCTCACGGGGCGTATCGATGACCTCTATGGCCGCCTTTTCGACATTCCGGTTCGAACTCATTACGAGTCTTTTTCAACAAGCGTGCTGTTACCACATGGCAGGATATCTCCAAGATGATGATCTATCATGATGATGGAGTGTGTTGATAGCCCGAATTCCTCAATTCATCGAATTGGACTGTGGTCTACTCCAGAGCGTTCATGTAGATACCTATTGAACCTTGATCACGAGGCATATCGACGGCCTTCATGGCTCCTCTTTCGACTGGTCTCTCATCATGATGAAGTGTAATGGTGGCCTCTGTTCCCCAACTCATTGAATTGGACCTTGAGCTATCCCAGAACGTTTGTACATGGTCTAAGGGAGGAGATCATCTACAGTGGATCATCATAGGTAAACCAATTCCTCTTCAAGTGATCTGCAATCCAGGGGTAGAGGTCATCCAACAGTTGATTGTCGTTAATAAACTCTTTTTCTTCAATTCACATGGCTCCACTGGAAGGAGCTATTTGGGAGCGGACTGTCGTTACTTCCAAGATGCAATATCTATACGCCCCCCTTCCTCTTCCCAAGTATCTAGATCTTCCAAACATATCTTCCTTTACCAATTGACTTCTGGCGTAAGGGAATGGCTCTTCGACATTGAATACTTACCACCGTGAAGATGGGTATATTCTCAATGAGTTACACTTCGCAATGGTTGAAAACTCTCTCTCTTCTTCATATTCATCCATACTCCCAGGACAAGCCCGGCCAAACTGACTGTCACTACTCAGCGAGCTGAAAGACCTCAGGTTCAATGGCATATCAATTCGACAACATGTCATGATGGGGACATAAGCGATCTTCTCTTTGACTTTCAAAATGATTTCAAAATCTTCCTCCTACACACTCTGGGCAAGCCTCAGGCCCAACAGGATACCTAGCTATTCGACAGTGATTCATCAACACCATCAACATTAAACGATCTCTTCTTTCACTTCCATGGCATGCCTCAGGCACAACAGGACATTTGGCTATTTGACAGTGATTCATCGATGCCCTCAGGCTGGGTATATAAACGATCCCTTCTTCCGCTTCTAATGATTTCAAACTCTTCCTCCTACACATTCTTCCACTTCCACCCCTCCAGGGCGAGCCTCACCCCTTGTCGGGCTGCCCACCTACAAGCACTGCAGCTCTCCGGCTTCTTAGTTTGCTGTCGCCTCATCATACCCGTCGCTATCGCCTACCAAACAATCGCGGCAGGTCGCGATACCCCTGTCTAGTCCCGCAGACGTCTCTCTAGGCTGCCCGGGGTGCTAGCCTAGCCCCAAGCCTCAGCTGCAGCTGCAGCCCGACCCTTGCTCGACCCTTGCTCGCCCTGGGGGGTCATAATGCACGACACGGTTACAAAGCTACAAGGTACGTTCATCTACATTGCAAAGTAATCCTATCCCATATACCCGTGTGCATGCAGGTTCGCAGATGTGTGTGCGCCCCCCAAGTGGATCTGTAATTCCTCTTTCAGACGAGGACATCTCCAAGGGGAACGGGTTGGCACACATGGTATCAACGTTCAGTGGCTTTCAAGTGGGGAGCTGCAGATACTGCGAGGCCCGTTGCTGTTCTGGAGTTGCAAGTGATCGTTTTGAGAAATGCTCTGCCCCCTGTCTGCCCTGTCTGCCCTGGAATAGCCTGTCAAGCACATTTGAGATCAGGGGTTCAAGTGATACCGCATCAAGAAAGCTCTTTTCACGTCACAATGTCGCTGATGAGAGAGATGTGACTGCTCAAGACCTGCAAGGGCCTCAGGTTCTATATCAGAAGCCCATTACCCCTCTCCAAGCTTGCCATCATCTTCCAGAAAGCACTACAAACACTCAATCACTCTGCCTTACCCCTGTCACTTGTCACTTGCACTGCTATCCCATTGTGTCTCTATTGTCTGCCTAGTTTCTACACTTGTTATTGGCCACTGGGTCTTCGCTTGACACCTGACTAACCCCTCTCACAGTGAGGAGCGGCCAATAAGTCCACTCGAGATTCTTGGTTCGGACGAATTCCACTAAGGCTGGTGGTCGTGTGAATCACAGCCAGTGTTCGTCAGACAATGCAGCTGGCACACGGCGTTTGTGGGAGCTCCCCCACTCCACCATATATCTGCACATCTTGTGTGGGCTTTTCTCCTTCGTACTTCTCTCCTCAACCTCTTTTTCTGCAAGCTTCACATCTCAACACGAACTCGTTCCTCAACACAACTTCACCAGCTTTCAGTTCATCTTTCACTTCTGATTCCAGTTCAGCTTCTAGCCCAGCTTCTAGCTTTTCTGATCAGACTTCTTTTCTGCAAGCTTCGTATCTTAACACAAACCCATTCCCCAACACAACTTCACCAGCTTTCAGTTCAGCCTCCAGTTCAGCTTCTAGCTCTCCTGGTCAGACTTCTCTTCTGCAAGCTACACATCTCAGCACGAACTCGTTCCCCAACACGAGTTCACCAGGTTTTAGTTTCCCTTCTTACTCCTCTCCCCAATCTTCCTTTCTGCAAGCTTCACACCTCAACACGAACTCGTTCCTCAACACGACTTCACCAGCTTTCAGGACAGCTTCTAGCTCTTCTTCATACCAAGACACAATCAACCCTTATCAACGTAAGTCATCCCTCTTCCTTGCCTTTATCGTTCGAAGCTAACTTGGAGAAAGAACACTCACCGATCAAGCAAGAAACCATGTCTGCTTCCAACTCTAACGCCTCTGGTTTTCCTTATCATGGAATGAACTCGTATGGTCTGCCAAGCCCACCTCACTCTACTGAACTCAACATGGCCGGTCATCACAGTTCTGCTCCCATCGATGGCTACCACTCTTCTCTCGACAACGCTCATCTTCGTATGAATGGAAACCATGGGCTTACGAACTATAACCCCTCTTCTACCACCGATGCTACTACCGATGCTACTATCGATGATTCCGATGCAGGCATGGATGATTATGATGAAAGTATGGATGATTCTGATGTAAGTCTCTACCCTTCTCATTCACCAGGTTTTATATAAAGCATCATCTCACACTATATAGTCCCAACCCTCTATGTTCCCGCAGCGACCCACCACTATGAACGAGGACACATTTACATACCCGGAGATCCTCGACTCTGTACTTGAAAACCGAGATGGAAAGTATACTCTTGATCGACAGCTTGTGATCGCCGAAATCTTGATCCTCGTGAAGGAGAACCCGGACTTGCCCTTCCCGGAGTTTCTTCTGGATGTCCCCGATCACAACGACAAGGAGGCCCGAGACACCTATCTGCTTGTTGCGAGGTGGTTCAAGCTTGATTACAAGCAGATCAAGAAGCTTGGAGAGTTTCCGGTCGTAGAGGCCACCCTCCGGGGTCGCCACCGGGCGTTCATCCGTCCCGCTGAGGCCCGGCCCCGCAAGCCTGTCGCGTGGACCGAGGAGCAGGTAAGTCATCCAAAATTCTTTCACATTAATTCTTTTATCTAATTTATATCTCAATAGATCAGGGCCATGCATCTGGCCATAGCCAAGGTCGAGACATACATCGACAGCATGAAGGTGGCCAAGCGGGCTGGTCACCAGGTGGGGCCTATCCCGACCTTCACCTGGCAGCGGGTTGGAGATTACATGCGGGACATGGGGGTGAGCCACCGCTTCAACGGTGGTGTGATTGCCAACCAGTGGCGGGGCGGCAGGGGAAAGAAGGGCAAGAAGGGCAAGAAGGACGCCCAGTAGGGGCAGATCTGGGTGTTTGTGGTCTTCTGTTGTTTCTTTGTTAGTTTTTCGCTGGTTTTTCGCTCGGGTTAGGGATCAATAGCAGCATGCGACAGGCAATCAAAGGCATGCTCTCAAGATATCGTGTGCATCTGGCTGACTGTGATGTGACTTGGTGCTTTCGCTGATGCAGTGCATGCTTTGTGAAGTGGTCGTCTCACATACCAGACATGCCAGGCAATCTGACACCTAAACAAAGAAAGTCCACGCGGCAAGTCATTTTATTTTGCTTTTCCTCTGATGGGCACTGAATTAAGTATAAATGCCAGATATATTACGGATGGAATAATAATTTGGACATATGGTTTCGGAATGGTTTGCTTTCTTTTATGCCTAACGTTTCTAAAGGTGAATTGACTTGTCGCTTTGAAAAGAGGTAGGAACACCAATCTCTTTCAGAACTTTGCTCAAGGTCTCCGGGTCCTTCTTCAGTGCTTCCCATTCCAATTCGTTCTTGACCAAAGCGGTACCAGCCAGGAGAGTGCCATTGAATGCCAGGGATCCCAATACATCGCCATCTTGACTCTGGAGGTTTACCCCCTCTGCCAAGCGAGGGCAGACCACCAAAGTATCCTTCGTCATGGCCAGGTTGTAACTTACTTGTGTCGGACCTTCAGCTGGCGCTTCCTTGGAATGCATGGGGTCTTTAGTAAAAGAAGCGACTGCTCGACAAGCCTTTCGGTATAATCGTAGATAGATAGAGTGAAGGTCTGCTCCTGTCATACCTAGCTTGATTTCTTCAGAAAAGGTGGCAAAAGGAGCAACCTTGGTCTTGAGTTGGTCGGCTAGAACAGACCAGGAATTGTTAACCTCGAAACCTTCCTTCATTCTAGCAATTGGGAGAAGCTGAATGTGTCGATGAGGTTGGCTTGCTCCAGAATGATCACCACAGTTGAAGAAGGCAAACAGACCATCTCCACCACCCAATGACCCGTCTCGGTGACCTTGCTCTGCCTCAGTTCTTCTGGCAGCTTCATATGCCTCAATGCAAGCCAGCGTAGCTTCCAGGTCTGCTGCTTCAAGAACGTGAGTCTGCTGCTTGAACTGCGTGGTAGCAAGGATGAAGTGCTCAGGCACAACAGCAAACTTGTTCAGCACGAGATAGTGAGAAGGGCCAAGGTCCGTGACCTTGAGAGCAGGAAGGGGGTTCTCAAAAGGGTCAAAGGGCTTTTGGGGTTTGGTGAGATCTTTTGGTGGAGGCTTGGGTTTGTTGGCGAGGGAGGGGGAGAAACGTAGTTGGAACTGACATTTAAGTTAGCATTGGCTCAGTTCTTTCAAGTATTCTCACTGTATTTGATAGGTAAATTCAACGATGAACTTACTGGGATGGAATCAACGTTGAGAATCGTGACTTGGGTGGGGAAATAGTGCAAATCTCCCTCTGATCGAGCCTTTGTAAAAGTCGATTTGACGAGTTCGGGAAGGTTAGAAGGGGCTTTTATGCGAGGCATGATTGTGCAAGTTATCAGTATCAGGGCTGTAGTGTCTAAAGAAATGAGATATCGGTATAAATGTGGCTTTTACACAAAATGTAAAGTTCTCGAAATCTTGGAATAGCTTGGTCAGATGTAACCGGGGCTGAATCGGACCAAGGCCCAGTGCTGGTTGGTCCGCGAGTGCCCCCTCCCCCTGTCGATGCCGTAATGCGGACCTAACTTTGGCCAAGCTCCTCCACTGTAGCCACCCGTGCTCAGTTCTTTGTCATCTCCCCCAACCACAAAGTTATTTCTCAAAATTACTTGCTTTGACACGCAAACTCGTTGGCAGATGGAGATCTTTATTTGAAATTCATCCATCCCATTACCATCTGCCTATCTTGAAAATCGGCGTGGTAAATCCGCAGTTTCAGTCACTCTCTGACGATGCGACAAACTGCTGAAAGCATCAACCCCAAGTTTGCTATGAAGCCTGTATTCTTTCCACATCTTCAGATAGCTCCGAAAACCATCTCCTGAAACTTTCAGGTTGTTTGAAGCACTGGGAGACGAGATGCACGAAATGGCGGTAAAACAGCACCCTGAAGTCCAGCCGGGGGCCAAGCAGGCAGGCGGTAAGAAGCAGTTGACACCACGATGCCGTGTAACAATCTGACATCCAAACAGTCGTCACCGCCTACGAAGACATTCGGTCATCCTGTGCTTATCACCCTGGCCCCTTGTTGCGAAAGGTGACCCCAAGAAACCCGCCGTCACGGCCACCACGTTGCTTTGTGCTACAGGAAACGTCTGTACTACACGCCCCTGAAGACAGCAACCCAGCGGGGGATCTGTCATACTGACTGTCAGTTTGAGTCAGAAACAGACATTCGTCACCGGTCAAAGCTTTTCTCTGCCGGCATATTGCAGGGGGTGATCACAGAATAGCTAGGTTCAAACTTCTATGAGGCCTCAGCAGTCTCGCTCGAAAGCATATGACCCTTCTAATTCTGGTTCTGAGCCCAACTGGAGACCATATGTCCAACCTGAGTCGGTAAATACATCATCCATCATTACCAGGGTCCTTTTCGGATCAGGACAAGGGGCCGGATCGAACCACAGCAACCATTTAGCCAAAGCCAGACAACCTGCAATAAATGCCATAGCTCTGACAAGTTCACTAGCAATAGCTTCGAACAGTACGTACAGAAGTGGTGACGGCTCCTTCAATCCTACCCATAGCTGATACTATCTAGTCAGAATAGCTCGGTTCTCACACCTACCAGTCATGGACCATTCCCTTCCTTACCCGCTTCGCCTTGGGCATGAGCAGTTCCAAACGGTTAGTAACGACAGAGCAACATAAGAGACAAGACTGTATCCAGTATAAAGTCTGGCACTATCCCAGGCTTAAGATATTTCTGCCAGGAGTATAGACGGTAGAGTATCCCAGGCTTCAAGTTCGCCAAAGGACGTTTCCAGTCCTTCTCTACACCGGCGAATTAACTAGCAGAGAAATAGACAAGATAACTTGGTTATCACTCCAGAGCAAAGTGTATATCTCTTCAGGGGTCAAAAACAATCATATAAATGCAATATGGCTGCTGAGATCTGTGTAAGTCATGGAAACCGACTCCAGGGCGAAATTTGACTAATTTTGATTTTCGTGAAGAAACCGGCCACCGAAAACGATGGATAATCTGCCACCGCCAAATCCAGAGGAAATTTGTGTATGAATCATATATATGAAGGCGTTGTGTTGTGGTGATCTCAAAATGAAAAACTGAGATGAAAATTCGAAACGAAAAGCCGAGAAGTCAACCGCCCCTGCGAGCGACCCGAAGCACTGGGATGAGCACCAGGGCACAAATTAGAGCCATGTGGTGATTTTCAAGTCATTCAGCTTGGCTGATTGCTTGATCTTGGGAAAGACTCCCAACTACCGTTTTTATCTGCCAGCTATTTTGTGTCCAGCTGGACCGCTGGACCACTGGACCACCTTCTGGGACATTTACTGCAAGATTAACAACATCGATAACCTTCGTCGCTACTTCGAGTACAGTAGACTCACCGCCATCCGACGTGCCGTAAACAAGGACCTGGGTGAGAGCTCCTGATAAGGCCCTGCTTGAATCTTCCTTCAATACTATCACTGAGTATCTTCTCAACGAAGGCTGACGTTCAGTTGAAACTGACTGGTTGATTGCTAGTGACCTACTGTCTTCGATATGATACAAAGGTCATGGAGCGCAACGCAGCTCCAGGCACAGAATAGAGCCCATACTGATCATGAAACGAACGGTCATGATTGGGCTTCCACCCTTCTCTCTGGCCCGGCAATTGGGACATCATCAAACCAATGAACATCAATTCAACAGCAAAAGGGCCTTATCCGAATCTACATTGATAATTTCGAACACCAGTATCTTTATCCATGTAAGCAGCTCTGAGCTCGTTGTTAAGATAGTGACTTATGCGGTGCACAAAGAGGCGTCTCTAGACGCTATAAGGACTCCGATACTGCCACCGGCATGAACCGTTTTGGGCTTGGGATATACAAAATATCCCACCAATGGTATCAAGGTAAGGTAGGTGGAAGCCCTTCGATTCCTATTTTCCGAGGACCAACAACGGTTATCTCGCAGAATCCAACACTCCCTCTGACCCCCCTTTCATCTCCAGAGTAGCCTGTTAAGAACAATTCAGTTCAAGGGTTCAAGCGATACTGGACTAGGAAAACCTCTTCTGCCACAACAATAGTGAGCAGAAGATGGTAGGTTGCCACCAGGTAACAGTTCGCGGTTGAAAGGAGAACTAAGAACGTATAGGACATTGTCCAGGGTCAACTGTTTCTCCGGATTTTGCGGGTGGCCGCAGGCATTTCCCACAAGTACGAAGACCTCTGGAAGAAAGACCGTGCATCAGCTCAAGTCAAACGGGATTGAGTATGGCGGGATGGTTTGTCGGATACTATCGCGGACGCCGTCGTCTCTCTGAGATACAAGTGGAATAGCGCAGCTAACTCGAGCTGTTGGTGGGTTTGGAACGGGAGTACGCCGCGATCGGGGGTCTGGGCCTCCGAGAGGGAGTATGCTGCGATTGGGGGTCTGGGCCTTGGAAACTGAAGGAAACATAATCAACTGCTATCTCAGAGGTTTCAGGGGTTGAGATGCATGAGTGATCTATCAGGTTCATACTAAGGAGCGGTTGGTCGTAAGGCATGAGAAGCTAGGCTTGAATATTCACCATGACGACGGGGGTTCAAGTTTACTTCCTGTTACCTGGAATTATTTTTAAAGCATCAAAGCTAACAACTATGTGATGCAGACTGACTACCGAATCACCTTTGCCCTGGGGCATACGAGATCAAGCACCAGGAGACACGATCGGGAATTTCAAACATTCCCATTCTCGACAAGACAACCAGTCCGGACTCGATGTCTTACCCCTGAACCGAAAACGCCACAGAGCATGTCCTCGAAAACGCTGAAGACTCGAACCTCACCCATGTAATCATGGGTGCTTAGGGAAAGAAAAGGAGCTTGTTTAAGTTATGTATCAGAGTGGATGGACTGTCACAGGGTTTGATAATGGGATCAATGCCAGCACTTGGTGCGCATTGTCCTTGGAGGATGGGGAAACAAAAGAATCGACTCATTGCTAACAGTTTCATATGTTTGTCTACTTCTTCCATGCATATGCACAAGTGAACAGTTTGATTTGTTGTACTTCTTGGTCACAGGCAATCGAGAACTTGATGAATTGAAAAAACTACCATTGCCAAAAGCCTCCTTTGCTGCTCAAAGGAAAAGAAGGCGGGGGATTGTGGTAATTTCAAGTTCGACATTACAGTGTAAGTCCAAATGTTGTAGAGAAAGCAAGACGCTGACGAGAAGCATGAGCTGGTCCTAGACATGATTCACTTCAAGAACCGAATTAGGTTCCAATAGACGATTGGATCACAGTTTCATGCTCTTCTGATCAATTAGAACGAGTGAGCAAGATACGAGCGTAATCACAAGTGGCGGCGTTACCCCTGAGAGTCCAGGCTTTTAAGGTCAAGATCGAACTTCCTATCTACTCCTCACCTCTGAGTACTTCTATGATTCTCCCTGTGTATAAGAAATTTGCTGACCTTTTAGAAGCCTTTGCAGTACCAAATATCCGAAGAACCCTACCTGAACACTCCGATCCCCTGTTGCTAAAACCCCACCGAACGAGCCCATACACCAGCAGGTTCTGATCCCATGTAACTGCCAAGCAGACAACATGGCAGCAAATATGATTACCGCATTTGCAGTTGACGCCCGAGGCCTTTCCCCGAGAACGGTAGCCTCTTAATGGCTTTAGATCTAAAGAACCTGGCTCCAGACATGGAAGGCTCATGAGAAAACACTTTTAGCAGGAACCGCAATTGCTGAGACAGCAGATAGTGCGAGAACACTGTAGTTGTTTTCTTGGTTCACAGAACTGGAGGTACGGATGAACTGAACGTCAGGTTGACATGTCACAGTAGATGTTTTTCAGATACCACGGGGCTTTGATACGCCTTGACATCAGGACTGGTGCCATGTAGGTTGAGCCAGCTAATTATTGTGTAGAAAGTCACCAGCTAAAGTGTGCTCGACTTGAGAATGAATGGTGCTCAAACCTCTCACCTACACCCGGCCCTCGTGGTAGAAACTACACCTAGAGGAGTGCAATGAAGTGTCTGTCCAGTCAGAGCAACATCGATATCTGGTTGAACGACACGTCCTCGGACACCAGAGGAGATAGAAGTAGGGTGATAGTACGGATCTCACCCTAGATGAAATCTCTACGTTGCTAAAAAACAAGATCTTTAGCAAAACTACGAGCTGGATGTCGTCTAGACGTCAGCTGCGCTTTACAGTCATTATTTGAAAATCCTCGGTTTCCGGGGAAACCTCCTATGCAAATCCAAACTTGAGCCTGGAGCAGCACCCCCATAGAGTCAGCCTCGCCGTGAAGGGGCATTTAAAATGTCAAGGGACAGCAATAAGATACCGGGGACCCAGCCAAAGCCGCGGTTTTTCTGAGTGTCTCCTTCATAGGAACTGCGTAGCCTCAAGAATAATGTCCTCTGCGTTGATCACCGCCAGGGTTATGACGGGTATCAATATTATCCTTAATTTGCATACTTAAGCTAACCTCTGTACAATTACAGACACGGGCCTTACTCCGATATTCAGTCGAAAGATCCCCTTCGAAATTTCCATAAACCGAACCCCTAACAGTTTGAGCCTCCCCAGATTCGATTCCAGCTTAACAGATGTGCCAAGGCTTCGAATTGAACTTGTAGCGCTTGCAATCTATCAACCAAGTCCTGTACAATCCCCTGTTTCCGGTCTCCCTTTGTTCGCATCAGTTGAGAAGACCGTTACCTCGAACTTCACAGCACAATTACCACCCAAGGATCACGTCTCCTCTACGGTGACCTTGGGCTTCTCTATCGAACGAATCATCAAAGGGATGTGGTTTCCTGACTTGTCACGAGGTATATCGCTGACCTCTCGGAACCCCATCTTCTCGTACAATGGCTTTCCCACCTCAGTTGATACAAGTGCCGCAGAGACTTGCTCCTCTTCGGAACGATCAATACCCCATTGGAGAAGCTTTTTCCCAATCCCGGTTCTCTGACACTTTGGTGAGACTCCCAACCAGGCAAGACTCCAATATTCGGTAGGGTAGAGATGTTTGACGCTGCCCATCCATGAGAAGACCTCGTTGGTGGCGTCTATTGAGACTCCGGGATCAGTTTGGCGGAGTACGTACTTGGAAAAACTATCCCACATAACCCCAAGCCTTGTAACTTCTGATGAGAGATAGGATTAGCCGTGGTATCATCCATGTTGGAATAGGCTGACTTACTCTTGTTCCAGGAGTCTCCTTGCCAGCTTCGAGCAACATCACTCGTTCCGAATCGAGTCCACACTGCAAAAGCAAGAAATTCGCCTCTTCCGTCTTCACTGTCCTCATCCTCTCTATAAGCGGCGAGAATCACCGAGCCCTTGTCTCCATAGGCTTCCCGAAAGTTCGACGACCACATCTTTCGAAATGTATCAGGATGCTCACGGCGGCCGGGTACAATGAGAGAAAACCAGTAGTCGTCAATGAAGGTCTCACAAGCCAGGTCAACGAGTTGCTCTGCTTGATCCAGGGAGCTGATTCGAATAACTTTGAGAGCGGGTTTTGTGGAGTCCATGGTGTTTGATATTTGGGCCTTTTCGAATCTGAAAGCCGATGCAATGGCGAATTTCTGAAGATTGGGTCGATATCTTGTGGTGTACGTAACTACAACGGACTTTGGTGAGAAATCTTCAAGGGTTGGGCGTCTTATAGAGTGTAGAATAATAGGGTGGTTCTACAACCGTGTTTTGCCACGTACTCCGTACTTTTAGTCACTCCTGTAGTTGAAGTCCATAATTAGCTGCCATCTCGTGATTGACTGCACCGTAAACGCGATGAGCTTATTTGGCGGGACTTTTGGGTTGGTGGCTAGGGATCCTGGTCATGCACGGCCAACTCGAGCCGAATTAGTCCAAGAGTGGAATCTGCGGAGTTCATCAAACCCCAATTCTAAACAAAGGTCACGGCCATGAAAGCGAATTAGCCTTGGTATATTGAAAGTACAATAAAATTAAAAGGATTCTAGAATTTGTCCAGGTGAAGAATAATCGTGTTTGGCAATGTTGGTGGGAGGAAGTCGGCGGGCAGTTGTAACACGGTAACACAGGGAAGGCGCTGGGGCTTAGAGTCAGGAGGACATGCCGAAAATGTTTCCTTCCATTTTTGAAATTCCATCCTCCATCCCACCCAGCCTTGATCATCAATCTCGATTTTATTAATCTTTTTGATGACTGCAGACGAATCGAACATGTACGAAATCCTTCGTTGGGCGTTCTCACATCATACAGCGCAGAAATGTCATCTTGCAAGTCAATGATTTCCACCAAAGACTACACTTTCAGTGAACAACCACCGAAGACGCCGAGCCCCCAAGACTCTGGTAAAGTTTACAACTGAGTCCTAAACACAGTTTATCTGGACTACCGTTGTCATGGTATTAGAACTCGACTTCATCGTCCTGGGCGTGGACATTGCACCAAAACAGAAGCAGAAATCTGATCGGAACTTCGAGGAAAGTGGCCCATACTCTGACCATCCATCACATCGCTGATAGCCTAAAATCATAGTCAATATGATGATACCCCCTTCGATCTATCTCTAGTGCACCGTCGACACTACTATCGATACAAGACCGGTGACTGTCAGCCCTTTGGCCACTGAGTCATGAAGTTATCACGATACCACGACACACTCGTGCTCGCACGGTCGGAATTTGATGCTGAAACCTCAAACCCGATTACCTGATCAACATTACCAAACTTGATGATGGATAGAGGAGTTATGAGCTTGGATGTCACTAGTCTTGCAAAGAAGCGCAGGGCCACAGTTGACAGGTAAGTTCCTCTGGCCTAGAAGACCATTGGAAGGTACAGGTGACAAACAAGGATGGGGCCATCAATTTGATGGGCTGAACTGATCCAGGTCATACACTTCAGTCTCAGGAGTCGTGTTTACACTGATGCTCAATCCATACTCTGCGAAAGGCACATGTACAACGAAGTACTCTCAGAATATGTGGACTTCAATGATGGATCTCAAGTCACGCGTTACCTGCACAAAACCGAACAACACATCATCTCTTCAAAGATCGAAGTAGTGTAATATGTTTCTGACATAGCGGTACATAGGTGGAGTTGGTTATTGCTCTCATCTCTTCAATTGGACGAGCATATCTGAATATCACAGAGGTTAGTCTTGCATTAGCGTTTGCCCAAGGCTACTCAGCTCCCGGCAATTGGGCTACTGGTGGTGATGTAACTTTCGGAGTGGACGAGGATCTAACATACATGTTTGACAGGTATCTAGGATAGTGCCATGAAGTACCAATGGCAGATTTCACCAGCCCCGGGGTTACATGAGGGAATTCTTGACGCACCCTTCAACGAAGCTATCCAATGTGATCAAGGGTAACCAAATCCAAAGCAGCTCCATCCTCTCCATATTTTCAAGATGTCCGAGGCCACGCTCCTTTGAGCATATCTGGTACATGAAGACGAAAGAAATGGCTGGCGGGTCTCAACCAACCGTCAGGTAGAATGAGACCTGCAACACCTCATTTGACTTTCATACCTATCCAGCAGTCGGCTGTAATGAGCTAAGCCGGTTCTTCGTTGAGCTTCTGATAGGGTTTCAGGAACAGTCGTCAGAGTCTAGGCGCCTAAGTGGCTAACTTCAGCCTCTTTGAAGTACTCACACGTGGCAGCCAGACCTCGGAGCTTTCAGCTGACTTGTCAATGCCTTTCAGCTGCTGTTTTATCCTCCACAGAAGGAACCAAGAAGTCTTTTATTTGATGGGTTCTTTCACTCAATGGGAATTTCCTCTGCATCCCTAATTGATGGGTCTTCATGCTTCGCTTTTTGGGTAAGAGTCCTTCATCACAACCCGGTATCGTTGGCCATATCATGAATTTATTGAGTGTCTAATCGACAAGAATCGACGCAATGACCCCTGATATCACCCCAGCGTAAAGCTGAGGTATCACAGATCTCGTACTTCCTCTCAAAAAGAAGACTTGTTCACCAATCTACACCTCGACCCCAAATATTCTTCTCGTCGGATGCTGAGAAGAACTATTCCGGAACCGAATACTCCATACGGTTATTGCAAGAACGGGTAGATGTTGGCCCTTGACACCAGAGATCTTTACCGACGGAGCAATCGAGATCCCTGGCAAAATGATCATCTAGGGATGTTGATGTTGATGAGAATTCATCACTGTCTTCAGCAAAGTCCTCATTGTTCGCCACTTGTATCAATCCTCTAATAACGACGAGTCGACCCTGTCACTGCGCTCAATTACGAAACAAAGTCCATTGATCAACGAACTGCTCGGATTTGCACTTGGGGATTACAAAGACATTAACGCTAGCCTTAGGAGGATTATCTTCAAAGTTCCCTTTCGGAAGTTCCTCATTCGATAGGACAGGCTCATCCAGGCTCATCCAAGCAACGACATCGAAAAAACAACTGAGAACCTTTCTCATTTCAAAATTCTCGCTGCCATCATTTAGACTGAGATCCGGCAACACATTGAACAGAACTCAGGTCCTTCGAATAACAGTATCATCTCGTTCAATTTTGCTTGTGCGCTCGTCGAGCCTGGTGTTGAGGCTATGAGCCATGTCAATGGCCATGAGCGATTGTACACTCTGACCAGTGTTAGATACTCGGATCTTCAAGACGAAAAGATGGCATACCTTCGTACCGTTCGTTACATCGATACTGACGGAGTTGGCTTTGGCTCTCGGGATACTAAGCTATTCATCTGAATATTCGAGAATGTCAAGTCGATCTCAGAACTTGGATCTGTGCCTGTTTGTCCTCAGGCTAACAGTGACGAAGTGAGACAACAACTTGTCAAGCGGGGAAAGTTGTTTGATCACTTCAAAGGAGTTCACCACAAGTCGTATTCGGGCGTCTATACGCCGTCTGATGCTGCATCAGGAGCCACAAAGCATAGCACGTATGTGAAACTTCCCCTGAACTAGAATTAATCTTCTAACCTCCCTGGCATGCCACAGACGAAAGAATCGATATTCACTCTAGCTTCTTCTCGAGGTATCCCGATAGCCACCTAGAGTATATCTCCCCCTTGGATCGGCCAATACTTCGATGCCGACCTCGTTGAAGAAGTAGCATGAGGCTCAGCCGCTTTCGACCAAATTGGACCTCCGCATGTCTACAAGTAGACAATCCGAGCCTTCGTTCATACACAAAGATATGGAATGGATGGGTTTGACGACGTTGTTCAGGGAAGAGTGAGAGACGCCGTGAATTGGCGAGACAATGGTTTATCTTACTAATATCTGTTTAGGGGGATGAGTAACCATACCCCTGGGCAGAGAATCAGGAACTGGTAACACTCTTACCCCTGAGTCCGGTATGTCGTCTCTTGAGAACATATTACCCCTTACTGATACTTCACTCGTATAGTTCCAAAGCCACGAGAAACCCCTGCATAGTATGAGTGCCGGTGAATTAGGCGTCATGATGCATGGGGTTGATAACGACCTCGAGCGTGTTCTCGGACTCTCAACGAGATGGGGAGCAGTCGTATTTGTCAATGAATGTGACGTATTTCCCGAACATCATTCTCTGTCAGACATGCATCGAATTATACTCGGTTCTATCATTCCTCAGCTCCTTGAACACTACCAGGGGGGTTTATTGTCAGTCAATCGACTCTCAGCCTTTTACCCGCCTTCAAGTCACAAATCCATCTTACCATACACCATCTCACCCTGGAATATCAGAGCAGGTTCCATCTGGAAGATATTCGCCGGCATTCTCTCAGAATTTGAACTGGAGCAGTTGGCTCACGACAAGTTCAACGGAAGGCATATCATGAAGGCTTTCAAGACAGCTACTGCTATGAAGCATGTCAATCCCGTCCTGAGGATGAAAAGGGGTGGACAAAAGGTGCATAAATGCTACGGTCCTTTCGGCTCAGTCGATGGTTATTGAGCGTTGTAGGTTCTCGACTAGGTTTTCCGACGGTCTTGGCGCATAGATTATATGCTGACGATGCTTCTGACCTTTGGGGCACAGATTGAGATTTGATTTTCCTAGCTGGCCCAGCCCAGTATGGTTGCTGGCAATTGTCCGAATTGACTTGTTGTCGTGCACCATAACGAGTTCACCGAATGCGCTCTTACTAATGGCCAGATGCTAACAACATCGAGCAATATGAGAATTGGCACGAAAGCTACCTTTCAAATCAAATTGATATTTTGCAACTCATGATTAGCAGCTGCACTACGCATCCATACGCTTGTCACTCCAAATTGAGCCCCCACACACAAAGCGTGACATGACGACTAGGATCAGGGATGTATGGGCAGGACATTTGCATCAATGATGTGGTATCGGAGAAAAACTCAACTACGTCAGGTCAACACTAACAACCTCCTCTTCCTAGTCTCCACTTCTCGATCTCGATAACTGCCTCCAATCACGACTACAAATGCATCCGACCTAAACTAAGCAACCAATGAGCTTCTCGAACACCACCACGATGTCAATTACACAACACAAAGATAAAAACCTCCGAACATCCACGTGGATCGTAGCAACGGTTAGCATTCGATGCTTACAATCCTTATCTTTATTACTGGTCGCTCACATTGTCACATCACTGCTGCTTTTGTGACCGCAAGGCCAGGACCCGGTAACACGGCAATGCACGACCGGGGAACACCACAAGCGGTGATGCAATAGACCGGATGGAACGTGTACGAGCCTGGTCTGTCTGTTGGCTGTAGAAATGCGGGAAATGTTTCTACGGAGAGCGTGGATTGAAACAGACGTGGGGGGTGAGTTAAGCTTTAAAGTACGACAGGGACGCTGGAAAGAAGCCATTTACATTGCCAACGGCTTTTATCGAACTCGACATGAAGTCTGTTACGCTTCTCTATGCTTGTGGCCTCCTGGCTACGGTCACAGCTGAGTTCGACGGCAACCTCAACTACGCCAGTCCGTCTCGTCGTCATGCTCGGCTTGGTATCGATGTTCCTCTGGTTAAGCGTCGGTCTTTGAAGCGTGGCAACACGCCTTACGAAGCATCCCAGCTCAACTTCACTCATGGTGTGGCCTCTGGAGACCCTTGGCCTGAGAGTGTGATCCTCTGGACTCGAATTGCTCCTTCATCTCAGTCTGATAAGAGCAACAAGGTTGTCAACGGCACCGCAGGACTGTATAGCCATGAGACTGAGAAGTACATCAAGGCTGATGCTCATCCGATCTGCGTGGAGTGGAGAGTGTTTGATTCCGAGAATGCCTCTGGTGATGGGAAGACAGTAGCCGATGGAAAGGCTTATACTACTTCAGATATTGACTACACTGTCAAGGTATGGCTGGTCTCATATGTAGTAAATAATCGGGACTAACAGTTACCAGGTCGAGGCAAAAGGCTTGGAGCCTCTCACTACTTATAATTATCAGTTCACAGTTTGTGACTCTGACACCAAGAGCCCCATTGGTCGTACCAAGACAGCTCCTACGGCAGACGACGATGTTTCTGATCTGAGTTTCGCCGTGTTCTCTTGCAGCAACTATCGTAAGACTCGTCCTTTCAACCAATTGAAATCAAAAGATACTAATCGTTTTAGCCAATGGTTACTTTAACGCATACGGCAACGCTGCCAGAAAGGATGAGCATGACTACGTTATTCATCTTGGAGACTACATCTACGAGTATGGGGCAGACGGCGAACGCACCAGTCAGCCTCGTAATGAGATCTTTACGCTCCATGACTACCGAACTCGCCATGGACAGGTATGTTTCATAACCTACTTGAACTGCCTGAGTAATTATTTCTGACACTGTATCTAGTACCGCACCGATTCTGATCTACAGCTGCTTTCTCAGAAGTTTGCTTGGATTCCAACTTGGGATGACCATGGTGAGTTGCTCCCTAACCACAAGAAGCTAGCTGACGCAAAGTAGAGTTTGCCAACAACGGCTACAGAGATGGATTCTCAGGTCTTAACAACACTGAAGACTCTTTCCTCAATATTGGCCCCAAGGTTAGCGTCGATACTCGTAAGGTCAATGCTGTTCGAGCTTACTTCGAATGGATGCCTATCCGGTAAGATAGTAAGCAACCAACTCAAAGTCTTTAGCCACTAACACTCTTGTGATAGTCAAACTGACTTGGACGATGGTCTACGAGTCTGGAGATCCTTCCAGATGGGCAAGCTTCTCGACCTGATTATCCTTGACACAAGGAACTACGACCGCAGCATCACAACCCTTAACTGGAACGACGACTACATCGACATGATCCGAGATGACCCCAGCCGTACTCTCATGGGAAGTCGTCAGGAGAACTGGTTCTACCGGTCCCTTAGTAAGTCTAAGGACCGAGGTGCCGCTTGGCGGATCATTGGCAACCAAATCATCTTCTCGCGTATCACTGAGAATTGGGGTAATGGCGAAATTCTTCCTGGTGACAACTGGAGCGTAAGTTGAGAATGGAACTCCCATTAATTCTATTTTCTAACGTCAGAAGGGTTATGTGGCGAACCGAAACCGAACTCTCGAGCATCTTTACACCAACGACATTGGAAACAACGTCTTTCTTGCTGGAGATAGCCATCAGAACTGGGTATGTCCTATTTCAAATATCATGCGCTTGACTGACATCTTTAGGTTTCGGATCTTGTTTGGCTCGGTACCAAGGAATACGACAACAAGACTGGTGCTGGAAGTATCGGAGTAGAGTTTGCCGGAACAGCTGTTAGTTCGAACGGTGTCAACGGGCCTATTGAACCTACAGCTGGTAAGGCTGCCCGTGCTAGAATCCAGAAGAACCCCGAGTTGCAATGGCAGGAGGGTTATTATCGTGGATATTTCATCCTGGATGTCAATTCTAAGAAGGTTTCGTCTCGGTTCTATGGTAAGAATCAAACATTTGATATTTCGACTATCCTCACTAACCACCGCTTCAGGCTCACCTTCGGTTTCTTCTCGCAACTCCTGGGATATCCCCTTGGCCAATTTCACTGTCATCTCTGGTGAGAACCACTTGCAGAGACCCGTTGCTGGCGGTCGTGCTGAGTCTGGTGCACTTCGTTATGGAGAGGTTAAGCACACAAATCTCACGCTTGACACTGAGACCGGCGAATGGAAGGAAATTGGATTTGAGACTATGTATGTTAAACACGAAGACTAGAAGTGTAGGAAATAAGGAGCCAAAAAGGACTTTTGTTATTAATCCGGCCATAACAGAGCCTAAGGAACCAATTTCAGTTTTAAATGCTATATAGGAGCTAGAAGGGGATGGGGCATTTTGGGGTAATAAAGAAATAAGACAAATAGTTAAGATCTTAACCAACTCTCCCTTCCCGCATCTAACCCTCGTACTCCTCAGGCTCGCCCTCACCCTCGTACTCCTCGACCTCGTCGTCGATATCAGCATCCTGGTATTGCTGATACTCGGAAACCAAGTCGTGCAAGTTGGACTGGGCCTCGGTGAACTCCATCTCGTCCATACCCTCGCTTGTGTACCAATGCAAGAAAGCCTTGCGACGGAACATGGCTGAGAACTGGTCGTCGACTCGCTTGAAGATCTCCTGGATGGCGGTGGAGTTGCCGACGAAAGTGGCGGCCATGTCCAGACCTCTTGGGGGAACGGAGCAGACGGAGGTTTGCACGTTGTTGGGGATCCAGTCGACGAAGTACTCGGAGTTCTTGGTCTGCACCTTGAGCATCTGGTCCTCGATTTCCTTTGTTGAGAGCTTTCCACGGCTGAATTTTGTTAGCACGTCCCATCTCTCATCTCACCTGGGGATGAAATTTCATGTCGGAACTTACAAGATAGCGGAACAAGCGAGATATCGTCCATTGCGGAAATCAGCAGCGGCCATCAGGTTCTTGTTGTCGAAAATCTGCTGGGCGAGACTGGGGACAGTAACGTGTTGGAAGGTCTTCATCTTTCGGCCCGTCAGAGGAGCAAATCCAACCATGAAGAAATGAAGTCGGGGGAACGGAATCATGTTAACAGCAAGCTTGCGCAGATCCGAGTTGAGCTGACCGGGGAAACGGAAACACGTTGTCACACCGGCCATGACTGTGGAAATCAGGTAGTTGAGATCCGCGTACGAAGGGTCGGTGATCTTCAGTGTCTTCTCGTAGATATCGTACAGAGCCTCGTTATCAATACAGAAGGTCTCGTCTGAGTTCTCGACAAGTTGGTTCAGCGACAGAGTGGCGTTGTAGGGTTCCACAACGGTATCGGAGACCTTGGGGGAGGGCATGACGGAAAAGGTGGCCATCATGCGGTCGGGGAATTCCTCTCGGATCTTGGACAGCAAAAGCGTTCCCATTCCTGAACCGGTACCACCGCCGAGAGAGTGGGTGAGCTGGAAGCCCTGAAGATGCTCACAGTTCTCGACCTCGCGACGGACCACGTCGACGGCCTCCTCAACAAGCTCAGCACCTTCGGTGTAATGACCCTTGGCCCAGTTGTTTCCGGCACTGGCCTCACCGGCGACAAAGTTGTCGGGGCGGAACAGCTGGCCCATAGGGCCGGCGCGGATGGCATCCTGGGGACCGGACTCTAGATCCACAAGAACAGCACGGGGGACATACTTGTCATTTCCAGCCTAAATTGCAAGGTTAGTGAGTCAAATCTCAGTGAGTGCGTTTCTGCTCAGGTGGGTTAGCTTGCCTCAGCAAAGTAGACGTCGATGCGCTCTCGCTGCTGGTCGTCGGTTCCGTGGTATCTTTGAGTGAGTTAGAGGGAGTGAGGCAAATAAAGGGTTAGTGACGTTGTTGACTCACGCGCCGCTACCGTCAACGCCGTGCTCCTTGGAAACGGTGTTCCTGATGAGGTTGTCAGTATGGGGGCTCAAATAAATCATCCAAAGACAGTAAAAACTCACCAGAAACTTGAGCCGACTTGGTTGCCCTGCTATCATCAACACATGTCCTTCAAGTTAAGTTTGGTGAGGAGACCCCTTACACACTGGCCGACCTGGATGTGCACCTGAGGGGAAAGAGAAAAGTTAGCGTCTGGAATTAAGTAACCCCCTAATCGGAGGGAGGAGCTTGAAGCTCAGGCTCAGGCTCAGGCTCAGGCTCAGGCTCAGGCTTGGACTCATGCTCACAATCTCGCGCATCTTTGCTGATATGACCTAGGACGACGTGGAGTCTTGAGTGGTTGGTAGGGTAGGGTAGGGTAGAGTGAGAAAGGGACAAAGGGTTCAGAAGGGGGGACGGTTGCCTTGAGGCTGTGAGGCTGGACACGTCTTAAATTCTAAACGCAGGGAAAATGGTGCCTAAAAGTAAAATGAAGGAGAATTCCGGTGCCTGGGCAAAAAGGCGGTAGCCTAGTGCCCGGTTTCCTAGGCGGTGGGTGTGGCCTGATTATGTTATCAACTTATCCCTAATCCAATTTGCTCGGTTAAGTGAATACGTTGTGTTTTTTTATTGACAGGTCACTGGTCAATCACTGGTCAGTCACTGGTTGCTATGGGCTCCAGTGTCTTACAGCAGTGGAGTTTTAGCACACAACAGCCCGTGGCTCGGGGACCTGGACGTGCCCGCCCTCATTTGGTCCCCCAATTTGCAGGGCGGTTTCTTTACGGATAACAGGATATAAACAACAAGAAACATAACATTACTCATGTAACTTCAACTAATGAAAGACACCGAATCTGACCAGTTTGTTGATGGTCATTTCGCTACTCCTTTCTTGTGGCAAATGGCAAATTAAACTTGTGTGACCCATGTAAATTTGCATCCGTGGTCCAATTAGGTGGCCCAGATTTAAGCGCCAAAGAGCTCTCCCGCTCTCCTATTCTCAACAGTTTACACCGTATCCTTAGGTTCTTTGATATGCAGCCGCAAACACAAACGCACACGACGTGCGTGACCTTGACCTTGACCTTGTCTGCTGTCAACTCTGGCTTGTCGGAAGGGATCGTCATTATTGAAGATATGATGCCGAATCACATGTCACATGACAATTTAGAAAGTGATTGCACAGAAACCATACCGAGCTCAAAGGGACTCACAGCATTCATGTTGATACCTCATTGCTCGCTCATTATGTGAGCATTATATATAACCGCCTCATGGTAAAGCTCTGGATACAATTGGAGCCTCGGATCTTGCAGACCTGTCTTCGGGGTAAGATATCGGGTTTCTCCATGTTTTTATCAACCCATACTCCGCAATTGACTGGCGGATCATTGATGTGCCGTGGTGGAGGTGGCTCCCTTGGATACTGATTGTGCCGCGCTTAACCTATACACACGTCACGACATCATGTAGTTTTGGTACTGGACCCGGCAATTATCTCATGGCTTCCTGATCTTGATCATCTGTGTAGAACATAGTTCAAGTCTTTTCTTTTTTTTTTTTCCAAGATAACCTTCTGTGGAAACTCAATTGGCGGACCAAGAAGAACACCACTCCAGTCGTGGGAAAGTAGTTCATGATGGTGTCATGATGAAAACATGAGATGATAGTTCGCGCATCAAACACGCGCCAAGCGGTCATACCACGCAAATAAATCACGTCGAATATAGTAAAACACTCCTAGTTGGATCGTTGCCGTACAATCGCCTGAATTGAGAGTCCAAAGCTGTGAATCGCCATTCTGCACCTTCCATCCGATATCGCGAACGAACCCCTCTTCTCAAGCACTTTGACAGCGACAAGTCACAACGTTCGATATTCTCGCACCAAAATCTTCCTGGCACGTCCACAACCTGATTTATCTCATCGTCTCTTCTGATATTGCAACTTCCCATTCATTTACTGAAAGATTAGTCAACGCTAGAGGACTGGAATATGGTCAGGATGCATGTGTGAGTTTCAACTCACCGTCTTGCAGATAACAGTTGTCCAACCCCTCACAAGAAGACTATGTTGTGTTCCTGAGGTGATAGTGTCCTACTACTACGATGGATGCCTGGTACCTGCAAGGTGATTCCATGCTATCGCAGGCAAGAAAATTCATAAACACGTAAGCATACCTTATCATCACTAGATGCTATGGTCCAGTTTCCACACCTTCAGCCAGATCCTTCAGCGATACAGATACTTCGAATGGCTGCTGTGGTGTACTTGGACGAAAGCTGAAGTTGATAGTATTTCGAGCTCCTTGAACCACCTGGCACTGATGTGGTAAGTCAAGAGTCTTTGGCTAGTGACACTGTCTAGAATCTTGAAGGTGGTTTCCCGCCCAGTAGACCTACCCTAGTGGATACAGGAAATAACAATACCGTTGGCTTTTTTCTTAGATGTTTTGTTATATTGATTTTCTACTATGGAATAAACAAAATAAATATAAAACACAAGTTCTATAAAATTATTGTTTCTCATGGCACCCTAAGGCTAGCCCCCTTACACGGAATGTCACAGCCTAACGTACGGGCTGTAACTACCTCCCAGGCTAGAGGCACTCTCACTTTGGACAGGATGTGGCTGATCAAGAAGGTGATACTTGGCTGCTATTCGAACGGTATCGCTACTGCCTTTCATGCCAAAAGCGTTCTGTGGTCCTTCTGCCTTTCCTTTTGCCACTGGACATATGGGCGCTTTTGAATTCAGGACGTCGACCAATTTCCATTCTCTAACATCACCCGAGCAGAATTCCCCATCTATATATAACTAACAGGGACTTATCTTGGACATCGAATCCTCTTCCGACTTGGCCTAAGCCACGCTTCTATCTACCTTGATCCGCAAACGTTGCATCATACCAGTTGTTGTTGTCTTCGACCAGCATTTAAACATCAAACCTCTATCAGAATGGAAACGCCAGCAGACGAAGATGAGACCAACGCTGTATTCTTCGCAGTCTACCCGGAATCTGACCTGGTAGTGCAGCTGATGCGTTATTCTACATACAACTACCCGGGGGACTTCATACGACCGAGTGAGGTGAAGGGCTTCTTGCGATATCAGGTCTTGAGAGACGGGAATGCCTATGGTGGCACACTAATCATGAAATATAAACCTGAGAGCCAACTCCGCGGTTGGCTTTTGCTACTGGAGAACGAAAAACAGAAAGACTTGGCTTTTTCTGCGCTCAGCTACCTCCCCCGGCATGAGGTAGTTGACATTGTCTACTGGCCTAGACAACCGATCAAGGCACACATCCACTATGATTTACCCCATTAGAGAAGGACATGGGCGGACACGAGTTTGTATGATGAGGCATGGCTTTATTGCGGCCCTACGATACGCGCAGATACATTAGGGCCACCGCCGGAATTGCCTTTACCTCCTGAAACCGCAGGCAATCTTGGGCCACAGCCAATATTACCTTTCCCTCCTCAACCAGCAGACAATTTCATGCCACCTCCAGGACTACCTTTACCTCTTCAAACCGCAGGCAATCTCATGCCACCTCCAGGACTACCTTTACCTATTCAAACCGCAAGCAATCTCCACACTCCTCTCACAACGCCCGATTACTCTCCTGCTAGAAGTCAAAAGGATGGTGGGCAGGATTCTGGGCCCGAGTAATCGTCGCCGTTCAAGAGGAGGTTTCACCACGGCCTTGTATTACAGAAGAGGAGCAACCATCTTGTCTTTTCAAAGCGGAAGATCAACCCGAGTCTATCAGCGGAATATCTCTTAGATACAGAGTAGCGACAAGGCCATAGGTTAAACTTGACTTGATTGGTTATTTCACTTTCTGATTGATACATGTGACCGTTGACGAACAATGTGTAGTTGTATACCATTGCAGCAAATGCATGAAGTCATTCAACCATGCTTGACACTAATGTTTAACTGGAGTATCAAGCCAAGCCTTATGGAACTGGGGGTTGCAAGAGCGAGTGATCCAAGCAGTAACGGGCTATCGTCATTATCTCTTATCCGAGTATTGGTGCCATGGGTTTTGATAGACGATTGATGATTAGACTAAACAGGGTTGAGGGTCCAAGTAACCGACGGAGCGGGGTGAAGTTGACGATGAACAACTCTAAAGATTTGCTTAATTTATATCCCGGTTAGGAAGGTAACTATACACGTTGCAGGCGGGGATAGTGGGAGGTGGATTCTCGGACAACAGTTCTAGCTCCTAGACTAATAGCGACCGATAAAAGACCAAGAAAAAGACGATGCATGCCATGTAATCGCTCATCCTATCTCTGGTTCGCCTAACTAGATCGTATCGTAGACATGGAGAAAGCAGTGGAACAGGCGTATAAGACATGGCAATCGCCGTCTCTGGAGATCTTGGCTGGCTGTTGAATGTGCACTACTCACCACCTTGAATTGCCATTTAAACCATCAGACATACCCAGGATTGACTCGCTCACCTCTTATACCACTGCTAAGGTATTTGAAGCTCAATTATCATCAACATGGTCTATCTAGCTCATGCTAGAGGCCTCGCCGCCCTCGCCTTTGGCCTAACATTGCTTGCTACCCCGGCATCATCGCTGCAAACCACTCTTGAATCCCGGCAAAAGAAGAACGCGGCAAGTCCATACACAGACACAGTATCGGAATACGTTGACTCTCTGGATAAAGAGCTCTGGTCGATCAACAAGAACATCCATGACAACCCCGAGCTCGGATACAAAGAGTTCAAGGCCCATAAGCTTCTCACATCGTACATGAAGAAGCAAAAAGGATGGAAGGTCACTGATACTGTTGGTGGCATTGACACGGCCTTCATGGCTGTCTTTGAGGGTGATGGCGATGGCCCTGTAGTGAGCTTCAATGCTGAGTATGACGCTCTTGAGGGGTTGGGTCATGCCTGTGGTCACAACTTGATCGCCACAGTTTCTCTCGGCGGCGCTCTAGCAACAGCGGAGATCATGCGCAAGGAGAAACTCGGCGGTAAAGTCATCCTCTTTGGCACACCGGCTGAAGAGTCCCTGGGTGGAAAGGTGAAGATGCTGGAAGCAGGTGTCTTCAAGGATGCCAAGATCGATATCTCTCTCATCTCACATCCCAGCAACGGTCCTGACACTCCTTATATGCTTGCACAGTCAACAGATCGTTTCGACGTTGAGTACAAGGGTCTTGAAGCCCATGCCGCAGCAGGACCCTGGGAGGGCATCAACGCACAAGACGCCCTCCTCCTTGCCAACAATGCGCTGTCCTACATGCGTCAGCAGATGCGAACAACAGACCGCGTCCACGGCATCATCCACTCAGCCGGAACCCGTATCAATGTCATCCCAGCAGAGGCATCAGGAAGCTACCAGCTGCGGTCCGCCAACGAAAAGCAGCTGGAAGAACTGTCAGACCGCGTGTACAACTGCTTCAAGGCCGGTGCTCTCGGAACAGGAGCCAAGATGAACTTCACCACGCGTCCCTACGGCTACGCCAACATGAACAACAACGATGGTCTTGCTGCGTCTTTCACGCGCTGGTTCGAGGAGCTTGGCGGCAATCTCCCGGATGCTGATGTCGACAAGATGAGAGAGCCCGGTGGTTCAACAGACCAGGGTAACATCAGTCAAGACTTTCCAGCCATCAGCCCCATGTTCCAGATCACCTATGCCAACGGGACTGTCCCCAAGAGCGGCCCCCATACCGCACCATTTGAAGAGGCCGCGGGAAGCAAGGCGGCGTTTGAGAAGGCCCTGATGGTTGCGAAGAGTCTTGCGGGTGTTGCAGTGGATGTTTTGACGGTGGATGGGCTGTTGGATGAGATCAAGGCTGAGTTCAAGAAGACCAAGTCGCCTGCTAGACGGAGGAGATGAGGGGTTGTTGTGTTGGTTAAAGGTTCAATCAGACGCAGCGAATAGAGTTATGCCCCCACTAGTAGTACTGCAGACCGACCGATCGATGACAGGGCAATACAGCTTAATGTGAATTACTGCCTGCTAGATATGTATCACACTATGCCAAAGAATTACAGTATCAGAAAGACTAGTGAACATGCAATGTTTCTATCTTACATCTATATACGCCGTCCGTTACTCATAACCACGTATCTCGTCAACGCCTGTTTCGCTCTATATTCCAGGAAGACCAATGACCTGTCTGAAAGCTGGTACAAAGCGAGGTACAATGTACACGATGTAAAAGGCTGTGCCCGCGGTCAAGAGCCCAGTAAGCTAGGATTCGTTAGTATTGTACCCAACAGTTCGCTTGAGTCGCTCACCTTCTCAAACCATGTATGGAAGTAAATAGCTGTCATCAAAAGCATCCAGACGCTAAGTCCAATGACACCAACGGCGAACTTGCCGCCGAGGCCCAAGGTAGGTTGCTCAGAGCCTTCGCCCAGGGATGTTTCAGCCTCAACGTTGGCGCTCTTGAGTGCTCCGTCAGTCATGACGACGCACCGTTCCTCGTTTCGCTTTCCAGACCATCTCAGCACAGCCCAGCCAACTTCCTGCATAAGGAATGCAGTGCCTAGAGTGAGAAGAAAGACATGACCCGATATGTCGTGTCCTCCCTTCCACTTTCCACCAGCAGCTTTGCAGGCCACAGCCGTGACCTTGTCTCCAACAGAATCGACACCAAACTCGATCTCTCTCCTGGCGAGCTCACAGCGACCACCTGTCCATCGAAAACCACGGTCGATCAGAGCTGGACCAAAACACCACTGTGTAACGAGGAACCAGATGCTGGTAACAACGAGCCATCGCAGACTGGCCCGGACACGTCGTCCCAAGTCAGTGGTGCTCGGGTGGGTGAAGATAAAGACGAAGAAAGCAGCGGTGATCCAAGCCCAGCCCCTCTTGACAAAAAAGATGTTGAAGATATTGGACTTGCGCGCAAAGTAACTCGGCGAAGCACTGGGATCTTGAAGATGCGATTGCGTGACAGGGTCGTATGGTGCGGCGCGTGTCTGCGGCGAGATGATGGAGAAGATAGTGCCGAAAATCAGAAACGCTGGGAACAAGACAAGTCCAGCTCTCTCCAGAGGTGTCGGCAGGAAAGGTGACGTCCGCGGTGTCGAAGTCGTTCGTGGAGAAGTGTCCATAACTATATCGTGTTCAGGGGCCGCTCTAGCAGCACGCCGAGTAGTAACCATTTCTCCAAATAGCGCAAAGTGAACGTATGCAAATGAGGGAGCTCGCTACAGCATCAGAAGAGCTCAATGAAGGGTTGAAGACAAGTAAAGGGAGGAACAAGGTGGCGCCAAAGAAAGGCATTGGCCCGTGTTTTTGACGATGGGGGAAATGCAAAGTTGGCTTGTGGCAATGACGTCTACGTACTCGCGCTAGTAGTGGGCTGTCTCGCCAAGGAAGGTGTCGGAAGTTGGGAGATCTAGGCGGGACGGAAGAACAGAAGCTCCGACGTTGCTTCTTGGATTATTCCATGCAGCGGGGTGAAATGACGATAACTTCTTTCTTTCAAAAATTTGGAGACGAATGTTGCCGCGACCAACAAAGTGACCACCTCGAGAGGTTCCGACCGTAATCAAGTGATTATGGACTTCCCAAAGCATTTCGTCGCGTCTTGCGCATGATTTACTTCACGCGCTCAACTGGACACCTGTTGTCCCGCCACGACTTAACTTCCGCCATCCACGAACCAACCGAAGCCGACTGCTGCCGATTTTGACTTTCGACCACACAACCCTGGGTACCTTTATATATCAAATGCCTTCTAATGCATAGTGGGGAGTGGTGTAGTGGTATACGCTCCTAAAATCCTAAGACTCCTAAAATCTCTAAAATCCGCTCCTAAGAAATCTCACCCACTACACCACTTCTCTTTTTTTGCACTTGATGCGACTTTATTTTTCTCTTTTCTCTTTTTCCATCGCTTCTTTTTTTCCCTCGGAATTCCAACTTTTGACGACGTTCGAACCCCCCAGACGACGATGCGCGCACGCAAACCTCGATTATCGACAATTTACGTTTCTCAACGACACTCACGACATATCTATGACTCCGCGGTTTCACCTTTGCTGGCTCGGATCATTCCCAGTGTGTTATCGTGCGACGTCGCCGACATCCCAGCATCGAGAGTGTACCTTTATATACCAAAGTCACTCTAATATATCCTGTGTGGAGTGGTGTAGCGGTATCCGTACCTAAAACCTATGAACCTAAAAACTCTCAAAATCCGCTCCTACAATTCCTTCTCCCACTACATCACTCTACACTTTTTTGGAGCCCACGAGCTCGAGAATACCAGCGACGTACGCAATATTCTTTTGCCGGTCAGAAATACAAACGACATCTTGAAACACACAAAAACCTGAGTATCTTGCGACTACTTACCCACCGACGACTTCTTCCTGTTTTGTTGGTCGCGGACTGCCAGCGTGGTTTGCGAGGACGACTGCCAACGACCCCCGAGGCCTACCCTTCATATACCAGGTTATGCCATACCCCTTACGAAGAATGGTGCAGTGGAATACTTCCTAAAAACCTAAGAACTCTAAAATCCGCTCCTATCATTCGTCACCCACTGCACCATTCTTCTTTTTGCAGTTCACGCGTTCGAAGGCACCCACGACATGTCAAATTTCTTTTTGCTCCTTGCGATACGAACATACCTCCGAAGCGCAGACATGTCCCGATGTTTTGCATGGCTATACTGTCGTGAGTCGTTTGTGGATTACGACTGCAATATCCCACGACTATCCGGACCTACCCCTTAAATACTAAATCTGGCCATAACCCTTATGAAGAGTGGTGCAGTGGTATCCGTACCTAAAACCTATAAACCTACTCTAAAATCCGCTCCTACAAATCTTTCTCCCACTGCACTCTCTTCGTTTTTGCTGCCAGTTTGAACATCTCAACGACGAGAAAAATGATCAATATTTTTGCTTTACGACGGAGCATACGATACACGACTTTTTCGATTTCTTTTGCGCAAGATGAGCCCAAGCTCTGCATCACGTCGCGCCCACCGATCAGGGATCGCTTCTGTTTTAGTGACCATCCCTTCGAAGTTCAAGGAGTATTGAGGCCGAATGGAGCGCCAGCTATGGCCCCTCATGACGATCGGGTGGTGCTCTGGCTTGGTGTTGTGTGGAATAACGCGCGGGGCGGGGTCTCTACGCCTCCCCTTTATATACCAAGCTGTGTCTATATACCCCCGACGAAGAGTGGTGCAGTGGGAATCCGTCTCCTAATGAACCTAAAATCTCAAAGCCCTCACCTACAATTCCTCTCACCCTACTGCCTGCTCTTCGTCTTTTTCTTCTTTTTTGCCAGTGCTCACACCTCATGAAACCGTTCTTTTTTTACCCCTTTTGCGATCCGACGAGGCATCCGGATCATCGACATGTGGCTCAGGGGAATCGGAACACATTCTTGCTAACACATCTAGATGGCGCTTTCGATGCTGTGCCGAACACGTCTCCATACGCGCCGCCGACCACTCCCTTCGTATACCGAATACACTCGATACCCTCAGCGAACAGTGGTGCATTGGAAATCCGTCTCAATAATCTCGAATCTCGAAACCTCGCCTAAAACCACTCTCACCCCGCTGTCTGCTCTTCGTTTTTGGTGGTCGTGGCTCCGGTCCACCCGTCACACCTTTTTGGACGAGGACGTCCCGTCCTTACCTTTATATACCAAAATTGCCCAACATTATAGCGGAGATGGCGCAGTGGGAATTCTCTCCTAATATCCTAAAGTCTAAAATCCGCTCCTATGATTCCTCAGCCCACTGCGCCTCTTCTTTTGCCAGGTCGTGGCTTCGAAATCACCCGCCGGCCTTCCTTTTTTTTTGCCTTTCAGCAACGAGCTCTCGGCCCTACCCCTTAAATACCAAGTCATCCCATACCCCTTACGGAGAGCGGTGTAGTGGAATCCGTACCTAAAACCTATGAACCTAAAAACTCTCAAACTCGCTCCTTCAATCTCTCACCCACTGCACCCTCTCCTTTTTTGCATTTCTTTTTTGCATTTCTTTTTTGCCGTAGTCACGGTTTCAGCAGTATGTTACATGACCGCCATTCCCGAAATTACCTTGGTGTTTCTTTTTGCCATTTTTACAGACATGAGGGGATGAGCAGAGTTTCGGGTGTAATCTCTATTCCATAGTCTTGGAAGGGATTTTCTCATCCTTTCCGCTATGACTTCTTCCACCTGGATTACCAAGTTCGAGTTGAACTTGATCAGTGTCGTTTGTTATCTTTTCTTCTTTTGAAGCCTCAAATCGACGACCCTTATTGCTTCATTCGGGCGCGAAAACAAAAACCAGCTTCAGCCTTAAACTAACATAGTAGGTATGGGTGGATGGCGAAATAGCTCAGTGCATGATAGTTTTGTTTATCGGGGAGCTGTCACGCCTGAATACGGTAGGTGCCTGAGGTGCAGCGGCACATGGTCAGCATAGCTTTATATATTAAACACTGCTATTACCCTTCTGAAGTGGAGTGGTGTAGTGGTATCCGTACCTAATTACCTAAAGTCTAAAATCCGCTCCTAAAATCCTTCTCCCACTACCTGCTCTGCTTCATTTTTGCTGCAAGTTCGAAAACGCTGGCTGTCTTTTTTGCCATTTTGAATCGTACATGTGAAGTGGCCTCGTGGTGATGCTCAACACATGATTTCCTCATGGTGTAAGTCAGGGGCTCCGCTGTTGATAGACCATTCTTTAGGTAGACACTCATCCATTGCCATGTAATACGCTCATTTATATCTCTTAAATAAGAATCTGCTCAAGTTATTCTCTGTGTATTTTAGTCCTTCGATTTGGAGGTTTTGTTGGATACTTTCCGTCATGAGTGCTGTGGTTGGTGTCACTATACTCGAGGAGATGATCCCAGAAGCCCCTTTTTCGAACTGCAGATGCGCACTGCGAGTTCAGATCGTCAAACATTGACGAAGAAGGCCCTGATGAGGGTATTCCTCGCCGGAGAGAACACCCAGACCTGAAGAATCATCCATGGGGATGCCACGTCCTCGTTCTGCGCCTCCGTTGCTGCCTGGACCGAAGCGTAGGTTCACGCCATAACCTTGTCAACGCCAGTCCGTCGACCCTTATATGATCAAATGATGCGTCCACCTTCCAGCGAAGTAGCTAAAATACTAACACAGTACATGTATGGTGTAACGGGGAGTAAAACCTTCGACACCCTTCGCTTTTTGGTGTTGTGTCCTTCCTGGGTTCAAGTCCAAGGCTCGCAACGCTGGCTTTCTTTTTTTGCATTTTATATCCCTTACCACCTTGCCGTTCTATTAAGACGATATTTTAATCCTTTGCCATCATAGAGTGGGTGCTTTGGTCTGCTGTCTCCCAAGACGAGGCCGTGATTCCTCCATCCGGCCACATCACACTTCGTATCTAGGTTTACGCACAGAATCTTATCAACGCCAGCCTCTACTTATATACCAGAATAACATGTTCTCCTCCAGCGAAGTAGTTGCAACGTAACAGGCGTAAAGCTAGAAGTTTGGTGCAGTGGAACAAGCGTTACAACACCCTTCGTTTATCTAGGGTTCGAGTTTCAACAACTCGTCTCCCTTTTTCTCTTTTTGCCGTCCTGAGAGTCTTCGATGTTCTCAACAACAACCTAGTAGGCGACAATGCAAAATGGAAGTGTTCCGTAGCCCGGTATAGTCTAGTCTCTATTTCTGTAATAGACTGAGAATTGAATGGCTGTGTAAATCTGCGGGTGGGACGTCACTTCATCAACCCCCTTGGTGTTGAGTTGACGCAGCGAGTACGTCTTCCTTGGACAGCCAGATGTTCAATTCCACATCATACTATGTTACATTAGTAGCGTTCAATACTGCTCGGTGATTATGGCTAAGCATCTTCGAGTCGATTTCGCGGCCAGAGCTTCATCGGTGCTATAGCCATGGGTGAACGCGGACGTTCCATGTGTCTGATCACCTAAAAGGGAACGTACACTTCCTGCCATCAGATCTTTCTTTGTCCAGAATAGAGACGATAGAGATATAGAATGTGGGATTTAGTTGGTACTCGGCAGACAAAGCTGGAGAAGAGGGGAGCGAGGACCAGGGGTTAGATGGTCCCAACACTTACACCAAAGCACAGCCTCCCACCAGGCAGCATCCAAGCAGGCATCCACTTGTCAGTCCCTTATAAGCAGTCACAACAAATTCCTTCTCAGCGAAGTAGCTAATAGATTGTCTACGTACCGCACCTTTAGTGTGGTGGTATTACCGTCCCTTGGTACCAAACTGGTCCAATTCCTCTTAATTGAGTCGTTGCCTTCGCTTTTTGGCTCTTGCGTTCGAGTCGGGCTCTAACGTTGGCGTAGTCTTTTGCGCATTACACTCTCCATTTTTCAATCGGCCGCATGCTCTCTTATATATATCTGCCTCTTTTATCCCTCCAGCAGTAGATTTTCTGTTCTTGGTCGATGAGCAGCATAATTGCAATGTCAGCCCTAGAAGGCAGGCATGTAGTGTTGTGCTGACGATGTCTCAGAATGGGGCATGGTCCACTACAGGAGCCGTGCTCCACTAATGCCCCCTAGACCCCTGGCCGTTGACACGCCTCGCAACGTAGATCCTCCAGACTAAACATCTCAGTTGCATTCTAAAGATTATAAATGGGACCAATTCAAAAGGATTCACAAGAAGCTCGGCTGTGTTCTCCTGCAATTACGCGTCAATCTCGAGGCTAACTAGCCCAGCATACACAGACAGAAGAAAGCAGAATGTCGGTCGAGTCATGATATGACCGTAGGAACAACCAACAACCCAACGTCAATCAACATTGTCTCTACCCTGTTCGATGTCCACTCTTGTCGTCTTCATCTCGGCGTTTACCTGTTTCGACGGATCATGCCCCGAACAACTCCCGTTTTAACACTCAGGAAACCTGCCGATCACAACCTTGCGTAGATCCTACGCTATAGTTTTCTCGAAAAGCCCACGGTCTCAATAGCTCACAATTGGCTGTAATGTACACGCTACAAGGCGTTGGAGTTGTATCCGGCTCCTGTCACTGCTCCCTCTATGGAAAGGACCCGATAGGATGAAGGTGGAAGATTTTGTAATTGGTTTTACAATGACATAACAAAATCCGGGGCATCGCTCACCAAGTGCTCTTTGTAATGGAGCCACTGTCATGCTTTGCCGAGAGGGCTGGGCGGATCCTGCAGCCGTTTCATACGAGCTTTTGATTTCGATTATAAAGAGAGTTGTACGCTGATCCGGCGGGCCTTGGTCGGTGCCCGAATAAAACATGCTGCTGTTGTATTGTGCAGGCGGTTCTACATCATCATCATGCGCAGCCTATTTCTGAAGGCCTCGGCATGTATTGCTTTTCTCTTATGCCTCAGCTGGTATGGGCAGACACACTTCTACCGCGATCCTGGGAGTGTCTTCTTCGATAAGACGCGGGCGTATGAAACCCACTACTCCAACAATCGCAAAGTCGAAGCACAGCAAGTGATAGAGTCATACATGAAGGACAATCCTGCGACGGATCGAAATAAAAGCCTTTGCATAGCACTTAGCTCTGTGACACGACAGACGCAATACCTCCCGGTATGGGCTTCACCAACTTTGTGGGCGACCTACTAAACCCGCGACAAACAGATGACAGTCGGCAGTTTGTTACACGGCCTTACGAAACAGGAGCGAGACGATCTTCACATCTCCGTTCTCATTGCAGAACCCGATCCCACACGCCATCCGAACTGGAACGAGACATGGCTTCGCCAAGCAGTCGACGATGTTTTTACTTACGATCTCGACGACAAAACAATGGCACACTTGCGCCAACTCCAAAAGACCCAGAGCTACCTTGAGAAGGGTGTCTTTGACTACACCTATGCCCTCCAGCGATGCTACGACACAGGCGCATTGTATATCGGCATGTTTGAGGACGACATCATCCTGGCAGATGGATGGTTCATACGGACCATTCGAGGGTTGGCGGGAATACCAGGTTCTACTCAGGATTGGTTGTTCATGCGCTTGTTCAACCAGGAGAGGTCAACTGGCTGGGGAAGCCGCGAGATTGGCGGCAATCACGAGCACTGGATCATCTTGGGCGTGGGTATGGGGATCTCAGCCTTCGTGCTCTCCATCCATAAACGATGGAGAGCTTCCCGCAGGTATCTCGACCTCGAGACGCTCTTCGTAGTTGTGTTCATTCTGGTGCCAGGGCTGGTGATACTGCTATACCAATCTGGCAAGGCATCTTTGTTTCCCCCATCACCGGGGGTGTTCAACGAGCCGTTTGGATGCTGTTCGCAAGCAATGATCTTTCCGCGCGTTCAAGTTCCGCCGTTAATAACCTATCTTCGGGGGAAGAAGAAAGGACAGGTGGATTTGATGCTGAATGACGTTGCAACGGAGAACGGTCTGGATAGGTATGCTCTGTATCCAGTACAGGCGCAACATATAGGTGAGTTACCTCTGTGTCAATTGAGAAATAGGTTGCTAATTTCTCTAGGTATTAAATCAGCAAGGAAGACGACAAAGGACGAGGCTCAAGCTATCTGGAGCATGGCTTTTGAGGACTTGGATGCGAAGGTTCTGAAGAAGGAACATCAGAAGATGGTTAGTCAGTACCAATTATGGCGGAATAAGATTGTGGCTAGAGGGGAAGACTGATCTACCCCTTCCATCTTCTTGGCGATAGATAGTTAACAAACAATACATCTGAGCCCATGAATACTCCCCTCGTTCGTGTTGTGTGCTCTGATCGAACAAGCACCATGTCAACGCGAAATGCGGCATGGTCCGAAATGCAAGGGCGGCTATTCTTAGAATGGCAATGATTGGCTTGCTGAACGTCAGCACTGAGGCCTGCAGGCAGGGTTTGCATCAGCTCCGAACTGTCCAAATGTTTTATCCTTGACAGGGTGTATCATCGTTATACAAAGTAGGACGAGATACAAATTTCTTGTTCAAAAATGATCAAGAAAAAGATACATATTGGGAAGATCTGTATAGCCTGGAATAATTCCCCGACAGTCATCAATTCCCCACCAGCGACAGCTGATGGGTCGAGCCCTTGTGGCGTAATGGCTAACGCGTCTGACTTCTACTTCGAAATCAGAAGATTCAGAGTTCGAGTCTCTGCTCGGGCTTTTCTTTTTATGCTGCCTTTGTATCTATTCGATGGTATTCCCAAGTCAAGGGTTGAAGACTATGTGGTGTCCAGCTGTTCTGGCCTTAAAGCATTGAGACTCACGGCCTCATAAGAAGTCTTGCCATTCGATCAACACCAAAATGCCAGAGCCCAACACTTAAACTAGATCTTCAAAACATTTCCATTCATATCATTTGCGTTTCAATCGAGGTATTCTGTGCCATGACTACTGCAAAGCCTCCTAGCATCCTTGGTGATTTCCTGGGACTTGGTACTGCAGAAGACAGGCCGAAAAAAGTGATGACAGAACCATTGATCTCTCCAAAGCTTCATGTATAGGCGTCGGTATAGTATCCTCTTTGCCCGATTACTCTGAACACGGTATAGGGTTTTGGTCATGGTTGACTTCATATTGTGAAAACTCCAAGACGTGAGCTTGGCTTGAGAATGGAGAAGCTGGTGGTTATATCCACTGTAACTTGGTTCAATAAGTCCTTGGTAAGGAAGCACTCTCTAGTGAATGCAGCGTTGACAGACTGCCTACGAGCAAAGCAATGGTCTTTTAATTGGACGTGCTTTTGTGAGCCTCATGGGGTTATAATTTTGGGTCTGACGCATATGGTAGCTCAAATCACCACTCGACCACGTTTGTTCAACTACTTTCAACTACGATACCTGGATGATATTTAACTGAGAGAAACTAAGAACAATGCACTGGGTACATTTGTCAGAAAATATCCCGATTGATCTGTTGGGACTGGACCATGAAGGTAATGATGGCGATGAGGACAAGGAAGAGGGTGAGGTGTGAGGCGTGATGTTGGTATTGAGGTTTCAGAATTAAATCAAGTGCAGGGAAGACTTCTGTAGTGCCAAGAGAGCTTCATTACTCTTCAAATATAATGGAAGGAATTGATGTAATAGACAGCAAGCTTGAGTTGAGACAGTTTTCCTCTAATTTTCAGTATATAGACACTGGCTAAGGTGCTTATTGTAGCGATCACATCTGATTAGCCCCTCTGGCGTAATGGTTAACTCGTCTGACTTCTAATCAGAAGATTCGGGGCTGTGATGAGTTTCTTGGGCATGAATATTATTATAATTGTACCTTCCTGGGATAAAGCATGTTACGACCCTTTGCGCATTCCTGATTACCAATGGGGATCTCGAGTGGTGGAATTTGTCTATTGGAATAGATATATGGTGATGGGATGAGAACTCTATGCTACACCATGAGTGCTGTAGAATCAATCAGGCTCGCAATTGCAGTGATTAGGCTCACGGCATCACGACTTGGTCTATAGACTCACCCCAGAAACTTGAAGACTCACCCCAGAAACTTGAGTTCTGAACAGACTAATTCAACTCATAGCACTTTCGCATTGATATAAACACACAACTGGTAGCTGACACCGCTCACTACAGTATTGATACCTGTGCTTAGCCTCCTAACCCGCCTACCACCGCACGTCCACCTGAGCATCACTCATATGGAGACCACAAGACCTCAAGTTGTGAGCCTTGGGCTCATGCATTCGTATAGTGCTTGCGGTTTCAAGCTGGCATTATGGCACACACCCTTGGCGGCAACGATGCCTTTTAGGCTAGGGCCGTTTGTCGGTTTCTGAAGCTTAGGCTGACCGGACCGCGAGAGTAATATGAAGTGAGGTGAAGATGTTGGCCAGTGAAAGTTGTAATGCTGAAAGACTGCTCCATGAGACCAGATGATCGGCCTTTTATTGGCTTGCCCCAGGCTCTCCGTCATATTCCCGTCGCTATCGTGCCGAGTGTCGAGGTTTACCGCCATCTCTTCAGTTGGTAAGGAATCGGTATCAAAGTAAAGGCGGAGGCTGTGTTTGAGGCGTGATAGAAGAGAGGCAGTCATCAACGAAAGCGCGAAGCTATTGCGTGGTATATGGCATAACGCAGAGCAGATAGCCGTGTCAATAAGCATTGATCGAGGGAGAGAAAGAAGAAGGTAAGATGATGGAGAAGAGAAGTCCGACAAAGCAGATGCGAGGCCTAATTGGAAGTCAGTTCATACTTGATGCACAAGCGAATTGAAGGACGAACCTTGGCTGCTACGCCAGTATCATCGTAGTGGCGGGACCGGGAGCTTCAAAGTAGAGGCGAAGCCAAGACACAAAATCTTCGCTCCAAAAAAAAACCGTCTAGGACGGGGAGGAGGAGATGATCCTCCTAAGGAGGCGGCGTCGTTTCGACGGGCGAGGAAGAGGGGAGGGGGAGGAGGGAGGGGCGGCTGCGGCTGCGGGCGAGGTTGGCCAGGGATCAAGAGGTACATCCTCCCCCTTGACGGGGGAGTCCTTCTCCGCGAAGGCGATCTCTGCTTCGGTCGCTGTCCCTCCTGAGAGGCCTGGCCCCTTGTGGGCCAGAAACACTGCAAAGAAGGGGAGCAGGAAGCAATTTATACATGCACAGTCGAAGACCGAACGTCAAATGTTTGGTGATTCACAGTAGGAGGCCACGATGAATCACTGTATTATGATCAGGCAGCGAATCAGTTCTTATCAACCGAAGTTTCGTTTGGTGATTCACATTCACGCCAGCCTGATAACCAAGAGGCCTTGATACTGAATCACTACATGTTGACTAGGCAGTGAGTCGGGCCTTGATTATGATCATTGTTTTCTACACACAATCAATAACGCACAATAGAAACCCGAACACTCACATCCCGGAGATTTCGTTCGGTAGCTTACAAACAGAAAATGCAGCTTGCGATCTATCGGTACCAAACGTACCTGTGTTCATCCTATGGCCAAACAATGATGAGCTCTCTGGAGAAACGCGATATCTATGAGTGTTTCCAACCGCCTTGCCATAAAGGGAGCCGTTCGGGTAACATTCAGCTCAATACCGAGCAAACTCATAGACTATTGAATGCCTAGAAGACCAAACTAATGGCACTCTCAACATTATAGTGAACATGAGTTGCATGTGCACGATGCTTCTCCAGCCGTTGTAGGACTAATGCGTCACCAGATGCCGTTTGATATCGTTGAGCATTGGCTCAGGGACAAACTCCATTCTAGAAGTAGTCAGAAGCAGGTACCTCAGATGCCAGTTAATCTGCAAAGCCACCCAACACAGATAACCAAGGTTTATCTCTTCATGCCAAGACGGCCGTTAGTATAATCATAGGTCCACTGCCCTCAAATTATATTGTCTTTTCGCATCAGTTAAGCCCTGTTCAATGCCATATAACCTGATCTCCATTCCAATTTGATATTGACTGTGATGGTAAGTCTCCAGACTGTCCCACTTCATCACAAACATAGAGACTGGCGCCACAAGCATGTAGCCCGACGTACGTAATTTGACATGGGTCGTTAAACGTCAGGGACTGAGTCACGTTGGACAGTGGGCAAGCATCTGGCTTGTCTTTAATGTGTGCCTTGACGCGCGTTGCAGCATTGTTGGCTATTGCCTGGAAACATTCCTTGGGCATCACGGAGCTTATCCGATTTTTAAGTAAGACAAGAACATATGAAGGGGCTTATGACTGTTTGTCGTATTCTTCGGCTGCGTGAATCTTCTTCATGATGCTCTACATGACAATCAAGCAGTGACTGCAGTGATTCTTATCTCGATACTGAGCCAGGTTAGACGACGCAATTGAGATGCCTGTTAATGCGGAACTGTGTCGGCACCTTTCGCAAATGTTAACAAATGGATAGCATGACATCTTCTGTTTGAATACACTTCCACGGGACACTGGTCAAGAATAAACGTCTCGTTTTGCCTGTGATGGCAAACCGGGGACCAAGCCACAGGTTTCCGATTGTATGAATCATTACTTCTATCTATATGTACTGGGCAGAGGATACGGAGGCAAACGGCTGACAGGGCAGCAGGGCCGTGTTACATTTGTCACCAACTTCGGACTCAATTAAAAACAGTTTCACTTGTGGAAATGTGCCCAAGACTCCATCACGCTCCAGCTAGGCCAAAGGCAAGGCACGTAACGTACAAGAAGCGCAGTCAGTGTTGTCGCGCAATATGTCACCAGGCCACACAGCCAAACGAGCAAGCTCTTTACACATGTGGCCGTGATTCCAGGGTTCTTATCCCTCAATAGTTGTCAATCATTGTCTATATGGTTACAGGCAAACGACGCCACGCAGCTGATTTCCCTTCTGCATCTGATGTTTGGTAGCTCAATGGATAAGTGTTGTTCACCTGGATCCCTTCCGGGATCAGCAAACTAGGGCCGATTTCATAAGCGAAGATTTCGCATTTCAGTTGCTGAACTGAGGATAATGGCAGTGGTGATTGGACTAAATAGTCTTTGTAAACAGGGATGTACGTAAAGCCTACAAAGAGACCTACCTCGTACTGATCATCCTTACCGCGTACGAGATTCTCCGTATTCTCATAGAATTTAAAAGTGAATGTATGTTCAACATCATTTAACCACCTCCTTCACCAGCTTCACCTCCGCCGCCTTTATCCCCTCCACTCTCATCACCACCAGTGCTACACCCACCTTTCATTCCTCCTCCCGTATAGTAAACTCGATTTACTAGACACGTCGCGATCGCTACTGGGCTACCATCCATATATATCTCGATAAGGCAGCACTGACAGTGCTGCCTTATCACGTGTTTTATTTTACTTGTCTCCACTGTCACGGCCACTGTGATTTAACTCCTCTCAGCTATTATGTCCTTAACCTCAGTATCGAGTTGATTCTCAAAATCGACTTAGTCCATAGGATGACTTCTCATGAAATCTCTGGAACATTGGCAAAGATATGCAAGCTGATCTGCTAGTACTGGAACATAAAGGTGATAATGGCGATGAGGTTGAAGGCGAAGATAAGATCTGAGGTCGGCCAATAGATTTGAGAACAAGAACAGTGTGCAGGGAAGACTAGTAGCATTTAGAAGATTGATCATTTCTGAAGTAGGATGATAATGATTACTGAATGGCAAGACTACTTAATTTTGTGACGAGCTTTTTCTGGGTTTTAGGATATAAACTCTGGGAAGACCATCATTGCCATCAGTCAAATCTGATAGGCCCCTCTGGCGTAATGGTTAACGCGTCTGACTTCTAATCAGAAGATTGCGAGTTCGAGTCTCGCGAGGGGTTTATTTTTTATTTTTTTCTAAAAATGCTAATATGATCTACCAATATGTTTAGGTCAATCCGGCGCGAGAGCATGGCTTATTGGTGAGGTTGTCGATTTTTCTATCCCTTTGGAGACGAGATGGCACCCTCTATGTATATATGGAGACTTCGACCCAGTTTTGATTGGCTGTAGATTGATCCGCCACATATGTCAGCCTCAAGGTGGCTTAACTGTGAGACCAAAAGTCTCGACCGGCAGGCTGCATTATCAAAGGTTCATAGATTTTTGTATGATCAACACCCTGCAGAATGTATCTTTGATATAAAGCCTCTAATTGGATGGGGTCTCCATCGTTACATAAAGGGTGCCATCTCGTCTCCCACAGTATTGCTACTAAGGATCCTCCCGGCGTGGTGACTCAACGCCGATTGAGGGCCCCACATTCACTTACAACACCATCAAGACGACTTCGCAACAAGAACAGCAGGTGAAAGACGCTTCATGCACTGGAACGACAGGAAATTTTCAGAGAAGTAAAACATACCCGGTCTGCTTGAGATCGCAAGTAAATAACACTCTCCTATGGGAGCCTTCGCTTCTTTGTGGTGGATGGGTCTATCTATGTGTAACTTCAAAGCGTGACCTGGTAGTGATCTGTTTCTGAGATAGCATATTGTCCTTTTGTTCTCTTTACATAGATAATAGTGAAATGCAAGATGTGAAAAGCATGAACTGCCAAACCAAATTGTAAACATCGTTTAATGTACAAACCATCATCTCCATAGTCCCCAGTGACACTCTAGGACATGCATCGCTCAGCCCATTGTCCAAGACCAACCAAGCAACCCAGCCAATCCTTCCATGGACACACCCTTATATACCAAATAAACAAACACATCTTTCAGCGAAGTAGCTTCATAAACCAATGCTCATATGTTGTTGTAAACTCGGAAATCCCCCATATATTTCTTCGCTTTTTGACTCGAGAGCGTACGTTCGAATGTGCCAAATGATGGGTCTACCCTCGCAATACTGCGTTTCATTCTGATCTTTCCTTTTTTGTTTTATTTTGCCTCTTATACACGGTAGATAGAGACTCTCAGAAATAACCTCATGAACATTATTCTCATCGTCTTCAATGCGTGACCGTCTTCTGTGTTGTCCTTCAATTCGTCGACCTTGGACACGGACATCTACCCTGCACAGCTCCGCCTCATCCCGCCGATGATCTCATTCTTCGCCGCCCTGCTTACCACTAGGCTACAGCCGATATAGTCTATTCTAATTGCAAGTCTCTCAGCGAAGTAGCGTTCTAAAGTCTTACAATTGCACAAATCAATCGTTTGGCCGGGTGGTTGAGCTTGCTCTCCACTCTAGCCTCTCCTTCGGGAGACTTCTTCGCTTTTGCTGCTCGATGGTTCGATTCCGTTATTGCCATCAAACCAATTCTTTTTTCATGTTTTTTTCTTTCAATGACAACCTGCTCCTAGAATTCACATTTCATCCTCTCGACTTCACTCCTATCATTTTGTCTATGTTCACTCACCGTTATTCACCACCAAAACACTGCAGCCTTGGGCCGTATCAGTAATGGTCTTCGAGCCCATTATAAATACTCACTACCTCAGGTCCACAGTACCACATCACCATCGAGCAATCATTCACATTACGCAGACATATTTAGTGGCAGCAATTTGATTCATTTAGCTACCCAATTTAAGCAAAGGTGAAAGGTCCAACCGAGCGATTTGACGCTGAGATATCCGAAACTCCAGTTCCACCTGGAACAAAACCCTAAGACAAAAAGAAGAAAAGAACCGACTCAAACGTGTCTGCGTTGAGGGGAAAACGTTGAGCAATGTTGCCCGGGTATTCGCATGATCTATACGATCTCGCTGGGTGTCGCACTTTCATCACACTACGATGAGAAGAGGGCAATAGCAGCGCAGAAGTTGTTGCGGTTGTCCTTGTCAAGGATGGCAGACTTGCCATTGACATTGACCATGTTGACGCTGGCCTTGGTGCTGATACCGTAAAGGTGCACCTGTGAGCTCTCGAGGCTGATCATGTTGTCCTGGCAGTTGTTCTCACCAACGCAAACCTGATCGTAGTTGTCGAAGAAGCTGTAAAGACCACCACCAAAGATGAAGATGTCCTTGGAGTTCACAGCGCGAACACCCCAAGTGCGGGCACACCTCTTAGAGGTACCAGTGCAGGTAGCCTTGAAGTCAGGGTCGTAGAACTTCGTGTTGACAGTGAAGGGAACGGTCGCGTCGGGGTTGCCCTGCATGTAAGCAGTCTCAGTCTGAATGAGTGACATGTAGACATTGGCAGCATTCTCAAGGTGGTAGTTGTAAAGAACGCTGTGCTCGGAAGCAGTGCCCCACAGCCAGGAGCCCTTGGTGCTCTCAATCAAGACACCACGACCGTTGTAGAGGTTGATCTGGGAGTGGTCGCTAAGGTCAAGCTCGTGATCAGCAACCCAGAACCAGGTGTTCTCGAGGTAGACGCTGGACTGCTTGGTCATGTGGAAAAGCATGAAAGCACCCATACACTCAGCCTTGGGCTCAGTCTTAACCGTGGGGGTCTTCTTGCAAGTATCGGACTGGAGCTTAGTACCGGCAGAGCCACCGACGCGGAAGTGAACGTCAAAGAGGCCGGCAGAGCCAGGGGTTTGGCCAGCGACGTTGAACTCCATCAAGATAGCACCGGGCTGGGGTCCGAGAGTCTCAAACATGAGGTCCTGGATCTCGACATTGCCGACATCACCAGCCTGACCGACTTGCCAGACGGGCTTGGGGTTGGCCTGATCCTTGAAGTTCTTGTCGCCACCAGCCATGATGAGAGGCCAGACTTCGCCAACAATCTTGATGTTCTTGGGAACCTTGACAGTATCGGTAATGACATAGGCACCGTGGTCAAAGTAAACAATCTGGCCCTCCTGAACACTGTTAAAGATAGCTTGGATAGCAGCAGTGTCGTCGGTCTTTCCATCACCCTTGGCACCCTTGGACTTGACAGAAACAAAGTTAGAGGCGGGAACGGTGTTGTATTGAGGCTTGCTCTTGGTGACGACGTTGCCGTTGCTGGCGAGGATAGCCTTGGGCTTCTGGATGGGAGTCTGAGCGCTCTGAACAGCCTTGCCGCTACCGCCAGTATAAGCACGACCTTGGACCCACGAGTTGATCTTGGCGTTGCCAGCAAGGATGGTTGCGCTGGTACCTCCGTTCTTGACAGCGACAGGGACAGCAGAAGACATGTCGACGTTGTCGAGGATCAGAGTACCATTGGTGCCGGGCTGGCCGGGGTTGTAGTTGGTAAGGAGACCAACTTGGGTGTTGGCAATCTTGCTGTCAGTCAAGAGGATGGAGCCGACGTTCTGGACGCTCCCGCCAGCGGTCATGTCAATTCCAACCTTGGCACCGGAGATGTCGAGGCCGTTGAGGGTCCACACCCAGTTCCAGTTCATGTAGATGGCAGTGTTGCAGTTGCGGAAGGTCATGTTGCGGCTAGTGAACTGTTGGCTGCCAAAGAAGCCACCATAGCGTCCACCGATGAAGGTGAGGTCGGTCATGAAACCACCAGAGCCATTGTCGATGAAGATACCCTGCTGCTTGTTGTCCTCGCTAGGGTCCTCGATCATCTGGAAGACGATGTTCTGGAGAGAAGTGGCCTGGGCAACCTGCCAGTGGATACCGGTTCCGGAACTCTTGGGCATACCAGTAAGGTCAATCTTGAAGTTACGGACCTGGCGGAAGAAGTTGTTTTGGTTGGTGTGCCAGTTGGAACCGTCGGGGTTGTAGGGATCGGCATCGATGACAGCCATACCCTCGAAGTTGGCAGAAGGCTTGAGAACGGGAAGCTGACTGAGATCACCAATCATGTGTGTGTAGTAGTAGGGGAGAATAGGCTTGGAGACAACGTAGGTACCAGGAGGGAAGTAAACAATAGCAGGGGTAACAGTGGAAGAGTCGCAGCCCTTGCCGCAACGGTTGCCATCAGAAAAGGCGGCGTTGATGGCCGCAGTGTCATCAGAGCTGCCATCACCCTTGGCGCCGTAATCCTTGACGTTACGGAAGATCTTGTAGTTGCCAGTACCGCCATAGGCAACGGCACCCTGGCGCTTGATAGACGAGAACCACCAAGAGCCGGCAGCAGCAGGAGCCACAGCAGGAGTGGTGTACTGAGGAACCGCAGGAGCAGTAACCTCGATTTCGATAGCCTGAGGAGCAGCCTCAACCGGTAGGGAGAAGAGGCGCATCGCCAGGAGAGAGGCGGTGACGATAGTCGAGAGCCCCATGGTGACGATGAAGAGCCAGCTAAATCGTTGGTGTCGTGTTGTTGAGATCTGGTGTTGATCTAGAGAGAGTTGTGTTGGTATTCCAGCAGAATACTGTGAAGAGTCAGTTTGGTGATCGCGATGTTTGTGAAGGGTGATGAATTGTATAAGGGAAAGGTTTGAGATGTGCAATTTGTAGGAAAGTGAACAATAGAAGGAAAGGTTTGAATGAACAATGATGTAATGAACAGATGAAAAGTAAACAAAGGACAATAGCAACAGTGGGATGTGAATGAGAGTGAATATTGCAAGTGAAAGTGTTTCGGCAGCTGTTGACGGCCGTTGGCAGTATAAGTGACGAGATGATATACTCTGCCACCTCGTCGCAGTGCCACGGCAGAAGTGGGCTGGAACTTATTCTTAAACCCAAATCACTTGAACTTTATGCTTACTTATTCTTCCGGCACTTGCGGAATCGGCACGTGGGATAAAATTGCGATAGGATATGATCCCCTGGTTCCGGTTGCATATGGAGGCTTGAAACTTACCAGTAGAAAGGTCGAGTTGATTGCGAATAAGATGATATCAAGGGAGTGATGATAAGATGGCGCAAGCCTTTTAAAAAGGACAAAATTTGCAAAAAATGAGAGAGGGTGGGTGATCCAAAACAATGACGCTGTTCCAGACAAGCCAAGAGAAAGAAAGGATAGGGAGGGACTGGGAGAGACACGCGAGCGCGTGTTCACACGATAAAGACTGTCGTGATGGTGGTGGGTGTGGTGGTTGAGGACGGGACGGCAGGAAGAAATGAGACATAAGGGAAGACTAAAGGCCTTATATGTAACATTGAAGCAATGAATGACTTGTTTGCTTCTTGCATCGGGCGAGTCCAGCCCAGTCTAGTCGCCTTCACGTACCTTGTCGTTATTGTTACCACTACTGCCATTGTCAAGGACAGGGATCTCATCGTGGTAGCTCTCAATGGACGCCATCCGCCGTCTCTGCCTCCGCGAACCAGTCGTTGCAGTGGAGTTGTCCATGGCGCGGTCTTTCTTTGAAGCAGAACAGGGGTGGCTACTTAGAACAAGGGCAAATGATTGAGGGGATCGTCATTGGCTATCGGCGCATCGCGGACTGTTTCAAAAACGGCCGGTCTCAGGACCAAGGCGAGAGGATGCGAATTGAAGATGAAATGATGAAACGAATAATATCCTGAGCTAATGGGAAAAGATGGGACAGCGTTTGATGATGAAGAAGCGAGGAGTTGAAGTCTGCGGTAGCAAAAATAAGAATGGAATGAACCAAAGAAAGGAGTCGTCCCCAGAAACCGAAAGCGCGTTCAGCATCTCGCACCGAAAAAGGAAAGTAGCAACTGTCCGAAATCAGTCTAGCGCTCTGTTTCACCGGATCACCCCAGACAAGCCAGCGGGTGGCTCACGCCGTCGCCGGATCAAAAAAGCCGGGATTGGATGTTTAGCAGCGGCAAAGGCATGAGAAACCCTGTTTTCCCTGGGAGAAAGTAAACGTGAAGCCATCATGAGTCTCGCGCACAAGACCAGGGATGTCGGAATATTATCCCAAAAGAGAGGCAAGGAAGAGTCGGGTGCCTTGCAGCGGGAGCAGCTATGGGGCATGCAATAGAGTTTCCATATGGTCGATATCACAATATTAACTTGAACTCTAATTTCCACACCTAATGCATCCATCATTCCATCAAACCTTCTTCTCCAAAGCCCCTCAAACAATAAAAGCTACCCTAATTAACACAAAACCAACCACATCATCCTCCATTCCTCCCTTACCGTCCGTTAATTAGCAGGCTTCTCTGCGCCACGATGTAGAATCCTCAGTCTCAGGCCAACGTCATGGCTTTAAAACACGCGCGCGACTACCATCAGATAAGCGCTCAAAGAGAAACATGGGCTGAAGAGGATCGAAACCTCTGGCCGAGGTGGTCCCGGCAGATAAAATAGATTCTAATTAAAGGATTCACAGTAGGGGTCTTGTTAGTCTTGGCTCCCAGGCTCCGTAGTGGCGGTTATGTTATCCATTCACCACTAGATATATAGCATTGTGATGCTAAAAGCAAGTATAGATAGATACTGTGGTTATGGCAGTACCGTTTATAGATATTATCCTAGCCACTGGTTTGTGAGAATCTTGATTCTATCTACACTTGAAGCCATCACAGCCAACAATCTCCCCTCAAGGTCCCCTGTTTCAAAACAGCTCCCCACATCCCGCCGCACCACTACGCGCGCATTCCACAACCAACACCAAGCATCATGCCTTGACGCCCAACACCCGATACTACGTATCATACAAATCGATCTGGACGATACTACCCATGCTACCATGGCATCGCATTAAAAGTCAACCGTTACCCGCATGTGGCATCCAGGCATCCTATAAAAGCCTATAGTACCTCCCCATATAGGACAAGATAGACATCCAGATCAGGTGAATATTAATTTCAGGATGGTCATTTATGCGCACCAACCCCATTTGTTTCTGATCCCCGCCTTCACATGATCTACGTTTAAATATCACACGCTTCATGTTTCACTCTGCATCCCTCATCCATCTCATCCCGCATTTTCGATATTGATGCACATTCCCGTTCATCTCCCTTGTTTCACGTATCATCCCATGGACCCTGCAAACACTTAAACATATTATTCACCCGTTCGTGAACGTGAAACGATGCACAGAGGAAACCGAGCTGTCGGAAACAACTTGACATGATAAATAATTAAACATTTCAACTCCAGACGCATCTATGATCCAAATCGCTTGTCAACGCTATTGGCAAGTAACCCCAATGGGAACATGTCGCCGAATCTCAGATGTGCTCCGTGAGGTTGCACGCATGCACCATGTTTCCAACATGCCACCGATGCTGTCCATACATGAAAACAGTCTAACCCAGTCCTTCCGTGTCATAAGTCGTAACAGCCAGCTCCAGTCGGCCTAGCCCATTATTATCCGTGCCCTTGATCTTGTTCCCATAGCATGTCGTAGCTTAGATGAATCCTCCGTCCACCTCAACCTCGACAGGTCTAGCGCTTTCGATTGTCTCAATACCCTCGACGTCAGCACCAAAGTCCATGATCAAGATCTTAGGATCCTGTCCCGTGCTGACAATGCGACGGTAATCACTCTTTGCGCTCAGCACCCAGCTTGCGTGCCATTTGGGGAAGTCGAGCAGCTGATGTCCAGTCTCCATATCCCACACCTTGATATCGGTATCATAGCTTCCACTAACCAGTCGACCGCTCACACTATCTATGTGTAGGCTGCGAACTAGGTTCTCGTGGGCGCGCATCTCATGCAGGCATTCGCCGGTGTTGGCATCCCAGATGCGAATGGCTTTATCATTACCAGCAGATGCAATATACCTGCCATCTTCGGAGAATTGGGAGCAGGCAAGGCCTTTGGTGTGCCCCGTGAACTCGCGGATGTTTTTGCCTGTTTCAATGTTCCACAACTTCACGCGGAAATCTCCCGAGCAGGACACGATGGTGTTGCCCCGCATTTGAACCGCGTTGACAGGTCCGCTATGCCCGCGAAGCTGCTTGATCAAGTCGCCAGTCTGGCGATCCCAGACACAGATACTAAAGTCCTTGCTGCATGTGACGATATGCTTGTCGTCAAAGGCAAGATCGAGAACAGCCGCAGTGTGGTGTCGAAGTCGACGAATGGGTCGATATCCTGCACGAACGTCATAGACGATGCAGGTAGAATCGGAGGATCCAGTTACAAGAATTTCATCGTCATACTGCAGACAGAGGATAGAGGCCATGTGATGGGTGGGGAATGAGGTACTACGAGGCATCGAGAAGTTAGACTTCTCGTTCTCAGAAGAGCCTGAAGCGAAATGGGTAGGATTTCCATCCTCATCGAGAAGCATGTCCGGTTCGTTAATGACATCGGGAGGTCCGATGATCAAACTGCATTCAAGGGTGTGCATATCCCAGACACGGATCGTCTTGTCACGAGAACCAGTGATGATTTTGTGCCTGTAAAAGTTAGCGGAGGAACTTCAATAGTCGAGGTGACTTACTCGTCAAACTGTAGGCAATAGATACTATCTTTATGCCCATTCAGATAGACAGGCGTGGCCTTGCCAGTCTTCCATCGCTGACTCAACTCCTGCTTGACACGATAAATTTCCCTCCAGTCATTTACCGGTGAAACAGCAGGAACTCCAAGTCCAGTCCCTGGTTCTACAGGCTCGCTGGTGGCATAGGTGGTGGTTGTTTCTCGAAGGCAAGACTCTCGCCAGATGTGCTGGTTGCTGACAATCTTTTTCCAGTTCTTGCAGACCATGCTGGCGTTGACAAGAGCGGCAGCGTCAAGATTTGCCAAAACGTGGATGGCAAGCTCGGCCGGGAGTCTCGAGACAAAATCGATTGTGCTGATAACACTACTCTGGTCCATCTCGGTTTCGCACTCCACACCAGGAAGAGTCACTGTGATTCCGATACCACTCTCGCGGTCGTTGGTTTCGTCGTTTGTACTCGGGTTCAACCACATGTTGTATAGGCCTTGGCGAGCGAGGTATTCGTTCTGCATCGCAGCTGAAGCCTTGGCAGCAGCTCCCGAGTTGCTAGGGATGACGGGTGGCTCGCCGCGGAAGCCAGGAATCGGCAAATGCGAAGAGTTATCGGTATTGTAGGTGCCATGTTCGTGAGTCAGGTCGAACCCATAGATAGATCGTGATCGACGAATGGTAGCCTGTCGCAGGCGGTTCCAAGCCGACTGGGTATTACCGTGGGCATAGGAAGTGATGGGTCTGCTGGTCTCGGAGTTCTCGTCTATGTCTTCAACGACAGAAGGTCGACGATGGACCATTCGGTTGATGGAGAGCGAGGCGCGGCGAAACATGCCCTTAATCTGTTTGGCACCGGGCGTGTGGAAATGATGGTGCTGTTGGCCCTCGTTAATCTGGTTCGAATCGTGTGCGTAGTCGGCGTCGTCAACAGCGAGATCGTCAAAATGGCGGGATAGATGCTGCGAGTGAGAATGGTCGTGGCCAAAAGCGAACGACTTTGGTCGGCGCCAAGGCATAGATAGGCTCATGCTGCGGTTTCGCAGGGGAGGAGCCGTGTGCATAGTACCTGCTTCAGGGCGCAAAGTGCCAGTCGCAGACTGACCGTTGCCTGTAGAAGCAACCATAGTAGAAGATTCGGATGGGGATTCCATCACGGTTTCTTGGGTCCAGTCGTTGACGGGGAGAATGCGCTTGGTCATGGTCGGGTTGGAATGAAGCGGTCGAACGAGCGGGTTGAAAGATCGTGTGTTGAAGCCGGGGCTGTCGTTTCAAGGTTGAAATCACAGTAGAGCGATGGCGATAAATTCCATAGAATGTCGAATCGAGCTCGAATGTCAAGCGGCGATGAAAATTCGAGCTAAATGAATGCGCTCGTCGTAGGCTCTGAGGCTGAGTTGTATTTGTTTACCGTCATGCGGTCTTGAGCGTTCTAGAGATTCCGCGACCTTGTTTTGGGCCGAATGTCGGGTGCTAGGTGGCAACCTGAATGGTGACGGTACACGAGACAAGCTTCAACGAGCAAATTTCGAAGAGTTGAACTTCCTCAAAGACGTTCGCACGCTGTGCTAAATCCCAAAGAAAGAAAGAAAGAAATAGCACGAAATAAAAGAAAAGGAGGAAAGGAATGGAAACGGATGTGAGGGAGGATGCAGGGTTTCTTGAGAAAAAGCTGTTGCAACGGTTCGATTAGCAATCCCGGCTCAGCCAGCGGATAGCAGGGGTAATATAGAGCAGGGCGAGCTGGACTGTCACTGAAGGGGGGCCCTGTTAGAACCACGACTTAACTGATTAGATTTTCACTCCAAAACAGTCAAAGAGCAACCCAACGAGTCAGAAAGAACGGGATGATCAGGGGAATAGAAGATGAAGGGGTGTGCTCTAGAAAAGAAGGGAAACGAGGCAAAGTATCCCTTTAACAGATGTTGGTGCACTTGGAGGCTAAGCTGTGTTACGGATGGACTCTTGGCGGTGATGTAAGGTGGTCTTCTAGGTCGTGGTTAACGCCATCTTCAGCACAAAACATCCACTCGCCGCGCCTTGCAAAACTAGCGCTGCCCCAGAAGAAGTTTTGGAATGCGGGAAGACACCAATTCTTGATTCATGGCGTGGAGGTGGATCGTTGAGGTCCAGTTTTCTCGGGGGCCGCGATGCTAAATGTCACTACCGGTCCGGCAATAACACTGGTAAGTCACTTTGCAGAAATAGAGAATTGAAGAGATTGAAGGTTGTTTTCTTTGGTTGTAATCTGTAGCGGTGAGGTCTCTTGAACTAGCAGCGCTGTTGTCAACCGCCTCCCAAACCTATTCTCGCAGGTTCAACCATGTCGGGTGCTGCGCGTGGCGATGCAAAAGTCACTGGCTGCAGGGAATCTGTTTTTTCCCATAGTTTAGTAAATACAAACAGTACTCTAGCAAGGGTCTTTGTCTTCTTACCTCTATAATATTTGCCTGCCTATCTTGATATCATCGTCAATTTCTGATACAAGGGCAGTAGTGGAAGTAGCTGGTCACAATGATCCAGGCTGTCTACTTCTGCTGGGGGCGGGGTTCGAGACTGTCAACGACCTGAGCTTTCCCTCAATGGATATGAGTTTCCCGTCCATCGCCTTGAGATCTTTATTCATCGACTTGAGATCTTCATGTATCGACTTGAGATCTTCATGTATCGACTCGAAAGCAGATCGGAATGCATTCTTGAGGAGATCAGCAAATTCCTGGCGAGATAAAACGACCATCTTGGGATCACCCATCGTGTACGGGATGTTGATAAAAGACTTGGTAGGTTGACTGGCACTGGGATGATGCATCATCTTATTTTTGTATGAAATCAAAAGGAGGTTCATAACAAGATTTCGCTATTTGACTCATGAGAGTTTGGTACGTGGAAGCTTATAGGATGTTTGTAACATGTTCAATCGGCCAGACATCAAATAAGGTTATCAAGTCGATATGTTTCTGTCCACCGCCCAGCTAGGCGACCAAAGGAGGTCATCGTAGCTATGCCCATTAAGATGAAGTTGGCGAATAGTTGGATGTGTTGTTCACCACAACAACAGCGTTACTTTCGAGAACCCATCTGCAGTGCAACACACGAATTTGATGCGTCCAGGGTTCTTGATCAAATTGGACTAGCTCCCCAACCAGTCCGTTCCCCCCAAACCAACCCCGGATTTGCAAGGGACCAGTGTTTTGCTTTTAGGACCCAGCAAGGGTCCTTGTTATTGCTTTGACATGTTTCCCATTGACTACGCCGCTCGCAGGGAGAAACGAATGGCATCGTGAAAAGATCCAGATCTCGGGATCTGAGAGATCTGAAGAGAGAAAATTGTTCTTTGGGCCAAGTAATCGGGTCAATCATCAAGGGTTGAACCAATGATTCGGAGCTCGCTGCAGAGTAGAGCAGATTCACTGCGGGTTTGGTCAACAATTGTATTTAAGGTCCTTAAATTTCTATTCAGTATGATACTTAGTTTCATTCTTACTCACTGCTCACGTAAGAAATGCAAGCCTCTTTGTCTTGTCCGTGAAAATAGAATTACATGCTGTTGAGGTTGAGCGTCAATTTGGTGATCTGGCTACCCGGAACCATGGAATGAAGACATCTTTCGTCGGAGCTATCGTTCCTCTAACAGACCATATATCCTATCAATCGAGCACATGGCTGTTTTAGCAGAGACATTGACCGTAAACCCTTAATGTTTGAGTTCTAATTATGTCTCAATAAGCTTAATTAACATTCTCGCTTGCTGCAGGGTATCGTGGGGAAGAATGGATCAAGTTTTTCCCGCTTAGTATCCATAATGGAGTTTTTGTGAATTGACAAAATATCGTATAAAACACCACGTTGCGACATCATCGAACTCATAAACTCACCTCGCAAGATCAATTGATCCTGCCACTCACCAAACACCATGGCCGCTCCGCAAAGACCTGCCCAGGTGGCTTTCCGCATTCATCCCATCTACCGTATCTTCTTCCTCGTTCTCGAGCCCATCTCAGCTCTCGTGGGCGCCTTTTACACACACTTCCGCCAAGAGACCTACCTAGCCTTGCTAAACGCACCCTCAGCACCAGCCGCCCAAGCCCCAACGGCTACGTCGGTTGCCATGTCGCAGCTCGCCAACATGTACTTCTTTTTCGCGCTCAACGAGGCCCTCGTGCTGCGCTCCACGGCGGACCTGCGCGTCTGGCGGACTGTGCTTCTTGTTCTTCTGATTGCAGACGTCGGACATTTGTATTCTATGAGTGCGCTCGGCTCAGGGATCTACTGGGATGTCAAGGCGTGGAATGTGAGCGATTGGGGGAATGTCCCGTGGGTTTATGCTGGTATGAGCATGAGATTGTGCTTTTTGCTGGGGTTTGGATTGGGCGAGTCGCGGGCTCTGAAGAGGAAGGATTGGAAGCAGTGAGTTGGAGACGGGTGTTTATAGCGAGGTTCGGTATCGGAGAAAGCGAAATTCGGTTGCGATGGCCGAGTTTGGTGACGGTATAAGGAAATGTTTTGGATAACTTGGCTGTGCCGTCGTCAGACATGATGATGAGATCTAGAACTTATGATGCTTGGAATGCGACATGCCACCACTTAGGACAATTGGAGTAGTAAATGAGACTTCCCCAGACATTTCAACCCATCGTAATGCAGGTCTCAAATTAATGCATATCATTCACTCTTCGTCTGACCAATTTCATGACAACCCACGATCTCATGAGAAAGTCATGATGGATCCATCTTCGCGAGCTCAATCCCTATCGGTTATCGGCTGTCGGCTATCGCCTATCGCAAAGCCCCCCCGTACCCATAACTCGCCTGCAACTCGGGTCATGACCCCGAAAAACCCCCAAACCCCAAATACAACACTGGAAACTTCCCCCAAAGCGCGTTGTCGCCTAGAATCATGTGGTCACTCCATGATGGAGGGGTCGCTTCAATTGCCCCTCATCTTCTAACGTAAACGGTAGTCGACGCGATGAGGGGTGAGCATCATCGAGTGGGGGTTGTTCTGTTGCTCGGCTCATGAAGGACCGCGAGGTTTATAAAGATTCAGATACCCCGATCGTCAGCCATTGAATCTCTGTTTGTTTCCCTCTTCTTCCCTTTTCTGATACCTCGCATTTCCAACACATCATGTCTGTCCCCGATAAGTTCCAGGGCTTCCAGTCCCCCAGCGCCGAGAACTGGACCGACTTCCAGAAGAACTCGTTTGAGCCCCGTCCCTTTGGCGAGTACGATGTAGACATCAAGATCGAGTGCTGCGGTGTCTGCGCCAGTGATCGCCATACCATCAGCGGAGACTGGGGTGAATGCCCTTACCCTCTTGCTGTCGGCCACGAGGTCGTTGGCAAGGTTCTTCGTGTTGGTGACAAAGTCTCGCTCGCAAAGGTTGGCGACCGTGTCGGTGCTGGTGCCCAGGTCTGGTCGTGTCTGGACTGCCGTCAGTGCAAGAATGACAATGAGACCTACTGCAAGGATCAGATTGACGCCTATGGCGCTGATTACCTCGATACTGGCTTCAAGACACAGGGCGGTTATTCTTCCCACACTCGTGTGAATGAGTACTGGTGAGTACCTTATACTCCAATGCATCTGCAATGACTGACCACTGATAGGGTCTACCCCATCCCCGAGGCCCTGTCCAGCGCCCAGGCTGCTCCCATGCTCTGCGCCGGTATCACCGTATACAGCCCACTGAAGCGTCTCGGCGCCGGACCTGGCAAGAAGGTTGGCATTGTCGGTATCGGTGGTCTCGGCCACTACGGTGTGATCTTCGCCAAGGCCATGGGCGCCGAAGTCTGGGCCATCTCCCGTTCGCGCGCCAAGGAGGAGGACGCTCGCAAGATGGGCGCCGACGGCTTCCTTGCCACGGGCGAGAAGAACTGGACTGAGGGTCACAAGATGACCTTCGACATCATCATCAACACCGCCAACTCCTTCGAAGGCTTCGCCCTCAGCGAGTACCTCAGCCTGCTCGACATCCACGGCCACTGGAACTCAGTCGGTCTGCCCGGTGGTGATGGTATCGAGATCCGCAACCAGGACTTTATCAGCAACGGCTGCTACATCGGCTCATCGCATCTGGGAAGCCGTCGTGAGATGCTTGAGATGCTTGATCTCGCTGCCGACAAGGGTCTCAAGTCGTGGATTGAGGAGATTCCTATCTCCAAGGAGGGTCTGCAGAAGGCCATGGAGGCTCTGAAGACCAGCTCTGTTCGCTACCGATCTTGCATGGTCGGTTACGATGAGGCTTTTGGTTCTTGAGTATGTGTTATGTAAATAAAAGAAGGAATGATGAAGTACGAGGAGTTTATGGCAAAAGAGTGGTGGAGTAAAGATACCTTGATGGGTTGAGATGACGAAAGCGACTTTAGGTCATCTTAGAGCGAATGACGAATTGAACATGATGAAACGCGCTGTCAGTTGAATAACTTGGATCAGTGAACTTTACTCTGTTGACTCTTTACTAATTCAATCGCGACTCCATAATCATGAGTACTTTTACTTCATGAAGGGACATTATAAATACGTAGTAACGTTAGAGACTAATACTAGAGTTGATCTCAGCACCGTGAAGCTAGGCGAGTCTAGAACTCCGCTTACCATCGTGGGCAGGGATCAGTTAAGAACAGAGTCAATTGAGCTGACAATACACATAACGTACAGCGAGTTGTTCCATGCAATCGCTGCAATGGCGCAAACTGTTGTACCACCATACTACCATCCTCCTAGTCTTCAAAGGCCTCAATGCAAACTTCTCTTAAGGCTGACACCCCAAAACGGCACCCCATGTCCTCCACGCCATACCTAATCCTGCCTCGCCGATGCCAATCTTCCTGACGTCCGGTTATCTCCTGCGAAAACCGACGGGACATCACAGCTTCGCACAGTGACTCACGAGCCGGTAGCCGTTTTCACTATAGGCTGAGGTGAGCGACAGATTTTCAGCCGACTTTCATAGGAATTCATTTTGGGCTACGCCGAGTTATGAGATGTGATTAGCAATATTGTCAGGATCGGTGAAAAATATGCACGAAGGAGTCATAGGGGTTGCTGTTGACGATTGTTTAAGATGAAGCTGTCCGCCGTTTCTTTGACAAGTTGGGGGATACCCTCAATTACAAGTCTTCAAAGAAAACTATACAATCAAAACAACTAGATCAAGCAATTGCATATCCACCGCCTACCTTCTCTCCAATTGGATTCTCTCGATTGACCACTAACATCATGTAAGTCACATCCCATTCATCCTCGAACAATGGCTAACAATGGAACAGGGGACAATCATCAGCATCTCCCGCTTCATCTCCTACAAGATCTCAAAGCCCAATCACTTCAAACACATCATCAATGGATCTTACCCTCCGCTTTCAACGCTCTTGTAGCAAGGCCGAGATCGCCTCAGTGGGCATCTCCCCTTCTACCTCAGCCGCCTTCGCTATCTATACAGCAGCGCAAACTGCCCAATCCTGGATCGACGTCTTCGACACCAAGACTCAGAAGGGCTACTCCAAGACAAGCGGCTCGCGTGCTGTATTCTCTCCTGGTGGATCCCGGTTGGCCACTGTTCGAGACTGGACAGTTCAGCTCACTGGTGCTGTGGACTTTCACCACTCCAGTACTGTGTTCGTGAGGGATTACGCGAGCGGCAAGACGGCCTGTGAACTCAAGGAGGCGAAGGGCGAACCCATTGCTTGGAGCCGTGACGGTAGAGTCATCGCTGTTGGGGAAGCAAGGGACCGTATCGGAGTCTGGGATGTCAAGAACGGAACTCGGGTCGGCAAGGTTCTGAGCCACATCGACGCAGTGACCCACGCCGCCTTTCTCCCTGATCACAGCCTGGTCACCATCTCGCGCGATGGGACACTGCGAATCACAAACACAGCGACTTGCAAGACGATCCGCCGCCTCGAAATTGACGGCTCGAACAATCCCCGGGCTCTGGCCGTTACCCCTGACGGACGACGCATAGTCTCGATTTGGGGAACGAACGTCCACATTTGGGTGCCCTCAGCCAACGACCTGACATCCTACAATCTCAATGCAGTACGCCGCTGCGAGGGATGGCCGCTGGCTATCTCGCCCGACTGTCGATACCTGCTCTGCAGGACCGAAAACGGCTTCGATATCATGGATGTGGCGACGGGAACTGTCGTGTATGAGGAGGCTACGGAGGAGATGGTGATGTCTGGTGCTTTTGCAGAGGATGCGAAGACCTTGGTTCTTGGACGGATGGACGGTGTTATAGAGGTTCGGGATGTTTTTGACAGGAGGGCTTGAAAAGTTGCGATACCCAGTTGATATTCAGATTGTAATTAGATGGGATGCAGGATACATAGGATAAACGGACTTGGAGGAAAGGGCGTTGGCGTAAAGGGATTGTTTGAGGTACCTAGTTTCTTAGTCCGGCAGATATTCAACATAGCTTTCTGTTTAGTGGGATTTGTGTATAGATCTGTGAAGGTGATCTGATACTTCTTTGGGTCTGACTCCAGCACTTGGTCAAATTACCACGATACATTGCCCTAGGATGTCTCACCTTCCTAGCGATACAGGCGTTTGTCGAGGTATTCCAGTATGCAACACGGCAGTCGAGAGGATCTTGGTAGCATTAACCCTAAGGAATACGCGCCGTTTCCATGTTAGTCATAACTTGACTTGTCTTGGCTGTCATTGTGTCGCATGATGTCCTGCCGAGGAAGCTGCTGGTGATTGTAAAGGCTGCCCCGGGCGCGCGATTGTTGTTCGATTGGAAGATTCTTGTAGAAACAACAGAAGAAACTGAGGTGATTGATGAATCTCACGGAAATAAATCTGAAGTTGGGAAATTATGTCTGCCAGTCGCGGTGTGTCAGCCTGAGGCATAACCAAGCCAGAGAGACATAGAACACAGGAAGGAGCGATGTGTCGTGAGTGCATGATGCATGAGCCTCAGATTGCAACTCAAAAGCTACAGCATTGATTGTATTTAGCGGAGCTTGAAGAGCATACAGACTTGAACTGCTAACGTTATCTACCTCCCCAAGGCTTATTGTGCCATACCTAAGATTGCCGAAGTTTGACAAGGATAAAGCCAGTCAGAATCCGCAGGCGAGCGCTAGGTGTATCACAAGCTAAAAATGATTAGGACCAATCAATGATCCTCTGTCGACTGCATTGGGTAGCATCTCCTTGCGTCTGATTCTGTTCAAAGCTGTGGTTTGTACTGAGTATCTCTTGTATAAATAGACCCTCGACTTCTTGCTACGAAATAGTGAACTGCTTTGCAAAAATATTCCTTTCAATTTATCTATTATATACCCTTTCCGTTCACTCAGCGGCATCATCATGATAGAGAATGATTCAATCGCTCAGGGGTTTCAAGAACTCCCCGTCGAACTTCTTCAGCAGACTTTCGAATTCTTCTGTCGGCATTGCGCAGAGAAGCATCTAACTAGTCCTCGGCATGATCTCTGGGATCAGGATCAGGATCAGGATCAGGATCAGGATCAGGATCAGAAAACGAAGATTAAAGAGGACCGCTGCTGTCTTATCAATCTGTCATTAACATGCACAAAATGGGGATTTGCCGCACAGAAAGTCCTCCATCATCAGTTCGGCTTCTTAGAAACCACCTACGAACAACAAATCTACTTTTGCAGAACAATTTGTGAAAACCCCGAGCTAGGCAGACAGTTGCGAGTCGCCAAGCTAAGCAGAATTGGCACGTTTCTGAACGTGAAATTGGAAGACTGGGTTGCCGAGTCTCTTACCAAGTATTCTGAGTTCATCTCATATCCCGGTAGCATCTTCGATATGGACTCTTTGACCTGGGAGGACTATATCGCACCCCTTATAATACTCCAAGCGCCCAATCTTGAACATGCGGTTTTGCATGGACTCTACGATTGGCTGGTATTGAATGAGTTCAACGTACGGAACGTAACACAGGCTCGCGCTCTCCTTCAAAACCTGAAGTCTCTGTCGCTAGGGAGACAACACAAAATGATATGGCTACAGCCCGAGCCACCCGTAGAGATCCAGGACACATCCATGAGTGTGTTATTTGCAACGTTCGAAAAGCTCCAGATGCTGACCATATCCAACCCTCACCTATACCTGCTGTCAAAACCACCCCCTTTGCAGAATCTGCGCTCTCTTCGACTATTCAATGTAGCCGCTGTGGAAAAAAAGCTCAGGCTTTTGATTGATGGGGCGACTTCTCTCGAGGAGTTTGTGTTTTGGGAAATGGAACGGGCTGACCTTGCACCACGTAACTGCGTGACGCCTGACGAGATTTTCAGTATTCTTTCTTCCAGAAAACTTACTCTAAGAAAGGCCGTTCTACAAATGATGGCTGCGACCGTGCCTTTCGCAAATATTCAACAGCTAACAAAGCCAGAGACACTTAGAGACCTACGGCAGCTAACCAAACTCGAAGAACTGAGGATGAACCCCGAGATGTTCTGTAATATTCCCGAGCTTTTATCCAGAAAGCAAACTTTGTGTGATGAAGCCTTCATTGATGTATTTCCGCCTTCTCTTCAAACTTTGTGCCTTGACATTACGGTACTGGGATTTAATTGCTTCGGCACAGCGCTGGGAGCATATGCTAGGTCAACCTTCAAGCAGCCTGAGCAAACATTCAAGCAGCTAACCCTCCACATCACTTCTGTATTCCCAAGACACCTGCCGAACTGGTTTAATCTTAGGCAACCTTCAGAAGGATGTCTAAAAGCGATGAGGGACGTTGTCAAGGGAAGGTGGGAAGAGAACGGACGGCTGAACATCACCATGCAGCAGCTTCGGTGGCATAGTTGCAGTGAGCCGGGCACGAATTCCATTCTGCCTGCGTTTAACGGCTGATTTTATGAGAAAATTAGTTAAACTTATGTAAATATATGAGGATTTATAGAGAGTTATGTAAAGTCGCATAAGATTTCAACACATCATTTAGAATTAGAAGGGACTATGAATATTTTTATAAGCTAGCATAAGTTTATAGAAATCGAGATAAATATATAACAATTTATTTATAGATTAACATAAACCTTTCTAACCTGGTATACTAACGAAGATTATCCAAGTGCCTATTCACACGCCAGCTCTTAGCTGTCTTTCTTACCATATATTGCGTATGGTTGATCCAGACTGTGTACATTTCCTGGCCCGAGTGAAGACAGCGCATCGCCGCCAAGTGACATGTGTCACGCATCTGGTGGTCCTTCGCTCGGTTACCCATTCAGTCTCCTTAATCACGATTGTCAAGGTCCTGATGCTGTAAGGAAAGCACTCGCAATCTGTGTGCATGTCAAACAATACAATCTCAGTACCATCAATGATTAACCTACCCTGATAGCAGTCTGTTGTGATTGTACTTGTAAACGACCATCAAATGTTTGACAATCAGTGCATAAGAGAGTCGTGATAGCTTGTTACAAGGACCAAGGTAGTTATTCATCGTAATCTTAGGCTAAGTGTTGAACTATAAGAAGCCCACCATGAGCACGTACTTGGTCCATCATACTCAACAATATATACGATAGTATCTCTGGGAGAAAGAAGTGCAGCAAAATGAGGTTTGAAACTCTCCCACCGGATCTTATATATATGGTCTGCGAGACTCTATGCCAGCACTGCACTCCTCCTGCTCTAGATTGGGTATCGGCTTACCCATGGGTTAATCAACCTCAAGCAAAACCCAATAGACAAACGCTTCTCAATCTTTCCTTGCTCTGTAAGAGCTGGGGGTATATCGCGCAGAAGATTCTTCATCATCATTTCGGTATCTTGGAAACTACCCTCGTTGCTGAAGTTTTGTTTTGCAGAACAGTATCGCAGAATCCAGATCTAGCCAAAATGGTACAATCCATCAGGCTGCGAAATATAGATACAACAGATAACGCCAGTCCTATCGAGGGTTGGATAACAGAGCCTCTAAATAAGTTCTCGGAACTTCTTAATTTTCCCGGTGCAACCTTTGACTCGGAGGTTTCGAATTGGGAGTCATATATCGCGCCTCTCATTCTCCTTCAAGTACCAAATCTCAATTATCTTCACATTGGACACAAAGGGGATAACTTGCTGTTCGACAAGTTTGACAAACCAGCTGTTGTTCGCCAACAGGCTCTCCCTCTCTACATCAATTCCCTCATGGTTGGCTATGACCTTGAGCTTGATGGGACCCTGTCACCATTTCCTGGGACCCTTGACATCTCAGAAGAGGGCCTTGGTAGGATATTTCCTGCATTGAAACGCCTTGAATACCTGGATATCTGCAGTCCCAACATCGACACTGTTCGACATCCATTGCAGCTTCAGAACATAACACGATTGTATTGCAGACGTTCCGCACTTCGAAAAAAGCAACTACGGAGTTTGGTTTCATCCATAGCAGCTCTGTAAATTTTTGATTACCATGGATCTGGCAACCCCTGGCAGAATTACGCCACGGGTCAAGATATATGTGAAGTCCTGGCCCCCCACAAGGATACACTGCGGTTTGTGGCACTGGTTGGTTACTACAGACAAGGTAGCTTCATGCCTCTACGCCAGCTGAGAAACTTAATCGCTCTAAGATTTACAGCTGAGGCCTTCTGGGACCCGGATCATGAGCCCATTTTGGATGAGCAGGCCCTAATTGCTGGATTACCCCTTCTCTCCAATTTATTGCGTACGAGATTGACGAAAAGACCTGGGAAGGAACCATTGATGCAATCATAGCATATCTCCTATCGGCTGGCAAACAGCATACTCTGCAAGCCTTCCGAATCTTGCTTGGTGATGGAAAGTATTCTGAGGTGTGGGATGAAACAACGACCCTTCGGTTCAGAGACTCGGTTCGGGCGATTGTGCAACGACTCGAAGAGATGAGCGAATCAATTATCGATAGACCGAGGACAGGTACTGTGAGCGTTAAGTCTCACTCCCACATTCCTGTATCATTTTTCGCAAAGTTTCCGTTTTAGCTAGAATCTAATTAAACCATACCTAAACTCAAGTACTCAAGATCTGATGATCCCACGAACTTCTAGACTGCTCGTACTGTTTACTAGAATTGACAAGCCTATGGAAATTTGTAGAATAATGACTACCTATATCCACTAGATGCTAAACAATGACTATTGCTGGAACATCATGGACCGTGGTAAAAATGATCAAGATCTCTTCCACAGCAGGCCAAAGAACCCTACAGGGATACAAGATGCTCCATTTATTGAATGCCTAGCTTTGCAAGGAAAGCAGACAAGGCCTCCTGAAACTTCTCTGGCTCATCCGTCGCAGGATTATGCGCCGACTTCTCAAAGACGACAAGCTCACTGTTAGGGATGCCCTTACTGATCATCTCCGACTCTTCAAAGGGGCAGATCACATCCAGCTGTCCAACAACCACCAGAGTTGGCACTTTAATCTCTCCCAGTTTATCTCGAACGTCAAATCGAGGCTGACAATGAGAGAAGGCAGCATTATGAACCTCCCAACGCAACTCATCACCTGTGCCCGCACCTTCAATCTTGAGAGGCTCCGAGATCTCTTCGTCGGATCGCTCTGGAGTGTAGATGCAGACTATTTCCGTCAGACTTTCTTCTGCATCTTTCCTGTCTCGAAGGTTGCCGGACCAGAGTCTTGCTTGTCGAAGAGGATCTGGCTTGATACGGTGGGATGAGAGGATATTAGCTAGAGCGCGGTGAGTCCCGAGGGGTCCAGATGCCCAGGTGTTCCGGAGGATCAGGCCTAGAAGCCGGCCGGGGAAGTTGATCGCGTAGTTCAGGGCGAGAAAACCTCCGTAGGAGCCTCCAGCGAGGACAAACTTCTCATCTCCAACCCAAGCCCTACAAGCTGTTAGTACAGTTCAAGCATAAGCCCAAAGTTACTTACCGGAGTTCATCAATGTCAGCTATCCATTGTTCGTCAGTGAAAGGACTGTTGGCGTCACTGCTTCCACTACCTCGGCAATCGTAGACAAGTACACGGAACTCATTTGCAAGAAACTTGAATCCCTCTTTAATATCTGTATGAGTTGAAAGACCTGGAGCGCCGTGAAGTGATATAATCAGGGGCTTCGATTTGTTCTCAGCTCCAAGGATCCAGACGTTGAGCTTAGTCCCGTCACTTAGCTGGACTTGAGTGTTGACTGCTGACATGGTGGTTTCTTGGTAGATGAGTGTTGATGATGTCGTGTGTTAGTGAGAGCTTAGAATTGAGAGGAGATGTTTATATAATAATTGAAGGCTCGATAGCAGTTCAAACTGGGCTATCGCCAAGCGAAACCTGTGAAAGAAATGAGTCTCGCTCAGCGAGGTGGAGCTTCGTATGATCTCCGAGCAACAACGTTGGCGGCATACCAAATATGTCAGTGGACTCATTTTGAAGCCTATCAGGCAACCTAGTTACTTGAATTTTGTCAGATTGCAATGAATTGATGCAAAATTAGACAATCATATTCATCTGGTTATGTTGAAGTCACGCTCCTGCTATATCGATCGCCTTCTGTGCAATTCGGCCATCGTCTTCATATGACAAAACAGACACTACATCCTTGAAATCCACCCAGATAGTATCAAAGTCCTCATTCTCCTGTTGCGTCCCTTCTTGCGGTGCAATTGTCGAATCTGCTACAGCAAGGTACCAGAATATAATCTTCCAATTCCCATTACCAGTATTTCGTTGAGAGATGGCGAATGGTTCAGTGATCGCTTCTGGGCGTTGACTGTCTTTGGCTGTTGTAGCGAGTGACACGATATTGGCAGGTAGTAGTTGAGCTGTCACCCCTGTTTCCTCGAATGTCTCTCTCAGGGCTGTCTTCTCAAGGGCTTCTCCCACATCTTTGCGGCCTTTGGGGAGCAGATATTCTCCAGTTTTACGCCAGTGAATGAGCAGGACTTTGGACTTTTGCTTGTCTATCGAGACGGTACCGCAGCTGATGACGAATTTGTCTGAGAAGACTAGGCTTTTGTTTGAAGATGCCATCTTATTGTTGTTGCACGAAGGGAGGGGTCTTTGATGCATGTGAATGGTTTGGTCTGTAAACGTCTGCCTAGAAACAGTTTGTCTGGCTAGCAAATCTTGCTGTATGACTCAGCAGAGGCTGTTGTTCAACTATGGCAAACTTCTTACATGCACGGAAAGGATTCAGGCCATTTGACAGACCATTTAGTTGTCACGATTACGAGGATGGTCGCAGGATGGGATTGTCTTTTACCTGGCATCCGCTTATACGGTCCGTGTCGCTGAGCGAGATGCACAAATTACCTAAATAGGCAATTCTCGTAAAGCGAAGCTTGCGAAGCGGACCATTGCTCTCAGTGGCCGCGAAGCGTAAAAGAGGATTGGCAGACATATAATATATAAAGAGTATTGAACAATACCTCATAAATCCTCAAACAAGTCTTGTTTCCTATCCACAATGTCGACTGAACCAGATTCTGAGAAGCACCCCAGCGACAACATACCATGGGACCAAGACGCAGCAAACCCGCAGAACTGGAGTAAGTTAAAAAAGACAGTCAACCTCGGAATAGTATCTATCCTCGCTTTCATAACGTAAGTACTATGAACAGTTCCATTATCCATTGCTAACCTATTTAGGCCCTTGGAATCCTCAATTATTGTCCCAGGCGTCCCCCTCCTCAAACAAGACTTCCACGAAACTCGAAAACCCGTCACATCCCTCGTCGTATCGATTTTTGTCCTTGGCTTTGCATTTGGCCCTGTTCTTCTCTCACCCTTATCCGAACTCTATGGCCGCCGTCTACTTTTCAATATTTCCAATGTCATCACACTCTGTTTCTCAATCGGTAGTGCCTTGGCGCCAAACATCGCGTGCTTTATCGTCTTTCGCTTCATAGCTGGTAGTTTTGGGGCTGGGCCGATGAACATTGGAGGGGAAGTATCGCGGACCAGGTTGAGTTGTCCAAGAGAGGGTTCGTCATGTCGATTTTCTTCACTGGCATATTCTTGGGTCCTGTCATTGGGTAAGTTGGACGTTGTATGCGTGGTCTGATGTAAGACTAACCGGTATCGGACCTGTGATAGGGGGTTTCATCGCTAAAGATCTAGGTTGGAGGTGGGTTTTCTGGGTTATGACTATTGTTGTAAGTACTACGTTCGTGTTTCATATCGGTACTAATCATTCCATGTTTAGAAAGGCATTATGACAATAGCAACCTTTCTATTCCTTGCCGAAAGCCATGCTCCTGCCATCCAACGAAAACGAACAAAAATCGCAAACGAGACACTGGTCGGGGATAAACTAAAGATAAGCCAGGTCCTACTACGATCCATCTCGAGACCAATGAGAATGCTGTTCCGCAGTCCAATCGTAACTGGTCTGTCCCTATACCTCGCTTTGATATATGGCTATCTATATCTTCTGTTCACCACTTTCTCAACCGTCTTTCCCGAGCAGTATGGCTTTGGCATTGATACTCTAGGGCTTGCTTTCCTTGGCCTTGGAGTTGGCTGTGTTGTTGCGCTGGTGATTCTTTCATGGCTTAGTGATTGGCTGCAGAATCGACTTACACAGAAACGCGGGGTGTCCAAGCCAGAGTATGTCTTGTATTCGCATACATGAACATAACTGACGATATTCAGATACCGGCTGCTTCCGATCGTTCTCGGAATACCCCTGCTTCCTATCGGTTTGTTTATCTATGGCTGGACAGCACAGTACAAGGTCCATTGGATAGTACCCATAATCTTCACTGGACTCACAGGAGCTGGTCTCATTTTCTCATTTGTCAGTCATCCCCTTTTTTCCAGACGTCACAGACTGACAATCATAGCTCCCAACGCAAATATACATGATCGATGCATTCACAAAATATGCCGCGAGTGCTTTGGCTGCTACCAGCGTGGTGAGAAGCATAGTTGGCGGATGTTTACCTATTGCTGGACTACCCCTCTACTCTGCTCTTGGTTACGGATGGGTTAGTTGTCTCATTCATATATTGCATCTTTTACTAATTCTCATCTAGGGGAACTCTCTTCTTGGATTCATTGCCATTCTTGTTTCGGTCGCGCCTCTTCTTTTCTGGCGGTATGGTGAGGTACTGAGGAAGAAGTATGATGTTCAGTTCGACTGAAGTCATGTGTTTATTAGAATGTCTGGGATGCGTACTGGCTAGGAGTGGCTTGCGGCGAGGTTATTATAATAGGTCATCAACCACCTACGATAGATTTTAGATATCGTTCAAAAAGGCATTGTCAAAGTCAAAGCTCTGGCTTGATCTATAATTATTGTCCTTCCAACCCTGAAGCCCAATCATCCCGTTCCAACAGAACCCTCACACAATCAAGTCGTCTATCAAGATTCGCCGAGACATCAAACAACCACTTCAGATTGAGCTTTCCTGCATCTCCAAGCTCCAGAGTCCCAGCAATGTACCTCTCTTCAAACCCTCGAGCGCCCTGATGAAGCGCCTCAACCGACATTTTGACATTTCTTGTAGCATGTCTCAACATCAACTGTTTTATCTCGAGATCGTCCTCCTCTGATGGTAAAAAGCTCCCCAGTACAGCTTTTGTCATGTCACTACCAAGATGATTCACTGGCTGCTTGGCGATTTCGCACAAAAGAGTAACTTGTCGCTGATGGAGCATGGCGAGGTTTATGTGTCGAGGGCATCCAGCGTCACAGTTCTCGCACGCCAGGTATTGTGCGGATTGATGAAATGCCCGCTGGAATAGTGCTAGGATTTCATCGATGCTGGTTTGTCCAGGATCTCTTGAGACGGCATCCAGAGTACCATTCAGCTCGTGAATAGCGGCGTAGCATGCATTATGGCATTTTGGTCTTTGCTTCGGGCTTGGAGACTGTGTTGGAGGTGGAGAGTTGATGATGTTCATTATATCTGTAAATGTTGGCGAGGCTGCGTTTATAGCATCTTCATGTCCCTCATTAGGCAGAGGTTGACTGAATTGTAGGGACCCGTTAAGTAACTGTTTGTGTCAGTGACTGAACGTTTATTATTTTAGGCTCCCCTTACATTCGGGTCGATGTCAAAGGTTGACTGAATAGCTACATCCGCATCTGAAGCGTATGGCTCTATCCCTGAATAGCTCTGCCAATCTCCAGGCTCATTACCAATAGCCTTCTTCTTTCCGCGCCGCTGGGAGAGACTATAAACACATGGCTGTGCCTCGGAAGATATTGCGCATCGCTGGCATGGAACGCCGCCCGAACATTTGACTCTCGATTTGCGACATCTGTTACAAGAAGTATTGTACTTGCGTAGGTAGGTTCTACTTGGAGTTTCTTGGTGTGGATGAACACGAGTATTCCATCGTGTGGTGTAAGTCGTCAGAACTCCATTAAACGTGGTCATGCCGATAAATAGATGAGTTTCTTATTCTTGCAAGCTAGTTTGTTGTTCAAAGAGAGGAGTTTGTTGTCAGGCACAGGAGGCTGATGGGTTTGTCATCATACGATCACGTTAGTTGAGGTTATCGCCATAACGTTAATATTACATAATCTTCTGGTCTATCAAGTCAGGTGATATGCAAAGATTGGCATATATGGTTCTCTATCATATATATCCCTTCATAATACCAACGGTGTTCTATATGTCGAGTCGGTTTTGATGTAGTTAAAAAGACTTCAATATTTCGTGGCACTACCGCTGAGTGATAATCTGGGGAAATAGTGGAAATGCGGGGTGAGATCGGGAACGTGGGGGAATCGGGACACCACGCGGAGGAAGTGAACCACCCACTTCTTGTAAGCCGATGAATTAGTTATCGTGCATTGCTCGGTACAGCAGAGAAGCGATTGTTGGTCACGGCGCAGCGTTCCTTTGACGAGGTAGACTAGTAACAAAGCCATTGTCTCACCACACAGGTGTCAGTACTCATTTAGCCAAGCCGAGCTAGCGCTATGGCCATGCCATGGCTTATGAGTGTCAGCTAACTCATGGCATTCATTACTGCCAAATTCAACAAACTGCAAAAGACGGCCCTCGTTCATTGTGCATTTGTAGAAAATCAGTCTGCCGAATCGATAACGCTGTTTGACTAGTACGCGAATAGTAGGAGGTACAAGGCGGTATTTGAGACCAGTATTAGGCACGGAAAAGCAACCGAGAATTCGATGCCGAACCGAATCCCCGGAACGGGAGGTGGAGGAATCCACCAACTCATCGAGACTCCAACTAAACTATCTGGACTCACAGCTACCCCAATCTCCAAAGTCATTAAAGCAGTTGTTATGCCGTACTTCTAAGCACGTCCCTCTTCTCCAACCATTCCAATATCAGTATCGACAATGGCTGAAAAGACAGACTTTCTAGACCTCGCAACGGTGGTATCAACCGACCATATCGAGGAAAAGGCTAGAGCTCACACAAACCACCGTAATGGCCATATTGAGGGAAACGCGCTGTTGGTCGATCGACAAGGCGAGATTCGAAAAATCCCTATCCCTTCGTCAGATCCGAATGATCCTTTGAACTTTAGACCGTGGGAGAAATGGGGCCTCGTCTTTTGCTGTTGCTGGTTTTCTGTTATGGGACTCTCAGTGGCTTCGGGGCTGGGTGCTATTTTGAATGTCTTCTTTGAGATGTATATTCCTAAAGGATTCAATTCGGATCAGGTGGTTCTTCTTATCACTTTGCCCACCTTATTCATCGGTCTTGGTATGTTTCTCAGCATCTTCATCTTCCCTACTCTTGACTAACAACACCAGGAAACTATATCATTCTTCCTCTGTCTCTCGCCTATGGTCGTCGACCTATCTTCCTCATTTCCGTGGTAGTTCTCTTCGCCTCCAGCATTGCAGCAGCGACACAGAACAGTTACTACGGACACTTGGTCTCACGTATCCTTCAAGGAATCGCCACGGGCGCATCTGAATCTCTCCTCCCGCTCATGCTCACAGAAGTGACATTCCTCCACGAGCGAGCTTACATCTTTGGGCTCTACTGGATGATACAAAACGCTCTCTCATCGTCTCTAAACCTGGCATCCTCATACATCAACGCCGATCTCGGATGGCGGTGGTACTATTGGGTCTTCACCATTACTGTCGGAGTTGGTCTGATAATCGCTATCTTTTTCGGCTTCGAGACCCAGTTTACTCGTCCTGCTGCTTCTCTTGATGGTCAACTTGTCATCACGGATGAATTTGGCGTTACCAAAGTTATCCCTGACTCGGAGGCCCAGGCTTATTTGGAGGAGATGTCAAAATCTGGATTGACAGCGCCTGGTGCTTCGAACCCAGCTCAGGATTGTGACCGCATGCCGTATACACAGCGTCTTCGACCGTGGTCTAAGCCCTCTCCCACGCCCCTCCGTGTCATTCTTCTAAGCTGGAAGCACATGCTTACGTCGTTTCTGTCTCCTGGTATTCTATACGCTGTGCTCACATCTTCCATTGCTCTTGGGTGTGCTGTCGGTATGTCCTTGACATACAACCAGGTCCTGATCCAGAACTATCACTGGGAAGCGAAGGATATCGGCTTGATCAATGTCGGAGGAGTCATCGGGGCTATCATAGGCATGGTATACTGCACATTCATCGCCAATCCCTTTGTTATGTGGCTCGCCCGTCGAAACCGCGGTATCCACCAGCCTGAGCACCATCTCATTACTTTGGCTCCTCCAGCTGTTGTCGGCGTAGCTATGCTTCTATTGTATGGCCACACAGCCGCCGGCGGTGCAACATGGTGGGGGCCTTATCTCGGCTGGACCATTTTCCAATATTCCTTCACAGCGGCTCTCATCATCTCGACCACGTTTGCATCTGAAGCTGCCCCCAAGCATCCGGGACCTGCTCTTGTCACCGTTGTCGGAACCAAGAACATCATCTCCTTTGGCGTCACGTATGGTTTGACTCCCATGGTCGAAGAGCATGGATACAAGTGGGCTTTTAGTGTTTTGGCGGGACTTTTTGGAGGTATTTTCTTGCTGGGTATTCCTGTCTGCATGTTTAACCCAAAGTGGCGTGCCTATGTTGCTGAGAGGGAGGCTCAGAAGGGTGTTACTACCACTGACTAATTCTGCAAAAACGATTACATGAACCATAAGAATATTATCTAGTCTTAGATTTAATTCCAATACCATTCCACTACGGACTGAACATATGTACAACCGACGATTCGAGAGACGATGTACTTATATAACTAAAAGCGCAGCAATCTAGTAGCTGTCATAGACAATTGCCGGATTGGGATCTCAACGGCGCCGCAGTCCCGGAGCCGAATCTCGGGACCAGTCCCCACATTTCCGGACCGGGCTCCAATTCATCTTCCATACCTCGTCAGAGCTTCCTCGTCAATATTGCCGTCATGATTAAATTTGTCGTATTGAGTATGATTCGTTAAACACTTTGCCAGCTCGATTTTATCGATCTATGACCACATATCCTGAAGATTGTAGCGTTCGCAATTACGCGGACTTTGCCAATGCTATATCCGAACGCCTTGACATTGATATACATGTAGTGCAACATGTGCCCGCAGGACGCTAACCTGCAATCGTATTCCTGAATTTGTATCTTCCAATAGCTGCGAATAATACAGATTCCGAAGCTAACCTCCGTTCGTATTCATTTATATTGACTTACACCACTACCATGATATGGAATCTAGAGTACAAAAAGTAAGTCCGAGGTTGTCTATAAAAACCAGCGAATATTCGTAGAACGTAGTTTTTTACTCCCTATTTCTATCAAGCAAACAATCTCATTCCAAAATGCCAACAAACAACGCTGCATACCTCACTGCCATTGAGGCACCCCTCGAGCTCCGACAAGCTCCCTACCCTGATCCCAAACAAGATGAACTTGTAGTCAAGACCCATGCAATTGCGATCAACCCAGTCGATTCTGGACAGCAGAAACTTGGCCCCTCGATCTTTCCCTGGCTCAAGTTTCCTGCTATCCTAGGCTGCGATGTTGCTGGAGAGGTCGCTGAGGTTGGCTCGGGCGTCACCTTGTTTAAGCCAGGCGACCGCGTCGTTTGCTCCCAAATGGGCACTTTCCAGGAATACGTTCCTGTAAAGGAGTCCTTCTGCGCCAAAATCCCGGACAATATTGGATTTGAAGAGGCAGCAGTCATACCCCTAGGTTTAGCTGTGGCCGCCAAGACTCTGTTTGATCCGGAGTACCTGGCTCTTGACAAACCTACTCCTGAAACCACAGCCAATGGCAAAGTCATTCTTGTCTGGGGAGGATCTACCAGTGTTGGGTGCAACATGATCCAACTTGCCAAGGCAGCAGGGTTCGAGGCCATCACCACCGCGTCTCCCAAGAACTTTGATTACCTCAAGGAGCTCGGTGCCAGCCAGACCTTCGACTACAACTCGCCCACCATCAAGGAAGACCTTCTTGCTGCAGTCAAGGGAAAGGTGGTCGCAGGCGCTATAGCAAACGGCGGCACGAACCCTGCAGATTATCCTTCGATCGTTGAAATCTGCGCAGCTATCGCTCTGAGCTCGCCAGATAATTGCAAGTTCGTTCCCTTGACTATGGTACCACGATTTCCGTTGCCAGAGGGCATCGAGACAAAGTTTGTCATACCTGGAGACGAGGAATCTGCCCCGTGGATCTACAACGAGTACCTCCAGAAGTCTCTGGCTGATGGCAGCTTTGTGCCGGCGCCTAAACCGAAGGTCGTTGGACATGGCCTGAATAGTCTGCAAGATGCCCTGGATATAGTCAGCGCTGGAGTGTCGGCGACCAAGATCGTGGTCACGCTCCAGTGAGATGTTGTAGCAGGTGGTTGCGAGGATGGTCGAGAATATCTTCCCCTAGAAAGCCCCATAGTCTGTATGAACACTATTGATTTGCCCCTGTCTGGGTACCGAGAACGTGAATCTGTGATGTCAGTTCAGAAGCCGAGGCACAACCTTCTAAGTAGAGCATAAGCCAACCAAATACAACGGCATGGGTGATAGGTGGTCGTATAAAATAGCGAAGCCAGTAGTTGTAACCTGTGCTGCAACTATCCTCCCAGGTAGCTCTGATAAACTGATCTCCCCTCATGAACAACCATGACATACACACGATACATTCTCCATCAACCGCAACTTAATTTCCTCCACACCCTACTCCTTACTAGCCAAAGCCTTAACAACAGCTTCCAACGCCTTTCGATCTGCGCCCCGCACCCTATCGACAAATCCATCCTGCGTGAGATTAACAGACCTGCTACTCTGCAGCCCCTCAACCGCCACACCCTTAGGCACGCCTCCTGAGAAGAACACAAAAGTAGGCATGGCTGAAATACCATACTTGACTGCAACTTCCTTGACATGGTCAGTGTTGACCTTTGCGAAAGCAAGATGGCCCTTGGACGCATGGGTGTCAGCCAGGTTTGAAAACACGGGTGCAATGGCACGGCAGGGTGGACACCAGTCTGCGTAGAAGTCTACCACGACGTGAGTGTGTGATTTGAGAACGGCTTCTAGTTCAGCTGGCTCGGCAATCTTGTAGACTTTGCCTGATGTCTCGGGGATGGGTGAGCGATCCGTAAAATAGGCCTGGAAGTGAGTGAGTTTGATGAGATGGTTAATGAGGGGTTAAGGGCTTGTACCTGAGCGACCATGAACAGAGCCAATAGGCCGAATATGATATAGATGGTTGCCATCTTGTCGGGTGATCCTAAAATGCTGTGTCGATGAATTAAATGAAGCCGACGGATGTGTAAGTTGAAGTCGGGGGTGAATTGAATCTGGATAACGCCACGATGATGACAAAGTGCGTTATCACATGACTAGCATGGTACTGTAATGCCAACCTCATGTCAATTGATACCAGATTTTCGTCGACGTTCATGATCTAAGAATATCTGTACAGGTACTAACTGTGAATTGAGCGATACTTTTTAAGAATGTGAGGACCTCTCGTTTAGGTTGACAAAAGTCATCGTGTTGTCCTGGAGATTTGTTTGTGATCGGAAGTTGACACAAAACACCACGGGATAAAGCATCGATTTCACAATGTATTGGCCAGACCAAGATTCAGCAAATCGCAAAACTTACAAAACCAAGCCATCTAGCAAGAATATCCTTTTCTAAATAATAATATTAACTCCTGGCACCACTATTTTGAAATGATCACCAAGATTATCACAGGAATGAAGCTACCCTGGAGGCACAACACCGCATATTCCAATCACATTACAGCGTTCAATGACTTGAGGATTGAGAAATTATCTTTTTAACTAAAATGAGGTCGTATCTTCCATCGTAAGTCTATTCTTGATTCAATTTTCCAAAGATGTCAAAGGGGTATGATGAACAGAATGCTCGCAGCCAAACAAAAACGACTGACCATGCCCCGTACTCCTGTCTTGCTATGCAATTCACTGACATTCCAACAACTGTCGCCACAAATGCTGCACATCCTCTTCACCCAGGTAACCACTATGTGCTATCCTGCCCCCATAAATCACTGCGATGCCCGCTTCCTTCCACATCTCTTTCATTCGTACTCTTATGTTGGTGGTGTTGGTACCGTCTGACCCAAAACTATGTACCGAAGCGAATATGTATTTCGCAAAGGTTTCATTAAGCCCACCCCAGCATCTCAAGGGTCGTTCGAGCATCCGAGGCTGCCATCCCGCTGACGGCAAGCTGTCTGACTTGAGTACCACGTCTGAGACGCTGGAGTCCGACGGTAACCTTCCAATACTCCGATTCATCGATAACGAATAGGTACCGTTTTCCTTCTTGGTCTCGGACCGTGGCCCGCAACAGGTGAAGGCCTTGGGATTTCCACTCTCCAGTCTGTTCAGGATGTTAGTATTTCGAATTTTACGATGAAACATTTTAGACACCCGTCGCATTCCCTCAAGTAGACGTCGACTGTCTTTAGGAGGTTGGGCCAAACCCAGATTGCGAACTCAAGGGGCAATGTTATAAGAAAAGGGGAAAAAGAGAAATAAAAGAATTTAAGAAGCACGGGGGGCATACCTCAACTTGTTTCAAGGTCCAAGCCTTAACATCCCATTCTCTCTGTGGGACACTTCGCACATCGTCATCGATGAAAAGGCCTTCAGTGGTTATACGGAGGATAAGTCCGTCAGTGACAGTTCCAACACCCGAGATGAGCTGACTGGCGGGTGTTTTGGAGAACTGGTTCATGAACAGGTATACACCTGAAATGACGATCTTGTCAGGGTCCTTGGTGGAGTAAGGCCCTCCGCGCATCGAAGCAGGTGGCGTGGTTCGACCAGTAGTCTGCGAAGCCGCCCACGATGACTCGGAGCCAATTGAAGATACAGAGTTCTTACGCCTAGGCTGCTTGGGCGTATCATATGGCCGGTATGAGTTCTCTGTGCTAACGCCAGAGACATTGGACCGGGCGGCAGAGGGAGTAGCATTTCGTTGGGTGGAAGCTGCGCTGGGAGGAGGCCTGGAAGTAGATGAGGTCGTCGACTTGGGTGCTGGCGGGCGACCGTTGGGCCACATACTTGTCTTCTCACCAACGCCCGAGTAGGCGTAACTGCTTGGTTGCCGGGCTGCAGTTTCTTTTGCAGCCGCTTCTCTCAAGCCGCTCCTTTTCAGCCTTCTCTTTCTCAACCTTCTCCTTCTCAGCTCTCTCCTTTTCGGCCTTCTCTTTCTCAAGTTTTTCCTGTTCGCGTTGTTTCTCGAGCTCCTTCTTCTGCTTCTCTTCCTCTCGTCGTTTGGCCTCCTCGGCTTCCTTCTTCCTTAGAGCTTCACGTTCAGCAGCGAACTTCTTACGTCTTGCTTCGCGCTCCTCAGCTTCCTTCTTCTTCTTGGCTTCGAGTTCGCGAGCCTCCTTTTCGCGTTGTTCTTCTCGCTCACGAGCTTCCCTGGCTTCCTTTTCCAGTCGCTCGCGAATTTCCTTGGCCTCCTTTTCCAAACGCTCTCGTTCCTTTCGTTCATGCTCCAGCTTGATTGCAAGATCATTGGCACGTTGCTCGGCCTCGAGACGTTCTCTCCTCTCCCTGCCCTCTTGATCCCTGCGCTCACGCTCCTTTTCTCTTTCTTGTCGCTCTTTAGCGTCCTTTGCCCTGAGCTCCGCAAGTCGCTTTGCAGCCTCCTCTCGTCGTTTCTTCTCAGCCTCCTTGATTCTGCGCTCTTCTTCCTTCTTCTTCATTTCCTCTCGGGCTTTCTCCCACGAGCTTTTCTGCCTGGCTGCCTCGGCTCTCTTTGCTTCAGCCTTTTCTGCTTCGACTCTTAACGCCTCAGCTTTCAATGCTTCAACCTTTGCTGCCTCGATTCTTTCTGCCTCAGCTTTCAGTGCTTCGGCTTTCAGTGCTTCGGCTCTAAGTGCTTCGGCTTTCGCTGCTTCAGCTTTGATTGCCTCAGCCTTTAATGCCTCAGCCTTCGCTGCCTCAGCCCTTGCTGCCTCGATTCTTTCTGCCTCAGCCTTCGCAGCCTTGGATTCGGGAGTTGGGCCACGCGCAGGCTCCGATTCGGGTTCTGGCACCGGCCTAGACTTAGGTTTGGGAGGTGGACTCTGTTGACGAGCTTTCGAAAGAGGTGACGAGTCTCTCGGCTTTGGCTTAGACTTCTTGGATCTCTGCTTCGGCGGAGGCGTCTCGGGAGGAGTTTGTGGCGCTGGAGGTCGAGTTTGGTGAGGCGGTCGTGGAGGTGGTTCTGGGTCACCTCCAGCTGTCTGAGGTTCCGGGTGAGGCCGCGCGGTAGAATCTGATGGCGGTGATCCTTGCCAGGACGTTCTGGGACCACTATGAGGCGGGGGCCTGGGAGGGGTGTCATGATGGGGAGGAGGTGGAGGAGGAGTTCCATGAGGAGGGGGAGGAGGTCCCCCAGCGTTTGCTGATCGGAAACCCGAGCTCCATGCTCCTCCATAACCTCGACCGGAGCCGCCTGAACCACTACCACCTGGACCACCAGCACCGCCCGGGACTTGATTTTGGAAACGACCAAGAGCCCATGCTCCGAAACCGACACCAACAACTAACATTCCCATTGCCACATTTCCTAAGCCATGGAAGGTTTCCCACCAAGTTCGGAAAGCGGGAGCCAAAGTCTGGCCAAGGACGACGAGAATCAGGGCCGAAGCAAACCCAGCGGCAAAGCTGTTTACATTGGGTTGCATAGACGGCAAGTATAAGAACCCGCCTCCGGAGGAATGCTCAGGAATGACAAAAATGTCATATTTGCCCGGAGGCAGGCCAGTACCCTTTGGCACTCCGCCATGAGGCGGAGGCGGCGGAGGGGGACCGCTCATTATCGAATATCAGCTCAAGTGGTTGTTTTTAAATATCGGCTCCTCGAACTGTCGAGTATTTGGAGTCGCTAACGCAGTCGCAATCGCTATTCTAAGAAAGTCTGAAGACAGCCATTAAGGCTGCGGAATGTTATCGGTACTGAGAGCAGGTCAGTTGATACCGTCGGCACATTTGGGCAGAAAAAGAACAATGTCTTTTGAAGCCACCTCGAGTTGACAAAGTGAAGAAACAGGAGTCGAGAAAAAAGTTCGTTCCCGAGTGGCTGGGGCCGGGTTACAGCAAAGAGAAACGAGGTTGGACAAGACAAGACTCACGCAAGACAAAATCGGGAATACAGGCTCTCGGATCTAAGTCGAAGACCCTGAGCAAGAGGATGTTGCAAAAAGTGTCGACCAAAGAGCAAACAGAATCGATCGCTTGTGATACAAAATGGCAATGCCCTACTCCCGCTTGTGCAGCTTTCGGTACCGAGGGTTAGTAGAGGCGGTATAGACGAGGAGAAAAAAACCAGGATGATAGGAGTACGAAAGAAGAGGAGGAGACAGGAAGAAAATGGCGCGGCGTAGTGGTGGAGATGAGATGGACAGAGCGGAGGCGGGAGTAAGAAGAGGCCAAGGTCATGGTCGAGGCAGCAAGAGTGACTACGGAGACGACCTAGACCTTGTTTACTTCGAGGCGCTTTGGGAAAAGTGTGGGAGCGGGCGGGACGGGGATGGATGGGTGCAGACGAGATAGGTACTTGATAGGTACCTTCAGCGCATTTTACAGCTAGCCCCAGGGCCTGGAAACACGCTTCACTGCTAGCGCACATGCAGCCCCCTCCACCTCTAGCGCCTTCCCCCCGTCAGCGGGCTGGCGGGGCACACCCGCTTTGTGAACGGCCCCACCCTTCTATGGATATCGTCACTCACTCGTGCTTTTTGACTGGCGAATGGCTTTGAGCGATGAGGACTTCACCCTGACTCTTTCAACCTATCAGTTGAGTGTGACTAGGAACCAGGATCCAATGCCGCGGTTCTCAACGACTCAAAAGGTGGCTGATCAAAGTTTTGTGTTCTTGCAATTTGGCGACCCGGCCGTTTTGATGATACGATACCTGATCTAGGCTGAGAGAATCACTCCATGTGATGAGTTTGAGGTATCATTTTGACCATCTTTGACAATGGTAGTTACTCATTTCTTCTTATGGCAGTTGCTCATTTCCAGTCAACACATTGAGGAGCCATCCAACAGCAGCATATCCGTACTCCGTACAGGTACCATTTAGACTCCAGCCTTCATCTTTTTCGTTCCCCTCGAGACATTCATCCTCTCCAATAGCTGGGTCTCCCCTGCTTGTCAACATCTCAACGTCTTTCAATCCCACAACGCTTCTTTTCTTCTCGCCTGTACCTTGTGATGGCTTGCATCCTACGATGAAGCACTGACAGGACCCTGCGGATCGAACAAAAGACCACAACAGAACAGACCACGAATGCAAAATAAGCGAGGCCAAACGAGAAAGACAGAGCTTTGGGGATTTCTGGGTTGTTCGTGAGCTCGTGCCAATTCACAGCAAATGGGAACGTCCCCGCTTGTCGATCTTGGAGAAATCTTGAGTATTTTGAAACGATTGGGCAGCAATGGCTCTTGTTCTTTGCTTCTGTCAATTTTCCCGCAGCATTGCCATGTATGTGTGCTTTGCCTCGATGTTTACAAAACATTGCAGGAACTAGCATTGGGTCTCCGCTTGCAAGCAGAAGACTGCTTGCAAAGCACTGTTCGTGATATCTCCCGCATCGGCTACGTTCCACAACTCAAGGATATAACGCCCGAGCTTTTGGTCCTGTAAACCCACATGGACAAAAGCTTGCACGTATCTGGGTCGTCACCGACAAACCCGAAGGTTAAGCTAGCAACGTTAACATTTTCACCGCTCTCTATGTCGAGGTGACTATATCCGCATCCGTGGTCTAGAGCTGGAAATACCCTTGTTGCGGCTTAGACGAGATACCGTGGCCTTCTCTTTGTTCTTCTCTTTGCCGTGGTTACATATGCAGATTGTACAAGTCTCGGTGCCACGGCACCAACACCACGGATGCGGTTCTTTTTTCCTGCGAAAGAGGTAGGGTAAAAGTATCCCAACTCCTGCAGCATTGTAAAGTTAAACTTTGGTTCCTGAGGCTGCCAAGCTCGGCACGTTGAATGTCATCCTGTGGCTGCGCCTCAGAAGGCTTGCTTCTTTGTAAAGTGTACTTCAAACGTTTCAAAAATCTCGATGTCTTACCGATGATTTCCTTCTGTTTAACTTTAACAATTGAGTGAAATAAAACATTGGTTTGTCCGCAGCTTCCGCACGCAGTGCCAAGAAAAGAGGAGTGGCTGTCCGTTCATCGCCTCACCGCTGAGGCCCTCTCCGCCCACCTTTTTCCTTCGCTTGTCTTCCACGTCCCATATCTCCCAGCCTTCCCCAAATGCGAGTGATCTTTACGAGCCTACGACACGTGCATGTATCGAAGCGTGGCCCCAATCATTGTTTAATCACCCAAAGTCTCAAGCATGAAGTCCCGGGCAGTTGGTAGCTGACTCGAAAAAAGAGGCCAGTTGACAACCTACTTTGCACGTTGCCTAGCAACCGTGAATCAACGAAGGGACCCCGGCAAATAAAAAAGGAAAACGCGCTAAACTCGCGACGACGTCGGCTAGTGACGTAGCTGCGCCACTAGGAATTAGAGCCTAAAGACGGTTCTTTTGCAGTCTCAGTGCTGCATGTCTGAGTCTACTTCGCACCTACGCATACAGTACAGCCTGATGTCAGGTCCCGGAGACCACGTTGTTGCTGAAGAGAAGAAAGACAAAACATCGACGCTAATCTAGTCGTTGTCGCTCTTTATTTGTTTCCATCAAGGTCATTACTCCGTAGCATTGCCTTGTCACTTCTCTTCCCCTCACACTGTCACCCCCCATTCAGGCGGGTTAGTACCTCTCTTGTACCCCCAGAACCCAGTCCCATTCTCATGCAACGTGGAACGGTCCGCTCCAGGGCTCGACTTGTCCTTTCTGATATTCTATCGAGGAGGACCACCTGTTTACTAAGCGGTACTCTTTGCTTCCTATGTGACTGTCGATGGTGACTCGATTGCCCGCTATGGTGTTTGACTTAATGACTACTGCCGAAGCACGAGGTGTGAGGGAAAGCCAACAAGGACGAGAATCTGTTGTGAGAAAGAGTCTCGGGATTAGCACTTCTGAGTCTTGAGGTGACAAGTCGCAGATAAAGACATTTCCTGTATTTCAAGATTGTTATTGAAACTCGTATACTCAACCAAAATCCTAATATCTTATAACCATTCTTACTTCTCAATGTGCCCTTCCTGTTGTATGGCACTCAACACTATCCGCAATCAGGTAGGCAAGAATACTTCATATGCTGCGAATCTTCCAAGTCCAACTGTGGTGCATCAACCGTCATTTGCCAATCGTAAAACGACTCATACTATTATTACTTGAACAAAAACCAGTTCAACCTCCAGCAGCTCTATGCAACAGCTGGAAAATTCAGGACTCCGGTTCCAAAGCCGCACAAGACGCCTTGCATGCCCGCATTACATCAAATATTTCCCCCTCGAGTCTGCACCGTGAATGTTGCTACGTCTGCAACCCATGAAAGCCCATTAAATAGTATCGTTAAAAACCATACCCACCAAACTGCAACCTGTACGACAAACAGAACCATCTTTACCAGCAGCGTGAGAAGTAGCAGTCACATCTTCTTGATTCGGTTGTTGGCGACCTTCAGCTTTGCGCCGGTTCGATCGGTGTCTTGGTCTAGTTCGTCAAGCATCCGGATCTGGTCTTCAACCTCTTCGTGAATTCTTTCTCCCATCTCCCTTTGTCGTCGAATGACTGCCGTGAGCTGATCGACTGCAAGATCCTGGTTTTGCATCTCTTGCTTTTGTAGCTGAAGCACTCCTGAGTTATCCAGTTCTCGTGTCTTATCTGTCTCTGGTAAAGGAGCGCCGAGGACACGACCGGCCGGACGACCTCCCTTGAGAAGTCCAGCTTTATCGGCTGCTGATGCCTGGCCTTGACTGAATCCACCCCGTCCTGCGGCTGATGTTGAGCTGGACATGCTGTTAGAGAGTTTATCCAGACCTTCTCGTTCCATCCGGGCTTGAGAAACCAGGTCCCGACGACGCCGTAGCTCGCCCTCGCCCAGCCGTCCCGATTCTTGTATTCTTCGTAATCCATCTGCAAGTGTTGCGATCAATGTTCCGCTTCGAACAAGAACCCTTTTGGCGGCTGCGCCTGCTTCTGCTGCAGCCGTGGAGTTGCCACTATCCACAGCTGCGTCTCGGCGCGACAGACATTGTCTAGCTTCGTGAAGGTTCTGCTTCAGATCACGGTGAATATCGAGCCATGTACCCGGGTCAGCTGCGCCAGCAACAGTGCTCTTAACCATCCCGCCTGCTGATATCGCCGAGTTCGTTGTGCTTGAGCTTGGCAGGTTCAAGAAGGTTCTCCATGCTGAAGTATCGCGCCATCTTCGATCGGGCGACTCTGCGATACCGCGCAAGTATTTCTCAAGTCCGACTTGGCGATCGCGTGTCAGCTCGACCGAGTTCACAGTCGATTTCAGCCAGTGTTTGGCGGGTAGAGGTTCGGGTGGCGGAGCGCCAACTTGTTGCGTGAGGGTCTGGTGAAGATCGTTAAAATCGGAGTATCGTTTCTGAACGACAAAAGACCGCAGAGGTAGTCGAAGCGTGATGTTGTACAGTGTATACGGTTTCTTGGAGCCTTCGTCGGAAACGCTGGTGGAAGGGATGGCGATTTCTGGCGGCGGTGCCATGTTGAAGCTTGTTTACTATATTCTTTGTTGCACGCTTGCGGTCGAGACTTGGGATCAATGAGTTTGTGTTAAGCAATGTGGTATGGTTTACGCAAAGGAAAGTCAGGTGGTAAGTTATTGATATTGAGAATGGACAAAAATTAGGACATGAGAGATGGCGAATGCGTCATGGTCATGGCGTCTCAAGAGAGCTGGGCTGGACTGCCTGACGTATTCGTACAGAGGCTTGGCTTATGCGTGCCCTGTAACTCCCCAGGTTGACCGACGGTCAAGGTCACGGCACCCGGTAATCGGTGACACTAAACTCCAACCGGATGTGCATGCGACACAACCATCACGGTGTGATGGACCTCTATCGATTTTTAAATGATCCTCCACTGGTATCTAAGCATCAAGCTGGGCTGTTTATATTAAGCTTCCAAGCTATGTAACTCAAAGTATACTGCAATCCTTAGCAACAATTCCAGTTAGGTATCCTGGGGCTAGCTACCTCCCAGCTTCAAAGGTTCCGAAATGAGATTCCCAGGTGCTAATTTACACAGAAATGGACTTATAGTAGGCACATGAGGGTTCTGAGACTCTCCGTAAATATTCCAAAGTCCTTCTGCTTAATACAAATCTAATGCTCCTTTCTTTCTCTTACTACTATGCCGGTAAATTGTAGTATATCCTAATCATTAGAGTCTTTACACAGGACTGTGAATCAGGGATGTACGACTAAAGTCGAGCTTCGTTATGAAAAGGTGAATAGCGGTATCAAAGACGCGAGCTCCTCAACAACTGGCATGATATCTCCTTGACGAAGTATAAAATTTCTCATTACTTAGGATCTTACACTCAGTCCCATATTCTTCATCCTGCTCGCATGCTTCATACATACGAATAGGTGACTAGCAGTGACACCAACATCGATGTAGCAAACCAGTCATTACTAGGCAACCATTTATTGCGGTACCAAACAGGAGCATTTGCCCGTCTCTTTAGGCACGTATCTGGAGAAGTCATTTTGCTTGCATGTAAATATGGTACATCTGAACAAGAAGGGTAGTTGCTTAAGCGGTCTCCTACTTGTTGGCTATCACCTCAGGTCCCTGACGGCATTCACTTGTGTTGATCCGCCGTCTTAAGACAAAGATTTGATATGAAACGTTGGGTCTATAGAGAAACCCCAACTTTACATTCAGTTACCCTTCCTAAAGCTTTGCTACCAACCGACAACTTCCTCTCTTCTGAACTTTATGTCAGACAATAGCATGAAGCTTATACTTAATTGCTCAATTCAAGCACGTCTCAGCAACATCGAACATGAAGTTTTCTAGGACAATTTCTGCCGAAACTATATACATTAATTGTTGTTAACAAAGACATCAATTTCGTTGGACTTTATCTTTATTGAGCGATCAAAACATCTGACCAACGGATTCACATTTCAGAAGAACTGTTTCTCTAACCTTCCTCAAGACAGTATCAATGATAAATGGAATTGATAAATTCACTAATTGAAAAGCAGATTGGTCTTGAAACGTCATGTTCAGAAACTCAGTAACCAAACCAACGTCACACTAAGCCTCGAGCGAAGTCGATTATAACTAGATGACGATGCACCTTGGCTTTGTATTGCCAACAGCGTATGTACAACTCCATCCGAATCCTTTCAAGGATATTACGGACTGTATGCCCAAATCAACTCCCAAGTCTCAGTTTGACTTCTCTGGCGGCGGCCCGTCCCGCTCCGTTTACCTATCACAACATTACTCAACACACCGAGACAAGTTCGAATCTCCAAGTTCGGGTTTGAGCTCATTCTTACGGACTCGACACACGACCCGGAATAAGTAAAGACAAAAGTTCGCTTCTATGGTTCAACATAACCCACCCAAGAAGGATGGGCCTCAACTCCAATTCCATGTGTTCTTTTACGTCCTGCCCAGAAACAAGTCTTTGTTCGACTACACCACTGTCATGATCGCGTTCATAAAATCGTTCGGATTTCGATGATAAAAACAGGTTTAGAAGGTCTCCTGGTCGTCGACAGCCTCACCCTCTGCAGGAATCTCAAAGCCTTCCTCTGTCGAGTAGAGAATAGTCTGGATATGCTTGACCAGTCCGTCCTCTTGCTTCTCCAGCTCGGGATCTTCATCGACAGCCTGTTGAACGAGGAGCTCAATATCTCGGAGCTTGCTGAAATAAAAGTCACGTTCCCTCTCCAAGCCGGTGACAGTCTCCTTGAGAGTGGCATTCTCTTGCTGCAGAGCAGCGGTAGCGGGTCCAGCGGCCTTGGCTACTCGAGGTCCACCACTAGGGGTGCTGCCTCCCCGACGGGCGGCGCCAGTGGCAGCAGCAGCAACGGGACGAGGAGCGGAGGCGGCGGGAGGCATCGCTCCACCTTTTCGTCGGGCGACGGCGTCGTATTCGTGGTCAGGGAAGTTGAGATCCCAAAAGCGCTTGGTCCATTGCAAAAACTCGAGGTTGTCCTGCATCTTGCACTTGATGAGTGCTGGCACGGGAATGGGCTTGTCGATCTGGTGCTTTGTGAAAGTGTCTACCGACACGTCAGCATGCTTTCGAGTTGTAGGTATTATTTGAGTGACTGACTCTGAAGAACCTTGAAATTTTGGATGTAAAGGTATTCGGAGTTCACGTTGAACTTGACCTTGGCCATGGGCACGTCCATGTAGATACTGTCGAAAACCTGGCAGAGCGCAGCTCTAGGAAGCAGTGTTAGAACATGACATATTGTAGGCACCCTTTCTATGAAGTGTCCTCATGAACAAAGGGCATTCGAGCGAAGTAGCTGTGATGGTAATCGCGGGGTTGTTTTGGTGTTTTGTTCTGAAACACTGCGATCGTGGCATGGTGCAACACAACGTAGCAAACCGCAACGAGGGGGCGGGGCAAACAATATGAACGGACTCACCCAGTGCCGCATTGCTCAACCTTTGTGATGTTAAGTTGCAGAAGGCTGTTGAGCCATGCAACGAGCTCTTGTCTGTGGTATTGAATGTCAGTCAACATGACAAGTAGGGATTGCTGTTCCGCAAGCAACCCTGGACATCATCACCAACCTCGATTCGCCCATTTTGAGATCGTTTGGGTATTATTAGGGTCGTAGAAAGCGTAAAGAGATGACGTTAAAGAGGAGACAAATTTCTGTCGAGGATATCGTCTTTGAGGAGAGAAGAACGAACAAGAGGATGGCGCGAAAGGGAAGCTAAAGAGAGATTGCTTTTGTCGGGTTAGGTTGGGAAGAAATTAAAAGCAACTGTCTCCGCGCTGATTCCACGAAGTCGGCAGCCATTAGGCCTGTCGCCCAATCAACCAGCGCACCGTTGGTGGGGGGTACATGGAAAGACCACATCCTGCCGCCTGTTCTACCAATTCTAAGCGCCGAGGTCAGGTATCAACAAGTACTACCCTCTAGAACTCCTCTGACCCCTCGCTCTGGCCCCTGGAACTGCCAACTGCCACTGCCAGGTCACGTGTCGTGGCTTTCCGCCTTGTCTCCGATCTGATCTGCTGCAAGCTCTCACCGCCAAAATTTCCAGAAGTGGCAGAAAAAAAAGTTCGAGATTTGCTACCAGAAGAGCCCCACTAGACTGCTTTGTGTCGCGTCTGCAAATCTTGATCAAACAGCTAGACGAGTGCCTCTTATTTCACCAAGATGGCGCCCTCACAAAAGCGAAAGCCCGCGCAGGACGACTTTATTCTTACAATTGACGATGACGACGAGCTTCCTTTCGAGGAGGAAGAAGTCACCGCAGAGCCTCCCAAAAAGAAGGCCAAGACTGACAAAAAGTCGAAAAAGTCGAAGCGTGATGCCAGTCCCGAAGATGACGAGGAAGAGGATGGCGTAGAGGGTATTTGGGGCTTCAATGATGACGACGATGGTGCCATGGACTCCGAATTCGAATTCGGCGCTGAGGAGGGCAACAATTTGGGCACAGAAGAGTTCGAGGAATGGGGCTTCGACGGCGCAAAGAAGGGTATGAGGGTCGAAAAGGCAGGCGTGGATCTAGACGAAATCATCCGACGACGTCGCGAAAAGAAGCTTGGAAAAGCTGCCGCCGAAGAAGTTCCCGAGGCTGAGGTTGAAGCCGAAGAGGACGAGGTCATGGACGTTGACCTAGACGACGACGATGATGAGGTTCTGGCAGATGATGCATTCGGTATGAATGTTGCTTCTGACGTCGAGGAATCTGGCGACGAGAAGGATGAAGACGATGATAACGACGAGGACGAAGCTGGAGCTGAAGATATGGATGAGGACGATGAGGCCGCCTCGGACAACGACTCCGTCGCTACACCTACTGGACACCCCGAAGACGACGTCTCTGACGCGAGTGATGAGGAGGATGCCGAAGAGGAGGCCAAGCGCAAAGCTTTCTTCGCCCCTGAGGAAAAGGAGGAACCCGGCAAAAAGACAATTGCCTCTTCCTTCCAGGCCATGTCTTTGTCGCGTCCAATTCTCCGTGGTCTTGCTTCAGTCGGCTTCACCAAACCCACGCCCATTCAGTCCAAGTCTATTCCCATTGGACTTATGGGTAGAGATCTTGTCGGTGGTGCTGTCACTGGTTCCGGAAAGACTGGTGCTTTTATCGTCCCTATCTTGGAACGTCTGCTATACCGACCGAAGAAGATTCCCACCACACGAGTCGTCGTCCTTACCCCTACTCGTGAATTGGCGATGCAATGTCACGCTGTCGCCACAAAGCTCGCTGCCTTTACCGATATCAAGTTCACTCTCGCCGTTGGTGGTCTGAGTCTCAAGGCTCAGGAGCTCGAGTTGAAGTTGCGACCCGATGTCATTATCGCTACTCCAGGTCGTTTCATCGATCACATGCGAAATTCGGCCAGCTTCAACGTTGACACTATTGAAATTATGGTTCTTGACGAAGCCGATCGTATGCTTGAGGATGGTTTCGCTGAGGAATTGAACGAAATTCTGACAACGCTCCCCAAATCACGACAGACCATGCTGTTCTCCGCTACCATGACATCCACCGTCGATCGTCTTATTCAGATTGGCCTCAACAAGCCCGCTAGAGTTATGGTGGACTCCCAGAAGAAGACTGTCACCACCTTGGTGCAAGAATTTGTTCGTCTACGACCTGGCCGAGATGACAAGCGAATGGGTTACTTGGCACACGTTTGCAAAAACCTCTACAAGGAGCGGGTTATCGTCTTCTTCCGTCAAAAGAAGGAAGCTCATCGCGCCCGAATTATCTTTGGTCTACTTGGTCTAACATGCGCTGAACTTCACGGTAGCATGAACCAAACACAGGTTTGTAATTTTCTTACGAGTAACTTCCAATATTGTCACTAATACTTTCTAGCGTATTTCAAGTGTTGAAGACTTCCGAGACGGCAAGGTGTCGTACCTTTTGGCTACTGATCTTGCTTCTCGTGGTCTTGATATCAAGGGTGTGGACACTGTCATCAACTACGAAGCACCCCAGTCACTGGAGATCTACGTCCACAGAGTCGGTCGAACAGCCCGTGCTGGTCGCAAAGGTGTTGCTTTGACATTAGCTTCTGAGACTGACCGCAAGGTTGTCAAGTCTGCTGTCAAGGCAGCCAAGTCTCAGGGTGCCAAGATCGTTAGTCGACAGATCGATTCTGGAGAGGTTGATGCTCTCCAAGCACAAATCGACGAGATGGAAGACGAGATTGAGGAGATTATGCAGGAAGAGAAGGAGGAGAAGCAGATCGCTCACGTCGAGATGCAAGTCAAGAAGGGCGAGAACTTGATCCAACACGAAGCCGAGATCAAGGCACGACCTAGACGAACTTGGTTCGAGTCAGAGCACGACAAGAAGCAATCCAAGCAAGCTGGTCGGGACGAGCTCAACGGTGTCAGGGAGGGCATGAAGAAGAAGACAGGCAAGCTAAGCAACAAGGACAAGAAACGCCTCGACATCAAGCAACTGCGTGCCGAGGGTGGCGCGGAGTGGAGGAAGGGCAAGTCGTCAGAGGCTGACATGAAGGCCCGGCATAAGGAGCAGGCTAAGACAAGGGCCAAGGGAAGAGCTAGCAAGGGCGGAGACAAAGATGCCGCTCCTAGCAAACCCAAGGGAAAGGGGAAGGCTGGTGGTAAGAGAAGATGAGGCTAAAAGTCCAGGAGTTCTTTGGCAGCGATGTATAGGTAGATTTAATTACTCATGATCATACATGAATCGTCTTTGGTCCATCAGCAGTATCTAACTCGTTTATGCATGTACTCCGACTTTGGCTAGCAGAGGAAGGCTACATTAAGGTTTGACAGTTTTGCTTGTGCCTGTTGATCTGTGACCCTTATCGGCAACGTCGACAATCGGCAATTAACAGATCCGGGACCTTATTTTACGGGAACTAACTTTATTAAGAGGCACCATTCACAGGGAAATTTTATGTTGGAAATGACTGTATTAAGTAAGTATAAAGGAGTGTCGTTATCGTTCCGCTAGCTTCCATCGCCTTTTCTCATAACCGTGTGCTCTCGTTGCATAAATTGTTGAAATTTTCATAAACTCATTCGTAAGGTGATTCGTAAAAGTCCCAGACAGGATGTTCTTAGAAGCCGGCAATAGCAGAGATTCCAATAGAGTTGATGAGGTCATGCTGGGTTTCGACCAAGCCGTCGATGGCACCTTGGAGTCCAGTGATAACAACAGTGACGGTAACAGCAGCGCTTCGGACGGCAGCCGAGAAGAGAAGAAGAGGAGTGATAAAAGGGTTGATGAGTGCGATCACTGCGTTAACCTCGGCTTGGATGGTAGCTTGAACAGCGGGAGTCAAGTCTGTGACGGTGACGGTGACGCTGGCACCGATCTTTTCAAGAGTGGCGATGGTGCGGCGAATGGTGGCAGTGAGTTGGATAATCTGCTGCGTAGTAAGGCCAATGGCCTGGCCAGTGACTCCTCCAACAGCCCCGGTGGTTACAGTAATGATATTGGTTGTAGATGTGTTGAGGGCCTGAGCGATTGCCTGGAAATTGGCCTTGAGGAGGGCCTGAACTTGAATGATTACTTGGGCGTCTACATTGCCCTGGATAGAATCGATGGCATCGTCTGTGGTAAAGTTAGCATACAAGAAGTGTTATACCTACAGGAAGTACTGACTAATCTCATTGACATTTACCGTGACAGCATTGGAGAGGGTGTTGACTGAGCTCTGGAGAGTTCCAACCACAGTTTGCTGCCGACGGAAAGGAGTCGCAATGGCGAAAGAGGCGAGAGTGATAAGGCTGAGGAACTTCATGATTGTGATAGTTTTTCAAGAAATAAGTCTTGTATGAGAGTTGAGTTTATGAGTGATGAATTGGCTTGTGAATGGTGAGTGAGTTGAGGAGGATATTGTAACTTCATCGCCAGACCAAGCAAGTTATATAGACTTTTCCACAACACCAAACCAACGTCTCTATCACGATTCGCCACATCAATCTTAACAACTTCAACTTCAACTTCAACTTCAACTTCACGACACCACATCAAGACTTAGTCTAACGAGCTTTCAGAAAACATCCCGAGTAGCATTCCAAAGCCCAGACACCCATCACGGGCTCGAGACTGAATCATTTCCGCGCCCCATTTCCGTGCCCCCATTCCAACAACCCCTCAGAAACCTTGATTTAAGCCTCTTTGACTCTTGTCATTCTTTTCCTCCGCGCAGCTAATCTCAGTGCGGCTTCGGAACCACGCCGTTGCGGTCGGGCCGCAACGGGGAGGCGTTTGGTCTAGGGGAGTGTGATATGCATGCGGTATTACCATTTTTATGAAGAGTTGCATGTCTAAAGAGAGACAGCTGACGTCTGGAACGGCCTCTGGTGTCTAGGTCCGTCGAATAAGCTGTGATACAAGGTGTTTTTGGGGTCTAGGTTTGATCTACAGTCGAGCCGGTGTTGACAGTATGTGAGACCTGGGCTGAAAGAAGCTGTGTGGAGATGTTTGTTTCTCTGAATAAGGTCAAGACTATCCTGGAGGTTCTCCGGTAGTCTCCAGTAGTGATTGAGGTTATTTCAAGAGAGTTGCGATGGTTTATGGGCTTATTGCGATACTGCTCTATTTCAGAACTACATACATAGTAAACTCCGATGATGCTCAAGGTTTTTCAGCTCAGCTGTCTTCTCATTCTAACTATAGATGTACATTCGACCTGAATTAGAAAATGCCAATAGCTCATCACGTAACATTTCAGAGTTCTCCAACTAGCTCCCAGACTATTGACCTTGAGTCTCACATAGAGATTCTAGATCTTTTTCAGGCAAGCCACTTAGCCAGCCGGATCGCCAATCTCGCGAGCACATCATAAGCCTCACTCACCCACGTTAGCCCAGCGTATCACGACATATCAATCTCGTTGGATCTACGTATCCGCCTCAGAGCTGAGTTATGTGATAAAGCCACAGGGCCAAGACTCAATCGGAAGCTTCCGTGCGGTTACATGTCTCAGACATCCTGTCACTTGCCCTATGTTCTTTGATCATAGCGGAGAATTTTCCGGATCCGCTCTATGTCTGAGACAACTAACGCGCTCACAATATAACTTCTAGTTGTGGAACAACTTGCATCACAGCTTGGCTGAAAAGGCTTTTTTGTTGCGGCACAGTTAGTTCTAGATCGTTAGTGCGAGCTCTCGATTTAAGGGATTCGGAGCTAGTGTTAAGACAAACATCTCAACATAAGGATAGTCGGTGATTGCTCTCAGCTTAGAAGATGGGTTAGGATCTGGGTTGCAGTCAGCTAGTGGTGGCCAGATCGAGATCGAGATCAAACCAGATATGAATTCCGTCTCCTTTCAAAGTCCTCAAACCTTACTGGCCCTCTTCCAGTATTATCCTCCTAATGGGAGTGAAGTTTTTCACGCTTGCAACGATATAACTATCAAAACGATCAGGATCTTTAAGATGAGCACTGCGACTTTGACTCGACGCTTGTCGCAAGCTTAGAGAGGTAGTGAATGCTTATATTTAACCTTGTTTCTATGTACTAAATACCAAAGCCTGTTGATACCAGAGCCATTCGAGTATGTTCTACGTTCTCCAAAGATGACTTATTTCTTGGTGATACAGACCGAAGCCGATCGGACAATTACCTACACTGCATGGATCAAACACGCATATGCGTCATGTTGTGTGAGTTCGGCTCGCATTTTCGACAGCTTCCGACATCCAAGCCACTATTCATCAGTCTTCCACCTTACTTACGACCCGTGTTCCAGTTCACCTCATTCACTAGGACGTAGACTTCTTGCCTTCACAGCCTCTACACCTCGTCGACAAGTAACTGAAACAACTCAGTATCACACGACAACACTTGGGCCTCGATTCAACCTCAGCTGCCAAGAGTAATTAACACCTCAGTGGCCTCCTTACATTGGGTCTAGATGTATTGCGGGTTGTAAGCTTTGTCTTACACTATCTCGAGCATACACCTTGTCTCCATTCCTTTCTTATCACCGGCCTCGACTGAGTGTCCCCGTCCCCCTAGCTACAATAGCTAAGAAGCTGACAATGCAGGCTTATACAACCGTTATCGATCACAGCGCCGTATCCTAAGAACTAGTATCAAGCCCTTGTTACCCAAATTCAGGCCCTAGACCCAAACTCAAGTTTAACAACTCTTGGTCCTGCCATATTCCCGATGGTGTGCCAACCCCCTTATCTCGATCCAGATTTTAGACTCACCTAGAACCTGGAGCAGCTGAGGGATGGCTGAGATCTGCAACGGAAAAGACGCCTGCCGAAAACATAACTTGATTTGTAAGTATCACACCTTAGCCTATGAATGAGGCGAGTGAAAAGACGACATACTCAAGACATCAATCTCTAGACTGACACCCAATACTGCAAATATCTCTCCAGATACATCGTCAAGGCTACAGTCACTAGCCAAGTACTCTTTGTATAAGACATGCAGTTCATAAAGTGTACAAGATCGTCACAAGTTCAACCTCCTTTATACGGCACCCGGGCGAGCGCGGGCCCGAGATGCCGAGATGGGTAACATGAGATCGCCTCGATCTTTTCCGAAGTAGTACGAGCGTGCTTTTTATTACGATCTTATCGATCGGGGCTGAGTTTCAAGTCACTTTTGAACGCTTCAAGTTAATTCAAGTCAAATATCTTTGAATTTTGTTTCACCAACTCCTCAAGGTGACAATTTTAAACATTCGCGCCCCTTCCGCACTAGGTACGATGCAATTACATGAAAAATGGTATGTGATAAATCAAAGAGCAATTGCTTCCTTTCCCTTTTCTTTTTCAATTCATTCTTTCTTCTTTTACATATCCTTAGCCTTCTCTTCCAGGATAGAGACAACACTAGAAGGACCTTGAGAAGGGGCCTCGGCTGAGGGCTTCAGGTGAGGGCTGGCAGGACGGCTAGCAATGAACTATTATCGTGTTAGTTTAAGCCTCAGTTTTATCGTCGGCAAGAATAAATGCTTACGTTGCTTGCTGCGCTCAGGAGAGCAATCAGAGAACTCTGGACAACATCCTCGTGAATACCAACACCCCAGACACTCTGCTTGCTACCGACAGGTTTGCACTCAACGTACGACGCAGCCTTCACGCCGCGTCCTTCACCGATAGCGTGCTCCTTGTAGTCGTTGACATCGAACTCAATGTTGATCTCCTTAAGAGCAGCAACCATACTGGAGATAGGTCCGTTACCTCGGCCACGCAGCTTGAGTTCCTTGCCATTCGCTTCAACAACACCCTCGAAGATACGGATAAAATCCTTGGTATCCTGAGTTCGGCCCTGGGCTGCAGGCGCGGGAGATCGCGATCGGTCAGGGGTAATGCTGTAGTCAACCAGGCGGAAGTGGGGGTTGTCGGTGAGGAAGTAGGTTGACTCGAACAGCGAGGTGATCTCTGAGGCCAAAAGCTCGCGTCCGACATGTTCGCTGTGCTTCTGGACAACCTTTGAGAAGGCGACCTGGAGACCGCGGGGTAGGTCGAGCTGGAGCTTGGTGTGCACGATAAAGGCGCTTCCTCCCTTTCCTGACTGCGAGTTGACGCGGATGATGGCCTCGTAGTTGCGGCCGATATCTCTGGGGTCCAGGGGCAGGTATGGCATTCCATTCCAGGGATCCTCGTGTCCAAGGCCCTTGTTCTTGCGGTCTTGGAAACCCTTCTTGATAGCATCTTGATGGCTGCCTGAGAAGGCCGCGCAGACCAGACTGCCACCGTATGGGGCACGCTGGTGAACAGGAATCTTGGTGCAGGATTCGACCATGTCGATAACTGAGTTGAGGTCTGAGAAGTCGATTTGAGGGTTCACACCTTGTGTGTACAGGTTGAGAGCCAGAGTAACGAGATCGACGTTTCCGGTTCGCTCGCCGTTGCCAAACAGGCAGCCCTCTACACGGTCAGCTCCAGCCATTTGGGCCAGTTCAGCAGCAGCAACACTGCATCCACGATCGTTGTGGGGGTGCAGAGATACGCAGACATCCTTTCTGTCTCCAATATTGTTGCAGAATGTCTCGATCAAATCGGCATATACGTTGGGTGTTGACAGCTCGACTGTGGCAGGAAGGTTGAAGATGATTTGGTCACCAGCCTCTACGCTAGGTTCCCAGGCCGCCTTCACAGCTTGGCAGACCTTGACGGCGTAGTCAGGGTCTGTGTCTGAGAAGCATTCGGGAGAGAACTCGAATTGCCATTTGGTATCCGAGGCCTCCGGGTTATCCTTGGTCAGAGATCTCACCAACTTGGTGCATTCGACAGCAAGGTCGAGAGTCTGCTGTTCGGAGTAGCCAAAGACGACTTGGCGGAAACACGAGCTTGTAGCAAGGTAGATGTGAATGATGGCGTTCTTGGCTCCACGGACAGACTCGACGGTTCTGCGGATGAGGTCGGGTCGGCAAGGTGAAAGAACTTGTAGGCAGACATCGTCGGGAACGGCTCCAGGGGTCTCAATCAGGCGTCGGGTGAAGTCGAAGTCGGTCTGAGAGGCAGAAGGGAAAGAAACCTCAATCTCCTTGTAGCCCAGGTCGCAAAGCATCTTGAAGTATCGCCACTTCTCCTCGCCGCTCTGTACAAGCCATGTCAGTTCCAGGTCGCAATTGCGCAGACATCAATCAACATACCATGGGATCAGGCAGACTCTGGTTTCCATCGCGCAGACAACTCCTTGGGGATTGTTAGCATTCAGATGTTTCATAAGTATCGTCGAGTGACGTACGATAGCCAGCGAGGAGCCTTCTCAATAACCTTGTCAGGCCATGTTCGGTTTGGCAGTTTAGGAGCCTAACCATGTTAATTACCAGAAATATTCGAGTCCATTGAACATAGGACTGACCTTAAATGGCTTGTATTTCTTCGACGGTTCCTTGAGCCTGGAGAAAGAAAAGTTAACTTCCCATCACTGACATGCGCCGATATCGCTTCTTACATGGTCATCTTGGCGGCTGGGCGTAGAAGGACGATTTGTTTCTTTTTCCAAACAGGATATGTCTGGAGAACAGTTAAAAGAATAGGAAGAAGCACGGATACAAATAGTCAAGAGAAAGACTTTAAAAAACAATTGAGTCAGTCAAAAAAGTTTGAGTCACGGAAGTGGAGGCGGGGTAGTGGTGTACGTGATATTTATATTTATTAGAGGTGACAGCGCAAGGATACGGCACTTCAAACTTTTGGAGGGGCCCTGCAGAATAATTCAATTGTTACCGTTTCTGTTTGTACCTTGCTTTCCCGTGGTTACCCGGCGTCCGGAGTCGGAGACGGTCCCATTTATAGGTACCTAAGCTCAGTAGCTTCCGCGGAGAGCAGCGATCTCTCAATTGTTTGTGTTGTTTTGTTAAAATGTGACTGGTAATTGGTGTTGGATGGAAATTCTGCATGCTTAGGGAAAGCATTCCATAGGTCGACAGTGAGGCAATGGAGACTGGTGTCCATTTAAACTTGGTGCCTTATTGAAGATGGTATCGTCATCCAATACAATTAAAAACAACCAAGTTTGGCCATTTGTTCTCTTCACATTGGATTGAACAAGACAGGCAGTTGCACACAAATGCGCAGATAAATATTAATAAATATTGAACGGCTAGTTGCCAGGTTATCATTCAATATCCAAACTCATACGGCACAGTCATATTGTCCCATGTCAGATTAGCCTGATGACGTAAGGCCGATCCAACTTCTGAGCTTACCTTCCCAGGTTTAGGGTCACGAGCTGCTGTCTCGCATCTGGACACTGCAAACCATAACCCTCCAACAACTATCCTCGAGCAAATCATGTGCTACGGTCATCGCCATCAACAACTGACAACCTTGTCAGGCTGAAAGAGCCTCCATCAGAAGACTCAGCCGCCTGGACTGCCTCTGCCCACCTCTTTTCCCCAGCGTCTGTGCCTCGAGATAGCCTCGTCTGACCCTACATATCTCGGTCCCCTTAAAAGTCGACAAGCTGGCGCCTTTTAGATTCTTCGGTCCTTATCGCCCTCATCCGCGTAATAAGCAGAGCTTCACACGCTTTTTCTTCCCCGCGCCGTAAGAGACCGATACCGTGAGCGACTGCTCAATTTCCAACTCAATACCCTTCCCCACCTCAAGCATAGCCTCCAGTCTCGAGTCTATCGTTATATTCTAGAGCACCAAAGTCGGCGTGCGAACCAATCGCGCATTGTCGACATCGTTAGGCGACAAGGTAGACAGCTCTGGCTTGGATCGCAAGCGAATCGCCCCGTCAAGCATGCAAGGACCCGATCCAAGGGATTACCGGCAAATAAAGCGCCCCAGACAGGAGGAATCATGATGGGATATGGCTCCAACCAGGGAGCAGACCCTGGCGATGGCGAGAGAGGTTATAGGAGGAAACGATTAGCTGCCATGGCTGGCAATCTATACAGGAGCGGCCAGGCTGCGGTTTCCGAGATCAAAGAATCATATGCCCAGACTAGGGCAGGACCTGCGGCTGCAGGACACGAGAACCATGGGCGTATACACATCCCAGGTGCATTTCCTGATGTCGCAATTACCGTCAGAGGCGACGATCAGATGGTGCTGTTTCCATCATACGCAAAACAGCACACCAAGCGAGATTGGAACGAGGTGGTAAAAGACGACTCGGATTCTTCGCATAGTAGTACTAAAGACGAGGACTTTTGGCGTCAAGAATGGGAACGAAACGAGGACGAAAGGGCCATTGTTGACGTTGATGTCCGTGGATGGATTTATACTCCTCACACCGGCCCCATGACGAGGAGAAACAGATTTCTGATCGGTTTGGCACGGCAATTGAGTGGCATCCCAGCCCCCAGAGCAGACCAGACTTATAATTCGGCGACTGGACTCCCGCACTCGAGCCTCCAAGCACGCGAGGAGCAGAAGGAACAAGAGAAGATCAACTCCGAAGCCAAGCGCATAGAACGAATAGGGCAACGTGAGAAGAAGGCTGCCTACCAGGGACGCTACAGTGAGAAGACGCCTGAAATCGATGACCCTCTGAAAGATACTACCTACTATCCTTCTCGATCTGGGAACCAATCTCCAGACTCAATGCCATCAAGCCCGACAATGCCAGCTAGAACTATGTCATCGAGCACTGTCGACCTTAGTGAGAGCGATCTAGTTCTCGCCAACGCCAACCTCATGGCTCGAATTGCCCCTTTCATGACGAACCCTTCGGTTGCCCTCCCAATCACCTTCTTCTTCTACAACCGTGACAAATCTCAATCGAAAACTGTCATGACTAACGACGCCGGTCATTTCGTTATTCGTGCTGCTCTCGACTTTGTTCCGACCCATGTTCGAGTTCTCGCAGACGAAGGTCTTTCAGTTATTCAAGAAATCAAAGTCATCGAGCCATATGGAGTTAGTCTCATCAGTGATATTGACGACACAGTCAAGAAATCCAATATTTCTGCAGGAGCCAAAGAAATATTCCGCAACACTTTTATCCGAGATCTCTCTGATCTCTCTGTGGAAGGTGTCAAGGAGTGGTATAATCGAATGGTTGATATGGGCGTCAGCATCCATTACTGTTCCAACAGCCCATGGCAGCTTTTCCCGGTTCTGGCTAGCTTTTTCAAGATTCATGGACTGCCGCCTGGATCACTTCATCTGAAGCAGTACAGCGGTATGTTGCAGGGTATCTTCGAACCAGTCGCTGAGCGAAAGAAGTCAACACTTACTCGACTCCTAAAAGACTTCCCCGAGCGAATGTTCATTCTCGTGGGTGACAGTGGAGAAGCAGATTTGGAGGTTTACACCGAGCTCGCTCTGACGAACCCTGGTCGTATCCTCGCTGTGTTTATTCGGGATGTCACGACGCCTGAAGAAACAGCATACTTCAATTCTGGGTTTGATTTCAACCGGCCAAGGACCTCGGCCGCCCAAAACGATGCTTCAAGAAATGTTTCAAGGAAACCTTCGTATCAGAACATGGGGTCCAGTGAAAATCGAGAAACGAAGTCATCAGCAGGCCCAGTCATGGGAGACTTGATCGACCTTTCAAATGAGCCCGGACAAACAACGATCGATCGTAACGCAGCACTTGCTCAAGTCCGAGGCTCCAACACAAGGAGTGCAAGCACAAACGATCTCATGAGTGGACGTAAACCACCACCACCTAGGCCGGCGAAACCAGTTGCACTGCGAAGTGCCAAGTCAATCACGGAACTGAATAAGGGACTTGTTCGACAGAACTCTGATGAGCTCCCACCGCCGCCTCCGCCAAGAAGGCCTGGGGTGCAACCTCGCGAGCACACAGCACCAGTTCACCCCTTGAAGCAAATTCATAACTCCTCTCAGCAGAGCTCGGGTGGCAGTAGTAGCAGCTTCAAGATTCCAGCTCAATCTCGTGATAGAGGTTCTTCCTCTCTAGGAAATGTTCCTCCGCCACCTCCGCCGCGTCGACGTGGTACGCCATCAAGCATCACCGAACCGAACCAAAACCCTCGCCTTCCACCACGTCCCACACAGACATTGGCTGATCGGGACGTAGACTATGATCCTCTACCTTCACCATCAGCGTATCCCCCTCAATCATTTGGTTCGGCAGGATCACTCTACAGGCCAGAGACCAACGCATCAGCAGGAGGCTCACCGACCCTGGGCCCCGCGGTAGTGAACAAGAAGTTAGAATTATGGAAGAGGAGATTAACAAGAGCACATGAACAGTTGGACGGGCTAGGTGTGGCCCTGTACACGTGGCGACGAGGAAACGATGTCATTGCCGAGGCAGAGGGAATTGTAAAACGGACCCTTGCGGACATGGAGAAGAAGAGAAGGATGAAACAATAGCGACTCTACGCACATATATCCAGCCATTATTAGGTTCTTCTTGATTAGTCTTTTTACCTTGTATACTAGCTTAGACATGAGAAACGAGTTCGCTAGGATACCCCCATGCCAAGAATCCACAAGTCGAATTAGTCTCGACGATCATCATCCAATTAGTAAAGGCGCAGTGGCAGAGTGGTCTAATGCGATAGACTAGAAATCTATTCTCCTCGGAGGCGTCTGTTCGAATCAGGCCTGCGTCGATTGGTTTACCTTTTGCCTGGATTTGTGAATGGTGACTGATATTTTTTTAATGTTTTACCATCTTGTTGCTTCCCTTCCATCAGGTAGAATGGGAGACAAAACAAATTGTGATAGAATTGTTTGTCGGCGGCCGCTCAATACTTCGGTTCATTTCGTTGTCGTGAAAAGCAGCAAAAGTTATGGCTCTTGTCGCCTGAACAGAAGTTGCCGTCCAAGAATTTCCATTGAGTTGACCCAGGAGTCATCATCTCAGAGCTTTTAGCCACATATCACATATGATACGAAAATGCATCGATCTTTCTTTGAAGGTGTAATAAATATCAAGGCCGTCTGGCCAGTAAGTTCATATGTGTTATATTCGTTTCTAGATATTCCCAACTCCGACTCCACTCGATCACGACTTTCGCTCTTATGTCGTGAATAATCATTGAGGTTTCATCTCGCCTGCCAGATTCATGTGCATCATAGCGTCTGTTGTCCAGTCTTCTTCGCTCTTCCCATCCTTGTTCGGCTGCTGCTGCCAGAAGTTCACCTGTTCTCGTCCATCAACACCTGGTAGACGGATCTGAGGAGGCGCTTGACCGTTTCCTGAGATCTGCTCTGAGGGTTGTTGTGAGTGACCGGGGACTGGACGTCTATGGACCTGGCCCTGGTCGGACTCCGCATCGCCGTACCGTGAGAAGTCAGGGATGTCAAACCCTTGATCCGGTTGGTAATTAAGATTCAGTTGCGATGGAGGTTGAGAGCCTGCGGATTGGGGCGGGTGTTCAAATTGCGAGTGCTGGAATCCTGTTGGCGTCTCCTGATCGGGGAGCTCGGAGAGCATGGTTTGGGTAGGCTCATATTCGTGACGAGGCGTTGTCTGATCATATTCCTCTTCCAAAATTTGTGGTGCTGGCTCGACATTTCTCAGGCTAGAAGATCCAGGAGCAGCACCACCTCCGCTTCGTACGCTGACCATAGACACTCGGGACGGGTCCATCATATCGCCCGCTGTAGAGTCAGCATCCATATCACGGATGGAGAACTGTGCGAGAGTCCGCAGCTTTCTGCTGACCCAGCCACCTAGAATCTTGCCACGTTGTTTCTCGCCCAGGCGAGATCGTGGGAAGTCTCCCTTGCTCACAAAGGCAACAATGTCGACAATGATTTGATGCTCGTTGAGAATGGCGTTCACAATGACAGGTACAATCGATGCCAAGTAAGGCTTCCGGCTAACTTCAACAAGCACGACCACCAAGCCGCCAGCCTGGAATACGGCACTAGATCTTGTTAGCAAACGTACTCAACCTCGAAGGTTACTTTACTTACCAGCCGTTCGGCACAATGTTCCTATGGCATCGCTCCACAGAGTTCTCAATATCCATTGGGAAGTGGCTCAAACCGTTGATCTCGAAAGTCTCGCCAATGTTTCCAAGAACGAAGAGCACCTGCATATCCACCTGAGCGCCGTTAGGGCCAATGGGTCGGCTCACGTTATGGAGGAAACCCAAATCTCCTGTACGGACATATTGGATGTTTGGATCTCCGTCAAGGGCTCGGCCATCAAAGCGCTCAGCATCGAAGGCATCCTTGGAACCATAAAAGGATTTGACACAGGCTTCTGAGTCGACCCAAATCTCACCATACTCACCATCAAGACAGTGTACTCTGCTCTCAGGGTTGATGATGGCAATTTGTGTTGAAACAGGAACCATACCGCTATCCTGGACCAACAAAGCCAGGGGATCTGACTCAGGGTCCACAGGAATAACCAAGCCGCGACGGAGAGCCTGGGTGTCAAGCCAAAGCTCGATAGGTTCAATGCACATGTAAGATCGGGACGCAACCATAGGGTTGAGAACATGCGAATATACTGTGTTAATGGCAGTTCTGTCCAGACCGGCTCCAGCAAAGTGGAGTCTGACCTTTTGGAACACATCAACTCTTGGCCGACTCTCAGCAGTAATCATCATGTTCTTAAGTTCATGAAGTGTGAAACCCTTAGCAGCCATAGAAGCCATGGCATGGTCAAGCATTTGCGGTGTCGCATAAGTATCCTTAATCTTGTATCGTGACAATGTAACAAAAAGAGACATAGGGTTTGCCGCAAACTCGACGGGGAGAGAAGGTACGTGGGTGTTCCAATATAGATACCCATAAGAGCTGTGTGGATGAATCCCAGGCCGGTTGTGCTCCTTACACAACCAAGCACTGGTCTTGAACTTGTCATTTGGCATGTTTCTTTCTGAACCTTGCACATCCCCATGATGGTGTCGTGTCCAAGCTGGACTGAGATACGCCTTTGGTCGGGGGTCCAATATGTCCAAACAATGACTGGATAACCAGGTCGGATCCACGCAGGGTCAATGGTGAATCTCAAATCTCGCAATCCACTACTCTGCTTTGGCGGCTTAGTTGTGTTGAAGATTGCAGGGCTGGTGATCTTCAAGACTTGAGCCGATTGCTTGATATGACTAGCCACAGGCTTGACCTTGATCAAATGGTCCACTTCGGAGTTGACTAGCACAGCCTTGACGTTGTAGTCGGCAACAATGTGAAGGAAGGCTGGAACATCCTCGTTCAGTCTGTTTTGGTCGAGAGGGGCGATGGGGATAACAATTGCGCCCAAGGTGATGCAGGCGTGAACAGCGTAAACATACTCCTCTGAGTGAGTGTACATGAGAATGACGTGGTCGCCTGGTCTAACCTTGACCTTGTTTTTCAGATACATCGCAACAGAAGCAACCTTGATATCGAACTTCTTCCATGTAACGCCTTTGCCTTCTCGGCCTCTGCCATCGATTGTGCAGTAGGATAGCTCCTCTGGCTGGCGAGCAACACGCCATTGGATGAGGTCAGAGATGCAGGAGAAATTGTTTAGGGGAGTGGAAGTTCGGTCATCAATGACAACTTCTCGTCTGTCAACACCAGAATATTGCTTGTCTGCTGGTAACAAAAACTCGGCTCGTGAATCCGAAGCCAATGGCGACCAGATACCGCCCATGGGATCGACACCAATAGGGAGGTTGAGAACGGCATGCTCGACACCAAATTTGACGTGCACGCAAGGAAGATTACCGAGATCAAACTCTCGGCGACAAAGCATGTTGCCAATTTCGCGTCGACCATTCTTGACAACGCGCGGCAGTGTATTCGGTGCTGTGATCATAACGCAGTACAATCGAAGGTGATGCTCTGTCATGAGAACCTCCATACAACGTTCGGCTAGTGACTCCAAAAGAGCAGTATCCGGCTGTCGTGGAGGTCCTCCTGATGTCAGCGGTGCTGTGGAGGCGGCTGCTGATTCCAATACGACCACTGGCAAATGTTCATCGTTGACAAAGACATCAAAGGCTGAACAATCATAGATCTTTGGAACATTTTTGACGATGCTCACGACGATATGCTGAACAAAGAAATAGCGGTACTCGGCCAGCTCATGTCCATGCTCAACCCACTCAACCTTTTGTCGAATGCGGTCCTCGTACAGGCCTAGGACAAAGATTTTACCCTCGATGACAGTACCCAAGAGACCTGTTCTTAGAAACTCGGGCTCTACGGGCTGTGGTGTAGGATCACCGGGGCCAAACTTGTAAGGACGAGCGTGGAAGATCAGTTCGGTGTTCTTTGGTTGCGCCCAGAAGCCACCTGACAGCGATGGTGAGTCAACCCAGATTTCACCCACGGAATGGGGTGAGGCAAGCAAGCCTGTTTCAGGATCAACCACGGTGAGTGTAGCATCCGGTATAGGATATCCAAAGGAACCAACCCGGACCAATCCCGGATCATCCGTCACCCTCTTACGCGCGTCGTTACCAATGGCAACTACCACGACTTCGTTGGTTTTGAGAGCCTCGCGGTCCAGAAGAACTTCACCAAGCTCGTTCTTTGCTCTTTCTTCTGTGGTTGTAGTTCCGCCACCACTCAAAAGACTGCCAAATCCATTGGAGATCGTTGGCTTCTCTGTTTCCTCCTTCTCTCCATCTGTGTCTGTGTCTTCATCTATATCGAGTCTCAAAGGACATCCCATGCGTTCTTCGCCTCCTAGCCAGTCACGGACACTAATGACCATGCCTCCGTGCTCGGGTAGACAAAGCATGGGCGCAACAACCTCACGCGCGCGAGGGTTTCTCAGTGGCCTTAGCCATCGATCTGCTAAAACTTCGTGGAACCCGCTATCCACGGTCAAAGTATCAATCAAACAGAGTTTGATCATCTGGAAATTTGGCTCCATCCCCTTCTTGTAATTTCTGGTTACCATTGGCTCTTGCTGGTAATTGTAAGCCGCGCGCTTCAACCCAGGATAATCGGCGATCACAATCGTGGATTTGTACTTGGTAAGAAGGTGTGCGTAGAGTCCAGGAACATCAACCGCCTTATTGTCGAACCAAACAGTAGTGTGGCCGCCATAAACTGTCAACAATACGCTCAGAATCATGCCAATACCCTGTCGAGGGTCCAGGTATGAAACCAAAATCTCACTGCTTGCACCACCACCAATCAGTCGGCCGTTCTTATCCCGCAAAGACGGATTGAAGGTGTCACCAGGTCCGTTGCCCGGGATCGTAGAAATAATCGCGCTTAGACATGCCATTTGATGCATGATAGTTCGGTGACTAAGAACAACACCCCTCAAATCTCCTGTAGGTGCTCGTGAAAACTCGATATAGGCCAGATCAGGGACAACCAGGGGCGGGACATCTTCCTTTTCTTGGGATGATAACTGCCGAACTCGTTGGTCTTCCACCATTCGACACCCTTGGGCCATGTCAATTTTTGAGTTGTGATATCTCGCTGGAAAGCCTTAAGGTTATTATCGGTGGTCAGGGCAAGATGGGCCTGCGTTGTGGTGAGAATGTGGTTTAGACGTTGGTAGTCTTGCAAGTCGTTGATAGGTACAGCCACAACTCCAGCAATGAAGCAACCCAGTAGCGCAATAGCAAAGTCAATGACTTCTGAATCGCGGTATATGAGAGCAACTCGATCACCCCTATATAAGGAACTCTTGTCTCTGATGACTTGTGCCACCTTTTCTGCCCTCGATGCCAATTTGTCCCATGTAATGGAAGCAATTTCCTTGCCCTTGCTGTCCAGTACCCAATACGCTGGTTTCTTGGCGATCGTTCTTCCTCGGTGTCTCAGTACAGCTGCGATATTATCGAATTTTGACATGGGAGTAGAGTCGTCATGAGGATCTTGAATTGCGAAGGGAACCTCGCGGGGATCGAGAGGTAACTGGTACTCGAGAGCTTCGGGGGGCGGAAGATCGTTGGTTGTGAGCATTGGAGGTGCCATTGCGGCAGTTGGGGAGAATGCATCGCTTGACGAGTATCGCTGCTGAGGTCCTCCATATTCGACGGTCTGACCCTGATCATAGTGCTGCTGTCCGGCAAAGTCCGAGAAATATCCTTGCGAATCAAGTAACGTTGTTGTTCTTCCATCATATTGCTGCTGCGGTTGTTGTTGTTGAAACTGTGGTTGCTGTTGTTGTTGTTGTTGTTGGTGCTGCTGATGTGAGTCCACATATGTGCCTTGTTGCTCAGGTCTAAAAGCATAGTCGCCGGACATCATTGTTCCCGTCCGGGTTTCAGGTTCGATATGTGAAGGAGAGAAGAAGAGCGAGTCGCGATGGGCAGCCGTTGATCCTCCACCTAGGGGTCCTCCTGGCCGCAACAGCGAAGGCGGAGGCGGAGGCTGTTCTGTAGGAGGTCTTGGTGACTCTGACGGGGCATAGCCAGAATGTGGTCTATATATGGGTGCATCCGGTGTATCGGGGATTGGGCCGCTGGCACTACCAAGAGCGGCATATGCAGCGGCGCGGTGGCCATCGCCTGAAGGATGGTCCGAGTCATCGGGGGTATGTATGCGAAGACCAGACTGCGGCTCGGCGAGAGCAGCAATTTGAGGCGGAGGTGCGCCGAGAAATTGAGAAAAGAGCTGGGTTCGTCGTTTCTGATAGCTACATGCGCGTTAGTTGTCGAGGGACAATAATTGTTGGTGACATCGCAGAACAGCTTACCCCTTCTGTGTAATATCTCCTTCCTACAGCAAACAGAAAGTTAGTAATGGTAAATCGAGAGGATGGTAATTGATCGCATGCGACACCAACCAGTCACGTTCAAGCCGGCTCCAATGGCGTGTTGAAGCGTCAAAAGTAGGTCGCATTAAGAGGGAAATGAGAAGTTGTAAAACAATCCGGGGGCTTTTTACGAACCTCAAGCTCGCGATCCAACTCTTCCAGCCGCTCCTGGAGCTCTGGATTAGCTTCAGCCATGATGGCGGTTGTTTGGCTGTGGCCGCTGAAAGTATGAAGTTTGGTGGGTTATCGAGTTTAGCCACGGAGTCTCACAGGTTGAAGGGACCCGACGGGAGAGCTGAGTCTCGTGACGTAGTCTGAACTCAAGCCTTGGAGGGCGGGCAAGGGATTGCTCTTATTGGTTCTCTCCAGTAGGACCCGTTGGATCAAGGGCGGGGTGCCCCTGGACTGTCTTTGCCAAGTTTAGCTTGTATCACCACTCTAACCAGTTTTTTCTCCTAGCAGTTTAGTTCTTTGTAACGGGTTAATTCACCACCTTAATAGGACGCGGATTATGGTCAAGGTTGTAAAATGTTAATAAATATAATCAAGATATCATACGCAGAGTACCATGATGCTTAGTTCTTGGCTTATGTCTTGTAAAGTCTTCTTAAATAAATCCATCAATAATACGGAGTAAAAAAGAGGCACCTCCCGTATTTTTAGGTGAACCCTGCAGACCTCCTCTTCTGCAGTTCCGCTAATGCCGTAAAGAAAGCATTGGTCGCTAAATTTAGTGGTTGCCCGCAGCTTTAGCGTCCTGTTGGCTACCATCGACCATGATAGCAAGGGAACAAGATGGATATCTTCAACCCAAGCGGAAGTTCTACGCCAAAACAGGGTAAATGATCAGACCAACGAGCAGGTTTTGCCGTAAATCATGTCGCATAATTCTATCCTAAACATGGGGAAGACGGCGCAGTTATGGGCAACACGAGGTGTTCGTTGGCTTCAGTTGCAACATTTCATCAACCGTTATCTATCTATTTTGGGACACAAGAAACGGCTTTTGTGCATCAAAGAGACCAACCACCATAGAAGAATCCTCAATAATGTGAAATTAATTCTATCGCCATCAACTAGGTTCTTAATCTATGTGAATTCATTAGTTTCTAGTGATATCCTCTCCTCCGCCCATCAGACGTTGACATTGCTCAGTCGCAGCAGGGTAAGTTGTTTGAGTCTCGGAGGATATTGCTCCGAAGCCCCGGCCCCACAATTCAGATTTACCTATATCTCAGAGATTTCAATCCGAATCTTCCATTAAACGTCAACATGAACATACAGAATATCTCAGCTGTAGAATTATTTTCTCACGCAAGATGTTCTCAACACCATATCAAGACACCATGAAGTCATGTGCTGTCGAATCAGCTTCTTTCTAGGCCATGAGCCTCTGCGCATACAACCACTTGCTTTCTTGACAATATGCCACTCACCAAAACAGTGAACCGTCTGTGGTCAATGGCTTATAACTATCTGGTATGTGTACACTCTTTTTCTTTCACCACTTTCTATTTTCATGATGAAATATACATAACACAGACCTGTTCTGAATACTTCTGTAGAGCAACATGGTTTTAAACTCCTGATTACCCATTTTTCACACTCTTTGGCATCGCATCGTCTTTCATGTCCTTCAGACTAACATGTCATTAGATTCTAGAATAGCAAAAAGCTTTACCTGAAATGGACACTGGACTTGAAAGCTTCGGCTCATCCGAGTTGTGCTTTTTGTCCGGGTCTTGGGTAGACAAAGACAAACGAACACACCCTCTTGGATACACGTTCATCGAAAAAGATACTTCCTTGTTCAACTAAAGCCGTCTATTCTAATGTTCGACTACAGTTCCAGACAAAGCCCTGAACGAGAACAATGTCGCTATATCAGAATACTCGTTCTAGTGTTTCCGTCGTAGTAATATAAAAACCCATATTGGCCATGTCCCAAAACGTTTCAATCATTCAAGCAAACTCGTATTCTGATCCAAGCATTGGATGGAATCATCACAAATTTGCCAACTCAAACCACATAACTTCTTTTCTCGAGACTACAACATGGAGGATTTCAACGACGCCAATCTTAATGACGCTTACATGCCAGGCTCACTCTTGCACGGCGTTACAAATGTCTTGCAACCAGATGTTGCTACTGACCTATTGAACGACCCTGCTTTCTTGAACACCTTGAACGACCCGGATTCTGAGGACCCGAGTTTTTGGACGGACTTGATTCACGAGACTAACCCCGACTTCATCGACCCGTCATTGAACGACGGCGCTACACCAACATCTTTATTCTCACAGGCTCAGGCCTATGACGGACTTCCATTAGCAAGCGAAGATGTGTTCCTCCCATATACATCGGTATCTGATCAAGGCCTTACCTACGCAGCATCACCGGCCCATCAAAACGCTGTCTCCTATGCATCGCCCAGTCCTCAGAACATCCTCTCATATGTATCGCCTGTTGGCCAGAAGGTTGTGTCAAAGGTTCCAAACAATGGCTTGGCACAGTCGCCCACACTTATTTCATCAAGATACAGGCCAGTCAAAACCGCACGAGTGCCTTTCTTGGTACCTCAGCGACAGGAAGTTCCTGTTCAACAATTCCAGTTTGATAACCTGAACTCTTACCAGCCCACTATCGACTACTCATCTCAAGGCATCACTGGGAACAACGGGGTTTTGAACTTTCCACTGTTGCCACCAGCTCCAGTGAAAGCGGGAGTCAATGGGCTTGCGCGACAGTTCGCGGATTTGCCTCATTTGAACGCAGGTCTTCAGCGTGTCTTTGCAGCTCAGGCTCAACAGCCCATCTCGGAGTGCATAGCATGTGGGTGCCAACCCCATCGTGGCCCATGCCCTCCGCTTCAGCTCCAGATGCATCAGTTCCAACAGTTTCAGCAGCTACAAGCGCAATGCGCAACAAAGGCTAAGGCATCGTTGCCCTCCCCCACACGCAAGAGACCCTCTCAGAATGATGACGATTACGCGAATGATCATGTAGTCAAGGTTCGAAAGACCGCCCAAAATGGCCGTCGCTTTTCGGCACCTAAAAGAGGAAGGGCTAGCAAGGTCAGCAAGGCTGACGCGAGAAAGCACTACCCGGCAAGCATTCGGATCAACCAGTGGCAGGCAAATAGGTTTCATTTCTCATACCAACCAGGAGGACAGTGGGATGAGGATATCTTGCTCTCAGCTATGGATCTTCGTTCTTACGTGGACAACTGCCCTCGAAAACTCACAATCTGGCTGCAAAACACTCCGTCGCAGGTCGGCCAAAGGACTAGTAAATGCGACATGAGGTGCCGCTACTCAGAGTGCCCGGTCAAATACGGAACTATGAGAAACGGTTGGTTTCGCGTAGCATTCGACGAGTTTCCTGAGCATACTACCGATGGTCGCTTTGACCCCTACAGAGTGGCCGGCTCCATGCATCTCTGGTGTCTCGAGCAGTGTATCGATCCATTCGAACTCTTCCAGAGGGGTATGCTGGTCGGAGATGAGCGTATTTTCCGATTGGAGCACAACGCCATGACACTTCTCAGATCGGGCGAGAAGGACATCTTTGAGGCAGCCATTGATCCCTGGATCAAGGGTCGCCAACAAGTCGGGGTTTCTCGCCAGATCCCTTATGCTAGGCATGAGGATACGCTCTCGTACGCGCTGATCAAGCATCACCTCGAGAGTCAGCCCGGGACCCGCCAGCATGTCCGCGACAAGCGCAATGGTGAAAGGCAACATGACGACTTGAAGACACAGGATATCCACATGGGCCGTCTTGACTTCTTTGTCGAGAGGGATGAGGCGTCCAAGGCTAAGCTGAAGGGCAAGATGGAGTATCAAAGGCCTGCCAAGAGGCAATCCAGACTACCTGCCGTGCCAGAACAGAAAGAGTTAACTGCGGACGACGACTTTTCTAAAGACTTTGCTTCGATTATTGATGCATATCTTCCCCAAGCCACTGGGCAAAGTTTTGCAGAGGTGCAGGCCCAGTACAAGACAGAAGAGAAATTGGCTACAAAGGCTCCCGTCCTGGCTCATGGCACAAAGGTTGAGGATTCGATCACGGTCAGTGTACCCGCTGACCAGATGGTTGATCAGAAGAACCTAACTCTTGGAACTCCCTCCGATCTGTTTTCGCCGATATCACCAGAAGCCAAGGAAGCTACAGCTAGTGATCAGTCAGGCAACGAGTCCAAGCAACGAAGTTGTTCTCCTCACTCAAAGTGCATGGAAATTCAAAAGGGTGAAAGACCACTCCCGGATATCAGCCACCACATGAAAGGTAGGAAGTCCTGGGCTCAAGTCAAAGTTGCCACCGCCCTGTCCGAGGGACAAAGCACCCGCTCGGCGTCTGGGAACGCCGGCGAGGAAGCTCAGCGCTCACCTTTGAGGAGAAGCATCCGGGTGAGCGCCAAGAGGACGCCTTGAAAGGCTGGATCAAGGTCCATTGAGTGGTCCTAGGGTGTTGAGGTGGGTTAGCAGGCGTAATTCTCTGCTGGCCAGAGAATTCTTCACAAAAGCGTTCTTCATTTTGGTCATGAACATGGAGTTAGGTTTGGGTTTCATGGAGCTATGGGCAGGTGTTTTTTGTTTGAATCATCCGATACCCGGTTCTACTTAGCATTTTATGATAGCATAGCGAGGGTGCATTAGACTTGGCTTAGCACTCAGTCCGGAGTTGCAGGTTAATTTTCTGTTTAGGTATTGGGAATGAAGGGTACATGAGTGAATGGATAGTGTAGTCAAAAAGAATTTTTTAACATGATCGCGACTCTGATACTCTTGTGATAACGAAAGCTCATAGACATATGGGCCCTGGAAGATTAAAAAATCTCCAACTAGAATATCATTTCTGTACGAATCTTAGACCACTGACGAAAGTCAAGGCTCTTTGTTCTTCAGCAATAACGATACCACCATCATAGGTTATCCTCTTTCTCGCTACAAAACGCACAGCTCGACTTAAGACCATACCTCGATCTTCCAAGAAAAGCCATGACCGTTTAGGCACGATCTTCTTTACCCGTTACGTCCAAGCTTTTTACTCCAACAAAGAAAAGAAAAGAAAACGTCAACGCCCGGGACAAGCTCACTGGCCTACCCTTGCGCCCATGGTACTAGGTAGCTAACAGCCCGCCCCGTTGTATAAGTGACGCTTTTTGGTGGGGGTGCAGAAGGGAACCTTTGGAGGGGAACGGGAACGCCGATGCAGGGCTTACAGCTTTTGGACGCTAACTGCATGGTTGGGCGTTGCTAGGTGCTGTAGCTGAGCTGAGACGGCAGGGGGAGCTTCATGTCGTCTCTGTTCTTTTGGAGGGGGAAGTGTGAGTTGTTCATGATGTCCTTTTTTGGCTGGGGGATGCGATGTGAGAGGTGAGTTGGGGGAGGGAAGATGATACATGGGGTAGTAGAAGCTATATCGGCAAGTGCGAGAACAAGACTTTGTTGTCTGATTGAGAAAGATGCTAGTATCTCATGGTTGTAGAAATATATAGTCTGCTCGAATTCTACATCAATTCTTTGTCTCTCTAACAAACCAACTATTTGACTTCCCCTCTCTCTACTTAATACCTGCCAAGTGTAATCGAAGCAAGGGTCGACAAGCGATATTCGGCGAGAGCGAAAGCGTATCAGCACATCCCATCCCATATCACACATTATTGATACACGGCATTGAGAAATAACGTTGTGTCACGGCCGCGATAAACGATAAAGCAATCACGTGTAAGCGAATCAATCGACCAAGTTACACGTTATCGTCTCTTGTCTTTTCTTTTTCAGGTTTCTCGCATCTCGTCTGTCGGTATTTGCATCATTGCTCTCGGAGAATTATACAAGAACCGTGCACTTTCTTTTGCCAAGTCAAGCTGCTGCACGCTTGTAAATCACAGGTAATTTATATCATTGGCTTTCCCACTTGCTTTCTAGACCCAAATACTAACTAATATTTTTTGAAAATTAAAAGACCGGTGACGGAGACGGCGTGGCATAGCTACCTCTAAGCTTTATCTTTTTATCTTAGGTCCAGGTTTCCAGTTTTTAGCTTTTGTACTTGAACCCTTTCAGGCGGTACCTTACAGGCCATTTAGTGGGTCTACCGCCTAAAGCGTCTCCTTGATTGTGGTTCTGTTGGCAAGGGTCCCGCCATCTACCAACCCCATCCCCACAATCCCAGATCCATATCCCAACCATATCAATCATAAATCATACCCGAGTCGAGTTGAAGCTGCCGAGTCCAAGCTCGCGCCCGTAAAGCTTCTTGATTCTCCAACTGCAGTCTCTCTCTGCTCTCTTTTTCTTCTTCTCTTTTCCTCCTCTCACTCGCTGTTCACTCCCGTTAAGCCATGGGAGTCGACGAGAAACCTGCTCTGCAGGTGATTGTTTTGGTATGTTCTATATGTTCTAAATGCTCTACTCTATCTATCTCACATGCTTCCCAATGACCACGAAACATCATGACTCGTCGAGTGGCGTTTGTCTTGCCGTGGACTTGCCCTCATAGTTCTATATCCATAATGACCTCAGCACCTCACAAGTCACAGCCATGTTCCACTCACTGATGCAACCAACTCATATTCAAAGTCAAATCTCTCACTGACAATAATCTCAGGGCTCTGGAGGTGGTCCTCAAGAATCAAATACCACTGCATTTCTGGTCCGATCCGTTGCTCAAAAATGGCATCGCGGCTCTATCGTTGCCGTCGACGCGGGCGTCCACCTCTCTTCTATAACCCGCATCATGGAAGCTTCGATACCGTCACCACCACCGCCTCCTCCATTCACACTCACAACAGGTCCCTTTGCAGGTCTTGAGCTTCCTCATTCTTCACCTTCTGCTAACGCTGCTCACTTCACCCGATCTTTGGTCGACACATATCTCATCACCCATCCCCATCTTGACCACATCTCTGGCTTTGTGGTCAACACGGCTGGTTTCCCGGGAACAAGGCCCAAGAAACTCGCTGCTTTGCCTAGCACAATTCAAGCCTTCAAGAAACACATCTTCAACAATGTTATCTGGCCCAATCTCAGTGATGAGAATAACGGAGCAGGTCTCGTGACGTACATGAGATTGATGGAAGGTGGGAGTCCCTCACTCGGCGACGGCGAAAGTAGGGGTTACATCGAAGTTGCAGACGGACTCCTAGTCAAGATCTGGAGCGTAAGTCACGGACACTGTCTTGAGAAACACAGTCACAGAGGCTCAACATCAAGCGCCTCTACTCGATTCAGCAGCCATGATGCATCCATGCCGCAGGGGCCCATAGCACGCTCATCATCCTACTATCCAGGGTCAATACATCGCGGTTCAGTTCTGCTCTCACAGAATAGTTTTGGTTCTATCGCACCTCCGCCCGAGCAGGAGCGAATGTGCGTGTACGACTCAAGCGCCTATTTCATCCAGGACCCCGCCACTCATCGCGAAGTCCTTATTTTTGGAGATGTTGAACCGGACAGCCTATCTCTAAGTCCACGAAATCTACAGATCTGGCAAGAAGCCGCACCAAAATTTGCCGCAGGAAATCTCAGGGCAATCTTTATCGAGTGCAGCTACGAAGACTCACAGAGCAATGATCGTCTATTTGGCCATCTGAAACCCTTATTTGTCATAGAGGAGCTGCATGTGCTCGCTGGTGAAGTCGAGGCCGTTCGCAAGATGCGCAACGATACTAAGAAGCGTAAGCGCATGGGCAGCTTAGCTGATGAGGCTCCACGACGAAATCCCTCTGTTGTGAACCTCTCAACTGAAGACCCCGTCTCTCCCAAGACAGTCAAGGCTTCGACACCGGATTTCATATATTCAGGCCCAGAGACACCTCCGACACCGCACCTTGCTACGCCCACAGCTGAGTTGACACTCAATCCGTCTGGGTCTTTCACATCTGTACCAGCGACAAGACGGCCACTTGAAGGCCTCAAAGTCGTCATCATCCATGTCAAGGACCGGCTGGACGATGGACCCAACGTTGGGGATATCATTTTGGAGCAACTGAACGATCACGAGACTTCTAACCAGGCGCCATTGGGGTGTGAATTTGTTATTTCTAAGCCTGGCCATAGCTTCTATCTTTGAGCATTTCAAATACCGGCGTTGGGAGTTTTATCAGGTCATTGTATTCGACCATGGGTTTTTTTTCTTCTTTCCTAGCAGGAGAGCTATAGGCTTTTGTTGGGTCTACTATACCACTGGGGGATGTGTTTATCTCAACCATATGGGATGATTTGGCATGTGGGATATATCTTGAGAAGGGATAACGAATTTGGTTTGGGCCTGTTTCAATCGCGGGGAGCTGCACCGCCCAATTGACATATTTTCTTGGAGCCTGGATTGTGGCTTCTCTTCTCTACATATTGGGTCTAGGTTTGAATGGATATATACCTTGAGGTCTATTCTAGTTCTTGTTCTTTATCTTCTCAAGTCCCTCTTCGCCACCGATATCCTTTGCATAATCCGTTCTCGGAATCTCAAACGCCTCGGTGACTCTTGCATACGTGATTCCTCCCAGTCTGCTCACCGGCTTCAACACATTGGGGTCGACTAGGTTCTTCTCCTCGTTCAGGGCATCCTCCCTAACCCAGAACCGAGTACCTTCAAGGACAGCCAGTGTGCCCGACTTGTTTCCCGGGCGTGCCTTGCTATCAAACTCCTTGAGCATATCGAGCTTGCACTCAATGCTCACAATAGCCTCGCGCACACGAGCGCACTTGACCGTCTCACAGTCATTAACAGGCGTCAGGCCTGAGACATCCCACTCGGACACGCCGTAGGGGGCGTTGACGCTGGTTGAGTTGGCTGCTTCGATGAAGTGCTCCGAGATGATGTTCACAACACACTCGCCCGAGTCGGCGACGTTGCGCAGCGTGTCCTTTGCGGCTGCGAGGCTGCTAGAGAAGCCAACGACGAACATGGGCGGGTCGTGGTTTACCATGTTGAAGTAGCTGAAAGGCGCCAGGTTCTTGTGTGTGCCGTCGGGAGCTTGGCTGCTCACAAAGGCGATGGGGCGGGGCACGATGGAGGAGATGAGGAGCTTGTAGTTGAAACCCGCGGGGCGATCAGCCTCGTGGGGATCTATAGTGATGTGTTTCTTCTCGGCATCATCCTTGCCCAGCTTGTTCGCACCGCCACCAAAAGTCCATTCCGAATCAACGGTCTTAGTGTAGCGGAAGTGAGACTCGGTGTCCAGCTCAGGACGAGAAGCCTCAACCTGTTTGAAATCCGGGTGAGGATTGCGTTTCATAGCGTCTCCCATGATGAAGCGAGAGGTGGTAAAGAGTCTAGATGAGATAGTTGTGGTTCTGGTTGTGAATGGTTTAGAGAGGCGGTTCAGGATAGACATGGACATCTAAGGTGGAGTTCAAGACTGTGGAAATTCTAGGAGGGCCGCGGAGATTCCGGTGTAACTTAGAAAGTAACGTTAGCTAGCTCTCAGTTATCTTGGTAAGGATGTAGAGGTCGTTTGTAATGCGTGATAAAGCATAGCGGCGTTTTCCCCACTGTGTTTTGAGTGACCTCATTGATTGTTGTAAAGCATAATTCGGCAAATTTGAGTCAAGACTGCCGGTTCCTCGGAATATATCGATTTGTGTTCCGAAATAGGACTACAATGAGTGGGATAAATGACTAGATTTATAAGGCGAACAGACCTTGTGTATTTCCTTTTGCAAGGTGCATTGTACATTGCATCACTCGCCTTACCTACTGTGACTTCAACGACATATCTATGTCATAGATTCTACAAGATCTTGCACTCTCGGGCTCTTTTATCGACTACTAATTGGCGTTCCTTACATGGGTAGTTTCCCCTCCGTCCATGAACGGTAATTGGTGCTGACATCAGAAGTTAATGTCAATGTTTATATCGTGCCACAGTATAGGGTAAGTTACTCATCATTAAGCACTTTAAGTTATGCACGTGACATCGTGAGCTAGCGTAACGCGGAGCAAGAGTCATTCGCCGCGTTCAAAGTGAGAAAAAGAAAAAAAGTGGTTGATGTAAAAGGCAAGAAAGAGCAAATATGACATTCGGTAGTTGATGCGCTATTGTATCACGCCCTATCTTCCCACCAACATCCCCTAAAACTCCTCTCATGCAAACATGGGGTACTCGACGTCTCCCACGTTCATTCAATTCTTTTAACCGTCAATTATCCTCGTCTTTTCAATTTAAACGCCTCTCTTCTCCATTTTCAACTCAGACTTTTCTCTATAGAAAATTCTCGCGCCAAGAGAAACGAGGATACTACTATACCGTTTACTGTATTCCAATGACGTCTTCAGTTGAGATTGCTTCTGTTCCCACCGTGGACACTCCTGGAACATGTCTCTTTGTCCACGCCGAGAAACGCTCATATGTCTTTGGTCGTCCTGAAGAAGGCACCCAGCGAGCTTTCCAGAGCAGGAAACTAGGAATGGGAGCGACCGAGCAGGTATTTCTAACTGGAAGTGTCTCATGGCAGCAAATCGGAGGTCTTTTTGGCTATGTTCTCACAGTTGGTGGTGCGTTGGAGGCGAGCAAGGAGCAGGCTGCTATGTTGAATGAGGAGAGGAAGAGCAGGGGAAAGCAACCTGCTAAGCCGGCCTCGTTCGACACCATTCATGTCCATGGCGGTGAGAACTTGTGCCATACTCTGGCCGCATGTCGTCCTGTTATTCTGCGACAACCTATTAAGCTCCGTACGCATGAACACAGGGAAGACCCTAGACTCGAGGGGGTTGAAAGCCTCGAACCAGACTGGCAGGACGATGTACTGCGTGTCTGGAAGATACCAGTTCTACAAGAGCGCTCCAGCAGTCCCAAGAAGCGTCGTCGTTCAAGCCCCCTCGTTGGAGACGCCGACCCATCGTCGGAGCCTCAGTTCAAGGAATGGTCGCTCCTTTCAAATCCCGAATTTTCGGCGGCTCTTATCGAGGAGGTTATGTTCAATGGCTCGATTAGAGGAAACGGGTTTGTTTACGCTGCAAAATTGAGAGATGTCGGGCCTACGGAAACGGTCTTCACGCGCTTTCAAGATGGCGATGTCGAAGTCTATAAAGGACCAAGACCTGGTGATACGCCAGAGCCTACAAACCTAGACCAAACTGTGTGGAAATTCTCCAAGCAGGGAGCCAAAATCGATCGCGAGTCTGAGTCTATCAACCTTGTACACCGGCCACTACCTCCCACCATATACAGCAAGAGTTCCATGTGCTACATCGTCAAATGTTTCGATCGCCGTGGCAAATTCAATGCAAAGAGGGCAAAGGAGCTTGGAGTAGAGGTCACCGACTTCAAACGACTGACCGGGGGCGAAACAGTGGAAACAAAGGACGGTGTTATTGTGACCCCTGATATGGTTCTGGGCGAAACTCAGCCTGGGCAAGGATTTATTGTTGCTGATCTGGAGTCTCGCGATTATATCGACTCTTTCATGGAGCGGCCAGAATGGTCCAACCCGGAATTGATGGATCAAGTCAATGTCATGTACTGGATTCTCGGTCCTAAGTTGGCAGACGATGCCAGAATTCAGAAATTCGTCGAGGAGCACCCCACGTTAAAGCATATTTTCTGTGCCAAAGACACTTGTCCCAACATGATCTCCCTTGCTGGACCTGGCCAGCTCCAGGCCAAGCTACGAAGAATAGACCCCGACCGATTCAGCTTACTTAACTACGACAACATCGTCCATGGATCTCTCCCGTCTGGACCCCTAGTAGAGTCCGGTCGTGTTGGAAACAAGGTAGCGCTCATGCCCAGATTCAGGTTCGACGCTGGGACAGTTGTCCCTTTTCCTGACCTCGCAGAGGCAGCTCAATCTGTCAGCGACGAGATTCTGGAATTGGCCAAGAAAGCCCATGAAGAAACTACTGACCCTGAGTTTTTGCGGAAACTAGAAGAAGAGGAGAGCGATATCCCCAACCGTGATGCTGAGATCATTCCTCTTGGTACGGGCTCTTCCATCCCAGGCAAGTACCGCAACGTTTCAGCGACGCTGATTCGTGTGCCTGGTATTGGTAACTACATTTTCGATGTCGGCGAGGGCACCTTGGGCCAAATTCGTCGTCTCTTTGGCGATGAGGAAACAGGAAATATCCTTCGAGACCTAAAGTGCATTGTAATCAGCCACCTTCACGCCGATCATCATCTGGGAGCCCCCAACTTGATCAAGGCCTGGTACAACCACAATATCGAGAACAGCAAAGCAAGACTAGCCATATCTTGCGTATCAAGATACAAGGCCCTCTTAGAAGAAGTCTCTCAGGTCGACGACATTGGCTTTCACCGACTTAAATTCCCCAACTGCACCTTTATAAACGACAAGCTCAACACAGGCCGGTTCGAGCTCGACGAGAACGACTTTGGACTCAAATCCATCACGCGTATCCCAGTTCCCCACTGCTGGATGGCCTTTGCCACAGAACTCGAGCTCACATCAGGTCTACGCATGGCCTACTCGGGCGACTGCCGCCCCTCAGACGACTTTGCCGTCGCATGCGAAGGCGCCCATCTGCTGATCCACGAGTGCACCTTTGACGACGACATGCTTGCACACGCCAAGAAGAAAATGCATTCCACCATGAGCGAGGCGCTCGAGGTTGCGCGCAAGATGAAGGCCCGGAAGACGCTTCTGACGCATTTCTCGCAGCGTTACGTCAAGTCCGACTCACTCAAGCGGGAGGATGCGGGGCGGCCTGGTGAGGTCCTTATGGCGTTTGATCATATGAATGTGAAGCTGGGAGATTTTAGAAAGGCTGCTGCGTTCCAGCCTGCGATTGCTCAGTTGTTGGCTGATGCGAGCGATAAGTGAGGGTGGGAGACTTGTATGTTAAGATAAGATAGATTTTGTACACTATGATTTGATGACGATCCTATATGCCTGTCGAATGTGATTCTGTATAACTTTGATGAAGGGGTCTATCAATCTTCACACGCTTACTCCAATGCATCGAGTACCACACTAAGCTATTGATTCTGATCTAGAATAACGGCAAACTTCCTTCAGTATAGGCCTTGGGACAAAGTAACCCCCAGTATCCTGCGGTCATAACCAAGTGTTATCCCTTGCCTTGGCCTTCTCACTTGGTTTTGTTCGACGACCTTTTGTTCTTCTTGCTGCCACTTTTTCCACGCTTAGTCTTCTTTCCAATACCAGCCGCTGTAGAAGTTCTCCGGATGATACTGTTGACAATATTTACTCCGTAACCTTCACCTCCACAACTCTGGAGACTCGCAAAAGGGCCTTTGGCGGTGGCGTCGCCGATTTCACTATGAATACCTGCAGCAAGAGATTCTAGAGGTTGTATTAGCAACTCAATTGATATTGGTAGATACCACACTAACTTCCAGTGATGCCCTTTTTACCGAAGCCAATGAGTTTAAGAGCGGATGATATTACTGTGTCTTGGTCTTTGGAAACTGTTGTCGCCATAGATTCTGAAGCACCGGGGACTGCCTTCCCGTAGCTGAAAGCTTTTCTGGCGGCCTATATGTAAAAGTCTTTGGTCAGTACACGATACTTGAATGTGCGGTAGGATACACATACGCCAAAGACAAGCGATTTCGCTTGGCCGAGCATGATTATGGTGGGTTCGGGGTACACTGATGTGAGGATACAATGCTTTCGTGCGATATTTTGGCTATTTATATGAGAATAGTGTGAGTGGTACTTTGAAGAGTGCTCAAGTCCAAATTAATAGTTGAGCATTATATAGGAAGACGTTGACAGTGAATATTTCAGGCAGATATCCATGCGTTGTTGAATACACACGTCTGCCTCACTTCTAATGGCGGTAAGTTGCAGACGCACCATCCCGCAGGTTGTGGAAAAATCTAACAAATAGAAGTTTGGATAGCTTTATATCAAGAGGTAACGTGGTTTGCAATTCAGCTGCCTGAGGGAAACAATATCTTAAATCGAAGACGAAACTTGTACCAAAAGTCTCATTGCTATCCTAGTAGTATGTAGGGATAAGTTCACTATCAAGCCCCTATACTACTCAGAATATGAAATAGGACACGTGAAATTCCCTGACTTAATCACGTCATAGAGTACAGAGAATGATGGCTCTGCAGCAAGCCGAGCTGCGATTTTGGCAATCTCAGCACCACAACCACCCATGCCAGCACTTTGAAGTATCGCAAAGCAGCTTCCAGGCGCAAAATTTCCAATCATGCTCCCAACACACGCAGCAAGAGATCCTAGGCAGTTGTCAGACCAGTGTTTAGCTATGCTATGAAGACAGACTGTTTACAAACCTGCTGCGATGGGTGTGAAGCCCATGGCCTGAAGAGCCAACTGAAATAGTGCATGGGGATAGCCATTTTGATCAATGGCCAAGTACAAAGGTTCGTGGTGTTGATTTATGAGGTGTCACGGTTATTGAGTGAACAGAGTGCGAAATTGAGGCTTTAGTAGTGATGATTTCTTGATAGGTTGTTGGAAGATATGAAGGCGAAGAGTGTGGTTGTAATTTGTTGATGTTCTTGAGGCAAAGATGAGGTTTTGATAATGAGTGACTGGCATGGCAAGTACAAGATGTATGAAGTGAATATTGGAGACCAAAGTGAATGGCAATACGTATGTAATCACCGGAATGGATACACCCTCATCAAGTCGGGTTTCTGTACGTGCCGAGAATGGTGAAGCAATCATCTTAGTTATCATACCAACTCTTTCCGCTTACTGGTGAATTGGCTATGTGCGTCCCCAAACCAAACATTCAAACAACAAAGAACTTTGAACCCACTTAGAGAGAGCCCATCAACAAATTTATACGTTAATGTGAACTAATGTTATGTCGATTTCCTCATCACTCCTCTGTATCCCTCTCCTCTGATAGTAAGAATCAAGCTCTCACCCCTCCTATTTAGCGAGTTCTTCTTTCATCCTCCTATCGAGCTCATCCTGACCCATCCATAGAAATCTCCGAACATCTTCAGCCTGTTGCTTCAAGCAAGACACGCAGTTCCCTCTTTCGCTGCAGCAAACACCATATTTGTGGTAGAACCGATCACCATTGTCGAACTTAGTGCGGCTGCGATGGAATACCCTTGGTTGGTGCTCCATGTAATCCTCCAGAGGGATGTCTTTTTTCCAGAGATTCCTCACAGTTGAAAAGAGTATTTCCGCAACGAATGGGGCACCTATTCCAGTTAGTATCGTGTCAGGAATGAAGCCATAAGGTGTGTACTCACCACCGAGGAGTGAAAGGACTCCGGCAACAAATGCTCCGCCGATAGCTTGTCGCGGTGTTTCCAAAGGCGTGTTGGCAGCGATCATAAATGCCATGGCGAACAGTGTGATAAAGAGCACAGCAAGCTCCATGATGGTGAACTCTTGAAAGAACTATTAGTCTTTAGATGAGGAAATTCGCAGAATGAGATGTAAAAGTTTGGTGGCATATATTAGCTCAGCAGAGCAAACAAAGAAGATAGTCTGCATCACGAGCTGTTCGCTTGTGGAATCTTCTTTGTTGGACTGCCACTGACAAACATGCGCCAACGCAGCTCTGTATGTCGCAGTAGTGCCAATCACAACAGTATCAAACGTAAAAGGCCGGTTTGATAGGAGATATATGTCTTCTTACCTACCATCATCAGGTGAGTGATCGTGGCCAAGTCCCTGTTATATCCCTCACAGATGACCAAAAAGAAAGGCAAAACTACTAAAATGATACTGTCGCCTTGGTCATAAACATAACCCCTTTCCTTTCCCAGCATCCCAAATACCCCTCTTCACCAAACGCAATGCGATAGCGATGTTGCGTTCAACGGGTCGCCTTTGAATCCCAAGAGCGAGTTCATACTGTAGATTGCGAGGAGATCACCGGTTAGAAAGGGTGCAGAGGGAGAGGGAAATGGGGGTGGTAGTTGAGGAGAGGCGTTGCAACTTTCAGAGTACAACTCATATTGATATTCGTGACAATTATCCTGAGACACCTTCGACTAAAGAACTGCCTGTAACAAAACATCGACACATTCATCACAACACACCCAACAAAGCAACCCCGTAGACTTTACCTCTCAACACTCCTAATGATGACACCAAGATCAAATAACATGGGCCTCAAAAGCTTTCAATTTTGGTAGTCCCGCTGATGATACAGCTCCACAAGCCGACCCATCTAATTACAAATAACCCCTACTTTCTTCATTATAATCCAGTTTCAGCCTCCCGTACTATTTCACTTTATTCCTTCAGCTACCTCTTCGTCCTCGCTTCATCGGCGGCGGTGACCTAGAGACACTATCGCTATACCGTCTCCTCTTTGGCGGCACAGGACTCAAGGACTTCCTCGCTCCACGTCGCGGTGGACTAGGCGATCGCGAGTATGAGGCCGGACGTCCGTTACGCGCAGGTGGAGGCGACAAGCTAGCAGGCTTGGTCCTCTTTGGTGGCGGAGATCGTGAATCATATGAAGGTGAGCGGCTGTACTGCTTAGGATTATCACGAGGCCCGTCGCTCACGGATGAGCTGTTGCGTCGATGCGAGCCTGGACCGGCGTTCCCACGCGGTCGACCACGGGGGGCAGGGCTACCGGACTGTGATCTCTCCCGTTTTCTTGTAGGGGGAGGGGATCGACTCTGTGAATCATAGGAGCGGCTTCGTGCATCTCGAGCAGGAGGAAGCGGTGATCGTGCCACCGAAGCATAAGAATCTTTTCGGCCACGCACTTGCCGCGGTGGGGTGCGTGAGCGGCTACGAGACGAGTATGAGGCACTGCGAGCTCGGCCTTTGCCATTTCGGGGGGCCGGGGATCGCGAACGGCTCTCATCAGCGTTGCCGCGGCCTCGTCGAGGAGGGCTTGCAGAATAAGACTGGCTTCGTCCTCTTCCTCGTGCAGACACAGATCTAGAGTATGACCTTGACCTTGACGAGCTGTATGAGCGTCCCCTGCTTCTTCTGTCGGGGGAGCGAGAAAGCGATCGTCCACGATCAGCCACCTTACGTGGTGTTCGCGACCTAGATCGAGATCGTGAGTAGGAAGAGCCCGTGTACGACGAGTAACTGGAAACAGAATCCGAGTCCGAATCGTCTGCTGCGGCAGGAGCAGGCAGCGCAGGCTTGGGCATGTTTTGAAGGTAGGCTCGCATCTCTTCTGTGAGAGCTCCCATACCAATACTGGTGAAGTAGTTGATGGAGAATCTGATGTTGCGGGGGTTGTCCTTGGGGAAGAGGCCTTCCAAGTTGGGACGGAGGGTCTCGTCTGTCATACGTGCCCTCAACTTAGGCATACCTGTTTCTTCAGAAATAAATTGAAACATAATCTTGATGAAGATACGGCTACTGGATGTGGTCTCGTCCTCATTTAGGTGAATGACAGAGAGGCAGTGCCAGCCCAGAGCGTCTGACGCAAACATATGACCAAAGAGCATGGCAATGTTTCGTAGCTTGTTGTTCTCGTATCGATGGATGGTCTCGTAGTACTTGACAAAAGCCTGCTCAAACAGGTCGCACCACAGTCGATTGATCTTGGCGAAACGCTCACCAATCATTCCAAAGAACTTTGTGTAAGTCTTTTCTTGTGAGCAACACTCCACAATCATGGAGGGAAGCTCTGGTTCCTGACCTGCAGGGAGGTTGATCTTCATGAGCTTGTGGACGGCTTCCTCAGGATCAGCACTGGACATGATGGTCAGGTAGATGGTCCTGCGCAGGTTGACCAGGTCAGCATTGGACTGATCCTTGATCTCAATGGCTTTTGTCTTCTCGTCCTCCTCATCTTCAGAGGAGCTCTCGTATTCGTCCTCGTCGTCATCCTCATCGTCGCTACCTTCGCCCAGAATCTCAGCCTTGAGCTTCTTGTACGCATCTTCGTGCTCCTCCCATTCTGAGTCGAACTTGAAAATGTTGAGTCCATCCTGGACGTCGATTTCACCTTCCAACTCAACCCGATGGGTGATCTGATCCTCTTCCTCGACCAAGTCCAATTCCTCCTTGATTGCTGGGTTGTCCTTGAACTTGTCCTTGCGCACTTGGAATAGCACCTCGATCATGTACTGTGTTCGCTTATCGATATCGGCCTCGTGCAGGATGTTTCGGAACTGGTCAAAGACCGCCATGGCAATGGATGGCTGCATTTCTTCCAGATACTGTCCAACCTCACGGCAGAAACCGACCGCAATCTCAACACTGTCGTCGGTAGGCTTGTGCAGAAGTAGGAGCAGGATCTGGCCGGCGAGCATTTCGTGCTGGACCTGCTGGTTGATAAGATGGGCGAGGAAGGTAGTCGAGGAGAGGCAGACGGCCTTGTCGTTTCGCTTGAAGCCTTTTCGGAACTGCATTACCAGACGACGCACGAGGAGTTCTCCAACCTGGGGTAGCTTGGTGTTGACAATCGCAGCCATGGCGGCATAGATAGGTGTGAATGGCAAACTGGCAGCCTGGGCCTTCATGATCGATCGACAAAACAAACCGCGACCACGGACCAGATTCTCGCCAAACAGCTCCGGAACGATAAACTTGATGTTGGCAGTATTGACCTTGTTGATCAGACCGTTGATACTCTTCTTGAGCGCCTCCCACGCCATGCGCTGATACTCCTTGCTGGTCTTATCCGTGATCTGTGCCTGCAGCGCGCGCAGTCTCGCGGGTGGGATATATGTTCCGCCGGATCGCATCGTGAGGAGCTTCTCGTACTCGGCCTTTGCAGCAGCCTGCTTCTCCTCCTCAGTCCGCACAGGTGCGGTTTCTCGTTTTTGCCTGGGAGAAGGCGATCGCTGTGCCCTCCCAGGGCGATACGAGTCGCCATCACGCCTGTCGCTGCGATCACGGTCCCGACGCGGGAGATCGACCTCGGCGGAAGCCATCTGAAAAGATTGCAGTTGAAGCTGCAGTCCCCGTCGCAATCGATATGTTTTATCGGTTCTATCTTTTCCGCTTTGGATATTGATGGCGTGGTGGTGGATCGAGGTGAAACTCTTTCAACGAGCCGATAAAGTTGTCGTTGCTAGCTTAGCGAAGCTCGCGCGCGAACAAGACTTGGAAAAAAGATTGGCGCGGCGCATGCAGCCACAGTTTGATGCAGGCTGTGTGGCTGTGCTGTGGCGCCCCACGTCGTCACTTTCTCCTGAGAAGCCAGTCTGGACTTTCGACGGGACAGCTACTACCTATAACTCCATTTCACCACCACAAGATACTGCCACGACACTCCTTTATTTCTACTTCCCGGCCTCCCTCTTCTTGTCGGCTCAACCAAAAGTTCGCTCGTTCACTTTGCGCATCTTTAACAATGGTCAGTATCATCATCCTCTTATAGCCCTGGTTTACACGCTGTCCCCCTTTACGCGCTTCATGCTGGGCTATCGCGGCAACCCCTCGCTGTTCTTCTATTTAACTAACACAATTATCTTGCAGTTGGACAAAATCGTCGGTCTCGCCATGCTCGTGGCCGCTTCCGTCGTCTTCACCTACTACACCATCTGGGCTCTTCTTATGGTGAGTGCCCCTCATTGCTCCTCGAACACTCGCTACGACTTCGATGCAACCCTTGCCTAAGCAGTCTATATGATTCCCAAAGCTAACAATTGTTCAGCCCTTTGTCGACGATGACCACCCTCTCCAGAACTTCTTCCCTCCTCGCGTTTGGGCCATTCGCATCCCCGTCATTATCATCCTCCTCGGTTCTGCTGTTGTTGGCTCATTCCTCGGCATGGTTATGATTCGGAGCAACCAGAAGAAGGCTGCAAAGGCCAAGGTTGCCGCTAAGAAGGCCAACTAGACGACCAATGTGTCGATCCATATACCTTGTAATAATTCAGTGGCATCTAAGGACATGGCCAGCTCACGAGCTCACTTAATCGCACTATGGATACCTCGATTAAACTATGATTCATGTTGGGTCGTGTCTTCCTGCCAAAGAGATAATAGAGTACTACAGAAATGGGTGTCTAATTTGTTTCTATTTATTTAATAAGGTATCATGACCTGTCAAAACGAATGCCGTGCTAAAGAGGGTTTCTTCCATATAAGCAAATTGCCCACATCAGAATCAAACAACTCCAACATTCCAAACCGATGAGTGGTCGAAAGTAGCCATTCATGTTACGCATGAATAGATATAAGCTGGCTCAAGATGCCAATTAGCTTGCGCGATGGGTTTCCACGCTCTGGCATCGTGTGCATATAGAAAAGCAAAGCCCATGAATCCAGACGCCTCTCAAAACACGCTGCACTTGTTGCCTAATGTTAGAAAGCTTCCACCTCACTTAGACTCTCTGATCTGCAAAGTCAAGGACTTCACAATCATCCTCGAAGAAGCCATCTTCACCTTGGCCTCCACCTTGAGCACCACGTCTTCTTCGTGTGGTCACCACAATCTGTTCCTCGTCACCATACTGCATCACGCGCTCCATGGCAGAAGGTGGCAAAGCAAGATGGCTTTCGGAACCGTATTCCTCCTCGACAACGGTCGCCAGACCCAAGTCCAGTCGCACCACTGGAATATCCTGACCAAAGGCCCAAGCTGTCGTGTTTGACATCTCTCTAAATGACCCTGAATCCATGGGTTGCCCCTTCTTCTTCTTTTTCTTTATCATATTTTCTTCGAGACCGGTCTCGGCCAAGATGGCTGAGACAACTTCAAGTTGATCGACAGTGCCTCGCCGATACTCGCAGAGAGTCACCCGCCGGTCAGTGTGGAAAGGCTGGTACGGTGCACTGGACTCAATTTCAGCCTGAGGAATCGATGACTCCATAGTATGATCTGCCGATGCCACGCGAGGTCGTGCATTAAGCGTCAGAGTATTTCCTGCATCCATATCGCGATCCGAAAGGTCAAGGATCTCGTCTTGAGCTCCCAAATCTACCATCTGTCGTACAGCTTGGGCTACCAAGTCACTGGGTACAATCGGCACGTTGTAATCGTGGTACCTGCTCGCCCGTGTCACCCGCCTGCCAGCCTGTACGCTAGATCGGCGTGTTCTACAAGAGAATGAGCGTACCAGACCGTTTCCGACCACGAACAGCCCTTGATGCTTTTTGCTCTTGACCCAAGTCACGCAGGATGCTGAAGGGAGAGTTGAACTCGATGGCAGAGAAACTCGGTTCTCGCCAGTATGTCGAAGCTGGTTGATCGCGGTACCCGTCTTGCCGAGCGAACTGCTGATACTAGCAGCAATCACTCGCCCTCCCATAGCCGCCGAGTCTTTCAGCGTATTACCGGCCATGTTGGGTACATTACCGCTGCTGCGGCGGGGGCGTGATACAAACGGTCTCGCCGCCTGGTAGGCCGCACCAAAAGCGCCAGTTGCCAAAGAGACAGCAGTGGTTGATTGCTCTGGTGTTGCAGTGCCACTCTCCTGGACAGCCTGGCGACGGCGAGGGGCAGGCCACATGAACGCACTGGTGGGCATGTCAAGAAGATGCACAGTGCCACGCTCCGTCACCATTGCCAACCGCTCGCCCTGCGCCTGCGTCCAAGCAACATCGATAATACGTGCGACAGTCATTCGTGAGAACTGGGCGATCTGGCGAACCTGGGGTCCCGTGCTCGTGTTCGGGGTGACCGTGGCCTGCAGAGGGGATGATCTGGTATGTTGAATACGGAAAAGATCCCAAACCGTCTGTACATCTCCCTTGCTGCTTGCTGTAAACAGAGCCAGGGATGATGGGGAGAATGAAAGGAAACTGCACCCCAAAGGCGGTGCAAACGTAGTGATCGGATGAATGGAAGACGAAGCAGAGAGTGACTCGGCATCGATGATTGATACGAGTCCTGGATCCTTGACCACAGCTTGCCCGGATTGGCCATGGGTCGGAGGGAATTGTGTCGGTTCGCCACGCGGTGATAGAGTCCCAGTCCAACTCTGAGGAGGCGAGCGTGCTTGCTGAGTCTGCAACTGAGAGTTCGAGGGCTTATTCCAGTAGGAATTCCAAGCCTGCAAACCTTGCTGTCCCACCCACTTAGCACCTTGGATAAGCTCCTGTGTGGTTTCACGCATGATTTTGTTGACAACACTATCCGATATGGGGAGATCCACAGATGCAGACGCAGAAGGAAGCTGCGGTGGCGTCACGGTGGAGAGTCCAGGCGCCTTGCCCAATATAGGGAGTGGTACATGAGCTCTGAGCGAAACCTGAGATGACGGAGTCGCGGGGCAGTAAGAAATCCATCGTCCACTGATCGCCAGGATTGGCGTTTGCGGGTTTGAGCGTGGAGGTGCAGCTAAAGGTCGTATCTTATCGGTCTCCTCTGGCACCTCACCTCGAGTGCTTTGCTGGAGACTGGTCCAGATCTTGCCAACACATGTAAATACATGGCCGTTCTGATCTTCCAGTAGCTGCAAGTAAACCCAGCATTCGCCAGTAACGCCTGAGCATACTGCAAGTGTACCAGAATCTGCTCGGACTGTAAAGGAGCCACTGGGTGGAGGAGGTCTAAAGATTGGGTTTGTGACGGAGATCTCAGGGTTTATTGATATCTTTGGCGCTTGAAGCAGCACATCGACAAGTTGGTTCGTCCTGAGCGAGTATATCTCGACAGAGGTCTGATACGCATCGATGGTCTGTTTTCCCTGAGTTCCTTCCTGGTGAGTGAAAACTGATCGAGGGCTAGCCGCCCCGTCGACCCTTGGACTTGGTCCGTCGTCTTGCGCAAACGAACCGGGTATAGCTGAAGGTAGGACGGGGCCATGCAGTACTACGGCCACGAGTGGGAAGAGCGACTTGTTATCATTGTCGAGCGTCCACGGAAGGATCTTCGCATGATAAACCCCTCCTCGGAGTCCTTTCAGACTGGCAACAGGATCAAGGCCTCTCTTGCCAACGGCATATACGTCCAAACCACCCTCGTATCCTGCGATGACGACGTTGCTTGGTCCGAAAGGAAAATCGGGACATTCGGGAAGTTTGTCGAAGCCAAAGAAATAACCACGTTCGCCGGCTTTCATCCCTGAGTTGTTTGTCAAGTTGAGATCAATATCCGGAACACCATAGAAGTGTGCCTGGGGTTGATGGGGCAGTGGTGGATGATTTCCCAGGCGTGAGCCAGCAAAAGGAGAGGCGACTGAGCTACGACGATAGTGAACACTTGGTGGCGGGGTTTCTGGAGACTGGTATTGTGCGTCCATATGAAAGCTCAAAGGACGTCGGCTGTGATTTGGCGGAGATAGGGACGAAGGTGAAGGGCTCATGTAAGGACGCTGAGTAGCCCATCCGTGATGCAGTCGACCCGAGTCCTCGTACGAAGATGGTTGAGTAGGAGGTGAGTCACCCATGATGCTAATCAGATTTCCTGGAGAGCCGGCCATGCCGTTCCTAATCCAGTCGTTGTTCATACTCGGTGCTGTGCTCACGGAAGCTGGAGTCGTTGACAGTGCAGCCAGCATAGGAGAGACGGCAGGGTTGACATTGTCAGTGCCAGAAGGCTTAATCTCTGGTGTATCGACCGGGGGCGTGGAAGCGACCGAAGTAGATGAGCTCTTGCTGTCCCCACTGCTGGGAATGATGTTGGTATTATCTTTATTGGCGTTGCCGTTATTGAAACTGCTATGTGACTACGGGTCAGCTAGGTTCTTAGGTGGTGATGGGGAGGTCATGTGGACAGGGAGGTACTCACGCGAACTTTCCAGCTGTTTGCTTTGTCACGGCCGCGGCGATGCCGCCACTTTCTCTAGCATGCTTCCTGTCCTTCTTGGAGGCTGAAGAAAGGGTCATGGTCAGCTCTCCGGTCTGTAAAGTGGAAGAGGAAGCGCGCTCTGCGCAGGTGGTTTTATGTAGGAGGAATGACTCCAGCGGATAGTGGAGGGGTAGAGGCGGGAGGTAGGTATAGAGTTCAAGAGGTACAACATACAAGGCATTCAAGTGGTTTGGACAAATTTCGGAGCAGTTTCCTACCCCAAAAAAACGCTTGCGTTTCTGCAGAGCGTAGTTGCCAGAAAAGAGGCGTCAAGTTGACTCTTTTCGCAGTCAGGGTGACGCCGGCACTTGGTCTAGGTTCGAAGTCTGTGTCCCTAATGTCGCGTACAGTGTTAAGCAATGACGCCAGAGGAAGCGACTCGCCCGGGTCCAGGGGGCAGCAACTGTAGTGCTGCTGTTGAATATAGGAGGGAAGTGCGGTCCTGTGCAGACCGGTATTGGTCAAGTTGAGTTATTGAGTTATTATTGAGATGCTCGAGATTGGTGTGTAGCGGCGCAGACCAGCTTCGTCGCTGCAGGTATGGGGATGTCTATACTGTAAGTCGAAAAGAGACGATAAGATGAAAAGGACAGAACGAGATGAAACAAAGATCGTTATAGAGTTGGCTAGTCAAGGAAATGGAAATCGTAATCGTAATCGTCAGACGCTTGTTTGATGCTTGTACCGTGTAGTCATTCACTGGAAAGTTGTAAGTGAAAGAAGAGAATGGTCGAGGTCAAGGTCAAAGGGAGCTGATTGATAGTCACTCCGATAGAGTCATTCCGAGAATCCTCTAAGGCAACCCCATCCCATTCACAGCGGGGTGTCCAGGGTGTTTAGAAGGGTGTCAGGGGTGTCCGAGGCTAATCCAGGTCACCACATGCACTATTGAAGGAGCCCGGGACAGCTTGGGCCTTGGGGTCGTGTGTAGGGTGGTTGGATGATAAGAGGTCGTTCCTCTCGAGATAACACACCCCGTGGGACGTCTTGTTCTCGACATGTTGAGGGGTACGGATGCTCTATCAATGGCGGATCTGCATTCGGCCTGTCAGGAACCGCCAACCAGGCTGCATTTCTAGCTCAAACCGGGAAGTCAAAAGTGCTTGCTTTTATTTCATACGGTATAGTACGGTACGGTACCAGACGGGTGGCTGGTGAGGTATGATTGACACGGCCAGACAGGCGGTAATTGTGGTTTTTGATAGCCAAGCAGCCAAGTTATTAGGAGAATGCCTCAAGTTTGCTCTGTGATCTCTTGCTCATGCCCATGCGCGGGGTTCATGCGCTCATAGGATAGGACTGGATGAGATGTGCCTGAATTCGGCAACTCACCTCTTCCCCGCCTTTACTTGTTATCGATACTGACTGATCTCATATAGGTACTGGCTGGCACCTTGTCATCCCCCATCCCAACCACAACAGGTTTCCATGATGCTCTCGGCTATCTTGAAGAGTACTATTGATGACGACCTGTTTCTCGATCTCGAGATGCCCTGATTTGTTCTCGTTACAAACCAGTCACCCATCATTTTTCATTCATTCGTTCATCCAACCATCGTGGCCTATCCATTCGACCAACCCAGCCAAGCCACATGATTCTACGCCGTGATCATGGGTCAGGTGAGATATGCCATCTACGCCATCAGCATGGCCACGCTCCGTGCTGATGTGCCCCCCAGCTAAGCCTGGATTTGACTTAGCACGCAAGATCGTAGGTAGGGGAGAAGGGAAGGTAAGGAACGGTGAACCTTGGGCTGTAAGGTGAGAATGCCATACCCATACCCATTCATATTGGCGCATGAATTACGCCTCTGGGTGTGTTATTAGTGTTCCATTTTCGGAGCAGAATACCAGCGTCTTTCACTTCCCCCTGCCAGAGCTTCCCGTTAATCGGCGTGTTGATCCGGGGCTTTACCATTCGACAGGCGGCAGACTTCGGCATTTCGTCCCCGCAATTCTCAACTTCTCCCACGGGCCTAAGATGACGTACCCGGTTGGGTTGAGGTATAAACAGTGGCTTCCTTGAGTGATTTGATATATGCATTCAAAGAGAAGGTTTGATAATGGACCAATAGCTTGCTTGTGCCTATGTGAGCCTTGATCAGCATAACCGATCATAGCATCCGGGTAGCATCTAAACTGTACCTTGGGCAGTTGTTGGTTGCCATTGGTTGAATACAAGCTTGTTATTACAGGTGTTTGCGTTGTACCGAGACGTAACAACATTGAGAGGTTATTTTTAGACAGGGCAACAAAGGATTTAGACGCAGACGGTGGGTATATAATAACACCTGTCTTGGTATCAGAGGAAACTGCTACGCTTTCGCTGGTTCAGTCTACCTATCTATTCATATCTGGTCAGGGTAGTATGACAGTCTACTATGAAGCGCCCATCCAGGCATATCCATCTTCACGACCCTGTTGGCCTTCCAAACTATCAACCACCCAGCCCTGCAGGGTGAATGCCTACAGAATGCATAAAGAACAGCCTCACTTTCCTTCTAGAAAAGAACCAGAAAGAAGTCATCTCACGGTAACTTTCCGTTGAAGAGAGTTTGGCTAGTCATTTTGCCTCCACTTGAACGGGGCAATTGCATCATATCCCCATATCTATTCTCCAGATTTAGCAATCATGAAGAAGGTCATCCCCGCGATAGCTGCCATTCCTGTATTCAAAATAAAATCTCTTTCTTTCTGCTGTTCACCGTAAGATACAAAAGACGAGCAAGACTCTTCTCGTTCTAAACTCAAGTAACCTTCATCGTTGTTCACCTCAAAACTTTACAAAGAAACAGCTACTTCAAGACATAGTTCATCATGGCCCAGAACGCTCCCGACAACTACATCCCCCAGTATGCCAAGCAGGACGAATGGGAGGACCAGGAGCTCCAGAAGTTCGCGATTGAGTTCTACCGCATCTCAGACAATCCCGAAGAGAACCAGCGATGGGTAGACTCCTTCACAGAAGATGCTCAAGTGCAGATTGGCGCCGACAAGGCGCAAGGCTCTAAAGGTAAGCTCTTGGACCTCTGATGCACTAAGCATCTATTCTGAAGCTCTGGGATGCAAAGCTGATCATGTCAACTATCTAGACCTCTCTGAATTCCGAACCCGGATGTGGGCGCATATCAAGGAGCGCAGACACAAGGTGCTCAAGGTCTTCCCTGGACGATTCGCAGATTCCAAAAGCAGTGAGGCCATGTTGCTCGGCGAGGTGAGCGTTACCACGACAGACGGCCGGCTCAAGGATGCTGCTTGGTCGGCGCATGCTGTTGTGAGGAAGGTGGATGGACAGTGGAAGTTCTCGTCATACAGAGTTTGGCTACAAGCCGATGGACATCTTCTATGAATGGGATGCAGCTGAATGAGTTGAGCAAAAGTGAATTTGTGCATAGCCTTTAGTTTTTAATATCAAGATAACCCGGATCACACCCGGGACACAATACAGATTAAGAAAAAGACTTCAAACATTCAATGCACAATGTAGGGTGTATTTCAAGCACCTCTGATGTGAAGAGAAGCTGCCGTGACAAAGACAAAGGACTCGAGGACGGCACTGAACCCGGCGCTGCTGAGAAGGCCAACATAAGCTGTATACATGACGTTAAAGGAAGCAATACTGTTGAATTCTACCTGACTCGCTATGGTGGCCATAGCAATGGGTTATCCCATTGTCCACGATTGACGTATGGGTATGAATGCTTTGACATAAATTCCAACGCCAGGGTATCATCCCCTCAAAAATCTCCGAGAAGCTTAGGGAGCACATCCGAACCACCGTTTTAATTTACGCCGACTTATTCCGTTTTCATTCTGACCCATAGACCCCAGCTATCCTTTTCAAGACGATCCTACTTCTTGATACCGCGAGCACTGACCTCGCCCTTCTCACCAATGTTGAGCTTAACCCGACAATCAGGACAGTACCACTTCGTTGTACGCGCAGGCACCTCAGTGAGATCGACGCATGCGAGATGGAACCACTCCTGCTTACACTGCTGGCTTGTCAGTTTAATGTCTGCTTGCTTTTGGCGTGCCGCTATGGAGAGTGGATAGGTGTTTGCGGCAAAAGAGTCGCTTACGTCGGAATTTTCGCAAGCAATCATTGTACCGAAACTGACTCTATTACAGAGGCAGTACTTCGGTTCGTCAGGGTCAATAGGATTTCCATCATCATCCACGTCCTCCATCTCGACTTCGACAGATCCCCTGTCCTTCTTCTGACGGGCCTTCTTCTTCGGTGGAGCCTTTCGCTTACCAACAGCGCTGTTACCGCCGCTTTTGGTGGTGCTAACAATTCCAGGAGCAGGTCGCTTAGTTCGCTTTGGTGGTCGAGGTTCCGGGGCAGGGGTGTTGCGAGCAGTGCTCGCTCGTCGTGGCCGATCTGCAGCTAACGAGGGCTGCGGCTCTTGACTCGCAGCTTTACCTCGAGAGCTTGGTCGGCGGATGGCGAGGCCTTCAGGGCCAGGAGTTAGTTGAGGAGTAGGCGCGCGAGAAAGGATCTGTTTGTTTACTATCTCTGGAGTAAATTGAGGAGGGGGAGGAGGAGAGTGTGGAGGCGCAAGGGCAATCTGAATGGGCTGTGTTTGTAGTAGTGGAGAGGATTTCTGCTCAGACTTAAGAGGTTCTTCCTCCGACTTCTCTGGTATTGGCTCGATCACTTGAGGATGTGGTGTTTCTGTCTGCTGCTGTTGTGCCTGTGTACGCTTTGCTGCCTCACCACGGGTTTCTCTTTTTGTGGTCTCCCTCACTGGAGGGAGGACAGGAGTCACTGACTTTCGTGATTCAGTATTAGGTAGAGGGACTGGAGTTTGATGTGGAGGGGGTTTAATAGCCCCCGTGTTGTTAGCCGTAGCTGGGATTGGCGTTGGAGACTTTGCCGATCCTCTGGTCGCCATGCCAGGAATAGGTATAGGAACTGGTGTTTCAGCATGCGATACAACAGGATGGTCTCCAGGTGTAATCTCAGGAGTTGGACCCTTACTCAACCTCACTTGCTGAGGCGGTGGAACCGGAGTCTCGGTCTTGACGCGTTTGATCTGAGGTCGTTGTGGCTGACTCTCGTTCTTCTCACCACTCTCGTTGACATTGTTGGACTCATCAGTCTCTGGTTCTCGTTTTCGCTTTGTTGATCGCGATCCTGCTCGGGTTTTGGCAGGTTTTGGAGTTTCTTTGGGCTTTGGGGTCTCCGCGGGCTTTATAGTCTCTGCAGGCTTTGGAACCTCTGCGGGTTTGGGAGTCTCCTTAGGTTTTGGAGCTTCCTTTGCCTTTGTATTTTCCTTGGGCGTCTCAGACGTTGGTGTCTTCGGAGTCCCGTTACTCCCGTTGTTGCTGTTGTTTCCGTTTCCGAGAAATAACTTTGCGGCCTCGTTCATCTTTCTTGCCGATTCCTCTGCTTCCTCTGCGGCCATCTTCGCAAGGACTTCACGCTTGACCTTTTTGGCCTCGTTGAGCTTCATCCCTCGATTGCTGGTCGGTACTTCATCGGCTTCTAAGATCTCGGCATCAAGGGCGCCAGCAGGCAGCTGCTTTTCCCCTGATTCGGTATCGACCACCGGTGTAGGGACTGGAGGTTCAAAGGTCTGGCCCTCATCTTCTGCATGCTTCTTGGCTTCGTGATATGCATCCGGGCCACGACCAAGAATTTTAAGTTCACGAGCGATCATCGTCTCGCTGGGTGTCCATGTTGCATTCTTCTTCATGCGCTTTCGTAATCTTGCCAACTCATACTGAGTAAGTTGAAGCCATGGGGCATCAGGACTACCCACAACGGCATCCTCGGGAGGGGGATGGAGCAAGGCAGCATTATTGGCAGCAGCGGCTTGGAGGAGAGCTGGCGTAGCATATGTGACTGGCCGAGCATGGCGATTCGGTGTCTTGGGTGGTTTGTTGGAAACAAGCTTGATCCGAGATCCAGGTGCTGGGGTTCTTCGGTTGGGTGCAGGTACATCCGAGTCGTCGTCGGAGCTCACATCGCTTTCCTCGGTATATGTATCATAATCAAGATCGTATGGTGCTAGAACCTCACCGGGTACAATGATCCTGGGGACCTGGGGACGTCGGGGCTTCTGAGCACCATCACCAGGCTTGACGGCTGCCTTGCTTCTAGCTATCTGTGGCGACTTTGACTGAACTGGACTCTTGGGTTCCTCTGTTGGATAGTTGTCTCGCATCTTCTGCAGTTTGGATAGCAAGACCTTGGCCTTGTTGTAGTGCCGGTTAATGTTATCCGACATTCTGATAGCCTCTGCATGCGCAAAAGCACGAGAATTAACAGCCTGTTCGAGTTGCTCAGAGATATCCGCCCGAAGCTGCACTGGCGCCGGACGTTCCTCTTGGGGAAGCGTTGGTAGTCGACCCCATACTGTAGTCAGGTCGTGAACTTTGTGGGATGCTTTGGCGTACGTTTCATCGAGTTTGCCGATAAGAGTAAGGGATCGCACAATATCGGAAGGGAGGTAATCGGTGAAATCGAGAAAGTCCGTCACAGTGGTTTGCGCATCTGGGTCCACGCGCGACTCCATCGATGCGAGACTGTCGATGCGCTCAAGGGTGGGTGCTCTGAATGTTGTCCGGTTCTTGGGTGAGATAGGCTCCATATTCGTGTCGCCATCGGCGTCTGCTACAGCGGCCATCGTAGCGCCATGAGCCTATGGCTCTTTTAGTGAATAGTGAAAATCGGTCGTGTATTAGAAGGATTTAATGCGTAGTTTGGTGATGGCATTTGATGATGTGGGTTGCGCGTCGAGAGCTTTACGCGACAGGAACTTGCTTGTCTACAAGATACGTCAATCGAGTTTAGAATGCGCTTGCCTGAAATGGTTTAGCACCATAAAGGATGGGCCCAGTGGGGGCGGGCTGTTGGATCATGTGATGCTCCGCTGAGTCATGGAAGAAGTAACTGAGCTGCCTCCTGCTGCAGTGCCTAGCCAGGCTGCAACGACAATGGGATTTCATAGACTTGATATGTTTCTGCGCATTTGCGAGTTAAGCTTATCTGCCCACGCCATGGGAAACTGTATTTAGTGCTTTCCGTCTTTGTTCGGAGTGTAAGGCGTTCTTGCGGCCCCCACTTCCTTGCCTAAGGAGTCATGATAGCTCATGATGGGAACTGTCACCCCCAAACCACATCGCGACTTGGCCAAACTCAGCGCAGGGATGTTTAAATATGCCTTGGCCTAGTGAATATTGAATTGGCTTGAAATTCGCTACTTTCTATGCTGAATACTGCGAGAGGAAGAGTGGAACGTCTCACGTATAGTGTCACTAAAATGTCGGACGCTGGTCCCACTTACAGGGCTAATGTTCAGTCAATTTGGGGTCAATTACGGCATCAAGATCAATGAATATAACCAAGGATGCGACCCAGCTTGGAAATTGCTGTCGTCTAATATAAACGTATGGTATGCGATGATTTAATGGGAATATATATAGTTTCAAAAAGTAATATCCTGATTTCATATCTCTAGTAACAATGTCTACCTCATGAGAGTGCTGCTTAACATAACTGTATCTAATGCAATGTATCCAAACGCCAAAAAGAAATGTCTCCCAGCCTATATCCATGCCCATACCACAATCTCAAGGTAACAAGTTCCAATCTCATAATACAAATAACATGCTAGTCATAGCCGCATAGCCTGTAACATAGGGAATCTAATGCGCAAACACACCCAACCCAAATCACTCTGCTAGATTAGCAGTCCCAGTCAGGTTCTGCTTCTCTCATCATGACAGCTCCACCAATTTGTTCAGACTCCTCAGCATAGTAGGCAGACTCGCTTCCGATCAGCGTCAGGGTTCCGTAGACGACAAGGCGTCTGCATTTCCTGCAATTGGTTAGCACCCCATCTCAAGGCCTAACTGCAAGTTGACTTACAAGTATCCCGTGATGCTCACGTTTCCGTATATCTCAAGTTCAGTTGCTTCCAGCGTTCCCAAGACTTTGAGCTTGCCGCAGCCCTTCATCTTGTCGTTGGCAACTGTGTATCCGCTCACCAAGATGTTTCCGTAGGCTTTGACCCTGCCACTTTTTGATGTTAGCCTCAGCTTGAGTTTAAGTGCAGAGGCAGTATACTTACTCGCATCTGATGCTGCCGTTCAAGCCAAGGGCTCCATAAGCATCGACCTTTTCTCGGACGATCACATCACCGTTCAAGTTGATGCTGCTTCCAGACTTGACAGATCCCACAACCTCAATAGGTCCGTTGAGGTTGACCTCATGGTCGCTTTTGACGCTCCTGGATCTCTTGTAGGCCGGTGGGTTGGCGTAAGTGGTAGTGTTGTAGTAGCTCGACATGTTTAAGACTTTGGAGTTTGGTCTGATGGTTCAAGATGCTCTTGTATAAGATTGCAATTGTCGTTTCAAGTGGTGGATCGAGTAATAGTGCTTAAGCTGGTATACCAAAGATTGTAATGAAGATGGAATTGTGAAATGTTTTCCTCAGGAACAAGGCCCTTCTCTTATACCTGAGATTTTCAACCCATCTGCGCAGAGGTTGAAACTGCATGTAGGTAGGCATACTGGAGCCTCGAGAGGTTCTCGTTCCATACGAGATAAAACACCCTTGCTCTAAGCCGCAGCCATAAGGCGTATCGTCCCGAACAAGATGGACCCTTATTACTCAGGCTAGGCACGAGACCCGTTGATGGGGACCGCCATGCCGGGCACTGCATAGAAAGGGCGTGACGCCTGGCATTGGCTGGGGCACTTGGACAGAGGCCTATTGGACTAGCTGATGGATAATTGTAGGTCTAGAGACATAGTATGAAAGGACTTGCAGTAGTATATGAATCATACTTGAATGTGATCACTCGGTGTAAGTCAGAGTCCTAATCACCTTGGAGCTCAAGATTAGGAATCTCGTGCGATAGTTTTGGCTCCTTCATAAAACAACTCTATTCACAAAGAAAGCTTTACTCAAAAACATACTCAATGACTTGCCACATGAACGGCTCTCTTAGGAATGCTCTGTATCAGACACTCACAAGGCACTCTTTAGATGTGGAGTAGTCACAGCCTAGCCTAGAAGTACACAAGCATATCCAATAACAGGGATGTTAGTAAATAGTCCTATCCAAACCCAGAACCACCAAACGCCTCGTTTGTCCCACGAACACCACCATTTCACGCTCTAGACATTTAACAGGACTGGATGTGGTTTGTGGTTTGAGGTTTGTGTTTTGCATGCACATGCCCCATGCGTCATATGGATCCAGAAGTTGGGGAATAGCAGGGCTTAGGCAGGGGTTGTAAGCCCAGGACTCGTTTCTCTTGGTGTTTGCTTGCCTTGAATGCCTGCCTGTCTGCTTGGGTATACCGAATTGCCGATCAACCTGCAACTAATTCTGCTGCCTTAAATCCCGGGCGTATCGTATGGCCATTGTACGTTGGATGCTCAGCAAGTCATGGATCTCTCCAATTTAACGTCGAAACCCTGCATTCGTTAAGAATCGCCCGAGGCTGTACAGTCCCTAGTTCCTAGTCTAGTCCCCCAGTTTGCAGATGGCTGCAGCGCCCATCTAAGGATGGTTACCATCAGCCCTATGAGAGGCAAGCCACTTTGTCTCTCTATGTTCTTCCCCGTCTGCAAGCGCACACCATCCTTGTTTCTTCTAGAAGATGCCAAGCCCATTGCGCAGAATGCTCCATCGTTGCCTAATAAGCAATCAAGGCATCTATCCATCTATTCAATGTTTCACAGCATCTCCGGCAACGATGACTCAGGGGTTGTGTTGTGTGTATGCAATGACATTCTCATAGATTTGGGGGCCATAGCGAACTCTTGATTATGGTATTCATACAGTATCAACACAGCAGACCTAAGCTATCAAGACATAGAAAACAATATAGACAAAAATCATGGCTATTGGACAATGTCTTCAACACGATTGCCAAGTAGCCACGCCCTGAATCCTTCCGACTCCGATTGTTAAATGAAAACCAGGGTATTCGTCCATCCATCTACCCATTTCAAAACAAGGATGCCATCAACACCCTAATTTTTGGCCCCCAACTGACCCAGGTCCAGTCTCCCCAAGTAAGGCTGATCGCAGTCTTTTGGAATTGACATATCCAGTGCTCTAATCTCCGCCGACGAATCCCAGGCCAATACCGCTGCAGATGGCGGCAAATGCCCAGACGCCTGCATACGCAGCAGCTCCAATGGCATCAACACGATACATGGTCTTGTAGGAGGCAAGGAACGTGTTGACCGCAGCTACGAAGGCGACAACGGCTGTTCGTCGAATAACCACCTTGGTCTTAACAGTGTAACCCCACATGTTCCACCAGACGGTCTCTCCGAGAGATGCAGCCACGGGGTCAAACTTGTTGATCTTTTCGTCCTCCTTAGCACGTGCCGTCGTCGCGAAAGGCGCAAAGATGAAAGTGCTGGCGGCGATGCCGAACAGGGTCGTCACGGGGAGAATGGCAGCGTATGAGGCATTGTAGGCCGGGTCAAGAGTGGCAATTCCCGAGTAGTTGACCACCAGGATGCGAGGCAGAACGAAGCGCAGCGACAGGACGAGCACAACAGTGTAGATGCCTGTTGACAGAGCCGTCGTGTATGTCTGGAGTGGAAGGTCGAGAAGCTCGCGGTTAGGCAGACCCGCAGCTGCGGCAGCCGAGGGCGTATGGACGGTAGAGAGCGGGCGAAGCATGTAAAAGGGCACCGCGACTGAGATCACGTCAATGGCCAGTGCCGAAGCTGCTGTGGTCCAATTAAGCCCGTAAAAAGTCGAGAGAAGATAGAACTGTTCGCAAGTCAGCCTTTGCACAACCTAGCGCTTTGGAGGAGTGGGGTTCGACTTACGTGCGGGCCGTGAGAGAGAATATCCAGCATCGCAACATCCAAGCTGTCCAGCTTGCCGTACCATCCCAAAGTGAGCTCGACCCTATTCGCATTCATTAGTATGTTTTCGATCGCGCATAGCTCATCGTTACTCACACTCTCCAGCCTGCCAAAAGAAGAACCTCTGCCCAGGTGTCCTGGCTTCGACTAAAGGCAGCCAACTCGCCGCCAGTAAGCTCGCCCAAGAGGCTGTATCCCAGAGAAGCCATCGCGAAGCTAGTCGCAACAGCGAGAGGAAACTGCGCCTGCTGAGGAATCATTCCGCGAAAGGTGCGCGGTGGTTGCTGCACCTCCTTTAGTGATGAGGAGGTCGTCGCCAGCGCTGTCTCGTCGCTAGCTGTACCCGTGGCTCGTCGCGTGGCCATGTTTGTATTTGTTGGAGTTGAGACAACGACTGTCTTAAGATTCTGATTTACACGCCACTGCCACTGGTCTGGGACAGGTTGAGATGGAGATATGCCAGAGTCGTCGCGACAAAGAGACAAACTGGCGATGGGGGTCAGATATTAAAGGTTGTGTTATTGCGATGGATGAGGTAGGGTTAAGGTGGATGGCTGCCAACTGAACGAGCGACAGTGGGGAATCCGTAACTCAAAGCTCGAGATCAGTGACGTACGTCGCTAGGACAACAACGGGAAAACTCCAACGGCAGTCTCTTCTTCTCCACTGTAGGCCTCTAACTGGGTTAGTGTTTCTTTTTGCGACAGCCGACGAGAGATGAATTTTCTTCCTCTTGAGACTCTGGACTTTTGTTCCTTTTTCTTTCCTTTTTGTTATACAAACACAATCAAGCCAGACACAATCAATTGACAAGTGTGACCTCAAGAGGATAGGTCTTGATCTATTTCTGTCTTCTTGTGCCCATTTTCCCTCTGTCTATAGACGAGGCTGGCTGCTTCTTAACCGTTTGCTGAATTGTGATCATCTTATTTGAACTGCGTAGTGATGTCTCATCACAGTACTTCTGTTCTTCCTCTTGTTCCTGACAATCATCGATTCATCAATCACATCATGGTGCTTCAATGTCGATTCAATGTTTGATTTCCATTTGGTAGGTATTTATTTGGGCGTCCAACTCGACGCCTGTCCGACTCCTCACTTTAACCTCGTGGCGATGCAATCTCATCCAGCTTCTCACCAGACGGGCCCTCCACTCATTGGTGCTAAGGTATATCGGCGGCGGAGACACGCTATGTATGTGATACAGAAAATGAAGAAAAAAGATAACGCGCCTGTCCGTCCATCGACGTCATCCGAGATAATCCAACTCCAGAGCCAACATGCCCGACCCAAGAGATATACTCCGTCCCATTCGTTAACCCATTAATGATAATTCCAAAATCATTCCTCCATGCGACCGAAAACGCCATCATCTTCATCTTCACTGCGACCGCGCGAACGAACTTCGAAATCATCGTCATCCATGACCGAATCGCCGCTGCCATCCATCCTGACGTCTTCGCTAGGACGTCTCATCTCGCCGCGAGTGAAGCTCTCGGGTTGACGACGTGGAAAGCTGTTGATAAAGCTCGCCGTTGATAGCGACGTTGCTTGACCTAGGTACTGCGCTGGCACCGGAGGTACAGGGGGCGCATCTTCGGGAATCGTGGCGGTACGAGATCCATTGTTACTGCCAAAACTGCAGCTGAGCAGCTCAACGGCAGCAGCAAGATCCCGATCGTCCTCGCCTGTTGCATTTCGTCCAGATGAACCTGGACGATGATCGTGGCTTGGCCGACGGTAGTGACCGAAGCCTGAGCCGTACGGCACACTGCCAGCTCCATAAGACGCAGCCGAGGCTGACTGGAAACTTCTCGCATACCCAGCGTTGCTGCTGGACCGCTTGTTTCGGTACGATGTGCCGTTGACATAGACCCCTTCGGCAACTGGAGGCGGGGTAGTGTCGGCAGAGCTCTGTCGTTCCACGGGATCAGAGTATCCGGACGCAGCAGGTGAAGATGACCCTACTTCACTCTGGAAGTCCTTCGTAGACTCAGGAGGGGTATCACCGTTGCTCTCCATACCGTTCATTGTTACAAGAACAGAAGCGGCTTCAAGTAGCTGGACTTGCTGATGCTTCGAAATGAGCAGCTTGGAGGTCAAGGCCCACTCAGGTGTGTGTTCCCACCTATACACAGTCAGTGACATTGTTCATGGATACGAAACGTTACACGCCAAAAACAGCCCTCGTCTGAAGACAAAGGTTGCTGTGCTGGGGCAAGTCATTGGGAGGAGGGGAACCAACAAGTGCTTAGTCAAACAACTGCTATGCTTGTAGCCTTTACCGCACTTGTCACAGCGAACCTCAACCCTGTTGCTCTTCTTGCTCTCCTTGAGAGTCTGACCGTCGCTTGCACGGCGTTGGCGGGCCTTCTGGAACTTGGTGGTTCCTTCGTCAGCCGACCCATCGTTCATGTCATCCTCGATGGCGCTACCATTGAGTTCTTGCTTCGTTTCGGGTATCGACTTGTGGTTTGGGAGGCTAGCGGGCGGAGAGGGAAGGCTACCAGCGATGGCAGCCCGAGCAGCGGCGCTCTTGGACATACGACGGACACCGTTGTTAATGGGCAAGGCGCCAGAAAGCTCACTTTCCCGTAGAGCAGCGGCGATCGCGGCAACATTGGTATTCGGGTTGGTGACCGACTTGCGTCGAGTCACTCGGTGGTTGGCGTTGAGAGCACCTGTGAGCAGCGAGTGCGAGCTCGTCCGAGCGTGGGATTGACGGCCAGGCAGGGCCGACGATGCGGACGACATCGGAGAACGGTTCTGAGTCAATGGCCTCGAGGACTGCTGCATTTCCTGAAAGGACGAAGGAGATCAGCAAATCTGGGCATTGATAGGTTGTTATGCCATCTGGCAGGTCGTGGAAAGATTATGGTAGGGCTCGGATCGGATCCCTCCGAGTGTGAGGGCAGCGTACTTTGGATGAGGCCATTGCCGGCGACTTGGGATATGTTCAGGATTCGACCGACGACTGTCGAGACGATCACGAACTATGCGTTGGGATTGGTGTTGTTGGTTGCTGTTGAACTTGGAACTGATAGATGAGTGTTGCTAGAAGGAAGACAGGTGGTGAGAGGAGAGATAATTCATGGCAAGAGCCCCAGACGAGAAATAATATTTTGGGAAGAGCACCCAACCCAGGGTGTGTGTGGGAGGGGTGGTGATACACTCTGAAAGGGATGAGAATGGGCACCCGGTTAGCTATGCCACAGTCACTTATTCACTAGTAATCTTTGAGCCACTGAACATGACCTTGTGCCTTGGAATCGGTTCCAACGCCTTCTACCAGGAGCCGTCCTCACTGGCCTCTGGGTTGGCTCTGTCAGGCCCCAGGAGCAGCCACTGAATGGCAACAGGTGGGGATGATAGCAACGCTTCATTGGCTGGGTGACCCCCTTGTCGAGTTACAACAGGGAAGACGGCCAGGTCAGGCGGGGGGGGGGGGGCGTGTCGACAGCAGAGGCGCCATGCACCCTATTAAGAACCCGGCCAGAAAGAGACGCTCAATCGTTGTTGAACGGGGGCTGAGCATCTATCTATCCGTTCCCCTTATTGCCAACCTGGACAGATATGACACCCTGCGAAAGGGGATACGAAATGATAGTGCCTGGCTGTCTGTGCTGGTAATCAAAACATTGCAGCAGCGAGGACATTTCCTCAGTAGCCATTATGCCAGAGAAGCAACAGAGATGAGCTCAAAGGACATACGGACGGAGATCCGAGGTGCGTATCCCCTCATTCCCCTCCATGCATGAGGCGTTGTGCTTTGTACTGCTGATTGGATCCCCTCATAAGCTGGCACTAAGTACTTGCTGGATAAGGTATAAAAAGGTGAAGGTTCCCTTTGTGCACCATCATAAAAAGAAGTGCAGACGTGCCAGAGTCCTCCTGTCCGCTGCACAACGTTGTAGCCAGGGGATGAAACTAACCGTTCTGAACATTGTTCCTGGAGTATCTGCACTTGTAAAGTCAGATGCCGTCTGGACAAACGTTGCCGACATAAGTATGAAAGGAGAACTACGAGTCCCAACGATTTGTATCGTATCAGCAAGTGAAGTGAAGTGCATCTGCTCGGCTTGTTGTCGTCCGTTTTCCTGTTGGGGACCATCAGCAGTCAATCGTCTTCGTTATGCTTGATTCTGGGCTGATTCGTCACCCGACGCGTCCATGTCCTCATCGTCGTACATGTAGCATACTGTACAGTCAAAGTCAGTGCTGTAATTAATGAAAGTCTCGTACACTTTGGCTGCTCTCCTCCATTTCCCCAACTTCCGAGTGCGGGTAGGGTGGACAGTGGACAGTGGCCCCGTGGCCCAGGCGGCTTGGCGAGGCCATCCGAAGTCCGCTAGAGCCCCAGGCCTAATCCAGCTCTATAAGCTCGCACTGGGCGGGGGTGCTTATGGAATGGACTGCGAGTGAGGAGCCGATGCTTGGGAGACAAGTTTGGGGGATTGCGTGGCTGTCGGTGGTGTGCTGGTAGATGGTAACCCACTGGCCAGGCCTTGAAAGAGGGGAGTTCCAGTGTCTGCATTGCACAGTGCAAATGGGTGAAGAGGCACGGCCGTCTCAAAGAGGCTGTTCGATCGTGGTCGATGATGTGTGAGCTTTTATCACCATCGAAAACAATAGTTCGATGCACATCGACCGACGAGAACATGCCAGATGGCGATATCGAACTGTCTCACATTTCCAATGCTGTTCTTGGTTCTTGTTTCTCGATCAAGCGGCCGCTTCATCTTGCATCGGGGAATTTTGTAGCGAGATTGTTTGGGGTCGTAACCGAGAATCTTTATGGAGCAGCGCATGGTATTGCTTTCATATTCTGGTTGAAATCCAGCTGTGCTGTGCATATTTGATGCGTTTCTGTTCATCCTATAGAAATATCTTGCGTTGTCTGGCGGCTTTGAAATATGGTACAATGTCTTGCTTGCTGTCATGTTCTTGAAAGGCTCGAAGTGAACAGATATTGCCTTGGCGTGACGACGATAAGTCTACACGAAAAGGACCTGTCAATCCGGGAATTTCATGTCGCGACGAGGCTCTCCCTATCTGAACCAGCTTGAGACGCGTCTAATAGAATGTCCGACCAAGGGGCGATGGGTTTGTTTCGAGCCCTGGGGAGTGAACTTTGTTTTTAGAAAACAGGTTTCAGTGAAGTGTCCTCCACGCGTACAAACTCCCTTGATGGGTTGTGCTCGAAGTTTAATTATGCAGTTGAATTATACGATATGTGGATTTGTGTTTAAGCGCGTAGACGCTGGGTGCAGGGCTGACATTAGCGTTCTAACGTCTACAGGAACACGAAATTAACTGAGCGGCAAAGCAGCATTTTATGTCCAGTCGTTAGGCAAAATCGAGCAAGATACCAAGAGTAATTAGAGCTGCAATCAATCAATTCAGCTTCCTACATTCGATCCTGGCCACAAACATGAATCCTCAGCCTCTTACACGTGGTGACACCCCATGCTTCAGAGTTCAGACCCAAATTAACCCTTGCCCTCCTATCGTAGCCCTGCCCTGACCGCGTAACCTTAATAAGTTAATGCCTACTCCGTATCCAGCCCAGGTGAACGGATCCCTGGTCTGATCTGATAACGCTGTTTCCTCGTTCAAGTGGTCACTGGCCTGACCTATTGGCCTGATGTTTTGATGGTGCGGCCCCGGACAATGTTGATATGTCGGACAGAGAAGGATAAAGAAGGTTTTATTCGGCAATGGCTGATCTTGGGCGTTCCAGCGGAGAATAAGAAGACCCTTCTTTGTCCAACTTTTTTTTTTTTTGGTTGAATGAGTGAGTTTCGATTGATGTCGATTCAACCATGTAAATGCCCAATAGCGGTCCCCAAACTCCATGTAACCCTCATACGCATCGCATTGACTGGTAGAAATTTGTTACTTTATAATAACTAATGAGTTGCCCGAGAGAACATTCTCGGATCTTAAAGTAGGCGATGTCAACTCCATCTTCAACAATGAACTTCATTTCCCCGAAAAGGCATAGGGTGTGTAATTAAGAAACACCCCAAATGGTTTAGGTGCATGCACCCCCGCCTTTGAGTACTCTGTACCAAACTTCCATTGTGGGCGTCTGGCTGTCAGCTAGCCCACCACCATCCATCCATCATTTGGCGCTCTGCACTTGGAATTGGAAATGGAATTGGAACTGGAATTGGAAGCTGATCTTACTTGGGCTTGGGACTTGGGGCTTGTTCAGAAATAGTAAAAGGGAGAGGCCCTGAATTTAGCTGCCACCGCAATCTTAAAGTCTAGAGCACGACTAAGAACGGGCTGTTTGGCGTTCTCGCGGCGGCTCCGGGCATGACTATTGGAGCTCTTGAAGGGAGCCTGATAGCCTGAGTTTGTTAACTCTGTCCTGTGGGAGTAGTACCATATACGTAGTATGGCTTTCGTGGAATAACGCGCAATGCACCGTGCCTCTTCTCTATTGGTCTCTGCGCCTGGATATAGTAATAGAAACCAGATTAACCAGGCTCTCTCTCACGTAAGGAGGCGGGTGCGAGTGCAAGTTGAACAACGTAACAAACAGTCCCGCCAGAGTGATAGATGAGGCAGTTGAATAGCCAGCCACTCGTGTGTCTGTTGGAACGCGTCCATATCTTTTTTATGCAGCACTTTCATAGTCCCAGACTCCCAACTCCAACACTTTGGGATGATGTCCGGCCAGGATTAGTGTAGTGTTACCCCTCAAATTGCTAAGCAGATCGGGCAAGCTGTCCCGTCCCGTCACACGCTCGTTCGCCTGACCTCCGTTGTGCCTTTCCTTTGGCTGATCACACGCACAAGCACTTCCGGGAGTATTCTCGCATTGGAGAGGTATTATTGTATCGTGGGAAAGTCTGGACACTGACAACCTTGACAGTGGGTTAGGTGGCCTGTTCCTGCTGTGCTGCTGCAACGTCAAAGTTGCCACTAGCCTCCATATCGAGATCTTTGGTTAATAAGTGTCTTCATGTTGTCTACGGAGTACGGAGTACGAGGCGGGACAATCATGTATGCTTCTTATTGTTGAGACGGTACCCCCGTAGCCACGGCATTTTCATTCGCACTCGATGAAACAGACACAAGGCAGCGGTCTTTTTTAGCACTCGGGAATTCCATTACACGTTCCTGACTATCCTATGGAGAAGTTTCATCTGGAGCGACGATCCCCAATTTGAATCCCAGTGTACATCGGGAATTAAAGCCAAGCGCCATGTCATCCAATGCCAAACTTTTTCTCAATGGTTGAGCTTTGGGACACGGAGCTAATGCTTCGGGAGTCACTTGGAATATTTGCACTTTCCATAAATCTTTTCTACACAAAAAGACATCGATCGAATTGGCTTTGAGAATTGGGGACAACATTCAAGTTTGTAAGAGAAACGACGTCATCGTCTGGAAAGACAATGGAACCCCGGTCAAGAGCATGTATCGTGCCCCGTCAGCCTGGAAGCGTACGCACGAATAACAACTTTTTTTTGGTTTCACGTCTATCATTACACCTTGACTTTTTTAGAAATTTCATAACCAATGATGTAATCGTGACATTGAAATGAACATTCGAGTAAGTTCAATTTAAGGCAGTCGGTGCTGGCAGCCCGCTTGAGACACATAAAAATAAATTAAAGACTCCATCAGAGTGGAAATCCTAGGACAAGCCCAGTTGGGGAGCTTTGAGCTTACCTGACAAAGCCAATCAGACTCAGCACGCATTCCTCCACATTCTGCCAATCTCGATCTCGATTCTGTCTTGACCGGTAACGATTGAACAAAAACTCGCTCAATGCCGTGCGAGTATGCCGCTTGTCAACTGAGACATTGGCACGAGGACGCCCACGATGCTCTACAGTGACAGTCCAGTGCACCATAGCGCAACAATAGCCTGAGCGCTCTCCCTTCCCTCACCAGCTCACCCTGTCTGCCTTCTGCAACACGGGGATTTCTCGCATCAACGCCTGCAGTTGACGACGATCCGGGGTGCGGTGATCGCTGATAAACGCACGAGCACCTAAGAAAAACAGCCGCTTCAAAATAGGTAGACCCGCCACCCGATACATACACTTTTTTGCCTCATGGAGTATGGCTGGGAACTTGGGACCCAGGAGGCTTAGGCAGGTTCGTGACAGCTGGGGCCCGGGTGGATTCTGATGCTCAGAAACACGCACTTTGGCCAGCCTAGACCTAGCAATAACCTCACATCCCTTGGGGGGCAGAAGACCTAACACTAATCCAAAAGGGATCTATGCCCTTAGGATGGTCGGTGACGACCCTGGAGTTATTCAGGCAACAGTCAATGGTCGACAATAATTCGGTGTGCTTGTATGTAGTAGGCGATTTGAGTGTCGATGGTAAAGTGATCCCGATGGGCGGGACAAAGGACCATGAAATGCCTACCATTCGGACCTTTGGGTCCACCACGGATGACCCCAACGAAAGAATATATGACAGTACAGAGAAGCAGACAGACGATTTGTACAGCACATAGCGTACCACGGTTCAACATGTATAACCGGCATTTACTTTATAATGCCGCTGACTGTTGGCGACGGTCCAGTCCGGCTCCGTGTCCGTGAGTCGCCGTGGTATGAAATACCCATATGCATTGCATCTGTGATATCCTGTGGCCGAGGCTTCCCCGCGCCTTAGCTGCACTGAATTACCCCTCTATCACGACGCCCGTCCTCGCCGGCGTGCTGCTGATATGGATGGTTATGGACTGTGGCACAGCAGTTCTTAGCACATACTAGAAGTGCAATATGCACAGGGGCGTGCCTTTCATCCCACCGGGGAGCCTGGAGGGGATTCCAGCGAGACCATGTGGATGCCTCTATCCTGATAAGAATGGGGAAATTCATGCCTCAACCTCAACTAAATGGGTACAGTGGCATGGAGCGTTTGAAGGATGCCTCAATGCTGTGACTTGCGATGTTACAGTACAGGAATGAATAATGGAGAGCCAACGTCAGCAAGAGGGCATTATCTCATCCTCAGACACTGCTCAGTATGTTGGCATGTTCCTGAGTTGTTCCTGCATGACACGGAAGGGGAACTCCCAGTCCAAGTCCACGTGGTGTCATATTATTGTGTCTGGCACTCTCATCTTGAGACACGGCAAGGGTTTCATTGTTGTGATATCGACCACCAGTTGCCGCAGACAGAGAAGATGATCGATACTCTCCCAGTCTCCCAATGCCGTGGTTTGGTCTGCCAGCTCCCGAGATCAGATCAGCAATGCTTATCGGGACCAACCAAGGAATGTTGGGCGTATTGGAGGGGACCCTGCCGCGGCGACGACGAGCCCTACGGCGGGTACCCGAATTGTTTAATTTCTTGGTTCCTGATCCATTTCTGATTCCAGAAACGTGATAAACTTATCTAAGGCTGTGTGGCTTGACAATTGCCAGCTGTAAATTGGATTTGGATTTGGCTTTGGCTTTGAGGCTGGGTCTGGATTTACTAGAGCGAGCTGTATAGAGCTGAGCAAACAGAGAAGGATATGACGTGCTACGAGTACATGGGGTAAGATCAGCCAAGCTGAGTATTCACAATTCGGTATGTGAATTGGAAGATCACCTACACTCTGATAAGGTCATTGGCTTCAGAGTCACGCAAGTGTATGTACTCATAGACGGTGAAGGTCAATCGCTGCCGATGTCGGAGCACGCATGACAGCATGTTGAAGCCCTTATCGTGGAAGAGAATCTGGAAACAAGCCCTACCTTGAGTACCTAGTCATGCAGCAATACGCTCCATCAAAAGAGTTATTGCTTTGAATGTGTCGAGTGCCAGTAAAGTGAAGCCTGTATTCGTACTTTTGTGGCCCAAGCCTCCATTCCTCGTACCTTAAACAAACGATGTCGATCATGGATGGTATCCATTGTGCCTACCAAGCCACAATAAGAACCAGGCTTTTCCAGAGACAGCTCAAGTCGACACAAATATATTATCCCGAAACCAGGCAAGAATCAAGTCTCGGTCACAATCATTCCCATTCAGCTTGCATGTGAGAGCGAAAGCGAGTCACACAAAGGCCGATTGAATGCCATAGAGGCCCAGCAAAAAAACATAGGCGATCTACACCCTAGTTCATGTACCCCGGATTAAATCAACTCTAGTTTCGATTTCCGCCCGGCGGGCGCTGGACCTTTCCCATGTCCAAATCCGTTGACACACGGAAAACGATGTTGAGATAGCAGTGGTCGAATGTATACGTATCTGCAGCTGAAATAGAGGCATATACACTGGAACTTTGACGTCGTCGGACAGAGGCGAAAACTCCCCCACGTTTCTTTATGCAGTGGCGTATAAAACAAAACTGGTTTAATAATTTGTGAGACTTGAATGAGCGCGAGGGAAATACTTCTTTGTTTCTTAATCTCTTTTTCTTTTACGAGTCAAAAGTATCGGCTTGTTACTGCAACAACACAGCCCGGTCTGTTGCTTCAATAGGTAGCATTTGCAAATCAGATCCACGCATAGTGTTTCAACCTCATAACAACAACATCATCACAACAACAACATCATCACAACAATGGCTCCTGATATGGACGTATATCGTAAGACTGGTAGAGGAGGAGCGGGCAATTACCACCAGGGCAAGGCCGAAGATGCTTCCAAAGTAAGCCAAATACTAAACTACCGAGTCCTTCCACTTTCCAGCATCCTCACACGTATAACCAGGATCTCGAAGCCCAGAACCTAGCCACCGACGAGGTTCCTCCCCCAGACCGTCTAACAGCCAACGTCCCCGCGAGAGCCGGGCGCGGCGGCTCTGGCAATTACGTCAGCCCAGAGGATCTGCCAGATGCGCAGGAGCAGGACGAAATGGCCCGGAAGACGGCTGCAGCTGTGAACGCGAGCCTCAAGAAGAACCATGCTGTCCGTGGAGGGTTAGGCGGTCGCGGAGGGGCGGGGAACTGGAAGCATGCCGTTTCTTTCGAAGAGGAGGAGAGGATGCGTGAAGAAGAGAGGAGCAGGGAGGAAGAGCTACAGAAGAGGGTGAAAGATTCGGTTGATCAAGGGCTGAAGATGCCTGAGAAGGTGCACCACGGGCATAAACTTGAAAAGCGCGGTGATTAATGTGTTTCATACGGTAGAATGTTTTAGGTCCTTGTTTTAGATCATGAGTAGTCAAAATTCTTTATTTATATCTCATGTCCTTAATTCGTTCCTCATGTTCTTGTACGTAACCTACTCGCTATGCTGAATTCTTGCTCTTCTCATTCCAACGACAGTCCAAACCCTGCGTTTCTCAAAATGCCCTGGGGATCTCTACCTCCCTCGCTAGCATAAGCGCAACGGAACTAAGCTCATCTAAGCCTGTCACATCCTCTCCCAACTTAGGCATCTCAAAGAGATCGTAGTCCGAGTCACACTCAGTACCAGGAGCTGGGAGCGTGCCGTTCTGGAAATACTCTCTGATATATCGAATAGAGCACGATGAAGGTGCTGCGGCAGAGCAATGCTATTCGGGAGGTTAGTACATGCAACAAACGTCAGGCTGGAGTTGGACCTACGCCGTAAGAGTTTTGCTTCAGGACAACAGAGCTTGGGAACTTGGCTGAGTTGTTAAAGGAGCTCCGGAGAGGCGTGACGTTATCGGCCATGTTGCCAATATATAGGATAGGATGCGCAGTATCTCCCCTAAAGTCCGCTGCAAAAGGTGTCAGTATAGTCGTGGCCGTCGAGTGCACAGTTACTTACCATCTGTGAACTTCCACTTTGGCCTCATCTTTCTTCCAACGCATGACACTCGGAAGTTAGCATTAGCTGCTCCAGCCCAACGACTCTTGTTTGTAATTTGATCAAAGAAATCTGCAATTTCCTGAGGAGTCTCAGTCGCAGCCTTTGAATCCGAGCACATAATCGCAGGGAAGGCATCCAACTCCATAGGCGTCTCAACAGGCATCGTACTAGGTGTGTCACCCAGTTCACACATGTTTCCATCGAGAGCCTTGTTTATACCCTCGAGTACCATCTCAAGATAGGGAGTGCCGTCACCTTTCTCCAAGGCGGCGAACACGGTGGCTAGCTTAGGGAATTTCTTCATCGGGCTGTAGATAGAGGTTTGGATGAGGCGTTGGAGATGGGAGTATGTAACGAGCAGGGGCAGTTCAGGACCTGATTCTTGGTCCACTGGTGGTAGTAAAACTGGTGATATTTTGAGCTGAGTGAGAAGATCGCTTCGGCGCTTCTCTATGGCTTTGGGTGAGTCGGCGTAGAAGGCGCACTTGAGAGGGCCAACTTTATGACAGGCCGTATCAAAGCCGTCAAAGATCTTGTCTGTGTCAGAGACAAAGTTGCTATGGTCCAAGTTGAACCAGTCGTAATAGTCGACGTTTCCTAAGGCAAAGTCAGTCATGATTTTTTTTTTAAAAAAAACGCAGTTCATATGAGAACTTACCATCACTAACCAATCTCTCTACGCGTTCAGGGTAAAGTCCAGCAAACACACCACCAAGAATAGTGCCATAGCTGAAGCCCCAGTAGCGAAGCTTCTCGTGACCCGTCTTGTCAAGAATCTCTAGCATGTCCCGAGCGATGGACGCACTTCCAAGGAACTGCATGATACCCATGCCCTCCATTGCTGCTTCACATGTGCCCGAGTAGGCTGAGGCACGAGCATAGGCATCGTATATCAGACCTGGACGTTCGTCGGCAACGGGTGTGTCTTGGAGAGCCCAGAGGATTCTATTTTGTCTAGATCCCCAGCACTCGACACGAGGCGTAGAGACGCCAACTAAAGCAAGTTAGTTTGATCTGACTGTGTGAGAGATTGAGAGAACCTACCTCCTCGCGGGTCGAAGCTGATGACATCCTACGTTGGTAAGTATAACAATTTGATATCTGGATTTCAATGACCTTACATGATTGTCGCCCACAGCTGCTTGAAGGATATGGCCTTCTCTTCTCACAAAGGCAACTCCTGATCCACCAGGGCCCTATCATCAAGTCAGTTTCTCAGTCTATGAATTAGAAAGACAAAGATCTTACACCAGGATTGACGAAAAGTGGCGACACAGGGTTATTCTTGGACTTGGCCGGCAATTTGATGAGTCCAAGCACGACACGTTTATCATCTGAAGGCTCGAGCCAATCCATCGGGACCTAGATAAAGTTGTTAGTACCCATGAATCCAATGAGCCAGCAGCAGTACTCACGTCAAGTCTTGCACATTCAAACCTGTCATAACATGGCTTCCAATGGAGCTCTCGGCTTGGCTTGACCTGTTCTTATTAGTGACGGTCCTTATCACTATGCAACAGTGCGTCCTCACATCTTCCCATGTCCATGGCTTCTCTGTAGGGTTTTCGGTCACCGCTGGTTCAGGATGAGGCCGGTGATGGAAGAAAGAGACAAGACAAACAGCAGCCAAGAGACCCAGCACGGTCGAATAGTTGGATCTGCGTGGCTGTTGAACTCGTCCTCGCAGTAGAGGCACTGCCTCGGCAGTCATCTTCTCACTCATGGTAAGCAAGTCCAGATACAACCACTATCAAGATAACGCAAAACGGAGAGAATATCGGGCTTGAGGGTTTGTCGCTCAAACGAATCCGCGATCAACTCTACACCTCGCAAAATACCAAAGTCACACGGGGAGAATGAAGGAGATAAATCTCTACGGAATCAAGAGGATAAAAAGTAGTCCGACCCTTGTATCGACAACGCAGCTGAGTTACGAATCACTAGTCATTTGCCTAAGACATGCAGGACGGGATGGGTGAATTGATAAGACAAGATCAGCGGTCCAGGAGACGTGATTGATCAACGTAGACAAGCAATAAAACATTGCCTTTTTCAGCTCTCAACAGACTCCAGAAATCATCCTACAAGGGGTCTACTCTTGGTCGTGCTGCACTGAAGGTTGGGCTTACGTCGCCCTATCACACGGCACTTTATTCCAATTGCCTATTTCAGTCTGGGGTCATAAGATCTCTTAACCACGCTGCTACGATCTTCCTTACTACAATAGTTCCCCGCTTTATCCAATTCAAAGACAGAGGGTCAAGCTAAGCATAGATGATATCAAGTCAATTCTTTTTTTCTATTAAGCAGAATAGTCGTCCAATCGTTCTGGATGTTCAAGCTCCGGAAAAAGAAGGTGTTTGGCCAAGTCAATAGCGATAACTTGGGGCTTATTGGGATACTCGGGAACACAAAATCATTGCGCCAGAAAGCGTCACATCGCAAAGAACCAACTCTTGGTGTGCACTGCATGACGAAGAAAATGGTTTCTCTCTATAGTATCCCAACGCCGTGGTATGCCTTCGAATCAAAAACACCCGTAACGCCCTGCCTTGTAGACCTTCTCTTTGTCTGTCTCTTCCTTCTGCTCTGGACATGCAAAAACTTTTTTCTCTCGAATTTGTCGCTCCCAGAATTTTTTTTAAATCAGTCGGCATCCATGTCGATATCGTCCATCTCGGCATCGTCATCGTCGTCGTCCTCATCGTCCTCATCCTCGAACATGCCGCTCTCACCCTCCTCGTCATCGTCATCATCCTCGTCGGCCTCGACCGCAATGGCAACCCTCTTCTTCTCTCCACCGAAAGCTATGGATGTCACGCGCTCGGGCTCCAGCTCCTCGATCTCCTCCTCGGTCATGCCCAGATCGCGCAGGCGCTTCTTCTCGCTGCCGCGCATGCGGGGCAGGAGATGCTCGTTCTCGGTGACCAGCTTGCGGGCGAGGGCGAGCTCGCGCTCACGCTTGCCAGCCATGCGCTTCTTGTAGAAGACGCGCTCGCGGCGTTGGCGGATCTCGGACACGCGCTCCATGGCCTTGAGGGTCTTGCCCATAAGGTCTCGGTTGTAGCGGACGGGCACGTTGCGGCGGGCGGCGAACTGCAGTGTCGAGTCGACAGTCATCTCCTTGCCTGCGGCCTTGCGGAAAGCCTTTGTCCACTTAAGTTTGCGAGGGTTACGCTTCATCTTGAACTACAGAGGGAAGAGTGTTAGCGGTGTGAAATCTTGGATAGGCCGTGAATGCTGTAGACGTACGTTCTTGTGACATTTGCTGCGGCAGAATCGAAAGACTCGGGCATCGTTGCGCACAAAGGTGATACCCTTGCTGGGGTAAGCAGGGCGACTGCAGAAGTAACAGGTTTCAATTCTGAAGCAATTCGTTAGTGTTTGTCAAAGGTTGAGCTCGAGTCTCTATCGTGAATGATTGTTCGTGAGGAGGAATCCCAAGACTCGATGCCTCCTCAAGACAAGCATTCAGTACAGAGCTCATCTAGTTCCCAAAGACTTACCTCATTTTGCTTGGATGGTGGTCTGGAAGACCAAAAACAACTTCAATTCAACTTCCACCCCGCTGGCTGCGCTGTAGATACTTTTTCTTATTGCGACTCTCAAAAATTTCAGAACTTTGCGGGTCTCCAGTTTATCGATAAGCTCCACGGAACAACCTGTATCCGCGATTTGTCCCGCCCCGATCTCTGCCGGGCCGGGGTAAGTTCTCGAAAAGGATTTGCGGGTTTGGAGGGTCCGAATCTTTGCCTCACCTCACCAAACTACGTCGACAAGACCGAATTACATCTACAAAATGGCTTCTGTTATGGCATTGGGCGCCGGCGCTGCCGTCGCAGCCTTTTTGGTAAGTCTTTAGTAGTTGAAATTGCCAAGTCTGGAGTACTAATAAGTTTTGCAGGGCCGAGCTGGTCTGGTCGCATGGAGACGCTCGCGCGGCGGCGTCGGAGCCATGGGACAGGCTTTCTACAAGGGTGGTTTTGAGCCCAAGATGACCAAGAAGGAGGCTACTCTGATCCTTTCTCTTAAGTATATCTTGTCTGTTCTTATCCCATATCCAACGGCGAACTAACATTTCCTAGTGAACGAGCTGTTACCAAGGACAAGATCCGCAAGGCTCATCGAAACCTCATGCTTCTTAACCATCCCGATCGAGGCGGCAGTCCTTACCTTGCGACAAAAGTGAACGAAGCGAAGGAGTTTCTCGACAAAAACAGTTAAATCGTCATGATCTCGAAAACTACTCGTTATTAGTCCCCAATATTCGAACTGCGACATTCAGCACTCGACATATGGGTCTCATGAAAATATAATCAACGGCGGGAGTCTCAGCGTAGGCGTATGACCGCGTGTGTATATTGTACACTACTTGTTTCCATAGCGATGGCGTTTGTTGGGTTTAGAGGAAGCTTTTGAGAGCTGGGTGATGGGATATGCCGTCGTTAAAGCTATCTAGGCTAAACGTTGTATGAATACAGGGTGCTGACGACCCGTTCTCTTCTCATGTTGCCTTGCGTTATATTTCGTTACATAATTATCCGCCCTGACTGATCCTCTTGTCTCGTTTCCATTCCGCAGCATTATGCTTCAGTCAATATTGTTGATCATTTCGTTGCCCTGCTCTTCGTCTCCGCGAGCCTCTTGCAGCGCAATTCCAATCATAGCGCAGATGGTGTAGTAAGCATCGTTTCCTGCATTGTGCAGGTTCCTGCTCTGGATGTTTAGGTCGTTGAGCAGTGTGATTAGACTTCTTCCGTTGGTTGAGCCGGACCAGGCTTGATGGATCTCCTGGGTGTCGACGGGTTCAATAAGTCCTGCAAGAAGTCGCAGGTCTATGCCCAATTCATTGAAATACTTGATGTCTTGTTTCACATCATGTCCGACGACGATGACGTTTCGTTCAGCGTCAATGAACGGAGTTAAGATACTCATGATGGCTTCGCCAACTTGAGCCTCACGAGGGAAAATACTCATTCTGAGGAACAACAGTCAGCAAGAAGAAACCCTTTGCTCAAAAGCTTGTCCTTACCCAAAGTCGAAATAATCAGGACACCCCTTGACGAATCTGTAGTTTCGCAGACCAGCATACTCATAGACCCGTAGATGATGGGCCTTGATCTTGGGCCACCAACCACGACCAACAACCCCAGGGTCAACACCTTTGATGTCTCGGGTATCAAGAATAGCGAAGCCGATCTCAGAAATAGGGTTTGGTCGCTGTTCGATGGCCTCAACGTCAACACAGATGAAGACGATGTCATGGCCATCAGGATCTCCTAGAAGACCAAGATAGCTCAGCGTGTTGCGAAGCATCTGATCTCTGTGTCTCTTCTTCTTCGCAGCCTTTTCCGGGTCTACCCCGTTTTTGGGGGTAAAGCCGGTCTTAACGACTCGCATCTTGGATCTCCAGGCTAACTTCTCCTTGGGAGTTGCCGCCTCGAAGGCATTGATATCATTGGGGTGAATGGTGGGCCATGGCCGAACGTCAAGGGAAGTCTCTTCCTCAGATCGTCGCAGGTACCGAGGGCGTGGAGTGTCTCCTTCACCAAACTTGAGATAGAATTTGTCAGTGTTGCAGCCTGAAGGGATTCTGAGGGAAGTGTCCAGATCGTGGTTGACTTCTTCGAGGAACACTTCGAACTGAGCGGATGGAATCAACAGGTAGGGGTCTCTGGTAGGCTCTACTGGGTCATGGAGATAGAAACTTGCTTAGTTAGTATCAATAAAAGTAAGTCAAGAATTTCCTCACAAGTCCCAAGTTCTTTCGAAAAGAATTCTGGTAAAGTACGGCTTCGCCTTGGCATGGTCAGCTAGGGAATAGAACGATAGCAAGTGTGGGCACATACACGAGGCTTGTTGATCTTGCCGATGAATCGCTCAGGGTATGATACCACAATTTTGAAAGGGCAGAAGGCGAAATCTTTGTCGACAGGTTCGCCGATGCGAAACTTGGAGTTGTCAAAGGCCTCTGCTTTCTTGGCTGCGATCTCGGCTTTTTTGGTGGCGTATGCATCGGCTTGCAACTGCTGCGCAGTAGGAAGATTGTCTTTCCTTGCGGCGAGTCTCTGCTCTTCCATCCACTGTTCGTTCGTAGACATTCCTTGACTTTTGGTGGAGTTTTTATCGCTGTCGTCTTGTTCATCGTCTTGCGGCTTATCCACAAGCTTCACGCCCTGGCCTAGAAGCCGCTGCAGCTTCTCTAGGCGGTCGTTGAGATCAGTCATCGCAGCTTGTGTTCTTTTTTCAGCCAATAAATGTAAAGACATACGGGTCAGGAATGGATGATTCAGAAATATTTTTAAGAACGGAGTTGGAGGAAAGAGAAATGAACTTGGTTGTGCGGATGAAGTTGGAGTTGGAGTTGTGAGGTGGTAGGAAGAAAGAAGGAAGCCTTCACGGTGGCACATGTGGAGGGAGCAAAAAAGGGCAGCACAGAACTCTATGGTTATTGGCCAAAGGCCGAGTATGATTCACTGTCGTAAATAGGTAGGTAAGGTACTATTAAAGACAACTCATAATTACTTATGTATGCCACGCTGACCGTGACATCGGCTGGCAGTGGCAGATGAAAGCTACGGCTATCTACATCAAACAAACGCCAGCCAAATATTGTCTTAATACATAAACGCCCTCTCTCAAGCAAACAGCAAACGCATTCATACCTCATATTTACTTTGACTTGTAGAACTAGTTCCTGTCAGTAAATCGGTCAAAATCACAATAGCAAAGACTTACCTCGTCCGCTTCTTCTACAGATATCTCCGACACTTCAGACTGCTTGTGGTCAATGAGACCAAGACGTCCCCATCGTACCTTGAACCAGAAATCTCGTCGGTCGCCTCCAAGAGCTCCACCAAGAAGATTCTTCTTCAAGCCTTGCATAAAGGCATTGTACAATCCAGGTTCTTCGAGGCTGATAAGTTCTTCTCGCATGACACCCAAACACTCCAGGGCGCGTTGGTATTTAGCATCACCAAAGCTTTCCGTCACGAAATTTGAGATGATTGCACCCATCTGCTTCGCTGCTTCTTCAATATCAGAGATCTCTTCAGTTGCAGCGAGCATCTGCTTGAATTCAGGCACTGCATTGTCAGGACTGATCTCGCCCTTCTCCTCTTCGCCCAGAAGAGCATCCACATCAAGGCCTGAAATAGGCTTGACTGTCTCTCTACCGCGTTTACCCTTGACCTTGGGTGGTACTATTACCAGTTAGCTGATATTCGAGCTCACAAAGTGTACTGCATACCTTTCTTGACATCAGCTGCTTCAATAAGAGAATCCACCTTGCTTTGCACTTTCTCCACCAGGTCTTGGGGTGGTTGAGCAAACCGCAGCAATGTAGGAGGGATCTCTGAAATGGGTTTCTCAGGGTAGACTGCTCGTGATTTCACAGCATGGTTGACACGGTGAACGGTAGGGTTAAACGTTTCATCAATAGGTACATATTCAGCCGGGTCACTGCCATTGTTAGTTGTTGAAAACATGAAGATGGGACAAGCCATACCCATTGTCATCTATGCCGTACATCGACAAGTCCATCGCGTCGACATAGTCACTCATGGCATCGCTGAGCTCATCTGTAGGGAGTAGTCTGTGCTTGGTAAGAGTCTGGCCGGTAACTGTGATGACCCTATCCAAGGGTGGGAACTGGTAGCTTCGAATGTCTTCTGCAAAAGGCAGAGGGATATCGTACAGACACTCCATGTCTGGTTCCACGCCAGGTGCTAGCAGCACCAACAGCGGGTCTTTGCCATCTTTAGTTACAATTCGGGCAATCGCATAAGACTCGAGTTCAGAGAGAGCCCAAACAAGAGATGAAAGAGCAAGGGAAGATTTGGCATCAAACTTGCGGGCTACCGTCACGCATGTCTCGCCGAGGTTAAGGAATGGTTCGTACTGAACAACGTTAGCTAGATCATTGTGAAGGCAAGTAACACTAGACAGACCTTTGAGCATGGAATGAATCCAACAATCGAGAAGCTCTTCTGTGTGTCAATCTTGGTTATGTTATGTTCGGACTCGCTTATATGGACCGCCGTTCGTCCATATTCGTAGCCCTTGGCAAGATCATCAAACTCAACGTCTCGCTTTCCTCCTGGAGCATCTGGGTCGTTGACCTTGTACGATCGAGCTTGCTTGACTGCGGAAAACTCGATTCCCTCCATCTCATCGCCCTCAGCTGGTTGCGTAGCTTCAGGTTCTGGTCCACCGTCAGATTTGACAACCACTGTGCTTGCTGTCAAAGGTCGTGCGAGATGGGTCTTGAAGTATCTCTCAACGTTGATACTCATGGCTGCGGGGAAAGTTTTGGGATCACCGAGAGTAAGAGTGCCGTCATACGTCTTGTAAGGCTTCACTCCTTTGATTCGGGGGTGTCGAGCTCATCGATGGCCTCGGCAATGGTCGCGAAAACACCATCTTTGCAATCATTGGCAAGTGATCTGAGGGCTTTCTCATTTTCTCTCTGCCAATAATTAGCCATGAAATTCAGATTATTTCAATTAATTCTGACCTTGGTGCTTGGCTTGTCCTCTTCCTTAAAGCCGTAGTCTGGATCATCAAAATCCACACCTCTGTCGCTTGTCAGAATTGCCATCTCAAAAGCGTCACGAACTTACAGGATAGTGAGTTGGATGTTGGAGTCGTTCATTTTCTTCGAGATGTCGCTCAAATCATCCGCGTCCATCGGCCCTTGACCATCCGTGACCAAGAAGATCTTTCGATTCCATTTGAGTTTCTTTGTAAACGTGTCGATCATGTCAATGGCAAGAACAATAGCCGAAACAGCATCTCCGGACCAAGTGTTGCTCGGCTTCACAAGGTACTGCAGGTTCCTCAAAGACGCCATAGTCATTGGCCCCAGCTCCTGAAGTACTGCAATATTCTCATAGCCATCATCGTCTTGAAGTTTGTTGTCAGTCTCATCTGTTCTGAGGCCCAACACGCCAACACATAGTGTTTTTCGGTTCGCGGCGACAATATCTGTGATCTTGTCCCATACGTATTGCATGCTCCATTCCAGGTCGGATTCTGATCTTCCACTGTGCGCCTGGGCCATTGTAGAGCCCAGATCTAGCACGAAAATAGTCGCTTCTTTCTCGGCCATCTTGTCAACAATTCGTGTTATGGCTCGGATGATATTGAGTTAATTTGATAAAAGACTAAAAACGAGAGTTGGTCTTGTTGCGCTTTTAAATGAATGGCAGCCACGAGAAGCCTCTCTCACAGTGAATCCCGGCTTCGTTTTAGGCAGATGGAACTAGGCGACCCATCTCGTCCGAGCTCTGTAAGATGACAGGAGACCGACGCGACATCACGTGATCTGACTGCCTAAGCACTTAAACTTATGTATCTCGTGATCAATGATGTTGGTTTGGGGAAAGAGTCGTTGGCAGTGATACTTGTAATCATATCAATAATTTAGTAACTTGTATCAGGTATGGCCGAGTTTGCAGTTGGGCCGTTACTTCGGCGTTCATGAGGTTGGGCATGTACAGTGAGAAGAACAACGAGCCTTGTTACTATGAAAACAAGAATAGTAACATCAATACAAGCACGCATCGTTTGACCAGATGTAAACGGCATAACGGTTTCACGATCAATGTTCTGATTTCACAGATGTTGTATCAAGGGAACAGCTCGATCACGTGATCTCATGAATCATCGACTGGAGACGATCTACATTATCACGAAACACCTCGGCTGATCTGGACAACTCATCCTCACTCACAAGTGAAAATATAGCAACAATGGCAAGCACAGCAAAGGCCGTCGCCTTTTCGCCGGCTCCCTACCACATCATCACGCAAGTACCCTGGTTCACTTAATGTATAGACAGAATGAACTAACTAGATGGCAGCTATGGAACTCTCCTGGGAACCACCTTCTTCCACGTGCGTATCTGATACAGCTGTGATCCAATTCCAACTCTAACAGCTTCACAGTCATTCATCAATGGCATCGTAATGTTCAAGGCCGTCGACCGGGCCAGCTTCTCCGCCATCCAGCAGAAGCTCTTCCCTATCTACTTCGGCCTTCAGACTGTCTTGCCTGGTGTTCTAGCTTTGACATTTCCCGGAAATACTCTCATTGGCTTGTCAAATGGTCCTGCTGGCTTGGTTTCGGAATTTGCCCGATATCACTCGCTGTTGCCGATCACTCTCATGGCTGTGACCGGCGCTCTCAACCTGACTGTCCTGCTGCCTTTGACAATGGACGTTATGAAGCAGCGACGTGGTCAAGGTATGTCGATATGTGTCTTGTATTGGCTCCATGTAATACTAACCTATCCATAGTCAAACGAGACGGAAAGGAGTGGTATGCTGAGGGGCCTCACTCAGATGAGATGAAGGTTTTGAACAAAAGGTTTGGCATCCTTCACGGCATTTCATCCTTGTTGAACCTGGTCACTTTTGCCGCTGCTGTTGGATACGGCTTCACTCTTGGCGGTCGCGTGCTGTCTGTTGCGGACCTTGCTTAAGCGATGCATTGATGAAAATTAAATACTTATTCTATGTTGCTTAACTGCTAAAAATCGCAAACTCTCCTCAATCTAGTCTAGCCGGTATTTCCATCGTACAATAGGTAATCTATAGTATGTCTAATCGTTGTATCGTAATTCGTTGATCTCTTAGGTATGATCTTGAAACAGTGCGCCATGTGGGTTTATAGTATGCAAACCAGCGAAGCTCTCGTAGCTTTATGTACGAGCATATGTAGCTCAAGGTCGCCATGAGGCACGGAGCTCCTCCTTGGCCTTCTCGAGGTCTCGGAGACGCTGGGCCTTGAGCTCTTCCTCGGTAGGGGCTTGGTTCTGTCGACGCTGGTTGGCCTCCATCTGACCCTTGATAGTCCATCTGCCAGGCTGGCGGTCGAGCATAGATTGAAGGTCGACCTCATTAGATGGCTTGGGGAAATCGCGGTTCAGGACAGGGAGAGGCTTGTGTCCCACAGCATTGTCGAACTCCTCGTTCTTGAATCCGGGAGTAGAAACAGGGGTTGTCTCGGTGGACTGTGTCTTGTGTACGCCAAAGTAGCTGTTGGCATTGCTAGAGGTAGCACCAACGGTGGTGGGGATGTTGAAAGTCATATTGAATGTTTTGTGAGGGAGATGTGATAAGAGTTTGGTTGTTCTTGGAATATTCCACCTTTATGCGTTGATTGCGGTCCAGAGTAGATTCCGTGGATGAACAGTAGGTATATTTGCGCTTGTCTCGCTAGGAAGTCAGCAGCACAATAAATAAAGTATAATGAAAAGGTTTAAATTGAAGAACCAGCAACTAAACTCAGGCAGCCCTTTTAATATTTATAATTACGTAGGTCCCCAGGTCTCCAGCGTCTCCAGCTGGGTCAACTCCAAAACGTCAGAAGCATGTGGAAACACTTTTTTAGTCTCGTGGAAATGGAGCCGTGTCGTAGGTCCGTGGGGACCCTGAAGGCTCTAGCTTCAGGGTCCACGTCTGTCTGAACAGAAGCCTCCAGTAAACAGAGTAAACATGGAGCGGTGAATCAGCCTGTTATCTGGTGCTTTTCGCTTGCGCGTGTCGGTCTGCAAAGTCCAGGTGACTAGCAAGTAGACTCACCTCGGAGGTAAGCGAGTCAAGAACCACCAGGTACCGGGCCGTATCACGGATGTAGCCCGTTAAGGTATCTCCAAGCACTGGATATCAGAAATTTCTAAGGGGAAAAAGCTTCCGAGAGAACGTGGAATTATAGAAGCTCCACCGATGACGATGTCCTGGTCCATTACTCGTAGGGCCGAGTCTGAAGAGCCAATGGCTGTTACTAGAGCAAACGTCGATTTCCAAGCCTCGATCGCCACACGGGAAGGGCTCACGGCTCTCAGTATCTATTTCGATCCAATCAAGGGTTCCGTTTTGGCAGGTCGCAACCTTGCAGGGATTTCCGTAGATGCAGATTGCAGAGATTGTAAACGCAGGGGCGGTCATGTTCCATGCAGCAAATCAACGACGAGTCATCCAGATATGAGTCTGAGTCCATTCTGGCTTCTCTAAGCATTACCCTATATCAACCATGCGGTTTAGAGTGACTGGAAAATAAAGCTCGCTGATACTAACAGGAAATCTCTAGTTAGATATACAATAGATACTTATTTGATCGATCGTGTTCTTTCTCGTAGCCCCGTATTTCGTGTTTTCTTACAACATGTTGAGCTTCATTACATCACCCTGTTAATCTTGACTAAGCACAGCTCGCACATCTTGCCGAGTCAAGTGCCGCCAAGATCCGCGGTAAGTACTAATTGTCCCTTGTGCCAACCAACTGAATAAACGTATCGTCGATCGCATTCAACTGTTCTGTGTTTGTTTGTTCTAATCCACCGCGAATATGTCATCTACACCAAAATACATTAGCGGAGACGCTGCCGCGATCAATGAGTTCATCGACAAATTCGACGTGAGTCATTTATGATGTACACTGGTTTGAGCATAACTAATTCTCGTTGACAGGTCTTTCTCCTAGATTGCGATGGTAATTACATCAGAACTTGTAGCGTGAATAAGTGACTTACTCGTATAGGTGTTCTCTGGTCTGGAGACCATGTCTATGACGGTGTTCCTGAGACTATCAACTACCTGAAATCAAAAGGTTGGTTTACTACACTCACAGTCCAACCCCCAAACTCACCCGTACCCAGGAAAACGAGTTGTGTTTGTGACAAACAACTCAACAAAGTCCCGTGACGAGTACTTGAAGAAGCTTACTGGCCTCGGAATCCCAAGTGAGAAGGATGATGTATTCGGCTCCAGCTACTCGGCCGCCATCTACATATCCCGTATCATGAAGCTTCCTGAGGGTAAGCACAAGGTCTTTATCATTGGAGAGGCAGGAATAGAGCAAGAACTTGACTCTGAGGGTGTCGCCCATATCGGAGGCACGGATGAGGCTTTCCGACGGGACATTACAAACGACGATTTCAAGGGTATCGCTGATGGCTCCCTTCTTGACCCTGAGGTAGGAGTTGTTCTCGCTGGCCTTGACTATCACGTCAACTACCTCAAATATGCCCACGCTATGCACTACGTCAAGCGGGGAGCCACGTTCCTCGCTACAAATGTTGACTCGACATTGCCGATGCACCACGAGTTCTTTCTCGGCGCAGGTTCTTGTCACATCCCTGTTGTTCATGCCACTGGAGTACAGCCCCTGGCGCTCGGAAAGCCCAGCCAGGCTATGATGGATGCCGTCGAGGGAAAGTTCCAGCTCGACCGCGCTCGAACATGTATGGTTGGTGATCGACTGAACACTGACATCAAGTTTGGTATTGAGGGCCGACTTGGTGGAACACTCCACGTTTTGACTGGTGTAAACAAGAAAGAGGATTGGGAGAAGGAGGATGCTATTGCTGTGCCTTCGTTCTATGCCGACAAATTTAGTGATCTGAGACTGGCAGAGGAGCAATAGATATTATAGATTCATATAGATTATAGACTACTGTATTGCATTTGCAACACACGCTTACACCATCGCTAGCTGGCAGCCCACATTTGTGCTTCTCGAACACACAGCCCAGGCTACTAAGATATCAATTCATCAACCAACTGGTGCCGAAATTGTGATTAAGCTTGCTTCTTTCCCTCCGCATTCTTGGCAAAATCGCTGGTGCGAATGATCTTGGGCAGAGGGGTCTTGTACGGTGAAAGTGACTTGGGCAAAAACATGCCAACCTGCTTCTGGTACTTCGGGTACTCAGAGTACTTGCCAACAGTGATGAGCTCGGTGAGCCAAGTGGAGCCCTGAAAGAGGAAGATCAGAGCAGCAGAGCCGGCAAATGTGTAGCTGTACAGGTTCTTGGTTGCAAAGCAACTCCACTGGTACAGCACAAACCAGACCAGCTGCTCGGCAGCAAAGTTGGGATGTCTGCTGTAGGCCCAGAGCCCCGAGGTATTGAAGCCTCGGTCAAGATCAGCCTGAGTATACTTGAAGTCCTTGGGGACCTTGGCCTCAGCCTGGTACTTGTGCTTGGCTGCATGGAAATCTGCAATATTGTCAGCTTTTATCAGCCTTGTAGCACATACTACTCACCCCATTGTTGGCCATCGCTAACCCACTCGCTATAGACCAGACCGACCATTGTGAGAAAGAAGAGTACATCAGAGGGAGTGACGGTCTGCTCAAATTTGGTCGAGACCAAGATGGCGTAGGCGGGAACGCATGAGAAGCTGAAGAGTAGAACGCTCTGAATAAAAGAGATAAATGTAACGTTGAATAGGAACCAAATGAACTTAGGTACATATTTCTGAAGAATTGCCCTGTAAGGTGTAAGCTTGATGGATATATCTCTGTGGTTGGCCAACATACCATCGATAATCTTCAGATCCTCGATTGTAACCACCCTTACGCCAGTAATTATAGGTCAAGCGACACTGTTACACAAGTTAGCCACTTGAACAGTTTAGCGAATGAGACAATGCAACTTACACTCCAAAGAGTTGTAGCAAGAGAGATCAGATCAACCCGGGAAGAAGGTACACCAGCAAGACGCGCCCAAACTGAAAGATGGACGATGTAAAGGTTGGGCAAGATACTCCACATGCGGTCAACTTGGGAGTAGTTCTTGTTGATCTCTGAGACAACAAGAAAGACGAAGCCAAGGGCAAGAGAAATTGCAAAACCCGAGATGAGCGGGTTCGTGTCAACATACAGCTGCCTCAAGCCATCTGGACTGGCGATGTTGTCGAGGATCTGTCGAGGGAGGGCATAAAGTTGAGGAATGAAAGGCCCAACTGTCTTTGCATAATCGCCACAGTCCTCAAGGGACTTGACAAAGGGGAGAGCCATGTTGCTTGATCTGAGTAGAACAATTTTTGGGTTCAATTCGCGATAGATAGTATGTAATGCTAAGTAAACGGATGTAGTCCAAGTGGTGTTTTAATACTTGCGTACAACCGCTGGAGCATAGCCTCTAAAAGCTAAAAGCCCGCGTCATAGACGGGCAGCTTTGAGTGGAATGACACGGCACGAATACGCTTTCATCGTTACGCCGCTTGGCTCCCGCCTTGTTTGCGGGGCACTAAAGCGTAGCGGGTGGCTCCCTAAAAGGTGCGGATGCAGCCGCTGTGGCTAGTGGGTGCCCAAGGGATATCCGCTGTAAGCCACTGAAGAGGCTCATGGAGGCCAACCTGATTTTCAACGTCAAGACAAGCTTGGCCTTAGTTTTTTCCCTCCAGGCCTCATCATGAATGTTGCAAGTTGCAGTTTTGGGGTTAATTGTTAAGGTCACGACGTGCTTTCACGCACAGGATATCAATCACCAAGCAAAGGATTTAGTGCTGCTGCGAGATTCCCCACAGGATATCTCATCAATTCATTCTTATGGCAACGTGTCGGGTTGATCCCGTTTTGCAAGGCCTTCCATGCATCGTGCCTGCTCTGCGCAAAACTTCATCCACGCTTAAAACCTGAGGCAACCTTCTACTCGTTTCATGTAATCATTACAACAGCCCAACAAACTTCAATCAAACACCACCAACGACGAAACGCTCCAAAATGAAAGTCCTTTGTGTGGCTGAGAAGCCATCGATTTCCAAGGCTGTGGCTACGCATCTTTCCGGAGGCCGCATTGAAACAGTAAGAGCACAACTCCTACACCGGTCTAAAAGTACTGACAAGAAATCTGAAGCACAATACAAGAAACAAGTACATCAAGAACTACGCGTTCGAATTTGACTTTGGCCACCAACTGGGTAACTGCTCCGTTACTATGACCTGTGTCACTGGACACTTGACCAATGTCGACTTCACACCAGCACATAAAAATTGGTATCAACCTCCCCCAGAATCCTTGTTCAGCGCCCCTATTGTGACAACTGTCAGCGAGGTATGAATCACTGCCCGGATGTGGTATCTTTTAATGCTAAGCCTAGCAGGATAAAAAGACAATAGCCCAGAATTTGGAATCCCAGGCCAAATATGCCCAGGCTCTAGTGATATGGACAGATTGTGATCGTGAGGGTGAACATATCGGTAACGAGATCGTCGAGGCTGCACGAAAGGGCAAGCCAGGTATTCGTGTTCTACGAGCAAGGTTCAGCAATGTTGAAAGAGCGTATGTTCTATCCTATGTCTCGGCAGGATAAAAACTAATGACAACAGCCATGTGCTCTCTGCAGCTAAGAACCTGGCAACTTTGGACGAGAGACAAGTTCACGCTGTGGCGGCAAGAATCGAACTGGATCTTCGCATTGGATATGCCTTTACTCGCTTCATCACAAACAATCTACGGCCCCTTGGCGGACCTTTGGAAAAGCTAACTCTAAGCTATGGTTTGTACCCTTCCTTTGAGATCTATATTCCTTGTTAACTGTCTAGGGTCTTGTCAATTCCCAACTCTCGGGTTCGTTGTGGATCGTTACTTTCGCGTCAAAAACTTCGTCCCAGAGCCATTTTGGAGTATAAAGGTAATGCACAATCGGGACGGTAAAAAGATCGATTTCTCCTGGCAACGGAATAGACTTTTCGACCGGATGTCTACAGTCATTCTATATGAAAGATGCCTTGCAGCCAAAACAGCGACGGTGACAAAAGTTCAGCAGAAACCTACTCGAAAGTTCAAGCCTTTACCCCTTACGACGGTCGAGTTGCAGAAGGCCGCGACTAGATTGCTCCAAATGACTGGACAGCAGGCCATGAGTATTGCCGAAGGCCTCTATAACAAGGGATTCCTGAGTTACCCTCGAACGGAAACTGATCGCTTTGACCGAGGGATGAACCTCCGAGCACTGGTTGAGAAACATACCAGCGACCAAAGGTGGGGTCCATTTGCACAGAATCTCGTCAACGGTGGTTTTCAACAACCAAGAGAAGGACGACATGATGATAAAGCACATCCTCCCATTCACCCTATTACATATGCATCACCTTCGGTCTTGAGCCGTGATGAGGCCCGCTTATATGAGTACGTCGCCCGGCGATTTCTTGCATGTTGCTCAGATGATGCCAAAGGTAGTGCAACCGATGTTGAACTCGAGTTTGGAGAAGAGCGTTTCAATGCTCATGGAGTCATTGTGCTTGAAAGGAACTATCTTGACGTATTCATCTATGAGAAATGGAATAACACTGTGGAACTGCCGAAGTTCACAGAAGGGGAGCATTTTCAGCCAACAGAGGCCATGATGACGGAAGGGCATACCACAGCGCCTGGTTATCTTACCGAGGCTGATTTAATCGCCCTTATGGATGCTAATGGGATCGGCACAGATGCCACCATGGCCGAGCACATCCAAAAGATCCAGGATAGAGAATACGTCGCTACAATGGGCCGATCAGGCCAAGCTTTGGCAGATGACGAGGAGTCGGACATGGGCCCAGCCACAAGAGGTCGTGGACGTGGACGTGGAGGCCGAGGTGGCAGAGGTGGACGTGGAGGTTCATCAACATCAGGGGGTCGAGGGGGCTTGAAGGTATTCATCCCTACACAGCTGGGAGTAGCTCTGATCCTAGGATTTGATCGAATGAACTTTGAGACCAGCCTGGGTAAACCCTTTCTCCGCAAGGAGATGGAAAGCAAGATGAAAGCTATTTGCGAAGGTCGTACGAACAAGGAGGTTGTTCTACGAGAGAGCCTCGCTCAATACCAGCATGTTTTCGAACAGTCCAAGCAGAAACTCAACGTTCTACGAACGGTATGTTCTCCAATCGTAACACTAACTCAGTTCATAGTATCACTGACCATGATCAACTAGGCCTGCCGTGAATTTGTCTTTGCCTCATGAGCCATCGGGCCCTCGGCATTCAGGGCAGGAAACCCTTAGTCGATGCCACATTCACAACTGGGAACTCGGGCAATCTTTGAAGATATCTGGGGTTGAGTTGCCAACCTTGGAAGTTGACGACGTAGCAAGAGCATACCTACACCCCCCGTTGTCTCACTTGTGGGTCGCTTGGTCTGCGAGGTTCAACCCGACTTGGAGCCTATCAGCCGGTGGATCATGCACACGTACGATCTGAATGATGTGATTTGGATATCGTCAACGATGGCCTCGAGACATGACGGCGGCATATTCGTATCAAACCACCCCTCAGTTGAGACGGGCTTGGCAGCGGGGTTGGCTCAGCTGCAGCCATGTCCCAAAGAGTCACACTGGTGGAAGCATGGCAGTGACGAGCCTACATGCTCAACTCGGCAGTAGACAAGCGAGAGAAGACAAGGAAGCCTATGTGTTAACCACCTGGTTGGGACGAATGGATGAGGTCTCGCAGTGTGGAGGCCGGAGCGGGATAGACCGGCTTGACCGGGATCGCCAACGGCACGGGAGCCACTGGACATCATAGCCCCCGCACAATGCGATATCGTAGCCTCGGGCTTCAAGAACGCGGGGCAACGGGATTGAAGGATTAAGCCTGTCGCTCTTCCATCGTTCCCTATTGATGCGTGGGTAAGCGCCATTTTCACGGTGTGTCGATGGCGCAGCGTTGTCCAACGTGGGGTTGTGTCAATGGATGATGGGTCATAGAGGCGCCCAAAGACGAATTTCCTTGGTTCAAGCCATGGGATGTTTCATAAACACCGGCAAGCCGGTACCTCCACAGTCCGAAACAGACGTCCTGTTGGGTGACGATATCGGCTTCAAGAAATATTAACGAAGAAGAGCCGGTAATACTGACGGAATCCTGAGCCCAATCATAGGAAAGGAACTTGGCAACGTGACAGTCACACACTTAGCTTCCTTGATGTGTTAGTACTCGAGTCCAATACATCTGACGCGACCGATTAACTTGTTTCGCAATGAAAAAGGACGCGGATGCTTCTACGGATTTGGACTCAGCCATCGACAATAATACGAAGACCCAAGAAAGACAATGATTACGTGGGATTTGTCACAGTCAATCACCTTGCATAGAAAGCGAATTCAAAGCGGGAAATAGGGCTTCCAACTGAAATATACCTGGGTACTTCGGTCAAGCCGGAGGGACGTGATGGTGTCCTATCTTTGGAACCGATAGTTAGGGTTAAGTATTCGCCTGACAACGCCAATACCAGACGCCCGCTTGGTCCCAACGGGAGCAGTCTTGAATGAAGCGATCACACAAATGACCAAGCCAAAAGAAAGCGCCGTATGAGAAATATGTCAAAAAACAGTACCACGGGACAGGATAGCGTGTACCCACGCCCTGGACATGGCTTATAAATACACACCCCCATCGCGATACAGAACACGGGATGCCACAGGTGGCTTGGGTTCGCCGGGAGCTTGCCTCTCTGCATGCTTCTAGCCCTACACACTTGTGAACAAAGGCTTCGAAGGCACGCAGGTACGTGTCAAATTGAGCACACAATAATTTCCAGAAATCCAAGTCCGCTGCCCCATCTCAGTCCTCCTTTTCACAGAGCCAAGGGCTCACTAACACGAGCCGAAAGAAATTAGGGCATGGTGCTGGATTGTCAGTGCATTAAATGGTAAGACATGACTGATTCCCAGTGAAGGATGGACCCTGTACCCCTGTCGATGAATGCTTAAGGGGCCTGCTGAAATCCGGGTTCTAAAGGGGTCAAAGAAACCCATACAAAGAGCCGTTGGACACAAACACTTACATGCTTTTGTGGTAAATTCTATACTAGAAGGAGCCTGCATTATTCTTGCATGAGCGTATATATGCAGCTATTTTCTACGATCCCGCAGGTCGTCCGTCCATGGGGTCCCCGTGATGCATGCCATGACGACAACGTTTCCGTGAGCAGGAGCAGAATGCCATGACGCCGATGACTTCCCCTTTAGTTGAGTCACCATTTCAATGAATCAACCATCGACTGAACTGGAACCTGAAGGGCCAAGGTTTAGACGTCTCTGGCGATGGACGGATGGAATGTTGGTTGTTACCATCTAGTGCCGATGTTGAATCGTGAACAGCCACAACTATTCACTAACATTAACTCCAAAAAGCTTGCAGGCTTACCCCAATCTCCTGGGCCCCGTGGCCTAAGGCGTTGGCTGAAAGGAAGCGCTGTGGTGTATATCTTTGTGCTAAAAGTGACACCGGGACAGTAGCAAACCTGCGACTAATTAATCAATCCCCAGACTCAACGAAAACTGGAGCCACCAGACCTGAGCATAACTTTGTCTGTTTGACAGACGGGAAGGCGATGTGCTAGGTACCCCATCGAGCCGAGAGATCAGAACCAGCCGCCTCCAACACGGGGTCCATCGCTAGGCGCTGCTTGAAGCTTGAAGCACAATGACGATCAATACTGGTGCCGTGTTAGTCAATCGCACCGTCCCTGGTTTTTGTGGCCGTCTAAGTGCCCCGACTCCCTCCGTCTCAACTCCCAGTAGCATTTCAACATGTTGCACATGATGGTACTCAGTACGGAGTATATCATGATGGATTTGAATTATGCCCTCCGTGTGCCGAAAACCTCCGACATCCGGGACTAGAGCAGGATGCCGAAGCCGGACCTGGACCTGGACGGACCCTCGCGTTGACAAAATAAGATAATGTTTGCTTTTCATATCCATAGTTGACGGAGAAATAATGAGATGAGACTTCATAAGTTCATCTTTGTCATCCGGAAGTTGACCCGACATTTGATGCCATGCTAATCTGGCGAAACCCGCGGAACTGGGAAAAGGGAGTCAATAGCGAGAAGCCCGAGCCAGGTCGTGGACGCTGCGCAGCCTGCGCTGGAGCTCACTGGGGCTTGAAACGGCATTTTTATCTCGTTTGGCTGGTCTGGCTGGTCCGGCTCGCTTCCCCGTTTGCGCGCTGGACCGGATCCTCTCGTTTCCCTAGACTACCAGCTGCTTGGGAATTGGAAGCAAATGAAAAACACAGCAAAACAATTTCACATGGGCCATCAAAAACAAAGGAGAGAGCCACTTTCAGGCCTGCATGGAAGAAAAGAAGTGTAATGGAACCAGAAATAAAGGGGAGAGGCCGTGTACAGTGCCTCTAATTAACCATTATGGCTCAGACTCTGGCTCAGACTTAGGTTGGTTGCCTGTCTCAAAGCACGCTCACAATGAATGCACCCATACCAGTATCACTCACTATCATGAAAGCCACTCACTCGCTATCTACACTAAACTTACGCCCCCTACCATGGACAAGACAAAACATGGGGGCAGACGAAAGAGAACGACGCTTGGCCAGGTTAGGCAATGGCTCTGTGAGATGGGGGTTTGCGATTGGGCTGTGATTTGTTGTTGCTAGCGGGCGTGGCTCTATTATCCAAGGTGAGCGCAAATTCACACCCACCATTACCTTACCTTTTAGCACATTCGCCCCCTGTGCTGCCTCCAAACTGCGCCTATCGCACGCACACGCACCGCCTTGCAAACAGGTGCTTTAAGCCTGGGTTGGGGTGCGATACCAACACGACTGCAAGTGCAAGTGCAAATGCAAGTGCAAGTGTAAAGAACAAACAAGTACGTACCGACCCAGGCTGCTGCTCGGGCTGGGCTGGACTTGCTGGGTTGGCTACGACTCACACAGGTTCACCTGCCCTTGACTGGCGAGTTGGTGGTCATACTTGAAGTCGGGACGCCCTCCATGGAATTTACTCTTTCTTCTCCCCAAACAACAACGACACTACTAAAGAAACACCAAGATTCGATCAAGAGTCTCTTGTCACAGTCCAGATCATCGCGCCAGCTCTGCCCAGGCCTGCCATACTATCGCCATATTTGTGCAAGCAACTTGTCTTGCCAGCGCTCCTTATAGTCGACTTCTGAATAGGTACGTACCCAATCTGACGCGGTGCGCCGTCCGTGGTGACTCGAGCAAAAGCCCAACTCCCAGCTCCCAACTCCCATCTGCAACTCTTTACCGCTCCCATTGAGCACGGCTTTGCAAGGGTCGCATAGAAAAACAGACCGCTTCGTCAAGAGCAAACCCGCTGACTGTACTCTCTCATCATCAGACTTGCTCTCTCGGAAGCGCATACTTCAAGACCGACATACGGTAATCATGGCTACCATGGCAGCGGCTGCTCGTGATATCTCCCAGGCCTCCTCGAGTCGAGACAACTTAACTGCTGTAGCGGCTCGAAGTGCGTCTGCGACTGTGACACGATCTCAACAACCCCTCCCTACTCCCCCCAACTCCATTTCTCCCAACCTGCCGGCTCACGGGCTCAAGGCGCAGCTCCAGAAGGCCAAGCTTGAGCCTATAGACTCAGACCTAGATCTTCAGGAATCTTCGGATCGACGACGATCGATCTCGCCTGCCCTCGAGGCTTCAGGTGCCATCACCGGCTCTCTCCTCGCCAAATACCACTTGCCAGAGATCCTGCTCAACCACGGTCCCTTGGCTATCAGACACATCATGGGGTACCTAACCACTTCGGTCCCCGGATTTTCGGGAATTCCCCAACAAAGGCGCGAAGACTGGTCGTAGGAGCTTTGGAGGGTCGAGGAGGAGAAGGCGGTGGACAGGATGGAGAGGTGGAATTTGAAAAGGTGGGCTGGGGCCGATGGGATGCTCGCAAGCGAGGTCAACCTTCGCGACACCGCCAGGGAACTCCACCTTCCTACATTGCAGGCATCCCCATCAGCAAAAACAGCGGTAGAGATGACCGACCCAGACTCAGCATTGCTTCAAGCAACGGAGATTCGGCTCATTTTTCTCATGAAGACCACGACGTTTACATGATGGAACATGAGGCCGATAAAATGTCCATGGATGGATCCGGGTCTGCCTCGTGCTCCGAGGCTCCTGACGATGATGTTGTCATGAACGACGACCCTGAGGATGCGACGGACGACGAGGACTGGGCCACAATGGGTGCTGCTGCACTCCGAGCTGAGTCTTACCCCAACCCGGCGGCGGCTCAGATCGACTGCGGCTTCCAGTCCTCTTCTGCATATACACCAGGTGGGCTTCGTTCGTTCTCTGCCAGCTCCGGTATGGCGCGTCCACCTCGAGCACTTAACATCGATTTCTCGGCATTGGCAGGTACCTCTGACGCACAGGAGCGGGAGGCTGTCGAGGCTCTTCTGCAACTCGGTTCTGCATAATACTTTTTCTGCATGCGCGGCGTTTCTTTTTTGGGCTTTCGGGGTTTCTGAAAGCGATGCGATTTGGGGCGGGTTGGCTTAAGGAGAGGCTGTGTCGGCCCACATCCTGACCGAGGCGGCGACCTCTGGCTCACTATTATTCTCACGATGACACGGCTCTCTTCACGTTTTGCTTCGGGTTGTACTCTTTCTTAATATGGGCTCAGTTATTGGCGTCTTGGTACTCGGCGGCATACTGTCTACTGGACAGATGAATTATCGTCGGCTGTTGATGGTCAGCACGCAGGCAATATTCCATGAGCTGAACGCACAACGAAACTTTTCGGATGCTTAAGCCTGAAAACTCATAATATCCGGGTCTTATTTATTTTTATTGTGGGGACACAAGTCGTCGAGGCACTGCCTTTTGTCGCTTGATCTTCCTGTCGCTCCATGGGGGCTGTTCGATTCTAGCCCCAAGGCGCAAACTTATGCCAGGAGCTTTGGTTCCTGAGCGACACAATACCCTTGACGGGAAGGGCTGGTCTCCGATGTTGAGTCGTCTCCTTGGGGTATTTGCTTTACAATACCCGGTTGGCCAAGTTTGGCTTTGCATCATAACCAGATCCTACCACTTCAACACCACGTGGGGGGATCATGACGACGATTATTTTTATACCATTTGTGGATAGTTGCAGCCAGTTTTTGGGCCTCGTTTTGCAACCTTCTCGACTATTTGTTTAATCAACTTTTCATGGGCATTTGAGGCGGGGTACGTATGATCATCAGCAACAGCAGATAGAGGAGGAAAAGGTCGGAAAGGGACATGTTGGATGGACCCTTGGCACCATTAGGGATATGATATCATGGCTGGAACCACTTGGGCTCGAACACTATGCTCGCCCTCATGTCTTTTGTTTGCCGAGGGCACAAAGACTGAAAAAAAGGAGTAAAATCATATGGGTCAGCGAAGGATCATTAGGTAGCTTCCTGGTCGTTAGTATTTTGGAGCCTCGCAAGCTTCACCAATGGAAGTTCTGATCTTTCCTTTCCAAATGGAGTGTCAATAACAATTGAGTGTGTGAATATTCATAAAAACGACGAGGTTGGTCGGTATATGCCGCTCTGAAGGGCTGCGTATGTCTCAAAATCGGTTGGGGAAGTGATTTGTTGGTGTTGATGTTGATGTTGAGAAAGTCAAGTAAACAAAGCATGTGCTTGTGGGATGGTTGGACAGAACTTTCTTGGCAGGCTGTTGCTGTCGAGTTGTGGTATGTATCAGATATTGTTCCAATTGCAAAAATTAAAGCAGCTTAAATTGACAGAGTTTGTATCGGGGAAAAGTAATTGAGCATATGAAGTCATCCGATTCAATCGATCGTTAGTCACGTGCCCATTATCGTGATATTGGATACTTTAACCTCGGATGAAACTCTGTGGAATTATAACACTGGATATCCTAAAATAAACTTAAAATAAGCACAGTCAGGCTATGTCTAGAATAATAATTTCTTCGGGTTCGGCTGGATATTTGATGTGTTCAAGCTCTATGCTTCATCTCCCACATCAGCTTTTGTTAAGTAAAACTTATACATTATACTCACAGATAATAAGTGGGAGACATAATTTCGTACCTCGAGAACTACGAATAGCCATATCCCAATAGGAGAATAGTTTTACTCGTGTGTTACTGTATTACCATCTTGGATATTTGATTTATCAACGTTATGCCGGAGCCTACCCTGGACATGCATTCTGGGAAGCAAGTATACAAGGTGGCTTGCTGCCAGATACTAATTGTTTACAACAAATTTGCTGGCTACTGTTTTACAAGCTGCCTGATATAATCCGTACAGGCACTGTGAATGATCACATGGGCAGTGTAGATGGTTTCCGGCTTCTCACATCCAGTAGTCCATTCTCACCAGTCGCAAAGCAATATCATCATGCCAAGATGACAAGTATCGGCAATAGCCGCCACTATGAGGAGCGCACGTTCTTTGTTACACTGTTACTTTACTTTACCGCTGGGCATCTTGCCCTTTGACACGCAACGAGGTGAGTATCAAGACCTAAAGTGTCTTGGCTACAAAGCTTGAGGTAGGCTCATGTCCACAAGACTCGGGACAAGACAAGAGAGCGCTAGGCCAACTCTTGGGTACCACAAGCATCTGTCCCTTGGCATGCACTGCCACCAGCTGTCGTCATCTCCAAGACCTTGGCGCGGAACGGGGTGGGATGCTTGGATGGAGAGGAGTTCTGGGCGGTTCCTTGGCTTTGCTTGGCCTGGAGAGATGTGGTATCATGAGACTTGGCCCGGGGTAGTGGACTTTGCTGATGAGGAGAAATAAGAGGAGAATATTGACGAGTGAGGGATTTCTTATGATAATGGAAATTGGATATGTAGCACAAAGTTGATGCTGTGTAGTGCGTGGCTGTCCTAACGCTGTCCCATGTTAGCATGAATAAGTATGGCTGACGGAAGGTAAAACTTGTAAACGTCTGAGGCTGCATCATATTTGTCTGGGCATTCTGCAACAGAAACCCCAAGGACGCATGTTTATTCCCGATCTTCCATTGCGGCAATGGTTTTGGATTGTCGGCCGTGTCAATTGCTGGGCGCGTTTAACAGAACAGGTTATTATGAAGGAAATGCAAGGATACGGATATCTGACCCATACAAGTGATGTGGCCTCGTCGTGCCGTATTATGGAGTGCTATGTAATTATTGGATAGGATAAGAGGTCTGGGACAATAAGGAAAGACGTGTTATCTTGTGAAATGCGCAAATTGATGGAGAGAATCCGTAGTTGATCAATGTGTGTAAGGATTGAATGTTGCAATGGCCTGACCCGCATGTAGATCTGATATTGGTGTCAAAAAACGGGATTGACGGGTTATCATACATTGTGAGTTTGAGCCTCCTTTCACCCTTCACCCTTCACCCATCTCCGAATACTACATTCCTTATCCAAGCTCTCAAGGCTTAGTCAGGGTGATCGATCGACCTTATCTGACCCTATGTAGGCAGGCGGACAGGCCAAAAAAGAAGCATAATCGCATTAAACAAGGGGAAAACGTGGGCTTGGCTCTGCAGTGATTGCTTGGCAAGCTACCAAGAGAAAAAGGAAAAGGAAAAGGACAAGAAAAAGGTCTTGGCCGATGAAAGTCTTGGCTTTCCCAAACCTGCCAAGACGAGCCAAGGCTTGATTAAGATTGGGGCAGTCGGTCTTGGCGAAAAGTCTGGGCGAAGAAGAAGGGGGCCGGCCAAGAAAGGGAAAGTTTGTGGAGAATACTCGGGAAAAAAACGAAGGCAAAGAAAAAGAAGCAAGGAGACAAGAGGCGCAGAAAGCTTGAGTCGTGTGGATGCCGTGCTTGGCTGACGTCTGGTCTCTCCGAGTCAGCTGTTATTGGAGGAATCGTAACTAGCATTGATGGACATGGGTTAATGTTGTGTATATATCGGGTATTGTTGAATGTTGTTCACAAGCCATTGAGTTGAGGGTTTGATATTGTTATTCAAAACTGTGGTTTCTCTCTCTCTCTACACTGATTTTGGGCTGGTAAAGCAAACTCAAGGCATTCATTCATTGTTGTTCAGATAGTGCAATTGGGCCTCTGCCAAAGACCTGAAGCATGGAAATAAACAAAGCCTGGCCTGTTCCGGTAGAGTTTATTAGCTGATTGACGTTACGGGGAATAACAGTTCCCCGAAACATCCGAAAAGTCTCCAGTGTACGGAGTAAGGTTGTTAATACCGGTCCAACAGCATCCGTAATTACCGGGTATATTGTTTGATCAGCCCTTTTTTTAAACTCTGTACGCATTCAGTTGCGCAACAGTTTCTCAGAAGCCATTCATTCTTGTCTGTCCCTGTCAGATTTGGCCGCCGGAAAGTTCCTGACTTGATCCCGGATAATGGAAATTAAGGTTAGGTACGTAGTAAGGTGAGGGTGAGGTGAGGTGAGGTAAAAAGAAAAAGAAAAAGGGTGATGGCTCAGGTGACGGAAGGACAAAACGCTTGACGCAGTAGGTGGCCAGCTTGTGTGAGGCCCAATACAGCAAAGACCAATAGAAATGTCATGATGAGGGGCAGTGCCCAGCCTGCCAAGTCTTGGCGGTCTTGGCACCGTTCCCTCCGCCTACGTTCTTGGCGTAGCGTCTGCGTGAGGGTACTTGCCTCGCAGTGCCAAGCCTAACCAAGATGCAAGTACCCTTTCGCTCCTGCTACCTCTCGATCATCGCCAAGACCGCCAAGACTTTCCGCTCGTTCTCACCCTCTCTCTTGCCCAGACTTGACTTTTGCGTAAATGTAAAGGGAGCACATTCCCCCGTAGATTCTCTTTTGAACGTTCATTTGTCTCTAACTCTAACAACAATCTATCAACTCTATTTATCTCCTCTTCTTGTTTCTTGTTAGCAAGTTTGGATAGTTCACAGCCTGAGAGACGATCCTTGTTGCACCCCAACAAGACCTGGCCTACCCTCTTTAGTACTGTCACCCATCACTCACCGGGTTTTAAGCACTCGAATCCTGATCACTTCACGTTATTCCCGTCATGTCTTCTTCGGGTTCTGAGCAGAAGCCTCAGCTTCAACAACAGCAGCAGTCATCGTCGTCAGCAGATTCTTCCTCTGGCAGTGCGAGCAATGACTCCAAGTCTGTGACGCCTGCACCTAGCGCCACATCAAACACCTCACAGAGCAGCAATGCTCCTTCAACATCAAACGACGACAATCTCATCTGCCGATGGAACGCCTGTAACCAAAAGTTCCCTGCTCCCGAGGTGCTCTACGTAAGAAACCCCAATCACAGCAACTCAAAACCACAGTCATTGACATCATACAGGAGCACATCTGTGAGCGCCATGTTGGTCGCAAGAGCACAAACAACCTCAACTTGACTTGCCAGTGGAACTCTTGCCGAACTACCACGGTCAAGCGAGACCACATCACCTCACACATCCGTGTCCACGTTCCTCTGAAGCCTCACAAGTGTGAGTTCTGCGGAAAGTCTTTCAAGCGACCCCAAGATTTGAAGAAGCACGTCAAGGTAAGCCTCAACCCACATCACCCCAACTATGCACATAGAATCAAGCTCACACCAAGCAGACTCATGCCGACGACTCTGTGCTTGTCCGTCCATCCCAGGATCCCCAAGGCGGACTCAACTATAGGCCACAGCCTCCTAAGGGTATGTCTCAACTCGATTCTAGTCCACGGCTGTGGTCAACCGGTTTTCCTTCTCTTGAGGCTAATTCGCCTCCAGGACCTTCTAGCTACTACGACCACACTGGCCAGATGCGAACTAACGCAGCTGCCTTTGCACACCAAACTGGTCACCCTACTGGCGGCTACTACGCTCCTCAGCCTTCTACCAACTATGGTCTCTACTTCAACCAGCCCCCTATTAACAATGGCCGTGCTGAGCACCTTGGCTATACTGCTCATGGCGGCTACGACCGAAAGCGCACATATGACATGGTCGACGACTTCTTTGGCAGTGCCAAGCGTCGCCAGATCGACCCCTCGTCCTACACCCAGATTGGCCGTTCCTTGATGCCTCTCCACGGCAACCTCTCCGTTGCCAACGGTCCCATGGCTGCCACTGAGCAGTACATGCCTCAGCATGCTCCCGCTCCTGTCCACGCTGGTCATACCCCCGGCCAGAACCCTCTGGCTCAGCAATACTACCTGCCCATGCCCAGCGCGCGCACCCAAAAGGATCTCATTCACATTGATAACATTCTCGGTCAGATGCAAGATACCATCTACGAGAATGCCAACCACGCTACTGCGGGTGTTCACATCCACCAGTCTGAGGGCGGTTTCAACGGTTACCGCAACACTCCCTCGCCTCCTAGCTCTCACAGATCTCCTATTGGAATGCACGTCGCCACTGATGGCTACCACCCCGTGTCTGCAGCCAGCATGGCTTCGCCTCTGACGGCTATCTCTTCTACCGGGACTCCTGCTGTTACACCGCCCTCAAGTTCCATGTCCTACACTTCAGGCCATTCGCCAAGCCCATCCTCCTCTGCCATGTCTCCTCAGTCGCGCCACGGCTCAACTGCCTCGGTCATGTACCCTACTCTTCCCACAAGTCTCCCCGCTGTTAGCCAAGGCTTTGGTCACTCTGCCACAACCACTCTCGGCCCTAGCTTTGATGGCAGTGAGCGTCGCCGCTACTCTGGTGGCATGCTTCAGCGGGCTCGTGGCCCTCTGCCTCTTCCTCAGCCTCAGGAGGATATGAGCGGTGCCTCTACCCCCAAGGTTAGCGAGTCTGCTCTCTCCGTTGGCTCTCCATCTTCAGAGTCTGACACCAGTGAGACCACCCGTGAGCGCGAGGAGCAATATGACCGCTGGCTCGAGAACATGCGGGTTATTGAGACTCTTCGCGAATACGTTCGTGGACGTCTGGACCGCAAGGAGTTCGTGGATGAGAACAAATCTCCTCAACCAAGCCAAGCTGATGCTATGGATGTTGATCCTAAGAGCCCCCAGCCTCCTTCAAGGGAATTGAATACCCCCCGTGAGGGATCCTCGCTTTACCCCATTCTTCGCATGCCTGGTTCTTAGGTTACTCTTTGATTCAGCTGCTGGTTTGGCTGTACGTGTACTATTATCGTCTATCCTTTCTGCTGCGTCAAAGCAATGCAGCATATATCATGTTCATGCGGGTTTTTGTCAGTCAGCATAGGCTTTGTTTGGACTGTTTATTTTTTGGACGCTCTACCGCTGAGCATGTACTCGCGTTTGGTGGAACATATGGGCAACTATGGTGAAGTTGAAGCTCACAATTCTTTTGCGACTTATTATTCTTTGTGTTGGCAATTGCTAGACACATTCTTGTGGCCAATCTGATGGATTATGAATGACATGGGGAAAAGGTGGTCTGGATTTCGAGACGAGATAGCTATGGTTTCTGAGTTATCGGGTATTACAATTAAGCACAATTAAAAAATGCGTCAAATCATCATCTGTTCAGTCTGATTCGAATGCAAATCATCATGAATGATGTCACATTAGATGCGTGACTTGCGCGAAGCATCGTTTTGGCATGATATCGTTGATTGATGCATAAAAACAGGACGGCTCAGCGTTTGCTGGAGAGGCTACACAGACATATGCAGTACCCCTTTATACACAAGCGTATATGCACCCCGAGATGTAGTAGAAACGACGGCCAAACAAGTATTTTCCGATGTAGTCACAAGCCGTCACCTTCAATCTATGGACAGAAAGATCCCTGCCGCAAGCCCCGTACTTCCCCAAACCTGAAGCAGCGGATCTCGCGATTCTCTGTCGTAGGCTCGTAGGAGGCATAGCTGTGTCGATCTCTGTGAGGCTGAGGGACAATAAACGTCACTTGTGAGTTAACGTACTCCTTTCGCTTACAGGTAGAGTTAAGTTAGTTCCTTAGAAATGACTCTATGTTTATTGTGTTTTGCCTGTGATGCTTTTACCATCGCAGTTTTGCCTGTCGTGGTTTTTGCCTGAACGTTTTGCCTACGATGTCTTGGTTTGCGATGTTGCTGTTTCATTGAAACATGCCAGTTTGTGGGAGAAACAACCTAGGCATGGTTCTCATTGGAGTCTTGATCTGGACTGATGATACTCTGACCGGGCCGTCGGTAACTGCCTACTTATCTTAACCATTGATCCGAACTTTATACCTAGGTAATATGAAGTGAGTTTTATACTTTTGCCGTAACGACATCAAAGTTAATATTTCTACAGCCTGAAGTTTAAGTTTTCTTACGCCCTCAACTCAACCTGAGAGGGATCAGACTTTCAGCGTCAGCCCGTACCCCAAGGTTCTGAAACAGCAACGGAAATGAAATGACGGCACGTTGCGCTGCGCACAGAGCCCCTTGACTTGACACCAGGGAGAGAATAGAATAAAACAATCAACTTAAAAAGCGCCGAGGTATCAGGTATATGATATATGACAGCACAGCCGCGAAAAGGTCTTGGGTTACGTTGGCTTTAATTTCATTGATCAGGTACTATCCGCACCTCGATGTGAGCACTAGGGAGAAACGCGAAGATCAGAATAAGGGAGTTTGCTTCTTGGTAGCAATAGGATTCAAAGGAATTAGTTTCTGTTTCTGCCCCTCATATAATCTGGCAAAATGGATTCTGCAGCCGTTTAACTCATGAAGGATTTAACTAGGGACATAAAATAACCGGGACATTGCGTTTGTGAGACGTAAGTTGCCGAATGGTCCCGTCGTGAGAAGCATGTAAATTGATCGTCAACCAAGGATAAAGGAAGGGACGGGACCGTTTCATCATTTTCAATGGGCAGGTTACGCTTACCCAGTTTTTGTTCTATTATAACCGTCCTTTGAGTGAAAGTGTATTTAGATAACCTTTGTTCCTCGTGCTGGGTAGTTCTCCTTTTGCTGTTTTCTTATATCACTGTTATATCCTCTCTCTCTTCCTACGTGAATCACGAACAAACACTACTGTTCACGAATACTCTTGACCTAATACCTATATACATATACATACTTACTTCTTTCTTCATTCATCACTCACCCGTTTACTACCCTCTGGTTATCTTCAACCATAATCAGCTTCTTGCAAATCTCGAAAAGCCCGAACCTCTCAACCACATACACCAAACCCATCCATCATGCGCTTCTTCGCCATCGCCGCCCTCCTCCTCAGTAGTGTCGCCCTCGCAGCGCCCTCCGCGGAAAAGACAAAGGACTGCTGCTGCTGCGACATCTCCCAACCGGCCATAGTCTGCAAGAAAGACGTCAAAATCGAAGACTGCATCTGCGCCGCCGTAGTCTGTCCCGCCAATGCTCCCACTTACTGGCCTGCCACAGCCACACCCACCGCTACACCCGCCCCTACTTTTGCTGTCGCTGCTAAGCGCGAGGAGCCGCCTACTCCCGCAGGGCCACCGTGCTGCTGCTGCGATCCCTCCAAGAATGCCATCGTCTGTGAACTGCGTGCTCAAGGAGAGGACAATACCTGTATGTGCCCTATGGTCAAGTGCCCTGCCGGTGTGAAGACTTTAACAGTCTGGCCGGGCGCGGAGGAGACAAACATCTAAGCATTCATGAACACAGAGGACACAGGTGTTCCACTTCTAGTTCGAAAAGACGGCAACGTGTGGTTTTCGCATTGACTTCTTGATGTATATTCTCTAGGCGAGGGTTTTCGGTTGCGATCAGTATGAATAGCAAGGCATGGTCTCTTCAGAGTAGAAAGAACAAAAATAACAATTGACCTCAAGTACATTGAAGTAGTCAAATAATAACTCTCTTGATCTTTGTCTTCGTTTTCAAAAGATGTCACTCTCGTGTCGTGTTAGTGTCATCAATATCACCAAATGTGTCAACGACGACCATCAACCAGGATAACGTCGATACATTCTCAACTTAGTCTAGCTGTTTCAGGAGGAAATAGTCATCAAACAAACCTGTGAAACTTTCCAACATCCCTAGTTCAATGTTCCTGGGTCTGGAAGTCGTTCAACGTCGACGTTAACGTCAACGCCAAGGGTGATCTGCGCCACATATCAGTATGTTTACTGTTGATTGGCTGCTTTCCCCAGCACTGGATAAAAGAGGCAATCCAACGAATGTAGATGTATGAGATTACCATACAGCTAAATGCCAGGCTGACCTCCCTTGCCAACACCTTGCCAACATTAACTTCTTCGGCTTTGAATCGAATATCACTGTCTAGGTCACTGCGAATCTGCGAGTAATATGGTAGGATAAGAAATTATACACTATCGACTACAGATAGATATAGATATATGGTTGCTACTCCAAAATGCTCCATGTGTCGTGTCCCAAGGCTCAACCCCACGGAAGATAAGAATTGCTTGATGTAAAGTGTTTTGCTTCGGCCCATAGTTACCCATCAGCTGCCAGAGTGATCCAAGGCCTTTCCTCGGGGCGCATCACTGCCACCCCTCTCCATCTCTTTTTTAAGTCATTCATCTAACCCTTTTCCTAAGACCTTGGACCATGGCAGCTTGTTGTGATTGTACAAGTCGGCTAAAGGGAAAGGGAGAAATGCAAAAGTTTCATGGGGAAGGCTGGGCCACTGATGGGTAGCAATGCGAAAATTAGACCGCAGCGTAAACGGGTATATAGTAACGGGTCATGAAAAGTGCCGTTGACTCTCCGGTTGCTGAATGGCAAGGTCGAGCCATAAAAGGCGGGTTATAGGTTCGCTAATTTTTGGTAGGAACAAAAGGTTCCAAAAGAATCGTATCCAAAGCTTTGTCGTGACAAGGTCGTCCAGACGGCTCAAAGATGCATCGCCGGCGACGAACGAAGGGAAAGAGAGGCATCAAAGGGGAACCAGCTCTTTATTGAAATTGAGTACGGTCCTTCTCCTTGAGGCCGCCAATGTGGTCCATATCGATAGAGTAGAACTGACCCTTAGCCTCCTTCTCGTAGGCAGGGAGCTGCTCGTCGTTCATAGGCTCAAGACCGACAGTCGAGTTGTCGCCAACACGGACAACGAGCACACGGCCGCTCTGCTGTCGGCCTTGCTCGTCCTGCTCATCGGGGAAGGTGATGTGGATCTCCGGGACGTTATCGGGGGAGGAAGGAGGAGAGTTGGGGTTGGCAAGCATAGGACGGCCGTCTTGGTTGATAACGAAGACGCTGGAACGGCCGTTATGTGTTGTCTCGATGGTGAGTCCGCGGTGGTTGGTGAAGCGCTTGCTGTTGCTGTCGTAGTAAGAAGGCAGACCGTCCTCCTCGGATTGAAGGACTTGCTGGTTCTGGAGACGGGCGCGGCGGAAAAGAAAGAGTATGGCAACGAGAATGAGGCCGAGGAAAACAAGGCCTAGAAGGCCAAGCATCAGGTTGATCATGCTGTCGTTTGAGCCGTCGGAATCGGCAGGCATGTCAGATCGGGTGACGAGGTTGAGAATAGTAGGCATCGTGAATAGATTTAAGGTTGAATGTTACGTGGGTACAGCAACAAGAACAAATTTTGAGTTTGTAACAACGCTAGGTGCTCTGTGTATAAAGAGAACGAATGTCAGGTCGATTAACGCCTGTTCATCATAATGTTAGCAAGCCATGTACCTCATTGCCAAACTGTCACCGGCGAGAGCGATTGGGTCATGCTGTGTCTGCCGTCAAATTCATCTGCAACGCAGCCTCCAATATTGTAGCCAACGGTCATTCCGTCACGAGGCCGGAAGAGCCCATCAAGGCTCTAGAGTTGGCTTATACTAAAGGTTCGGCCAATTCGGAAACATAGCGGTCCCACCAATTCAATTCATGCCATGACGTGTTGCAGATTGATGACCCAAACAGAGAGCGACTCGAGAAATGCAGGTGGCAGGTGGAGGGTCAGATGGGACAGAGAGACGTACGCCAGGGAGAAGATATCGCCAATAGTCCGTAGATGAATGTCTGGCGAGAACCGAAAACCGAGGTGGTTGGTGATGGACCTAAGGTAGTGGGTAAAACGAAGGGATAGAGGTGGTTGGAAAGACCGGACGGAAATCAGCTGAAAGAGTGAAGCTGAAGATCCAAGAAATGGTAAAGACAAGATGTACTGGAGCAAGAAACGATGCCTTTGACGATATTCACAAATTGGCCCGCGAGGATTGGGGTTGAGAAAAGAAAAGAAACAGAGCGAGAGGAACGTCTAGTTTTGGCTGCCCGGGGGAAGATCCATGGATATGAAATCGACAGGGAGGCCCGCCCGGAAATGAGACCATGCCAGGGTGTAGGGGCCGCTAGGCGCTCGAGAGGTGCTGGACAACCACTAGGACCACTATTTCCTTGATTCCCTCAGGGGCACAGCCGCTGTAATTGGCGGCTAAAGCAGCCGGTGTTGGTGTGCTGGGGTACCTTCTCTGGTGAACTTGGGGGCACTTTCCGTATGAAGGCAACTTAGGCAAGGAGGTGCGGGGCCTCACCGCAGTCGGTTGGCTCATATTAGCCAATGAGAGAGCCTCTGAGTGTCCCGCTTCAGTCATCTAATGTTGAGCCGTGACTGGGTCTTAGAAGAGGAGCAAGGAGATGAAAGCTGTTGGCTCCAGGTTCTTCCTCTCAACCTTGCATTCTTCAACTTGGCTTCTCGAGAGACTGGATACTCGCCAGGATTCGCTACCCTCGACGCTCACATGTTCCCCTGTACGCGCGCGCTTTATTGGTTGAACGACTCGAAGCCGTTGGTGTCCCCGCTTCCCCTGCCAAGCTACCCAGGCCAGGTACGGTGAAAGCCTGGATATGTTTTCCAGTGGACGACAACAAAAGAATCGGTCCCGACTAGCTTATCGATAAGACAGCGAGACAAGGAGATGATGCCTCTACTGGTGCTGGATTGGACTCAATTCTTTGACCTCATCTAAAAACAATGCTGAAAGGGGCCTAGATTGCACGCGAGAGTGGCAAGCACCCAACTTTGATTTCGACGCCAATGCAAGGCACGAACGGTTATCACACACAAAGGGACAAGTTCAAGCACAACCCCCATGCTAAGCCCAGCGCCACGACGCTTGCAAAAGCAGAAAGGTCACTGGGATTGGAGGGCCTATTGCTTCGAATCGAATGAAAGCGAGATGCCCCTGACGCCTCAACCGCATGCGCGTGATGACTTTGTTCAGACGTTGCATAGCCACTCTTCTTCCATCGTTTTCTTCCTTCAAACCTTTGTCATATGCATACGGACATAAGCAGGCAGCACGCGCGTTCGACGGACTGTGCTGTGCTGCTTCTATTTCGAGCAAGACGATCGTAAAAGGTAATCGGACAAGCTCTGCAGTACAAGCTTGATCCATGCTTGAGAAAAAGGCGGGCACGCAATCGCTCATCCCTTGTATCTCGTTTGCCTGGCCACTTACCGGCTTCATTTAGGGTGGCTCCAACATCTGTGCTTCTCGTCCACGTTGCCACGATACTTGAATCGATCAGGAGACATATTATAGGTAGTTCCCCTTTCTCGCGTACTTGCCTATTACCCTGCACAGCTACGAATGGGTCCTGGGTAGTTGACGAGTTGTAACTTCTGACTTTTCATCTGTTTTTTTCTCCGACCGGCCAACGAGTTAGCGGACGACAATGTACCCTGGTAAAATGTCACCAAGCGTCGCCCAGGGTCAAGCACACCATGTTCACCCCATGTAGGCAGGTTTGTTTGCTCAGGGGAAACTCTCACAGAGGATGGTTGCGTGACATATACTTCGAAGATGTATATATCGCTCATCATAACTCTACTACGTAGTATGTACATCTCGTTGTGCGGTCTGAAGTCTTACGATGAAACACTTGACAAGTAAAATCACGAGGACAAGCATTCGCAATCAATCAGTCGATTGGATAGCCTTACTATTTGAACGGTTAGCATAATCACTATAGCTGTCTAATATAAGATTTCACAATCTTGCGGTTAGTGAGCCCCTTAGTAAGAGTAGTTTTTCTATTCCACACATTAACGGAGTTTCGGACAAGTAGGCGACGTCCCTTACTATCAATCATTCGGTTATTTGCCTCGAAAGAGGATGCTTTCTCCAATCCACTGTTCTGTGATATTATAAGATCTACAGTGATAATGATAACTGGGACATGAGTGTTTCGAATACTATACCATTAAACATATTACTATTTGGTAGTATTATGTGCTCCACCGTCTATCATCTACCTTACCAATATCAGAGCGGAGATTTCCATGATCACCGGAAGCTTGCCGTAGAACACTGAGAGCTGAAAGCTTGGTCGTCACTCCTCAGCAACGACCTATTAGCGCTCCTACGACTATAGCTACGCGTTCTTTGTCAACAACATATTTTTACTTCGTTTAAAATGCACAGTTGCTAGGTCAGGGGCAGAGCATAACCTAGGCCGAGCATGTCGGGACTTTCGGAATGCAATAATGAGGCCATCACAGGATGTTTGGGACATGAACATGAAACATTTTTGCACCACAATAAATGACAACAAACAAAGCATACCCGATCACAAAAGCTAATGTTTTTCAAACTACGGAGTACAGCAATATGCATTAATCCTTTTTGTTTTTCATTCAAGATCGCTATGCCCTGACGCGTTTTGGAGAAAGATGTAGTCGACTGACTGACTGTTTAGGGTAAGGAGCTGCCAGTTGAACAATTGACGAAATATGCTATATTCTGATGCCAAGTGCTCAAATGAATCTGAGCCCTTCATATCCGATACAAATCGGTCCTCAACACACGCGCAAATGGGCATTGTCTTAAGAACAGCTGTCGTTATGGCAATGTTTATCATTTCCATCAAAAGGCGCACTCCTGGGACACGCAAGTGCTGGTGCCTTTTGTTTTCCCAGGTCCCAGGATCCATCTGGATCTGTCCCCTCGCCTAGACTTTGTCCATATCAACATTGTTTAGTCTCGCCGGAGACATTTCTCCTTACAAATGCTGAGGATCTCATATGAATGACGCTGTCACAGGGCTTTATGGTTATAAGCCCGACCACTGTCATGTGTAGGTTATTTGGGTGTTGGCGTGTTGTCAATTTGCTCGCTCATCCTCTCACCTCTAGCCTGTTGAAGATGTGGCAGTAAGATATTTAAAATTATCGTGGCCATAAGATATTGAGGCGTATCCTTCCAAAATGCGCACATACCGAGAAAGCAGCATCGTCAGGGAAGAGGATATTTGTCAGTTTCGAGAGTTTCGTCGATTTGATTTGCATTTCAGCAACAATACAGCCTACTAGGGTAGCCAGAGAAATGCTTAACATCAGAAATGAATTCGTATTATCCAGTTTCTAGCTTTGTTATACAATTTCAATCCATGTTATACTTGGAAGTTATATCTATCAAATGCTGTCATTTAGACCGCCATTCCCAGGAAATTACGCACATTATATGTATCGGTTGATGGCCGTTGCCCATGAGATTGAAACCTAAAACAATACGAATATGTTGATGCTGAAGTAGACAAATTACGGAACATTAAAAGTCAAATCGTTAAACTCAACGCTTCCCTGATCAGGATATAACGATATGGGGTGACAGTGAGCTAAGCCACATTGGGCATGGCCTGACGGGTGCCCGCAGCAGCGCCGTCTTGGCCTCTGAAGCTTCTCCCGCTTCAGGCCATCATCAGCCATCAAACAATATGAGGCTTCAGGTTTGAAGTAAAACCGCCAGTCATGATGTTATTAGATAGATATTTCCACAGCCGTTGGACCGAGAAGCAATCTCACGCTGCTCAAAGTATGACACATGGCAGAGAACGGCCAGCAATGGACACAGTTACTCGTCAGAGAATCCTCCATGCTGAACTAAACACCCTCCCTCGTTGCACCTTGTTTCTTGGGGTTGCTCAATCATCAGTATCAAGACACGATTGATCTTGATGTCATTTTCATGCAAAAAGACACATTTTGTGTGACGCTCGGGAGATGCAAGCCCCCCTCCTTGTGCCAAGTAGCGAGGCAACACAGAGATAGCGGGCGACCAGCCAAACAGTAATGCTTTTCAAGTGCGGTTGCAGCCCGGACTCAGGTTGAACAATAAACAAAGGAGTTTGTTACGACAGTGACTGAAAGATAGTTTGACAGGTATTTTTGTGGTGGTAAATGGGGCAATGAGCACTTGGGGTTTTAGCAGTGTTTCAACAAGTCATCTAACACAAAATACGCCGATGAAGGCAGATGATTTCTCTTGACTTCGTTGTCGAATGTATGTGTATGCCACGATTTTAGTCATTGAGGTAATGCTCTGTACCCTCAAAAACTGAGTTCCCTTAAGAACTATATCTATACTTGTGGCTTTTAAGCGAGGTCCAGTACTAGTTATTTAATAGGCATGGTTTACGCGGGATGGTCCTCTTGATCCCTTTTTTCATGTAACTTGTACGCTGTCACTTGCTGTCATGTCCCTCGTCGACTCAAGAATCCAATAACTGTACACTATCGGCTCTTCATCTGCCTCCCTGATTGTTCACCAAAGCTGCCTGCTACTAAGGGACAACTACACGGCCCTCCCTGCTTTAGAGTACGACCCCTGGCTGGTCCTCTTTAAGCATATTCTACACTACTACCCTTACCTCCACATCTATTCATATCACTTTATTCGATACTGTGTCTAGACTAACTTATTGCTAAACCGCAGACGCAGGCGCAGAAACAGAAACAGCCACATACATTTTCGGGCTTGTCTTGCCCGTCATTCCTCATCATTCCTCTGCCCTGAACGGTGTCTCCCTTAGCCGCGAGGAGGAACATTCTGTGTCCTACTCAGTGCCCAGTGCCCAGTGCTCAGTGCTCAGTGCTCAGTGCTCACTACACTTGCCTTGACTACTCGCTGGCCCGCACATTCCGACACTCGGTGTGCTACCTTGCGTTGGTTTGCCCTTGATTTCCATAGCTCGCGGGAGACTACATCTTTTTTGTGTAAAATAGGCTCTGCTCCCGCTTGACTGAAGCTTTCGGTTGCTGCATCTTCTTTACACTTAAAACCCAAGCAAAGTCTGTCTTCGTTCCGTCAACATCAACACTTTTGCTTCACCTACACTTCTAATGTCTTAATCCTCTATTTCTTGTCATTTCTATTTACAGTTTTATGTAAATAAACTCCTCAAATACTACAAAAATACAAAAGCCCATCCACCAAAAAAAATATAACCCCCCCAAAGAATCCCAGCTTTCGTCAACCAAGGTTTTATTCACCCTTGCAACTCTCTATCGATTGTCTACCTTGCGGAATTTCTACCGCGGAACTACCGACTCTCTAAACTTCTTGTTATATTGATCAACTACAAACCTTCTGCTGCCTGTTGCATCTCGTGACAGACTCAGACTCAGGGATCATACAGTCAATACTGCCAACCAAGCACACCGTACAGCGCTACAGATCTTTACCGCCCCTGGCCGGTCCCAACACATAACCTGTCTCTATCGCCTAGGATCCTGCTACATTCCTAAACATATCCCACACAAACCCAGAGTAGAGAACTTCTCTGGAGTCGATAATTCAACTGAATCTGGTCCAGGACGACTATTTTCTCAACTATCAGCATCGATTTGCCGTTAGTACATCATGTCTAGCAAGACTGGCAACAACCAGGTAAGCCATTCCCTACTTGGCATTCGTTGTTCTTATTTCTATCACTCCTCATCTTCCTAATCTCCTTCCCTCCCTTGATTAGCGATACCCTGGTTTCAAATGCCCTGGGCTGGGGCCGAAGCTGGGGTTGGGTTTGGTCTGGTCTGGTCTGGTCCAGGGATGCGACGTCAGAGATGCTCGTGTGTCGAAACGAGACCAGATGCGTCAGACTAGCGCAAGTCTCGCTACGATTCGCTCCCGCCTCCAGGTCTGCAAGTGCAACGCAACCCAAAAAAAAGGCCTTGCTGTCCCCCATAAGTTACCATCAATAGGTCCATACTCCATACTTATGCACACCAAATCAAGCCCAACTCCAAACACAAGCCCTGTGCAAACCACACATCACCACATCACCACAACATCACAACATCACAACATAGCGACTCAATATTCTTATTGTTTCTCCGACTTCATCGCATACTAACATCGTACAATAGCGTCACCAGCTCAACCCTGCACCTCACCACATCATGGCACCGGGAAGCCACAGTAGAGTGCAATCCGCGTCCATGCATAGTCTCAACGCAAACTCCGAACCTGCATCCGACGTCTGGAACCTCAACAACACTCGTCCTCTAAACTTGAGAGGTATGCTGAACCCTTCCTTTCTTCTGCTTTAATCTCCCTGCAACAATACTGATGTTCAGCTCAGACAACGGCGACCGATCCAATGCCTACATGGCCTTCAACCCCACAACCAACAATCGTCCATGGAACACCAATACCGTATCGCAATCGCCCAGCTCATCGCCGAGCAGGACGCGGAACGTACTTGCCAACAACGATTCGGATTACGCACAAATGACTGGAGGAATAAGCCAATTAAGAATGTCGAACATCCCGACCACATACAACAGTGCATATACCATACCTGCAAACTCCGACAACTTTGTGCCCTCAACGAGTGTCTTTTCCTCATACCGGAACCATCGTTCTACCCCTTCTCGACATTCTCAATCTCAGTCCCAATCCCAATCATCGCCGCCATTCTCTGCCGCCCATGCTGCGAGCAACTCGACCCAGTCTCAGCGGGCAGCGCAGCCTTACATGTCTCCCTACCAGGTGAATAACCAAGCCTATAGCTTCAACAACACGCAGGGCATTGACGATTCGTCGTCGCAGTTCACGGACCGATTGTCTATGCCTTTGGAATCACGTCCATTTCAGTTCAATCCTGGTTCTCAGCCCTGGAACAATGACGGCAGCGTGCACCGGAGCCTGGAATTGCCTTCTCAGATGACCTCACATTATCAGCCAGTCAGCCGAGGGTCTATTGACCGCGGCACATCGAGCCAGGCGGAGCAAGGAAATAGCTCTAGGTTGCACACGGCTTCCTCGAACGACTGGGGCCGCAGCCTTGCTGGCCGTGATGCCCGACCATTCAATGAGGAGCGTCGCATGTCAAACCAACAAGCTACGCAGCATTTCCCAGCCTACTATGCCAATCAATTTGTATATTCCGAGCACATGGTGCCGTACGCATCAGGAGCTGAGGCGCGCCTGGTTCACCAACTGGCATCTACTCAACAACTGGCATCTTTGTACGGCCCCTACGCATCTGGAGTTACAAACTTGCCTCAAGAAAGCGAGCAAACTACGAGGGCCAACGCCTTCATACAAGAGATTGTCCCTCGCATAAAGGGGAACAAGAGCATCGATCTCAATCAGCTTTATGAGTTTATTGTCGCGTGCAGCGGACACCCGGAAGTATCAAGGTTCATCCAGAACAAGCTCGAATCAGCCAACAGTGCTGAAAAAGAGAAGATTTTCAACGGTATTGGAGACGATGCTGTCGCTTTGATGAAGGATGTGTATGGCAACTACGTCATGCAGAAGCTGCTTGAGCATGGAAGCCAGGCACAGAAAGCGCGCCTTTGCAATTGTATGAGGGGTCATATGTTTGAGCTTTCAAAGAATATGTACGGTTGTCGTGTGGTCCAGAAGGCAGTGGACATTTTGCTTGTTGCGCAGCTTGTCGAACTCTTTGACGAGCTCAGAGAACACATCGAGGAAGTGATCGTGCATACGCACGGCAATCACGTTATCCAAAGAGCTGTTCAGGTCGTCCCCCAACAGCATATCGCTTTCATCTTCGAGTTTTGCCTGGAAAATGTCGTCAAGCTTTCCCAAGACCAAAACGGCTGCCGTGTCGTTCAGCGAGTGCTTGAAAGGTGCACCGAGGATGAAAGGGCTACAATTCTTAACACGCTTCGTCCCAAATGGGAAAATCTTATCCAACACAGCTGGGGTAACTATGTCGTTCAGCATGTCCTCGAGCATAGAGGTGCTGAGGAGAAGCTCCCAATCATCGAGTTGGTCAAGAGCAACCTTGTCCGCTTTTCTAAGCAGAAGCTTGCATCCAACGTGGTTGAGGCATGCATCCGCTGGTGCACGAACGAACAGCGCAGGGAAATACTACAGATCTTCTTGACCCCAGGCGCGGATGGCACAGACACATTGCTTGATGTCGCAGGCGATCAGTATGGAAACTATGTCATTAGTAAGCAACTGCCACTGCTGCTCACGAGCAATTTATTGACTACATCAGTTCGTTTGGACAAGAAGCTCGGGGAACATAGTCCACCTGAGAACCAGGCGCTGCTGGACGAATTGCGACCCCGTTACGAAAAGCTCAGGACGGCAAACAATGTTATGCCTAAGGTCTTGAGTACATTGGGTAGGGTTGTCGAGGACGCATCTCACCCTCAAAACGGAACGGGCAGACTCCAAGTCGAAGTGGACTCGGCTGCACCAACTCCAGTATTGACGAACGAAACCAACAGTCCTCAAAGTGATGGCCCCCTAAGTGCTAATGTGAGCGCCATCGGAGTCCCATCTGCCGACATGAAGACCCCGGCACCGCCTCTGCAGGTTCAAGATCATGAGGCATAAGCGATCCATTAAAGACAACAACAGAATGTTCGTTCTCATACAATCAGTGGTATTGCACACCTTGTATCACAGATGAACTGGGATGTGTTGCTTCAAGAACAAATCCTATCCCTAAAAGCTACAATCGAGGATAACATACGGTCACTAGAACATGATTGGTACTTGGTTATGGGATATATGCCACCTTCATAATGTTTGGGTACAGCGTTGGGCTACGGAGGTGGATGGAGTGTTGATCGTGGGGTAATTTCTGGGTTTTGATTATGGACGAATTCACAGCGGTCACTGGGTTGGGGATAGAAAAATGGACAAATGGAAGAACTGGCAAGTTCACCCACCAATGGATCTTACGCGGACACATCAGGGCGAGGGGTGTTTGAGCCTGATGTTGGATCTCTGTTTGCTTTTGTCTGATATGCTAGTGTTGGACTATATATGGGAGAAGGGATGAGGGCTTTGCCGCGGTAGACCAAGCGGTTATTGGGGAGTTGACCATGACAGCGTTGCTTTACTTTTGGATGAGAGGGACAAGAAAGATACCGGCTGATCGATGGATACTGGACGAAGAATGCAGTATAAACGGAAAGGACACATGATTAAGCCTGGGCTGCAGATACACATAAACACGACGGGAAAGTCGCAGCATTCGAGATCTGCAGGTAATTAGTACCCCAGGTTTTTAATGAAATAAAGTTGAAATTGAAAAGGAGCCCAAGGAACTTTGATAAGATAAGCTGCGGCTAATATCGGTACTTGTGAGTTGAGTTGTCATGTATGAGCTAACCTCTTTTGGGGATAGAATGACGCCAACGCCAGATGGTGGGAAGCCAAGTCACTTAGGCAGGTACGGCGATTCCCGACTCCGACTCCGAGACTCAATTTCTAGTTCATGTGCTGTTCAGAGCAGTGTACACCTTTTAGTTCGCACAACAAATACTCCAGATGAGGCATGTTAAATACAACCAATACTTCGCCTAGTATCTATGTCAGATTCGAATCGTTTGGCACTCGGTAGCCATCGCTGACCATTCACCACCCAATCGACTACCCCTACTCTTGTTCGCGGGGTCTTTGCCAGCCATGACAGCCGCTGCCCGCTTGACTTTTCTGAGTCCGCATGTGCTACGTGGATTGCGTGCGACGCCTCGTTCTGCAGCTGGTTTTGCGAGACATAGAGGCACTTTTGCGAGACATAGAGGCACTTTTGCGCGAAGGAGGGGAAGGCTGTTGAGCCTCAACCCCTAAAGGTGGATGCGACCCCGAAGCTCAATACCTTGCATCCTCTCACTAGCGACGCCCCTACTCGTCCCGAGCTTGATAAGAACACGACCCAAGAGCCGGTGCAGTCTACGATCGATGAGTCAGTTTCGACAAACAATACCCAACAGGCTGCTGCATCATCGAGCAGTAAACCACAGACCAAGGACGATGATACATCCAAGGAAGAACAAGCCAGGACAGTTCGGGAAGAGGCCAAGCAGAGTGGCCCCCTTGAGGCGGTCTTGCACATGGAACCTCCCAAGACGACAGAAACGACAACAACAAGACTGGGCCCGACAATGAGCCCACCGCCCTACGTCCATCACTTTGACACTTATTCGCTCGTAAAGCAATTGCAGGACGGAGGGTATTCGCAGGCGCAGGCTACGACATCGATGAAAGCAATTCGAACATTACTTGCAGAGAACTTGGAGATTGCGCAATCATCTTTGATCAGCAAGAGCGATGTGGAAAATGTGAGACATTATTGGGATAGGCTGATAGGCAATGTGACATTCGCTAACGGCTTTGCCTAGGAAACATATCTATTCACGGCGGCTTGTTCAGAGTTGAGTACCGAAATTAAGAATAACCGACGACTCGAAGAGGAACAACTGCGACAACAACGGACGCACTTGCAGCACGAGGTCGACATTTTGAATCAGTCTCTCAACCAAGAGGTTCATGCGCTAAACGATAATGTGCGGGGCTCTTTCAATGATCGAAAGATGGCTGTCCGGGAAGAGCAGAAAGTTGTGGAGAGCGCTGTAGGTTTTCATCTTGGACTGATAAGGCTGGTATGCTGACATTGAGGCAGGTTCAACAAATCAACTACAAGATTAGTATCGTGCTCAGTAGCGATGCGAAGTCAGAGATTGAGGCTGTGCGCTGGATTCTTATCCGTCGCTCTGTCGTGGGTATACTGTTCATGGCGGTTTTAACACTTGGTACGCTTCGATACGCTACCTACGTCAGTCATGAGAGACAAAGAGAAGTCGATCGTGTCAAGAAAGAGGAGGAAGAGAAGCGAAGGAATGGCGGAAAGCAGGATCGCGCCACAGATGCTGATGCAATCGCAATTCTAGCTGCTAACTGAGTATGAAGTGAAAGAGCGGCGAGGTTAAGGGCTGGAACATAACACACAGGCGAGACGAACAATTTTCCTTGGGATTTATAACCGATACCCTATAGATTTTCTACTTGAGAGCAAAATGGGCTCTTCGTACACTGGAGGCTGCGTCATGGGACCTGTTGGGATTTTCATGAGCTGATGAGAGCCTTGATATGATGGGTCAGGGACATACATACATACACATTGTACATACAAACACAGCATAAAGTTGGCTTTGACAAGCTTATTTCATAGATGCATATAGATATTTTGGAATTTTAAAGACCAGCAAATCTCTGGCTCTCTTTACTCGAGTAAACGACGTTGTTGCCAGCCACGTGCGGTAACTTGAACACTTTACCCCACGCGCTTATCGTTTATCGCCCGTCGCGTCTCCCGCAATCCACCAACACCAAGACTAAACATCACCACCACCACGAACTATCTTGACTGACTTCCGCACCAATGGCACCCGATCCGCAACCAGAGCCCCCCGCGCAAGCCGAAACGGCCCAAGACACAGCTTCACAACAACCACGGCAACAATCGGAGCAAGAACAAAATCCCAACGACTCAGAACCCCCCGCGTCTCCTCCCCTCCCCCAGCGACACACAGCCGTGACACCCGGTCCCCGTGCAGCGCGTCTACAAGAGCTCTATGCGCGGTCGCTGAAGAAGACGCTGGGGAAAGTTGGCTGGGGGAATGTGGCTGGCTGCTACCCCACGATTGCGAAGAGGGCAGAGGGGGTGCTGAGACAGGTTCAGGGACAAATGGTTGATAAACTGGGCGAAAAGTGCGAGGTACGTTTTGGTAACATTGGCGCAAAAGGACGGTACTAATACAATTGATTGCAGAAAGAGTTTGAAAATATCATTGTGTCGAGACAGGTTGTTCCGAAGCTCAACGATCTAGAGAGCCTCATCAGCGATGCCTCCCGGCGACGCACTGGATCCAAAACAGAACCCCCCACACCGTAAGTTCTCTCGTCTTGTTCGGGTCGACGCTATATACTAATAAGTACTCAGGCCTCATCTCCTCCCTCCGTCGACTATCCTCGCCGCGCACCTTACACCCTCTCTCACAGCCCACCAATCCCAGCTCAACGCGCGCTTACAAACGACACAATCGCAAAATGCCCTGTTGCACGACGAGGTGCAACGCCAACGAGAGGAGATTCGCGCACTACTGGATGCCCTCGAGGCTGTCGTTGCCGATGTTCAGGGCGCAAATGACGCGCTGCGACCGGTCGTTGACGATGTCGCTGCTGAGACAAGACAAGGAATTGCGGCTGTTGAGGTTGCTAGTGGTGGCGGACAAAAAGAAACGACAAAATGAGATGGAAGTCAGGGCAGGTTGCAGAGTTGAAGCCGTGTACTGGGGTCATGTAATGAATTCGGAGTCATGGGGCACCTATTTGTGCCAAAGGCATTATGATACCAAACTGATTTATCTTGCTTGTATAGCAGCATCTACGAAGAAATGTTCTCACGAGACCAATCATCTGATAAAAGGGCCATCTTTGATGTGTATCCTATGCAAAATTTCTATGAATAAGTAATACCCCCAGCAATGCCCTCTCATACCAACGTTGTAAGCGAAGATAGATAAGGATCTGGCACTTGCTTTATATGCAAAAAATCCAAACTGCTCAGGGTGTGGCTAGCCAACACTCATGCCATGCAGCGCTCCTCGATGTCGAAATGCATGAGGTTCTAAAACAAATAACAAAATCAACTGTTAACTCCGTTCCATGCTCGTGAGACCTCGTCACCATTGGCTGATGCAACCCGCAGCCATTCATGCGCCAGATATGCAAAGTACCTATGTACAGTCGTGAGAAAGGAGATGTGATGTGCACACATCTCTGTATATGATATGTGATATGTCGGACGACTTATGTGGTGAGTCAGTTATAAATGGTAGAATATCATGACGGGATAGAGTGTAGGTCATGTCAGGTGGGATATGGCTGGTCCCATTGGCGAGTGTTTTTTGTAAGAGAGTGATAAGAAATCGAGTATATGAAAACGGTGTAGGCGATGCGGAGATAAAAGTCGTATGCGTTTGGCCAAGAGCTTAGATAAGTCTGTTTTCGGTATGAACCGTTTGCCAAGCACCAAAGTAGTCGATCTCACCATAGGCGGGCGGGAGGACCCTGACCATTCGGCCTGTCGTCCAATCAACATAGAACTTTTTGCCCTTGCTGATGATGTATGGTGTTTTGCGGGGACTTCTGAAAAGCAGATTGCTGTAACATAGCTTGGCGTACAGCAAGTCATGGGCACTCGACCACTGATGTTCTGGTATCCATTTTCCATCGACAGGGTCAATGCCCATGTTGTTGTATGACGTTGTGCTGAGACGACGGGCGAGATCAATTCGTGGTGGAGGCTCTGCCACATCTTCTTCATCTCCTTCTACCTCGATTTCAGGTTCTAGTCTCGTTTGAGATTCCGGAGCCAGAGGCAAAGATGGGGCTGACGGACGAGCTTCACTTGTTGCCGATATCTCCTCGGATCCCCCTTCAATGCCCAGTTCCGACAGATCTACGGCTGTTGCAGTCGGTGACTGGCCATGGAACCAGCGAATACGTTGTATTCGGGGAATAGACATATCGCGAGGGAAGTCACGGTCTTCCAAAGGCAGAGCAATGTCGATGGCTGCGAACAGACCTTCAAGCCACTTATTAAAAGTACTCAACTCGACACAACACAACAGAAATTGGTCCGTCTCTGCTCGAATGCGGATGGTATATCGCCGTCTATATCATGTTAGTCACACGGCCTTCAGTTTTTCGTACCCAGAACTCATAGCAGCTTACTTCTTGTAGTCAGCAGCGATACCGACATCCGCATATAGAAGGCTATACGTTTTCTCGAGCTTGCCCTTCTTTACCCATGGAGGGTTATCCGGGTCGACTGATGGTCCGTCATCACGTGTCCTGCCCCAACTCCAAGCCTTCTTGGTCCCATATATGCTAAGAGCAGTGCCATTTAGACAGACGTATACGGGATACCATTGGCGATCCTCGGCCCTCTTTATCAAGTTTTCGATTTCGTGTTTCTTGTCAAAGACGCCCTCTAACGATAATGAGTTCTTGTAGTCAGGCAGTCTTTCGTTTCCTGTATCTGGATGAAGTTGAGTTTGGCCGCCCCCGTCAGTCGTGAGCTCGGTCTCCTTCTCCAAACGATTCCCATGATGAGAGGAGACTTTCGTTGTTGTCGGTGGTGGATCTCGCTCTTGCTGGTACGGAGGCGGCTGGGAGGGTCGGCGCGGGTTCGTCATAACACGCTGATAGTGAAGGTCTTCCTCCATCGATACACGCCGCCTGAGAGGCGGCGAAGTAGCAGCGGTCGTGGATGATTCATCGTCCTCGGCCGCAAACCTGCGTAGGTCCATTGGAGGGCGACGGGACTTATATGAAGTCGAAGAGGGTCCCACAACCGGCCGGTGCGGGACGGGGATGGCGCACGAAGTTTCTCTGTGGTCTGGGGGCGTGAACCTCAACGAGCATTGACCGCAGGAGTCTCCATAGAGGATGGTAGATTGAGGAGGTTGATCATTCCGACCCGCTCTGAACGTTATGTGGAGAGAGTTGAAGGAAGAAACTGGAGCGAGCCAACAGAAGACGTGGGTAGAGAATCAGAACAGTCAGCACGGATCCACGAAGAGAAGTGTCGTGGAAGAAGGTCGCACGCAGGGGCCGTAGGTTTGGAAGTCGTGGATCGAAGGGGGGTGTGAGCCGAGCTGGAAGACGGGGTTGACGGGATATCGGTAGGGCCCAAATCAGACGTGCCTCCGTCTGGCTTCGATGGGGTATGGAAGAGGAATGGAAATGCGGCGGCTCTTTTGTTCGTGGTGACTAGGGTCGAAAGTCAGGACAATGGTGGTTAAACCAAAGCAGAGCGACGTCAGCCGTTTCAAACAGGCCCACGTCGAGTCGGGTTTTGAGGAGGATTCGGAGAGAGTGGAGCGCAAATCGTAGAAATGTGAGGGTGTGGGATATCTGGGACCGTTGACCAAAGCGCCGGCGCAGAGTGGCGAGATGAGGCTGCACTGCTGCAGTACTGCACGCTACTCGTATTTTACGACAGAAGGGATTTCGCCTAAATCTAAACAAGTCAGGTCAGTCACAGAAAAGATCTCATGCGACGGAGTCTTGATTGGCCTTTTGTCTCGGCCGGGCTGTGGGATGCGGATGTGATGCGATCCGCACTTTTGTAGAGAACATACTAATGCGCCGAATTTCCGCGCTGACTGTCGATCTCAACTATATCAGTGGGTATTTTGTTTGATTTGGCATAGAATTTTGTCTGGTAATGTTTCAAGAACAGTTATAGTTGACTATTACTTGTTCTCCAACATCAATGATGAAAGGTGTAAGATGTCGTTGGTGGTGCCAAGTCCAAGGTTCTCCTCTTTCTTGTCAGGCTTGGTTCGCGAGCGATATTCGATTCAAGGACATGGAGTACTGTACCACGGTTGGTTTGGGGAAGGGACACCTTGATCGCTAATGCCCCCAACTTTGAGCAAGCACGACACATGGTTGCCCTGCGCCTGCGCCTGCGACTGCTGCTGGCTATGGCTCCGGCTCTGGCTCCGGCTCTGGCCTCTCTCCAATCTATGGCAGGCGCCGCATGTTGCAGGTTCAAAAGGACCTCCTTCCCGCCAAAAGGTCCCGCGCGACTGGGGTCTCACAAGTCCATAGAACCGCACGAGGAAGTTGCAACGCGGCCCCACCGTCCATCAGCCAAAACTGCTAGTCCCGGATGGGAAGGAACGAATATAATCGGCAAGAACGGCACCACAAGGGAACAACGACCAAGGGTTTCTTGGCAATCGCGGGTACTTGCTCGCACGATAGGTTCTATCCACTGCCAATGCATATGCTGCATTGTAACATCGAATTATATGTTTGATGTATGATATTGACCGACTATAAACTATACTTCCCCGACTATAGGTAGTCTTGGTATTTCGCAATGGGAATGGCAATGGCAATTGCCCTGCCTAACAGCCGGGAAGCAGTGCAGGAAATCTCCGCACCCGTTAAAGTTCAAGCCTTGATGAGTACCTCTTCAACGTACCTCTACTCCATAAATACGCCATGTCTGGATATCTCGGCCGGGTCTGAGACAGTGATATCCGGGATCCGATGCTACCTGCAAGTGCAAGGCATGATAATTATTCTATTCACTGATAGGATACCAAGTCGCACAAAAGTCCTTCAATAGTCAATATATTCTCGGCTTCTCCTTTCATTAATCCGAGACGGCGCATACAAGACGGTCAACCAACAAGAAAATAGAATACCCGGCCGCTTGACAAAAGTGCCCTTTTCACAGTCTGGACATGAATATCCATTCACTTTAACTCCTGATTCGCTCGTTGCAGACAAACCAGACTTCAGGGAAGAACATGCAGTTTTCTTCAGTCAGGAGTCAAACAAGACAGCTTACGTTACTTCATCTTTCAGACTTTTGCGTCCAACAAACTTCCAAGGGACTTTTGGAACCACCATTGGCACCTTTGATAGCGGCCCCTCTCTGTGTCTGGGGTTCTCTTTTGCTGAAAAACAAGTGACCCCACTCATCAATCTATAATGGTATTTTGTGCTGTTCTTATTATTCAGAGTCACCTGTTGTGGCATTGCATTATGCTCAAGTTTCATGCGGACTGACTCAACGAATCAATAGTTCCTTTACCCATTTCTGCTCTACTCAGACATGAAAGCAACGGGACAAGTCGCAAACTGAGACGAATTGGCATTTGATTGACAGCGGTGCGTGAGGTGTTAGTGTACATACAGCATTTCCGGACTGTCTCCGTTGAAACTCCCCGTCTTACGGTCCATTCAATCCCCATAATGGTACACTATTGAACACAAAAGTCCGAGCAGGGCCGATTCAAAACCCCATCACGATCGCTGCTGAGTTACCTTGACTGCGGGGGAGAAGTATACGCAACCTATTCGCTCGGCGTGACTACGGATGATCAAGATAATCAAATCCATGATCAATCGAACATGCAGTGTGAATGATGATGCTTGATCATCTCCAGATTTGGCCTCAGACGCCGGCAGTCGAATTACTTCCTGACGATCGCGCAAATCTCGCGGTAATTATAACTCCGAGAGACATGTAAGCAATCAAATCCTGTTACTCACGGACACCCAAGGTGTTGCAAGTAAAAAGGTTATGCTCTATGCCGATCCCTGCTTCATCTTATTATTACATGAAAGCCATCCTGGCAAACAGTTTCAGTCATGGCAAGGTCTTGATTCGAGATTTTATACATTCAACAATACTCCGCACGCATCTAAATTCCAGCCAAGTAGACGCACCTCTCTCATGTCATGCTGTGATTTGCTCCTCGACAAACACGCTTAAAGGACAAGCTTACAACGATGATCCTCTCCCGTCTTGGCTGCAACCTCCAGTGATCTCACTCATACAACGAAATGCGATAAACTAAACTCAAGCCGCTGTCTCATTTCTCGCTGATCTCCAGACAACTAATTCCCCGGATATCTCGGCACTGGCCGCGTCTCAGACCTATGTTGGAAAATCTTTCTTTTATGATGCGTGTTGTTGTTCTTTTCGTCCTTCTCAGACCTGCTTTGAGAAGGTCGCAAATAACCGAGGAACCTTTTGTCTTCCCATTCGCGGCGCTTCCTGAATGAGAATATGGGACACGCCCTGGATGATCGGGATAGCGCCCGATCAACCGAGCGAATCTGAGTATGCGATAGAAGCCGCCGTGTTCCGACCACACGTGCGACTTCACCGTCAATAGAGCTGATCTACAACCTATAAACAAGGACTACTTTGTATGTAATTATTACGCGTGAGTATCCTCTTGTGTGCAAAAGTTCCCAGAAACTGTCAATGCCCTCCCCGTTACAAAAGAACCTTGAGGGAACACATTCTCACCAACGAACCGTTCGATTTGCTTGGCCCACGAGGCTCAACTTGATTTCGCATCTGCTACTTGCAAGGGCAACAACTCAACCCGATCGAATCAGTAACGGATGTCATCGCCAAGCCCCTATATAGCCTGGGTATACATAACTTATGCTACGTTACTTGGCATGATCATATCGATCTCACTTTGACCAGATATTTTGTTCTTTCACCTACTGCTTTTGGCAACTTTGCTGTGAGTACGGAAACCAAAATATACTGATCATTACTTGCACAGTAAAAAGTACAGAACATGGTCTCAGTAGACCCAGTCTTCTCGGACCTAAACCCTCTTCCGCCTTAATCAACTGTCACTGTCTCTCCGGTATACCCATTGATATTCCTCTGTCCATCCGGGTACAGCCTCTATCCCCCACCCGTTCGCTTTTGTAAGATATACACGTTCATTAGAAAGTAATGATGCCAAATCAAAGCTCCCAGTCAAGGGCCTTTTCCCCGTTTTTCGCTGAAATCCGTAACCCAATCGCCGGCTGGGAGGATCAGATGCAGATGCAGCGCGCAAACCACCGAAACTGAAAAACGAACAATCATGACTCCAAATTCCCAACTCCATCCTTCCTCCAAAAGGGAATACCAAACTCCGCCTTCCCCTGCCCTTTCGTCCCTTTCATCTGACCCGTCTTATCATATGCTAAGATTGCCTTCCGTCGACTTCCGCTGGTGGTGATGTTGTGATTTTGGTTAGGTATGCCGTACACGGGAGTTGCAATGGTGCTCCCGGCACTCGTTGGCAGGTGAATCGTAAGACTAGCAATTGTGCTCGAGTCTCACGTTTGCCATATTATATATACTAGTGACGATCGCTTAAGCGTTCTGAGACTGGGCACCGCCACGACCGCGAGCAGCACCACCTCGGCCACGGTTTTGACCAGAGAAGTTGCCTCGAGGGCCCTGACCTCCAGATCGACCACCCTCGGCTCCGCCACGACCGCGGCCGGGCACAGGGCCACGGCCGCCGTAGCTAGCACCGCCGTAGGCGTTGGCCTTGGGGCGACGGGCCTCGACAACAATACTCTCGCCATTAACGGTGTGAGGGTTGGCGGCAGCCGCAGCCTGGTAACCTTCAGGGGTCTTGTACTCGACGAAAGCACAGTTCTATTTTTCGTTAGTTACCAAGATTATCATCGAAGAGGAGTTAAACGTACCTTCTGGCGGTTGATGTCGAAGTAGGTCAACTCGCCAAAAGCAGCCAGAGCGTTCTTAAGCTCAGCATCTTGAACCTTGTCCGTAACGAACTTAACGTATCCCAGGGTACCCTCCTTCTCAGTAGGGGGAGGTCCGGAAACAGACTGAGGTCGTGTTTGTCGCTTAGAGTCAACGCCAGCAGTCTGCCATCCAGCAGCCTCCTTGGGGGCGGACTCGGTAGCAGGGGCATTAGCAGTAGTAGCAGGGGCGGCGGCGGGTTGAGATGTAGGGGCGGCAGCAGCGGGAGCTGGAGCGCGGCTCTGGTTCACAGGAGGGGTCTTGGAAAGAGGAACGACGGGCTTGGGAATACCAGCGCCGACTCGGGTGGCCCAAGTCATAGGCTTGGGAGGACCGGCAGGCTTCTCAGGGGCAGCGGGAGGAGCAGCGACAGGCTTGGAGACAGGCGTAGGGCTGGGGTCCTTGGGCTTCTCGGGCTCCTTGACATCCTCTTGGGCAAGCTCCTTAGCAGCCTCTTCAGCAGTCTCGGCAGGTTCCTCAGTCTTGGTCTCAGGGATCTTAGCCTCATCAGACGTCTCATCAGTCACGCTGCCGTTCAGAGTCGCACTCTCCTTAGAAGTGGCCTCCTCTAGCTTGTGATCAACAGCCTCGGGGTCGAGGGCGGGAGTCTCCTCCTTGGTCTCCTCAACGGACTGAGGAGCCTCAGGCTCAGCAGGGGCAGCAACTTCCTCCGTGGCAGGGGCAGGGGCGGCGGGCTCCTCGGCAGCCTCCTCGGGGGCGGCGGCAGATTCATCATCGCTCTCCTCGTCGATATATCGCAGGATATCGTTCAGAACGAAGTAGCCCGAGGGCTGCTGGGCAAGAACGAAGGTTTGGACAAACTTCTTGGGCTCGGCAGCCTTGTTGGAGGTCTCACCAATAACCTGGATGACGATGTTGTCGAAAGAAGCCTGGGAGTCAACATTCGAGACTCGGACCTTGCAGTCTTGGAAGTCGAGGGCCTTAATGCGTTCTTGGATGTCCTGGTATTTCATTAGCAGCTGTTTGTAAACTCTTGCTTGCCATAGTATCAAATACCTGTCGACCGACGGAGACGGGTGAAACTTCAGCCTCAAGGCCGTAGACGAATTGCGAGCGTTTGCCGTAGAAGAGCTGGAAGTTTGTTAGCAAAGATTTAGACCCACTAACGGCTGGAAGAAACGTACGTGGAGCTTCTCCGGCGACTTGCTCAGGGTGGTGTAGTATTGCTCAACAAAGTACCAGCCAACCTCGTCTTTGGACAGGCCGCTGTTGGAGGAAGCGGCAGCAGTAGCAGAGCCGTCGGCAGCAGAGGTGGCAGGGACTGTTTGTTGTTGCTCGGCAGGTTCCTTGTACTGGTCCTGTTGAGCAAAGTTACCGTTGGAGGCCATGATGGCTGTGCTGTGATGTGAAGATTTGAGCTGGCGAGTGTGATGAAGGAACAAGAATTAGGTCGAGTGCGCGATCGGCGAGCTCTTTGTGTCGCGGAAACAGAGCAGACAAAGGCGTAAAAGTGTCAAAGAAACAAAGGCCGAGCTGCTGGAGCGATCGTGTTCGGTCGAAAGTGCAATGACGAGTTTGAGTTCGGTCGAATCTAATCAAGTAGAATAGGGCAAGCTTGATGACAAACCGGGGTCGGGAGGGTTCGCGGATGGAGATGTCGTGAGGGGTGGCAAGAACCAAGAATCGAAGAGATTGATGAGAAGACTCGAGAGGCCGGGAGGTCGAAGGAGAGAAACCCTAGGGTGTGTAAGAAGAAGAAGAGAGCTGTAGCTGCAGCTAGGAGAGAGGAGAAGGGTTAGAAGGGTTGTGAGTCTCTGAATTGGGATGAATGAGATCAGGTCGAGATGATGTTGTAATATGACAAGTTACGCTCAGTTGAGTTCAGTTGGTGTTGATTGTGGAGTTTGTGTGGTTATTGTGTGTGGCTACTAAGCCCAGCCCGACCATCACCCAGTTAGAACCGGGAGAGGAAAACTGCTGCAGAGCTTCAGCCGGGTCCGTGCACGGCATGTCTTTTTTCGCGATGCTTCGGAGCGGGAAGCGTGATAGTTTTCCCGAAACGCCAAGTTCCAAAGTTGCAAACAACTACGGGTACTCCAAAACGGTCGCCAATGATAGATGCTGGGGATACATATATCCAATTAAATATCTGTCAAGTGCTTGTGTAATCTTACTCTCCTAAAACATACATCCTTCTATACAAAATAAGCCATTCGGGTCGTCCCATGCTCTATACCACTAGCTTTTTCAGGGATCTTTCATGTCAGCACCTGTAGCCTTCTAGCATGGAACCCTGTCATTGCAGCATTGCATAGGAAAGAATTGGTTTAGGATCCAAGACCAAACGCCCAAGGATCAGCCTTTCTCTGTCTTCCTATGCTGCGTGCAGTGTAACATGATTCTCACGATAGCTTCATTTTCTTCAGGTTGCGACTTTCACAGATGACTACTCATCAGGATATCGCCAACACTCGTAGCACAATCAACATCCATTGAGCCTGATAAGTGACACTATCAGTAGGCAAACAATACTGAGCCTTACATATGTATCCCGGAGAATGGCCTTTTACTTGTACATATGTCATCGTAGTAACGTCTACGTGGAGCTAGTTCATTACCAATGGCCAATAGTGGAAGGGTTTACTTCCACAGCCTCAGTATCGATGTTAAGAAACATGTCTGGACTATCTTCAGCTTAGGGGTAAAGGTCTTAGTAGACTTGAGAGCAACAGTATCATTAACAAGTCAATCGAAAATAAGACAACCTAGGATCTCATGATGGCGCCTCGTCCTGAAGCTGGCATTTTATGTACCTATACCCAGACATACAACAAAAGTTCACTAACACACAGGGTTAGCGATTGGACCCCTGCACTCCAATTGCGGGGTCCCACCTAAACCAACACTCAAGAAAAAAATTCCTCTATCTTATCAGCCAGCGACTTGAACTTTGAAGCGGGCGTCCAGATCTGTCAACTTTTGATTAAAACCACAAACGAAACCCAAATCTTTTCGCCATATCCCAATCGTTGTTTCGACCTCTTTCGAGCTCTACGAAAATCCCCAACCGTCAGATCAAAAGAAACCCACCGCCAAAATGCCCAAGTCAAGGCGCTCAAAGGTCGTCCACCTCACGCAGGTCGAGAAGAAGACGCGCGAGAACAAGGACAAGCTCTTCCAGAACATCCGCGATACCGTCCCCGAGTACCAGAACTGCTTTGTTTTCAGCGTCGACAACATGCGCAACAACCATCTCAAGAACGTGCGACGTGAGCTCTCAGACTGCCGGTAATGCTTTCTCCCTGCTTTTGGCCTTATGGGTCGCGAACGGGTCCGACTAACTCTGCGCATAGACTCTTCTTCGGAAAGACAAAGCTCATGGTCAAGGCCCTTGGTCAGACCCCCGAGGAGGCTATCGCCCCTGGAATTGAGGGCCTCAGCCGTTACCTGACTGGCACCGTCGGCCTGATCTTGACCAACCGCCCTGCCGAAGAGATCCTCACCTACTTTGAAAACCTCGCTCCCGTCGACTTTGCCCGCGCCGGTGCCGTGGCCACCCGCGACTTCTCTATCCCCACCGGTATTGTCTACGCTACCGCCGGTGAGGTTCCTGCCGAGCACGACGTTCCCCTCGAGCACAGCATTGAGCCCGAGCTGCGCCGTCTTGGAGTCCCCACCCGCATGGTCAAGGGTCGTGTCGTTCTTGGTGACGAGGCTGGAGAGGGCGAGGACTACGTTGTGTGCAAGGACGGCGACGTCCTGGATTCGCGACAGACAAGATTGCTCAAGCTCTTCGATATGTGCATGAGCGAGTTCAAGGTCAAGGTGTTAGCGTAAGCTTAGATCCCATCTCAAGTCGAGGAACCCGGCAACGGAATAATACTAACACGCTTTAGGTACTGGAACGCTGGCAACTCAGAGGTGACAGAGGTCAACCCCGAGGCTATGCAAGAGAATTAGACGAACCTAGGACTGGGCATATAAAACGGTGCTAGACGTTGGGTTTAACATCTTCTGTTTGAATGACTGATACCAGCATGAAATTTTTTATGGGATCTCGGCGTTGAGGGCCATGGGATATGGGGGCTTCATGTTTTACCAATAGGCCCGCCCCGAATGACAATACGTACTTCAAGACAATCACGCGACTTGGTGTTTCTTTTTAACTGGTATTAAACATCAAAACTCCTAAGTGATACATCAGGGTCGGCCTTCTCAGCCAGCCTGGGCAACATTTCGGGGGTCAATGGGTCACGGAGCTTACCCTGACCTTACCTATGCAGCACATTATGGCTAGTTCAACATCGAACCACCCTCCAATTTTTGTCCCCCAACTCCCTAAAGACAAGTAGACTACATATAAAGGTTACCAGATACAGCGCGTCGACCCAAGTCCTTGAAGGTGTGCCAGAGGTTGTTACCTCAAACAAATGGAGTAGCTGTCGTGTCTTGGCGGGTTAGATGGACAGCGGAATAAGTAAAAAAGAACAAGCCAGATAGATTCGAATGGACAGAGGCGTATAGTATAATCCCGGATTGTTTGGGATCTCTTTGTTGTCGTAGAGAACGGTGTGCTTACCCTTTGGTGGAAAAGGGGCCTGGATTAATGACTGAAAGACGAGATCAACAACCCACCACCATACGTCCAAAATAGACATTGCTTAGTAGCGTCGCAACTTTCGGGGATCCTCGTAGCCACCTTCGTATCCGCGCTTACGGCCAGCATCGTCGTCGCGAGGTCTGTCGTAGTCTCGGTCCCTCTCGCGATACCCACCTTCTCGTCGACCGATGGGTTCCATGTTGCTTCCGGTACGTCGGTTCTCGCGTTCTCCGCCGAATCGACCACCATCACGATGGCCGCCGCCCTGTCTGTCGTCATATGAGCGACCACCACCTCGTGAATCATACCCACCAGGGCCTCGGTCGCCCCTTCGGTCGCCGCGGTCACCACGGTCACCACGGTCACCACGGTCGCCATGGCCGCCGTTTCTGCGATCAAATCCAGGTCCGGACGGGGCATCGCTAGGTGCACCAAAGCCACCTCGATCACCACCTCGATCGCTACCTCGGTCGCCACCACGGCTGAAGTCTCCGCCGCCGTTTCGGAATCCTCCTCCACGGCCGCCGAATCCTCCTCGGAAGCCGCCTCGGCCACGTCCACCGTCGAAGCCCTTAAAGCCGCCGCGGAAGCCACCGCTGCTACCTCCACCAAAGCCTCCGGGGCCCATAGGACGAGAAGCCATAGCTCTGGTGTAGCCTCGGCCACCGAGACCACCACCGAGGCGTCGAGGTCGCCAGCCCTTCACGGTTCTGCCTCGCTCGACGTCTACCTTGATCCGTCGATCTTTGATACGCATACCATCACAAGAATCCAAAGCCGCTGCTCATGGTTGCGCCGGATGGCGCAGGTGTCAGTCAATCTTACCCTGAATGGTACCTTATGTGCTGAATGAATATGACAAAAGAAAAGGAAGAGGCAGAGACGGGCAAGCTTGAGGGCCCTTTGGTGTCTCGCCATATACTTCGAGAGAAGGGCAAGCCTGAGGGCCACAGCTCAAAAGGTACATCCGGGGAAGGAAAGCAATGGCTAGTCAGAGGGGAGAGGGGGATATATTTACCTCGCATATCTTTCTCGCGTTCAAATACCACGAAAGCGTAGCCACGGTGGGGCTTCTTTTTCTTGTTTGGCTTCTCATGAGCGTGAGTATCGGCAACAATTCTGATCTGTGATTATGTTAGTTGTTGTCCATATCATAAAGCCATGACGGCTACATACGCGCTCGATAGGGCCAAAGCGACCAAACTCCTTCTCCAAGTCTCTCTCATCGGCTTCATAGCTTAGGCGCGCAACAATCAAAGTCTTGAACGCATCACCACGGACGTTGGGGTCTTCGTTTGGCTTATCTGCATATGATATTAGTCAGTGCGACGCGGGAAGATAGAATGGTTCTCCTGACAATTCTTGGGTGCCTCTGTTAATAGGTTCTCGATCTTCTCTTTCTTCTCCTGCTTCTTGCGATCGCGAGCTTGCAGCCAACTCTCGGTAGGATGGTATACATCTGTCTCCTTATACTTCTGAAGCTCCGGGAGAAACTGCGCGACGCCGCTGATGGGCGCGGTCTTGCGATCCTGGGGCGCATGGTCGGACGGCTCAACCCATCGCAGGGGTGGTCGCGCCGCGAAGAGCGCGAGCAGGTTAGGGGGAGCTTGTCCGTCATTGCACTGTCTCAAATCGAACGGGGTAAAAGGAGTGGTAAGAAGAAGTAAGTTGATGAAACAACTAAACGCGCGTGGGTTCGCGATAAAGGATAGATGGAATCCCAAGGCAGTACCAAGTTTATTTGAAGTTGTCGCACAGTCTGGAGGAAATTAGACTACGGACTCGAGTGTGCCTGGCGGCTGAGGCTTCTTGGCAACCGATGTTCTGCCGTTTGACGCTAAACCCCAGTTGGACACAATGTGGGAGCTGATTTTCTGGCGATGACCTCGCAGGCGGTACCTTCAATTCTTTTTGGTTGCTGTCGGATCATGAGTATAGCGATTGATACGGCCACACAAACATGACTGTCAAGGCGATAAGACAAATAGCAAAGGCCCAGGTAAGTTAATGCTTCAGAGCATCCACTTCATTAGAGGCATAAATGCTGACCTTTTCAGAATGGCCTCGGCGCATTTATCTTGCAGTGCAAGAAGTTAGACTTCTACTACTGCGATTGGGCTGGTAGTTCCAAGGGAATGAAGTACGTGAAATAATATGAAATCCTTCACCCATATTCTGAGCATCCTCTAACATGACTGCAGTGGCTTCATCAAGTCTCTTCTCCCCAAGTTCGCCGCTGCCAATCCCCAAGTCGAATTCTCCATTTCCCCTCGACCTGGAAAGCACCCCGTCGTTATCGGTCACTACATCAACGGCCGAACCAAGCCTATTTGCGTACGAAATCTCTCACCATACGAGATCCTACAGAAGGCCGAACTTCTACGCGATGCCAGCGGAGACAAGCTGAAGCGTCACAACCAGGCCGTCACCAGCACTCGGCCAAGTGTGCGTGGTGTCTGGTCCCCATACCACGGCAAGGGAACGGTCGTTTAAAAAGCTGGCTACTATTTCTGGGTTTTGTCTTTGTATGTATAGAAGTTTGTAACAATTTTGAAGTTGCTTGAAGTAGCTTGAGGTAGCATTGGGTTGCGAGGAAATTTGTACGATTTAGAGCAAGATCTCCGTAACGTCGAGAAGCATTAATGAAATTGCTTCGCACCTACCACTAGTTACGTCTAATTGCCGGCGATGAGCCTTGATATCTTCTCAACTGTTGAGATGTAAGTCTCAATAACCACTAAGATCTTATTCATGTCTGTATTTCAACATCAACTATACAATATGCATGCACCTTGTAGGCTTTGCATTTACGGGACTTTTACATAGCATAATATTCATGGGTATAATCTTTTTGTTTTCATTCATCGTCTATCTGCTCTCACGTCAAGGTATCAGGACCTGGACGGAACAAGACCTTTTTTTCTTTTAATTAATGCATTTACTGCTTAGTAGCATTGATGATGTCGACGACTGGAAGGTGTTAGTATGATTCAAAGAGAGCGTACTAGGAGTAACTTACAAGCAGGCTTGAGAGAAGCTCCACCAACGAGGAAACCGTCAATGTCGGGCTGCTTGGCGAGCTCGCCGCAGTTCTTCTCGTTGACGCTGCCGCCGTAGAGAATGCGGGTCTCGTCAGCAACCTTGTCGCTGATGCTGCGGAGGAGGTCACGGATGGCCTTGTGGACCTCCTGGGCCTGCTCAGTGGTGGCAACCTTGCCAGTGCCAATGGCCCAGATGGGCTCGTAGGCGATGACGATGTTGGACCAGTCGGAGACGTGAGACTTGAGAGACTCGATCTGGGCGGAGACGAACTCAATGGTCTTGTTGGCCTCGCGGGTCTCGAGGGACTCGCCGCAGCACCAGATGACCTTGATGCCGTTCTCAGTGGCGTACTTGGTCTTGGAGGAGATGACCTCGTCAGACTCGTTGAGGATGGTTCGGCGCTCAGAGTGTCCAAGGATGGCCCAGTTGACGTCGAGGTCCTTGAGCTGAGAGACAGAGATCTCGCCAGTGAAAGCACCGTTGGGCTTGTCGAAGACGTTCTGGGCGGCGACCTCAATCTCCTTGCGGAGGGTCTCGCGGACGAGAGGGAGGTAGAGAGCGGGAGGAGAAACAACGACCTCTGGCAGTGTGTTAGTTGTGCTCTACCAGCAAAAACGATGAGGGGTTCTGTTGAGGAGCTGGGATGAGGCGCGGGGCAGGGGAACGAAGGATGACGTACCGGCGTTCTTGTCGAGATCAGCGTTGTTGAGGTTGTCGACAATCTCCTTGATGGACGACTTGGAGCCGTTCCTAAGAAAATGAATGTAAGCTTTCTGAATAGCTTCAACTTGACCAGATGTGCGGCCTTTTTTGCTTTCTGGAGGGGCAGCCAGAAAACAGAGCTGACCACGGCAACGCAGAATTGCTATGGTGGGGTAAAAACGTACATCTTGAAGTTGCCGCCGACGAAGAACTTGCGAGCCATGATGGGCAATTGATGTGATATAGTGATGTTACGGAGGGAAGAGTTGTTGTAGGTGAGCAAGAAATTGAGGCAGATAAGGAAGAATAAAAGTCAATGTTGAGATGGGGAATGGAGGTAGCTACTATAAGTACTACCTACCTGCTACTACGTAAATAATCACCTCAGTATTGGATCCGTAACAGCTTAGCTGCTGCACCTTGTCGGTTATCGTCTGTAGGTAGGTCCATAGTTACTGGACTTATTTTGGGGCCGCTTCAGACCGAGCCAAGTCAGGTCATGAATATGGACAGACGCCAACGACGACATGGATTAATGGGATCAGCTTGTTATCTAAGAGTGGTTAGAATACATTTGCTGAAGCATTCACATTGTTTTATATATCTCATTAATGGGCAGTTCGTAGTAACAAACGACCCTGACATAGAGCTACCTCCTCTTACACAACAGCAGAGCTTACCTGAAAATACCCCCCATTTCTATCCCTCAGCCCGTTCCATACTCTCCCTCGGCCAAGGTACAATTCAGCATTACACTTCATGATAGAAAAACTTCCAGATCCTTCCCTCAGGCACACGAGTCGCAGCTGTTTCTGTTGATCCCAGGGGAGCGTCATAGTGGAGGCCAGCATCATAGGGCCCCTCCACTGCCATTGACCAACCTACAAGATGCAACTCAAACCACCGAGACCGTGACCGAGCCGACAATATCTCGGAGCTACTCCCCGCAGTTGTCGTGCCATAAATTGACTTCTCAAAAGCACGGGCTTTATGCTCTTTGGTAAGGAGTCAAACACGATGCGCTGCATGTAACAGTAAAAATACATCCTCTAAAAAGGCTCTACCTCCACGATTTGACCCCGGAATGTCTGACTCGGTCGACCCTGCTTCTCCCGAAAAGTTGCAGGTTTCACCGCTGATCATGAGTTGTATCCAAGCGTCCAAGTGCCTATCTACAGCACTTCTATCCGTAACTAGAGCGAGATCTTGGTAGCTGAAACTCATGTACTTCACGAGAATACGCTCAAGATGGCTTCCATATTGTCGAACCTTAAATACTAATCACCTTCCAAGACTGAAATTTCACAGGTGCCATCCGCTTTACTTTCACCAGTAGTTCCATCATAGTATATATATAAAACTCAATTGCACTTTCAATCGTATTTGCAATGATGTTATCAATATCAAAATCCCTCCCAAACAAAGTATCTAATCTGCTACCCTTTCCTGTTGTCAAGGGCCATCTGGTGTTGTCTGTTGTAAAATATGTATCAAACTTGAATCAGAATGATCAAACTATCTGTTTTCTTCCCCATGACGTCCCCGTCTTTTCCATCTCAGCTCGACTCTGAAATCGTTTGTTTCTCCTTTTAACAAGGACTCCGTTATCCTCCTGGCGCGACAATGGCGTGATCCTTGGGTCCGTATCCGTGTCCTTGGATTTATGGATTCCGGTGGTAATGCAATGCATCCGCTCCTGGGAAATATTCTACTTGGCGGGACGAATCCCTTTGCCGTAGATCATGGGCAACATTGCCCGGTCCTTGGGACGTCTTGGAGATTCTGAATTTGTCTCTGTGTTAGACGGACATTCTTATCTCTTCTTGTGCACTTGCACAAATCAATGTTGGTGTTTTTTGGTAGCAGACAAGACTCGTATTTCTGAAGGAATGATTAGTCGATTGTACCTCTATGAGTGCTAGTGGCAACTTACTATTTATTCAGCCAGTACCAACAAGGGTGTTTCCAGGGTTGTTGATGGCATTGAGGTCCGTAGTCAACTTCATCATAGAGTTGAGGCGGCTCTGCATGGTTCCGATGTGCTGAAGGTTCTGGGCATCCTCAGGCTTGACAACGCTTCGCATGAGACTCTCCACGGCCTTGCGGTGCTCCATCCACTGGTCAAGAAGAGGCTGGGTCAAGTTCTCCTTAGGCTCCGGGGGAGGGGGCATGGACTTGACAGCCGCCTTGCGGCTGTTGGAAGTCTGGGCCTCGGAAGTCTCAGTCTTGCGCTTACGTCCCTTGGCGGGCTGAGCAGGTCCAGTTGTAGGTGAGCCACTAGAGCTTCCGTGATCGTTGTGAACACGCTTCATGTGGTCGCGCAAGTTCCACTGGCGAGGGAATCCATTTCCAGGAACAGCACGCTCACAGCCCTCATAAACACAAAGGAAAGGCTTGTCGCCGTGGCCATGGAGTCCGTGGGCCTCGCGCTCATGGCGGAGAAGGCAAGCAGTCGACGAGAAGCGGGCGCCCTCGCACGACTCGGCCTTGCAGCGGTAGGGCTTCAAGTGGGAGTCAACGAATTTGCTGGCCGAGTCAGTACATATCATCTAAATTTACAGGTAAACAATTTCTTACTCATAGTTGCACTTGAGCTTCTCGGGTCGGTGACCGCAGCTGGGTTGGCCCTCCCAGGGGCAGTGGTAAAGTCCATCCTCAAAAGGAGCAGCCTTCTTGTAAAGGTCATGATCGCGGGCAGACTCGCCGTCGCTGTTTTGGCGGCGGGGACCAGTGAATGCAGAAGTGGTGGAAAAGTCATCCAGAGATGGAATGGTCTTTCCGGTAACATCCTCGGGAATCAAGGGAATGGTCTGGTCAAGGCTAAAGTCGTCTTGGTAAGAAGCCGGACTAAGTGTCACTTTCTGGTTGTGTTGTACGTACCTTGGTGACTGGCACTGGATCTGGGGAGAGGAGTTGGGGCTCTGGTTGGGGAACCACAAGTCCTCAATGGTGTTGGGGGAAGATGAACGAGAGATGGAGCTGGAGAAGCAGTCCCAAGGGCTAGGGGGAGAGTTCTCGGCAAGGGAAACATCAGGGCCATGCTGCATGTGAGATGGGACAACATGCAGAGGGCTAGCACCGGGAAGGGAAAACGAGGCATCGCCGTTCATTCCACCGTCAAAAGAGTATCCGGGCCAGTACATCTGGTTCTCAATGCCATCGATGGGGTCCAGGAGGCAAGTATCAATTCCATGCATGGTAGCTCCGGCTTGATTTCCTGTCTGAAGAGCAGAAGCATTACCTGTGAAGTCCATGTTGGACAGATGTGATGATTGTGATAGCGAGGAGCCGCTAGACCTGCTAGAGCTAACCCTGGACATGGCTTGTCCACCTTGGGTCACTGAAGCGATAGTCCTGGAATTGGACCAGTTTCCTTGGGAGAGCACCCGGGTTCCTCGGGGTGTAGCATGGCCAGATGTGAAAATGAACTCCTCGGCTTCTCCGGAATGGGCGGATCCATTGTCTGAGAAATCTCGAAAGTTCTGTGGTCCTTCTACTGTCGTGGCCCACGACGAACCTGCCAACAGGTCCGTCGATGGTTCTGTTTGAGAAGAAAAAGAAAAAAGTCCAGTGTTGGAGGCCATTGAAGGCTGAGAAAAGCTATAATCGCTGGGGAAGGGTCAGTGTGCCATTCTGCGCAATATTGAAAGCAAACAATGAAAACGAAAAAGATCAAAAGACAACGCTGAAGCCATAGATTGAATCAACTTTGAATCTGTAGGTTAGGTTAGCGTTATGATTATTCGTAAGTTGGCATAGATTACAGACCAAGTATGACAGTGTAAGATAAAACCTAAGGTTAGATCTTGCATTCTGTCTCGGTTCCTGATGGTGTCCATGGGTAAAGGTCGTGATCCGGATCAAAGTCGTCAACATAGTTAAGTCACAGTAATCGAATCCAGCAGTAAGTGATCCAGTGTTGAGTGGTGTCGTAGTGTCAAGTCCGGTCCTTTATTCTAAGTATTCGCATAAAATCAAGTTGGTATAGCATCATGCATCGTCGGCGAGTGGAATCCAGAGGTGGTTGTGTAGAGCAGTCATAAGATCCTTGGCATCCATTGTGTCCAGAAACAAGCAAGAGAAGCGGAAATCAAAGTGGTGGCCATAAACGGATATCCAGTGCGGCTGCACGAAGAAAGCAATCAAATTGGATTGCGAGGCCATTCGGCCAAGTGCTACCTTGAGTTCTAACACCGCTGAGCGATCAAGAAGGAGCGGAAGTCCAGGCGAGTGATTCCATGGGTCGGCTTGTCCAGTCGAAACAATTCCGTGTGAAAGATCCATCCAGAGAACGGTTAAGATGAAAAGGTCCATTGTCCTTTGGGTCGAGTCCTTAAATCCGGCAGAGAAATCCATGTGTTCCATTTAAAGTCCAGAGAATAAAAATCCAGGCGAGCTGCAGTTTTCAATTTGGAAAACGGGCAATACTTACGACAGGCACTTGGCCAGCATAGAGATATTATTGTTTCATGTCCGGACGGACAGATCCAGAAATGTGAGAAATCCAGCGGCTTTGTCGATGATGTCCATGGAATAATGGTCCTTGAAATCCGGCATAATTGTTCCTGAAAATGTCCTTGGGGCGATTGATTGTTGATTGTTTCCTGGACTGGTATCCTTGGATAGAGTGAAGCAAGATTGTCGGTGTACATGATTTGAGCGCAACATGATATAAAAAAGCAAATGCAAGCCTCCCAGGGAAGAGTAAGAAAAACAGTACCTGGACAGCGAGTGAACCTCATCGAGGTCAGTCTTGAATGCGTGCATGGTAGCAGGCTGTGTCACAAGAGTAACAGTCATTGTATCCTCGGATTGTAGAGCAAATTGAGCTCGTGGAGTAGCAAAGATCAACGTTGGACGTTGTCTTGCAAGTTCAGACCAGTGGCAATACTGTCAAGTGTTGGTGTTGTTGCGCGACAGGATGGATCCTTGGGCTGATTGGGTTGCTTTCAATTCCAGGCGGATTGTAAGCGTTGATTGTTGTGTATGAGAAAGAGATGTGAAAAGGCTTGGTAGTCTATGAAGGATTAGACCGGAGTGATGGTTGGGTAGTAAGAGGCGAGTTGGGCAGGAAATTGAGGAGGCAGAAGGGAGACGTTGGGCAACGAGGGATCCTGCGGGTTTTATTGTCATCGAAGCCTGACGACCTGCCGGGACAGGGTTCCACTATCCCTGGAACTGCCGCAAAACGCGGCCATTGCCCGGTCGCAGGAGTGAGTTGGCGTTTTGTGATTTCAGTGTGCAGAAACCGGTGTGTTGGACTGTTGCAGGGATGAAGCGCGAGGGATGGGCCATAACGAAAAACGACTGGTTAACTTCCCTGATTTGGGATGGGTCAGAGTGGAGATAGGACCCTTGTCACTATCCTATCACTCAACATTAGCCTATGAGCAGGAGGGATGATGGCTGTTGGACAACGCATCGCTGCAGCTTGTGAGCACAAAAACAAGTTGGAGACGAGGGTTGCGGTGCGAAAAGATGAGAGGAAACAGTTCGTGGAAGAAACGGAAGAGGTCGGTGCAGAATTGCATTCAAATCGTCATTTCGTCTCTATCATGAGAGAACATGGGCAATGAGGCTGATCTTCATCAAAAGCCATCTAAGGATCCCGGGCGAAAACTAATGCCGGCCACAGCAGCCTCCGTGAATTCGCATTGGACCGCAAAGTATCTAGAGCATGGCTCCTGACGATCACTTCCATCACAGCCTCAAGCTCTTACGAGTTGCGAGTCAATCCATACTCGCGCCAATAACTCTGTCAACATCGTCTGTGTCAGAGTCTGGCCGTGGCTTTGTGGCCCGCTGCGCTATTATCGCGAGTGACCCTCCCCAACCCCTAACATCTGCGGCCAAGTCAGCAAGGGTGGATTAAGACAAAGCAAGTAATGCCAACCAAACCGCGTCCTGTGAACCGATATGCAGCAGACGGCACACCGAATCTGCCGCTGGGTCACCCAGGTGGTCAACCTCCGTCCTGTGATTGCTCGTGAAGCAGACCGCAACGGGCGGGGTTGGCCTTGGTTTGGGGTTTAGCATGCCTCCAAAGGTTCTCTAAGAGCACGACAAGCGGGCTACAGGATGGGCCAGCGAATCGCCGGCAGGATGCATATGACACACAACTGCGGTCAAGGATGGGTGAAATGCAATGCAAAACCTAGCGGCTGAGGCGCGAAGACTGACGAGAGAGACGACGAGTCTCGAGATAACAAACGAGACAACCAGCAAGTCGGCGAGAAGTCACGATGTGGTTGTCCTGGGTATAAACGATTGGCGGTTGAACATTGCAGTTGTGACTGATGCAACAGGCTCCGATATTCATTTCCAGTCTCCCTGGTACCACGCATAATCAGCCAACAGAAGAAATGAGGTCCAAGCGAGCAAAAGAAAGAAAGGTTGGTTGGCGCATAATTGACATCTGATTAATGGATCCGAGCTTGCCGCAGTTTTGAGTTTACTTGCAGTCTTCTTTCAGGGTTAGGCAGTCTGCAACGGGTTGAACGGGATGACCCTTCCGTACCTTCCTCCCTCCCGTCTTTCCCACCTGGGAAGGGGAATGGAAGGAACAATGGAAGGGAAGGGTGGACGGGCCGGTACTCCCCGTGATAACCTGTAACGTCTCAATTTCATTTAGGTTCAGTCCTTTGTCGTATACCTACGTATAATTACATACATTGCGAGGGTGGTAACTCAAGGTTCTTGTTCTATTTTGTACATGATGTCTAACTGGTATGTTCTCTTTCCACCATCTTGTCCAGTTCCTCCGCAGGCATTTCGTCCACCTCCTCCTGGCGTAAAGCGACGCCAAGTGACTATGATAGCTCATGTATACACGTCGTTTTGCTTACCCTCGTTCTATTCTAATCCAGTCAGATGGCCCAGCTCAATCGAGATGTCGTCGGTCGAGACGGGCCCTAGTCTTACTCTGACAGTTCTATCACTGCCGGGCTTATACCGCTGTCGCCTGATATCTCTCCTGAGATGCCCTCATTCCATAACTCTTCCAGGCCCTTTTCTAATTCGCTGTCTATCCCTCCCACCACCTCGGCCAGCATCGTCCGAGCTGCCTGCCAACTTGTGATTCCTAATTCGCGGCTGGCCAGTTTCATCTTGTCTCCGTAGACGCCGCGCCATTTGGCCAGTTGTCTCTCTTCAATTACGTTGTTTGCTCGACCAGTAAACGCCATAGACGCACCAAACAGTACGCAGAATAACCAGAGTGACTGTGTCCATTCGCTCATCCTGAGATGCTCTTCGCCAGCATTAACATCGTCAATAAGCTGTTCGAGGAGCCAGTCGATCATGGTTACGTCAAAGTACCTGTCGCCCAGCTCCGAGCACAGATAGAAGAAAGTAGCAATGAAACTCGTCCGACTACTTTTGGGGTCACCGTTCAATATCCGGGGTACATATTGACTTCCGTTAAACCCTCTTGAGATCTCATAGTTGAGGTTGAGGTCCCGAGTATGGTTTTGCCAGAGTCTGGCTGCTGGTGTTTCGATGTCTTCCCACCAACCATATCTCGGTGCTTCGCGCGGTGGTAACGCTGTGATATCCCATATTGATGCAAATAGGAGCGCCATAAATGTCGGTTGGTATTCGGGCACGTTTACGAGCTGGCCTGCTTTTCCGGTCCGCAGTCCATCTCCGATCCTGTCTTGTGTCAGCAAACACTACGTTAGGACCAACGTCCTTCCAGTACAACTAACATCTTGAGCATTCTTTGAGGCAACGTCGGAACTTTATCAGTCACTTTGTTCCACTCCTTCACCGCAGACTGTATACCCTTCAAGTGTCTGGAGGAAGCATCCAACTCTCCTATTGCGCCCTAGGTTATGGAAACATCAGCATCGAAGAGTCGGTAGCTACTAGCCAAACGGACACCATACCTCTGTCAATGCAAGTGCGGAAATAGCCAACATTGTATCTCCGCTCTGCGCTAACCCTGGGCTCTGGAGTTGTTCCCTTGCGAACTGATAGGTTGCTGCTTTGTGATACAGAAACGGGATCCTGACCTCATCCATTGAGCCCGTAACCCATGCCCACTGACATGCTGAAAGCATGAGGCACATATGCATATAACCGGGGTTTTCGAATGACTTTTGTATCCTATGCAGTTGTCAGTGAAGTATCTTCAACAGGCCAAGTTGACCTGGAGTATTGGGTTACCGCACGCCGAAGATTCCAGCTCTCGGGCTACAGGTCTTGAGCCCCAGACTGTATACTGTGAAACTGATCCAAGGCCATTAGTCTTGCTACCAATAAAGTGGCCCCCGCTGATATGACCTACAGTGACGCAGAAGCCTCTTAGACGGCTCCGGCAGAGCATCGAAAGAGCCTCCTACATAGTTGTTAAGGGCATTACTTATCCCCGGCGTTGGTGGCTCGGCAAGTGACATCTGAGAGCCAAAGCTCCCAACGGCAACACTGCTAGATGAGGATGGTGAAGGTGAAGATTCATTGGATGGCAGAGGCTGTTCTGGAGTCGGGTATATGCATTCACTTCCCGTTTGAAGACAATTGGTGCTGTGTTGGCAATGTCAGTTACTTCGGTCCCAACAGTGGCCTTTGACTCGCCCATGACCTTATGCGAGGCTCGTCTATCTCGCGTCCAAGCTGCGCGCGGGCTTACGGCAACGACCATAAGATGAGAGGAAAGTATCGTCTGCTGCACGAGTGAAACCGGGGAAGTTAAACATACCAAAGCGGCTTTTGCTCGTCGCACCTCACGTGCCTTGCCTTGCATCGAGTGCATCCATTTTTGCTTCTTCGATGAAACTTCCTCTTGCGTTCTTTCTCTTTGGGTGGTGCCATAATGTCACTTTGGCATTCCTCTGTTGCTATCGCTGTACACTCTTTGTGGAACTGATCAAGGGTTCAGAGAAACAATGGTTTCGTCTACATGCTGCTAATGTAGGCTCGTATATCATCAGACTCCGCTTACTCCCAATAGCTCGGGGGCGGTCGAGAGGAAATATTCCACGAGAAGTTTGGTTTGGAGTCACGGCTGACACGGTTTCAATTAAGCATAGGCAAGCGATACAGGAAATTCTTCGTATTGAGTATCAGTCTTTGCCCGATACAATCCACGCCGGCTGGCAGAATGTCCCCAAATAGAATTCAAGGGGAGTAAAGCTCGTTTTCCTAGACGAAGGATGCAGGGCCCGTGTCCAATCACATAGCACTGTTCCTTTTAGCCCCATGACTCGCTCGTCCCCGGGTGGCGGGGGCTTGTTCGCAAAACCTCGTAGAGGCTTCGATTTGCCCGGGGGTTAATGAGCTCAGTGAGGCCATATCCAGTGAAAAGTCGGCCGCCAGGAGTCGTTCTTGGCTAGAATAAAATGTCTCGCCTTGATAGTGGACCTTGACTTTTGAGTGTTTAATACCCTTCTCCTACGTCACATGTGTTCGGCGACAGACATTTTCAGCTGCGAGCAGGGGCATGGCGATGACAGTCGCCCGCCATTTGATATAAAAGCACGATGCTGAGTATCGTATTAAGAAGCAATGGAAAGATAAGAATATGTCTTGGTCAGCATGCGGCATAATGACATGGAACATGGCGAACTCCGAATGGGAGCCCGCTGAGACAAAGGTGAATCTTTGCGCAAGCCAACATTCCGGCTCATTTCCTTTTCTCTCTAGTCTCGTGCCATTAACGGTCGAGAATTGGAGGTTCTCACGATACCGAAACACGCCGAGTCTCTAGTTCGGAGCGGGACGGCCATGTTTGTTGGCGCCGGTCGGTGTGGGTCCCGTCTTTCGGAGTTGTCTGTGTGTACGGATACTCTGGCTCTGGCTCTGTCTACGACCTGACAACCTAAAAAATGACCGAGTGTTAGTGGTCAAAATGTGGAGATCAGTGTCTATTTTGGGCGCGTTCCAGATGTCAACAGGGGCAACCGCATTGACGAACGCCTGGTACCGAGAGAATAGCTCGTGTTCCTTAGGCCATCAAGCCACGTGCTAGTGAGCGGCGGCGACGTTAAACATGGTCCATTTCAGCCCTAGGGGCAGTAAGGACAGAGACAATGACGCATTTGATCCCTGAGCAAGGGATGATGTCTCGTGTCGTGAAATTACCAGAGGTGTTTTCAAATCCGAGAGGCTGGGACGGTCTCGTGTTAGTCCGTACAGACCAGACCGTCCACCGTCCACCGTCCACCGTCCATGGTCCAGAGTCCAGGGTATGGATAAAAAAGAAAGAGGCGCGAGAGAACAGACTTGTTTTTCGTATCCAAGAAAAGAAAAGATTGCAGAGAAGGTCGATGGCCTATCGATTCCCAAAAGCAGCGAGCTGAACAAAAGTTCAATCTGACGGACGGGCCAGAGCTGATGGTGATCAATTGAGTCTGATCTGGGAACCGCCGAAGGAAGAACGTCTGCAGATCATGACTGTTTTCACCGTTGAGCTTGTAAGTGAAGCGGTGTGTGATGTGTAATCCAAGGCGAGGATGTTCAACTGGACAGAGAAAAAGAGAAGGAAAGAAGAAACCGTCAACGACCTGATATGGCAAGAGAAAGAGAAAGTGGCTGAGAAATGTCGACATAAAGAGACGTTGTCGTTGCTTTTACCGTGCCACATCATCTCTCCACGTCAAGTCAACAAGACGAGACGAGACAGAAGATAAGACAAGGGACGGAACTTTGGGTTCCGCAGATCGGGTCACATGCATTTGCCCATGTCCGTTAATTAATGATCTGGCATCTTTCCAGTGGACAGCGGACAGCGGACAGCCCTGCTTCGGTTAACCATTGATATGGGGAATTGAGGTGAATAAGTGCCGCCTTCTATCCAACTCAATGAGGAGGCGGTCAATCACGAACATCAATCAAGCTCAGCCTCGAATTCTCAACAAATCCATCAAATCACGATCTGCAATTGAATATTCATCCGTTATCAAGATCCGCTCGCAACTATAGGCGCTCGCCTCACAATCGACAAAGCTGAGGCTCGCTCACTCCCTTACTCACTTACTCACTTTACTCGGCCGGGTTAAAGCGCCTTCACTTCCTCATTCTGACGTCTCCGTTCTCCATATCCAGATGCCGAGAAATGCCACGAGCTTTAAGGGTCACGGCAGGCCAGGGACAGGTGGAGTAGATAGCCACATTGCAATTGCCAGCGGCTGTTTGCATTAGACGTCAGACCATTTCCATTGTCGATATCCGTACTCCGTACTCTGTCCAGATAAGGAATCAATCATTGGGACACAGCGCAATCATGTAACGATTGTACAAGTTCTGTCTAGTATCTCACGATGACTTACAGAGATATGGATGATCACGGTACTGTCAGTTCGGCCATTTTATTCCTTCAAACTGCTGACGCCCAATCATCAGTCGCCTTATTCAATATGCAAACCCCAGATTTAATTCGTCTGACTTCCCTTAGGTTCCGCCTCGTTTCGATGCCCTGCCGATGGGGTGTGCTGTGCAGCGCATGTGCCCTGTGGTGCACTGCTGGCAGTTGATAGAATGGTGCGTTGTCCACTGAAGCATCATCCATCCCCGTTCCCGATCAAGGAACAGCGCCAAAGTCAAACCTTTTACCCGACCCAACTAACCCAACCCCAAACCTTTCATGACTTAGTACCCAAACCCCCAAAACCCAACCGCCAGGCACGCTGCACACTGCACGCTGCACGCTGACGCTGCTGCTGATGCTAATGCTCCCGTGATGGAGGTGGTCGGTGGGCATCAACGGGAAAAGCCCTGTCGGGTGCTATTACATGCACAGCTTTGGTGCCTGACCAGAATTCTGGCTTCTCCAAGTCCCATCTCTGGTTTCCGCCATTGACCGCTCCTCCAACGTTCCGGGTACTCCCCTGCTGATGCTTAGCATCTCCTGAGGTCAGCTCAATTCGGCACTGCCAACGCGTCTTGGGCAACAATGCTTGCGCCTAATGATGCATGATGCCCAGGAGATCAATTGCCTCGCCCAAAGCCGAGGTGGTGGAAGCGTGGTGAGGACTGCCCCGCGATACATACCTATGGAGCAGAGGTGACAGAGGTAACAGAGGTGATAGAGGTGACTATCTACTGGACATTGGTATGTGCTGATGCAGAAACCTGACATCTGGGGTAGTTCCGGCACTCTACCTACACTCCACTCTCGGGCCATAGTTACAGCTACAGCTACAGCTACAGCTACACAATGCCTATGTTCTGGGTGTATTTGTTCATACTGAATAGAGGCACAAACCGGTAACGTTTCAAACGTCTTCGATCATTTAGCTTCCCCACCCTGGCTTCGGATCAGAGGACAGGCCTGGCCTGTGGACTCGCTTCTTTTTGGTGCTCGGCTGCTGCTTGCGCCATCAACTTAAGTCAGAATTGGACTGGATTGCCGGTGCTACACTGCTACAGTACGGTATCGCAGCCTTTGGGAGAGTGACACCCTCCAGACATTAAGGATTGTTTTCTGGGGCGAATTCCATTGCAAATCTTGCCAGAAAAGACTCGGGTCCATCACTTGCTTCTCGCCTGGTCCCTGTCTACTCCGCTACTAGTGAATAGGATGGGGCATCGCTGTTTTCCATCGCCATCTTCCACGACCAGGGTTTCGCTCATGACATGCGTCCGTCCCTTATCCCTTTGGCCCTTGCAGCCTCACGGACGAACATAAATCATCGCTATTCCGAGCTTCAATCTCCTGCTTCTCTCTCATATCTCATCTCTTCAACAGCTCTCTCTCTGTATCTGTATTTATACCCGCAACTGGTTTGCTGAGAAAGCAGAAGCGCCAATCCAAAAGATATTGCACTACTGTCTTTTAGTGCTTCACTATTGCCCGCGAAGTTTTTTGTCCAATCCAGCAGGAGTTTGGTTGGACCTTTGCAGATAGATCCATCTGTCTGGACCACAGACCACTACCACAGACCGCATACCGCAAACCGCAGACCGCAGACCACAGGTCACACCGCCTATAACCACAACAGGAGGACCCAGGAAATTTCATCGACCGTGGATGCCCCGGACAAGAGATTTGGAGCCAGCCAGCCTTTTGGAAAACCCAGGATCACTGCCCAAGGACCCATATTGTACAAGCTGTCCATCGCTTTATTATTAGTCTCTTTTTTTTAACTGGAACCCAAGGCGTGGACCCGTTGCTTCTTGTCACCTGTGGATTCTTTCTTTATCAGCCGCAAGTCTCGTCAAGTCTCGTCAAAATTAACACTGCCGGTTTTTTACAATGATGAGCCAGTACAGTATGGCGCAACCAGACCATGCTTTCAAGACTTCTACAATGTCAAACAGTCCTTGGAACCCAGCTCGCAAGTGAGTCTGCATCCTACATCTGCTGACCGTATCTGTCCCAAACCCGTTTGACTAACTCATCGGCAGTTCCTATACCGAACCTTCGGTACATGGAAGCTTCGACAATAGCTTCTACTCATCACAAAGGTATGGTGATTCTCGGAACAATACCACCTCGGACATTCTAGTAACATTGGCCAATTCAAGTCTCAACTACTCCGCTAGCAACTATAACTTAGCTGGTGGTCTCCCTATTGGTACCAACGGTCAACTGTCGCGCCCCGAGTCAGCTTATCCTGCGGCTCCCTCGTATGGTGCCCGTCCTCCTTCAGGATCATATGGAAAGCCTGTCGGACATGGCTCTTATAAGGCACCGACATCGCAGTCTTGGGAGAACCAGGATCGATACTCGCCTACCGACTCGGTGGACGATATTATCGCATCCCCCAACCTGTCCGATTACTCCATGGAAAATGGTATGAACAATGCTGCACCAGGAGGAAAGGCCAAATCTACTGGAAAAGGCCGATCACAGAGACGACCATCGAACCGTGACGAGTTCGACGGCCCTCATCAGTTCTTGCAGCGACCGCCCCCGGATGTCATTGCTATGCAGGAACGGGAGCTTCCTCACCTCCCTACCAACCTTCATGTCCAGGAGCAGGACAGTGTTTTGAGCCAGGTCAACGACCGACTTTCGCAGTGCGCGTTCGATTTCGTTGCCAAGTACCAGTTCCCGATTCCTCTGACCCAGGACATGAGACCTGTCGAGCGACCGCAGGACCGAGAATGGACAGAGTGGGTGTATCTCCTCAAGCGGCTCGCAACGAAGCGACGTATCCCAGCGAGAGTGCTCTACAACGGACAGATTAAGCAGTTTGTTACGATTCTCGAGAACTCCCTCGAAATGAGACATGCCGCCAAACACCAGAGTCGCCCTCTTAAGGACGACCGCAACATCCTTCAGCTGATCTCGGCCGGTATTCAAGTGGCCAAGATCCTGAAGGATGCGTCGGCTATGGACTACCTAGACCGACTATACGTTTCCACAGACAAGCAGATCCAAGACCGTGCCGCCACGCGGTACCGAGCTTAAAAATTCAAGCTTGACCACGAGTCCCAAGCGACTCTAATGATATACGTTTATATGCTCTCCTGAAACAGGAGACATGACCTGCCGGTGACGACAACGGCAACGATCAGAAACAGGGATGTGGCCCGAGTAAAGGGTTGGGACCACGAGCACAAGCACAATTTGACATTGTGAGCGATAATGTTTACCATATACTGGCGATACTCTCCTGGGTCAGATGGGCTGGTGTGCCAGGTTCACGCCAGCCTAACCCAGCAACCGTCTTTCTGGTTGGGAGGATATTGTCCCGAGCGTGTTGGAGTTATCTTGCGGCAACATTTGTTTTGATTTACCTTGACGAGTCATGTTTGATGCTTTTATTATTTGGTATATGTTTATACTTTTACTGTTTTTACCACTGGACTCGAAGAGAGCCCCAATACAGGACTCACGATGATGCATTCACTACAGTACGTGTTTTTAGTTACCCGGTTGATTTGAAGAACTCATGGATTAGCCATGACGGCTTTTTGGTTGCTTCGCCTGTTAGTGGCGGAGGTAACGACGACGGTGGTGGTGGTGTTAGGCATCGGTTGGGTTGGGTGAGGCCTAGCCGCGACGATGATCTCTTGGGAGCAGGCATCTCAACTCTGATACCGTTGTAGATCATTGGGCATATATTGGGCACATAATTCTAGTGAGAATTAGGAATCTGACAATGGCGGGAGCTCCCGAGAGTGGATGGAGAACGCCTGTTCATCACTATAAGGGACGATAAGACAGGTTGTTACGAATACAATTTGAGCGAATATGACACGCAGCATATGTCACTCTATTATTATACATTCCACTGAAGAATAACCAATGAGTGATTCAATACTAATCAGGTCGGTTTGGGGACTTGCCTCATGAACCTTGCAGCTCTGATAGGGTAGGCAATGATGATAATCCAACCCCGAAACCTTACCTCACTTTTGGATCATATCGAGACCATGCGGTGGCAGTTTTATGTGAAACACTGGTTTATCCCGGATTTTGTTAGGCTCATCAGGCTTTTGAGGCGACTCGTCATTTGATATTGCGGCTCCAATACTGACTCTAGATAAAACAGCTTGAGGCCTTCTCTGTATGCTGTGATGCACGAAATCGTACACCAATCGGATAGTCACAGACACAGATCGATAATGCTACCGCTACCGCTGCTGCTGTGCAATGCCAATGACAGCTCGAGCTCATGCGATAGACTACTCAAATTAGCACCTGACACCTATGAACCTTTTCAGGTTGTGAATAGGTAAGCAAAGCATATGCACCCTTGGAAAACTGCATATAATTAATCACAGCGGAATAGAAGACTGCCATAGTGCTCAGAAGGGAATAGCGTGCACAGAACGCCTGAGCATGTGCAGCATAGGACGGGCATGAGTGGTTCAGACAGGTACTTGCCTTCAGCTGCATAATCCCATATAAAGAGATGTACCGCCGTCTCGGTCCCCAGTTGGGCTTAGCGTCGAGATGTCCATGAAGGTTGACCGAGAGAGAAAGAAGCAGGCACCTTTTCTGACTTCTCCCTCTTCTTCTTACTCCTTTCGGTCTGGTATTTTTGGTGAGAAAGTGCACTTTTGTTGAACTTATATCTCGTGGCTTTTCCCCAGGTCTAGGAACAAAAGAGAGAACGTTCTTGAGACTTGTAATTACTGGACGATGCGCGTGGACTAGGGTCACTGAGCATCCTGGCCGATTTGCGACTATCGTTTAATAGCGACGAATATTAACGACACTTCACATATTGAACTTGCACAAGACAGCGAACAACTCTGATATCCTGTTTCATCATCACGGAATCGGTTTTACTATATAAGAGCCTTCTATCGGCTGGACCACTACTTCCTCTCTTATCATCTCGATCTGGACTTCAACCTCAATCTCATCAATATCAACAGCCCATAAAATTGTTATATACTACTTAAGATCATCAGTATATACAAATCAACCTTCAAAAACCCTCACAATGACTTCAGTTCACTCACGGCCTTCACCAAGCTCATCATCCCCCTACGACTTCGACTCCGTCCCTGACGACGAATCATGGCAGTATATCGACTACACAGCAACGAACTCTGGTCCCTCGTCTATTGGCTTCCTTTCCGACCCTGCTAGTGGAAGCTTGGGTAGTTTTGCCATGGTTGGGAACGTTCACGGGACACCGCCACCTTTCATTCCCGGCAACACTCCTCCTTCATATACCTCTGTTAGCAATTCTTCGCCTTTCATGCCTGGCAACACACCCTCCCCATCAGCTGCCTCTCCCTTGCTTTTGGGAGAGATGGATCAGAATGCTTTCTTCGCTGCCAATGCCTCGTTCCAGGCGCCGCCAGACATTGCCAACTCGGACATGTTTGCTACTACGACAGATGGTGGCTTTGGCCAACCACAGAACTTCCTGACACCCCAGCAGTACCTTTTCTCACAGCAGGATACGAATCAGTTCCAAGATCAGGGCTTGAATGGTATGATGCCAAAGCGGAGGACGGTCTCCCCTGGAGTACAGGGTGCTGATGCTGCTGTAGACATGACTCTCATGCAAAACTTCGGAAACGACATGTTCTCGATGAACATGAACGAACAAGTTCAGCAGCCTCAACTTGATTTTAACATCATACAGTCAGATCCTAATGTCCCGCCGTGGAGCCAGACGAACACGCGAGGAAACGAAGCTATCTTCATCATGGATGACTTCAACAACTCTCCATCACCCATGAGCAACTATTCGCAGACCTCGTTCCCCAGCTCGAAAGCAAGCCCTAGTGGGAACAAGTCTCCTATCACGATGCCAATCCGCAAGGTCAAGGTTGGGAAGGTCGAGAAAAAGAAGAAGATCGAGCAGTCTGGCAAATTTGTCATTGTGACCCCTGACTCTATCTCAGCTCATGCTAGCCGTCCTAATCCGTTTGAATGTTTTGAGGCTTTGAACCGAACGAGTCAAAGAGGGCGCAAGGGCCCCTTGGCGGATGCTACGAAGGAGAATGCTTTACAGGTCCGCAGACAAGGCGCCTGCTTCTGTTGTCATAGCCGCAAGGTGAAATGCGACCTCGAGCGTCCATGCAAGAGTTGCAAGAAACTCATGGTTCAAGTTCCCCAAGTTGTCTGTTGGCGGTTCAGCGACTTCTTGACTATTCTGTTCCCTGAGTATATCCGTGGCCACCTTGTCAAGGAACAGATGATCACGTTTGTCAAGGAAAATATTGCTGGATTTCATGTTCAGGGGGTTGAGCAGGTCTGCTCCGTCGAGCTATTCTCCGGTCCACTTTTCAATACAGTTCTGGCCATTCAAGCCAAATTCTTCACTCCAAAGACGGAAGAGGTCAAGAACCATTGGCAGCTTCAAAACGTGGGAGGGAATCGAGTTGAGCTGAGACCCAACAGAGCAGCTAACATCGGCGTCGAACTCGACAAGAGTGCTGAGAGGGACGGGCTCAAGAAACGGACCAAAAGATACATCCAGGAGCTTCTTACCGAGCCGTACTTTGTCGATCAAGTCACGGATAGTTTCCAGAGTACAAACCTGCCGAGGAAGATACTACGAATCGTCAAGCAGTATGCTGACGCAACTGAGGTAAGTTAAACCGAGTAAGTTGTGTGATCAACCGAGCTAACAGTCATACTGCAGTGCCTCATGGTCAAGCGGGCCTTGTCCATTTACTGCATGCACTACATCATGACCAGACAGCTTTGCCTCACCCAGCAGACCGCCGATACACTTCGATCAACCGGTATGATCGACCAGGGCGACAACCATGTAACCCCTCGAGTACTCGCACGACAGATCAAGTCTATCGTAGACGAGCTGATGCAGCGTGAGATGCAGCAGCTCTTCGATCTCTTCTCCAAGTCGCTCAAACCCAAGTCTCGACGCGAGTGGGCACCCTGCACTGCTGCCTTTCTCGTCCTTTGCCTCTTCATGGAGGCTGTAGAGACGGCAGCTGACATCTTTGTGATCTCCCAGAACGAGATCAACATGAGAGGCAGCAAGAGACCCGAGTACGAAAGAAGCCTCGCGCTGAGCACCTGCGCCGAAGTCGAGAACATGCCTTTCAAGCAGTTCGCCTACTCGTTCCACCAAGTTTACCAGACACACAGCAAGGAGGCCAATGCCAAAGGCTTCAACCCCTTGCTTGACAACAGTTTTGCCGAACAGGGCGAGCTGGATGGACCGGCCATCCAACTCTCGGCCCAACTCCGAGAACTTCTATTCGGCGACAGCTGTAAGTGTGACCCGAGAATTTGCTAACGGCTGAGGATTATTGTTCTGGAAAGGATCACAAAGCTGACATTTCATGTCTCACTAGGGCAAGAGCTGCAGTTTTTGGCTGCGAACGAGCTTCTCACAAACAACGCCAGCCATCCATTTCCCATGAACCCTGAGACTCTGTACACTGGGCGCCTCGTGGCCAAGTTTCTCATGTCATTCCAGGATGACAGAGCCATTTTGGAGATGCTGTCTGAGAGCTATTCGTCCGAGACATACGCTGACGGAGAACGGTGAAATATGGATTTGTCAAACGCCTTTTTCGGGCGACATGGCGCATGCGAGGCTTTTGCTTGGTATAACGGTCAAGGGCATAGGGTAGCTATCCTTGCACAGGCTTTGGAGTTATGAGACATGGATATGATATGACCTGAGAGCGTACGCAGGCCGCACACGAGGCTGAATGAAGCGATATATGCTAAGATGTATTGCGAGTACGAGGCACAGGGCGGTCTCATAGTGGACAAGAACATATTCGCGTCAAGGGTTCAAAGCAACATGAGCATATGACATGATCAGTCATGATTACTCCTCATGCCAGAACGGGCAAGACATTGTGTGTGACGACCGTGACAATCAATGCCCAGCGGTTGATTTCTCAACAGAAACAACAAAGAATTCACTCGTCATACAAGCCACATGCAAATACACAAGACATTTGTTCACGATTGTTTACAGCAAAGATATGTTTGCCCGATTTTAGTCCTGAAGCCACACTGCTCTATGGTATCAGGGTGGAGCGGGTCGGTTGTCTAGACCGTGGTTTTCATCTCCCACTCGAACGATAAAAAATAAAGTTGACACACATGTGCATTGAAAGCGCAGAGTGTAGGCAATTCGTGGGTGCCGCTGTGAAAGCGGACTTTGTATCTATGAACAAAAACAAAACAAAGGAGCATTTCTGTGTGGGTTAGTTCGTGAAAAAGCATGTGAAGTAGCAACTCGAGCTGTCACACCCCGAAGATATCCGCTGCGAAAGACTGTCCAACACAAGACGCAGATTATTCTCACTCAAAGAAAGCCAGGCGTCACTATGGCGTTCAACAGCATCCGAAGGGCTTGGGGGTTTGAAGCAGGACAAACGGCACGACATGGGCGCTGCTGAATCGGCGTTGCCGTTGAGAACAGAAATGAGCTCACAAGCCGAGGATGTTACCTCCGCGTATGGCAAAAGTTGCCTTCGGCGTCGGGAGAGGCAACAGCCGGGAAAAGAAGAGGCGTTTGTTGTTGTGATGATGGGTTTAGGAAATTTCCAAGAGCAAGATCAGGTAGAGTTTTTAAGGAGGTTGACACAGACCCACTTTCCACGTGACACCAAATCTTTCCAAGCTTTGCTATACCTCGCGCCAGGTGTGGATTTGGTTCGAGTTTTTCTTTCTTTTCCTCCTTACACTTAAATTACGCACGATAAAATCAACCGGCCTCGATGTTCTTTCACTCGGAGTCGGTCATATTCAGTGCAAGAGCGATAGGTTTCTCTTCTGCTGTCATATTGCGTCACGGGCCAACTTAATTGTCTCGCCGATCCGGCAGAAGCTCCGATATATCAATTCTAGGCAGTATCAGTTTCCACCTACTACTGCTGCTTCTACCACCTTGACATAGACGCCACCTTAAAAAAAGACCGCCAGGAACCGCCGTGCATCGTCGTGTACCTAAGATCCTGCAGTAGGCACAGGGGCTTGCTTAACCAAGGCCATTGTCGCGCTAATGATGGGCCAATAGGTTCATTGTGTCTCCTGTACCTGGCTACTTCGATTATTGGCTGCCTGCTGATGCTCAGATACAATGAGTCTGCAGCATCGTCTCCGACCAAGAACGTTCTACTTGAGCAACCTGTGTCTATTTACAGGATGGTATATGACCAAGAGCTGTACTTACCCGACAGTTGTGTTGTAAACGCTGCCCATCTCATTGGGACCCAATTATTATACTGATAGATACTTGGCAACGATCAGCATGTCATGATAGTTCAGACTAACCTATGTGTTACCTGCCGTACGAAACATTCTTGGCCATGGACTCGACGAGCAATGACTAGCCCCTTACCCTGGGCTGATTTCGCTGCTTTTTGCATGACTTGCGTAACCTATTTCCTTTATTGACATGACGAAAGTACCCAATCCTTAGTGGGACCAACTCAGAATTGTACTTGCACCATGGTGATAGTTTGGTGTATCGTTCAACTCCATAATGAGATCGAGTTGTCCCAATCCATGTCGGTTCCGTTATACGCTGGCAGTGATTTCGTACACGAGATGGAGTTGACCATGAACGAACAAATACGAGTATGCTATTGGGCATATGAATCGTTTCATCCATCTTGACTTTGACTTCTGTCCTACGCCACACGTCAGTCAATGCACAGAATACGTCTATTTCAAGTGTATATTACTCCTGAATTGAGGGATTGTCCAACTGGCGCCCTTGACCAATTGGTAAGGAAAACGTCAACTTACATCGCGACGGGATTGTGCCTCCTCGTTCCGGAACCTGTCTTGCGGCAACTTGCATGGAACGGGTTGAGTTGAACTGAGGCGCTGACGACGACGTTTATCAAAAGAACGCCTTGAGCAACAACACATATGCTCATCTAAAGGATCGCAGGGCGTGTGGCGGCATGTATCTCTATCTGGCGGGCAAGAGAGAATATCGGTGTTCCAAGACTTTTGGGCAGTTGAGTCCAGAAACGAGTTTCTTGTCCAACAGTAGTTGTGTATAAGATGTTTGATTCCTGCCGACGGTTTTTGGATTCATCCTGCTCTCAAGGCATCCGATCAACCTGCAAACAAACATCAATTCGGCTTGAACTCTTAGACTTGCTCCCCCAAAGCAATCTTCTGAATAGTTCGACGCTTGTCGGGCTTCCTGTTTTAACAACCCCTTCAAAGCGATCATGGCTGCCTCTACCAATTCTGTTGTTGGTGTCAACTTTTCCAACAATGACCCGAAGCCCCCCCTAAGCCCTGGCCTAAGGACCCCAGTAAGTTGAAATCCCATTTCTCTCCTTGTTTCTTGAAAATTCTGGAGTGATGTCTCGGCTGTCGCCTATTATTGATGTGTCGTTGAACAACTTCCGCCGTGGCATGGTATTACTGCAGCAACATTGCCCCTGTACTGAAGAACTATATCTCCGGTTGGACCTATACTGACACAAGTACACAGCTATGGGAAATTAGTCCACCACTACCATGCTGTGCATGGCGCAACATGTAGCAATTTGTGGCCTTGGGGAGGAATAGCGACATATCAACGGAGCATACGCACGAGGGGATAAACGAGAGGTGGGCGGTGGACTTATTCTTTCATTCTCGAAAAAACTGTTTTAGTTTCTAGATTAGAAATTGCACGGTACCGTTGCTTTTAAACCCTGTTTCTTGTGCGTTGTGCATACCTAATGTAAGAGCCACGCCGTGTGCCCTGTATACAGGACTTACACGAAGCCAGAAATGTACTATGCCGTACACTCAAGACGAGAATGGGGTGAGCGAGAAGAGAGAACAACTCAACTTTCCGCAGCGAATAAGATAAATAAACTAAACGTTGTGATGGTGGTGTTGAGAAAAAGACTTCAGTTTTAGGGCGTTGATCGTACGAGTACGGTGACACTGGTGTAAAGACAGATCGAAAGGTTTGAAGACATCAGCTCATGGCTTCCCGAGGATGATTTCTGCACACTTGCATCTTACTATGGCTGTGGCTAACAATCCGTGGTAGCAATAGTGAAGTCAAGTGAAGTGGGCTTGATAATCAGGGGCAGTTATTCGTTGTGGTTAGATGCCGTCTCCCTGGCTGAGTTGTTTCTAGAGTGATAGATTGCTCGGGTTAGGGATATTAGCCTCAAAAGAGGACCCCAACAACTTTGTTACGATTAACGCGGAAGCGGAAGGAAAGACCGTAATGTTGTGTGTCCTTTCGTGTACTTGGTCGTAACTCCCCGATTTGGCGCCTTTTAGAGAAAGTGCGACTACGACCACGACTGCAACATGTTGTCCTTATGTACTGCCTAGGCCTTATCTGGGGTTCCGTTGGGCATACAGAGGATACATACGCTTAACTTCATACCTGAGACTAGAAACCCCCTAACGTGCAGAAAATTAAACGTACAAGTTACTCCTGTTCCTATTAACCTATCGACCTAAGCCCTCCAAGTACTCTTTAACTTCACACCGACATTCCCCCGTGACAAGCACGGCAGATGAAGGCAACAATAACTTCCTCTACGTCGAATCGTACTTCCGGTAGCAACTTGTTCTGTGCGGTTTGGTGCGGTTCTGTGCGGTCTTGAGTTGGATCGTCTGCCGTGTAGCCAAATTTGCGCGACTCCTGCGACTTGAAGTGCAACAAGCATGACCGACACTACCCGATCAGTGGAATCGGCTACGCTGGAAATTATCCTGATCGCAATCGTTGTCCTTGTCCTTGTCCTATGCCTTGGGCTCTTCTTGCTGGGCGCCAATTTGAGAACACCAAGAGGAACCCGGGATACCGAAAATGGACAGCGAGAAACGCACTGGGGCGAATGGCACCAGGCAGACCAAGGGGATGGGGCATACCATGATGATGAAGCTTCGTTTATCAAGAGTGTGCGAAGACGAAGCCAGTCTTTGGCGGATGAGCTCCGACTGGAGTTGAACAACCTTAAACGCAACCTATCCTTATTCACAATTCCCTCAAGGGTCCGACTCGAAAGTACAAACACAGGGGAAGCACGAAGATTCAGCATCGACCGGCTATTGAGTTTCTCCCCACCCAGCTCGGAATTAGTCACAGACTGCGAGAGCTGCTTCGAGTACTTGGACTCTCCGCTGTCCGCCACCGGTAGGGAGGAGGATGCAACCGGGACACAGAGGAGACCAACTCGACCGGCAGGAAATGCAGTAAGATATGGGGAGGCACAACAGTGGGAAAGTCCTTTGCTGTAGATTACTGGGAGCAATTGGGAAAAAGACCAGTGAATGGTCGGGAATGGCAGATTGTTGTACATGATACCTCTATTGATCTGAAAAAACCCTTCTACTCTGACATTGGCCTTTCGTGAAGCCCGCGGCAAAGCCCCTTGTGTCATTCCTTAACACGCTGCCGTTTTCAGGTGTGTTTGTTGCTGGTACAAAATAAACGACTCGTCCCTCTTAACTGGTGCCTAATTTTTATCCCCTTATGCGGCCTGCTTCTTCAGGTCTCGTGCAGCCTGCTTCAAGCTGAAGTTGCACTCCTCGTAGGCACGGCCAGCACCGAAGCCAACACCGACAAACGCGGGCCATGCTCTTCGTTTGAATAGAAGGACGGAGAAGACGACACCGAAACCGAGACCGAGGGAGGACTTGACGAGGAGGTTGGAGAGGCAGCGATCCCACTGGAAATAGTCAGCACCTTCGTTCTATTGTAGAGACCACTGATTCATTCGGATTTTATAATTACCTTCTCGTTGAGAAGCGACTCGCTGAGCGGCCGGGAAATGGCGCTGGGGGAGGGCGGGCAACAGTGGAATCGGCCATTTTGACCTGTAAGTAATCGCGTTAGTTCCATTCAATCGAGGTTGTTATCAACGGAGGAATTGACATACTGGAGTCTTACAATCGGTCGTTGCGAGCGGAATCAGTAGCTACGACGAGCTGTAATTATGGACGTGATGTCAAGCTCGATTATGGAACAAGTCGGGAGACTTGAGCCGGCTCTTGGGCGGTGAGAGCCGGAAGCCGGCAAAGGTCTAGCGCAGTGGCAGAATTTAATAAATTTTGGGTGGACTCTGGAAAAGTCGCGGGGCGCATTCAAAGATCGAGGTTAGGATAGCTTCTTTTCTCAAACAATTTTCTTAATCATTCATTTATCCATCATTCGCTATGGATGTAGAAATGGAGAACGGTTCCTCGCAGGAGATACCTTCTCCTCTTGTAAGTTTTCTCTTCATTCCTCTGCTGCGCAATTGCGAAAAGGCTTACACGTGTTGCAGGAAAAGATGGACCTGATTAAGACTGTGAGAGGTCTCGACCAAAGTGGCCCTGGAGAGGATGGAAAGAATCTCGAAAAGCTTTGGAAACATTTGACTGTATCAGCAGATGGTCAATTTCACGCTGCCGAAGAGAGCAGTCTGCGATGGCTGCTAAAGTCGATGAACGGCTCATCAAAGGATGCGGAAACTTTGCGACGCTGGCCCTTGACCTGGACAATACTCGAGTGCGTCTTCCAGCGCATCCCCTTGTTCTCACTCGCGAAGTCGCTTGCGGATAGACGGTTCGTCGCCGTTTTGCAACAGACTCTGAAAGATATCTCCCAGCCAACAGAAACATCATCAACCCCGTCCAAGAGGAAGAGGTCGACAACAAAATTTTTCGATTTAGATGCTCTTCGAGACACTGAAGGTTGCTTGATGGCTGGCGATGCTCTATTCAGTGCTTTGAAGAGGCTGTTGGACCGTCTCGATTCTTCTGTCACGCAATCATCCCATGACAAGATTGGCGCTGAACATATCCGATCTCTTTTCTGTACTTCAGCAGCTGATGCAGCGATCTTAACGTCACTATCTTTACAGTTATGCGATATTGCGCTCACCAGCGGAGAGGAGCAAGAGGGCTACGAATCATGGATCGAGACGATAACATCCATCTGGAATTTACATCTGCAAGGAAATGACGATGTGTTAGAGGTCGCTGCACACCTATTCCCTCCAGCTGCGGCCATCATTGGCAAGCTAGAGGGTATCTCCGGATCACAAGAGACTGCGAAACCCGAACCACTACGAACGAAATGGACGAACGATTTGGAAAAGCTCATGCATCGCAACTTTATACTCCCCGCCCGAGCCGCCTATATCAACCGACAAGATTTGGAATCTGTTACAAGAGCGCTTCATGCAGCCGATAAGAACATCGATGTGGCGGCCCCTGCGCTGTACTTTATGGCGTCAAGTGTGACTGATGCTTTGGGCGAGGGAAGACTGCGAAAAGGGAATATCGATTGGATGAAGCAGATTTTCAAGGCCGTGGAGGGTTCATTACGAAGTCGCGAAAACCGAAACAAGCTTGTGCAAGTTGTTTTGGAACGAGCGGCCCAGAAGTCGATGTCTATCGAAACAGACGACCTGCGCTCGGTCTGCCAAGAGTATGCTTTGCAGGAGGAGAACACGAACTGGTACTTGACCGCGGTCATTGCTAGCTGTGACGCTGACATATTCCTCGAGCGCTTCGAAGAAGGCGCACGCTTGTTGAATATTGTTTGTGAACGAAGTACTTCACCAGAGATTAGCCAAGACGATTTTGTCCCAGTCACAAAAATCATCCAGGCCATCTCACAAACATTCCGTACAGGCCGAGACTTTGCTGGTTTCTTGAAGCTGTGGTATCAACAACTTTGCAAGGTTGAGAAACAGAAGGGAAAGACTAGCTCCCCGTGGCGTCAGGTTGGCAACGCGCAACACGAGAAGGATTCATTTGCGAGCTTGATTGAGAAAGAAATGTCAACGCAACAACTGCTTGAAGTTCTGGACTGGGTCAAGGAAGAGAAGTTACATTCTCGAGCGCTCTGCCTCTTCCTGGACTCTATTGCTCAAGGGATTCGGAGTGAGGCTTATGTGGACGCTGTTGGCAGCAAGCTCTTTGACTTGGTGAGCCAGGTCAAGAAATCATCATCCACACTGACATCCCTAAAATGGGGAGTTGTGTCAAAGACCCTTTCTTGGAGTACTGCTGAGTCGAGAACTGAAATCTGGAGCTCTGTGCAAGGACAAGTCGCCAAGATTCTGTCTGAGGAGCCAGTTGAGTCGAGGGAAACCTATGAGGCTTTCAAGTGCTGCTGTCAGGCTTGGGTCTCCATGAGCCCCGATGACGCGCATTTCGAAGAGCCTGCAGGCCTAGTGGATGCTTTTACCACTCGTCTTTCATCAGAATTGCTCTCATCGGACTCCCTGAAGGGCAAAGATTTGTCCTCGATTATAGAACAAGACCCTGCCCCGGCATTCCTTGAGGAAGCTGCTGCGCAACATTACCTAGCTTGGTTCTTGCGCGGCTCAGGTCGTCTAAGTCGATTCGTCTATGGCGCAAAAGCTACCCTCCCTCAGGCATTGCAAAGTGCACTATCGCTGCCCAATAATGAGATCACACGGCCGAGAGGCATCTGGGCGTGCCTTCTTGAAAATGAGAATAACGTCAACAGTACCAAAGTCGTTGGTGAGCTTATCGATCAATTGGTCAAATCGCTGGAGGAGGACGGAAAGGAGAAACGCTGGCCTGAGGATGGTAGCCAAACTTGGATCCGGACTTTGAGCAGTGTTCATACTGATGCTTTCTCTCGATCTCAGCGAGAGCGCACCATGGTTCTCCTTAACGCACACCGAGCAAAGACGACAAAGCGAGTCTCTATCGAGGGCTGGAGGTACATCCTTGCGTTGTCTACTAAGTTGATGGGCAGGGCGACATTTTACGAGGGAATGGAGTTTTCCCATCTTGTAGATGTTGCTGATGCCATGTCAGATCTCTCAAGCTCAACGCCAACACGAGACGGCACTTTGGCTGATCTGATCAAAGCTTACTATGAGATGGCAGCGGCGACTATCCGACAAATGACTGAGCATGTCGGCGAGCGAAGTATCAAGTACTTGAACCAAAGCCGCAGCTTCGCCTCTGATTGTGAGGATGCTGGAGATTTATCACCCTTCCGCATGACGCTGTTGAAGGCATTGATCACAGAGGTCTCGAATTCACCAAACTGCACCAGCCACCCTGAATTGGTTTCTCTGTCAGACAGCGCAAAAGATGTGCTAGGAAAGTGCGTTATTGCCGCGACAGGCTACTTCTTGACGGAGAAGAAGGCATACGAAAGTCACAATGTCATGGCTGACCTTCGACTTTTCGCTGCTGTCGATGCTGCTGAGTCACTGGAAAGTCTTTCCGGAGCCTCCAAGTTGAAGCAGTCTGATGTGCGAAAAGCCGAGAAGCGAAGCCACGCAGCCATGGCGTCAGGAGATTTGCGCGGATGGAAGATGCAGACGTTCCTCAGAACATATTTCTCGTCACTGTTGGAAGAGTCCAGACCAACAACGTTTTACACTATTAGTGAGGTGCCAAAGAAGCTTCAGGATCCTTTCTTCCAAAGCAACGTCGCTTCAGTTACAAAGGGAATGGATACCCTTGCCAAGATGGAATATCTCAGAGACTTGATTCAAGTGTTTGTGCAAGGTTCAGAGACGGATGGTCAAGTATCGGCCATCCATACTGTCGTGAACCAGCTTCTGGGTAAGATATTTAATGCCAAGTTTTATAGATGTACACTGACACTCGATAGCCTGCCCCGAATTGCAAGGCAAAGGATCAGGATTTGACTTGGCCACTGCTCACAGCGAACTGACATCGACTCTTTTAACACTCAAGAGCCAATCAGTTTGTATCGTAGTGTGCCGAGTTCTCTGTGCACTCCTCGAGAAGAAGCCACAATCCATGAGTCAATGGAATATCGAGTTCGTTCTTAATACTGTCTCGGACCTAAGCCTGTCAACAAAACCACTTGATGAGCAATTCCCCAACGAACGAGTGCCGTTCACACGTCTTTGCGACCTAGTCGAAGTTATCATCAAGAAGCACCGTCTCCGACTCGAGGGCCATCACCACCTTCTCCTGTCGACGATGCAGGCTCTCCTCCGCAACCTCGTTATCAACCATAAAGCCACCGATGCCCTAGGCCAAACTCTTCACGAGACCAAGGCCCATCGCTATGCTCGCCTTGTTACGTTGATTTGTGAGCCAACAGCTGGAGCCGTGTCTCGGTCTCAGCACCAGAGTGCTCTTGATTCGGCGACCGATGCAGCAAAACGTTCAGCTGGACGGCATATGTATCTGGTCATGATGGAGTATGTCAAGTTACAGCTTGAGGCTGATGTGCCACGCCGTGTGAGAGAAGCCCTTGAGCCAGCGATGAACTCCATCTTCGATATTACTCCCCCTGAGGTGAGGAAGATTCTAAACGATGCTATGGATAAGAGTGGACGTGCCATTTTGAGGGAGACATTCAAGAATTACACCAAGTTCGGTAAATGGAGTGGCGTATAGATGGACATTATAGACTTTGACAGATACCATATTAACAGATCTAAAAAAGGAACAACTTGTTTGATTATTATTATATTGGGTATCTCTAAATCATTGCCTTTATCCGTTTTGAACCCAACCACAAAACCTTAAGCATTCTGGGATTTCTTGTTGTACAAGGTTGGATGACCATGCTTTTTGCCATAGCTCCTGATTTGATGGTCAATAAATGGACGAACAAAGATCATGACAAACGTAGCAAGAAAGGCGCCAAGAATATCAACAAAACTATTCTTGGGGGCGCCGCCAAACGCTGACCATTTCATGAGCGAACCAAGGAAGTTGACCGTAATATTGTGTTGTCCAGCTTCAAGGCCTTTGATAGCTATTTCGGCAACTTCATCAGGTGTCTGCTTGGGGTCGTCCTTCTCAATTTCCTTTGTGATCTCGGGCTTGTGCTCGTTCTCGCGAACCATGCCCGGAGAAAGGATCGTGCCAGGCAAGACCAGGTGTACCTGGACGTTCTGGGGTAGAGGAGAACTTCCTGCTGGATGCATTCGGCCAGACCGCGCATGGCATACTTGGAGGGAGTGTATGGAGTGTATCCAGGAGGAGAATAGCAGGCGCAGACGCTCCCAGTCATGATGAGGTGCTTGGCCTCCTTCTCGACAGGCTTATCGACGGCAAGCCACTCGCGCATAATAGCATGCGCCATCTCAGCTGTGCCCCAGAAGTTGACGTCCATATGGTGTCGCATGGATTTCATTTCCATATCGACGAACAGCTCGGGGTAGGACAATCCAGCAAGAGTCCAGACGATATCAGGGGCTTGACCATTGTTCCAGGCGATGACCTCAGCGAGGAGCGGCTTCGCGTAGGACTCAACACCGACGTCGGCAGCGATATAGTGAAAGCGTTGGGATTCGGGGTTTTTGGCAGCGGCCTGTATATATCGAATCAGTACGTATTTTTCACGACGGCGAGAAAGTGGCGGACCTTGACGGTGAAGAGGGCAGCTTCGAGTTTGCTGGTGCTGCGAGAGACGAGAACGACATTTGCACCCTTGGCAGAGAGCTGGGTAGCTACACTAAGACCTGCACCTTCGGATGCGCCCGTGATGAGGATTGTCTAGAGGCATTGTTAGCTGTGGCGTGGTGTATAGGAGGGGATCATGAGACGTCTCATGAGGAGGTCAAGAAAGCATACCTTGCCCTCGACGGGGAATTTGTTGCCGCCAAAGAGACCCATGATGAAGTAACCAGCAAGAAGAGTCGCGACAGAGACAGAAATGTATATAACGAGGGTCGTCGAGGAGAAATCCATTGCGGGAAAGCAGCAGATATGTCTGTGGACTGCGAGGGGCAGAGCTGGGAGTTTTAAAGATACCACCCCTACAGGTGCAGTCCGCTAAGAACCTACCTACCATTAGGGAGTATGGAGCACAGTGTCCATTCCCTCGGCGCCACATGCCGTTTACCACGTAGAATTGTAGATTCCCGCTTACATTGTCGGAGTCCTCGGATGCGAGAATGCGAGCAGATAATAACATTGCAGTTGCCTTCGATCGGACTGTATTGTGTAATAGCGGTAGTTGAATGGGACGGCGTGTCAATGCCCCTGGCTTACTGGCTACACTAGGTTAAGTGCTGACGCAGTGTGTGCGTGAAGATTGCAGCACTTACAATTCAGCTCTGGTTTGATGTTCATGTGATTGGACTGTTCAGGTCATTGTTCCAGTCGTAGGGATTATCAGTAGGACAGGCATAGAAGATGGATCCAGGGGTTTCTGACACTCATAGGTATTCAAAATTGGGTATCATCATAATCACGCCGGAAGCTAGGTATTCAACAAATTTTCTTTGTGATAATCATGACATGAGAGCGTCAAGAGTATAAAGATCCTAGCCACAGTAGGTAGATATTGCTTGCACTGTAGGTGTTGAGACTGTGGCTGAAGCTCCCTGAGGCTGACGCGCTCTCTCACTGACTCTTCAACTTACAAGATATCCATGTCAGTGACTACTTTTCAAGAACTCATGATCAACCTCCTGGGAAATTATTTTTGACGTTTTCCCCATCACATTCGCATTTGTACTCTCAAACATTCAAACATGACAGCCAGGTCATGACAGAATTGAATTGACCTATCAGCACAATGTCCAACAAAGATGAGGACACCAAGCTTACGGTACCGAAATTCACATCTTTTAAGCCAAAAGAGACTTCCAACTTGAAGGTCCCCAAGTTTTCATCTTTCAAATCCAAAGACAAGGATCAGGACGCACCTGCAGGATCTGATAGTAAAGAATCGGAGCGGGAGCGACATCGAGACCGAGAGTCGAGGAGAAAGAGAAGCCATCACCACTCTGAGTCTCATCGCGACCATCACCATTCAAAAAGACATCGCACAGACTCTCACCACCGACATCGGGAAAAGTCGCGACCATCCAGTCATCAAGAAATACTGGAACACCGTCCAGTTACTAAGCCTCCACGCGACGCCAATGATGCATCGCGACTGTACGTCGTTGATCCTAAAGGCGACCCCTTGATCATTCGATATGGAAATCTTGATCGCTCGCAGATTCCCGCTTACTATCGTGATGGATATGGTAAGGTGCTTGGTACACGAGGTCGTCTCGTAATCCACCGCGATGGACCAAGAGATCAGTTCAGTCTACGTATGCCCGGTGAGGGTTCATATGCCTCCAAAGACAAGGACGGTCTGCGCTCGAAGTCGTGGCGTATAAGGCCAAATCCCTTTCGAATCAGAAAACAGGAGAATGACGACAATGGTGAAGACGAAGGTGATTTCCTGGCGCTAAGCACATCCAAGAAGCGCAAGAATGGACGCCAAACTTCTGAATCCTCCGCCGATGAGGAACAACCTACCTATCGCTCAATAGAGGGCAAGGCCAAACCGCGGCAATACGATGACAGCGACTTGGAGTCTGAATCCGATGCGCCTGCAGAAAATATTGATCTTGACCAAAACAACCCGTTAAAGTGGAAATCAATTCAGCTCTCGAGACGTGTGAAAGACCAACCGGATGATATTGACGCGTGGCTTGAGCTAGCGAATCATCAAGATGCTCTCTTAAAGGCTGGCGAGGATATTGATCACAGGGTACTGGAGGCCGAGGTACACAGTTTCGCCGAGATCAAGCTTCATATGCTTGAATCGGCACTTTCTAATGTCTCGAATCCTCAAGATCGTATCCGAGTGTTGGTTCCTCTGATGCGCGAAGGTATCAAAGTCTGGAACAGCAAGACAAGCAACAAAAGGTGGAACGACTTGCGCGAGGATGAGAAAAAGAGCTTCAAGCTATGGAAAACGCATCTTGACTTTACCATGTCGAATATTTCCACCTTCCACTTTGACGCTACTAAGCAGATGCATCTTGATAGGCTACGTCAAGTCATTTCGCAGTCCCAACCAAATATTGAGCCAGAAGACTTTAGGGAAGCAATTTACGTCTTCCTCAGACTCACAAGGTTCATATCTGATTCAGGGTATAGGGAACTCGCTATCGCAGCATGGCAGGCTTTCCTGGAGCTCAATTTCTTCCGGCCAACACAGCTGGACGACCAAAATGCAGCTCTCGAATCTCTTCGTGACTTCTGGGAAAGTGAGGTTCCCAGAATAGGAGAAGCGGAAGCTCAAGGTTGGGCAAAATTTGTGGAAGATGGCGAGATGGGCGATGCCCCCGAGCCTCTAAAAGAGCAAATGGATTCCGAGCTCCCGTCTAGGGACGACTACAAGCGGTGGGCGAATTTGGAAAGCTCCCAGGCTGAGAAAGCTCGAGTGCCTGCAAGAACAATGGACGAAGGTACAGAAGACGATCCATTCAGAGTGGTGATGTTTTCTGATATTGAGACATTCCTCTTTATCATCCCGAGGGTTATCCTGCCAGCTATACAGGAGCAAATACTCGACGCATTTTTAACGTTTCAGGGGTTCCCGCCAACATTCTGGTCTGAGCATTGGACAGAAGAGGCGTACCACGACCAGTTTCTGACTCGCTCTACATCGAACTTGGAACCCAGCACTCCCATGCCTCTGTCTGGAGACGAGGACCCTACTGAGATACAACGAAAGCCACCTGCTTTCGATCAAAGGCCCCTCTGCATTTCCAAGTCTCTTGATGTGCTATTTCCCAAGGCAGATTGGTTCTCCTACCTGCCCGTGAAGAATAAGGTGAATGACATCGAGTTTGGGTTTCTAGTCAACGCAACGAAGCAATTAGTCCATGGCGCCAACATTGGGGATTTGGCCACATATCATCTGGCCTTGTGTGCAGCGCAAGATAGCTCCAGTGTCAAAAAGGCAGCTAAAGGTCTGCTAAAACGGTACCCAACCAACATGGGCCTCTATGAAGCATATGCACTGGCCGAGTACGCAAATAAGAACGGCGAAGTCGCTTCCAAGGTGGTATCATCAGCGACTGAGCTTGCGTCGGTAAGTAGCCTTAAGCCCAATGTGCACTTAATCGTAAAAGTACTAATTAGTTTTGATTAGAAGTCATCGACAGCAGATTCATTTGTTCTTTGGAGAACATGGGCTTGTATGGAGCTTGAAGCAGGTGATAAAATGTCAGCAGTTAGAAGACTATGCTCTTCTGTTGATGAGGTTTTACGAAGTGCTGTTGGGACCCCCGAGATAACCCCAACTCATGTTCTCAAAGCTCATCAAATCTTCTCATCTACAATGGGCGACTTCGTGTCCGGAGGTAACCTCGATCATGCAGTGACTCCTGCCGAATGCCTAGTCCTCCTATCCTATTTGACAGCCGATGGATCTGCGGAGCCAATGTCTGCCTCTCAGGGAAGCATTTCAACTGCTATAGAGACAGTACACAGAGTGTCGCAGGAGCTAAAACGCCGGGGTTATGAGAGATCGCGCGCCCATGAGCGAATCTTGCAGTTTGCGTCAAAGTTACTATACTTGCACGCAACTAGAGGGTAAGTTTGAGTCGCACGACCATTGTGGACCTGCTAACAAAATTAAGGCCTTTCCGTCGTGCATACCTGCTCGAACAACTGAAGCAGTTTCTGGTATACTTTCCCCGGAATACCATGTTTCTGTCGCTGTTTGAATGGGCTGATACAAGTCTTCGTGTGATTGACGAAACAAGAACTATTCTTTACGAAACGGTTCTAACATTGGCTCAAGATTGCTTGAGTAGTCGAATGTTTGCCATCCACCATGAGATGGAACGTGGCAACGTGAATACAACGAAGGCAGCATTTGAGCACGCCGTATCAAGCGACGCTTGCAAGTTTAACACGTCTCTATGGATCAACTTTATCAGATTCTGCAGTTCTCAGGAGAATTGCGACCAAAAGCCAAGGATGTGCTATTCAGGGCATTGAGGCATTGTCCGTGGTCCAAGGATGTCATGATGGAGGCATTTGTTACCGTGAATCGGGATATGGACTCTTCAGAGCTCAAGGGAGTCTTTGAGACGATGATGGCGAAGGGATTGAGGGTTCACGTTGATCTAGAGGAGTTTTTGGATAGGAGGAGGAATGAGAGGAAGACGGAAAAGAGTCGACGTTGAGTAAGACACAAGAACCTAAATAAGGTTGTGTTTGCAGGAAAGAACCTGGTTCAGCTGAGAACTAAAAATAGTATGTCTTGTACCTTAATCGTCACTGCTACTCTGTATTTACTGCGTATCCGTACTTAGGTACGTAGCAGTGAAGAATGAACAGACAAATAAACAAGTATAATATCACCACGTAAATGCATGGCAGTTTCCAAGGAAACAAACCCTCAGATACTGAGTTTATCTGACGCAGAGACACGTTTCCTTGAAACCGCGTCATATCCTCCCATGTCCACAGCGTCTTGGCTGTGTTGTCTGTGGAGTAACGCTAAGGGGTCTTCAGGGTCCTTCAGTGGGCCAGGCGCTGAAGCTGTCGTGAGCTTGCGCTTGGACGTTGGAACCTCGTAAGACAGAGAAAGACAGGGTCAGATTAAGATGAGTTAAGGAGGAAAGAAGGAAGTACAGAGGGTTCTTGTATGGGTTTATAGGAGGCCGCTATTGAATATAACTACTGATCTATCAACTGTCAACATTCTTACTCCCACAGGCACCTAAGTGTTAGCTTAATACTGGAGATATGGAGGCCCAGAACGTGAACTTGCAGGGGCACGACGCCAATGGCAGTACCAGTAGTAGGCAGGCTTTGGCTCAACGACAGCGAATAACCTCACGAATTCAACACCACTTGATCGCCCTCTCCTTTCTCCGCTCTCTTCGTTCTCTCACCTCTTCAAAAGCTGGAAAGCATCAAAAGCCACACCCAGAATACTCCCCCAACAGCAGAAATATGGCTCAGGAGCTCAAAGCTGGCGGCGGTGCCAGCGAAGTTACTCGCTATCTCTCCAGCGTCGACCCCGTGGTCAGCAGTCACCTTGTCAATCTATTCGAGTCTCTGGCAGATCGACCAGACAAAACCTGGAGCAAAGAGAGGATCTCTACTTTTATCAAGGACGTTCAAAAAGACAATCCTTCACCCGCAGTCGATGAACTCCTTGCTCGAGACTCTCTCAACCTCGATGGCTTCACCACCTGGATGACGTCGTCTCATGGAGCTGCTACAACCCCGCCCAAGCCTCAGGACCTCTCATACCCGCTCTCCTCTTACTTTATCAGCTCCAGTCACAACACTTATCTCACCGGAAACCAGCTCTCAAGTGACAGTTCTACTAGGCCTTATACCGAGACTCTGCTGCGCGGTGGCCGCTGCATTGAGATTGACGTCTGGGATGGCGACGACTCTGATGCAGAGGGCACAAGCAGTCCCTCCAGCAGCGATGAAGAGAGGGGCGTCAAGATGATCGTGAGGAAGACAAAGACTAAGAAGAGAAGTGCGTTTGGCAAACTCAAAGAGAAGTTTGCAAAGACAAGCCTTCGTGATAAGAATGAGTCTACATCCGCTTCTGATCCCGCCTCCGCCTCTCGTGAACAGCCCGGCCCCAACACTGATCCTGAGGCAGGGGAACCCGAAGCCGCTATAGTCGAGCCTCGAGTCCTCCACGGATATACCCTCACCAAGGAGATCTCCTTCCGTGCTGTTTGCGAGGCCATTCGCGAGAGCGCCTTTGTCGTGAGCGACCTGCCAGTCATTGTCTCTCTCGAAGTTCACTGTAATGCGGACCAACAGCTCGCCATGGTCCGCATTATGAAGGAAGTCTGGGAGGGGCTTCTTGTACCGCAGCCCGAGAATGACCCTGATGTTCTGCCGAGTCCCGAGCAATTGCGCCGTAAACTTGTCGTCAAGGTCAAGTATGCCCCACCTAACACAGATGCTACGCAGGAGGACAGCGAGGAGGACGATCGGGCACCGCCTCCAGGTGCTGAGTCGGGAGATGCTACCAAGAAGAAGCCTGCAAAGGTCATACAGGAGCTGAGCCGTATGGGATTCCACGCATGGGGTGTGTCTTTTAAGAGCTTGTCGCAACCCGAGGCAGGAATGCCGACGCATATCTTCTCCTTGTCCGAGAAGAAGGTCATCGATGTGCACGAGCAGCAAGCATCTGATCTGTTCAACCACAATCGACACTTCCTCATGAGAACATATCCGTGGGGGCTGAGAATAGGATCCTCGAACCTGGATCCTTCCGTCTTCTGGAGAAAGGGTATCCAGATTGTTGCGCTCAACTGGCAGCGGTGGGATGAGGGGATGATGCTCAACGAAGGCATGTTTGCTGGCACAGGAGGCTATGTCCTTAAACCTCAAGGTATGTCGCTCATCTCATATTCACCCATATATCATGTCTAACTTATTCCAGGCTACCTACCTAATCGCGGCGATGAAGAAACCCAGAACACCATCCCCCGCAAAACCCTTCATCTCGCAATCACAGTCCTCGCTGCCCAAAAAATCCCCCTCCCGCCGGGCGACAAGTCTGCCCGCGGTTTCGAGCCCTACGTCAAAGTCGAACTCCACGTCGAAGGCCCCGATGAGTTCCACGGCGGCCCTATCCCCAACGATGGCCACGAGCGCGAGGGTGAATACAAGGCTCGCACACGAACATACCGTGGCGACGTCGTGGACTTTGCCGGCGAACGCCTCGAGTTTCCTCCCGTGCCGCATATTGTGGATGAGCTGTCTTGGGTACGTTTCACGGTACGTGATGATGAGATTGGAAGGGATGATTTGGCGGCTTGGGCTTGTATGAGGCTCGATCGGCTGGGTTCTGGTTATCGGTTTGTGCATCTCACTGATTGCGAGGGGCGTATCACGGATGGAGCGATTTTTATCAAGGTTGAGAAGAAGCTAGTCTAAATGAAGTGATTAAGCTACATAATGATAAGGATCAGGGTCGCTTTGCTGGTGTTTACAGCACATGCATACAAATGAAGCACGGGATTCATTGTTGAACTTGGCCAATGATTACCATAAGCGATAATACTTGACATAATCGAATTCGCGAACTCTCCAGGCAGTTCATTTTATGCGTTGTGTGAAGCAGAAAGGTACACCTCAAACATGCACAAGTCCATTCACTTCACGGAGTTTTTTAAAACGGCCAAGATGAAAACAAATGAAGTTTCAATTCAAGAGCGAGGAATATCTCATCTCACTCAACAATTGCTTAAACCCTACGCTATAGTCCCCCAAACAATCACGCTTAGTATTCATTATCGTTGTCACGGTTCTTGTTACCGTGGAGCTTATCCTCAACCTTGTCCTTGACCTTGCTCAGAAAACCACCGGACTTCTCATTGTCGTTGTCGTTGTCCCGGCCGTATGTGTTGCTGGATCCGTAGGAATCGTTGTCCTTGTTGCTGGATCCGTAAGAGTCGTTGTCAGTGCGGCCGGATCCGTAAGAGTCGTTGTCAGTGCGGCCGGAGGAGCCGTAGTTGTCTGAGCTGGAGCCGTATGTGTTTCCAGAGCCACCGAGGTTGTCGTTGTCTCGCTTGCTGGAGCCGTAAGAGTTGTCATCATCGCGGCGAGATGAGCCCTGATGAGAATGTCAGTTGCTGAAGGTATGAGAGAAATCATGTTGACTTACGTAGCTGTCACTGCCGCCACTCAGACCAGTAGTGCCGCTGGAACCGTATGTGTTGTCGTTGTCACGGTTGGAAGAGCCCTTGATCGAGGTTAGCTTTAGGTCATGAGTACAAGCTGGTGCTTTCATACATAGCTATCACTTCCACCGAGTCCGGACTGGCCGCTGGAGCCGAAGGTATCGTTATCCTTGCGGCTAGACCCGTACGAGTCGTTGTCCTTGTTGCTGGATCCGTACGAGTCGTTGTCCCGCTTGCTGGATCCGTATGTGTTGTCGTTGTCACGGTTGGAAGAACCCTGAGTATCGTCAGTATCTTATAGTAAGAGATATGTGGATATGTACTCACATAGCTGTCACTTCCACCGAGTCCGGTGTTACCGGATCCGTAAGAGGACTCGTTGTTGTCTCGGCCAGATGAGCCAAATGAGTTGTCGTCATCACGACGGCTGGAGCCCTGATATTTTTGTTAGTTATCGTGTTTTCAAAAGTTGATGAAAGAACATACGAAGCTGTTATCGTTGTCGTCACGGCGGTTCTCAGAGCCCTGGGGTAGTTGTTAGACGTGTTGGTTGTGAGAATCATATATGATAGCATACGTAGCTGTCGTTGTCGCGACGGCTGGAGCCCTGGAGGGAGTATTAGCTTCGTGTAAACTAAGAGTGAGAGGTGAGGACATACGTAGCTGTCGTTTCCACCGTAGCTGTCAGACATATTGATAATGGGAGATTGTGTTTGTTGGAAAGAGTTGAGTTGGTTGATTGATGATGCGAAAGTATGGATGAGAGAGACTTAGAAAAGAGAGGGCATAGCTTCAGCTTAATATCTGAGAAGCTTTCCCCTCCGACCCCTCTAGCTCTCTCATGTGGATCGATCTCCCCTCCTTCATCACAGGGAGGAATGACGTGCCACTGTTCCATTGTGGCATAGTCCTTGTCTTGGGGAGCTGAGGCAGTACGGTTAGCAAGTGTCTTAGCTCATAGGCCCGCTCATGGAAGTACCAGTACGTACCCTACCGATCGTGAGACTCCCTTCGACTAACACTTCTCCTTGGAGGCCTGGAGACAAATACGACCGTGTCCCACAAGGAACGCGCGTTGACTGAGCTACTGTGCATGCTATGCTGTCGTTTGTCGTACCATGTGGTAGAGTATTGTATGCCCATGTATACCAACAAAGTTTAGCCTGCGAATTCGAACCTGATGATCGAATTCCTGGTAATCCTGCACTGTAGCATGAATGTAAGGTACTCAAGATAAGCTCTTTGCAGTAACCCTGCCAAGTCATCAAATGTAAATGCTCGGGACGATACTTGGTTCCTTGATAGCTACCCCTCCAACGTGTGTTTGACCCCTCTATCATTTCCATATTTACTTTTGAGGAAAAACCTGTTGTTCGTGCATTCTTTAGTAACCAGGTGTTACATTCCCACGAATCAGCCTCTTCTGCAAGCAATTGGTTCGATCACAACGTCTGGACCTGTCTCGGTTTGGTGTCGTCATATTGCTTGTTGGTGATGGAACGGGATAGCTTCAGGGTACGTACCCAAGCTCGGAAGTCGAGGTCCCATTGATTGATCTGCCTGAAAGCCGCATTAGCCCATGGATCTAATGGGACCGCGCTAGGCTAAACAAGCATTGAGGGACCCCCGCGTCCCAGCTCGACAGGGTCCAAATCAGGTCCCAGAACCTGGACGAGCTGATCTGGAGCTCCACGGGCTGTGGCTATGTCAGCTCTGGACGGTAGCAGTCCTTTAGCAGAGCGAGCTATTGTCGACAAATATCAAAGTTGCGGTCCATCAATTCACGATATGGAAGAGTCCAGATCTCCTAGACTGAACTGATTCAGCCAGACCAAAGCCGAAGGGCACCGGGCGTACTCCGTAGATCGTAGCGGTAAGCTCTGTCAGACCAGACAAGCTGAAGCAGAAGTGGTCACTCGAGGAAGAATCGGCATCAGACTGAGTTTGGTTGAAGGAGTGACATGCCCCCCTTCCTGTGCCAAGCCGGGGTCTAAACCAAGATCAAATCCAAGCTCGCAATCGGGCCTAGCAATATTGTCTTGACTCCTCCCCGCTCAAGTTCCAGAACAACTGTTGGTGGTCCTGGAGACTCGTTTGAACTTGAAAGCAAAAAATATCGACCCCGCTTCATCGAAGGACCCTTGCCTTGGCATTTCACCGATTCGATTGCTTGATCCCATAGCTTGCTTCCTTGATCTTGATCAGTGTTCCCGGATTTCGATATATATTAAGGTCGTATTATTTTATACTGTCCGGGTATAATCTCCAATCTCTTGTCTTCCTCCCGGCTCAGAGGTGACCGGGACGGTAACAGCCCACCACTGGTCCTTAAACCACCACCACCCAACATATCCAAGCTAGGTCAAAACCTCTGGGCATCCAGTTCGTGCCCTGTCCGATACTCTGTCTCTGCACGTGTGGTGATAGTCCATTCTCCGGCGTGTCCGGCTCCTACAGAGTCGAGACACCCAATTCCTAGTCCATCTCGATCTGCTCCAAGCACGTATAGCCTATTGGGGCTAGAGACTCAAGCACAAATGGCACACGCGCATAAATGCCCACGACAGACATACCCCAACGTCCTTCTGCCCGCAATGTGCTTGTCGGGCTTGCCACAGCACCCAGGTGACCAATCTGAGAAACGCGAACCTCTTTGATCTGTTTCACAGCGTCATCATTCCAATATGCAGTTGCATTTACTCAATCAATAACTGCCGTTTGGGTCACTTCGAACTTGGGATGCGACGTGAAACAAAACATCCCGAACTCTGTGTTGGCGGATTACTAGCTGAAGTGAAGTCAATACTTTCATCGTGGAAACCACATGCCTATGGCAATATTGTGCCGAAGAAGGCATCTCATAGCCGGCTAGATCTATCGGGTCCAGAGAGTGCACCACTCATCATGGCAGGTTCCGCGCTTGCACCAAGAATAAGTTCCCGGCCTCCTCGAGTTCCCCACCAAGCCACCCCGATGGCTGCTCGCTCCACATCTAGCTCTCCACTAACTAGAAGCTGTAAGAACCGTTGCTTGACGGGTTCTCGTAGTGCCGGGTCTTTAATTTCATTCATGGCTTGAGCAGTAATCGTAAACCATTCTTCCAATAAAGGAAGCGGTAGATATGGAAGCGAATCAACTAGAGCTAAAGCAAGGGAGCTTTGCTGAGAAAAGCGCTCTTCCTGCGATTCCTCCATAGCGGCTTGGGCAACAATGTTTGATGTAGACGGAAGCAGACTTGTTGGTGCTGCTGAAACTGAAGAGCGAAGCATCTCCAACAGAGTCTCCGAAATATGTGGCTCCAACTCTGCAATGGGGAATGGGGGCGATACAATCTGCATAACAGTCTTGAAAGCCACCCGGAATTGGTGAGATGAGATATACTGCGGGAACGAATTAAACAGAAGGTCGATGTAGAATGGTGTGAGTTGAATGGTGAGAGGACTGTGTTGGGGACAGGAGATGGTCGAGAGAATAGCACTATGCGCAGACTCAAAGATGTCGACCATGTTTTGTGTTGTTGGCCCTTCATGAGAGATATATGCAATTGCCGGTTTTATTATCAGAGCATCGCATGCATCCGTTGACAGAGTAAGTGGTAAATGTTCCGAGAGGTTGAGGTAGAACAAGTCTAAGGATCTTTGCAGATATGTCGTGGATGTTGATGCATCTTCAGAGGGCCGGAACTCCTGAAGAAAGAGGTGGCAGGCATCGGAACTTCGCGAGATGGAGTCGATCGATGTCAGATATGTAAAATTATAAACTTGAAACGCGCTGTTGCCGTTTCTCGAAGAAATGAAAAAGATGTTACGTAGTATGCGCAGAGACTTTGACGCAATGATAGGGGCAGCCACATTGTTGAGCATGTGCGGGTCAAGCAGACTTCGTGAGACGATCGCCTGAAGGATAACAACTGTTCCAAACATGACCTTTCTGAGCAGGTTCCAGAGGACCGGCCAAGTGATTGTAAGGGTCTCCTGAGTGAGCACATTGGCCTCCAGTGCAGGATCTATATCGCTCAACCGGTTCAGCCGCCAGGCGTCCAGTACTCTGTTGCTAAAATCAACAAGGGCGTCCTGTGCAGCAATGACGGCGTTTGTATCGGTTGCCTGCTGGACTGCAAACCCGGCAAGTTTAGCCAGGGGGCCCAAATTCGCCAACGTCGGCCGCTGATCCAGTTCTTGAATGTATCGAAACGATGGCGTATTCGGTGACCAAGCAAGGAGATGATTTGGTGATTCGACGGTCTCGGAGCTAACTGAAGCCAGGAACTGGCCGTAGGCAAGGCCCTCCTCGGCAATTACTGTCCACACGATAAGAGGCAACAGTGCATTGCAGTTGATGAGGCTCCTATGGAAGTCGGAGAGCAACGGAAAGGCAAAGTTCAGAGCCATGACAACCGATGCGCCTGCCACCGGCCCATCCTCTTCGCGACTGTCGAGTGCCAGGTTGGCTGCCATCACAACGGCCTCTTCAAGAGTATTCCTCAACCCGCGCGGAAGAGATTGGCGATTGCTCGACTCCATACCCATAAGGACACCAGTGAGCACTAAGAGATGTTGCCATCGTCTCGATCGATCGTCCGCTCCTTTGACAACGGCGCGCGTCCATTCTTCACATCCCAGCCCTCCACCTTCATGGGGTTCTTTCCGATCGCGCGCGGCAACTTCGTAGTTGTGAATGCGCGCAGCAGCAGTGTTATATATGCTTATAACCCGAACAGAAGTCCGAATGCCGCCCGGTTGGAACCAGATCGCGGGAGCCGTCAAAAGTTGCGACGTGAGGAGGCCGAGATTCAGAGGGTTTGTAAGCTCGGTAAGAAGGTGTGTCGTCGATCCGATAATTTGGTCGGTTTTCGCGGCATCGTGAACATCTGGGTAATGCTGCAAGACTGTTCTGAGGAGTCTATCGGAAGACATGTCGACACATTCAATTGGTTTAGTGAATGGGGGTTGTTGTCGATGGAGAGTTGATGATTGAAGTTGAAGGTCCGAGGTCGCGGTTGCGGTTGCGGTTGCGCATGCCGACTTCACGGGCTTTTGCCGAGGCCTTGCGCATGACGTTCCGGGGGAAGTTCAGCTCCATCGTAACACCCCTGCGCCCCTAAGCTGGTCCCCTGTCGCCGCCAATTCAACCACCACATACTCCATAATCGTAGGTAATCAATTCTCAACGACATCGCAATACACGTTAACGCAGCTATTCCAGCCTACAATGGCACGGTATGTTCAGGTTGGACCTGTCTAGGTAGACAAAAATGGCTAACCCTAACACCAACAGATGGCGCTGCCAAATACACCTCCAAAGGACTATAAAACGCCGCGCTTCCCGTCCTTGAACGTCCAGACTTTGTATGACACCACCGACAACAAACAATTCACACTATTCTACATCTTGGACGTTTGGCGCTTCACGCTACTATGGACCCTCATCATTTACGCAGTCTTCCATATGGGCGCGGTGCTAGTCGCCATGTTCACCCACGGCTGGAAGAAATCATCATGGCGATACCTTTGGGCGATACCCGTCATCTATCTTGTTATGGCCGGACTTGAGGCTGTCATGGCTGGCAGCATCGTTGGTTTATTGTCAGTATTCTTGTTTCACAACAAGATGTGTACTAACAAGGCTTTAGGCTGGGCGCTGTCTACTCTGCTGGATACTACGAGATGAATACTTGGATTCCCTGCACATGGGGATTTATCAACGTGCTCGTACTCATCATTTCCTCCTTCTCGATCCAAGGAGGGCTTTGAATAGTCGAAACGCCACCTTATATGCTTGACAGAAGTGATACAAGACGTCGAAGAGCTACATCTCACGCGTAGGAATGCGTAGGAATAGCCTTTCAACGTCAGTTAATCAGACAGGGTTCGCGCACCATGATATCTTGGGAGAAAGGGCATGTCAATATCGAGTTCCTACTCGAGGGCTGCCGCATATCCCCTCGCCATATAATGCGTGACTGCGCCGGCTCAGTTTGAATTTGTCGATGTATTGGACCTGAAAATGCAACGCTGGAAGGTATTCTCACACATAGGCTGTAAGATAGAGCGATACAGCACAGGGAAAAGGCAATGCAAGGCTCAAGAGCTTAAAGCTTGGCAAATCGGCGCATAGATTCTTTTTCAAAATACCCATTCTCGTTTTTGCAGAAAGTTCCCTATCCATAGAATAGAAGGGTACATCACAAGTGCATTTCGATTGAGCCCATGTGATGTTCATGTCTTTGATAACTCGACTTCAGGGGTCACATTGTTCCAAACAAACCTGTAGGGGGAGGTACCTCTCATTTCAAGGCACCTGCATTTCTGGATTCGAGTCCCCTTAGGTCCAAAAATACCGACGATGGAAAGATGAAATCTGCACCACAACACGAAAAAGAGGTTGGAGAAGCTTTTAATAAGGTCTTTGTTATATAGAAAATCGGCCATATGCTTTTTAGCATGTTCTAGTCATTTTTGCGTAGAGCATATCAATCCGAATATTCAACACGATAAGTACACCTAAAGTACCTCCAGATGATCGGTACCTACCTGACACCCCCTAACCACCCTGGAGCCACTGCTCGCCTCAGGTGGATACACCCCCAAGCCATGAGCTAAGGCCAGCAATCTTCATATTGTTCTCTGCCTCACAATCCAAAACTGCAGACGCCGCACAAGGGGACGAGGGCCAACACGCCTTTTTGAAAAGCAACTTGTAATAATCTTTCAGTTCCTGATAAGCCTTGGAACTTCTTTATTTCTCTCTTGTGGTTCTCTTCTGTTTATAAATTGTAGGTTCATCTTATTGCCCTGCTACTAACCATTCAAAACTTCGAACCAACCCCTGAAGACCTCATGAGATCTTATAGACTATTCTCTGACTTTTCATCAGAGAAAGACATGTCCGCAGCTTCACAACCCGCCAACGGCGGTCCCGTCAACTTCAACCCAACACCCGCCCATCACCAAGCGTCGCCTTCTCATCATGACTCCTTCTCAGGCAACTCACGCTCCCTGGACGAACTCATGATCTTGAAACCCTACTTTGCAGGCCAACCCAAATCACTCTCCGGCATAGCTATGAGGGCCTTCTGTCTGGGCATTGCCTTGGCGTCAAGTGCTATCGCCATGATGGCCGTCCTATTCTTGACATCTAGCCCTGCTTGGCGTGTGCCCTTCTTCCTCTTTGCACTCTCTGCTTTCCACTTCCTTGAGTTTTGGACTACAGCTGAGAAGAACACACTTGTGGCTAGCATCGGTAGCTTTCTCCTTACTGCAAACTGGCCAGGGTATGCCATCGCCCATTCTGCTGCATTTGCTGAATGTGCTTTGGTCAACCTTGTTTTCCCCGAGCGCCATTGGGCACCCTTCGGCACTGGGCCTTTACTTCTGGTCGTGGGTCTCCTCATGGTCACGGTTGGGCAATATGTACGCTCAGTGGCTATGCTGCAAGCTGGGGCCAGCTTCAACCACCATGTCCAGACCAGGAAGAAGGACTCGCACGAGTTGGTAACCACCGGTATCTACTCCGTCTTCCGCCACCCGAGCTACTTTGGATTCTTCTACTGGGGGCTGGGAACTCAGCTGGTAATGGGCAATGTTCTGTGTTTCTTTGCCTATGCGAGTGTGCTTTGGATGTTTTTCAGCAAGAGGGTCAAGCATGAGGAGGCCAAGCTCATTGAGTTCTTCCAAGATGATTACGTGCAGTACAGGAAGAGGGTTGGCACAAAGATCCCCTTTGTCGGGTAGATACCACTAGGCTCCGTTATGTAGATAGCCCCTATATTGACCTTCCAGTCCGATACCCAGCACATGTGTAGATGGGCGAGCGAATTGTCAATAAGAATCTATAAGTAGCTAGAACATTATATATACTAGCTGGAGAGCGCTAGGATGTATTCAAACTCCTTATCAATATCCAAGATCAAACTCAGGCCGAGACTATTGTCATCTGCTTGCTGACGCTTCCATACTTGGCTTGCCAAGCATAGAAGTACATTAAGGCTGCAAATGGTTGTCCAAATATGGTGAATGATACCCAGAAAATAGTGTTACCGACTATTTTACCAGTATGACCAAGCTTCATGTTTTCAAGCGGTTTAGTGAGAGCGATGAGTGGAAGCTGGAGGAACATGCCCAAGAAAGCAACACCTGTCATGGTTAGTAACGGTGATGCCGGTAAGAAAGGAATAGGCTCACCAATGATGTTATGCGTAGGAACACCAACAAGGATCTCGTGGAGGATGGCTGATACGAGGAAGACGACGAAGCTGGCCGCCTGAGGACTCCAGCCACGCCCGATCATGGGCATGTACAGATGTCGCTTGAAGTACGTGTAAACAGGCTTGTTCCACGTGCGCCAGTATGCTCCCAGACTCTCGCTGTTCCACCAATCGTCATAGAACGAGCGATCACCAAACCTCAAGACTTCAGCCAGGGCATTGAGGAACGATTGGAATAGCGCGAAGAAGCCAGCGAGCCAGATGACAAGGGAAATGGTGGAAAGCTTGAGCAGCCGTTCTAGAATGGACATGAGGTCCAGAGATGCAATTTTTTCAAGCGAGTTTCGAAGGACAGGTGCAGCGTACTGAGCACTCGCAACCCACATGAACACACTGAGACCAAAGAATTCTCCAATACGCTTGGCCACGAAGACCCATCTGATCTTGTCGGTACGAGGATACACGGGCTGGTAGACGAGGGTAGGTGCCCACCAGAAATAAACCAAGTTGCTGAATGTGATGTTTTCCGGATACGGGCATTGCGTGTACAGCTCGGGTACTAGCTCGCGTTCTCCTTCGACAGGGTGTAGGTAGGCGTGCCTCAAATCACGATTTGTGAAGGCATATGATGCGGTCTTGAGCCAGACAGCAATGGCATGCATCTCAGTCAAGGTACCAATAAGGGGGTGATAGATCTTGAAGTAAACAACCCATGTTGTGAGGACAAGAGCAAGAGTGATGTTGAACAGGTGAGCCCATGCAACAATGACCCAAGTCTTGTGAAACTTCTGGCGCTCATTTTCCGAAGGACCACCAGAAGAACCATCGTTGATACGCTTGAGCGATCCTCGCGCCTGCTGGGCAGCAGCCAACTCAATTAGATAGGCAGCGAGAAGATGGCATGGGATGAGGAAGTAGAGGAGAAGGCCCAGAGAAACATCTCGGCGACTGTAATCATGACACCTTACGCAGATTAGGACACCATACTAAAGGATTGTGTCAGTTGATTATTTCGGAGCACAATTGATTCGCGACAGTAAAACAATACCTTTTGGATGTTTTCAATCATCAATCGCAAGTTGCCGACCACTACCAAGCATTAACAACCTGAACATCACATCATATGAGGGGCTTTGGAGGGATCATACCAAGCACAATGACCATGAGGTTGCGAAACCCAATAAAGCTAGGAGCAGCATCGGAATCGTGACTCAAACATGACGGCCTTGTCTGTTTGTGAACCGCAGCGACGTGTCTGTATTTCTGCCCGGGCTTCTTTGGCGACCCTGTCGTGGCTGTGGCTGTTCCGTTGGTGCGATTCTGAGTGACGTCGTGGGGGCTGCGTCTAGAGGCCGAACCATTCGAGGTTTCTATACTTGTCGCTGTAGCCGAATTCATCTTGTACGAGCCTCGCCGAGACGGCAGACTGATGGTGGAAAACGGAAGGACACGAGAGATTAAAGAAAGAAGAGAGACGAGTTGAATTGAGTTGCCGACGGAGATACAAGGTTGTTAAAGTCAAGTTTATACGGAGTATGGATAGGTGGGCGGCGATTGGCAATTGGCAATTGCGACAAGGATGATAAGATAGCAACCGAGGGGCGCCACTGTCGCAGCGAGCGAGTAAACTGAGCCAGGGAGAGCTTCGAGATAGAGCACGACCAACAAAACACAATAAGGTTATCAGAGTAAAGGAATGCAGATAAAGGGCCAAGGTGAAAAGGGAGAGGAGAGAGGGAGACTCTAATTACAACCAAGACCCGAATTCACAGACAGACTCGAAGGAATAAAGTACCCAGTTCAATTGCCTTTTCATTAACCTGCATTTCTTTGTCATCTCCATCTCGCCAAGCTCCAAAGTTGTCATAGTATCTATGCGAGGCGTCCAGTTTGGTGTCTCATGGAGGGGCTGTTTGAGCTTCTGTAGCAGTCAGTTTTTTTTTGGGGGGGGGGAGGGTTGTTCTTCAGAGAGGCCAAAGTCCATCATGAACGCTAAAAGGACCTAGGGGCCAGAAGCATTACTTACACCCCTGGCTTCGGCTGGTTCTGGAGCATTTTCAGTGGATGAATGAGCCCCATTAGAGCCGCTGGCTTGTGGCGCTACAGGGGAAATGATACGGCTGCAACTTTACAATACGTCTTATATCACTGGGAAAAGGAAAAGCATGTGAAAGTGCGGTTGTATTGCATGTGCTGGTAACATTGGTAGCTCCCGGAGAGAACCGAAGGATTGTCCGGCCTGCGCCCCAACAACTCGGTATACGAAGAATATTCACGCATGTGCATCATGTTTAGAGGGCCCTTGGATCTCATCAGATCTAACCGTTGAGAATCTAACTAAAGTTTGGAGAACTGGAGAACTGGAGAAGTTGCTTGCTGAGTCATGCTCTCTCCAACAACATCCCAGTCACATGACCTACTCCAAAGCTCAGACAGCGGCTAATCATCGCTTGGATTTGGAGCTTCATAGCTTAGAACTTCACTTGAGAGCTCACGCGCCTGAGAGAACATGCACGCTTTTGTCCTTTGTCGATTCTAATTGCAGCAAACTTCACCTTTTATACCAGATATAAACTGCCGTTATTATCATCAAGAATACTCGACTTTCCCAGCTATTCATTAACGACGGTCATTGCATTGATCTCTTTTTAACATTTCAAGGCCCATTCCCCACGACGCGCTTCTCACCACGAAACTTACTGTGTATGCTTGATCTTTTTAAGAAAAATAGTCACGATGGCCTATGAGCCTCGTGGTGACCATGGTGGCGGTGGACAAGATGCTTTCGTCAAGGTGAGAGGCAGAAGTAAGTATATCTTCACAGCCCATTGATTTATCTCCCATCGTTTGCACCCATCAAGCTGCTTAGTGGCAGTCAAATAATATCAAAGATAGAACATTTAGTTCTTATTTGAACAGGCATACCTTGCCATATGTTGTTAGGTAGCATATTTTGCTGAGATAGACGAGGAACGTATCCAGAACTATGGTCTGAACTTGCTCTCTTACGTTACCCATCACTGGGGCAGGAATATTTCCTTTAAAAGACCCTGTATATTCTTTCATCTTGACCAGAAATTCAGTGAACAGAAATTCCATCTTCATAACTAACCTCTGAACTCATAGGACCTGTAACTGACTACGGCGCCACCATCACACATTGGCAACATGATCGTATCCCTGGTTTCAAGGGAGGATATACTGGCGAAGCTGAACGACCCAGCGTCAGCTATATCGTTGATGTAGGCGATGACTTGTATAAACAATTACTGTACGAGACTGACTTGAACATAGATGCTCCCTCCTGCAGCCCGAGTCACCAAAGCAGCTGACAGCATTCCTATCAAGCACCTTCACTCTTCTCTTAATAAAATTAAGCATCCTATCAACGTAGTCCGATGGACACCAGAAGGTCGGAGATTATTAACAGCGTCGACAAGTGGCGAGTTTACCTTGTGGAACGGTACCGGTTTCAATTTCGAGACCATCATGCAGGCTCACGATTCCGCTATTCGTTCTCTCGAGTACTCCCACAGTGACGACTGGCTTATTTCTGCGGATCATGATGGAGTTATCAAATACTGGCAACCAAACTTCAACAATGTCCAGAGCATCAACGCACATACCGATCCTATTCGAGATCTTGCCTTCAGCCCAAGCGACTCCAAGTTTGTCACCGCCAGCGACGACTCTACCCTCAAGATCTTTGACTTTGCCCTGGGCCAGATGGAATCTAAGCTCGAAGGTCACGGATGGGATGCCAAAAGTGTGGATTGGCATCCAACCAAGGGATTGCTTGTTTCTGGATCCAAGGACCATCTTGTTAAACTTTGGGACCCCCGTACAAGTCGCTGTTTAACTACTCTCCATGGCCACAAGAGCACCATCACTAAGGTGCTTTTCGAAAAAGTCCGCGGAGCCTGTCTAGCAACATCGGCAAGAGATCAAACCGCCCGTATCTTTGATCTGCGCATGATGCGTGATATCTGCCTTCTAAAAGGTCACGAAAAGGATATTTCTACACTTACATGGCATCCTATCCATCCCAATCTCCTCAGCACTGGTGGCATGGATGGTTCATTATTCCATTACCTCCTAGATTCTCCGAACCCTCCTCCTGGCCAGTCTTTCACTGTTGCTCCTTACGATAGCCCTGATCCGACATCAGTGGCAGCACAGTCCATATGGCCAATGCACAAGGTTCCTTTTGCTCACGACTATGCTATCTGGTCTCTGGATTGGCATCCTCTCGGTCATATTCTGGCATCAGGCTCCAACGACCGTATAACACGTTTCTGGAGTAGAGCTCGACCAGGTGATGCCGATGTTTTCCAAGACCGTTACCATATTGGTGAAGCAGCTGCCGAGGCCCAAGGAACATGGGATCGCCGCGGTAACCGTCGCCAACGACAGGAAGAGGAACAGCAAGAGATGGAGGATGAGATGGATGCTTTGGTCGACCAAGATGCCCCCAAGACCACGGTACCTGGCCTGCCTGGTATCCCAGGTCTCCCCTTGGCGGAGGTCTACCTGGACTCGGCTCTGGTGTTCTGCCTCCTCCCATCCCCGGTGTCGGTGCCGCGGGCGCTCCTCCGCTACCTCTGCCATTCCCGCTACCCGGACTCAATGGTGGCGTGCCACCACCGCCTCTGCCTGGCCTGCCTGGGCTGGATCCCAATAATCCTCCAGACCCAGCGCAGCTTCTTGAGCTCATGAAGAAAGCCGGTGTGCCCCTACCACCACCGGGAGCTCTACCTCCTGGTCTCCTCCCACCTCCGGGCAGCATCCCCCCACCGCCAGGAAGCTTCTCCATCCCAGTACCACCTCCTTTTATGTCTGCCATGGACGCCGAGACTGCAGAAAGTCTCCGGCGAAGGGCTCCCTTGCCAAGTCAGGAGGAAAGCCTGCGTCACGAACAGCGACAAGGAAAATACACACGTGCAAAGTAGCGAAGGAGACGTGTTTAAATTCAGTGTCGACCGTTCGATACCCTTTGGCGTTGGTAGTAGTTTAGAAATAATGCCGGCTAGCTACAATCGAGCAGCTGCATACTGTATACTTGGTGTGGTGTCAAATACGGGGCTTAGCAACAGCGTAATATTAAATCAAAGAACTTTTGTATACTCGTGATTCGTTTAAGTTTATGGCAAGATACAAACGCTATATAGTGCATATCTGATTCTAGGTCCTTGAAGTATTTGTAGCATAAATACAACGCTTTGGCAGTATATAGCCGTATGATACGCAGTTTCTGGTAGCAACCTAGGTACTAGTAATCATGAGGCACCTCGTGCCGATACATTTCTTTACGCGGGACCCAATATTCCCTGTCATTATTTATGACATGCTCGATCCAAGATCTAGCGTTCTACTTCTTGGGGAAAGCCTTTTGCTTATCCGCATAATCACGAATCACCAAAGCACAAGTGTGATCAGCACACAGACGACGTCTTCGCTGAGGAGGTAGCTTAGCAGCAAACTCGAGGCCACTAGCGCGCTCAACGGCCTCCAGAGGAACCTCGAAATCGGTGATGGGCTTAGAGTTGGGGATGGGTGCATTGGGAAGAACGAAGGCGCCCAGCGCGACGTTTCCACCAACACGGCCGTCCTCGGCAAAGATCACCTTGTAGAAGTGCGTGGGCACAGCAACAGAAGGCGGGCTGCCGATCATCTCATACTTGACGTACCACTTGCCATCGGCCTCTTTCTTAGGCAGATATAGGGGGCCCGTGACAATACGAACAGAGGGGTACTTGACGGTCAGACGACGGCAAAAGTCCTCAAAGTGCGCCCAGTAATCGCGGTTGAAGCCATCTCCGACCTGAGGGCACATGTTTGTAAGGTAAAAGGTATCATCCATAGCCTTCTGGGACCACTTGCAGTCGGCCGCGGGGACCTGGTGGCCACGATCAAAGCCACTGCGGAAGTAGTCCTTGAGAGAAGCTCGAAACTTTTGCGGGACTGAATCATCCTCAGCAAAGTTGCTGTGCTTTCGGTCTCCGTCACGAATGGCAAGAGACGCAGGTGTAATGTGTTCGACGACCCAGTGAGGGTTTCGTAGGCGGCGGTCGTATGAAGAGACAAGGCCAGACCGATTAGCAACGTCGGCAACGGGGCCAGGAAATCCATATTCGAAGAGACCGGCAGGGTTTACAATCGCGCTCGCATCGATGGGCGTGTGGGGAGGAGGGGCAGCGGCGGGGGGCCCAAAGACCTGAGATGAAGGAATAGAGGGCGAAGCTGTGGGAGCAGGAAGAGCGGCGAAGGAATTCGAGCTCGTTGGAGAAGCAGTAGCTAGCGCATTGGTCTCTTCCATACGTTTTCCACCTCGGATGGAGTAAATAGCTGCAGTAATAGCAGCGCCGCCTCCTGCGCCTAGGCAGGCCATGGTAGCGAGAGTGGTCTTGGACATGATTGCGGAGAGCAGTTAAAAAGAAGGAAGTAAAGAGTTTGGTCTTAACGAAAGAATTGATGCCAATGTATGAGAGAATCGAATTGGAAGCAAGATCACGCGCGATCTATGCCCAATGGTATTGAGTTGTAGAGCCCCGTGATAACTGAGGTCGGTCACAGGGCAGAGTTGACACCCATAGCTTCAAGCTGACCCGTAAAAGTTTTGGGGAGACCGGAACGTGGGGGAGGTGTTTTGCCGTTTCTTATCGCTATCAGTGAATCTAGGGGTCTTCTCTCCAGGCAGTAACCCACCCTAGGAATTGACGTCACATGTACAGTTCCGTGAAAAAGTCCCGACAACGAGCGAGTAGAGATAGGTGTAATAGAATAAACGTAAGCTATACTACAGTTAGAAGACTTTACATATAATCCTAGGATCGTATAAAATAAAATAAAGGTTATCATAGTTTATGTAATTTTATATAAGATCTAGAATGGAGCAAATTATCAGAACTTTTGCACACCCACTGTAAGAACGTAAGAACAGCCCCCGCCACCTAGGTATTCGATGAAAGGTTGGGTAAGTACCTACCTATGCTGGGAACGATGCGCGATAGGTGCTGTTGCGGGCGCGTAAATTGTGTGCCGTTATTTGCGATGTGCCTTCAAGACTTTGGAGAGCATTTAAGTGATATTGTTGCTAGGTACTTAAAGTGAATTCACAATGCAGTCAACGACATGGATGACAAACGTAAGAAATCGATTGGACATAATATGAGATACGTACAGAGTACTGTAAGCCATAAATCGTGCGCATATGCATAAGCCACTCGAGGTCCATACATGTTCATACCTTAGCAGATACCAACAAGCACACTACAGCATGCGAATAAACTGGTCGAATCAAGTCCCCACGGTATGAGGGTATTCGTACAAAGCTCACATTAATAGCGCATCAGCCTCTTATTAATGTCTCACTACCTTAGCACAATTACAAAAGACCAAAGGCATACCTTATTCGTAAGCCAGGCGGTCAATGAAACGCCGTGTGGTCCAATGGTGCGCAGATGCTGAGACGTGAGAACCTTGAGGGACAGGTTGATGGAGATGCACGGCCTCATGATATGTAATTGTAAGTGAACCCCCCAATCTTTGATACTCTAAAGGGGCAGAACGAAGCAAGGTTCCCAATAAAGCCTGAAAGAGGAGGTTGATATTAGGAGGTTGAAATATCGACCGAAGAAAGAGGTTACCACTGAAGATCTCGAGGCAGGTCCCATTGTCATCCATCGCCAGAGACCTGCCATATCCTGGCCCAAGCACCTCGACCAAGCCCCATTCTTTTGTTGGTTTTCTCGCTACCTACCTCTACCTACGTTGAAAATCTTCCCCAAACCGTTCGAAAACTTCCATTATTTATGCACTTTGTCTTGTTCTTTGTGTTAACACCTTACTCGACTTGTCATCGACGACTCGAAGCTAACAAGGTCCCCAAAAGGTCCCCGCTCATTGCGCTAAACAAAACCGCATCGACCTCCCCTGTTTGTTCTTATCCGTTACGTCAGGCTTAATCCAAAAAGATCGACGGCTGCTTTACTCATTATTTCTCTTCGCGCCCAGCATAGCATCGACTTGACGTTCAAGACTCGATATAGCTTGAATTTAGATCCTTTTGGCCTCCTCGGGACCGAAATATTACCCCCAGGCGCATAACAAGACAATACGCCTCCAGCAGTATGGGCACGTCTGTGGCCCCGAACAGTCTCGACAATGATACCCGTGGCTGGATCATGTGTATTGTTAGCGGAATTGGTGAGTAGTTTCCCTTTCTTATAATCCAATGCGCTCTCAAGATACGATGCCTAATACTCGTGTTCAGCTTGCGTTGTTGGCGCCTCCATAGTATGTGTTGACGTGATCGTTCGTTTGTTCCCTGGCAAGAAGAACTTTCGCATACAGGATAGCAATGTCTTCCTGGCATGCTCTCTCAGTTTGAGTTTCGGTGTTATGGTAATACTCCATTCTATTTGCGCCGTCACCTATGCTGACAACCCAATAGCTCTTCTCCGCATTGTATAGTATGCTACCCGAATCCAAGGAATATTTCGAGCAAGCAAAGTGGTCCCAACAGGCCGCTGGCCTCGTCATGATGTCCTGCTTTGTTGGCGGTTTCATTGGTATACAGGGTGTTTCACGACTGCTTCACCAGTTCATGCCTACCCATGTTGTCGAATGCGACCATACCCACGAAGAAACTGCGACCAAAGACAGCTCGTGCCAACACGAGAGAAGACAATCTCGAGCGAGCCGTGCCCGTCGTCAATCTTCTTATCCACCCGCATCTCAATCTCCCGCCGACAAAACGGTAAACAAGATTGCCAACGGAAACGGGCAGAATGCCGCCACCGAGTCTACTCCTCTACTTGAATCGACGTTAGATAGCCCAACGACGACCCTCAGACGGCAAGCTTCCGCCCGTGATGGGATGCGACGCCCTGCCAGCCCCATTCGAAGCCGTACAACTACAGGACTTACAGATGGCTTCCCTGAGAGGAGAAAATCTATACGGGACGTTCAAAAGCGAGTCATGTCCTTTGTACAAGATACAAAGTGCAACTGCGACGAGTCGAATTCTTGTTACGGATTTTCAGACCCTTGCGGCCAGGAGTGCTTTAAACATCTGAACAGCCGTCCCAGCTTACCTAGCAGACCGGGACGACAGCCCCAGATCCTGCGCACTACTACAGGGTCGTTCTTGGGCCGTGGTCACGAAAACTCACACGCCCCCCACGATCATCAGCATGACCATGACCATGACCACGAGCACTCTGCTGAGACGTTTGTCAGACCAACATACCGAACCAGCAGAGCCAAGTCGCGCGAGCCATTGGATCCGATAGTCCCGGAGGAATCTTCTGAGCATGATGATTCTTGTTCATCTGCAGCAGGCGAGGAGGATGTTGAAGCTCAGCAGCACCACCATCATGTTCCCACCAATGCGTTCTTATCCATTGGCCTTCAGACTTCCATTGCCATTGCTCTGCACAAATTCCCCGAGGGATTTATCACCTACGCCACTAACCATGTAAACCCGTCTTTGGGATTTAATGTCTTTATGGCCCTCTTTGTTCACAACATTACTGAAGGCTTTGCCATGTGTCTGCCTTTGTACATGGCTTTAGGATCCCGTTGGCGTGCCATGGCCTGGTCAGCTTTCCTCGGTGGCCTTTCACAGCCCATTGGCGCTGGCGTTGCAGCATTATGGTTCAAGCTTGCCGACAAAACAAACATGCAACCCAATGCAGTTGCTTATGCCTGCCTTTTTGCCATAACCTCGGGCATCATGGTTAGTGTAGCTTTGCAACTATTTGTGGAAAGTCTGAGTCTCAACCACAGCCGCAATCTATGCATCTTTTTTGGCTTTCTCGGAATGGCGTTGTTGGGACTCAGCAACGCCCTCGTGGGCTCTCATTAGACCACCGAACTTGTAGTATATATGACTAGCAAAGGCATTTCTTATTTCGGACGGTCTGGCATTCGGTTACCTTTTCACTTCTTGTTACTTGACACTTCTTTTGCGTGGTGTTTGGTTGGGTTACAATTTGGCTTGTAAACTTGAAATTGGGCGGGAGGCAAAACTATGTCTGGGCATTCCGGGATAGACGACGGACATCACTTATACAGGACTGGATTACACACATCAAACTATTTTTATTGTTTCGCAAAATCATCCCCCATTGCTTTTGTGACATGCATTCATTTGCGTCATAAGTACATCCGACATGGCCTCGCGACCGGGTATCTATTTACCTACTTTTCCGTTTCCATGTGAAGACAATCACGTTTTTCCATCTTACACTCTCAATTCCATTTTCACCATCTTTTTGTTCTTCAGAGACCACCGAGAGCCGGATCAATGAGAGGGTCCTGACTTGTTGGGTCGCGTGCTAATAAGAGGATGTTGGTCTCGTCTTCAGGCCAATCGTCATGAGGAGGGCCGTAATCCATAGACGCAGCAAAAATATCATCCTCGCCCATTATTCCCGACCAGGCCGGTGTATTAGGAAAGCTTTCGTCAAATAAGTACTGATTCGGATCAAATTGCTCTCCTGATAGCAGCAGTGCTGGATCCGGGACTGGTGGATGATATAACTCGACGTGAACATCTCGGTCATGATAGCGTAGGAAAGCTTCATCACAATGAGGACAATATATGGTCCGCTCTACCAGGGTAGCGACCGCAGAAATCTCGTCGATGATGTTGTTTCCTTGAGATGATTCAGGTCTGGAACATCTTGGACGCTCGAGACCGAGGTGTTTATAGCGGATATGATCCTCCAACCGACCCTTGGTACTGAACTTGTCACCACAACCTTGATCATTTGTCCAGCCCAGCAGATCTGCACAGCCAATATCAACTTGACCACAGACAAACCGATATCCCTCGTGTGCCGTGCGGATATGGGCGTTGAGGTTTGATTTTTTGGTGAACCTCTTGGGGCATTCATCATAGGGGCAGGGTATGTTCTTTCGATCCTCGACAGACTGGCCAGAATGGTGCATTTCCACATGCTTCTCAAGTTCCCAACGTGACCCAGGTGTGAATTCACAAAAGATGCAGTTTTGATGCTCCTGACGGACATGTGCCTGAAGCAACACCTCGGTGGTGAACCCCACACGCTGTCCAATGCCATCAGGCATCTTCTTCAAAGCACACTCGCCACACCAAAACTTTGCCTCGCCGTGGTCTTTCTCGCGATGTCGCTTAAGCGCAGCTTTGGAGTCCACTGCCAGCTGGCATCCTGGCTCGGGACATTGAAGTGCAGGCAAACCCTGATGATCTTTGCGGACATGCTTGCTCAATGTCTCCTTCTTTCTGAAGCTCTGCCCACAATCTTGACAGCGAAACCTCTCCTCGCCCTCATGGACGGCCTGATGCCGTTTAAGTCGAGTACCTGTGACGAAACTCTTGCCGCAACCGTCCTTTGGACAGACATGTTTCCGCTCGAGTGTGTGGACTGCTTTGATGTGCTGTTTCAAATGCTTGTCCTCAATATAGTCCTTGTCACAATCATCATATGGGCATTTGAATGGACGGGAATTGGTGTGTGAATTGAGATGGTCCCGTAATCGTGCAGGTCGATTGAAGGTTTTAGGGCAACCGGGCCAAGTACAGGCCAGAGTCTTGTAATCTGACGGAAACTTGGTTCGAGGAGTAGTCGCAGCGGTGTTAATCGTTTGAGGCGAGTCGGGTTCCAGGGCAGAATATGGAGTATGAGCACTAGTTAAGTCGTCCTCGACATCATCAACATCTAAGATTGTGATATCAGCAAATATTAATTTGGAGGTGACAAGTAGCAAAAGAACTGACATTGATCATCTGGACCTCCTCTTTGAAGCCTTTTCGCCTGAGGAAACTCGAGTGCTGCCTCAGCAGCATCTCTTTTGTCCGTCATGATTGTATCATGCTCAGGACCTTACACTGGAAGTTGTCGAGATCAAATCGAGCTTTGAGCGGCAGAATCGTTGTCAAAATTAAGGCGGTGGCCTTTGGATTTTTGTGGTGGGGGCTCGACAGGGATCATAGACAAGGCGCGACCCACTCTGGCTTCTGAAGCTTCGCGCTTTGTTGGAAAGTACGGCGCGCCGGGTAATTATCGGCCGGACCAGGTTTTACTTTGTTCTTCTCTAGAACTTTTTTGCGAGGTTGGACTGGTCGCTTCTAAACCACCCATTTCAAAGACAACTTCCCAATACACCACTTTCGCTACATATCAGGTCTTTACTAGTTACTATACATCATGTCTGACTTCGGCGATGACGATATGGGCGGTGCTGGAGGGTAAGTTGCCTCGTGAATTTCGAAGCGCACGCGATTCTAACTACCAGGCAGCGACGAGCCCATGTACGAGGATGAGGAGATCAACGAGTACTATGACCCCGAGGTTATGGAGGATGAGGATGGCGAACAGCAACAAAATGGACAAGAGGATAACGTTGTCGTCTCCGGAGACCCTTCTGCCGCTGCGAACGCGCTCAAGGGCGGCGACAAGCTACTCAAAGACAAGAAGATCCCCGAAAGCGAGCGAACCACCACGCCTTACATGACCAAGTACGAGAGGGCGCGTATTCTCGGCACCCGCGCTTTGCAGATCAGGTTTGCATTACTGGGACCAAATACATCAGCGCCAGAAGACTAACCTGAAATAGCATGAATGCGCCTGTGCTTGTTGATCTCGAGGGCGAGACCGATCCCCTTCAGATCGCGATTAAGGAGATGCGGGAGAAGAAGATCCCTTTGATCGTGCGGCGATACATGCCCGATGGCTAGTAAGTAATGATTTCTTAAGCGGCCCCTCGATACCTTGATTAACACGTGTGGCACAGCTATGAGGACTGGACCTGCGAGGAACTGCTTCAGTAAGCGAGATAGGAACTGGCACGAAACGAAACAACCGATTACCGACGAGGCGTATATACCCATGCGGCCCTCCTTAGACCACAATCGAGCTGGAACGTCGTGTGCTCCCCTCTGGCTTGGCATATTGAGTAGCATATCTGGAGGTTAATTAATGATGTATAAGCGCGGCGTTTGAGATTGAGATTGGTTTACACAGGAACTAGACAAAGAAAAGAAGGAAATCACATTGCTTCTGTGTCTGGGTGCACGAGTGTGTTGATTGACTCTGACGAATTCGTTGACGAAGACGGAAAGGGGACCTATTCCGTACCGTTTAGAGGCCACAGCGTCACATTGTAGTCAGCTTGTCCTGCGACCTGCGGGAGCGCACGCGGGAATGATGTCAAGCGGGAATGGCTTACTTGAGATACCATGGCCCAGACAAGGCCGACCAGATTGTGTTTCACTGAAACACTGGCGCGAGGCATGACGGCATTTCTGGTTGGAAGGAATATGCTTATATACGTCAGATGGTTTGATAGACTGTCAATCTAAGTAAGGGGGCGACTCCTCATACCACGCAAACCGTCTCAACAGGTCCTTCGTCACTTCAAATGCAGGGCTGCTGGTACTGCAACGTTGATGGCTTGTTGTTTGTTGTTGTTGCATTAAGAAGCGTCCATGCACGTAAATGAATAGCCCAACCACGAGTCTAGAATTGTTCTCTCCAGCCTCCGACGTTGTGCCACCACGGATCCGGAAATGGGCCAAGAGTGGGAGAGCCGTGACAGCCGTAGCTTCGCAGATCATACAGGTGAACTTTTAGGTGACCTGACTCAGCTGGGCTTTAGTTGCAGGCGGTCTTGGCCTTTGCGAAGGACGGTTTGGTGGTGTTGGTGGCCTACTAACGATCTCCCTTCTTTGGTGGGGACTGGGTTAAGACTGTGTTGAATTGATTGACATGACGTCGGTGGTGATTCTTCTTTCCAAGCGTGATCTGAATTGAACGATGATGAAAGTTTACGCTCAGTATCACGAGTCGTACGCAGAAGAAAACTAAACGAGTTGGCGAAGCTATTTGTGCTATGGAAGTTTAACATAAAGAGGTTGGTCACGCCCGTGGTGTTGTACCGGAAGGTGGTTGGTCTTACTATTACCTGCTTGACTCACAGCGACAAACAACAGGAAGCACTATACCACATTATAAGTGCCTGCCATCAATATATCTACTGAGCTCCAATATATCTACACAGCCCCAACCCCTACTAAGAATTTCTCTGATTCATATTCTTCAATCGTTTGCACCTCAAACATTCTCGGTCCTTGGCAATTCCATATCCACCATCTTTCCCAAGCAGACCCAGAAACTACACCCGCCACAATGAAGCTTCCCCATACCATCACGGCATTCTTTTGTGCCATGAGCGTTTTTGCATCGCCTCTCTACACAAGGCAAATCGGAGGCGTAAGTATAAATTCACTCTCTTCCCATGTCCCAGCTTTATACGTATACTGACCGTCTTGCTGAAGGTCCTGATTTGCACTGGTGCCAACCAAACAGGTGACTGCACCCACAAGGTGTATAAGCTCGAGAAATGCCACCAACTTAAGAAACCTTTTCTTTTTAACGTCACCACATTTGCTCCTGACGGCGAATCGTTCGAATGTTTCCCACGCACGACTGGGTGTAATGATACCTGCAAGAGTCCTACAGGGTGCACATTTGGCCCCGTTGATTTCAACTACGAGCACAAGGACAACTTGACTGCCATACAATGGAACACTCTTTTCAACAGCTTCGATTGTTCGCTCAAGAGAAAGAAGTCGTCGTCGTTGCTTTCATGAGGGTTGGGTGCGACGATAACGGGAAATAGATCCGCCAAAGTCGGGACTCTTGATACTCAACAGGTAATGGGAGATGCACGTAACTTGGGAATTTTTACATCATATGTTGCTCTTTTCATACACTACCTGCTCTATGGGTTGACAGGTTCTGATACATTCACCATAATTCCGGGTCTATTAGGAGTTTATTTGCATTGACTGGCAGTCTTGTCCTGTTTTGATATACTGCTTTTGGAGTAATGGGCATAAATGAGGGGGTATGAAGTTCTTTGGGGCATTGGAAATACGAGTTCATGTTACAGACTTGATGATAACGAAACAGCCAAAAATCAATTTAAGGTCACAAATTACATAGTCAATAATACCGGTCCGATATCTCAGATGGCATGATTTTACATGCCTCCATCTTATCTTCTCCGACCCGTGACACGGAGAGGCTTCCGGACTCCGGAGCGGGGAGATAGTTCGGCATTCGTCATGTTGATGAAGCATCCCGATACCGATGGTGGGGTAAGGTTACCCCAGACCACACCTTGACTGGAAGCTTCCCCTCCTTGGATAGAGCTTGACTATATCATAACAAACTGCCTGACGTCTTTCACTTGATTCATTTCATTCTTGAAACCATTTTCAGTCTTACACTCTCAAATCGGCTTTGGTTTCGTTCTTAGAACCAAAATATCAAAATACCCGAGTGACATCACAATCGCCCATCATGGCCTTCACCACGAATGCCACCATCAACAGCTTTGGCGGACGCTTCCTCAAGCTCTCTCACAAGTCCGCTGTCACAGGAACACCCATGAATGCAACCCTCTACCTTCCTGGATCCGCCTCCTCCTCCAAGCCTGCGCCTCTCCTCATCTACCTCTCAGGCCTCACATGCACTCCCGACAACGTCACCGAGAAGGGCTTCCTCCAAGCCCATGCTTCCAAGCTCGGCCTCGCCCTCCTCTACCCAGATACTTCTCCTCGCGAGCTCGACTTGCCAGGTGAGCACGACGCTTATGACTTTGGCAGCGGTGCTGGCTTTTACATCGATGCCAAGAAGGACCCTTACAGCAAGCACTACAAGATGGAGACATACATTGGCAGTGAGCTGCCCGATCTCATTTTCAAGGAGTTTAAGGAGATTGATTCCTCACGCGTATCTATCTCTGGTCACTCTATGGGTGGCCACGGTGCTTTGACTCTGTTCCTCAAGAACCCCGGCAAGTATAAGAGTGTCAGTGCCTGGGCGCCCATCACCAACCCTTCTCAGTGCCCATGGGGTGAGAAGGCTTTCAAGGGTTACCTGGGTGAGGATAAGGAGGAATGGAAGAAGCACGATGCTACTGAGCTTGTCAAGAGCTGGAAGGGCAACTTCCCTGCTCTCATCGATGTGGTAGGTTTTAGATCCCCTCCCAGTTTCTACTCCCAGACAGATCCTAACAAAACCAGGGCACTGGCGACAACTTCTACAAGCAGAGTCAGCTTCTCCCCGAGAACTTTGAGAAGGCTGTCAAGGACGCTGGTATCGACGGCTTGAACCTTCGCTACCAGGACGTAAGTGTCTCACAAGTCTTAAGCACCAATGCGATACTAACATCTCCAGGGCTACGACCACTCCTACTTCTTCATTTCCACCTTTGGCGAGGACCACGTCAAGCACGCCGCCAAGGCTCTCGGTCTCTTGTGACTACCTCGCAGTGCGCTGTAAAATAGGTGAAAAAGCCAACAATTCTTTGACAATAATCGGTTGGGTTGTTTACGGCGCCATATTGGGAATAATGAACGGCTTAGATGCAAAAGGGTATACATAGTCTTGTTCAAGAGAAGCTGAAGCTCTCGACAACGCTGCCATATATATGGCACTGAACTCTCACTTGTTGGAGTCTGCAACTCCGTCGACCGAAAAACTTTAAAAGAAATTAAATGATAATATTCGTTCCAATTCACTTCAAGTGGTTATGCTCGCTGAGCACGAAGATTGTTTATCTTGTTCTAATGTTTAAAAAACGCCGCCAAGATGAGTGTTAAAAGGTATATGATGCGATGTGAACCCATGAACATGACACCTCGGAGAAACGACCCATCAACGTTACTCCAGCCCATAAGTAATACTCCCCCAAACCCATATATGAACTCCAATCGAAACGTTCAGGTTGCCGCCAACCGTTCCATCTCTGCGCTTATCCCCTCCTTTTCAAGCTTCGCTTGCATCTCTGCGTCCACCTCTCGACGCAGACGCATATACGCCAGCTTCTCAAAGCGACTGAGACTCCTCCACCAGTGCTGTCCCGCTTCGTGGTCGGCGATACGCTCTAACAAATCTGCAGTCCTGAGACGGACTTCACGATCTTTGTGGAATAAACCGAGGCCAAGATAGAAAAGTCCAGCGTGAGACTCTGGAGCAACACTGAGCAGTAGACAAATCTCATCGTACGTGTGGACGTGTTTCGAAACGGTTAGATAAATGTCTCTGCTTTGTGCTGGCGTCAGGCGCTGCATACGGAGACGGTCATGGAGATGGGCCAGATCAAGACCTTTCAGCGGTCTAATGGTGTAAATCTGTGCCAAGTCCTGGGATTGTTAACTTTAGATTATGCCTTTGTCAATGTTAGGTCCTTACCTGGATGAAGCTATAATAACTTCGAGTATTGCGCCATCCTTCGATTCTTGTCACATTACCAGCAAGTTCCTTATGCTTTGCCGTATCGTCCGGCCAGACGTAGCCGTGTCCATTGGCACCTGGAGGCATCAAGTCCTGGTCTTCGCCTCCGATATACAAAGCACTAGCTCCATAAACGCCCTCTTCGAATTTGGCCGCAATCTGCGTAAACTTCGCGACCCAGTCACGCCATTTTGCTCGGATGACTCTCTCGCCATGTCTTGCTGCTATGCTCCTTAGAACATCCGCCATAAATGCATTGTCATTCGTGTAGTCTTGGCTTGTACTCGTGGTACCGCTTGCGATCGACGCAAAAGCTGCATTCTGTTGCTGGAAGTACTGCAGGCCTTCTGTCACAGGGGCAGAATCGATCTTTGTACTGATCTTGACCCTTCCGCTGGGTAAATCGCACAAGACGTCCCACCACTCGGGGTGAAGCTCAAATGTCGGGTTTGTTACACCAGCGATAAAACCGGGTACGTTGAGCAAATCGTCGATTTTGGTCAAATCGGTGTACGGGAAAGCATGTCGTGTAAACCCACGAAGGATGCCACCCGATGCCAGCGCACACGCGGCTAAGACAGCTTCTGCGACCTCGCCTGAGGGCATGTTGTGTCCCAAAATATGATTCTCTTTTGCGTCAATAGCGCATTTGCGAGAATAATGATTGGGTGTGTGTTGACTCCATTAGTAGTGAGATGAGGGTGCAGCGCAAAGGGCTGGGGCGACTTTTGATGAGAATCTGAAAAGTTCTGAATGAGTTTAATAAGTGAAAAGTCACCGACGGTTTCAGGCATGACAGCAACTGGCACTTTGATAGGGATTGGTATGCCCTTGTACATGACCTTGCTCTCGAACTCATGCGTGTCGCGGGGAACAGAGTAAACTGACTGGCCGCCCTCAACATGGGCTTTTGTGCCAGCTCTTGATATGCCCGTCAGTCTTGTTGGACTCTTGGTCGCCTCCAATGACTGGTCTACTACCTCCTCGCGCTGGTCTTCGGCTATCCGCATCTGAATCATCTGTTCGAATTTCTCCACAAAGAGATCCCTGTTATCGCTTGCTTGTAACAGATGACGCTCGAGAAGGCTAAGTCTGGGCATAAGGGATAGGTCCATGGCGTTGACTGAGTCGTATAGCATGGCCAATGTCTCTGGAACAGGCGCCTTGAAATACTCCTCCAAAGCCAATAAGAGCAGCGGCTAGAAAGATGGTTAGCAAGTGCGCGTGTGCACATGATTCATGTGAGAAGGCTACTTGCCTTATATATATGCAGGAAGGGATGCCGCGTGCAGATGGCCATGGCCTTGACAATGGCCCCTCGCTTGACCGACTTGTCATGTTTAGTATTGACCAGATTTAGCACATAAATTAGGGGAGGGCCTTCGCCGCCCTCAGGTTCGCTATCAGATTCGGTGTCGTCTTCATCATCATCATCGTCGTTGTCCCATTCGTCTTCTGGTAGATCCTCCTCATTTTCCTCGTCCTCCTCATCTATTATACCAGCCGCCTTATCACGTCGTCTCTTTCGCCTTTTCTTTCGATTTTCTTTAGTTTTGCGCTCCTCGTCCTCCTCTTCTTGGCTTGTGTCCTTGTGAAGAAAGAATATGGTCCAGTCCTGGTTGCGGGCGTGGGCTTGATCCGGCAACATGAGCTCAGCCAGCATATTCTCGTCTCCCGTGATCGCGACCGGATATTGATGTTCCATAACAGGACCTCGATCGATATCAAAGGATGCGACAAGGATGTATTCAACATGGTTTTCGGTAGAGCTTCGCGGGTACTGAGGGCGAAGCTTTCTCGATTGTCTAGCATGAGGATTGGTTCGTCGAGGAGCGGACAGAGACGAATGCTGGGAGGAGAGACCAGTCGAAGGCGTCTTTGACCGGGAATTGGGGTCGGAAAGGCGATCGGCTTCTGGGCCAGGAGGTAGAGGTGACCTCGAGGGGGGTGGTGAGGCCTGTGACATTTGCGATTCGGGGCGCGAAGAGTGAAATGAGGCCAAAGAAGTTCGTCGGTTGGACACTGAAGCATTGGAGAAATTGCTAAGGCTATGTTTATGACCGTGAGTGTTTGTGCTGTTGCTGGCCGTCTTTGGCAAGAATGGCAGCGTTGACTGGAACGAAGCCATGATGGAGCCAGCCGAAGACGGAAGTAGACCAGGATTCTGAGACACGAAACAGCAGCAGAAACAGAAACACGAGGTCTCTCTCACCGGGTACCTTGACTGGAGAACCCTCGTATGTTGCGTTCTGACGGTACTCGGGAGGTCCGACAGGTTACAGCACTGGACTTGTATTGCGCGGTACAATACCTAGCTGTACCTTAGGTCGTCTAGGGTTGAAGGATGCGGTGTACTCCGTAAATGCAATGTGGGATCGACACTTGTTCCACTTTGGGCGTCACGTACACCTAATTCTCCTCAATCGAATGCAGCAGCGAAGCAGCTGTGATGGTACAGTACCACTGCGACCAGGAATATGCAACAGAAACGGCAGAGACAGCTTTAGAGAGTGTGTTGTAACCGAGACATGGCCCGCCACAAGTGGGCGCAACTTGCGCAACGAGGCTTAACTTTGGTGTGGAGACAGAGACCTATAGACGAATGTATTAGAGGCGGGACGAGACAAGACAACTAGATCCTCTGGTGTAAGTTGAAACTATCGTGTACTTTGAATATTTGCAATATTTTGCTTTAAAAATGATAGATATTTAACAAGCACTGGTTGTGTTGTGTTGTGTCGCGCATAATAAAGGGTTGTCGGCCAACTTCAGGAGCCAGCACTAGGTATATCCACCACGTCGGGTCCAGCCTTTCCCCTCATTCCCATTTAACTCACAGTTATCAACCCCTGAAAACGGGCGGCTTAAGATTTGAAAACGGATCAAAGCTGTTTGTGCTCGCGTTTGCTATCCACTAATTGAGCCTCCTGTAGCATCAACTATCAAGCTTCTAGATTGAGTGGTTAATTGGATCCTGTAGTGACCAACCGAACGTCGTGAAGCAGCAAAGGTATCATTAGCAAAGACCTCAACCACTCAAAACCCATCCCCGCTAAGAAATAAAAAAGGGTCGCCCTCCCCTGAATCGCAGCTTTCAGCTTGTGGTTGGGGCATCCATGCTCGCTAGCGCCATGCGAGTGCCACGACTTGGAGACTTGGCTTTCACATGTGGCTTCCATCAGCTGTGGCACGGGACATATGTGTGGCGTCCCCCTACTTTGTCATGCATCTCCCTGGGAACCACTTTCTTGTTTACTTTGGCGAGCCTCGTTAGAGCCTATTACAGTATAACCTCAATTGCATCCCCAAATGACGACAACGGCTGCCCATCACCATCCCACAGACTCTTGATCTATTTCACTCTACACTCTACTCTGTATATCTGAAATAATCCTCGCGTCTTCCCCTTTTTCCTCGTCTTTTTCCTAACCTGTTTATTTTCCATCTCCGCTCGGCGGACCCACGTACGCGACAATGGTACTTCCTCCATGACGAACTATCCCTGGCAGTTGACGCCCGTACCAGCTAACACCGTCATTTTCAGTCTGTACCTGTAACATATAAGCCTTCTCCTCTAGGTTATGGCTCTTCTCCTACACGCAGTTCACCCTTCCGTCGAGCTGAATCTCCTGCTTCGCCATCCCCTCTCCGACACACTACACCAACTGGATCTCCAACAAAGACCGGACCTTTTGGCTCGACATCGCGCTTCGCTAGACCGACTACTCCCACAAGTACGCAGCCTAGCTGGACACCGAAGCCCAAAACACCGGTGAGAGACGAAATGGTTTCCTCACCGTCGCGATTTTCACCGGCTCCACGGACGCCCATATCGAAGTCGCTGGGCAGCGGCAATGCGCTATCACAACTGCAAGCTACTCAGGTTCGAACATTGCGAGATGCTTTCCAGATAATGGACCGAGATTGCGATGGTCTTGTGAACCGCGAGGATGTTTCCGATATGCTGAACCAACTTGGTACATGATATGCTTCCAGATTATAAACAGAACGATGGTAGCTAACCTAATTTACAGGTCTTCCGTCTAGCCCAGCCGATGTATCCAACTTCTTCCCCACGTCTGCTCCCCAAACCATTGCGCTCGCAGCATTCCTCAATTCGCTTGCCGACGTGCTAGCAGAGCTCTCGGACAGTGCCGAGCTACTCAACGCCTTCTCAGCCTTCGACGATGATGACAGTGGTCAAGTGGATCTAAATGAGCTGCGAAACGCCCTCCTCGAAACAGCACCCGAGCCTGGTGAGAAGGCTTTGACTGCAAGTGAAGTGGATAAGATCATGAACGGTTTCACTGGACGAAGAGGCTTCAACCGCAACATGAATGCTCAACGGGGTGCCAAGAGAGGCGAAGTGTTCAAGTACCAAGAATTTGTTGGCTCCATCATGGGTTCCAACAATGGGTCAGAGAACCAGTCCAACGAGAACGAAGACTAGTCAAGGTTGGTTGGCATACATGTTTCGCACACCTAGCAGCAACTGTGAGGACACGTCGTTGTTGTCACATTCACTGTGTATGTTCTTGTTGGGCGAAGTTCTATAATACTTAGCATATGTTTTTATTGTTTTAGTTGATGTACCTCTATGGCGGCTTTTGTTAGGAAAAGGGCGGGTTGGTTAATTGGGCTGGGCACAATTCATGGTTTGGGTTAGCACTTGGGAATATCATAGGACAACGAATCAGAGCACGATCGATTGCTTTATAGCAACATTCAAAAAGACTTCCCTCATGATCAAATCTTGACTAGTTCGTAAGCAATGCTTAGGGTTGAAAAAGTGCATTACTCGTTGTAATCTGTATCTTGGTTAGATGATATTGGCATAGTATACCTAGCAGCCAGTGACCATATACCCTCTTATAAGCTATCGATGTTGATTCTGGCATATGGCTCTGTCCAGCCTGGTATGTATAGAGATTTCTCTAATTACGCCGCGAACTCTACTAAGAGCTACAACAACATTGTCTGGGATAAAATGGTTACGTACATGGTGTGATATAAACGTTGAAGTGGATAACTTATATCACAGCATACTCATCGACGGACTAGCCTTTGCTTTTGTAGGCAACGTGAAGATAGCCAAGCTTCCAAGTGATAGCGTCCTTTGATTGTAGTACGTTTCTCTCAGAGAACAAGGCTCAGTCCACTCAGTTACGGCATGTGTCATGCCGTCCGGCAAATACCAAACAGCATCCATTTTCCGTTGTACAATGTCAGGCGCTTTCCGATGTGATACAGCGTGACGCAGGGGCGTCTTTGTCGCACGTGGTATACTCGACACCAGTATTTAAGAATAAATATTACGTAGGCTACTAGGTACTTAATGACACAAGATTGCTGGAGTAATGGAATCGTTGAGGATACAGTTCCTGAATACACCAAACTACCATGGTGAATCATAATGCAGGTGCTCTCGCTGTGGACAGGATCGATATGCTTGTAATAGGAGGAATCCAATTTGTCCAAAACGAACAGGCTGGATGATGGCTCTGGCTTGAGCTGATAGGCGTAGAAAGACAATCCGGGGATCCGTGGACTGCAATGATTTGCAGCCAAGCGAAACACAAGCCCCTTGAGGATCCCAGCTTGAAGTCTGAAGAGCAGGCCGTTGACCCGCCACTTTTTAACGTGCCCGAGTACGGAGCACCTAGGTAGGTAGTGAATGGTTGAGAGCTGGACCTGGAGTCTTGAAAGAGCGCCTAATAAATGACCAGTAGGAATCGAGAATGGCTGGAAAGGTTTTTGGAAAAACGTTGTCAGGCCTGTCAGGGTCCTGAAAAAATGGAGACACCGGGCGGCCCCACTGAACCTTCTAGAATGGATGACGTCTGGTTAAACGCAAAGCCTCGATATTAGATTAGCCTTTCGCGGGCCGGGGCTTGACGGGACCTGGGTTACCTGAAGACGGGCACTAAAATTTACTACAACGTTAGGTTGTTAGTTGACCTTGACGCGGGGTGAGAATTTGTATGGAATTGATTGAGAGCCTGTTTTTTTGTTGGCCCTTTTGAGTCTTGTCTTGGCTGGCGACATTTAGTAATTATAAGATCTGGTAGATAGACCATAGCGGAGAATGTCGCTTGGACTATGTAGGAAAGCCAAGTTTTGATTATTCCTCGTGTTGTCATAGGTTGTAATTCGAGGTTATAGACTATTCCCAACCTCCAACATCTTTTACAAGCTATTTTAGCTGGCTCTACGTTTTGACGTTTGAGAGGACAACTCACTGCATATGCACAATGATAAAGATCAAGAGTATCTGGTCATTAAACCCCGTCGTCATTACAGCCCCTGCTGCGATTGTTTTATACCTGGTCTATCCCGCGGTGACCATGTCATGACTGTCCAGGTACAAGATACTCGCACAGCAGGCAAACAGATCGTGTGCTGCCCAAGTTTTGGAGATCCATAGCCGATATGTGTCATTTGACATGACACTGACAGGTCACAACTCCTTTTATTCTCATCCTACCTCTTCCATTTTCAATGTCTGAGTACTTGTCAAGGTAAATTACTCAGCTGAACGTAGGCCCTGTAGACAAAACGTTTAGGCTGCCGCACTGAGCCGGCAACTATGGATAGAGTATGGACACCTGCAGAGCCCAGCCTTTTTTCCCCAACTTGCAGCGACCCGACAGGCTGTGCTTGGAGGACGGGTTACTACTCTAGGAAATCAGGCAGTTTAATGGCGGTCTTTCACACATAGTTCTAGTCTTCTGTTGAGACTGGAGACTGGGGAAGCCGTGAAAATGCCCTGGGCTTGGACTTGGGCTTGAGCGTGGGCTTGGACTTGGCCCGTTGTCGCTTGTAACTCGTCACTCGTCACTGTCACAGCCCGGTTCGCTCATCTCATTAACAGCCTGTCCCGTTGTCTTTTTTAGCTGCTGGCTGCTGGTTGCTAGTTTATTAGTTGTCGGCGGTTCGTATATTGGCTCAACAAGGGTTGTTTCTCCTTCATCATCTCATCTCTTGTCTTCCCTGTCCCCCGACCTGTTTTCCTTCTGTCCCGTCATATCTCGTTGTCATTTTCCACTTGTCTTTGTATTCAAACTTTGACTCTATCATTTCCCCTCTGGCTCTCTCTCTCTCCCTGCCTCTGAAGCTCCATCCCTATCTCTTCTCAGTTGACTTTGGCTTTGACTTGCTCCCGCCCCTTTTAGGCCCAAGAGCCGCACAACCGTTCCCGGAGCCACTTGAGAGGGAGCGCAGCCCCGAAAAAAAGTTCGGTTTTTTCCTTAACGCCCGTTTAGGGCATCGATTCGGACAGTAAAGTATCCGGCATAACCTTGTTACGGGGATTCTTGGGGATTCTTCCATCCCGTCTAAAGTATTCTTTAAAATCAATCGGGAACTTTGTTTGGTCCAAATGAAGAACTTCTTTGGTAGCGGCAAGAAGCCAACTTCCTCATCCACTCCGTCTTCCTCTTCAAGGAAGTCCGCCACTTTTGAAGAGCGCGACCGGGACCACGAATCTGACCCTCCTCCCGCCTACTCCGAGCCTTCATCGCCCGCACGAGAGAAGTCGCCTTCAAAATCTTCAAAGAGAATATCTCGCCCCGCCTCCTTCGCCGAGTCAACAAAGACCTCACGTTCGTCCAGATTGTCGAGGCAATCTACCGACCCAGGCCACGCTCACTCCTCTTCCTCTCGTCGACCCAAGTACGAGCCTGACACGCACCCTCTTAACCTCCCCCCGAAGAGCGCAAGCGATTATCCGCTCTCGCCGCAGCCATGAACGGTAACTCAATGGACGTCGACAGCGAGCCTGTCAACGGCGCCCGCTCTCCTACTCCTCCCAACCCCAAATCCAATGCTCAGGCCAACTTCTCCGTTCCTATTCCCAACGGCTCCAGTCATGATGACGGTGCCCCTCCGCCTCCACCTCACAAGTCCAACCCTGGGAGCCCAACGATTACACCTGAGGAGGATGCTGAAGCCTACAAGGCTGCGGGCAACCGATTCTTCAAGGAGAAGAATTATTACAAGGCTGTTGAACAGTATAGCAAAGGTATGCATAGCCACTTCCCACTAGGCTCCCATCCCCACCACTTTTCCGCCTGGTCTCATGAATCTCCAAATGCTGACAAAAGTGCAGCTGTCGACCTGTTTCCCTTCTCCGCTACTTATCTAGGCAACCGAGCTGCCGCTTATATGTCTAACGGCCAATATGAGCATGCTCTTGACGACTGCTCCAGGGCCGCCGACTATGAACCTCAGAATGCCAAGATTCTCCTGCGCTTGGCCCGTATCTACACTGGTCTGGGCCGACCAGATGAGGCCATGACAACATTCAACCGCATTGACCCTCCACCATCTGCTAAAGACATGGCGCCGGCCAAGGAAATGTTGCACCACATTCAGTCCGCCCGTGATATTCTCCAAAAGGGATCCGGGTCTGGTATGTCTATGGTTCTTCATGCCCTTGACCTGGCTGAGCGTGGCCTCGGTCCTCGTGTGAACAAGCCCCGCAAGTGGCAACTCATGCGTGGAGAGGCTTACCTGTTGATGGGACGTGAGAACTCCCTAGGAGAGGCGCAAAACATTGCTATGAACCTTCTCCGAAACAACAACCAGGACCCTGAGGCTCTTGTCCTCCGCGGGCGTGTTCTTTACAACCAAGGCGAGAACGAAAAGGCTATTCAATGCTTCCGTATGGCCATCAACTGTGATCCCGATTTCCGCGATGCCGTCAAGTGGCTCAGGATTGTCCAGAGACTTGATCGCATGAAGGAAGAGGGTAACGCCGATTTCAAGGCTGGCCGTCTGCAGCCAGCTATCGAGAAATACACCAGCGCTTTGGACATCGACCCCTCCAACAAGGGCATGAACTCTAAGCTGTTGCAGAACCGAGCACAATGCAAGATCAAGCTCAAGCAGTACGATGATGCCATTGTCGACTGTGAGAAGGCTATCAGCCTTGACCCTGGTTACACAAAAGCCCGCAAGACGAAGGCCAATGCTTTGGGTGGTGCTGAGAGGTGGGAAGATGCTGTTAAGGAGTGGAAGGCGATCCAGGAGCTTGAACCAGAGGACCGTAACATTGCACGAGAGATCCGCAAGGCAGAGCTGGAGCTCAAGAAAGCCCAGCGAAAAGACTATTATAAGATTGTGGGCGTCGAGAAGACGGCCACAGGTGACGAGATTAAAAAGGCATACCGCAAGATGGCTGTCAAGCTCCACCCTGACAAGAATCCTGGCGACTCACATGCCGAGGAGAAGTTCAAGGACTTGCAGGAAGCTTACGAGACTCTGAGCGACCCTCAGTAAGTATCCTCGACATGTATATACTCGACGAATTACTGACTCTTTCATTAGGAAGCGTGCTGCCTATGATAACGGCGATGATCTTATGGACCCAAACGATATGTTCGGCGGCGGAGGCATGGGAGGAGGCATGGGCGGTATTGACCCTGAAATCCTCTTCAGCATGATGGGCCAGCAAGGTTTCGGTGGCGGCGGTGGCGGTTTCCGATCAGCTGGAGGCTTCCCTGGCGCCGGCGGTGGCGGCGGAGGTGCTCACTTCAACTTTGGTGGTGATCCCCGACAACAGCGTGGAGGATACCCTGGCGGTTTTAACTTCTCATGACCATCCGGCGCTGATGATGATGATGATGACGACGACCTAGAGGATAGCGAGGATGAGGATGCAGACTTTTACTGCGAGGATGAGGATGAAGAGGAAGATGACGGTCAAGATGACGACTATGCAGTACCTCCCAGCGAAGAGAACTTCTACCCACGAACGTCCACAAACAGCAAACCCCGAGGCCACTCTCAACAGCGCCGAGAAGCCCATGATCAGCTTGTTGATACCGTACGGCGATACGGTACATTGTTCTTGGCGGCAGCTGTCTTGCTCCCTTGGCAAGTGGTGATCCTGGTTTTGACGCTGGTTGGATCAGCCTACATTTGTATGAAGCACATTCCGGTCATAGGTAGGAAAAAAGCGTCGACGTTGTAAAACGTATTGCATATATAATGGGGGCAGGTCGCATATGCTACACCACATGTTGCTATTGCGGCGTTTATTTCAAGGATAGACATCATTGAGAGGCCGGGCAATGCTAGGGAACAACGTGTTGCTCAGGAGGCCGAGGACACGAATGCGGGCTCTTTATTTAGATCGGTTCCTGGGGGATTGTGTTACATGCATATATCATATCTTGGCATAATAGACGATTGTCCGCAAAAAGGCTATATCACAACCATACATACACTTGTGACGTTTTTACAGGTTTGCTAAGATTTTACTAATAATTATAACTACTTTTAGTTACTTATATCTTACTAAAACTATAGGACACAAGTCCACCACAAGCACACTACCCAGTCAATTGAGCCTTGCAGCTGCCTCATAGAGGTCAGAATCGAGAAGCAAGATATACAAGCCAAGTCACATATCTACCTGTCGTTAGTCAATCCATCAAGAAGCCAATATTAGGTAGTAGTCAGTCAATCAACCCCTGGTCCCTCATCAAAATCTTACTACGGCAGGCGGGTCACAATAGAATCCGCACACCAAAGCACTTAAAGCACCTTATGAGAAAAACGATGACAAAATTTATACGTCGCTCTTGTATGAAATTTAAACTAAGTCTTTTTGTCAGCCTTGCTTGGTGTACGGATCAAATTGCAACCCATCTGTCTGGCTGCGCTTCATAGTCTAGGTATTCAGTGAAACAATGCAGTAATTTGCGCGGTATCGCACGCGCTTGGGGTATCATAAAAGCACGGCCACTGCTTTTGGGCCATGTGAAACAAACATGCTCACGCTATGGATCGTTCTCATCCATATCCTCCCAAGTCCCTCTCAAGCAGTCGACGAGGACGCATGGTTGGAAGCATTTCCATTCTGCTGCGGCTGCTCCCCATTCCTCTTCCCAGGCGGTGCACCTCCCGTGGCCTCAACCACCTGGACCACATCGTCGTGCAACTCAGGCATAGCGGAGGTGATGTTTTCTGCGAGAACGTCGCGGAAGGTCCCAAAGGCGTTGAGTTTTCCGCGCATGAGCTGGTTGCCGTGACGCACGAGCTCAACAAACTCTCGCGTGTAGATGTCCGGGTTACGGCCGTGCTCGACGTACTCGAGGAGTTCTGGAGGCACGGAGGGGAGATTGTGTGGAGGAGCGGCAGAAGCGTGAAGCGAGCGGAGGGAGTCGGAGAGTGTTTTGCTTGGTGTTTGTTAGTACGGTAGACGCCAATGGGAGGTTAAGGATTGGTGGATGTACATTTCATTTATGAGGACTTCTCTGCTGGAGCGGCCGACAGAGTCGTAGGTCGAGACCTGGACCATAATCTGGTACAGATCTTGGATAATATCCTTGAGCTGCTCTGCAGGGAGTCAGTTAGCGCATGCTGAAATCGTGATGGGATTGACATACGCTCAAGGGCATCGTGGTTTACGCGGTCGACTGGCGCCATGATGAAGCTATCGTGACTATTGCGCGTCAGAGGTATAGGTTGGTATTGGACGAATGGTAAAGATGCGAAGTCGCGATCTTCCTCTCGTAAGGTCGGGTGGGGGGGTTGATTGAAGCGTGGAGAAGGACTTGTGGCGCCAACAGTGGTTCTTGCAGGGGCTTTTTATAACTGTAAGAAATACTCTGTACCTAGAGTTGCGGTGGCTGATATGGCCCTACTGAACGGGAAGTGGGGGGTCGTGGTGGGGTATCTTATCAGTCGTGTGAGCTTCTTACGATGACATATTCATGTTCTTTGTTAAATATAAACAGCAAATTGATCACGATTTCCTTTTGGATACTCTTGCTTAAGCTCTATTTATAGTGTATGAGGAAGTGCAATTGATCTTATTTACTGTTCCCAGTTTGATCAGGCAGAGTTCCTATCAAATATCCTTGAGAGAATGTCCACCTGGGAAGCAATTGGTAGAGTTTCATAGGATGTACCTTTGTCTACGACCATCTTATTCTGGATGGTAAATACAGGGTTATTTGGTATGCGATGGCCCTGCAAGTACAAATGACGATTAAGACATGGGCTAGTGCCTTTGTTATGGTAGAAGGAAACCATTTGTTGTAGATCAACACTACTAGCATCAGACCTAAAAATGCACCCGCCTTTGTTATAGAGAGCTACACCATGTAAAGTGATATATTCAGCTTATTACCATCAAAAAGGATACTTAGTGGCCCTTGATGATACATCATATATGGTTTTATCCGAATATCCTTTTCTTCTTTTGTCTGTGGCTTTATTATCACGAAAGGTCCATACACCAACGTTAGCATCCTTTGACTCTGAGACCAGAGTCACAAAGATTATTTCTATGTAACTGGTTACATCTGGCTCCCTTTCTTATACTGAAGCTCAGTGCTTTCAGAGGTTCCCTATCGAGCATTAGCATTGCAGCATTCTGTGAATCAAGCCTTGTCAGATATCACTTTCTAGACATGCCAGCTTCTTAGCTTCACCAAGAGCACAAGGCGATCTTTGTTTCTCCTTCACATAGCAGGGCTCTAGCACTGGAAGTGGATATACGTTGTGCTATGTCTCCTATTATGCCTAGTGTATGTCTATAAATCACCTGTATATATAATATTTGAGCATCTGCTTGAAATCGTCTCAGCACAACTACTTCAGTCTCTCAATATCTTTCAGCTTCACCAACATCCGCTTCAAAAATCCGATTCCAACATGGCAGCCTCTGAGTATCGGCCTTGGTTCTCCTGGTCCCTTTTCCCTCATATTAGTGGAAAACACAACCTCTGCATCGGGTACGCAAGGTCGAAAGGCCGCCAGTGTAAGAAAGTCATCAGTGTAGCCAGCATCAACAGGCACGACGAATGTATGAGTCAGATCAGGAGGAAGGCTAATGATGAGCGAGCTTGTAGTGCCCTGCTCAAGGAAGCCACTGAGAGGATTCTCTGCGGTTGTCATGGTCATAACAACCTCGAGTGGCAGCTCTATAACGCTCAAGCGGTCATGAGAGGTCTTGCCCGGGATCATCAAGCCGAGGTATGTTGTCGATGAGTTTTGTTTTCAGGCCAAGATCTTAACAAAATGTAGCGGAAGAATCATGGTTGTTAGGAACCCAGAAAATCTACTCAGGATGTTCAAACCCTTCATGTTCAGAACACGGCAAACAAGGTCGGTGTAGCCAACGTCACAGCATCCGGCATCTCTCTCTCTCTCTTGTTTTAGTTGATACAGGGTCCTTTACATTTTATGGTTGTACTGGGAGGCGCCTTTGCCTTTTGCTCTTTTATTCTGAGTTATAGATCTGGTTGGGAACACAGGATTGGGTTGTTTTATGGGACATTGCATTTCTTTAGCCGTCGGTCAAAGCAGGTTACCGCTCGAAAATTGTTTGCTGTGCGTGTCGGTCAGTCGTAGATGAAATAAGGAAACAATAAAGACTCGTTCTTCTCCTTCTCTTATGATTGTGTTTATGTGACTCGTATCTTTGTGTTCTATGATTGTTACAAGATGGCGAAGGAAGAATACCTAAATTAGATGAGATCGCGAGGAAGTGTACCATCGATACTCATCTTAGTGCTTTGGGCCATCGTTTAACCGCTCAAGAGTCTCTCTGCGAGCTTCTTCAATGGTGGTGAGTAACTCGTCACTTGAATAAATGCAAGCACTAATGTATTGTTTAGGAGAGGCAGTATCATGGAGTCGTTTGACGTGCAACTTCTCGACTTCACTGTCGTCCGTCAAGAGCGACACGAAAAGGTGAGGGGACGCACAGTAATAGAGATTGTGTACAAAGCACTAGACCAGTCCTCACTTGATAAGAAGGAATTGGGCTACATCCAGTTCTTAAACACGAAGGACAATAAGGCTGGAGTTGTCAAGATCGTCAACCGTCAAGTGACTCTGCAGCCCGAAGACCTCCTGACCTTAACTCCCCCGACCGAGACTCAAGATACCACATCAACGTACTCAACTCATTCTCAGTTCAATCTAGCAAGGGCCATCTTGAACTTTGTCGGAGGCGGAACAAATCATTCTGTCACTTGTCAGTCTGGCGGAGTCAACATGAACTTCAACTTTAACACTGCAGGAGAACTCGTTGCTCGCGTGACTAGGATGAGACCCGACACCATTTCTAAATCGTACAAGTCTGCATCATCCAGTTTCAAGAGCCATGTGCCATTCTATCCAAGACCAAGCGTCGATACTATCTTGAGCATCGGCGAAGCTGGACCTGGACGATCTGGGAACAATGAATGGGTAAAACGCGACAAGGTCTCTCCGGGAGAGTTTTCCATCTGGTGCGAAGCTGCTTTGTTTCTCCAAGATATTAAAGAGGAGGGTATCATCAGAACTTGTATGGGCGATCTGATCCTTGACTTCAAGTATCGCGATAACCTCTACCTCAATGGCTTTCTCTTGCACGCAAAGAGTAAGACAACACACACAAGTCTATCCGGAGAGCGACTCAAATACGGCTATAATGCCATATACGGAACGGCTGAAAAAGAGGGGAAGCGCATATGTTCCCTGGAAGATGAGTCTAAAGCTCTCATGTCCATATAGGATTTGGCATTGAAGCAACGGCCTCATTTGGTGGGACTGCTCAGTGATCTACTCAATGATTGGCAGTGGGGAGATGTAGAGCTTTCATATCAGTTCATCTCGAGAGATACCGTTATTCGTCTTAAAGATCATCTGTTCAAGGATACTTCCAAGTGGCATTACCCTACAAGTGACAGACAGGTACGGCTGCAGTATTGTTATTTATCAAACCTACACTAACATGTTTGAGTAGAATCCTCAAATTGACTCTATCATCGCAAGCCTCGGTCGGCAAGGAAGAGAGCTACGAGATTCGTATTGGGATATTCTCCAGACACACGGCATGGTTCATACAGCAGAAGTCGAGCACCAACGCCGTTTTGTGACCAGCAAAACCGTATCTATACCCGGTGATGACTTTGCCAGGTATATTAGCAGAGCCCTCGAAACGTGTTTTTACGCATGCAATACCACACAGACTATCCGAGCTATATTCGTTCAAGGGAGCGGTCTACCTCTCCAAGTTGGGTACTCAAAGAGTGAAAGCATCATCAGAATACACCAGAACCGGCTTTCTCAGAAAGAGACAAGGTTCAGACTTGGACTAGGTGCTCACAAGTCACTCACAGATGTTATGTTCCTCACTTCGGTGACACTTCTGAAAGACATTGTTGATCAGCTTCCTAATGAGTTGTTCTGCAATGGTAAATTTCATGAGCTACAACTTGCTGAGCAAAGATTACTCGAATATACACGAAACTATATCAGCTCCGATGTTCTGAGTCACGATTTCATAGCACCGTCTCGAAGCAAACTGGCGGCTATCGCATGGGAGAAGTGTATCTCGTCCAAGTCACACGCAAAGTATCACACGCAGCCTCATCAAGCTGGGACTTGCTCAGAACTCCAATAACATTTGCCTCACAAATGGAACGGGTACAGTCTAGGCGTCATCCCGGGATCGTCTATCGGAAATATGGTGGCTGGACGTTGACAAAGGCGTTGGCACGTGTTATTCCTCGAACTATGTTGTCTGAGAGGCTGGGCAGAGATAGAAATATTCAGAGTTCGAGAAGAAGTTAGAATAGGGCAAAAGATCGTTAGATCGTTTCTCATGAACTAATCAGAAGAGCTATTCATAGAACAAATAAAAGGTTTCGCGCCTCTTCCCAGCCACTCGACAAAGCATACGAGCTGTCATAGTAAAGTTTACGGATGATTCCAACCTGTTCGAGTCTAAACTTATGGTTATGTGACTATCACAAGCCACTGTCGTGTTTAGGAAAATGATCATCATTGACATTGTAACACAGGCAATGAGAAATTATCACAGGAAACACAGCTAGTTCAGCAAGTTCAGCAACACATCTCCAGATTGACTACCTATCCTATCATATCCTATACTATACTACCCAAATCCTTTTCCACCTTTCTTATTCCGACCATCAGTGAAATAATATCTACATTAGAAGTTAAAGAATAATAAAACAACAAAAATACCCCCGTCCACATCATTAAGTGTCAAAAACTCCCCCCTAAACCAGGAAAAACATCCTCCTATATCTACCATGAGTCTTGTTCGCCATGTCTTTCATAAAAAGGAGCGTATGTATGCGATACCAATGCTCACCATGAAAATTAAAACAGAAGTGAAAGAAATGTCCTTGTGCCTGGGACAGTATCCCGACTTTGTACTAGAAGTGAAAAGGGTGAGAAGAATAAAAAGATGAAGAAGAACCAATCCGGCCGGTGCTGATGGGGTTGGGAGGTTCCAAAGAACTCTCTTTGTTTAGATGAGAGCGACGGCTCCGAGGATACCAGCCATGAAAGCGAAGACGGGAGCTCCGTTGGCGGCAGCAGCGCCAGTGGAGACAGGTGCGGGAGCGGTGGGAGTGGAAGGGGCTGGGACAGGGACAGTAACCACGGGCTTGGTGACGACCTCAGTCTGGGGAGCCTCAACGGTAGTGGGCTGAGGAGCAACGGTCTGGTAGACAGTACCGCCACCAACAGTCTGAACAATCTTGGAGTGCTGAGTGACAACCTCGCCCTTGCCAATGGTCTTGACGATGGTCTCGTAGGCGGGAACGGTGGTGACAACCTTCTCAACAACGATGGAGGTGGAGGTGTAGACGTTGGTGACAACTTCGCCCTCGACGGTCTGGGTGACAGTCACGGGGTGAACCTCGTACTTGGTCTGGTAGACAACATCTGTCTCGTGCTTGGTCACATCGGGCTTCTTGACCTGGTCGTATACAGTAGTATGGACCTTGTTGACGACGTAGTCGGTGGAGGTGTAGACGCTGGTGATAACCTCGCCGGCAATGGTTTTAGTGACAGTGACGGGGTAGACGTTAGTCTTGGTAACGTAGACAACATCGGTCTCGTACTTGGTCACGTCAGGCTGCTTAACATGCTCGTACGCGGTTGTGGCAACCTTCTCCTCAATGACACTGGTGGTGGTGTAGGTCTGGGTGACAACCTCACCAGCGATGGTCTTTGTGACAGTGACGGGGCACACAGTAGTTCGGGTGATGTACTTGACGTCGGTCTCATGCTTGGTGACATCGGGTTGCTTGACATGCTCATAGTCGGTAGACTTGACAACATCGTAGACAACGCTGGTGGTGGTGTATGTTTGAGTCACAACCTCACCGGCAATAGTGTTGGTGACAGTCACAGGGCAGACAGTGGTTCGAGTGACATACTCGACGTCGGTAGCGTGCTTGGTGATATCAGGCTGCTTGACGTGCTCGTAGTCAGTGGACTTAACGACGTCGTAGACGACACTGGTGGTTGTGTAGACGTCGGTAATGACCTCTCCAGCAATGGTCTTGGTGACAGTCACAGGGCAGACTGTTGTTCGAGTAACGTAGGCAACATCAGTGTAGTGGTGAGTGACATCAGGCTCCTGGACTGTGACATCAACAGTCTTGGTCTCTGCAACAACGAGTGTCGAGGTTGTGAGCACGGTCTCACAGTAGGTTCTATACAAGGTTAGCTCTCTGCAGGCTCTTTGGATTGACTCAGACAACTTACTTTCCCTCCTTGGTGTGAGTGTAGGTAACAGGGCAGACAGTAGTGGTCGTATAAGTCACAGCGACCTCCGTGACCTTGTGCCCGTAGTCTTTGTTTCCATAGTCTTGCTCTTCATGTCCATAGTCGCCTTCACCGGTCTCGTAATCCTGTCCAGACTCGTAGTCGGGATTTCCATACTCGTCTCCTCCTCGTCGGATGTTCTCAGCCAGGGCCGAGGTGGCCAAGACCAGAAGGGCGGCGCCGAACTTCATGATGAAGGTGGTTAAAGAGGTTTTGTGATATCAACGAAAGGTTTTGTGAACGAGTGCAAGCTGTGAGCAAGCGATGGTGGTGGTTGAGCGAAGGTATTTAAGCAACCTGAACGAGTTGGTTACTTGGATATACACAAAGCCAATTCGGGCTGATCGAGATATGAGAGAGTTGAGAGAGGTGAAGAGAGATGCAGAAGATGGATGTAAAGCGGGAGGATGCTGCAAGCTTATATCTGCAAGTTGCCGAACCAGTCCAGCCTCAGATGAGAGGGAGGTTGGCCAAGTTGGCCTTGACAACTTCCAAACCTTCCAAGCTAGGTCGTCCAACAGAGTTCGCTTCTGCCAACCCCGCCCTAGTTCGCATTAGACCAATGCTTCCTGCGAGGAGACGATAATCATTAGGAGGGAGGGGTGTAAATATTGCCAAGATGTGATACGGACATCATGAGTCCAACCATTGATGGGGTGGTCAAAGGATGTGGCTGAAGCTCACTGGAGCAACCATGCTGCAGGAAGAATTTTCTATCAAGATGGCTAGGTAGCTTGCGATCAGCTAGGAAATATCAGTAATGGGCATGTTAGGAACCTCTGTTGACGATAGACCTAGACGGAATGTCAACAGCATGTACGGAAGTCTGCGAGACTCTGTAGGACAACGGCCAAGACCATTGGGAGCTCTTTTGCCTAAGGTTTGGAAAACTCGCCCTAGCTAGGAAGATCCGCAACAGCAGGGCCGATATTTCGGCCTCCCTCCAAGCTCAACAAAAGATCCCGCCCTTGTTAAGGCAAGGCTGCCAGGTGGTCAGGTTGTGCAAGGCCACGCCTTATCGACCCGCTTGGGTTGGCCATTCACTTCATCAGTTGATCACTGGATCAGCCTGCATTCAGTCTGAGGAACCCAGTAAGACGGGAGACGGCATGAGTAACCACAAAGAGACCTGTATACGAGGAAACCTGCAATATCTTTGTGTGTGTGAGGCAGCAAAGAGCTGCAATGGTGACTGCATCGCAAGCGCACATCCTTCAACAACAGGTACATCAAGCTTGTCGATAGTCGAACACCTCGTAAACAAACGAGGCGGAAAGGATGCAACTCGGGCTTGATGACAGCATCAGCCAGCTTTGGTAATGCTCTCGACTCATTGTGTTATCTAGTTGAAGTATATGGCAATCGAGGCTGAACTATACCGCGTTATACCGAATCACAGTATGAGCGGTTTTGCTGTCGATGCAAAACTGCGAGGCCGGTCTCTCCGCTGGAGCTTGATATGCATCAGTATTCAGCATCGTAGATGCTTAGTGCCTGACAGCAACCAACAAGGTCTCGAGCCTCTTGAAGCTTGAATCAGCGCTACGTGTACGAAGTGACTTGGCGCCATGCCAGCGATGACACAACAAATACGCAGAAACCTGCTTGCCGCGGTGGTCAGAGAGTCTTAACGAGGTGGTTGTGATTAGCATTGTAACCATAGAGATAACATTAATAAGTGAGAGGCTAGGGAAGGGTGAGCAACTGCAGCTGCAGCGCCAATGTTGTAAGCCTCTATGGAAGAGAGTTTTCGCTTACAGTGCCAAAGGCGCCTTGCTGGACATGGCTAGTGAGGATTATCACCCCCATATCAAAGTCATGTCGCCAATCGACGATTTGCTCGTGATAGAAAACGCCCAGTCCCCGGGGAGAGTGAGACCAAGAACAAGGGAGTGGGGCCCCAGACTTGGGGGTCTTTGTCTCTGTGGGCTTGTTCGTGGTGGGATATTCCCGTTGCAAACTATAGCATTGTCTATCATGACCGCCCGGACTTGGCGTTCGGGTCAATGGGCCGATGAGAGGCGGTCCGGGGTGTGGCTGGGCAGTCTCTTTCCTCTCTGCTATTGCCAATATGGAAAATGGCGGATACGACCAGTGAAGAACTCTAAATATGTTGCTCATCATAACCACGTTGATATACGCCATGCATGGTTGCTCCGGTGTATTGGCTGCCATGATAATCGCGAACAAGCCTCCGGACCCCGAGAGGCAGATGGATAAACAAACCGAAGGCTGGATCTTGGTAGATACACCACTTGATAGAGGTTGAATTGAGTTGAGTAGTGGTAAAAGTCAGCGAGAAGTCGGATCCAGTCTCGCTCTGACCCGAGTTTCGACGGCCATGCCATACTACGGGCGTCGAGACCTAGAGGCGGGCGTCTTTGCAAGAGAGCACGGCATTTTCGTCGATCAGACTGGGCTGATCATCAGGAGGGAGAGCTGCGGGTCGGAACCAATCGACATCTGAAGTCTGACAGAGCACAAGCCGGAGCATTAGTAGAGTAATACATGGATTACACAGAATGAATACACTGAGTAGAGCAGAACAGAGCGGAACAGAGCTGCAGCTACCGCGTCTCGTGCTTGTGGAAGCCGGTTTCTAGTACAGTACGTCAAAAAGTATAGCAAGGCCAGGGAGCTCTGCTGCGCTGTAAAACTCTGCCCTGGCTCGATAAAATACACGTCAACAAGGGCGATATGCAGATGCAGATGCAGATGCAGGTGCAGACGCAGATGCAGTTGTTGCAGTCAACAACAAAACAACAAAGGTCGCAGTATCGCATCCCTAGCGTATCGGTCCCGTGTTGCTAGCGCGCAACTAGGGGAGAGAAAATGAAACAACCAATGCTAAGGCCTAAAGCTCGATCGTAGTTGGTGTTGTGCTGTGATGGTGTGTAGCAATAGGGCGTTGAATACGAGAGAATGCTGCCATGGATTGAGTTTTTGGTTCTTGGTTTTTGGGGCAACTAAACTTAACGGCTGGGGAAGCCTGAGGAACCAAGCACCAACCATTTGTCTAACCCACCAGAGGAAACGCTTAAGCTTGTAAGTTAAGTGTAAGTGAAGACAATAATCCAACCAATGCAAGGTTTTAATTGAAAAACACACAAATCCGTTTGCATAGTCGTTGGACTTGTTTCAATCAATCGCTGATCATACCTCGTCAGGCTCGTCTCCTCTTCAACCAGAGATAGTTTCGGCATTTTGCAGTTCTCACCCGTGGCTGCATGACGCCAATTCCGCCATCATCCAACACTGGCGAACCAGCCACCGCAATCCAATTCGACCCTTCTGCAGAGCAAAAACTATCATTGGAGTCGTACAGTAAGTACTGTACAGCACTTCGTACAGCGCTAGCAACTAACTTCGAGGGCGAACTACTAACTACACGAGTATCCGTATATACGTAGTGACTAACCCCTGTAAGGGTAAGGGAACAGTATGAGGCTGCTATGACATCAGATTGGAGTGATACTGCTCAAGTGGTATAGAGAGGTTGAGATGCTTCAGCAAATTCGGCCGCTACCCTATTGTTAAGCTTGGAGCCATTAACAAAATTGATTCAGAATACGACACAAGCTGGACAGGCTATTTTATCAACCAACATGCCAGATTCAAGGTTGCACAGTAATCAAGGAAGAGTGCCTCCATTGACTGGTACCTAGATTGGCGCTCTTCGTATCGTATCCAAGTGGTGTGGACACTGCTGTAGTCTCTACTCTCTCGTCTGCCATGTCAGCCACATAAGTACGAAGTATACATCTTGTCACCTCCAGCACATTGTTGTCAACTCCTCAAATAATAGAAAAACGTGGATACCCCGTTCTATCCGGGCCAAGTTCCGCAGGGCATGGCTCTCAAGCCAAACACAGCTGAGGAAGACCAGGAATCAAGAACCATGCCTATCAAATCTGATTCTTCCAACTCTTTGACCTTGTAGAGAAACCCGACTTGGAGAAAACAAGTGGGTGTGCGAGGTGCAGCTCGGTTGATTAGTAGATAGAGCTAAGGCAGTGGGAGCTGCAACTTGATGTGTTCTCGACACTCATTATTGGCTGGACTTGCATGGCCATGCTTTCTTTTCCCCTCCCTCGCACAACTAGCAAACCAGGCACGGCTGCATTGTGTGTGTACCTTACAGAAGCTCGGATGTTGCTGTGCTGCCATGCTCTGAGCTGTCTGCTGCGTGGGCTGCGGCTGATCATGTCTCATATATTTCTGTCGGCAGGTTTACAATAGAGACAATAGAGACAAGACAAGCAAGGGCAACTATCCCTCGAGCCTTTTTACCACTCAAAATACAATAGAGCCGCTACCCTAAGAAAAAGGTTCCAAGCCTTATCATGACTCCTCGTGCAAGCTCATGCAGGCTCCGCCAATCACCATCTCAATCACTGACCTCCTCGCTTTTGATATTCCTCCACAACGACCCATTATTGAAACAAAACGAAACAAACTGATTTGGCACAGTCACAATTTTAAGTTACAGCATCTGCATAATGCTTCAAGCTTATTCTCTCTCAAGTCTTAAACGTCATGACTTTCGTTCTCTTCTCCTATCTTCCTCGTGCAATAAGCGGCTGCAGCTTCTTCCCACTGCGGTGCATATCTCTCGTAAGACCAAGACCGAGGCTTTTTTTTCTCTCCCTCTACCTTTCGGCCGTTTCCGTTCCGAGAAGCAGTTTACCTTGGACCCCAATGCAAAAGCAAATATTTCACTGGCGGTGAAATAAACCTGCGTGTCTTATGACTTATGTGATCACTTCTGCATATTGAGTGCAGTAAACTCTATGTCAGCAGGGGTGCTGTCTGACCACAATTGGACACTAGACGTGCTACGTCTTGTTGCATAAGCAAGGAATTGTTCGGTTCAAGATCACAGATAACATACAGACTAAAAGCTAACTTCCTAAGGAATTGCAATTGAGTTTGCCTGAAACCCTACTCATGGATCCGCTTACTGAAAGTGATATTCCGTGGTCCAGGGTAAGCACCTTTGCGTTGCTTTTCTTACATAGCTCTAGCTTGCATTCACAGCCGTGAAAATCTCTCGAAGCTTGGTGAAGTCTTGTATATAAGACCTGGTAAGATTCTATGATACGAATCGATATACCAAAGCGCCTTGAGACATTTCTACGTTAGTAGCTTGTTGTTGGAACTTGTGTGGGATTATAGCCATTATCGTCTTCTGAAAACCCTTTCGTAACTCATTGTTTTATTCAGATACCCACGAGCCTGAGTAACCAACGGATCCTCTCTACTTTGGGGAAGTTTGATATCGTTTGAACGTTTCTTGTATTCGTAGGCCATCATCAAGCCATGTCATAAACTAAATGCACTCTTTTACCCTTTCATCATGCATTGTCAACCACAAACAGATCGCTTTTAAACCCGGCGTCCATGAAGCTTGCAAGCTACAATCGCCGAGATAATACCACTTTAGCCTTTAAACTTTGCAACTGATTAAGCCTTGAGGATCTTCTCGAGCTCCTTGACAACTGCATCGCCAACCTCCTTCGTGGTAGCGTTACCGCCGAGGTCCTTGGTGCGCAGACCTCCGTCGAGGGCCACACGGACGGCATCCTCGACAGCCTTGGCCTCCTCGGGCAGGTTGAGCGAGTATCGGAGCAGCATGGCGACGGACAGGATCGTGCCGATGGGGTTGACGATGCCCTTGCCAGAGATATCAGGGGCGGAGCCTAGTAATACACGTTAGCTTCTCAAACCTCATAAGACAAAGAGAGTTGTAGATCACATACCGTGGATGGGCTCGTAGATACCGTTGCACTTGCCCTTGCCGTCAGGAATACCGCTCAAGCTGGCACTGGGCAGCAGACCAATGCTACCAGGGATAACACTAGCCTCGTCACTGATGATGTCGCCAAACAGGTTGCTCGTCACGACAACACCGTTGAGACCAGTGGGGTTCTTGACCAGGATCATGGCCGCACTATCAATTAGCTGGTGCTCGACCTTGAGGTCAGGGAACTCCTTCTCAAACGTCTCCGTCATGACCTTGCGCCACAGCCGACTTGTAGCCAGCACATTGGCCTTGTCGAGAGACCACACCTTCTTGTCACCGCGGCCACGGGCAAGGAATCCAGCCAGACGAGCCACGCGCTCGATCTCGACGCGAGAGTAAGGCTCTGTGTCCCATGCTGTACCGGAGCCGTCGTCCTCCTTGCGCTCTCCAAAGTAGATACCACCCGTGAGCTCCCGGACGATGACGATGTCGGTTCCTTTGCACACGGAGGCCTTGAGAGGTGAGGAGTCGACCAGCGACTCGGAGGCAAAGAAGCAAGGTCGCAGGTTTCCGTATGTGCCCATCTCCTTTCGCAGCTTCAGCAGACCCTGCTCGGGCCGGACAGCGCCGGTTCCCCATTCAGGGCCGCCGATGGAACCAAGGAGGACGGCGTCGGCTGCCTTTGCGGCGGCGAGGGTCTCGTCGGTCAGAGGGCTGCCGTTGGCATCGATGGAGCACTGAAAGTATGGATGTTAGCTTCACACACGTGTAAGCAGTGGAAACTTAGGACTTACACCACCCATGAGATGGTCATGAAGGTTGAACTTGCCAACGCTAGGCTTGTTCTCTTCGAGAGTTTTGAGAACCTAGGCAATCTGTCAGTTTTCCAGGTCTCAAAGGCGAACTGTCGCACAAGTCCTCCTTACCCGAATACCCTCGGCCACGACCTATCCTCAAGTTAGCACACGTACAAGCAATCAGCTCCAAAGCTACATACCTCAGGACCACAATGGTCACCTCCAAGCACGACAATGTTGTGTTCAGCCATCTTGAGTTTCTGTTAATTGGATTGGTATAATTGACGTCGAGAGAAGAAGAATAAGGGAAAAAGAAGAGAGTTGACGAGTTGGATCTTGTTTTCTGAACCTCCGGTCCTGCCCCGCATCATCAACATTCTTCCCCGCCATTCCGAGATCGGAGTTCTTGGAGCTCCGCAAGCCGGCTCTTCGCTCAGTGGCCGGTTCGGGGACTACGGCAGAGCTAAGTGGGTAGCTACGGCATTGGCCAACGAGAGACAAGGTCAAGATCATTTTAGGTAGTATCCGAAGCTATCTGGGTCTTGACGTTTGTTTACATTGATTTTGTAGCTGTAGCTGTAGTTGTAGGTTAGGTATTCAGTGCGATGTTGTCATTCATGGATAATTACGTGACCTGAATGGCGTGTGCTTAAGAAAGGTACAGATTGTAAGGGCTGATACAGGTGATGATTTTGTCAGAAACGACAATGCAAATGTATGTTGTACCTAATCAAAGCATATCGTTGTCCCGTACTCCACATCCAGTCTACTCCCTCAAAAAATGCTCATAAAACCCATTCCTCATCGAAACGCCCTAAATGATTTGGTTGCCGAAGGTGAAGCCTTGGGCGCAGTCCCCGTTAAATGTCCTCGTCCCGTGTCTCGCAGTCGACCTCCCCGCATATTTGGCGTATTGGCACAGAATGCACAAATGTACACCCGTGGCCGAGTCCTGAGGTTGATATTGATACATTTTCCGTGGAGCCACATTTCACAGGACTCACTATATCACAAGTTAGTCGGAACTCACTGCACATACCGGCGCCAGCAACTGATTGCTGCGATTACCGGAGCTGGGAATAGCTTACCACTGAATCATGAACCCGTCTCCCCCGTCAGCCCCCTTTCGGCTACAGACACACCTGATATCTGGTCTGTCTGTTAAAAGGCTTGACTCGGTAAGGCTCGACGGCGAATTGCTATCACCTCGAAAAGGCCCAAAACTACCACCTTGAAAAGAGCGATGTTGCCCTCCGTGTCCATTTTGGTTCGACCGCTTCCTGCGATCTTCCATCACCTTGCGAAGCTCGCTTGCAGCATCTCCAATCTTGTCTCTGCGCTCATGCATGACCGTCTCAGTCTCGCTGTCTCCATCATGTGGCGAACCTCCCATGGTATCCTGTATGCTGCTCATGCTTCTATCACTGACGCTGCGTCGTGAAGAGTGAAAGATAGAACCGACTGGCCTCAGAGGATCTGGCAAGGCAAATGAAGCATTGAACGAGTTGTTCCGGCTAGGAATGATAATGGGCTCGTCGTCAGACGATGACTCGTCATCAGATGGTCCCAGCTCGCGTGTCCGGCTCCTCTCACGGGATAGCCTTCTCTGATCAATACTTGGCTCCCAGTCCCAATCATTTGATACAATCGTTGTCTCGGCGCGGGCTCTTCCTCTCTCATCGATGGTGAATTTCACAGCTGTTCGAGTTGGCGGATGGTGTAGTGCTGGCCCTTCGGGGATAGAAGCCAGGCTCGATAGACGATTTTGGCTCTTCATGGGAGATAATCTTCCCGTTGGCTTAGCTATAGGCCGTTGAGCAGGTGCACTTTCGCCATTGGATCCGTTGCTAGCTTGTGAGACAGGTCGAGCTGGGGCAAGTTTGGGAAGCACAGGTCGGTGCTGTGTCTGAGTCCTCTTGCCACGGTTCTCGCTGAAGCTTCGGCCCATTCCAGGGCGAGGATTGGACTTGACCGGTGATGGTGCAAGTGCACGATCTGGTACCTTCGTGGCCCTCAAGTCCTTCATACTAGTTGATTGCCGGATATTGTCACCTAGAGGTGTTCTAGACCTCGATTGGAAAATCGTGGCCTCGGCTGAGCCAGCCTGTGTCACTGGGATAAGAGCAGGGTTATTCAGAATGGGGTTCTGTGGGGGTTCAAAGAGCAATCCAGGGTTCACTCCATTCATGGATTGACCAAGCCCAAAAGGGTCATCTAAAGGAGCAGAAAGTGCCGCAGACATAGCAGCGCTTGCTGCAGTTGTAGCAGATGTAGAGCCCATAGGCTTCGGGGCAAGGGGACGGTCACGTTGGATCGTTTGCATATGGTCTGTGTTTGCCGAAGCAAATGGTGCAGTAGGATCCTGAAATAGCGGTACCTCGCTGTTCCAGTCGAAGGATCCTGTGTGGCGATGGCCATGTTGAACAGGCGTTGTCTGGAAAACATTTGAAGGTGATGCACTAAAGTCAAAGTCCATTCCCATCGAAGGGTCCCAAAATGTAGTAGGTGCGGCAGCAGGGGCTGTCATTGGATACCCAAACATGTCACTAGATGAGGCCATAAGAGCAGCAATGTCATGCTGTTGTTGTTGGGAGTTGCCGGTGAAGTCGGGCTGGCCGAAGATCTGATCATTTTGCATCTTGAGCTTGTCAGCGAGCTTCCGCTCTCCCCTACGTCCGGTAGATGGGGGTGTCGCCGTCTGCAATGGCTCTTCACCCTCAACTCCGGCTTTCCTAGCCTTCTTGGTGGATTGAGGTTGCTTGGATGGATCAGGACTGGGCAAAGGTGTCGAATCGGTTATGTATTCTTGGGGTACGGTTACTGAGTTCGGGGACGAGGCCAAGCGGCGACAGGGCTCGACCGGTGGCAGTGGTAAATTTCGGTTCGAAGAAAAGTGATTTACATGGGTCGCAATTTCAGCGGCAAAAGTTTCGGCGGAGAGAAGCCTCTTGTGGCTGTTGGAAGGCGTAGCGGCTCGGTAGTCAATGAAAAGATTCTGGGAACCACGAAGATTTCCTGGAGTCGAGTTGAATACGGAGTAGTCCTCGGCAAAATGCGGCGTCCAGCCCCCGGTGTCGGTAACTGAGCCTTGCCCGGGCTTGGGGGTCTCGAAGATAGGATTGGAAAAGGAGGCTGATGTTGGTGTCTCTGCGGATATAGGAGGACGGTGGTTCGAATTGGCAAAACTGTAGATCAGGGGATAGGTTAGTGAATGTAGATGGAGATCATGTCGACGTTATGATAGTTGGCATTGGAAGGGAATTGAGGGCAATGTTCAAAATTTGAGCTTGCCTTGCAGCCGGTTGATCCCTACTCATAGCAGCACTTTACGCTTATCATAAAGGCCAGCTCTGATGCAGGTTGAGAGGTGTATCGAATTCGAGTTTGAGGATGTGCACGGTCCGTCAGGTCAGGCTGCTGTAGAGCGCTTGCAAGCTGCAGTACATCCAAAATATTGATAAGTGACAGTCGATAACCAGCGCGGACAAGATGAAAAATGTTGAAAGATTGTAGGTCGTTGGTCGAGTTTAGGTTCGTAAATTTCGAGCGGATGATGGTAGGCTGTAACGGACAGGAAGTCTATCTAGATTCGGATGTTGCTGGTCGGTGGTGTTCGTGGGGCATTATACAAGGTCGTGAATGATTATAGAAGGACGGGAAAAAAGGCATTAAGGTCTAAGACTGTTTTGCTTGTGCAGGCATGTCTGTCAGCCACTGATGATAAAAAGATCAGATGTGGTGCAAAGCGAGGAATGAAGTTCGGATGGAATACGGGATGGACCAAAGGTAAGCCCCGATAAAAAAAGAGGAGGGGCAGGGAACGGCAAAGGCAAAGGCAAAGGCAAAAAGAAAGGGAGAAAACAAGCAAAAGCAGGGAGAGAAATCTCCGCAGAACAACGCCCGAATAATCAGGATAAATAGAGAGATGGGCTCCTTCAATGTTGAGATTGAGACCTGGCTTATGTCTTGTCTCGTTGCTAATGGAGATAAATAACTATAGATGTCCAGCTGCATGTTGATGGGGATACCGAGGCCAGTTGCAGTTGCAGCTGTGGTTGCAGATTTAGAGACAGAGTATCCATACCTTGATATCCATTAAACAGAGTTATCTCATCGATTCGCAGGTTCGTCTCGTCTTTGTCTTGTCTTGTATCGTTCCGGATCGTCCGTCTCCTTCTTAACTTCTCGTCACTTGGTGGTGATGTCGTGATTTTGCGGATGCCGACGTCGAGGTTCGGTTCCTTTAGGCAGAAGGAGGTTGAGAGGCCCGTTCGTTTGCTCGCTTCAACTCGGTCGGTAAATTCTCGATGGCAATGGATGGATTGGATAGGATAGGACGTCCCGGGGGACGGTTGCAGTGGATACAGTACGTGCCCCGACCTTCTATTTACGACCAACACCTGCACTCGACGGACTAGGCTGAGCTGTTTGCAGGAACTGGATTGCTTAGATGTTTGCTGCTAACCGAAGCCACAGGTTCTTGGGTATACAGATAGGTTTGATAACACAGAAATAGAGGATGTTCACAAGATAGGACCAAGCAATTAGATTAGATGTATCTAGAATCGAAATGAAGAACCTCCAATCCAATTCAACATCACAAGCTGTGCAAAGGTGGCGCATAGGTTAATAAACCGGACAGGTCCAGTATTGAACTTAGCCGTTGTTGGGCAACCGCCGGGGAAAGGCCTTCAGGGGCTTCAGTGCGCTACCAGCCTCTGCTAGCCAACCGCTGGAACAGATCTAGGCTGGAATAAGCACTGGCCGAAACATAACGGCTGCACTCATGAGCTGGGACATAACAATACGCCAGCTATCAAGACGCTATAACACGATAGCCGTTGATTTGCCCTGAGAAGAAAGTTTGTTGCTTTCTTCCAACAGCGGCTATAGCGGGGTGGTGTTTGAGTTAGCTCAATCAGCTCAACGGGCTGAAAGTGTGTTTGTTCCAATAATACCATCTCATCGTGATTGCACGCTATGGCTCCCGTCATAGATATTTAACCAAGGTTCCTATTTAGAACTGGCGGCTGATTCGTTGCGATTTTCATGGGATACCCTCAAGAAATAATCCCTCAGGAAAGTCTGACTGATGACTGATCAAGATCATGATAAGGACAAGTTTCCCCTTCAAGACCATGTATATAACTGCAGCTCTCCTAATCATCCCCTGTAACTGCATCCCCCACCGACTGCTGATAGCCAACCAACAAGTTTCCGAAACCACAATCAGCTCACCACTTTGTCATTATCAGCTGCCGTCTTTTCTCAGCCAGACATGACTGATTCAGCCTCATGTCCGAGGGTGCAGCCAAGTTCCGACTTGAGACGCGAGCACTTAGATCCAGCCGTTGCTTGAGAAACACACAAACCATCACGTCACTTGTTAATTAAGACTTTCCAGCGAGAACAACAATAGCAAAGACAACTTCATCTCATAGTCTGGTAGATTTGCACTCGTCATCGAGTGCCTGGTTGTTGGGGCCCTATCTTACTAGTGGTTTTAAAGGTGGTCATGTTTTCTTTTTCGGCCTCCTATTTAGTATCAGCTAGCTATTCTACCAGTGGCTTTACTATAAATGATGATTAAGTGATGACATAGGTTCTGATCAACCTCATCATATTATTCGTAGTTAATCGCTCACCTATGAAAACTATAACTCATTTTGGACATAGTCGAGAGTAAGGGTATTTGCCTTGCCGAGAGTCAACACAAGTACGGAGTTACACATACAACTACAATCCCAAAGACTATGACTTTACCATTCTCACTACCTCTTAGCTTTGATACACTATAAATAAATACCTCACTACTAAGGCTTTTTATCATAAAGTTCAACAGCATGGTTCAAACAGTCAAGTCCGTGAATATTAACACACTTTGTACCTACTATACAGATGATGGGGAAATTCTAACGAGGCACGGTTGAGTCAGCAACAACTTGAAACTACAATATGTCTTTGGTGGTTTCACAACGTTCAGCTCCTCCGTTAAATACAAAACACATACTTGATTCCTAGTAATAGGTTCCACGCTGTTATTCAAATCTTATAGAAATTGGTTATGCATGTAAATATCGATCATACATGAGATCGCATGATCGTTCACGTGCTTTACAAACAACTTTCCCCTCAAATCCAGCTGGGCGGTTAAAGTGAAGCACCTCAGCGGCTCGTGATTGGTCACCGTCGATCGACGAGATGGTGTGAATCAGCTGTAAATAGACCTTTCATGACCAGGGTTTTAAGTGCTTGCATTTCCCTTCCCGCTCTGATTCCACGGTATCCGTACAATTCTAATTGTAACTTGATTGTCCTTTAGTGGTTTTTGTGTCTTGTTCTTGCTGTGATGCACTAAACGATGCGTCTTTAGACGTGCTTTCTGGTTCACGATGCGCAATCCTTAAAGCCATGGCCATCTGACCAATGTATTTGTCAGTGCACGTCGGACACAGTGTATCTCGTTGGTTATAACACTTATAGATCAGAGTGCACCATGGCTTGTCGTACCAAGGTCAACCTGCCGCATACATCTACCGAACAAGCGTGCACAATGATATAATCCGTTCTCTATTTACGGTCCAAGTACCTATTACAGTATATGGACCATGGAGTCGGATATTGGCTCATATCACGCCCATGCAAGCAATGCCCCATTTGAAAATAAGCTACACATACTGCACTATACTCTGTTTGTTTTACGTATCACATCACACGTAGCATTACTCACATATCCTGATCCTCACCAACTTTAACATATCCCCCGTTCATCGCTTCCTACCATCCGGGTCCCGCTTCCCGGTCGGCCCCATCCGGCCCCTTCTCCGCGGCGCATGAATTTTGGGAGATTAAGCATTTTGAGTCTACCCTCCTCTGTCCACAAACAAACACCCCCTTCAAAGATCGAGGCCAGCATCAACTCCCGTTCGGAAACAGCTTCCTTTATTAGGAAAACCCTATTAAGAGCAAGGATAAAAATGCTTGTTGGCGTTTGCTCGCCAGGACCGGCCTTGCTCGTTGGCGATGCGTTGTTCATCCAGCCTCGCCTCGCTCTTCCTAGCCTGCTGCCTCCCCACAAAGTAAAGACTAAGACCATATGCAAAAGCAGAGTTCAACAGGTCTTCCCCGGCTCAACTTGTGTTTCAAACATCCCCTGTAGCGAAAACCCTTTCTCTTCTCGACCCACGCGTTAGGTTTTGGGTTTTGGGTTTTGAGACCGTTGGTTTGGTAATGGTAATGGTAATGGTAACGGTTTGGGTTGTCTCGGGCCGCTTACAAAACTTCTCCGAAGCCAAAGGCCAAAACTCATCGTTCAAGATTTGCAGACACCATGTGTTTCCGCTACCAAAAACTCGACTTGGTATGGTACGATATAGCCCTACCTTTCTTAGGTCATCGGGTACCTGCATCATGTCAAACCTCGCCAAATCAAGATCCTGATCCTGTCACGTCAACAGAAACAACAAGTATTAATGATAAGCAAGATAAACTGCCCAATGCATCCATCCTATTCTCGCTAAAGCATATATTAGCAAGAGTCCAGAATGCTATCAAAAAAGTATTAGCACCTTTTCGCCTATTTTCCAAGGATATTATCAAGTAACGTTAACATACGCAAGTCACTTGCGAGTCCGCCCCGTGAAGCGGTTCCTAAAACGGAATTCAAATCGTGACCGTTTCCTCAGCCGTTGTCACGATCAACAAGCGATCTCTGCTTCCCGCTCAGGCTTTCAAGTCCTGTCCTTGTCAGCCTTGAGCATTGAAGATCATGTTTAATGTCATATCATGGAAGCCCATCAGACACCCCCCTCAGCGTTGCAACACTCCCTGAAGTGGATGCTGATCCCCTCGGAACCCTGATCTTAACACAACATTGCTTGTCTATTATGTATTCCCACAAAGCGACAAACCATTTTACAAGAACCGCCGAACATCGTGCCAGTAAACTTACTCTTTACCCCCGTGGTGCCACTTTTCTTTCTGCAAGGCAACATTGCATAGTTACAACGGGCTGACAAGCCAGCCCTTATGTTTGAACTCACGTCACATCGCGGCTTTCTACCTCGAAACAAACCTACCCGAAGATCCCTTTCATTAGGCCCTAGGGCGTTTCACGGAGTCTGCCGTTTTCACTCTTTACTCACAGAGGGACCAGTTCAGGTGCAATATAGCAGTGCGAATCGTAACAGTGATACTTGGGTGACCGTACCTATTTCTATCTATGTAAACCTTGCCTTTGACTTCGACTGGCCAGCAGCATCGTCCATCTTGCTCGTTTCAATCATCAACCTCTTCCCAACAAAGGCGAAAGGCTCCTAGTCCTTAATCGACCATTCTATCTAGTGCGATAAAAGCAAAACTCCTGGGTATCTCTCAAATGTGAGCAGATGTAGAAAAAGAAATATGAAAAGAAACATGTTATGACGAATCCTCCACTTTTTCCCGGTTTCTCAATTCTGACATGTATTTCCTCCCCCAAGCAAACTCTTGCCCAGCTTCGAGTGTATGGCCACGTCCACGTGGTGATCCAAACCTCGAGGCTGGGTATTCCCCGACCCAATGGCCAAATAACCAGAAGAACAAGACAAGAAACAGAAATTAAACAGAAAACTATAAGCCATAAGGATCGATAAAACATCGTCCCTGCTCCAACTGGTATCAAAGATCATCTCAAGTTCTTTTCGTAACGTAGCGAGTGTGGTGCCAGCCACGACGGAATATGCTGTCGTGGCATGGCGGAAATCAATAGGAAAATGTCTAAGCGATATAAATGCAGAAGTCGTAGCGAGTTAAATCATGTTCGGGAAAGGCTCTGTCGTGACGAGGACGTTTCCAGACATCGGGTCAATGGTGTAGGGCTCCTGAGGAGTAAGAACGTTGGTGACGTGAGGGTGGTGATGAGGATGAGACGTAATCTGGGACATAGTAGAAGGTCTGGGCGTAGTGGCAGTCTCCATCGAGGAGATTGGCATCTGGGGCGTCATGGGTCGTTGAGTTTCAATCTTGGGCTTAGCCATGGTCGACATGGCAAGCGCCCTGGCGTTGCTGCTTTCGCGGCGACGTTTAGGCGTATCTTTCACTTTGAGGTGTGTGTGGCACTGTGTAATGTTAGTCAAAGACCGTCGCAGAGAATATGCTATGCTTACCTTATACGCGTGTCTGAACCAGGTTGTTCCCTTCTTCTTGCTGCTGACGAGTGCGATCCACTCGTTACAGCTACCGCAAAGACCTTCCCACACATCAGGGTTTCCGTCCATGCGTCGCTTCTGCTGGGGCTCCTGGAACGAACTTCCTGTTGCGGCGCTAATACCGTGAGAGAAAGACTTGTCGTACCAAAAGGCCGAGTTCTTCAGCACAAGCCACCTTCCGGGCTTGCAGATTCCACACCAGCCCTCTCGCTTGTTGCCATGGCCTCGTACCCATCTAGGGGTGTAAAGGTCGCCTTCAAATCGTAGTTCCTGCTCGCGGGGAATCATTTCGGGGTCCTCAGGGTTCATGTCCTCGGGAGGAGGAGGGATCTGCTCCTCCTGGAGGGCAGCGTACAGATCCGGAGGGTCGGAAAGATCAGTGTAGTGGCTGTTCAAGCAAGTAGGGTCGCCGTTGCTCTGGAGCATTCTGAAAAGGCCATGAGATAGAAGAGGCTGCGGCGGAGCGAAATGGCTCACATCAGGTTGCCATTGCTGTTGCTGCTGCGCCATATGAGATGGAAGTTGAGTGGGAAGAAGCATGCTGTTCCTCTGAAAGACGGGAGTGCTGGGAACGACGAATGGCGCTTGCTGAATGGCCTGGAGATTGCCATAATTGAGAGGCATAGGAGCGGCGCCTATGGCGGGAGAAGAATGACCGGAGAACATGTGCTGATGAGCGTTATACATATCCTGGCAAGGGTGGTAGGCGTATTGAGCAGGCTTGCGGCTCGCAGAGGTTCCGTAAGTACCTGTAGACCATCGCTTGATTCTCGGGCCCTCGACGCTGTAGGGAGCAGATCGCACATTTCCGGGTCGTGGGGAAGGAGAGGCGCCCCGGCCACGGCTCTGAGTCCTCACGAGGTCGGTTCTTGACTGGGGAGTCATTCGTGGTGAGGCAACAGGCGAGAGTTGAGTTGAAGACATCATAGAAGTGCGGTTAGATGTAGGCGGGTATTCGGAGCTGAAAGAGGGCGCCTCAGAGAGTGCCGTCGAGAAGTCATCGTAAGGCATATCGGAGAATGCCCCAGAGGTTGACATGGAAAACGAAGAGCCGGACATGCGGCGCTGTTTTGAACCATCGTCGATGGCCATCAGATCTTCGTCAATCAGTGCGCCTTGCTTGAGGTCAAGAACCGGAATGGCTTCATCAGTAGCGAAAGAGTTGCCCATTCCCATAGTCATATCGTAGTCCATGCCTTGAAGATCAAAGTGGTCCTCGGTTGTCTTGTCCATCCATGAGGCTTTTTCATGTCAGCCGAGTGAAGCAACCGGATTTCTGGGTGTACTTACAGTTGTCCATCGTTGGAGGGTAAAAGTCTTGGTGCATAGACACCGGGCGTGACATAGTCTCACTAGGAGTTTGCTGAAAGGAAACAGAAGATGTATCCCAAGATGGAACTGAAGCGAAATCCTCGGTGCCGCAGAAAGAAAATCCTTGATAAATTGGCATAGGACGAGGTTTGGACTGAGATGCAGGTGTTGACCACATCTCGTCCGAGCCCATGACGGACTCGGTCTCTGCGAAGTCGTTGGTGTTCATCTTGGTGATAGGCGTGGGCCTTGATCAATACTCAGGCCAGCCGTATAGCCTATCGCAGATAGAAAGACAGAAGGTTAAGCTTCAACGTTGTGTTGCTGTACACATTGACTGTAAGTATCGTGTGGATATGAATGAAAGGAGTGACAAGAAGTGACGCATACAGTAGGGTGTGACAAGAAGTAGGAGCTCAGGAGTCCAAGTAAAGGAGCGAGCTGTTAAACTATTATGCAGAATCTATCTGGCAAGGGCAGGGTGGTGTCAGCATGAATCCACGATGGAGGACGATCACGGTAAACGGCTCAGGGTACCAGGTACACATCATATCTGGATCTTCGGAAGTGCCGCGGGACATCTCTGGCTTACCTGGGCAACTAAGAGAGCAATGGCCAAGTTCGAATGTGGGAGTAATTTCCGGACTGCCAACATGCGTTGTAAGGAATGTGTTGTAATAGTGAACGTATAGATTTGGGATGCAAGTCGGCCGGGATATATTGGTAGTCTTATCAAGAAACAGGATGCCTTGGAGCGTAGAGAGTGTGTTGACTGATCGTCTTTATAAAGGAAAGTGGCGTAGTTGGTTCGAGCCCTGCTGAATAGAAGGAAAGGATATGTGGACTTCAAGTCTTGGATAGCGGTGGGCAGGCTCGCTATATTATACGGCTTGCCGATATGCACGAGCTTGTGTTAAGGAATGACTGGAGACTAAAAGGATAAACAGAGCTAATGTGCAGGTAGAGTTGCGGAAGAAAGGGCAGATTGAAAGGCGGAGCCGGAACCTGGAGGTATAAGAGAAGACGAGAGAGGCATCATCCATGGAAGCAACGTAGCTCGGCAAGTCAGGGACGGCCACCAGGGGAGAGGTTTGGATAGACGGGAGGGGCTGGACCGAGTGGGTTCCAAGACACAACACAGACCGATCTATGAACAGGTACAAGAGAAAGCGGATACAAGGTAAGGAGGGGGTTATCCGGTGCAAGACAGAGTCGCAGCGCTGCTAGGATAGGATGGGCCTGGGCAGGCAAGTTGCGAGTACAGTATGTTCGTCAGTAGAGTCAAGGAAGTTAAGAAGCTGGTGGAGCTAGGCGACAGGGGTGGTGGCAGGGATTCTCATGACCCCGGACTAGGGACAATAAGGCCACAGCTTTCAGTCGACAGGGCTGGATAGCATACTAAAAGAAAGTTAGTCTTTCGTTAGACTAAGAGGGTGCAGAAAGTACGCCGACGATAATTAGAGGCATTTGAGGATTCGTAGCTGCAAGACGTTGGTCCTGTATAATACCAATTCACGATCCCAAACAGACTTCAAGACGACCAAGCGTGGCGCAGGCTTCAAGATTGTATCGTCAGGGGGCTCGATCGGGCCATTGAACCGTCCAGTCGGGCTGCACAGCAGAACCTCGACCAAGGTGGCTTGTCTCATCCTACTGAAGAAACAAGAGTCGATGGGGAAATGGGTGGATGGACGGGCGGGCAAGTGAGTCGATGAGGTCGGATCTCAGTGTGTCGACTCAACCTGAGCCACGTTAGGCCTGTCTGGGGGTTGACAAAACTTCCGACGACAGTGGATTGAAGCTGGAGACACACCACATTTGTTTCCCGACACCCAGGACTTGGGTGCTATAACTTGATGCCTCGCCTCGGCCGTTGTTGCCAACACACCCTAAGAACCGGCCGGCACGCCCCCTGCCACCCTGGACGAAGGACAATGCGCTCTAGAGTCGAGACAGGTCAGGGTAGAGCAGATGCAGTATGCTATTTTCACAACAGTTGAAACCGCTAAAGCCCGGATGTCAAGGTTGATACGCAGGCTAATTGCTTGACGGGTCCCATCGTCAAGAGATTTCAGGAACCCAGCCGAAGAGCTACGGGATCGCCTACGCCAAACGCAAGACAGCTCGAAATGTCTCCCAACATGGCAATATGCAATACGGCAATATCGCACATATGTCAAAGACCCCGTCCTCTGATCCCCCGCATGAGGGGCGCTAAGATGGCGAGATGCGAGTACTTTTGTCTCGATCGTACGGCGGTTGACCCCTAGGGGATTTGACAGAGGGTTTGATCGCTTCTTTGAGGCTACAAAACCGGAGACAACCGTGTAAGCGAAGCGGCAACTCTGTACGGCAATGACGCCGTATACTTTGATGATAGGTCACCAGGAAGCTTGTGGCTCAGCATGCATCTTGTTCAGGAGGAAGCAGGGCGACTCGCATCGAGGCAGTAGGCGACGCGCTCTGAAGTCTGGGCTGGACCGGTTAGCCAGTCAATGGTAGAAGCATGTGTGACATTTTAGCGACAGAGGACGAATCGGAAGCACACTTGACCTATAGCGTCTGTTTTTGCTGCCGCTGATATAGACTAGAATATGAGTTATCCCATTTAGAGGGACTTTGAGGCTCTCGATCTCCATCGCTCTTGTTCTCGCTACCGTACCCTGATGGAGGGTATATCCGACTGAGACACAGCAGTTTAGCTGAGTCTGCTATTCCCGGTCTGTTGGCTAGTGTTTACTACTGCGGTCGACTTCTAGAGATGTGCTGGAGCAAGTATGAGAAGATGAGGATAAGCGTGTGTTTGAAGTTGTAAGAGAGTGGGTCATGCAAAGCCATCTGATTTGCAAGGCAGGCACAGGGGTCTGATGGAAGAGCGGGGCGAGCCTCTTGTTCCTACCGTTTTGGCGTAGAAGCCGTTATTATGGCTCTCTGATTGGCTGCGGACCCCAAGTCTCAGCTCCTGGTAGAATGAGCCGGCGTGTCTCAGATCTGTTGCAAGATCAGGGGTTTTTTGAACGAGTAATGTCCACTGACACCCACCTGATGATTTCGTAGCTCACTCTCAACACCCACTAGAAGCTCGCTGGAACAAGCTGTAAACTCAGTACGTAGTAATGGATTGAATTTGAGCCCAGCTCATAAAAGCCACATCTGAGCGACTCGATTCGGCCACTCAAGGACCACGCCACGTCAGAGCTCCTGCTGTGTTGGTGGTGGTTAGTGGAAACCCTATCGGTTGATTAATTGCGGTGGATCGCTGAGTCTATGAATAGCAAAATGCCCGGCTTTCTTTTTGCACAGACTTCCCGAGCACAGAACATCATCTCCTCTCAAACCACCGGTCTTTTTCGTCTTTACAAAGCTATCGCTCTATCTCGTGACAAATCTTGATCAGCTTTCATCCGTTTTAGCCTCACATTCATCTCTACTAATCAACCTGCTACACCTGAATATCGAACAGCACCACGAATGTCTTACCTGAAGGAGTCAGCTTCCACTCCTCCCGCGATTGCAATAAATTATAAACCCCATTCTCCATTCTCCATTCCTCAGGTTGCTATCTCTAGGTACGTTTAACAACAAGTGCCGGATCCTCCTTAGGGGTCAGGGAAGAGCCCAGTTGAGACTGTTACATCGTGCTGGCAATCCGTTGTTCTCCTTCACATGTATGTACCTATCATCCGAGCAGTGCTTCCCCTCGTCTCATCTCCATACATGTCCCCATTCGCCTATTTAGTTTTGCTGCATATAATTCACGTCAGTGTAACGCGTCATCTCTTTGTCGGTCTGTGACGACGGGTTTCCTCATTATTCTGTGCCTGTGCCTGACGCTATGTGCTCACTCTCCACATTGTCTGAGCACGCACCGTGAAATATTCCACTCCGTTGGGTTAACGCCCGAGAGGTTGGGACGTAAACAAGGCTGTTAGCAGATACAGTAACAGTAACGATCTTGCATGATGGTTTATAAACATGTCAAAGCTCCAGTAGCTAGCTCTCTACTAGCTAAAATTTTTGATAGCACATATCCCACGATGACGCTGATCGTGATCGTGATCGTGCTTAGATCACGGTTCCGCTGTACCCTGCGGCCGTCGACCTGAGCACGGCTAGAGTCAGAGCTCGTCCATTTCCCCTTCGAGATAAGCAGTCTAGCTGATGCCCAATGGGTCGAAAGCAGCCAGGAAGTTGCAGGACATTCTGCCGCGCACTAAAACCAAGAGAATCTCTCCATATTCTACACACGTTCCATCATTCTTCTACGGCCCTCCCGCTACGGCCGTTTTGCGGCCGGGGTCTGGCACATCTGTTTCTGAAGCACAACTCAAATGGGAAATTACACCACCACTATCTGCAGGAGAGCATGAATCAGGCCTTGTCAATTTAACAGACTGCACTCAAAATGGGCAACACGAGCCAATCACAGCACCTCATTCTCCCCGCAGACTCGACGCTCAGCGCTTCCTCATCTTCTTCCTACGTTACGGACCTGGGCATCCTGGATAACTTCTAGAAAAGCCGTTTTCAGCTGCCTATATGCCACTCCGTTTCCCTTTTCACCTTGACACTTCCAGAAATAGAACTGTAGAAACAACATCCCGAATGGGTCCAATCCCCTTAAAACATCAATGTATTTGATTAACACTTTCTCGACGAAACGTTATCTCATCCCGGTCGCAGGCTTGTAGCCCTATCATGCCGAACCGGTCTTCCGTCCCCTACCCTGTGCTGTTTGTAGCATTGGGCAATGCTACTTCTCCTTGTTGATCCTCTTCCACACTTCATTCTCGGCTGCAGCAAGACTGTCGCCAGCAGCCGATGCCCACTTCTTGGCAGCCGACCAAACTCCTTCGCCTTCGTCGTCCCCTATCAAGGATGGTCTGCGCTCCTGTGCTACTGAGGCCTCGTGTGCTGCACGCTGTGAACTTGAGAATTCAGACGCGTTCACGTTCTGATGGTATCCCGGTGGATGAGAAAAGTCGCTGCCGGAGCCTCCGCCCAGCACGGCCGTGGGGCCCAAGCCAGCCATTGGGGACGGACCAGGCGCCGTTATAGTCGACGAGCGAGCGGCGGCGAACTCCGTTCCACTGGATAGCGGCGCATATGACATCTGGGGAGGCATTTGCACTGGTGTAGCCTGCGTCTGGGTATCGCGCAGCGTCTCACCAACTTTAGGTGGTGGTGGTAAGTAAGATCCGGTTTGCGGCTCCGGTACTGCTCCGGGCTGCGGAGCTGGAGGACTCGGGTCTGCGACTGTCCGGGTCGGGGTGGGCTGGATATTTGGTGGTTGCGGTGCTCCGGTTGGAGCTGGCATGGACGGACGGGCTCCTGGCTGGGCTGCTGGATACGTAGAGGTAGGGACTTCATTGCTAGCCGGTGCTGCAGCTGATGCCACTGGGTCGTCAGAGTGCGCCGTCTTGGGAGTAATTCCTGACGGCTTTTCTGCCGTGATAGGGCTTTCGGTATGAATTGGGATGGGAGGCATATCGATGGTTCTGAACTTAAGCGTCTAGCTGTAACGTGCACGGGTAGTTGTCTTGTTTCTTAAAGATTCTGTGATCTCTTTGACAAGTAAAGTGTCTTGTCTTGGAGCTCCTGTAGCTTGAGATGGAATTGGTCCGAAGCTTTAGGTAGCGTGCAAACGAGATGTTGTCTGAATAAGAGAGTGGCAATGAATGCCAATTACGTCATGTGATCTGCTCTGCAGGTACATGGCACGCGGTTACCTGCAGTCAGCGGGGAAATGTCGATCAGATTTCGTTAATAGCTCCGTGGCCTCTTTGCTATTTCCCGATGCGGAGTACGAGGATTAATTCTTGATTGAACGGTATGTTCTTTGTTTGAGCTTGCTACGAGTGACGTAACATACTTGCAGGCACAATAACGACTACCTTATCCTGGAGTTATGAGGAGTTAGTAGCACATAATAATACTTTAAGCGCAAAACAACGGTTGCCTGTTGGTATCACGGACTGTAGAGATTGCGTTAGATAGAACATTGTAATTTGACTAGGATGAACCAGTACAGGACAAAGTTAAAAGAGTTCAGTGGTTGTTGAGGTAGTGTTGAGAAGTTCATACGATACGATGTAAGTGCCAATCGTCAGTTCATCTGATATCCTTTGAACGAAGGTGAACTTTGGACTTAAAATCATTAATCAAGCTTGAAAACCGTAGCGTGATAGGAACGATTCTAAACGAACCAAACTTCCCATGTCGAATGCCTCTGATATGACTTAAGGTAGCTACTAAGCTGTACATACTATGCTATACTAATATGCCACAAGATCGTCAGACTTCTTCAATTCATACAGTTTCTCTTAGAACCCTGTGACGTTAACCATTTCTTCCTTAACTCTCCTTCCTTAGTCAAGTACTTTAACTTGGCTGTAGTCTACTTAGGCGTTTGTCGACTTATAAACACAACCCGCAAATGCCTTGGACTTCACAATCTCTTCAAACTTCTTTGTCTCCTCAACGCCCTTGCCAACGACCCTATTGGGACCTAGATCCTCAAATAGGAATCCTTCAGGCTTCATTTCAGCGCCACCATCACCGGGAAGCAGTCCACCAGAAAGTCTTGTGATACATGCCTCGGGATTCCAGCGTTGCCAGAACGTGGGAGGGACGTAGAATGGCTCCTTCATGTAATGGTACGACTTGATACGACCTGTCTCCTGGTCTGGCTGGGATAGGTACACAGAGGGAGTTAGACGGGGAAGGCAAAGGAACCGGACAAACAATTTTCGGACGAGCAATAGGCTGTACGTCAGAACGGTGATGGCCAGCCCTGGCTCCGGAAAGCTGTGAGTCTGGTAAGTATCTATCTCGTGAATGACTGAATGACAGGACAAGTGAAACCTACCCGAAAGCTCGCCTTAATCGAGGACCCATGAGGACACAGGCTGCTTGATATCCAACAGGAGATACAATCTTGGGGTATGAATCCAGCAGTAGGTTCATCAGGACGTCTCCCAACTTCTGGATATCTTCTGTAGGGCGCAGGTACTTATCCTCGTAATCGCTTCCGAAACGTGTCATATCCTCGAGGAATTCAAGACCATCCGTCCACTCGTTCTTCTTGAGCACAGCTCTGTAATCAATATTCATCATGTCGGCAACATACTTCCACATAGTTACCAGACCAGCTATTTCCATATCCTCAAGTTTGCGATACTCATAGATGGGGAGGAACCTGATAGGCTCAGCAAAGGAGGCGTAAAGCACATAGAGTAAATCTTCTTGTGTAATTTTGCCACTCTTGATATATGGATCATGGAGGAAGTTTGTCCGCGCGACCGCTTTATGGAGTACGGGTGAGGTAGGGGGAAAGTTTGCAAAACTGCGAGCGTCAATATAGCTCTCTCTGGGAGAAGGATAGCTAGGCAAACTGCAGACTCACCAAACATAGACAGCCTCAGTATCTGCGTATCTATAGTGGGTTAGTGGGGATGTCGGTGAGACGAAGATTGTTTATACCTTTTGGGTGCTTTAGTTCGCGAGGCTAGATCACTGCCGCCATAAAGAACATGGGCAACGGGTTGAACAGCATACGTCTAATCAAAGGACGTGGGTCAATATAGAACTTGCATTTTCACGACACTAGGCAGTTGGGTATACCTCGAAAAGGGCCAATCGAACAGAAAGGTCATAAAAGAGCGGGAACTCGAATCGTGCTAAATGACTAGTAATCTCAAAGGCATCTTGGTTTGTCATTCGACTCAATGAGGCACGATCATGATATCCAAGTTTGGACCGGAGTGAATTGATCCGGGAGAACCTGAAAAGAGAGCAGAGAGCGACATAACCAACGAAGAGCCCCAGAAGAATTGAACCGGACCAAGACGTTGGCACAGCGCTGATAAACAGACTTGAATCAACACCCTCGACCGTCGAGTTTGGCGCTGCAACGGATACGTGGGCGTCCATGGTAGCGTCGAAGAGCCTCTCCCAGTGTTTTCGAAAGAGGGGAAGAGAAACTAGCGAGCTACTGAGTGAACAGAAAGAAGAAAGATCAACTACGACATTGGAATGGAGGTTGAATACCTACCTAGGTAGGTATTTATGGAACCCCCTTGTCAAGATATTCAAGGACCAACCTGCTGTAACTGCAAGGCACAGCGGCCTTCAACCCAAGTTTGGTATGTCTTGGATGTGGTATAACGCTAACAAGGCCCCACCAGGCCTATCATGAGAAAGGTGTTAACAATGCGCGAATGGCTTGTGTTACACAATGATGAGTTGGCCAAGCTCGAGTGCTACCGACTAATAATATTATCTACTTGTCTGTTTGAAGCATGTATATGATCTTGACCGGTAAAACATCATCAGTTTTTGTAAGTTGTTGAAGTCTGACAAGTAAACGTATGGAACCCATCCAATAGTAACCAAGAGACAACACGGAGATAACTAACCAAGCTCAGTAATAGATGATACCATACCTTTGCTACGGATATGCAATCGCCGTATAGAGTCAATTGCATGACTTACAGCGAGAATATTGTGACCGATCTGGAGACGAAAGGTATTTATGGAATATCGGTAAGGTTTCTAGGTCACCTTACATCGTATGTGTTTTTCTTATTTTCCAATCAGCTGCCAAATGATTGGAATGCCTAGGTCGGTACTCTGTCCCTCCCGAGTGCAGCATAACCTCTACCGGGTTATCAAAAGTCCGAGTGACCCGCGCTAAGCCAATTGTTGCCGCGATTAAGTCCATTGATGGATCGGATGCGCTCCTGGTGTTTTTGAGGTTGAGCTTCCAGGCGCGTTGCAAGCTTCTTCTTTACCTCACCTCACCATCGATGTGAGCTTGCCCAGCGCCATTACTGCCCCAACATAGAAAGGCCAAGACCAGTTCATCAATCATGGTCGGAAAAGTCAGCGAGCGAGTCCTCCTAAGGGAAGGTATGGTTCATTGCTCCTTAATTCTGAAGAAGCTCGTCCGTCTGTCATTCAAGACACATATACTGACCTTATTCCAGGTCTTGAGAGGACCGACAATGGCATGAAGCTGACAACATGGCCTGATGTAACCCCGATTAATCAGAAAAACTACTACACGTATGACCAGGCCTACCAATGAACGACTGGCCTTTGCTGATGCTACGATAGTGATTATATGAAGCGCGATGACCAAGTTCTTGCCCTTCGCCTCCAAAGCGATGCCACCCGCGACCGCTTAGTACAAAGCGCCCGAGATCGAGACCGCGTTTTATCCAAATCTGCTAATGGCGAGCTGCCGCTTCCTGTCGCAGACTTGCCCGACGAAGATGGTGCTACAACACCATCGGCTGGCATTGACCCCTCCAGGATTATTGTGATTCATCCTGGAAGTCAAAACCTTCGGATAGGCTTTGCGAGCGATGCGCTTCCCAAGACGATTCCTATGACCTTGGCGACCAAATTTCCCCAGACCGAGTCTGACATGTACGAAGCTCTCCCGCGACGACAATTCGAGGCCAAGACCGCAGATCAGCAATATGGAGAGGAGTGGTCAAAGAAGTACAATAAGATGTGCAGCGACCTCAAGGTTGAGATGCGAGCCAACAAGCGCAAGGTGTTGCCCAATTCCAAGGAACTCGTTCAAACATTCAATCGCCGAACAGAGCCCGAAATCATTCAGAAGCACAACGATCCGCTTGAGATCGAATGGACTGACATCCAAACGCTCGATGATCCCGAATCTTTGGCTTCGTGTTTCATTGGACACAAGGCTGAGCGTGTCCCCGACGACTCGAATCCGAAATTCAAACTCTGGTGGCCAATGCAGCATGGCCAATGGAACGAAGATGGATACACAAGCCAGGAGCACCTCTTTGACGATTTTGAAACATTGCTCGATAAGGCATTGAGGCAAGAACTGGGATTGAAGACGAACAGCGAATGGCAACAATACAGCTGCGTTTTTGTCATTCCCGATCTATACGACAAGAAATACGTGGAGCAAATTCTACGATCCTGCATGACCTGGTTCGAATTCTCCAAGGTGTGCTTTGTCCAGGAAGGAATGGCTGCGACTTTTGGCGCTGGATACACCCAGGCCTGTGTCGTTGACGTGGGAGCTCAGAAGACAGCTGTCACTTGCGTGGAAGACGGTCTTGTTATTGAGGATTCAAGAATCAACCTGAAATATGGAGGTTACGACATTACCGACACATTCCTCAAGATGATGCTTTACGACAACTTCCCCTACCAGGATATGAACTTGCGACGACGATACGACTTCCTTCTGGCCGAAGAGCTCAAGATTAAGCACTGCACTATGTCACAGGCAGACATATCCGTTCAACTCTACCAATTCCATGTTCGAGCGCCGAACCAACCAACAAAGAAATACCAGTTCAAGACATACGATGAGGTTATATTGGCCCCAATGGGAGTGTATGATCCCGTTATCTTTGACAACAGCACCAAGTTGAAGGGACGCCGCAAACTGGTTGAGAGATCCTACAACGCCTACGATGTTGATATTCCAGATGACCCTACTTCTGCCGCTCAACTAGCAATTCTAGCGCTCGTCCAGCCGTCAATAACATCCAACGCCAACGGGTTCCCACAATCCCAGGCCGAAGTCTCCACACCGATGAAGGAGAAAGGACCGTTCAACTTTCTTGGCAAGGACGGTATCACGAACGGAACTCCTATGGGCTCCCATGCTGGATCTCCCGCACCAGAGGGTGCGAACACACCAGTTCCGCCATACGTCTTTTCTGGAAAGGATAAGGAGGGTGCAAATGGAGGAAGCCCAGCGCCCAACGGTTCTCGCGCAGGAGGAACTCCTACTCCTGGACAAGGGCAACCGCCCGCGGGCATGTTTGTTGATGCCTCTGCTCGAACCGCCAAGTCCATGGCTGCTGAACGTGATGCCGTGCTACCTGTGGCTCCCCTAGATATTGCCATTCTCACGAGTATTCAAAATGCCGCTAAAAGCGATGAGAAGAAGCTGCGAGATCTGCTGGGAAGTATCATGGTTATTGGTGGCGGCGCCAAGATCCCTCATTTTACTGTTGTTCTAGAGGACAAGATCAAGGCTCGACGACCCGACCTAAGCGATCGAATTCTTGTGAGTCGAAGCGCACGAGACATGGACGAACAGGTGGTTACCTGGAAGGGCGCCAGCGTGTTTGCCAAGCTGTCAACCAACGACTCATGGATCACACCTTTCGAATTTGAGAGATTGGGCGCCAGGACCCTGCACCACAAGGTGCTTTGGGCCTGGTAGAAGGGATCTGTGCTATACAAGGCATATAATGGGTTTATGGAGTTCGGGCAAAGGCATGGAGTCTGGGTTACCTTGATTGAGCGTGATGGAATGCAGCGTGGAGCAGTTTTACAAGTGGTTGTAGACAGATGAGCAAGCTTGGGTCAGGATGAAAAGCCGCTAGGTATAACTACGTACCTATGTTTATGTTTATGTTGAACTTACACATAAGCTGAGTTTGTGATTCGCAATCATGGTGTAACCAACCACCTTTAGAGCTTTTGAGATGTGACTATATATCAGCACTGAGTACCAACTACAGCAATCCAAGACACAATTAATTACATATTATCTTATGATTGCTTCTCAACTTCAATTGCGATGTCGGGTACAGACATGAGCTTATGTAATGGCCCCGTCATTCTACATGCACCCGACTTCCGAGCTTCAAGAGCTAGGTACCCGGTTATTATTGTTTTGGCATCGCATCGCGCTTAGAACCACTACGTCAACACTCGGCGTGCCCAGATTACCAGTATTCTGTCTGCAATGTGATATATCCCTCTTCCTTTGGCTAAACTCCCCGCCCAAGATCTTTCTTGCATCATTCACCTTTAAGCGAAAGTGGACCAAAGTCTCTGCCGTCATGCTGCGACATCTTCCCTTTGCGCCGTCGACGACGCCTTTACAGGCACTGACGTACCTCCTCGGTATCTCGCTCTTTTCCATCTCATTTCTTGTCTTCTTGAACAGCTCTGTTTCTTTTGTCATCACCGATTTGATTGGACAGAAGGAGGGCGTTGGTGATGTTGTGGGAACGCTCGGCTTCGTTGATGAGCTTGTTGCTCTTGTTGCCTGTCCGGGATGGGGTCTTGTGTCGGATCGGCTGGGTGTGAGATGGGTTGCTGTTATTGGATATGCGATAATCGCTGTATCGCTGGCTCTGTTTGTTCAAGCGAAGACGATATATCCGCAACTGTTGCTGGCTCGCGTGTTATTCGCAATCGGCGCATCTGCAGCGTAAGTCGCCACAGCTCTTGTATTTAACAGAGGGACATGCTAACGTTACGAAAGGGCTACAATGGTGACCGCGATTCTACCATCTTTGACCGACGACAGTAACGACGAGGAGGACGAAGCCAAGGCCAGAATACAGGCGCTTCAGCATGCGACAGCTCGAAACAGCATTGCCTTTTCTGTCGAATCCGAATCGACCATCACCCAGGAGCGATACACGCAGTCAGTCTCCGAACCAAGCACAACCGATACTGCAGATACTGCGGCCGGACGACCTTCGAAGCTAGCGGGATTCGTCGGGCTGTTCACGGGTTGCGGTGCGCTTGTCGCATTGACGCTATTCCTCCCTCTCCCCGCGCAATTTAGCAAGGATAAAGATACTACACCTGCTGAAGCGGTATCTTATAGCTTTTACGTTGTCTCTATTGTCTCGCTGGCCGTGTCTGTGTTTGTCGCGATCGGCCTGCGCAACATCAAGGGTGAGGAAGGCAAGGGCTGGAGGACGCTCTTTGGACTCAAGGATGAGCATGACTCGGCTTTAGGGGCAGGTAGGAATGGCCTTGAGCGACGTGTAAGTCATCCACTTTAACAGCGGGTTTCATTTTCACTAACAAGATACAGAAGGTGGCGCCCTATCTAAGCCTGATGAAGGACTCCGTCTTCCTGGGCTTTGTTGACTCACGAATTGGTCTTGGATATGTCGGCGGTTTTGTTGCTCGAGCCTCCAGCGTTGCGATTTCGCTCTTCATCCCTCTGTTCGTCAACACATTCTACATCAGCAACGGTTTCTGCAAAGGCTCGCCTCACGACTCGTCGCCGGAGCTCAAGGAGGAGTGCAGAGCTGCATACGTCCTATCTTCCATCCTCACTGGCGTAGCGCAACTCATGGGTCTCATCTGCGCTCCGGTTTTCGGATACCTTGCCAGCCGAACTGGTCGTATCAACTACCCCATCGTCGTCTCGACCGTCTTTGGCATCATAGGCTACATCGCCCTACCACAGCTCTCAAGTCCCGAGATCAAGAATGTGGATGGTCGGGGTGGGAGCCCAGCCATCTTTGTGGTCGTGTCGCTTCTCGGCATCAGCCAGATCGGTGCCATCGTCTGTAGTCTAGGGTCTCTCGGTCGTGGAGTGCTCGCGGTTGAACTACCCCGAACTGCGCGCCCTGAGAGTCTTCTGCAGCCAGATGAGTACGAATCTGCCAACGAAGAGAGCCGGCCTCTCATCAACATCACAACAGACCAAGAATCTACATCGCGCATTCGCCTCAAGGGTTCTATTGCAGGCGTGTACTCTTTGTGCGGCGGTTTCGCCATCTTGCTACTCACGAAATTGGGAGGATACTTGTTTGACAAGCTGTCCAACGGCGCGCCTTTCTACATGATGGCTGTTTTCAACGCTGTTTTACTTGCATTTTCTCTCGGGATGGATGCTTCACGCACGTTTTCGCATCGAGCGTAATGTAGTTCCGGTGTCTTTGTCTATTTTTGTTCCTAGGTACGAAGTAAATGAAAAAGCGATCTCCCCTTATTTGGAAGTTGCAGGGGTTCCATGGCTTGACTACGATCACAATAGACTTTCACTTACCATGAATGAATATGACATAGTAGTGAGACGTACAAGTGTATTTCCGGTGCTCTAAATAGTACAAGATATCAGTGTAGAGAAGTTATCCAAGCATGTACTCACCTTACTGTGTTTCAACCCAAAAAGACACGGGGCTCACTCACTCCATTCACTCCACCCACTCTGCGACATCGACCAACTTACTTTTTCATCATGGCTTTGTACTTCTGTCCATCTTCGAGGAAGTCGTCGGTGGTTTTCTTCCGCTGCATCTCGGCCCTAACTTCTGCGTCAGGAAGGAGACTCTTGAAGTCCTCTAGCACACCGGAGACCGCCTCGACATAGTCATTGGTGATGTCTTTTGCGTAGGCCTTGAGCCGGTCACATACACTTTCAAAGCACTCCCGGGAATTTTTGAAAGCAGGGGCCTTTCTTACTCGGACAGGAAGGTGGGAACTCATAGTCGTGGCAGTGGTAGTGGTTACTTGACGAGATGAGTTCAGTGGTAAACTTAACAAAGAAGCACCGATAGTTCAGGGTTATCTGGAAGACGGTAGATCTCAGTGCTCACTTCGCTGGATTCAAGAGAGTAGCTTGCTTGATAGAGGTTGTTGGAAAAGAAAAGGAGCAATAGGCCATGAAGAGCGGAAGAGCTATCTTATACCCCAACAATGCGAATGTTCTTCGCAGTTTCCATGTTCCAATGTTCAGGACAATCTGGCACTGCAGAAGCATAGTCAAAAACCCAGAACGAAATTCAATCCCACGAGACGTCACTGGCAAGAAAGGGGTGAAGAAGAGAGCACATTTTGCGACTTTGAGAACAGGTAAACGGGTGAGATGAGAGATTATACTTTCTATATAGTATCTACTTGATGAACAGGTTCCATTATGATGGTTATCGGAGCATTCGACCTTCGATTCTCGGGCAAAAACAGACATTCGACGAACCGCAGCTCGAGGTAGTGCTATAAATTGCCCAACCAGGAACCGCCATTCTGAGCCATCTCTGATACGAACAAGACAAAGTCTTCTATTACATGATCTACGAACAGGATTTCATTTAAAAGTGTTGATGGCGGTAGTTCTTTGAATATCGGCTTTTGTAATGGTGGCTTTGAGCGAACGCTCAGGGGTAATCCCAGCCAGACATGCGTCTCCTAGCACCACTTTGTTACTTTAATGAACACTGAGTGCGTTCTTACTCATAAGTATTGTGTCTTATTGAGCAGAGCAGTATTTCGGATTAAGAAGCTGTTCTCATGGACTACCTTGATGGGTGGCTATATGATATATCAGATTCATAATGTACAATAGGATTTCTATTTAAACATTTGAACAGGATATGACCTGTACCTACCCGGTGGCTTGGTAAGCGTATACGGAGAGCGAGTTATTAGCGGAACAGAGAAAGAACACATTTTGATAGTATTGCAAGTCTTGTAACATCAGGAAAGCCAAGTGTCGGTTTCGGGGGCACCCAAGGGATGTTGAGACCGTAGTGTATCAACGATCTTGCATGTTATCAACTACCAAACAGAAACGACTCGGGTGAACATTAAGCGTAAGATTACGTCTACTGAACCTTATGAAGCAATTCCGAGTTACGTTGGAAAGGGGGTGGACATGGTTGGTTGAATTGTCCACCTTCATCTACATCACACCTCGGACAACACAGAGATATAAGAGCATTTCAACTGAATTTTGTACGGATAACCTTTGAGAAGACCTAGAGGACAGAAATACTTCTGGGTGCAGACGAGCCAGCGAGAATTGAGCTCAAATCCTCCCTATATCACGCAGCACTTTGCCTGGCGGAACACGTATCCGGCCAGGGTAAAACCAATGGTCAACTTTTTTTTCATTCATTTCAACTTGTCGAAAAACAACGAATATGACATCTCTCCCCCTTTCTTATATCGTGACGAGGAAAAAAAGGAAAAAGGGAGGCGTGAACATGACGTTGACCCGTGTATCGCTATGAGACAAGGCAAACAAGGGATTTATGAGGCACGCTCTGGCAAGAGGCGAGCGGGCAGGGCAATCTAGTTGCCGCCGAGGCTGGGGAAAGCGGACTGGTCGCTGGTGTTGATGGCAGCGCTGCCCTTAGCAGCTCCCTGAGGAGCGCCGCCGCGACCGCCACGGGAGTTGTTACCACCACGGCCACGGTCACCACCACGCTCTCCGCCACGACCACCACGGCCGCCACGGCCACCGCGGGCACCACCTCGGCCACCACCGGTGCGCTCGGGCTCGACGAATCGAGGGTCGAAGTCAATGGTCTGCTTGACCTTGCGCTCACGCTGTCGCTGGGCCTTGCCTCCAGCGGGGAGAAGTACTCCTCCTCCTCGTTCTCGAGGGGCTTGGCGTTGGCCCACTTCTTGTCGAGCTTGCTGCCCTCGTTGGCCTCGCGGACCTTAAGACCAGACTCGAGAGCGGCCTTCTTCTCAGCCTGCTGGGCGAGGTAGTCGTTGTAAGAGACCTGCTTCTCGGCCTCCTCCTCGGCGGCAGCCTCAGCAGCAGCAGCCTCCTCAGCGGCGGCGTCCTTCTGCTCGTCCTTAGCGATAGCCTCGCCGGCCTGCTCGTCCTTAAGCTCAGCAGTACCCTCGTTGGCACCCCAGGATTGGGCAGCTTGCTTGTCAGAGCCACTACAAGTTTCATCGTCAGCAAATGGGTTCGAGAGTAAGGGTTTCGAGTGTAGCATACCCGTGACCGCCGAACTTGGTCTGGTGTCGGTCCTCGCGTTCGTTACCGCGTCTAGCACCACGTCCTGCAAGATGTAAGCTCAGGTTTGTCGAAAAGGGGAGCATTAGGCTGGCTACTCACCACCACGGACACGGGCACCAGCGCCGCCTCGGGGACCATCGCGAGGAGTCTCCTCGGTGGATCGCTTCTGGTTTCGGCCGCTGCCAGCACCACGATCTTGGAAGGCTGCGGAAGACAAAAGGTCAGAATTTGACGATCAAACCCAGGGCAGGGACAAAACTTACCACCCTCGTTACCACCGGGTCCACGGCGGTTACCGCCAGCACCTCCGGTCCTTACGGGAGCTTGGGGCTCGACATTGCGCTTAGTAGTGCGAGCAGTGTTCTTGTCAACGGTCTTGACAGGAACGACGGGCTTCTCCTCGCCGTCACTGTCGTTGCCTGTGCAGGGATCGCTATGTCAGCAAGAGTAATCGTAATTGAGTTTGCATTGAATTGAGTTGGGCAGCATCGGAAATTCGGTGGTTTGTGTGGTTTGTGTGGTTTGTGGTTTTTTTTCTTTCTTTTTTCGCGGGGAAAGCGGGGAGAGGAGGAATCGTACCGAGGTAGGCAAAAGGGTTCTGGCAAGTGAGTTAGCATGATTATATCGTATGGCGATTGCGAAGCATTGCGTCGGTGTTGTGCTGGTCTGGGAGGCAAGTCGTTGCGGCAGGTTAGGGCAAACAACCTGATGGCCGGACGGGTAACGGAATGAGGGGCTCGTTTTGTGTCGTGGGCGTTGACGAGACGGCAGCCGTTGGGGAGAACAAGGCGACGACAGGCAGCGAGGGCGTATAGCGAGGGGAGAGGGCAGAAGCAAATGCGATTGCTGAAGCCATCGAGAGCGAGTGTCTCAATAGCAAAGACTCGAATCTGAGGCGTCGCAAAACCGCATACCGCAGGGGGGTTCCAGAGGAAGCATACGCAGAGCAGAAGCAGCAGAGGCAAAAGCAAAAGCAAAAAGACAATCGAGAGAAGCGACGGCAATAGAGACGGGAAACGAATCGAGACATATTGGAAATGAATATATCTTACCTTTGTGACAACCGACATCTTTAATCGTCGCCTTGGGCTTATCGCCTTCCGTCCGGGGCGTAATTCAAATCTTGAGGGCGACGAAGAGTGGTCTACGGTCGCATGACCTTGTAAGAAGGAGAGCTTTGGGTGGTTTTTGGCTGGTAAAGGGTAAGAGGTCTGGCTCACTAGGTTTGGGTATTGTAGGAGTGGAGGGTTCAGGTCTGACGGGAGAGTCAGGTTGGGTCGGGTAGGGTAAGGTACGGATACAGAGAATCGAGAATCGAGGTTGTAGGTATTTTTTTCTTGATTTGGTGTGACTTAAGACACTTGAGACCTAACTTTCTATTTTACCTACCCACGACTAACTTGACGGATCCAATACAACCCAACTCCCTAACTAGTACACGTCCAGTACCTACTTTTTATCACTGTGCTGGTGCTGTTTTTCCTAATTCAATGCCCGTGTAGGTACTACTGTAAGGTATTTTTTTACCTGATACTCGCACTCACACTGCCAAACCCAGCTGTTACTGGTCGTCAGGTGGGACGCTGAGGAAACTCTGACGCAGTCGTCACGCTAAGAACCTGGTTTCCCTCGCTTAACGCAATTCTCGCAATTAAATATTTTTGTGACTTTGGTTAGGGCATGAGGATCTCACTTCTGACCTACGCATGCGGAGTCAAGCTTGGCACAGGCCAATTATTAACCCCGCGGTTGAGAGCTCTCCCATCCCAGCCCAGGGAATGATCAATTGCTTCGTTTTATACTGTGCAGCTCGAGGAAAGAGCCTGTAGGAACTCGTATACAATAAAGTTTACCAGCCATTGCTTTGATTTGCTCTGCTTTGGCTTGACTAACCTATCGAAATTGCTTCAAACTCAAAAGCAACTCCTCTCTCAAGTAGAATTCAATACCTCTCAAGTAACAGGCCTTTGCTCAACCCGCCATCCAATTTACCCCGCCAGAGCTTGCTACCTTAGCTACCCTCTCTAACGTCACCAGTTTTCACGCCTCTTGTGTCGTTGGCAGAGTCAATTCATGTCATTCTGATTAATGAAGCCTTATTTTGTAAAACATGGATCATTGTATTTATTGCCTTGATAACTATGAAGCCCAATTTCAGTTAAATTTCATTTACATTCCATTCTTCCCCCTCACTACCAAAATCATACCGTGGATGGTAAACCGCTTGGTTCCGTGCCTCGGCCGCCCGCTTCCGCTTCCGGTGCCGAACCTACTTGCATGATGCTCTCATGACTACGTACCTCCTCTTCAGATCTTCTTATTGGCTTACTGAAACTGTAATACATTCTTACAAGCCCAGACAGTCCCAGTGGTTCAAGAGTATACAGATACAGCTTTATTCGAATAGTAAATACTTCATAAAAAAGCCTAAGTGGCTATAGGTATTCCTATTATTGTTTGTAACAAACAATCATACTCTGTCGTGTAACACTCATCTATCGTCCCGTGAAGAATCGTCTCAGCTCAGATCCAACCTTTCCCCATTCGCTACCTTCGGAATAATCTGATCTTGTCTTCCCAAGACCTTCCTCACTCACACTCGCAACCACCCTTCTCAGCCTTCTCACCTCCTGGTTCTGTATCGGTCTCGTCATTGCGGGTTGGTAACGATCCAGATACTCTGATGATTGTGGTGCAGCATCTGCAGTTTGCTGCAAGTGCGACGTGAGCTGCGAGGGCAAGGGGCTGGCTGACCTGATGCTTGACAGAGGGAGCGGGTAGGGCGTTCGCAGTACCTGATCGGGGTACTCAGGGGGTGTTCGATATGCTGAAGAGTTGGCGTCCGAACGGTTAATATCTGAACGACGACGTGACGGAGCAAGTCGAGAAGACGGCCGTTTCAGGGGTTCCTCTTTGGCCCAGCTAACCGCTTGTTTGTGCCGTACTTCGGAACGTTGATTGTTTGCGGTGTATATTTGCTGGGAGTGTCGTTCACGAGAGGGACTTGGGGATCTAGGAGCTGGCTGAACAGGCAATGCTGGTAAGGGTTGATGAGTATCATAATGATCTGAAGATTTGTCTTCCATAGGGGCCTCCGATGGACAGACTGGGCCAGGAGCCGAGTATGGTTTTCGTAAAGGAGGAGGAGCTTGAAGGTATTTGTCGTTGGTCGTCAATCCGCGTTGAAGAGGGTGGGCAGGGCTTGGTGATCGTTGCATGAACAGAGGTATAGGCTTCAAGGGACTCGGTTTGAAGGAAGGGCCGTTGATGGGGTCAAAGATGTCGACCCATATGACTGATCGAGAGGCATCTCGAGAATCGATTGAGACGTTGTCGACTATGACTTCGTGGTTCGCTACACCACCTTCAGTATTGTGCCTTGATGGTTGCCAAGTGGAGGGAGACTAATACGTTCAGTGTCAGTTGGTATCGCAATGGTAAGCAGCTCTATGCTCACCTTTGAGCCTCCCTCACTGGTGTTGGCCTCCCATCTCTTCCTCGTCAGACCGCCATCTACTTTCTCAACCCTTCTAAGTCCCCTTTTCGCAGCCACATTCTGGTCTGTAACTCCATCCACTTCAACCTCTACAACACAGGCAGCGCACAACGGGACCTCAGTGACCTCTTTCCCTCCACAGTCATCCCTTACCTGGCCTTCCAGCTCATCATCCAGGAAGAGATCCTGCACTGGCACGCCCTGACAAATGGCTCTGCTCCCGTAGAGTAAACATCCGTAGCACGCCCGGTGCCAGAAGCACCAGCCAAAACTAACGCACTCGTCGCCTCGAAAGATGAGCTCGCCGCAAACCCAGCAGATGGCGAGATTGAGAAGAGCTGCGTGGCATGTCGAGCAGGCGAGACGTGCGGAACGGCCGATGATCTGGGGAGGTCCCTGGAAGACGTGGAAGCAAAATGTGCATGTGAAGATGTTGGTTTGGCTAGGGTCTGACATTTTAAAAGCCTATAAAAGAATTGCGTGCGATTAGTATATTAAGGGTATTGCAAAAGAACGTAAAAGAATCAGCGGATTGAAACCCAATATTGTAGTTTGGCTATGTCCAAATCATAATCTTAGAGAATTACTGCGGTGTATGTAATCCGCAGATAAAGGATGGCACTGAAGTATCTATCTCAATCAAACAGGTATGGCTAGATTTAGGTTGAGAGTGGAGAGTGCAACTTAGATGTGATATTAGGACGGCAAGAGCACTATGCACTATACACCATCACCAAGCACGTTCACTAGGACGAACCGAGAGCAAGAAGAGTAGAACAATGTGCTGGAGTTTATACACAACTCTATACAATCATTTACAGAGATGAACTATCTTCACCTGAATTTTAATCAACCTGATCCGGTTTACCTAAACGCCCCTAACCTCCTAGGCCTTGACTGACCCAAATCCTTTGCCTTGTAAACAACATGTTCATGACTTTACCAATTGGTAAACAATAATAAAGAGCCAGGTAAAAACAATCTCGAAAACTCCGGCTTGATCAATGCGCACTTCATCATTCCCTTCTTGTGTCCAGCTCTGGAAGCCAACTGGCAGACTCAGATGGACAGCATGCCAATAACCAAGACTAGCAGCTGCTTCAATCTCCAAATCCGCATTCAGTAAGCTAGCCTCCATGGGACGGCAGACACATAAAGGTCGTATTATACATTCATCTGATGTAAAAGACAGCGCAGCTATGTAGCATAGTTGCCGGCCTTATGGTATTCCAACCATGGTGAGAATTAGGCTCGGTGCTTGGGTCGAGCAAGCATGTTGAGCCGGCTCAGGCTGAGTACTCGCTTCTTGATAGGGCTTGCTGAAGCAGGGGCGCGTGGGGTCACACTGCCAGCCTTGGTCCTAATCTTCTTTGCACTGGGGGTGCCACCAATAAGACGAGGAGCAAGAAGAGCCTCGCCTTCGGGGACATGCTCAGCCTTGCGCTTCTTGGCTGCACGCTCGGCGTCCTTCTGCTCGGCTTCCTCGTCATCCCAGCTCGTTCTATGTCGCTTCTTGTTGGACATGCCATGAGGTGCTCCAAAAGAATCTTGCCCGAGTCGGGTTCCTTGTTCTCCTTGTTGGGGCCTATGGGAGAAGTGACCCCGGGGAAACTACCAGGCATTTTCGCATCAGGCTTGAGGGACTGTCGCACTTGACGGACACTCGACTGGCCTGGGGAAGCTCCAAAGCCCAGCACAGGGGCATCTCCAAACTCAATGGTATGATCGCTGCGGAACGTGAACTTGCCAGGGGCAGACGCAGGTACGGCTTCCTTCTGTTGACTAGGAAGTTCGGGGAGGGGTCTGAAACCGCTGAGATCAGGATAAACCACATCACCCGAATCAGCCTTTGCGAGGGCACCATCAATGCCTTGAAACTGTTCGTCCGCCAAAGTCCGGGTCACTTGCGCCTTGAGACAGGACTTCTGGGGGGATGGCGAGTTTTGCTCAAACGAGATGCGGGTAACCTCTGGGGTAAAGGCAACGTGCTTTGTCACCTTTCGTCGAGGAGTAGTCAACGGAAGAGGTAGCAGAGCTTTGTCGTTGTCAGGTTTGGGTGGAGCCGGTGTTTGGGAAACCGTAGGTAACGGAATTGCAGTTTGAACGTTGCCAGAGGGTGTCCGCGTTCCTCGCAAGATTGACTTGACCTTATCAAAGCGTCCTGGGCTGATAACGCGAGCTCTTGGTGTGGCTGGTTTGCCCGGCATGAGGAGGCCCGGAGTGCTGGTGGATTTTGGCAGACCACTCTTCAAGTCAACCTTGGAAGGAGATCTAGTAAGAGAGATGGTCGGTTTGCCTGTATGAGCAATCGATGCCTTTGTTGGGCTCATGAGTCTCGCCAAGCTTGACTTTGAGGTAGGCAACTTCGTGGGCAGTTTGGTGGGTGATTTGGTGGAATCGTTTCCACTAGACTTGGGTCGAGGGATTGAAGAATCATCGCGCGAGACAGGTCGGTTCGTTGTCGCGTCATCTTCTTCTCGCTGCTTAAATCTCTTTGAACTAACGCGCTGGTGCACGTTGGGGAACAACTGTGTCTTCTTGGAGGATGCAGGAAGAGCCATAGGGAGACCAGACGGAGGCAGAGTGGATTTCTTGGGTGAGGGCGATTGTTGATATTCTTCGAGGTCAGCTCGCGAGGACTTACGCTTGAGGCTTTGTGTGACGCGAGGAGTTGATGGGGTAGGAGGAATGTCCAGGTCGGCCTTCGAATGCGAACGCGTAAGGCCAGACTTGTCGGGAGAGTTAGTCGGCGTCGTATCAAGGTTAGCCTTTGAAGGCGATCGCTTAAGCGACTGGACAACGGGCTGAAAACGTCCGTTTTGGGCTCTCCAGGCAGACGGGTGGTTCTCAATAGAGTCCATCTTTTTAAACTCAGCCATATGCGCCGCACTGTAACGGCTGGTTTTGCCCTTAGGTTTGGCGATCTTGCGACCATTCGCGTCCACGTCGGAACCCTCCGCCTCACGCTGAGCGACCATGTCTGCCTTTATCTTGGCAGCCTGCCCTCGAAGCTCCTCCATAAGCCGCTGTGCATCGTCGCTGAGATGAGTGTCGGCAGTCTCGCGCGTAAATCGAAACGTGAAATCAGAGGCAGGTGCCCCTATCTTGGAAGGGGTGTCGGGTGCAGCGCCGGAGCGGTTGATGTCTTTGATGTCTGCAAAGCCCAGTCTCATAGCGGAAGATGGCTCACCCATAGTTTGGTGAGCTTTGCTCGGGTGCATTTCTTCGTGGGGTGGCTTCATGGCGGAAGAAGCAGGCGTCGAAGGCGCGGCAACTGGTGAGGATGGAACCGCATTGTTCTTGTTCTTGTTTTTGTTCTTGTTCTTCAGTTGGGGGAGTCGTTGGGGGGATTCAATATCTTCAGCGACAGACGTCAGGCTAGATGTCATCGGTTTGGCCTGCAAAAAAATAATTGTTAGTTGGTTAATCCCCAATATTGCCTAGTTGATGCCATCACGAAACTCACCTTAGGAGTAGAGGCCAGCCGAGCCGAACGACGGCGCGGGGGAGACATTGTGGTTGACAAAGTATGTTTTCTAATTTTCCGAAAGTTATGCAATCCTTGAGTAAGTAATTCCAGGAATTAAAGGGTCGCGCAAGGCTCAAGGGTGATGACTTTGGGGGTCTCTGGTATGATGTCAAATCTCTCCAGTTCTCTCTCTGATGGCGCGTATATTCTAACGCTGTTACTGGTGGGGCTCAGCTGGTTTGTTTACATGGTCCAAGCTCCATAACAACCGACAGGTGCGAAAGTACAGTGCCTATCACAGTGTTTCTGTCGTTATGTTGGTATTGACACTGTCCTTTTGGCCTACCCTGTACCCTAAACCAACAAAAACATCGTGCAGTCTATGTTTTGTTGTTTTGAGATCACCCACTGTTATTCAATTTTTGCTCACTCTCTTTCTTACCTATGTTTTAAGTTCTTGGCTGCTATCTTGCACGTCGGCTAAGAAGTAAAACATGATCGTGTGATTGCGTATGTTTCGCATTCCACGGTATAAACCTTTAGGCATGTCAACCGAACGGGAAACGAATGACACGTTATGTTTCTGGTTCCCGAAAGGTCCGCCTAAAGTACAGATGAACTTCATTCACTAGGACACAAGGAGGTAAGTTGTAGCACAATAGTGGCGGGATAGTAAATGAGTTATGTGATTGAAAACTACATAACGGAAGTGTAAGTAACTTAACAATAATTATGGAAAATAGAACAAGTCACCTGGAAAAGAGGCTGGTTAGTTAGAACTCAATATAGTTTACACATAGGTGCATTTCTCGCTGGAGAATGATGATGGTATATTTACAATGCCATCGGCACATCACTGCACTTGTTTTGCAACAAGATGCTAAACAACAAAACACCATACATAGACCACGATGGGCCCTTGTGATGTTCGATCCACCCTTGCATATCGAACGTTCGGGCAAATATACGCATGTAGACTGTCATACCATTGTTATCGTCTTGTTGTTACGGAAGCACCATGTAAGGGATGGCGAGAGCTTTGCAACAATCTCATGTCAAGTTATTCGTTCAAGGCAAAATAGTATCTCATGACAGGACAAAACCAGCTCCACAGGAATGAAGTGGATTGGGAGAATCGAATGGCCTCATTCAACAAAAGTGCCTTGCTACCATATGAACACTGCTCGATCTTTTACATATTCATCTCTAGGACTTATCCATGATGCCCTTCCCAGGGATTTCAGTACCTACTTCGAAGTTCGAAGTGCCTCGGCTTCTTACCCGGACATGATCACGGTAAGATCGAGATCAAATCTGCTCCTATCACTTAATGGCCGTAACTGCAATCAATGGTGTGAGGTTCCTTGAGGATCTGTCAGTTGCTGTAACCTAAGCCACGCTAGAAAATTTCCAGAAGTGACACCCCATGTCCATATTGAGAACGTCCCGCCTGGCTATGGCGTTAATCCTGGCGTTGTCAGTGCACAAGCCTAGCCAACTCAAAGGCCATCAGCTGAGGCGAAATTGGTTTTATTCCGAGCTGCGTCTTTTCGGTGAAGAAGGTGAGAGAGTTTCGGCAGATCCTAGCGACGGTTAGGGTGGCTTGGCTAAGGTGACGGTGAGATCACACACAACGAGTGAGCATGCTCTCCTAAGACATTTTACCGGCTGATACTCCGTACAGTAGGTATAATGTTAACTTGATACTCAACAATCAAAGCCTCATTTTGATAGCTGAGTTCTTATACAATACAATGCATCGGAAGTCGATGAAGCAATTGCTGTTTCTAAAGCACCGTCATGAAAACAACGTTGCAGAGAGACCCTCAAGTTGTTGTCCAAGGGCGGAGGCTAAGTCCCAACAAAGTTACAACAGGAGGCCGGCGCTGTTCGGGAGATGCAGGTCAACCGGGTTCGCGAGACGAACCGTCTTGTTCGACCTTCCTTACTTTCTTACTTGGCAGATCCTCACATCGTAGTTAATGAGCGCAGGGATTGAACCGTCTGTGCCTGGCCTCGCCAACGGAACCGGCCCATCATAAACGATAGGGCGCAGTTGACAGACTTGGTCTGATATGATGGTACGTACTTCTCAAACATGGTCCGTAGTGTTTTCATCTTACACAGGTACACTGAGACTTCCAGCTGCTTGAGACTGAGAAGGCTGGTTGGTTTTCCTGTAACTCTAAACACAGTCAACACTTTCAAGCCACCATCAATCTAACGAGATTTTCATGACAGCCATCAATGGCGGATGATCCGGGGTAGTAGTCGTCACAAATATTTCTGTATCCATAGTTAGAGCTAGCTCTGTTAACTAGCCATTAAGATTCACCTACCAAAAGGGGAATGCAGTCCCCTAGATCTGTGGCTCCGATTAAAGACAAGCCATGCCTGAGCAGGAAATGAACCATGAGCAGAGTTTTCAACACGGGTTTCTGGAAGAAGGCATGGAAGCCAATACTTCCTATCATGTGAGACTCCACTATCTCATGAAAGTCCACGGCTGAGGGTCCGGTATGCACGTATCCTTCTAAAAAGACAACGGACTGGGGTTGCTGTCCCTTGTAGGCTTGTAGCGACTCATGGCACATGCAAACATCAAGGTGATGCATCCAAGAGCATCACAGCAGTCATACGAAGGTTGAACATCGTCTAGGATTGTTGAGTTGCCAACAAGTGCGGAGTACGTAGTCGTTGTGGCTTCAGTGTGATATTCTGATGCAAGCTTGCAGTGTCTAGAATCTTCAATTGCATGATCTGACCAACCTGAATGAAACGACAATTGAAAAGTTAATTTCTTAATAGACATGGACATGCTTTTCACGTTGTAACTCGACTTTGTGCTAGGGTTTTATGCCAAGATGCTAAGATATGCCGTCATTGCCATGTGTTAAGAGTGCTTTCTGTCTTGCGGATGATACCCTGTTGGGAATCAGATTGATAAGTGAAGGGAGATAGTGGTTTATTGAGGCATTTGTTTATCCTGCAAGACCGTTTCAGCCTCTCGTTCTACTGTATCATGATGATAATGGTGTAACGCAATCAAGAACACGGCATAACGGTAAGCTTCGGGCCGTCGGCAACGGGCAATTATTGATATTTGACACATTACACTGTACTAAGTTCAATATTCTGTTTGAAATTTGAACATATATCTCAGTATAATTTTGTAAAAACCTGCTTGTTTGACACTGTATGTATCTGCCATATGATGTTGCCAGGATGAGGTGAGCTTGATGGTAATTTGCTTGATTCGCAGGTTCGGAGCCAGGATGTCTCGAGTCCTTAAGAGCAGCGCTAAGCAGAATACGTTCACTATTGGACATTGGTGCTGCTGACAGCTCCACCTGATGCTCGAATGACCTGCTGTCGTAAGCCAGGCATTTTCAGTATCACGTCAAGTGTAATTCTCGGGCTCTGCGGATATGAGTACAGATTCAGATATATGCACGATGAAGCCAGCGGCGTTGCGATTGTTGATGAAGTCGAACAGCTGACCATAAAATGCGAGGAGTAAATCATGGTTTCGATCGAATAACAAACAGGTGGAAGGTCGTAGAGGCTGAGGTGAATAGTGGGGGCTGGAGACATATCCCTGTTGATGGACAAGGCCCTATGTAGTGATGGAGTCGTTCCCTGGGTTTTCTAGAACTGCAAGGGTAAAAACCAAAACAAACGGTGTAATTAAGCATGAAGCGGCGATCATCCATACGTAGTCAAGTGAAGTGAAATGACGAGCCGTATGATGGCACGAGGGGCGTTACAAGCTGCTGTAAGCTCTGTCAGTTCTGTAAGAAATTGCAACAAGCGTCGAAAATTTCAACAGCCATCAGGATACAGGTTGATGATTGGTGTATGGAATAAGTGCGAGATTTCCAAGCATGTCCGTGAGAGACTCAAGGTCTCAAAGCAGAAGAGAAACACAGTCTGGCACATGCACTCCGCCACCAAGTCGTACCGCGCACCGTTGAACCATCAGAACCGCCCTGTCTGGCTGCTCTCTTGTCAACCAGCAACCGCCCAGCGACATAAGTGTTTCCGGTGAGAGGAGAAGGGAGAGCGAAAGCGGGGACTCCGACGTTACAGCTGCCGATCAGTCCAGCCAACAACAACAAAAGCCCGGCGGCGGAGTGAAAATATTCAGCCGGCGGGCACACGATGGGTTAAGTGCTTTTTGTTGATTAGCGGTTGGGTGGCATAGTTGGTATATCAGTATATCGGTAGATTTTGAACATGAAGCAGATTCCTTATCAACCGACATCTCTTTCGGCTGGAATCCCACTGTCTCAGTGGTCTGGCTGTGACCTGTGACCTTATCTTTCCAGAGCTCAGCTCGAGGGTGATGGATGGTTGAAAAGAGCTAGTTCCAAGGTCGAAGTGGGATGTCCGTGGAAAAACCAGGCCAGGGCATGCATGGCTGCAGCGTCCTCGTCCTGTAGGAGTGCGAGTGCGAGTGGGCTTGTGCCGCCTATGGACTTATCGAGTAAGAAAGGCTCGCCCCAACAGCCATGCCAAAGCCAGGAGACATGTCGTCGATAACAGATCGAATACTTTTCGGTTTATCCCTCATTTCATGTGAAATGTTTAAGAGGGAATCACAACGGGACCGTGCACCCACTCCATGGTCGGCGAGAGGTGAAGAATTTAAGGTCAAGACTGAGGAGTCTGGTGGTGGACTGGTTTTTTTAGTGGGTGGTGCCGCCTGTCTTTTTGGGCTCCACAGGTGAGCCAAGGAATTAGGGAGCCCACTCTCACTCACTCGATACGAGGTTCTAATTGGCTCAAGGGCTTAGGCCCTCGAGTCGAAAAGAGAAAAGAAGGAGTTTCCTGGGCTGCCCCCTCCTCGCAATTTACATTACATAAAACCGTATTCCCTTGCGGCCTGGGAGATCCCCTTCTCTGTTATCGCAACCGTCCCCCCCAAGAAATCGACGCGAATTACAGCCCGTCTTTTATCTCTTCGTAGAATTTCTTACGTTTCCAAAGACCCTGCGACATTCAACTGGATTGATAGGCGCTTGTTAGACGCGTATCATTCAAGCACATACATACTGTCTATCTTTCTGATAGCCAAGCGTTTGCCTTGCCTTGTCTATTGCATCTGATAAGGCCTATTCCTCACTGCTGACCCCCGTACAACCCCCAATCCGGGCTGCATCTACTATCTGTTGCGCCCGCTCTTCCAACGCCCGCAACCGCAAAGCAAAAACCCAACGGGCGCACACTTGCCTGTCTCGATTCATTGCGCCCGTCGTCGTCTTGACGTTCCACCTTCTGTCACGTAACAGAATTCCCGTTTTGCGTCTCTGGGGCGTTTGCCGCTGCGCGGCAAATCGTCTAATAGCCCGCTCTGGGTAATGGCAGACAAGATGTCAATCGATAAGGCGGATCCTACGCAGCACCAAAACAACAACAATCATCTCAACGGCCTAAACGGTCATTCTCGGGAAGAGACCGATTCTCTCGTTGGCTCAAGCCCTGAGGGCGATCATCACCCTACGATAACCTCTGCTTCTAATCCCACCCAAGAGCCTCAGCAGCCCAAGAGGAAGGGTGGTCGCAAGCCTGTAAGTCTCGACTCATTTTCACATCACTTAACCATATACAATCTTGTCTTCTCTTCTGTTTATCAGAAGAGACATCGTGTACAAACACCATGATGGTGTCAAGGGGTCGTAGCAATATTTCCCCGCTCGTACTCCCTGGTCTCACCAAGCTGTCTCTGTCCAAGACAATATGACGACAAGACACATCAACCATTGAACAAGGACTAACATACAATGAAAAGATTTATGCGACTTCTGAGGAACGGAAGCAGAGGAACCGACAGGCTCAAGCTGCTTTTCGAGAACGTCGAACTGAATACATAAAGCAACTCGAAGAGACCATCCGCGTCCATGAGTCCAACCTCCATAACCTTCAGGCGGCCCACCGCACTGCCGCCGACGAATGCTTGATGCTTCGATATAAGAACTCACTTCTCGAGCGTATTCTTCTTGAAAAAGGTACGACTTGCCCAATACAGATGACAACAAAGCGATCTTTATTGACGCTTATTTAGGAATCGATGTTCAAGCTGAGCTTCGCGCCAAGACTGGCAGTCCTAACCTGGGACCAACTCATATGCCCCAGAACCTCGTCCAGCCGCCCCCGATCCAGCGCGCTATCATGAACCGACATCACCAGTCTCGCCGATCGAACTCGAATATCGCTCCCAAGGCTGAGCCAGTCCCGGTGCTGCCGCCTCCATTGCAACCGCATTCGACTGCCACTTCGCCCAAGAACCGGCCTACTCCATCATCTCATTCGAACTCGCCAAGCAACACTGGGTCTGCGTTCTCGCCTGCTGCCTCCGATAACATGTCGATGCGAGGTTCCATGACCAGCATGTCACGACAACCAATGCCTCAGCAGCCGCAGCAACCGCAACAGCAGCAAATGTCCCACAACACTCAGCCACCTCGATCATCGATGATGCAGAACAGTGGACGAGGAACTCAAGCTGGATCCGGAGCATCTTACTATCCTACTCCTGCCTTCCAGAACCATATCGAGCAACTTGGTAAGTTCTTATATCATTCGATGAGTGACACAATCTAACTTTATACACAGAACAGGAATATGACGCCCAAGCCGATATGATTGATGAGCCTGAGATTGAAACACCAGCTGCCCATGGAGGGTATTCTTCAGGCTACAACGGAGATAACCAACAGCCCATGATGATGTCTCCTGCTTCCAGCGGACCCGGACATCAGATGACACCATCTCACGAACCCGTTCAGCAACCACCTCAGACAACCCATTCCCAGTACCCGTCAATGACTCAACTGTTGGATCAAAATGGCCTGGACTGGGATCCTTTTGGACTGAGTGCTAGTATGGCGTTCCCCAACGGACAACAGTTTCAATTTGAGCAAGCCAACATGAGGTGAACAAGCAACTCAAACATAGCCCCTGCGACCTGGTCATCCGGGGGGTCCAATTATCGACAGGCGCCTGTAGAGATGGCTTAGGGGGCGCGTTCCCCCTGCCAGCTTGCGCCCAAGTCTTTGAAATCCATGGTTAACGAGGGTTCTTGAGGGGGCGAGAAACCCCTTGGGACACACATACCTACGTACCATTGGAATGCTTACAAGAAGACAAAAACACTTAACGCTCGCACTTGATTGGAAGGCAATCTCGACGCGACTGACTTGTTGATTCTTCTGCGGGATGTGCGATAGATATATCCCACCGCAACAGACTTGGGCAACAGGCTCACCATGGTCTGGCCTTTGACCTAGAACATGACACAGCCTACGCTGCGACTTGTCACGGCTCCCATCTTGGTGGCAAGACTTGTCGATGGACACAACGACTACAAAAAAGACGGAACGCTTCGATATATATATCTTATTTCGCGCTGCGAAGGCCTAGCAGTATTATATACAACAGCATTTAACTATCGCTTCTCCAATGCTAGCGGCACGTTATTTTTAGAGCGACATATGCTTGCTGCTTTGGATAATTCTGATGGGATACTGGCGTACAAGGAGGCTAAAACAAAAATCAAAATCTGGGGTTATTTCTACTATCATGGGATTTGGATTATTCAGGATTCAAACGAGCCGAGGGTTTATAAAAGTTAGTTATGATCAGACGGAGAGTCTGTTGAAAGCGGGTTTATTTCTTGTTGATATGATCATATCTGGGCATGAAGCCATACCGAATTCAGGACATAATATGATACCATAGTAAATGCACACACTATTGCAACATTCACCATTAGAGAACAGCTCCAGCTATTGCATTTGCTCACGGCCCATCACGTTGGATCGCGACCCAGCCTGTCCATAATTGACAGCTCTGTCTACCCCGGAAATGCAGTTATGGGCCTTTCCACAAGTCGAAATGATGGACCGGGGAAAAGGACACGATGTGGGACAGAGTAGAAGATCGAGTCCATGTGAATCTTGGCACAGTGCCGAACATCCATGAGTCTTGTTATGCGTTATGTAACCGTTAATAATAGCTTCTCTGCACGAATCCTGAGCTGCCTCGAGTGTTGGGGCTAGAGCTTGACGTAAGGTTGGAGGCGGGTCGGGACGGAGTGCTGGAGAATCGGAGATTCAGTGGGACTTCACATGATGGACTATGATCGACACTTGGTGTGAGTTTGTGTTATTAATGATTTCAAGGAAAAGCCGGGGAATTGCGGGAGGAGACGGTTATAGTTTGAAGCCCCTATTGATTATAGTTGCAGAGGCTATCCTAAGAGATGGAGACAGAGCCATGCTTTGGTAAATTAGCTAGGCTGTTGGTTGTGCTAACTCGTACAATGTCCGTAAAATTATTGCTATGACAGGTATCTCCAGTAACGTTAGTACTCATCCATCGTCTTAAACACAAAACATCATGATCGCGAACCCAATGACGACCGTCCCTGTCCAATATCCCATCTCAGTAATTTGAGACGCCGCACTCTTCCAGAGCACCTTAGTCTCACCAGCCTTACTCACGTCGTCAATGCTACATACGACTTTACACCCGTCCTCATCATCGTCTCGTCGAGCCAACTTATTTGTCTGCCCAACATCACCTTCTAGCACTTGGCCATTGAGACTTCTCTTGTCCTCGTTCTCTTTGGTGGCATTGTACACCATATCGATCCACTGGATCTGCATATACGCTGCACCACCGACACTCATGTTACCGCTCCAAGAACCACCGTCACTCCAAGCATTGAGGATGATCTGCGCTGGGTCTTTGGGAGTCTGGAACTCGATGCTGGCTACCTCTTGACCTTGCACGTACCACACGGATCGTTCAGGTGTCCAGTCCAGCCTATGCACCACCCAATCATCCCATTCAACACCCTCGGGCAGGGTAGCGTTGCGAGTGGCTTTGGGAACCTCGTCGCCATCCTCTGTGAATGACGGCTGGTTGGTGTACTGAATCCGATTCTTGGCATCGCGTGTCATGATTTCAATATCAGCTTCTTGTACATCGGCCAGCTCCTCACCCCCCAGGTATGTAAACAGGGCCATGCATGCACCCGCACTACCGGTGACACGGGCGAGCATTCGCACCGAGACGTAGTGATACGTCGAGACAGACCCAAACTCTGCTGCGCTCTGGAAACCGGGAAGTCGCATCGTTCGCATGGTTAGGAACGTATCCGAGGCTGCATTGTCATCGTCGTTCTTCTCAATGTAGATGTTGTTCGGAGAATTGACCATGAGTACAGTTGCGTCGCCCGAGAGACTCACGCCACCGCTCCCACGGTTGTTCCAGTCTTGAATACTCCATGCGCTATTCCAAGTGTCGATTTTGAAATAGTCGCTGGCAACTCCTGCTTTTCTGGAAGCATTCTGAATGGGACTCGGCACTCGAGCGTACTCCCCAAGGTCTCGGAAGTCATGAAAGGTGTGTTGTGAGTAATAGGCAGAGTTGGTACCATTGGTCAGATAGCAACTGCACTCATCATCCCCTGCTGACGATCCATGCGTAGCAGTAGCTAACACAGCGAGCTGTAGGCAAAACAAGCCAAGTGACCGAAGCATGACTATGAGTGAATCACGAATTAACAAGGAGCAGAAACATTGGAGGAAGCAGCATCACTGAGATATATCTCAGACTGAACTATTGAATTGACTTGTGAGGCCCGTGAGGGTCTATGCTCACTGAGAACGGTCGAGGCCTTGCTACGTACTTAGCCTCAATCCTTTAGAGACAGCATCTCATAACAATGGTTGTCGATGGGCATCTTAAAATGGGCTGATATGATGGTTGATATGGCTCTCACGAATAGAGGCAGCCTATTTTGCTGTGATGGTTTTCAAGACTGGAAATGTCGTGTTGAGTGATTGTGTTCCTAAGACATTCCAGACAGTTCGTCACTGAAGTGCTTCGGCATTGATTCACGTGACTAGACTATCCACTTGCTTAAGCGGCTGTCGCCGAATTTATGCAACATGCAACATTAGAGGCGCAGCTGATTCATCATTCCCTTCCACTTATTCCATTCGCTTCGCAATCTTCTTATACAAAACATCGTCACCAAGTTACGGTTCAATTCTTCTGCAACTTGCGGCGCGCATTCTTGTTATGTAAAGCGCAGCTGGCGAATTTATTTCTACTGGATGTTCTAAAGGGAATTCGCGCAGCTCTGCTAAAGTAAAAAAAACTCCAGGTGCATAAGTATCACGATGACATTCTCGATTCTCGTAAACTCATTTTTGGGATGATAGACGCTTCAACATAATATCGCAACAACCACTTGCAACAATTGCCATGTCGTCGCCTAAGCCATCCGCCGGCCTAGAGGAGCCTGTGGCCCAGTCGCCAAAGCCCAAGCCAGAGTCACCAAACCACGATGGCGCGTCCGATGAGGCTGAGGAGAGTTCCGGTCGCGAATCTGGAGAGGCTTCTGAATCTCCGTCCAACTCCAACACTGTTGATGACAAGGATGCGCCGCCTCTGCCGAATGAACCAACACCAGATGGACCGCCTCTACCCAGCGAACCTCTGCCTTCTGGCCCTCCGCTGCCGAACGAGCCTGCGCCGCAACAAGAGGACGACGGCTGGGACTGTCAATGGGACCCTACCACCCAGGCTTGGTTCTTTATCAACCGTTTCACTGGCAAGTCTCAGTGGGATAATCCGCGAGTCGCCACGAGCGCTGCTGTTCCTACAGCCCCTGCCGTCGTAGCAGCCGCTCCAGGCACACAACCAGGCGTCCCTCAGCCTCCAGCATCAGAGAAACCTGCCGCTGGAGGCTACAACCCGGCCATCCATGGCGATTACGACCCAAACGCCTGGTATGCCCAGGGAGGCAAAGAAGAAGATCAGGTGGTAACGACAATACCCACGGCCATGGGTGAGCCTGCAGAGATCTATGGCGCAACAGCCACATTCAACCGCTTCACCGGACAGTTTCAAGCAGCTGGCACAGGGCCGGAACGCCACAGCGACGAAGCCAAGTCCAAGCGCCAAATGAACGCATTCTTCGACGTCGAGGCTGCAGCTAACTCCCACGACGGTCGCAGTTTGAAGGCCGAGCGCTCGGGGAAGAAGCCTTCCAAGGCAGAGTTGAAGCAGTTCAAGGAGAAGAGACGAGCTCGCAAGGAGGAGAAACGTCGCGCTTGGCTGAGAGACTGAACCGAGGGAGTTAACATATTTTCATATACAAGGCGGCATCATCGTTAGGAGGCGTTTACTTGGTAGGTGTTGGCGGGCCGTTTCTGGATTTTGTTAGGAGGAATGATTGGCGCCGGTACGTCTCGCGAGACGGCGACATTGGATGCAGACACGATGTCCGTATTGAATAGGACTGAAGGCTAGAAGGCAAGGGATCAGACCATAAATATTATATACCCTCAATGAACTCTTATAACAGTTACTTTTCTATGTCCAGTACATTACTCCTCGTCATCCTCATCCTCATCATCATCCAGTTCCATATTTAAATGGACACTTTCGTCATCGTCATCGTCGTCCTCCTCTTCAACTTCCTTAGCTACAACTGGGACGCTCTGGATAGGCGCGGGGAGAACTCGATCAGGTGATGAGGGCTTTTCCAGGACCTGTCTCTTCGGAGGCGCAGAGTCTGACCCCTCGTGCTTTCGCTTGGGTGGTGAAGCTGCTCGGGCAAAGGCATCCTGTGTTACTGAACTGTTGGCCTTTTCGATGGGAGCAAAGGGGTTGCTCTGGATAGGCAGATTCTTCTCAGCATGGGGAGCCTCAGGGAGCGTTCCTGGCTTGAACAGGTCGTCATTCTTCTCGGGAACCGCCTCATCCTCATTATCGCCGTCCTGCATCACCTCGTCCAGCTCTTCCTCCTCCTCTTCATCCTGTACGGGAAGTTCCTTAAGTGGCTCTTCACCCTCGGCAAGACTCTGGGCGCCCGCGCGAATGTTGCTGCGCAGGATCTCAAGACCCTTGTCGTCAGGGAACTGCTGGGTGAGATGGGGTAGAATGCTGGGATACACGCGGCCACGCTGATCCTTGTATGGGTTGAGAACGCTGGCAAGCATGGCGTCACGGTTACTTGTGAGAATGGCTGTTTGATCAACGAGACCTCGCAGGGAAGCCTTGATATGTCGCTGGGGCAGGTGTGACAGGATAACAGACAGGAGACTACCGGCAGCAGCCTTGTGCTTGGGCTCGAGAGAAGGATTTGTGACATTGGCGGTAGCTTGAGGTTGGAGGAAGAGATCAGCGTTGGCGGCGACGCTGTTCTTCTTGCTGTCGGTGCCAGATGCCGCTGGCTTCTCAGGCTCCTTGAGGTGCCCTGCGTCTTGCTGCAAGTCGCGGCAGCAAGCGCCGAGAAGAGGATCTAGGCTGCTAACGGAGGATTTGGACAGGGTTGGGCCTGAAATGATCAAGATATTCTTGAGGACGGTGTAGCCAGTTGTTCGGACAGTGGGAAGGTTGATGCCTGACTTGAATACTCGAACAAGGTGGTCAAGGACCTCAGGAGTAATAGACACCGCGTTTTTCTCCAGACGCTGGAACAAAGCTTCGATGAGGTGCAGAGCGCCAACATGGATATCTGGAAGCGCCGCCCAGAGGTCCTCCTTCTCTTCCCGAGAAATCGCTGCATTAGTCTGAAGTGCTTGATCCCACGTCTGGGATTTAGGGGAGAGCCTAGCAATGAGGAGTAATCGGGATGCAGCGTCAACTAGTGCGCTGGTGGGTATTGTGACGGGTGCCTTTGTAGGATATCGTAGACAATCGGAGAGATATTGGAAAAGACCGATCAAGCGATCAGCGCCGGCATTTTGGCCTGACCATGATGGGAGCTCGTCTGCGGATGAGCCACCGCCGTGAGGCTCGCCGTCACTCTCAACTTGCGACCGAGTGAAACCGTTTGATCCCTCCCAGGACTCCTTTACCGGCCTCAGGACCTGATCAGCTGTAGAGTGAAGATCCTTGAGAAGAGTGCTGACCAGCTTGGCCCACTCATCGCTGCCTCCCGACTTCGCTGCGACATGGTGAAGCGAAATGACAAGTTTTCGCGAAGCTCTCTGAAGACTTTGCGGAACAGCAATCTCGTCTGACTGCGTGGGAGCGAGATATGGCTTGACAGCGGTTCTAAGCTTGGAGTTTGAAGGACGGATGGTGGTTGGGTAAAGAGGGATCAAAGCTGAGATGGCGTCGCAGATGGTCTCGATGACAGATAGAGGTGTCTGAAGCTTGTCGCCATTCTTGGGAATGCTGATAAGCTTGATGCAAGATGTGACAAAAGCTGGGATTGTCGGGGTGGCAATCTCTCGGACTAGAGTCTGATACGGCTGGACTGAGATGTAGATGCTTGTAAGAGTTACAATAGCCAGCTCTTTTGAAGCAATGGGGTCGCTTTTCTGTCAATTGTTAGTATCTGAGACATACCACAAGGAAGAAAGAAGTAATGTACATCAATTACAGACATAAGTCCAGTGACCCATGGTTGGCAACCTCGCAGAGCCTCCCATCCACCAACGTCCACCACAGTCTTGATGAGTGCGACGGCTGCGAACCGAGCTTCACGACTGCGCCCATTCAAGTGAGTTGTGATACTTGTCTTGATCTTGTGAACGAGCTGAGCGGCCTCGGAAGAGCTGCTGTTAACCTTGCCAGAAGGCTCTGATAATGCTTCCTTGCAGTGTAGGACGTGGTTGATGAGAGATGGAAGCGCATGAGGGAGCTGGGTAGGCGGAATTGAGACAAGCTTGCGGCTGAGAACCCGCAGATCGGGCGGTAGTGAGGCAGACATCGGTTCTGAGTTTCGAGTGAAGGCTTTCGAGAGAGATTATGTATTCTTGACGGTTTGCGACAAGGTTGCTTCTTGAAGATAGCGATCTAGACAGGAAGTAGGCCAACTCAAGATTGATACTGCGCTGTCACGTGTGATTGGTAAAAGCGGCAGCAGTAAAAGAGTATTAGACAAATGTGAAGGATACAATCTAATATCCAACCTGGTATTTGATGTCCAATTCTTGGTGTATAACTTCAAATTATGAATGAAGCTGTAGATCAATCAATCAAGAAAGCCTCTATTGAAACTTTTTTTTCTGCTTCTGCTGTAGGTCCCTAGCAACAAGCACAGCTAATGTGGGTTAGCTTGAGAGGCGGGAAGACCCCTGGCGGTGGAGGTTTTCGTGCTGTTATCCGAGGCTCTAATTGGCCCTCAAGCCGAGTTACGTCGTCCCAGCAGCTCTCATCTGCCAAATACGACCGTAACTGCAACCACCTTAAGCCCAGAGACCTCACCGCAAGGGGGCACCTAAAACAACACGAGTTACCTTCAGCACAACCAATTTAATTATTTATAAAACCTCAGTAATCTCTAACCTGAGGTTTCACTGCTCGTATCCCCCGTCAAATCCCCCACGTCATGCGACTGGCGCTATCTGCCTGCTAGTACAAGTCCGAGACCGACTCCTGAACCCCGAATAGGCCGAATCATGGGTGTAAGACGAAACAAGACGCCCTTACCGAACTATCGCGAAGCTGACACTGTATTGTGACTGCCCTATAGCCAAAGGCCGTGCAGTACATCAACCAGCTGGACCATGCCCGCTGCGACGGCAACTGGGACCTGGTCCCGGAGCTTGTTCGCAAAGTCCGCAAGCATGCTCCTGAGAGAGCCTGTATGATATTCTCTGAATAGCTTCCCCAGAGTGATAGACTAATGCTATTGATAGGCCTCGCACTGACCGCCGAGACCGAATGCGCCATCGCCAAAACGACGGGAGCCGGTACAGCAACTCACGCCCAAACTGAAGGTCGACCAGCAACTGCCATAAACACAAGCGAAATCAACGTTGCAGAGCAACTACCGAAGCTCGAGGCGGCAATTGACGAGGAAGCTGCACATGAGAACGATAGATTCCAGGCCGAGGTTTGTGCTGGATGGCTGCACTGGATACTGGAAGACTACAACCAGTGTGTTACTCGACTACCCGAGAACAACCTCGCAGAAGGAGAGATCAACCCGGCCGACAGAAGTGCTGAATGGACAAGTGTCTGCGCACTCAAAGCAGCGTATCTCAAGGCTAACTGCCTTGCGCGCAGCGGCGAGTTGAAGCAGGCCCTTGTCTCCTTTCGAGCTGGCCTTCCGTCTCTTGCTCGAGTATGGGCAGACCAAGGCATGGGACGGCAGCTTCGTTACTGGTCAGAGCTGTTTCTGACCGAATACTGCATGCTCTCAGGTGAAGCCTACCGAACCAACGAGATTCCCCAAGGCGACGCCGACTCGCTGGCCGGTTATCGTGCGTGGGCAAGATTTTGGGACACCATGTCAACCCCCGTTACTGGAGGACAGGGCTTCAAGGGCTCAGTCCCTAGAAGGACTGTATGGAGAGAGTACTATCTTGCCCTTTCGCAAATCCTTGAGTACGATCAACCTTTCCCGACTGGGTTTGTGAGCAACACAGCAGGCAATCTTTCCCCCAGGAGTCAGTTGCGGATAGAGCTTAAGCATGCCGAGACCACGTATCAGGCCCTTTTGCTGGGCGAAACCAGCTTTCCCAGAGCTGACGAGGAGCGCGAGGAAGTTGAAGCATTTGTCAATCAGGTACTACGAAACTGGTCTGTCCTCTGCGGTCGAGGATGGAGTGATAAGGATCTTGGTCAGGGCGGACGAAGCAGCCTAAGTCGTGGAGTCCTTGATATCCTTTACAGCGCATCCACGAAGACCTACCATTCGACATCTATTCTACGCTCCCTCTTTCTCGTTCACCTCTCGGTTGCCGAATTCGATCTTGCTTTCAAGGCCTTCGACTCTTACCTCGAGATCGTCAAGAAGGGCAAGGCTCGTGTTGACAAGACAGGACATATTGAGCCTAGCCTGGACGACGACGCTACGGTGCTTGAGACAATTGCACAATGCATTCTGGCTCTTTGCCGGTATGGCCAACGGCCTGCTGCAGAGAAGGCGCACCAGCTTGGATTAGAATTGGAAGATTGGTTGGCCAAGTTACCGCAGATAGCCTCGCCAGAGAACCCTACTCCCGCTATCGCAGAGAATGATGAGATCAACGCGCCACATCCGCCTATGCCGCCTCACACCGTTGCTTTGGCGTGGCAGGCTATCGGCTTGTCACAGGCTCACTGGTCAAGAATAACACATGAAGCCTCGGCTAGGACTGAAATTCAGCAGAAGGCCATCCGCTGTCTAAGAAAATCACTCTCAGCCGAGCTTGGCCGCTCGAAAGATATCAGGAGTTTCTACGCTCTAGGTCTGCTTTTGGCTGAGCGAAGAGAGCTGACTGCTGCGATTGAGATTACCAGAACCGCATTGACAGCGAGCAAAGATCAGGAAGAGAACTATGATCTGGTATATGGGCCGTATTGGCAAGAGCGCTCTCTTATTCCTGTGTGGCATCTACTAGCTCTTCTTCTCAGTGCTAGACAGGATTACACCATGGCTGCGAGGGCTTGTGAGGGTGCTCTGGAACAATTTAAGGATACTGCAGTTTTGTTTGGTAAGGCCGACCAAGGCTTTAGAAGTGAGCACCTCAACGAAGCTGAGAAAAATGCTACATCCGACGAGCGACATGGTTTGGTTGATGATATGGACGATGCTGAGAAGGAGAGCATCTTGGAAGTCAAGATGACCCAGCTTGCACTGGTCGAGCTACTTGAAGGCCCCGATGTGGCTGTCAATGCCAGTTTTGAGTTGTTAACCCTGTTCTCAAGACTGTTTGGCAACGTGGCGGCACAGCCCATGCTCAACCCTCCCAAGGCCCTTGAGCCACCAAAGACTTCTGGTACGCTCAGAAGCATTAGAGGGACCATTTTCGGTGGCCACGATCGATCTCGGCCACCTACAAGGCAGGTCTACACAGCTGTCGGTGACAGGAACCCCAGACCTCAAACCGCAGCGACAGTTCGCAGCAGTGCACCAACGATTCAAGTTACTGGCGATAATGGAACCCTAGCAGAGTCGCGTCCACGAACATCAGCATCTTCTGTCCGTCGTAATAGAAGTGCCACAGGCAGAAGTAACAGTCTTCAGAAGCGCGAGCGAAGCCACACCCGACAACGATCTTCCAGCATAGGAGCTATCTCAACGTCGCATGGGCCTACGGTTGTCGATGGTGATGTCTTCTTCACACCAGCTGGTCCAGGCGGTGTAGTTGAAGAGAACAAGCAGCAGTCAGACTTCTTTACCATGCCGGGTAAACGACAAACTCCATCAAGAGGCTCGTCTTTCGCAAGGGCACGACCCGTGGGGCATCTCAACTCGTATCTCTCGACCCAGTCTAAGTCAACCGACTACTCGGAGCTATCGGTAGACAACGCTTACGCTTCCACTTGTATTCTACCCCTGATCCACTTCCCCAAGGACAAGGAACGAGCTCAACGAGTGGCTCTCCTGGTAAGGGTCTGGCTCATGATCGCCGGTTTTTATCGTCGCGCAGACATGCGGGAGGATTCGAAGGGAGCCATTACCGAAGCACAGAGACTTATTCAGAGCTTGGAGTCTGATCTGGCTAGAGATCCTTCTGGCTCAGGTGCTCTGAAAACCCCAAGCTGGGCTGAAAAAAAGAGTGTAGAGGACCTGTGGAGTGATTTATACGCAGAGGTAAGACCCGAAACACCATTCTATGCAATATGTGTACTTGACTAACTCCCTTCACAGTTAGGACAATTATCTCTATCAAAGGGGGCACCTTACACAGCCCGTAACGATTTCGAGACTGCCCTGACACACACGCCTAACCACCCGAGCGCTATCGTCGGGCTCGCAGGCATTCTCCTCGATATCTATAGTGAAGATCTTCTTCCGCCGCCTTCAGTCCCCCCTTTGGAGGATGCCCTACTCAATCTTAGTCTTGGAAACAAATCAACACCCGGTTCAACCAGCTACGGAGTGTCCCCCTTGCCCTCAACACCACTTGGTCTGGGTCCTTCAACAGAGTTCCAATCCTCTCACAGACTCCCCATGGATGATGACGAGCTTCCCGCTACCTACAAAGCAACCCGCCTACCCGTGGTGGACCGTCTTGCCGCCCGTGATCGCGCGTACGCTCTTCTTTCTACCCTCACCAAACTCGGCTCTGGCTGGAACTCGTCTGAGGCATGGTTCGCGCTCGGTCGCGCTTACGAAGAGAGTGGTCAGCCTGACAAAGCAAAGGAGGTACTCTGGTGGTGTGTCGAACTTGAAGAAGGGACTGGCGTTCGGGACTGGCGTTGCCTGACCAGTGGAGGCTACATTATTTAGAATCATACTCAGTATCGAGAAGATTTCTGGTGCCTATTGGGGCTCTTGGGTTTGTGAAGGAGGACAATGATAGATGGAACTTGTAATTAATATCTCGGCCTTTTATGCCTGCTTGTACTGACCTGTATTGTCGTACTCGATTCTCTTCTTTTCAGTATACCATTGGCAGATAATCGACTCAAGTTTCACATCCATATTCGCTAATTTATAGAGAAATTCAAGACGAACCTGTAAATATCGAGCATCACAAGTCAATATGAAGGCATACGTTAAGTCGTGACTTGTACACACATGGGTACAGGCCAACCATCCAGGTTTCTTGGAGTCTGGCCACAAGATATCACTTGAAATATATCAGAATATAGCTTTTCAAACAATCGAAACCATCTCTTCCTGATATTGCTCTACCCTGTCCGCAGGAACTATTGATTCGAGGCCCTAGGCAAATAGGAAGTATATATCCATAGGTCAGCTTTACCTTGCTACCAAGTAGCGTATTGCATTGCACTTCTCTGTTTCGATATACGAAGTTAAGGCATGTGCGTTAGTTCTATCAAAGGGGTTCCAACATCGGTAGTGAGGTAGCACCTACAGCTCATATCAGCATCTCGAAAATCTGAGAGCCACACATCAGCACTTCAACTGTAACGCAATTCTGGGCCAAGTATCAAGTGTATATTTTATGAAGAATTTGTATTTATCTTATCTTTGTCCAAGCCTCTTCATACCCTCTCCACCCTCTCCAACAAACATCCCCGACTGTAAAAGATCCAGCCGCCCATATGAAATAAATAAATAAAAAGGGGGAATATTTGTTTTGACTGAGAATAACAAAGAAGACGAATCTTTTTAGCTCTAATGTGTTTGTCCGCATAACTCCCTGAACATGCGCCGCGAGGCTCCCATACACCCACCCACTTTGGCTCCAATCATCATCGTCACACCATGCACGCTATTCAGTCATGGCTTTTGTCCCTTTTATCAAACTGTCATCGTATTTTATCCGCACCGTCGTCTACTGCCGGGACTTGAGTAGGTTTTGCAGGTATGAAGCAAACTGCCTCTTGTCCATCGATGTCGTAAGGGATCTTAAGAAGTCGTCACTGTTGACCCCGAGGCTGGGCAGGAGGTTGTTTTGTAATTCCTGAATGAAAACTTCACCAGTCTTGGTATAAATGACCTGCTCAAGACCTGCAATTTCGACGAGAAGTGACTTGGTCTGAGCATCTTGGGACGGGCGGAAGTTGGGGTTTTTGATAACCTCCCAGCAAGTTGAGTGGAATCTTTCAATCATAAATTGGTCAAAACCGGGGAACGCAGGGTTCGGGCTGCCAGTAGGAGCTGTCGGGTTCTGCGAAATAGTGGCAACATCAGGTCCACCCCAGATAGCTGCCATTCTCGTCATAAGAGTAAAGGCGAGGCGGCTGCTTGTAACGTTGCCCTCCAAGGTCTTGGCGAGTTCGATAATGGACGAAATCATGGGCTCAAAGAAGCCCTGGTTGGATTCGCTGACAAGAACGCCGTCCAGTCCGTTGTTAAGAATGATCTGAAGGAAAGAGAGGTATTCTCTCCTCAACTCGGCCAGCTGAATCTCATCGTCGGTTCCAGCGATAGGTTCCGTAAGCCCACCAAAGATGCGCTGGAGCAGAGGTGTTAGAAGCATGTTGAGAACTTCGTAAATCTCGGCCTTGAAACCAAACACAACTTGATCCAGTAGACGCAGGAACATGGCCATCTCATCTTTAGACGAGCTCTGGGACAGTAAGCCCTCAATCCACTGCGGTAGCTGAGGCAGCACGGCAGCACCCAAAACGCCCAAAAGCTTGGAGAAGGCTGATCTACAGGCAGTTCGGATCTCAGCAGAGGAGTTTAACTGATTGAGAGCAATGAGAATAGCCTCAGCTGCACGGGAGAACTCGTCAGACACCGCCTTGTCAGGTGGTCCATGTGCGTTGGCGGATGTGTTGCCTGGAGTCCAGTCGGAGAATCCGTGGGCCAGCGTACCCAGTGCCAGAACGATGTGATGCACTTGGAGAGTAGCCTGCGCATCTCCAGTCTTGGCCCTCGTAAGGTGTCCTTCCATGTCTGTGAACAGAGGATCCATCACGGATCGGGCATACAAAGCTTGTTTGTCTGCAGGTGTACTCTGAGTCGAGGAAATGCATCCAATTGCCTCGAAAAGGTACAGCTGGCTGGTGAAGAGGGCATCCGCGGAGTGGTCAGATTCATCCGAGGACATGTCATCGTCGGCGTCGTCACCAGGGACCTCGGCCTTGATAGGCAAGAGATCCCCGATTGACTGAATGACAGTCTCGGCAACATTGCCGACCTGAGCACGCAGCTGCTTGATGAATCGGTGGAAAAGGTACCACGATCGCGTCTTGATGCGAACGTGGTCGTGATGCACTAATCGTACAAAGTTCTCGAGAACTTGGGGAATGTACTGTGATAGATGGTTTTCGAAAACAACACAATATCTAACACAGATCTCCATGTACTGCAGGAGAATGGCCGGATGAGAGAAGCTGGCAATACCTGTAATATGTTAATATTAATGTCGCAAACAGTAGCTTGTGACAAGTGCTCACCAGATTCAACCATCTTCTGCATCATAACTACTAGCCTCTCGGAGGCTTCAGTGGAAGGCTGGTTTTTGGTTCCCAGCCCTTGGTTAGGCAGCGCAAGCTCACCAAAGAGATACATCTCATAAAGGGCAAGGTCAAGATCTCGCCAATCCATATGCGAGCCCTGTTGATCAAGAGTCTGGAAAGTGGTGGCAACCAAGTTACTGAGCATGTCCATGTACAAAGGCTGGTCGATAGCAGCGATGGACTTTTGCAGGTTCTGTAGCTTGCGGCGGAGCTCTTGGAACTCGGCTTCGTCAGTGAGCTCGTCCTCATCGCCCCAGCTGGTAGTCTCATCGTATCTCATTTTGTGGATAATGGCATCTAGGATTGGCGCGAGCATGCCGCCGTAGTCTTGGTGAACGACGGTGAGTTTACGGAGGAAGGTAAGGAGGTCTGTCAGGGCGGGGATGACAGAAGAGCAGACCTCGTCATATTCGTCGGAGAAGAAGCGTAGGAGGAAAGGCAGGAAACCATGAAGGTGCTGGTTAGCTCTGGCACGGGTGTCATCACTGATCTGGCTGTCTTCAAGAGCCCGTACGATGTCGGAGAGGACGGTGTTAACTAATTTGGCAACTGCCTCGGCCAAATCCGTATCGTATCGAGAGGTTCCCTTGAACTCGCTCAGGGAAGGGCTAGCAACTAATGTTTCGACGATTTCTCTCAAGTTGATAAATGAGATCATGTCCATCTTGTCCGCAGAACGCATCTTCTTGCCACATATTTCGTTCAAGGTGTCAATGGCGGTGTCGCGGACTTTGTCCTCACCTGACGAACTTGGCCGCCCAACTACCGGCAGCAAGAGTCCGAGCATGTCCTGGCTGATAACCAAAGATATGTCCATCCAGCTGACCCACTTGCCCAGAACCTTCAGGACAAGCTCTACGACAGTATCGTTGGTCGAGTATCGAGAGAGTAGTTGCTTCCACGACTCGGACACTTTATGCATGTCTTGGGCTCGGAGCTGATCCTTAAGCTCCGTATTTCGCTTGGTTTCGTTGTTCTGTCGTGACAGAAGCATATCGGCGATCTCGTCGTGAATGGAACCGAGGACCCGAAGATAGAAAACGACGCCAGAAACATTTTCCGTATTTGTGGGAATACCCGCCAACTCGATATGATCGTCGAGGAAGCTTTGCCATCCGTTTTGGTAAAGGAAAACAAACAGGTATGTCAATGTCTGTGTGAGCTTGTTCTGGAGGTGCGCAGGGTCGGCTTCTTGCTGGGCATTGGGGCCATATGTCTGGCGGCAGTACTGGAGCAGAGTGTCTTTTAGGAAGGCAAGGCTTGCCTGATCAAGACCCTGGGTGTGAACAGCATAGTTGACAACCTCAAGACAGACCAGACGCACGACTTCTGATGTTCGAGGTGTTCGGGCGAAAAGAGTGGTGCAAGCTTGCCATCCTGAGGGATCGGTTCGTAGTTGGTTCAGGTATTCGAAGGCTTGCTCTTTAATAGAGTGGTCGGAGGCAGGGTTCGAGAGAATCTCGACAGCGTTCTCGATCTGAGCCATTGGGGTAAACGTTAGCAAAGAGACCCTGTCGTATATTCATGAGCTTCAAGTAGTATCCAGACCGTTGGGTCGGGCCTTGAGAATGTGGACATTGGGCCGATGCGGCTTGGCCATGACCAAAAGTGATGGTTGAAATGGCGGGGCACGAGAACACCCCAGCGTCATGGGACAAAGACAATAGAGGGACAGCGCATCGACTCACCTGAGCTTCCATGATCAAGATTCAGGCGTGATACACGCTGGAAAGAATGAGAGAGGTATTTCAAATATGCACGATGCTGCTATAACTCTGGCAGCCTTATGTATACAGCATTCAGCATAATTATGTAAAGGTAAAATGGAGGACAAGGCGAGCAAGGCTACCGAGGGGTCATGCCTAAAGGAAGGTTGGGGTTTGATGTCGGGTAAAAGAGCCTGTACGGTTGGCAGGGGTGCAGCTGATGGGGACTGGAGCTTTTCCAGCGGCAGCGGCGTCGATAAGAGCTGATGTATGCACAAAAGAAGAACTTCGGAGGCGGTGACACTGATTTTGGATGCGAATGTCGTGTGAAGACTGCGTTTTTATCTCGAGATGTGCTATTTCTAAAAGTCGGTGCGCTGAACTTCTTGGCCAGTGTGGGGTAACTTCTCTCGGCACATGTTCGGCAAAAGGGGCCTACTGTCAGGTACACTCAAGTCAACATGGAACACATATGTACTGGCCTCACCTGTAACCTCAACCACATAACAGCACAAATAGGACATAAAGATGGTGAATGATATATCAGCATCCGCGACGTGTTGAAAATAGCACACTTCACGCTCGGAAAACACCCCTAGAAATATGGAGATCCACAAAAACGAGTATGAACGGTAAATGGCATGCGGTGAGGTCTTTTTGAACAAAGTCACCTACTCAAACGCTCCAACGCAGTCATGCGGAGCTATGAGTCGCGCAGACCACGAATAGCCTCGTTCGTAGTACGAGCCCATGGCAAACTCAGACATCGACATATGTCTCCAGTCAAGAGAAGAGTAGTTCGAGCCCTACTTGTGGGGTAGGGCAACCCGACCAAGATATCGCCCGATCTCCATATCCTCAATTAGGCAGGCAGGTATTAACCTCAAGGAGCCTGGTTAGGATGAAGGTGAGATCCAACAATTGTGTCGTTGCGGAACAAAGGGTACGACTCGATTATCGTGGCACGATACCTTGGTATCTGCCCAGTGTCCATGGCTTTGTCTGGCGTGTCGCACTCATTGTGAGTCAGTTGACTTGTTTACAACAGCATACTCCAAGTTGCCGGGAAACCGACAACATATTGCCCTGTTGCTTTTAGCCGCTCTGTAGACAAGGACGATGAGATGCTTGCGTAGAAAATCGAACTGTCGCAATGTATTTCATAGGCTGTAATTAGATTGAAGTTCAAGTCAAGCATTGAGAAAAGGCCATGGGTCCTCACTCGAGAAACTTAAGATTCAAGAGCGATGTGTCTTTCGTCCAACCTATGGTTCTTATCTTTGAATTTCAAAACTCGTTGATATAGGATCGTCAAACTCACATTGGAGCCCGCTACATGTGAACATCATAAGCCAAAGATTTGTTAAGCACATAAGATGATCAGAAACCTCAAGCCCTGGCTATGTCAAAATATTAAGGAAATCGAAACGGTTATAGCCACCGATGTGGTACATAGATGATCGCTTGCATAACGGCGCTTGTTTGAAACTTCTCGCAAAAGGACTGATTCGGAAAGGTTGAAGACCGATTTCAGCCGATGTTTCGCTTGGAGAATACGTCGATTAATGGCCGTTTCAACATACTCAAACAAACAAGATCATCATCAACAAGCATCGCTGGTCGATATCCAGCGCATGACGTGAACTTGTGTTCAGCGACTGTGGGCCGCGCTGCTTTGTTTCTCCTGGGAAAGTGACGATCGACAACGCACTCGTTGAAACAACTGAGATCGACAAGAGGTCGGCGCTCCAGACCTGCAAAGCCATCTTTGGTGGGCAGGACGATCATCAATGGCGTAGGGACTGCTAAGAGATGAGTCGTCAGCTTCATTTCCCTATTCGGGTCCCCCTTCTTTATGCCAAGTTGGAAATATGTTTGCTAAACGTCAGGATATCCACTCTCCAGTTCGCGTGGTTTTGCAAGCGAATGGTTTTGGATCCCTATAACGAAGAGGAATATAGGAGGCCTAGAGACTCTGGTGCACTATGCTGTTTCTGAGTCGCATGTTCTCGATATGCGGGTTCTTGCTGCAGCTAACGATTCGTTGCCAAGTTTCCATAACAGCCGGGAAGATCGTCAGGAGGAGGCGGCAAGCCACAACCGGCTGGGGCATTGGCTCATAGCCAGCCAACATCAAGCAGGGGTCCAGCAGGGGTTGTTGTAGTGGTTGTAGTGGCTGTAGTGGTTGTTGGTGTTGGTGTTGGTGTTGATGGTGTTGGTGTTGGTGTTGATGGTGATGACTGCCTCGCAAGAACAGACACAACAAAGGTGGAAATAAGAGCAGAAGCATCTCTCCATTGTATTTGGCGATTACAGTCGATGATCGTTTTTACTTGCTTACGGGCAGCCCGATTACATTGTCGATGGTGGATCTTCGACCCAAGAGCCGCGTAAGACGCAAATATTGTGGTTCTTTGTTTCGAACTACAACTCGACGTCATGAGTTTGCAAGAGTTGCTTTTTGATCAGCAGCGAACTAAGCCAAGCCATATGCATGGTGTGACAAGGGGGAGGAATATCGCGGGAATAGACGCGCTTGCGAGACCCAAGATTGGGTGAGATCAATTGGCTTTTACGCTTGTTTGTGGAATGGCCACCGCGGCATCATCCATGTTTCTCGCACTTTTTGAGGCCTCTTTACGGATACGTAGTACGGAGTACTCTATTCAGCACGATGCATCTCTGTCACCGCCTCGAAATGGTGTTTTTGAACAAGGTCGGAAATCTGCCCTTCACCGACCATATCTTTGACTTGCCCCTGCTTCGTAGTAATTATCGTATTTGCTAATCTCTTCAGGCAAATCACAGCTAGGTAACCGAGATGCGAATCGAAAAGGCCTGTTGTATCCTGAGGTCTATCGCATCTAGGTCTTCCAGATTTAGAACAATTGATCTCGGTTCTTCTCTTATTGTGATGTTGCACTTTCGGCCCCCTTCATATCCACATAGAGAAAACAAGCTTATGGGATCGGTGTACTAAACAGCAGCTGATGTTTTTGACTTGAACGTTTGTAGATTGGCGGCCCAAGATAGGCTCGCAGTAGCTAGCCTCAGCTTAAGATACAGCAAAATAGGCAATACTAACTCCGTACTCCATAATGAATGCCAAGTTTCGAGAAGATGCTTATGGCCTTTCTGGGGCGGAACAAGAATTGTGGTCACTTGGTGGGTTCCTGCATTAGACAAGGTGGCGAGGAGGACCCTGGCATCAGAGAGGCTCCACGGACGTTTAGTGCTGTATCAGATTTTGTGCAATTTCAAGGAGACCAATCATGTGTACCATGTAAGCCCTGTATAATATAAAATATGGCACAGAGTTGATCACGAAGGCATCTGTAGAGTTCATTGGCTGTGATAGGTTATGCAGTGAGACAATGCCTCTTTGCGCTGCCTCCATATCAACCAAGACTGTTATCAATGCTCCAGTACCCAAGAGGGTAATCGGCCGAGCTCTGTTGCCAACAATGAAGTGAAGAACATTGCCTGTGCTAGATAGCATTGAACCCTCTCTAACAGACCGCTGATCGTATACCTAGCACAAGGCGAAACAAGACATGTCTTGGCCTTTATCTGACATCTCATCCCAGTCTTCGGTAAAACAAAAGAACAATGCTAGGTTCAATGCTTTGTTGGTTTGTGCAAGGGACACTGGGCCCCTGCATAAAAGGGATGGATACTTGCACAAGTCCTTTTACTCTAACATTAATAGCGGTTGGCCTCCAAAGGAAGGTGTGTAGCCAATGCTAGCAGGGAGCGCTCGAGGCTACCTCCCAGTTAGGTAGTAACGTAGCACTAACGTCCGCCAACTCCTCCAGGGAATAAACCCCGGTTTCGCCTTTGCTCAATTATCCCTGATCAACATGCACCAAGCATCGATCCTCATATGCCGCGTTCTAAGGTGAGGCCAACTAGACACAGTGGGAGCACACTCGACAATATGGGGTCTCTCAACTCTTTGACTGAGGCCCAATGCGGCGTTTCATTCTCATTCTTTGCTCGGAGCCTCTTTCATCTTTGCTGTGACAGATTAACGAGACGCTTCAGCCTCTACCGATTCTCGACAACCGTTCGCTGGACTTGGCGCGGCAGAACTCCCCCCTCTCGTCGCTCAAACAGCCACTCACCAATCAAACAGGGCCTGTCGATCGCTGGGTGTGGCGGAATCCACTTTAGACGACCGAGATGAAGAGGGTGAAAGGACGGCTCTCGACTGGTCCACTTCTTGATCAACTAGCAACAGTGGCCATTGAATCCTCGCATTTCTACTCTGTACCATCAGGGAACAGACGATGCTCCCAAACGGGGTGATTTATTGAGCTTATAAAGCTATTTTAATGGAGATTTCTTGGGAGAAGTCGAACCGAAGCCTCGTCGAATCGCCTATTGCACAGCCCAGGCTCTGTTTTCACATACAAAGACACAGCACCAGCAGTTGCCTTGTTTCTAGTTATGAATGATCGTCCGCGCCCTAAAGTCCATTGTGATCCAACAGCCAGCTTTCAAGTGCATGGACGAAATGGGTCTCGGATCCACGGGCCACAGGAGCGTCCATGGGTGACCGACTCTGAGAGACTGGGGCAGTGACATGGGGTTCCCCCCAGCTTTGATGGGCCATCGACTAGGATCAAGCACTTCATCCCATGTTTGCTGTCTTTACTGGAACCGCCCCTGGACCTAGGACGGTCTTTGTCTTAGACGAATGGTACGTAATCTCCTTATAGGAGTTGCTGCTCTGAGGATGGATATCGCTATTAATATGCGACCATCCTGCGACCTCAAACTCGACTTTTTTTCTCTTCTTCTTCAGCCCAATAAGCCATTTCTAAGCTGCCAGTTTCAGAAACTTTTGACCTAGGTCGTCCATTCTTTCACCACTTTCGATATATCAACCAATTTTATAAGCTTGTAGCTTCAGACTTTCTTTACCAACCAACTTTCAGCCAATTCTTCAAGATGCGTTACTCTTTCGCCGCCGCTGCTCTCCTGGCCTCTGGTGCCATTGCCCACGATGAGATTTCCAAGGTCTACGAGACCAAGCGAGTCACCATCACTTCTTGCGGTCCTGAGGTGACCAACTGCCCTGCTCGGTCTACCGTCGTCAGCACCACCTCTTACCCCGTCGTTCCCCCCAAGGTCACCGATGCCTACCCTGTTCCTCCTCCCCAGGTCACCTCTGCTCAGCAGGGCCACGAGACCAGCGAGGAGGTTCCTGAGGTTCCTGCTACCACTGAGGCCCCTGAGGCTCCCGCCACCACCGAGGCTCCTATGACCACCTCCACCATCTACTCTACCAACATCAAGACCATCACCTCTTGCGGTCCTGAGGTCCCCAACTGCCCCGCCACCGGCGGCACTCCTGTCGTTGTCACTGAGACCATTGCCGTCTCTACCACCATCTGCCCTGTCGAGCCTACTGGTGGCAGTGAGAAGCCCGGCAAGCCTGAGACCCCCGAGAAGCCCGGAAAGCCCGAGCAGCCTCCCGCTCACACTCAGCCTGGCTATGAGCAGCCCCCTGCCCCTCCTGCTGAGACCAAGCCTGTGTCTCCTCCTACTCCCGAGAAACCCAGCAAGCCCGAGCAGCCTGAGACCCCCGAGAAGCCCGGAAAGCCCGAGCAGCCTCCCGCTCACACTCAGCCCGGCTATGAGCAGCCCCCTGCTCCTCCTGCTGAGACCAAGCCCGTTGTTCCTCCTACCCCCGAGCAGCCTCATCAGCCTGGCCACCCCGGTAACGGCACCGTTCCTCACCCTCCCGTCTACCCCAACCCTCCCGCTACCGAGAGTGGTGCCAAGCCCGTGGTTCCTCCCACTCCTGTCCCCTCTGCTCCTGTCCCTGGCAACCCTGAGCAGTGCGTTCCTTCTCAGTCTGTGACTGCCATCACCAAGGAGTACACCACTGTCCTCACCAGCGTTGAGTACTCTACCATCCAGGTTCCTTGCCCTACTGGAAGCACTCCCGGAAACCCTGGTAGCCCTGGAAACCCTGGTGAGCCTGAGGCTCCTGCTCCTACAGGACCTGCTGTTCCCCCTCCTTCCACCCCCGTTGGCGGCGGTAACCAGACGTAAGTACTCTATTCATACGCTTCATTCGATCAAGTTACTAACATGTACTTCAGCATTCCTACTCCTCCCCCGTCGTTGCTGGTGCCGCTACCTTCACCGGCTCTGCGTTCTTCGCTGCCGTCGCTGGTATTGCCGCCTTCATCCTGGTCTAAGATATTCCCTTTATCAATTGTATCTGTTTGAGCCTGCAGGCTATGGCAACTCATGAACGCTTCTGTATTTAACTGTCTTTTTGCATGTACAGTACTTGACTAGACTTTTAAATACCACCGCCGTCTTGGCACATTACTATGTATATAATTCTAATCCGCAGTCCGGTATTCGCGATTAGAAGATATTGGTTATTGTTAATTTACCTTTAAAACTGCATGTTGCTGTCTAGTGTGATGTGTGTTGTTCATGGCTCTCGCATGTATTATTTCTTAGGTATGGAAATGTGAAACCCTTAATTAAACGATCTTGATGAGGGCTGCACTAGAATCGGGGCCAAGGCCACTTGTCAAGCCACCCGACTGCAAACCCTGGTAAATCTGGGGTGAAGCTCTCTTTATTGTGCATACTCCACCCGTCATTTCCCAAGCCCGGCCCTGCAGCACCGGCGTCGAGTATCTGAATAGGAATAGGAATAGGAATAGGAAGGAACATGCAAATTGCTAAATGTCGCTTCAAGGAACTTCTGCTAGCACAGTCGTTGTTAGGCAGATGACATGGGTCATGAAGAGGATGAAACAGCTCATTAGCCGTGGGTTGGTTGGTGTCAATCCTTCAAGTTGGGTTTTGGCCATTGTTTTGTATCGAAATTGCACAAGCTGTTTGTAGTTGACTTGCTTGATTTTTCAGTACATCGATGTCATTCAATATCGGATTTGTTCGTCAACCCTACCACGTATTCATCCCAATTGTATTTTAGGTGTTGTAAACTACAGCCACCACTTTTCTATTATGAGCAACAGAGACCTTGAGATACGCGCTACCCTATACAAGCTCCCTTACTTGGTGTTGTTTTAAGCTTTGCGAATCTTGAATCATCGCTGCATTTAGTAAGCAGAGCTGTTTGAAGCATTGTGTTCATTCGGTGCAGGGAGATGTCATTCGTTGTCATATGCTTTGTTTACCTATATGGTGGGAGTGGGCGTCAACCTGGCCACATAGTCTGTGGCTAGGTACTAAATCAGCCTTTGCAGTTTACTTTAAGATCGAGATAAAAGCCCACAAGTTACCTACGGCGTTAGCATTCTGTGCCTGTTACCTCAATTTTTGGATAAGACGCATCCCGCATTGGAAGTCGACCTATTGGGGTACTTGGAGAATTTCGACGCTATTTGTTTATTGAGGTTGTACTGCGTAAGATACGTACCCATTCTCGTATTTTGTATTTCGGAGAGAACGACATCAGCCTCACATGGTGTTGTAATGGACGTCTAGAGCCTAGCAAATCATTGGGGTAAATTTGATGCTGTTTAAGAAACCTGGCACAATTCAGGAACAGGAAGTACATAATTGAAGATGGTATTGTCTATGTGATGTCGTATTTGAAGATAAAGCAAGAAATGATGGGAGAAGAATTGAGAGAAGAAGTTGGCCATAAGATTTGGGGAAAGTTGGAGATGGTGCAATTGATGATGGGCGCTAAGTTGTTGTGCAGACTGCAGTCATTCTTGAGAGTCTAGAGTGGAGTTCTTTGTATAGATCCATTCTTGTTATCGTCAGAGTTACCAAGTTCCTCAACCGCTATAGTGGCGAGTGTAAACAAAGATTTAACAGGAGACATCGTGTATGGTAGGTAGTAGTTAAAGAGCCCGTGCTCTGTGTGCACTGTATAGCCTCAGCCCTGTAAGTGAAGGAAGGGCAGATGGTATCTGTAGACAGCAAAACACCGTCAACTTCTCGTCATCATCAACATTGGTACCTTCTACTATAGAAATAAGGTTGTGGCTGTGGAGGAGGCACCTAGGTAGTTCACGATGTGGAGGATGGGAGGTGAGTGTGACCTGCCAGGACGTCACGATAATGTTTATGGAGGAAAGGTAAAAGGGCGTCCGAGTTCTACTTGGAGACTGCTCGAGCTGGGCCAAATATTAAAAGGCCACGACTTCCCCTGGGAAAACTTATTCTCTCCTCCCATGATCTTGTTTCCCCCAGATCCTCAAGGCGCTGTTTTATCTTCATCACCCTCACCCGCTTTAGATTCTTTCTATCTTCACCCGTTCAGCACCCTCGTTTGCAGCCCTCAACAACATGTCTATCCCCGAAGATATATCGTTACGGGAGAATGTAAACGTCAGCGTGACCGAGACGCAGAACCAGAACGAGAACAAGTCCCAAGGCAAAGAAAAGGCATCTGACCTTGACCTTGCTCCCTCGCAACCAGGAACTACTGCTGCCACTCATGTTGAGGATCCCGTCTTTGGCCAAGTCTCAGAGAATGGCCCCAACTATCGCAGTGTATGTCTCAATTACCATCATGCTTATCCTCTATTTACATGCACTAACAACTGCAGCTTGGCTGGATTGCCACCATCGCCCTCATGATGAAGACCCAGATCGGCCTTGGAATCCTCGGTATTCCCATGACATTCCACGAGCTCGGCATCGTCCCTGGCGTTGCGTGTCTCTGCGCGGTCGGCGCCGTAACTACTTGGTCTGATTACATGATTGGTGTCTTCAAAAGGAACCATCCCGAGGTGTATACAATCGATGATGCCGGTTTCAAGATGTTTGGCAAAATTGGCCGCGAGATCTTTGCTGTTATCTTCTTGCTCAGTAAGTGAACCGATCCAGTATACTTCATGCAAACTACCTTTTAAACCTCGTACTGATACGACAATAGACTGGGTTTTCGTCGCCGGTTCCGCCATGCTGAGCATCTCGATCGGTTTCAACGCTGTGTCAACTCACGCCGCTTGCACCGCCGTTTTCGTGGCCGTTGCCGCCGTCTTGACATTCCTTTGCGCCAGTATTCGAACCCTCAGCAAAGTCAGTTGGCTTGCTTGGATCGGCCTTGTCTGTATTATGACCGCAATCTTCTCCGTCACCATTGCCGTAGGTGTCGAAGATCGTCCCGCTGCTGCACCCAGGGGCGTCGGTAAATGGCAATCTGATTATAGACTCACAAACAACCCTTCGTTCATTAAGGCTGTAACTGCTATCTCGTGTCGTATCTTTGCCTACGCTGGAACTCCCGCCTATTTCTCGATAATTGCAGAGATGCGGGAGCCCAAGCACTACACTCGATCACTCATCTGGGCCCAGAGTCTCATTTCTATTACCTATGTCATTATTGGTTGCGTTGTCTACTACTTCTGTGGCTCCTACGTTGCCTCCCCTGCCCTGGGCTCTGCTGGCCTAGTCATGAAGAAGGTATGTTATGGCTTTGCTCTTCCCGGCCTTATTGTTACTGCCATGATCGTCACCCATGTAAGTCCCCCAAAGGACTAGATAAACACCAGCCTCTTCCCCCTTTACTGACATTCAATTCAGATCCCCGCAAAGTATATCTTCCTCCGTATACTCCGTGGCTCCGAGCACCTCCACCGAAACAGCCTCGTCCATTGGGGCACTTGGCTTGGCTGCACCAGTGGTGTCACTGTCGTCGCCTACATCATTGCCAGCGCCATCCCTGTATTTGGCTCTCTTGTGTCGCTGATTGGTGCCTCATTCGGTACCTTTCTTTGCTTCCAGCCTTTTGGATGCATGTGGCTTTACGACAACTGGGGCTCTAAAACCCGCAACCTCAAATGGAGTGCCATGGTCGGCTGGAGTATATTTGTCATTGCTATTGGTACCTTCTTCATGATTGCTGGTACCTACGGATCCATCGTCGCTATTGTCGAGGCAAGCAAGTCTGAGGCAGGGTCCTCTTGGTCTTGTGCAGACAACTCCAACTCAGTTCCCCGCGAAGCATGAGTGATTTCTTTTGTCGTTCGTTATAATAAATGAGGAGTGTAGGAGTGTATGGTTAACGAGATATCCAATAGCAGTATGGCTATGGGGGAGTTCATGCAGTTTGAGGCGGCTCCGAGATAGACAATAAATTTCTTTTTCTCTTTTTGCTAAACACTCCAAGATGGGCAGAGCGAACATGGGCCTGAGAATAGTATCTATACCTCGACACACATGTGATAAATGTCTGATAATCTGGTTGGCTGGTCACACGAGGTTGGGAACAATTAACATCTATGTTGTTCAAAGTTGTGTGTTATTACCTAGGCGAATTAAGTTTGGGGAGTCAATGGCCAATGATTTATTTCCCCAGCTTTGACAGCTTGGCAGTACCGATAATATGGTTCAAAATACCCGAGCAAACATCTCTAGATTTACTGGGATAGTAAGCCAAGACCTTGGCAAGGAGGGAAACACGGATCAATAACATATCTTGCTTAAACTACGTCTCTACTGGGATGATATGGCTGCCCTTACAATATGACCACTTCCAGTAAAGATTGTGATATGTTCCTGTATTTCTCATGTACCATCGGGTGGATGGAATAGATGCAAGGGTCATGAGATGGAAGGTGGCACTTTCATTCATAGGTGAGGCCGAGATATTGGGGCTGGTAAGCCTCTCTCTAGAGTGATGCTTATATAACCGGGGCTGCCGTGTATGATCTGTTTACGAGAATTGGAGGCGATTAGTCACATGAGCTTGATCCATTCTCAGGGTGTCTTCGCTTCATTGGCTTGATTTTGTACCAGAGGCCTAGCGAAACTCATAGACTCCATGAACCGCGCACCATGCAAACGCTGTACAAGATCTCCATGTTGTCAAACTTTCTAGGTTCTACAAATCAACGTCCATCATCTTTCCGTTATCTACGTCTCTCGGGAAACCATTTGGAGTCAAGGAGTTACACCGAAGTGGTGATGGTGGAGGGTTGGGATACGAGCGTTATATGATATCGGGCCGAGTTTTTGTTATTGCCAATTGAGTTGGGAGTGTAGCATAGGGAACTTTTGTCATTGTTTTATACGGGCTGCGGATCATTAGTATCGTTGTAAAGAATACCCACGGCTGAACTGATACGCCAAGACAATGAATTGTTGGACGACTGCAGGGGAGCCCGATAGCCCATTCTTCCAGAAGGGAGATGGTCGCAGAAGATTTGAAGTGAGCAAATGTATTCGGTACTTATTCCTCGAGGTCTGGGGGTAGCAAAGTCGTGGGTACTTGGCGTGATTGTGGTTGTTTGTATCATTGAGTGTTAATGGTCCACAACTTGGAGCTCTGATAGAAACTCGCCCTTGGAATAAATGCTAGGAATTGTGTGTGATAGCTCTATACCACGAGAGCTATTGAACGCAGTCATAGATGGCAACGGGAAGTGAATAGGAAATTTGCTCAGCTGTACTGGAAAGAACTTGAACAGATTCGTCGATCTCTCACAATCAATTGGGAGGTACTGATATGTTGGCGCCGTGCAGAACGTATAAAGGGCATGTTGGATATGTTGCAACAATTACGAACGACGTTTTCCGCCTAGATAAGGAGAAGTGCAAATGTCGCTAAGATAAGGAAAATCGAAGGCGGAGACGGAGACGGAGACGGAGGCTGTGTTTCTAGTCGGATCGGAGGTTATAGTCAAGTCCGGCTCCACTATCAACGGCGGTGCGGAGCGGGCGCTAGTATGCAGACACGGACACGGACAAGGACACGGAGTCGGAGTCGGAGTTGGCTTAACAACATTTAATATAAAAATAAATGCCCCATATGGAACAAGCTTATTAGTTATAACCATATTTACAAGGCAGGGAAGTAAGGAGCTAGGAATACACTAGTAAATTAGAGCCTCTTACTGCTCCATCAGGCGTCATCACCTTGAACTTACATTGTTAAAAGTCTGACGCTCAAGCGCTTGGTTCGCACGACAATAGGAATCTGAAAGAGAGTGCCTTGTAATTTAAGCTCACTCATTGTAATAAGATTGAGCTGACATAGGTAGGGTACGCGTACACGCGCAAGAGGATGAGTTTTTCGTTGAGGGAGTGGATGGTAAGATAATAGTT